>CM030363.1:189409586-190759410 GCA_017893485.1 Hemerocallis citrina
TCCATCCAAATGCATGCATAGAATACTTCTTGAAGACAACGCAAAACCAAGCAGGGAAGCACAGAGAAGGCTTAATCCAAACATGAAGGAAGTGGTAAGAGCAGAGATTTTGAAGCTACTAGATGTTGGAATCATTTACCCAATCTCAGATAGCAAGTGGGTGAGTCCTATACATGTAGTGCCTAAGAAAAGTGGAGTCACAGTGGTGAAGAATGAAGAAAATGAGCTTATCCCTACTATAGTGACTACAGGATGGAGGGTATGCATAGACTACAGGAAGCTGAATAACGAAACCAGGAAAGATCACTTCCCTCTTCCTTTTATTGATCAAATGTTAGAAAGATTAGCAGGATATAGTCATTATTGCTTTTTAGATGGTTATAGTGGCTATAATCAAATTGCTATTGCTCCAGAAGATCAAGAAAAAACCACTTTTACATGTCCTTTTGGTACTTTTGCATACAGGAGGATGCCCTTTGGATTGTGCAATGCACCAGCTACATTTCAGAGGTGCATGATGAGTATATTTTCAGACATGGTGGAAAGGTTTATCGAGGTATTTATGGATGATTTTAGCGTTTTTGGATCTTGTTTTGATGAATGCCTTAACCATTTGCAGCTTGTGCTTAAAAGATGTGAAGAATGCAATTTAGTGCTGAATTGGGAAAAGTGTCATTTTATGGTACAACAAGGTATTGTCTTAGGACATGTGGTGTCAAAAAGAGGTATAGAGGTAGACAAAGCGAAAATCGATATAATATCAAAACTACCCCCTCCCACTACAGTCAAGGGTGTTAGGAGTTTTCTTGGACATGCAGGGTTCTATAGAAGATTTATAAAAGATTTCTCAAAAATCTCCAAACCCCTTTGTGACTTATTGACTAAGGATGTTGAGTTTGCATGGACAGAAGAGTGCACAAATGCTTTTATTACATTGAAAAATCTTCTCATTTCTGCACCTATTGTCATGGCACCAGATTGGAGCCATCCTTTCGAGCTCATGTGTGATGCAAGTGATTATGCTTTAGGGGCTGTTTTAGGTCAAAGAATCAATAAGACACCCCATGTTATTTACTATGCTTCTCGAACTTTAAACGATGCACAGCTAAATTATTCCACTACTGAAAAAGAAATGTTAGCTGTTATTTTTGCTGTAGAGAAGTTTAGATCATATTTAATTGGTTCTAAAGTTATTGTTTTCACTGACCATGTTGCTTTGAGATATTTGTTTGCCAAAAAGGATGCTAAGCCTAGGTTGATCAGATGGGTGCTGTTGCTTCAAGAATTCGATCTTGAGATTAGAGACAAGAAAGGAAGTGACAATGTTGTGGCAGATCACATGTCCAGACTACTGCATGAGGAAGAAAGAATTCTCCCACTTAATGAAAATTTCCCGGATGAACACCTATTTGAAATAAACATATCACCGGGACAGTCGACTGGTAACAGGACCAGTCGACTGGTATCTCACTGCTCATATTTTTCATGGTTTGCAGATATTGTAAATTATCTCACTGCTCATGTTTTCCCTCCAGGTATGACAAGTCAAGAAAGAAAGAGACTGGTGGCTATGTGCAAGCACTATTATTGGGATGATCCTTATTTGTTCAAATTTTGCCCTGATCAAATTATAAGAAGATGTGTGGCAGAAGAAGAGCAAATAAGTATTCTACAACATTGCCACCAATATGCATGTGGAGGACATTTTGGACCAAAAAGAACAACACTCAAGGTATTACAATCTGGATTTTATTGGCCTAAAGTATTTAAAGATGCTTTTTCTTTTTGCAGGACTTGTGACAAATGCCAAAGGACAGGCAACATCTATTCTAGAAATCAGATGCCACTGCAAAACATCCAAGTAATCGAGCTTTTTGACGTTTGGGGAATCGACTTCATGGGTCCCTTTCCTAACTCATTTGGTTATTTATATATTCTTGTGGGTGTGGATTATGTGTCTAAATGGGTCGAGGCTGTCCCCTCAAAAACTAATGATCACAAAGTTGTTGTCAAGTTTTTGCAGGAGAACATTTTCACTAGGTTTGGTACACCACGGGCAATAATTAGTGATGGAGGGAGCCACTTCAATAACTTTCCATTTGCTTCTTTGATGAAGAAATATGGTATCACACATAGAGTGGGCACCCCATATCACCCTCAAACTAGTGGGCAGGTGGAGATTAGCAACAGAGAAATCAAGAGCATTTTGGAAAAGACAGTCAACACAAGGAGGAAGGATTGGTCGCTGCGCTTGAATGATGCATTATGGGCCTACCGAACAGCTTACAAAACATCCATCGGCATGTCACCATACCGTTTGGTTTTTGGAAAAGCCTGTCATCTACCAGTGGAGTTGGAACACAAAGCTTATTGGGCCATTAAAAGGTTCAATTTTGATATGAAACAAGCAGGTGACAAAAGAAGATTGCAACTAAATGAGCTTGAAGAGTTGAGGCACGATGCATATGAAAATGCAAAATTGTACAAGGAAAGGACCAAGTTGTACCATGACAAACAGCTAGCAAGGAAGGAGTTTTATGAAGGACAGAAGGTACTAATATACAACTCAAAATTAAGACTTTTTCCAGGCAAGCTCATGTCAAGATGGTATGGGCCATACATTGTCACAAGAGTCTTTCCACATGGTGCATTGGAGGTTCATAGCAAAGAGAAGAATCAAACATTTAAGGTGAACGGGTATAGAGTGAAGCCATACATAGAGATGAGCATAGAACCGCAAGAGAAAGATGTGAATCTTCAAACCATTCAATACATGGCATGACCTCATCAAGTCTAGCTGAAGACAGAAAACACAGCGCTTATTGGGAGGCAACCCAATTTTCAGGGGAGTATTTACACTTTCCTTTCATTTTCTTTTCGTTATTCATCTTTTTATTTTTAGTCTCTCCTTCTTACTAGATGGTAACACATGCATATATTTTAAGCTTTGCGCGAACATTGAGGACAATGTTCCATCTAAGTTTGGGGGTATTAGTTGGTTATATTTGGAGTCTTTTGAATTTTTTTTTTTAGGATAAACAATTTCTTATAAAGTAATAGTAAGGATACTTATTTACTTTAGGATTGTTGAGTTTCATAATGCCTTACAAAATTATATGAGTCATGCGATTATACATAATAAACAAATGTGATACTTTTTCTGGTGATTATTCCCTTTAGATCTAGTCCTAAATTGAGTTTAAGTAAATAGAGTGATAAAATATATATATATATATATTTGAATAAAGTCAATCTACTCCAATGTTTTGGGTGCTTAGTAACTAGGGGTATTCATCACCAATGTTTACCTTTACGTCAAACGGCAACTTGAAATATGAGTATGCAAAGCACTTTAAAGTTTGTGACTTGCTGAGTAACCGGGTGGATTCATCACAAATGTTTTGCATTCGCGTAAAAAGGCAAGTGACAACTTTAGAGAAGAGACTTTAAAAAAAAAAAAAAAACTCTAGTTTGCTACTCGGTTTGTAGTGGAGAAAAGGGATAATCACAGATGGAGTTGTTACATACTATAATTAAAATTAATTGCATGACAAATATGATTGGGTTTGGGGATTATGACTAAACAATTGCACTAGAGAAAGTGGGTATGTTTAATTTTACTTTATCTAAAATTGTTTATAGTTTAATATGCTGATGCTCACATAATAAAAAAATTCTTGGTTGAGAGTACTATTATTTTCCCCTTGTTCATAAGTTCACTTTTTGCTTGAGGACAAGCAAAATCTAAGTTTGGGGGTATTTGATGAACACAATATTATCCACATTTAGGAGCAATAATCTTAATGCAATTAGACATTTAAAAGCTCTATATGTGGTATTTAACTCTTATTTTCTCTTTTCCATAGGGAACAGCCTAAAACGGAGAAACGAAGCAGATTCAGGATTTTAAGGATGATACACAGAAAATTGCAGATCATCGGTCGACTGGTTCCCCACAGCAGTCGACTGGACAGAGAAGTTGATTTTCCACAGCCGCTCGATGCAGTCGACTTATTCCAAAGCACAGTCGACTTGTATGATCAATTATGAAATCTTCAGAAGTCTCGGCACAGTCGACTGGTTCGCTGACAAGTCGACTGGTAGGCAGCAGAGTTGAAAGATAAGATATTTGAAGATTCGTCCAAATCTAATCCAAATCAGAACAGAAAAGGAAGAATAGAAGAAAAGAGAAATAAATAACACACAGAGCAACAAGGGAGGAAATAAATAAAAGAAAAGGACTTTTCTATAAAAAGAAGAGTGCAAACCCTAATTCTCTAGCCGTGTTCTATAAATACCAACCAAGAAGCATTATTCTGGAGATATACGCGGAGGCTCCCGAATCACAAAATCACACAACTTTCTGAATCATCAAGTGAAGAGCAGTACGGTATCAGCATTGAAGAAGGAGAGAGGAGATCAAGCATAAGGAAAGGAACGGCCGATCGACTGTGTGACAGCCAGCCGAGTCATCTAGCCGAACTACATCAGTTTATTCCTTCTCTTTCTAATTCTTTTATGTTAACCATGTATTCGAACTTGTTGATCAATAAAAGTATTATTATGTGGAACTAATTTCATAGTTGGGTAGATTGAAGCCGTAGTTATGTAGTGCTATATTCTTCTGAATCCTTCTACTTTACTTATTGATTGAATCTGATTGAATTGGTATAGATTGATGATAATCAAACTTGTTCTCAAGTTCTGAGAGTAGTCGACTGAGGTGACAGCCAGTCGACTGACATACAGAACTTGAGAATATCAAGTTTGCATTACCATCTATCTGAATCTGTTATATGAGCATATTGAGACGACCCGTATCTCGTGTTCATAACTTGTAACAAGGGAATCCTTAGGGGTTCTTGGTTTAATCAACTTAAGGGATCTAGATCTGATACCAATTTCTAGAACCTTGAGTGTTTGTTCGTTTCCACTGTTCTTATGTTTTCTTTAAGTGCAACTTAGTAGATACCATGCTAAATACTTAATGAAAGAAACGAATTAGAGTAGATACCATGCCTAATTCTTGGCTTAGGGAAACATTACTTTAAGGAGTAGATACCATGCCCTTGAAGAGAACAAACATGAGTAATAAGAAGAAGTTCAGAAGGTAACTTAGCATTATTGACTATCGGTGGAGATCTAAACCCAACTACTTAATTAATATTTGTGATTCAGTATATCTTAATCTTTTCATTTCTTTTAGACCTTTAGAACAACTTTTTATCATTCTCACATTTTCTATTGATTAGTAAGTTAATTTCTGCAATCTCTGTGGGATCGACCCTTGCTATTACTACTCTTCTATAAACGATTCGTACACTTGCGAGGTTTTAATTTGTGTCTAGTTTATCTATTTATTTAGGTAGTTAGATTGCGCAACAATACCTCACATTACATATTCCTCGGTTTGTAGCCAATATAACTATTGGTGATATTGAACTCTCTAAAGCACGGTTTAGGTAAGAGAAGCATTCCATATCCAGCATATGAACCTGAAATCCACACAATAGCCATTAGTAAACCACATCCACATAAAATAGCAGTTAGAACTTTGGAAAGGTAGGTGTACCTCATCGATAAATAACACACCAGGGACAAGCTCTGCCACAACTTCATCAATATACCTGTTAACCACCTGTCACAAATGCAGCTATCAGTGACAATTAACATATGTGGTATTAACAAATTATCGATGATGATCACGTGATATTTTAACAGAGTCTGTAAACTTAAGGTTGGATCTCATAAAGATCAGAGGGAAAAGGAAGAGAAAAGGAGAAAAAAACAAATTATGTATGTTTCATGAACACAAGGAGAATACCTTATTAATTTCCTGTCGTAGTTTGTCTGTGATTTCCGTCTTCCTAGGGTTCATCATCTGGCCCATAAGGGATAATATAAATTCAATATAGAGAATTTCACTCAGAAGTCTAGTATTGGCAGCTAAGCATGGACATGGGCATGAAAAGACAATGTTATAAGAAGAGATAAATCAAGTAATATTGAATTATCAAACAATTCCTAATGACTAGCTACAATCATGTCATCTACTTGCTGAGGATATGAGAAACTCCCAACCTGGATTGCTCTGAGTAGCTTGGTCACCTAATTACTTTCACCTGCTGGATTCACCCACGAGAAATCTGTTGTAAGAGATAAAAATTAAAAGAGTTAAACTTGTACGTGCTTAAAGCATCAAGTGAGAGCAATGCATAAATATAACATGACGGTCTAGTATAAATGCAAAGGGATCAAAGAGTTTGTCGATTTCAGAGCAATTCACTACAGAGCAAATTAGTACGAGATACAGTGTGCAGGTCTAACATTTGCACCAAAAAATAATGCATATGCAGGGGAAAAGAGTTATTACGTGAATGCAGGTCTAACATTTGCATGATCTTAAATGTGATATTCACTCCAGCAACAGCAAATGGATATTCCCAGGTAGCTTGCTTACCCCCCTGCTTATTTATCAGCCTCTGGAAAGATGCCTGAAATAATGACATAAACCCATTACCAATCATATCAATGCAGAAATAATCAATTGAAGTGAACCATCATACAAAATCCAGGGAAAAAAGAACTTACAGAAAATGTCTTTGCAAAGAAGAGCAGATTCTCAGCTAGCATCATACAACAATGATCAAAGTCCAGCATTCATGATCAAAGCTGATTCCAGTCTTATATAGCTTTCTTTAAAGAAAATTTTAACCCTTAATCAATTACAAATACGTATAGACCTCTACACTAATCATCTGTTAATGCTAATAGTTATACATGCATAAGAAAGATACATTATTATTTATCGAGAAATTTCAATGCTTTGCTTCCTATATATTTTGCAAAATTTCTTTACATTTGTTATCTTTATTGAGAAACTTCTGTTTGTCAATTAACCAAACATCTATAGTAGAAAATATTATATATGTTCAATATTGATAATAGCCTACCTAATTTCACTAGGTATCTAATTAAAACGTAAGTGGATCCAAAATTTTCATTATAGAATGAAGATGTGTATGCAATGAATCCTACACAAGTTAGGAATACAAAATCTGACGGTTCAGAATATGGTCAATTTGTGTGTGTATTATTTCAGTAATATATTCTAAAAATGGTATTAAATTACAGTTATTTAAGATGTATTTTTTATGTAGGATTTTTTAATCAAAAGTAAATGGAATGAAGTTAAAAAGAGATTATTTCTTTTTGAGGAGTAAACAGCCAAAATTATGGCTTCCAGTTACTAAATAGAAATAATTTCAACATAATCTAATCTTTCAAAGATAATTTTGGTAGAGTTCGATAAGTTTCTGATGGTTTTTGTTATTTAATTTTTTTATCATTTGATTTCAGGTTTTCACAAACCAGTTTCTTCGGAAGCAGCATTGGATTTAGACTCACACAGAGTGCCTTGTGAGTATGTTTTCTCACAGAGTATTGAGATGCATTAATAAGGTTAATTGCATAAAACAAAGATAACAGATACAAATTTTACATAAATGTAACACATGGAGGTTTCACAACTTCTCTGATATTTGAGCAACAATTGATACAGCTATATATAGAATTCTTTCACACAGTCTCTGAAGCTAAAATTGATCTAGTGCGGTGTAAAATCATATAGGGCAGAACAAATGCAATTTATCTATATTAATCTTCTATACAAATCTTATGTACTGTATGATACACGAACTGATAAGAAACACTCATAGTGTTTTCATGGAAGTGTTTGTAAGCAACATGACAGTGCCAAGTGTGTCAAGAAACTTTGATATCTTCAACATATACTTAATTATTTTCCTTCCGAGCCGGTTCTTGTACAGAACATCAACCACCCAAAACCCATAACAAAACGAAATAAATTATGAACATAGGAAAATCACAGTATTAGAATTTTGACAATACCTAGGGTTTCGACGAGATGGGGGAGGACGCCGAAGGAGAGAGAGATGGGGCGACGGGGTGGTTTGGAGTAAGAGAAAGGAAACTGTGCGACGACGGGAAAGGATAGGGAACGACGACGGCAGATGGGAGAGCGAACGACGACGGCGAGGGGAGAGCGAATGGCCGGCTGGAGCACGAAGAGGGAAAGAGAGAAGGAAATTGGGGATTGTGGGAGATTGAGGATTGAGGGAAATTGGAAATTGGGTTTCGAAGAGGTTGAGTGCGAGGAGGAAAAAGAAGAGGGAAATAGGGTTTCGGAGAAGCGCGTGAAGAGAAAAAGGGTTGAGCGCGTGAAGGGAAATAGGGGGGGGGGGATGAAATTAGAAATTGGGATTTTCGTGGGAATTAAAAGTTTTCTATCTCGTCTATACCCACAATTTACTACGCGTCTGTAGGTATATGATGGCTATACCCACGATTTTAGTGATCCGTCACTATAGGTGTCCATTGATATATGGCAAATTCCTTGTAGTTTTATGAGATTAATATCTTAAAGTCTATCATATGATTGTATTATGCCTAATCAATATTTTGCAAGGCACAAATCTGAAGGCACCTATACATTTCTGCTTATGATTCTAATGCTTCAGTCTTGCCAAATTAAAATTAATTATCTTATCTAGTGAGGTCGACTATTGTCAAATTAATTGTTTACAAGTTTGATTTTATTAATTTATGTAACCATGGTTTGGGTATAGGTTTGATTTTATAATGATTTTAACCATGGTTTGGGTTCTTTCATTCACTAGAGAGTATAGGGGAACTATGCATGTATTTCTCAAATTTTGTTTTATTGTTCACTCAACTTTTGAATAAATTTTTAGATGATCCTAGTATGAAAACTTTGAAAACTTTGCAAAAGAAAAAAATAATCTTTTCAATTTTAGGTATTCATGAGTATCAGCGATCATGACCTCATTTCTATAGAGATTCAACTAGGTGGTTACTTTGATCTAGGTCCACCTAAACAATATGTAAATGGTTCTTGTGCTCGTCTCGATAAAGTTCGTCCAGATGAATTCTACATGAGTTCGATAAAAGAAATAATGGTGGAGTGTGAATATTTAGAACAGTATAGAGTCTTTTGTAAGATGCATGAAAATTCAGTAGGTTACAAACTTCCGAATACAAATGAGTCCCTGCATGAAGCTTTAACAGAACATCAACACCTGAAAAAACTTGTTCTATATATTGAACATCTAGAGGATGAACATGTGATGACAGAAAGCACTGAGGAACTTGGGATAGGTATGGATAACATGCTTTGAAAATATGACTTTTTTTTCTGTCAGTAATCTTCTAAATTTAATTTATGTTCGGTTTAATGCTTTTTGTTAAGGGCCTGAAACAATTCACACGAAGGATGCATTTCTTGATGAAAGAGCAACAAACATGAACTTTGGGGATACTAATAATGATAATGTCTCGGATTCAGATACGGATGCAGTTGAGGTTGGTTAGTGAAAATAATTAATTTTCTTTATATACATGCAACAAATATAACAAAAAATATATAATGATTTTCTTTTTTATTACTGTTGACTCATGAACTAACTAGTTTTTGTTTTTTTTAATAGGCATTGAGTTCGACTCTTAAAACAACAAGAGGACATGACCATGGAGAATGGACACAAACTGTAGATGATATTAATCGGCCGAAACTTGGGATGAAGTTTGCATCATTAGAGGAGGGGGAAACTTTTTACGATGCATATGGAAAGCTTGGAGGCTTTTCTATTCGAAAAGCTAGCACAACTTTGGATAGAAACACAAAAGAATTGAGAACAAAATATTTTGTCTGCTCAAAACAAGGTGAAAGTACTGCAAAAATAGTAGAAGATGAAACTGTCGAGGAGCTTCCAATGGGATCAGATGTAAGTAAAAAAAATGACGACGATTTGTTATTACGGAGAATTGTATGGCTCTGATAAAATTTAAGAGAGTTGAAAATGACATGTGGGAGATTGTTAAGTTTTATGAAGGTCATTGTCATGTTCTCACTAGTTCTCGTAGAAAACAATTTTTAACAATAAATCGGGGAGTATCATCGACACAGAAGTCCTTGACACAAATCTTTGATGAAGCTAATATCTCCACATCCCAATTAGCTACAGTTCTAAAGATTCAAGCTAACAGGTACGAAAATATGGGCTGCACTGAAAGAGACATCAGAAATCATAAAAGGGATGTAAGAAAGGCAATGAAAGAAACAGATGCACAGATATTTCTAGATAATTTTGCAAGAATGAAAAATAAAATCAATTCTTCATTTTTCTATGATTATAAGGTTGATGAAGAAATGAAGCTCACTCATGTATTTTGGGCTGATGGACTTTCAAGGAAAGCATACCACCTGTTTGCTGTTTGGAGATGTAGTAGTTTTTGACACTACGTATGAAACAAACAAATATTCAAAGATATTTGCACCGTTTACAGGTTGTAATTTATCTATTATATGAAATTATCTTTTTTTATTATTATTTGCAATCCATATAAAATTTCAATATTAATTGTTGTATTTGAACTTTTACAGGAGTTAATCATCATAGACAGTCGGTGAACTTTGGTGCCAAATTTTTGGCTAATGTGAAGTCAGAATCTTTTATTTGGTTGTTTGAGAAATTCTTGGAAGCCATAGGGGGGAAACATCCATTAGCATTCATTACAGATCAATATCCATCAATTGGTAATGCTGTAAAAGATAAACTGGATAAAACAAAACATAGATATTGCATGTGACATATTCTCAATAAGCTGTCGGGAAGGATTGGATCTGAGTTGGCCTCTAACAAAAAAATTCAAGAAGATTTTAAATCTTGTGTTTATTCTTCTGAAACTATTGAGGAGTTCGAAATGCGGTGGAATAAAGTTATAACAACATATCAGTTAGGGAACAATATATGGCTGAAAATGATGCATGAATTAAGTGAACTATGGATACCAGCATTTTTCAAGGAAACATTTTTAGCTGGAATCAGGACAACACAGTGCAGCAAAAGTTTGAATTATTTTTTAGTCACTTTGTTAGCCAGAGGAATAGTTTAGTGGAATTCTACACACGATTCGAGAGGGCATTGGAGCACCAACGACATAATGAATTGAAGGCTGATCATGATACAATTTATACCAGGCCAAAGATGAAAATAAAGAATTCAGTGGAGAAACAAATGAGTGAGATATACACACGCGCTAACTTTTATCTATTTCAAGATGAGCTGCTTAAGAGTTGTGTCAATTGTGCTACAAAAAAATCGATGAGGTACAGGATGTGTATTTTTACATTGTTCAAGAAAATAAGGAGAATAAGAAACTCAGATCAAGAGAAGAAGTTTATGTTCAAGCTACTAAGGTGGCATATTGTGATTGCAAAATGTTTGAGGGAGAGGGACTTCCTTGTCGGCATGTTCTTGCTTTGTTAAAAAATGGATTTGTGGATGAGCTGTCTACTCACTATATTGTAAGGAGGTGGACTAAACTTGCAACAAGTGCTCAAATATTCGATGTTGAAGGAAATGAGTTATGTGGAACTTCAAGTAACATAACTGGAATTAACCTATCATCATTGTGGGATTTGCTTTCAGAGTGCATGCATCTTGCTGGCTATTCAAATGAGAGCTTTTTACATGCTATGGAAAGAGATAAAAATCTTAGAGATGAATTACTAAGAATGAAAAAAAATTTGGGTGCTCATTTGAATCATACGAAAGAGAAGCATTTCACTGAGGGGGATCTTCCAACAACTTCAAATAATGACAATGTTTGCATACCGGATATTTCAAAGACGAAGGGAAGTGGGAAAAGATTAAAAGGAGGGAAAGAGAAGGCCATGGAACAACAAGAGAAGAATCTTAGACTTTGTAGAACATGCAACAAGTATGTCAGCCATGATAGTCGAAATTGTCCAAAAGAAAATGAATCCTAAATTTGATTTTCTTTGGTAAGATAACTACATGAATTAATTTATTCGTATCTCATGTTCTGCATATTTAGTTATAGCTTTCAACTAATTATACTATTTTATTTGTTACCAGTTCCGTATCACGCAAGAGTAGGATGTGTGAATGGAGGTAGCGGAGAAAAAAACAAAATTATTAGTGCTGGAGAGTTATGGAGAGTGAATGGAGGATGTATAATTTCAGAAGGTTTTAAGTTAATTTCTTGTCCAGTATATCAACTTTCACTTGGAGAGTTATGGAGAGCTGGTATCTGTTACTCTGATATAAAAAGAATTGTTCTTATCAAGTTCAGCTGACATCAAACTTGTGATTTGGATTTGCTAAACTTAGATCAGCATTACTGCATCCTTTATCAGTTGTCTTCTTATTACTCAGTAAGGACGACAACCTTCTGATCTACGTGAGGAAATATAAGAGAGTGAAGAGTTTCAATATAGCTTAAATGAGGAAATGTAATGGACTTGCAGTTCGATGCTTTTTTCACAACGAAATTCTTTTTTCGTTAAGTCTAATTTTGTTCTGTTAAATATAAAACAGAATGGCTGATAAATTTATGTATTGACTTCTATTGTTGTCCATGCTTTTCTGCTTATATAGTTTTGGAAGCATAATCAATTATGATTGGCACATTGATTGTCTTACTGAAGTCTAGCTCCTGCCCCATCCTCTTTTCCATTTGTATGTTGATGGAAAGAGAGAGAATGAAATGGAAAGAATCTATACTGAAGTTTTAGAAGCAATGTAATGGATGTACTTCTTTCTAAACATGCAGCTGATACCAAATGAAGTGCGGTACGAGAATTGGACTACCCTTAATGGCGAACACATTGTATTCTCAGAGGCAACTATGGAGTTTTTGAAACAAAGGAACCATAAACTTCGCGAATTTTTTCCCAAACCGCCCCACTTTTTGAAAGTTTTTCTCAAACCGCCGTACTTTTTTTTTTAATTCCCAAAACGACACACTCGGTCTTTGAAAGACCGAGTTTAGTACAAAATAATTCGGTTTTTCAAAGACCGAGTGTTAGAATTCGATTTTATCGAATTCTAACACTCGGTCTTTGAAAAACCGAATTATTTTGTACTAAACTCGGTCTTTCAAAGACCGAGTGTGTCATTTTGATAAATACTTTCGGAAGTGGGTCAGTTTGGTAAATATTTTTAAAAAGTGGGTCACTTTGGTAACACTTTCGAAATTATTTACCAAAGTGGGGTAAATTATGACGGGGGTTTATTATCTTATGATAATAACAAACGCGTTTTCAATCATAAAGAGCACAACCCTTGGTATAATACATTTACAAGTACGAACAGTTTCGATACATGCCAATTTGATTTTAAACTTTTCAAGAGTTCATTACATGCTAGTAGTACAACACATATGCCATTAGCTCACATCTTTGGGGTCCGCTAAACGGAAGTTCTTTACAAGCTAATAAATACTAGTAAATACACGTGCAATGCACGTCTGAACAATATTTTTTTATATTCTATTTATTTATATTAAAATGGGAGAAGTACGTGCAGAACATGTAAAATAATACTCCCTCCGTTTCACTTTAAGTGATATTCAGGAGTTTTGCACACAGATTATGGAAGGGTGAGATAAACATTTGTTTCCCACTACACCCTTAATAATAAGTCTTCATGATTTGATTACTAATTCTTTTTCCAATACAGATTCTGATTTCAAGAAATTGTAATTAATGTTTTCTCAATACAAATTATGTTTTCAAGAAAAAATAGAATTACTAATTCTTTTTTCAATACAGTTTGCATTAAATTTTTGGAGAAAATAAAATCTAGAAAGTTGAAACTACAATTTTCTAAGAATATTTGATACGATTAAGATGAGTAATTAAGACAAAATTTAAACATAAATAAGGGTTTTCTTGGAAAAAAATGGGAAAAAATTGGATAATATCACTTAAAGTGAAACAAGAAAAAAAACCCTTAAATATCACTTAAAGTGAAACGGAGGGAGTAGAATGATATTCACTGTACATAATCCTTCTCCCACGTGGCAGGTGCAGAGAGAGAGGGAGATGAAGAGGGTAGGGTTTTTGGTTTTTTTGAGAGATAGGGAGAGGGTAATAAATTTGAACGTGTACTGTACGTATTTCATTAGTTTATATTGTAGAGTTTAATTAAACGTGTGTTGCACGGGTTGGGATATGGACAAATTACACTAAGGCCTTCTCCCATTATAGTAGTAGAGATTTACAATAAAATTTTCTAATGGAAGCCTGTTTTTCACGTACTTAGAAATGAAGAACCGATATACCTGCAGTTGCAGGTTTTCCATCTTTCTCGGATCACTGATACTAGTCAGCAATCCACGATATACCTCATTTCTAGCACCTTCTTCCAATTCTTTGCCCATTCTCACATTTAAATCTAGCTCGCTGAGCGTATGTACTATGAACTGGTTAGCAGCGGTAGGTCTACTTCCTGAGTTTGGGTTTGGGTTCTTTCAACAAAATCAGGTTTGAGGGAACGACGGCGGCTGAGCTGAGGGGTGGACGACGCGGCGACGATGGCTGGACTGGGTGGCGGCTAAGCTAAGGGGCAGACGACGCGGCGACGGCAGCGGCGAAGCTTCGACAGCGAACTCTGTTTTCTCTCAAAAATAGGGGAAGACGACGACGGGGCTTGGAACGGCGACTACTACGACGAGGGGGTTCTCCGGTGGTTGAAGGGAGGTTTGGTGGAGAGGGATTACGATGGCAATGGACGAGGGTGGCGATGGAACGGCGATGGCGCAGTGGGTTCGGTGGAGACGGTTTGGGCGGTGGAAAACGAGGAGGGGGGTTATCGGACGGGTGACGATGGGTTGGAGGTGACGAGGGGTTGGTGAAGAGGATGATGGTGAAGGTGGAAGGTGGTAGGAGTTGGCAATGGGAGTTTGGGAGATGGACGGTTGGGTTTTGAAAAGGGAAAGAGAGAGAGAGATGAGAGATGAGGGACGGGGTGAGAGAAATTAGGTTTTTTTATAATAGAAATAATAGATATCTTTTTTTTTATATAATAGATATGTAGAAATAAATGAGAGGCACTCATTTTATTCCTTCATATCTAATGGTCATAATTGATGTATCTCATTATCTCATTTTAAGATGTATCTCATTGGATCACTCCTATATATATATATATATATATATATATATATATATATATAAGCAATGCTCAATTGCAAACCACTGAAGTCGTTGTTGGAAAACAACGACTTCGGGCTTAATATAACCTAAGCCGTTGTTCCCAACAACGGCTTATGTTATAACTTAAGCTATTGTTGGACTCCAATAACAGCTTAGGTTTATAACCTAAGTCGCTGTTGAGAACAACGACTTCAATGGTTTGCATACCCGTTTGCACGGACCCGTTTGTAAGAGAGCATTGCCATATATATATATATATATATATATATATATATATATATATACTAGGTTTGCCCGTTGACACGTGCCTACGTTACGTCTTCGGAACGATGCAACTTGTTTGATCATATAAAATAGTTTTGGAGGTCCAGCAAAAAACATTATATAATTTTTTTTTTATTTTTTTGAATTATTTTTAAAATTTAAAATTTTAAAATTTTAAAATTTTAAAATTTTTAATTTTTTTAAAAAAATTTTGAATTTTTATTTTCTTAATTTTTTGAATAGAAGAGGGAGGGGGAGAGAGAAAAAGAAATAATTAAATAAATATATGAGTTGTTTTGGGTGGGGGGATTGAATTTGAGTTTTGGGGGAAAAATATGTTTTGTGAGGTTAGATCTAAGCCTTTGATTTTTTTAGAAGATTGAAGGAGAGCCACTTGATAGCTTTCTTTGTGTTTTATTATATATATATATATATATATATATATATATATATATATATATATATATATATATATATGAGGCTATATGAGGAATGCTCAATTGAAAACAGGTTTTGTTTGCAAGCGGGTGTGAAAACTACGATCTGAGCCATTGGATCGCTTTTGATCGTGATCAACGGCTCAGATAGCGTTAATTTTTGATGGAACGGAGCTCCTAAGTGGCGAAGGGGCAATTTGGGGTTTTCATACCAAAAAATGCTTCAGACTTAGCGTTATTTGGCGTGAAGTATTTTTTTTTGCGAAAAAATACACTTAGGCCATTGTTAGGAACAACGACCTATGTTGTTTTTTTTAAAAACAAATTCAACCTAGGCCGTTGTTCCCAACAATGGTCTAGGTATGGACAAATGTTTTTCCAAATACATGTACAAACTCAGATCTCTCTCTCCCTCACTTCGCAGCCATTTCTCTCTCTCTGGAGCTCACGAAACCCACTCCAAAATCCTAGCTCTACTCCGATCCACGCCACCAGACCTCCTCTTCTTGATCTCCCCCTATTCTCGAAGCCTCTCATCTCTCTATCCCTCTCCTGAATACCCCAAACCCTAACCCTACCCGAAATCCCAAATCACCTAAATCCTAGCCGAATTCTTCAAAACCCCAAACCCTAACAACCACTTCTTCAAGATCAGCGGCTACTATCAGCCCCTATCTCCTTCCCGAATACCCACATTGTAAAGGTATTCACTTTTTCACAATTTAGTAGAATCAACTTTGGTAATTTATTGAATTTTTGTTTCAATATTCTTTAGTTTACAATTTTTGTATTATGCGTAGTTTGTCTACAATTTGAAGAGTGTACAATTTTTGTATCATGTGTGTTGTATACATTTATTGATATTTTTGTAGATGTAGTATTATATGTAGTTGTAGAACTTAGGAAAAGTAAACAAACGAGATCCAAAAATTAAGAAATTTGACGAGCAGGTCGGACTCACCACGCACAAGGCAACGCAACTTGTAGAGGCAATTTTCGACTCATAATTTGCAAGATACGCCCGTGTATCGCTTTTATTCAATAAAATTGAAATAAAGCGATACAAGGTCGTATATTACAACCCAAGAGTCAGAAATGACACTTGCAAGTTGTGTTGGCTTGTGTTTGGTGTGACAGACGTAACGACCAAATTTCAGAATTTTTGCATCTCGTTTGCATTGTTTTCTAGGGTATATAAAAAAACTACTATATACGTCGGAACTTTTTGAGTACGGTCTCACTAAAAAATCTCTCAAACGATCTCGCAAAAAATACAAAACTGTACGAGTAGGTCAGGCTAACCACTCACAACCCAACACAACTTGTAGTTGCGAGTTCCGACCCACGGTTTGCGGTATACGTCAATGTATCACTTTCCGCTCTTTTTTCAAGAGTGAAAGCGATACACTGCCGTATCTTGCAAAACGTGGGTCGGAACTCGCTTCTACAAGTTGCGTTGGCATGTGAGCGGGAAGCCCGACCCAATCGCAAAGCTTCGTATTTTTTGAATGTCGTTTGTGTGGTTTTCTCATGTATTTTGTTTCGTATCTATATATGCCAATTTTTTGTTAACAAATTGTTTTATATATGATGTGTGTATTAATATATATATATATATATATATATATATATATATATATATATATATATATATATATATATATATATATATATATATATATATATTTAGATGAACAATGATACGAAAAGTTCGGTTGCCGGCGATAATTTTTTAGGGGTAGAACAAATCGTTGATTCGATGTTGTTAGTTGAAGAGCACCTAAAACCAAAGTTTGGTATGATGTTTCCTACTTTAGTTGCGGTCGAAAATTTTTATACGTCATATGCTCGATGTGGGGGTTTTGTAATGCGTAAGGGTGGGAATAAATTAAAAGGAGGAGTGGAAGTAGATAAGTCATATTTGTGTAATAAAGTCGGGTCGTCACCGAGTCAACATAGTGATGGTAGACAGGGAACAACCTCTAGAACGGGTTGCAAGGCTTTCTTTTGTGTAAAACTGAACGAAGCAAGTAATACGTGGGTGTTATATTCATTTCATAAAGCACACAATCACGAATTCATCTCACCCGGTAGAATGCATCTTTTGCCCTGAAACCGCTATATGTCAAATACGGATAAAAGAATAATAGACCAATTTAACCAAGCTAATGTCCAGACATATCGACAAATACTCTTCTTTGAAAGTGCTAGTGGTGGTCACGATCAAATAGGATTCACCGAAAAATATGCTAGAAATTTACTTAGAGACTCGCAAGAAGCATTGAAAGGATACGACAGGAATAAGATAATCGATTTTTTATATTTGGGTTGATGGTATTTCTAGGATGAATTATGAAGAATTTGGTGATGTACTTTGCTTTGATGCCATATTCAACACGAACCGGTATGGAATGTTATTTGTTCCTTTTGTTAGAGTCAATCAACACGACAATCGACTTTCTTAGGAGGCGGGTTCATTCCAAATGAGAAGGCCTTTTCGTTTGAATGGTTCTTTAAAAAGTGGTTAGGATTAATGAATCGTGCTCTATCTGGCATCGTGACCGACCAAGACAGTGGGATCATCACCGCAGTGAAGAAAGTTTTTCCCCAGACTCGGCATCGGTATTGCATTTGGCACATATTGAATAAGTTACCGCAAAAGATGCATATGTCGAACGATGTTGACAAGTTTATGGAATCATTGAAGACTGTCATCTATGATTCCGAATATGTACATAATTTTGAAGGAAAATGGAATTTATTGCTTTTGCTATACGGATTACAGAATAACAAATGGTTGAATGATCTTTTTGAAATTCGTGAAAAATGGGCACCCGTCTATGCAAAAGATTCATTTTGGGCCGGCATGTTAAGTAGCCAACGGGTTGAGTCATCGCATTCCGCCCTGAAGCATCATACAGAAAAGAAATATTCCTTGCATAAATTTGCTATCATCTTCGATCATTTTTTGGGAAAGCAAAAACACAATGAAGTGAAAGAAAATCATTGTAACCGTGAGAAGAGATCGAAATTGAAGAGCCCATGGGCTTTGGAGGAACAAATGGCGCGAACATACACTTTGAAATTTTTTTACAAATTCCAAGATGAAGTTACAAAAAGCTTCATGTATAATGTGACTTCCGTTGCCGATCTTGAGACACCGGATAATTCAATCTTCCATGTGATACTTTGTGGAGAATCAGAACCGGCTCGCCTTCTTCAGTTATGCAAACTCCGTACAATTATTACATGTTCTTTTCACTTCTTCGACTTCGTTGGCATTCCTTACAAGCATATTTTTGCGATTCTGCGGTTCAGCCATCACACTTCTCTTCCGGATGTATATATCAAAAGAAAATGGATCCGGGATGTGATGAGAATAAGCTATACATTTGTTCCATCCGAAGGCAATAGCAAGAATTTTGCTTCTCAATATTGTGAATTGAGCTACCACGCAAAACAGATTATTGATCTTGGTTGTTCCTTCAATGAAAGTTACAAATACACGCTCGAGAATCGGTAAAGATCATTGATGGCGTCTCTCGGCGACAACCTGGATTTGGCAAACATTCCGAATAGGCCACACAACCGCATGGTAGTGCACAACCGCATGGTAGTGCACAACCTCATGGTGAAGGTAGTGGACATGTACCTTCACGCGTGAGGGACCGACAACTATAAAGGTAGTGGACATGTACCTACACTATAAAGGGAAGGTCTCGCATCAAGAGATTGAGGCCGATAAGAGAGCAACTTCACATTAAAAAATCGAGACGGTGCAGAACACGCAGCATTGTGCAAATGGATCATGATTCAAGAAATTATCCAACTTTATTTGAGGGGTAATACATTTTTTGATTTGGTTATTATTAATTTAAAATTATTATTTTTGATTTGTGGTAAATAAATTTGTCACTAACTAAAACTTGTCATTTAATTTAGGGCAACCAATCCGCAAGAAGTGAATCCATCCGAAGAAGAGAGTTCCGACGAGAGTTTTGATGAAGTGAATCCATCCGGAGACAACGACTTAGGTTATATGTGAAAATTAGATTTTTATGAGTTGCTCTATGTCTTGGCCAAGCCATATGGAGCAGAAGCTCTTCAAAATCCATTTTTTTTTATAACCTAGGTCGTTGTCTCTGACAACGGCCTAGGTTATATGAAAAAATTGAACACTCGAACACTTGCGAACCCAGAGAAACCAAGATGATTCATATTCTTGTTAGGCCGTTGTTGTGAACAACGACCTAAACTGATATGATTTTTTTGGGTTTTTTACAACTTTCTCTTCTATCTTTACGAACATCGGTTCTTGAACTCTACACCAAAGATATTCATATTCTTGTAT
Source organism: Hemerocallis citrina (assembly GCA_017893485.1). Lineage (NCBI taxonomy): Eukaryota > Viridiplantae > Streptophyta > Magnoliopsida > Asparagales > Asphodelaceae > Hemerocallis > Hemerocallis citrina. The sequence continues at coordinate 189,429,703 of CM030363.1, forward strand.
ATCGTCTCTATATTTTATTAATTTTCTTTTTTAGCAACCAAAATGACCAAAATATAATCGTTAGGTTAAATGGTTAAATATTTTATAGAAAATAACTTAAACATTTCTTTTTAATGAAAATATTATCTATTTTTCCCCCCTAAAAACGAACAAGTCAGAGAGCAAGGCAATAAAATTTTCAAAAATAATCATAACAACCTAGGCCGTTGTTGGAAGAGCAAGTCAAGTGCAAACCTTTTTAAAAATTAAAAAAAATTCTTTTATTTTAAAATTAATTTATAATTTCTTTTGGAGAATTTTATTTATTTATAATGGTAATTATTTTTCGGTACTTCTAAAGTACATTATATCAATATATAACATATAAATTTAATATATTTTGGAACATATAAATTTGGGAGATTGTGAATATGAGAGAGTACATCCCTATTCTACTTATCTGAACCTTAAACCTAACCCAACCCTAACCCAACCCTAAACCCTAACCATACCCCCCCCAACCCTCCCCAAACCCATACCCCTCTAACCAGGGGTTTGGGTTAGGGTAAGGTTAGTGTTACGAGGGTTAGGGTAAGCTTAGTGGTAATTCTACTATTCATATTTTAGAATACTTTTAGAACATCTTACACATACCAATCACAAGAAAATTACAAAATTACAAAAATAAATTTTTTTGTCCATGTCGATTTTGTTTTTTTAAAAAATAAACTAGGCCTAGGCCGTTGTTGGGAACAACGACCTAAGTAAAGGAGGGTTATGGTAGGGTTAGTGTAGGGTTATGGAAGGTTAGTGTTGGGTTAGGGATGATGTCTGTACAAACTAGGAGCAACCGCTCTTCAAAATCCATTTTTTTTATAACATGCAAAAATTTCTTCAAAATTCAATAATTTTTTTTAAAAGATTTATTAAATTTTGACAAATGTTGCAAAAAATAGCTTTCTTACGCATGAAGTCACCCTCCCCGTAACCCTCCAACCCTCTAACCCTCCCCGAAAAGGTTGTCATAACCCTCTAACCCTAACCCTAACCTTCTAAAACTCCTCGTAACCCTAACGAATATATCTCACGCTCATGTGACTAATCAATCTCTCTCCCATGTTTCGGAGAATTGAGAGAGAGAGAAATAAATAAATAACCAATCTCTCTCTAACCTTAACCCTAACCCTCTAACCCTCTCTACAACCCTAACAAATATATCTCACTCTCATGTGAATCAATCTCTTTCTCTTGCATTCATCTAGAGTCAACTGACATGGAAAATTAATGTGTTTCGGAGATCTGAGGGAGAGAGAGAGAAATAATTAAATAAATAAATGATTTTTTTATTAAAATAAATTAATTAAATAAACAGAGAGAGAAATAAATTTTTTTTTGGGAAATCATTTAATGTCGATAAATTTTTGTTTTAAAAATTTAATACTCACGGAGGGATGACTTTTTTTTGTAAATTTTTAAATTTTGTTTTCAAAGGGACGGGAAATGATTAAAAATAATTTCTATAATCTGAATTAAAACATAATTAAAAGTCACAGCTAGTTAAAACATAATTAAACCCAATTAAATCTTAATTTAATCTCAACACCTAACTAAAACCTAATTAACCCTAAGTATAACCGAAATAATTAAATAAATAATAGTAACTCTCATAAAAAAACCAATAGCTTATCTTCTAAATATTCTTTCATATAACCTAGGCCATTGTTGGGACCTAGGTTATAATCATAAAAAAAAAAAAAATCACATGCTGATAATCCTTATGGCTTGGCCAAGACAGAAAGCAAGTGTTCAAGTCCTTATTTTTTTCATATAACATAAGCCGTTGTCTCCAACAGCGGCCTAGGTTATTTAAATAAAAAACCCAAAATCAGTTCTTCAAAACGTGAATTTTTTTTCTTATAACCGAGGCTGTTGTTGGAGACAATGACCGAAGTTATAATAATCAAAATTCTTTTTTCAAGAGCTGATGCTCCTTATGGCTTGGCCAAGACAGAGAGCAAGTGTTCAAGTCTTCATTTTTTCATATAACTTAGGTTGTTATCTCCAACAACGGCCTAGGTTATTTTTTTTTAAAAACCCAACAACAGCTCTTTAAAACGTCAGTTTCTTTCATATAACCTAGGTCGTTGTTGGAGACAACGACCTAGGTTATAATCATCAATTATTTTTTTCAAGAGCTGATGTTCCTTATGGCTTGGCCAAGACAGAGAGCAAGTATTGAAGTCTGTACTTTTTTCATTGAAACTAGGCGTTGTTGGAGAGAACGACCTAGATTTTTTATTTTTATTTATTTTTATTTTTTTTAAAACTAGCATCTGGTCCTTTCCAAGACAGAGAGCAAGTCTTCAAATGGTAATTTTTAATAATGACAAATTTAAACAGCAGCTATAGCTGCTACACTTCAATCCAAACAACATATATATACACAATACCATCAGCAACAACAAAACAACAAAACAACAACACTTGAATCCCAACAACATGTATAATTAACAACAAAACTAACATCAACGACAACAAAATTAATATCAATAACATCAATAACAACAACAAAACTAACCATATATCAACAACAATCACAACACTTTCTTTCAATTACAATCAACAACCACAAAAAAATTTAATTCCTACAACAATTGTATCGGAAAACACTCAACCACCGGGCGTGTAAGTTTGTGGTGGTCTCCTTTTTCGACAAGGTTGTCGCAGCCAGAATTGTGACTCCACGACAGTTTCTTCTTCTTCTCACGATTCTTGTCTTTCTGGAACAACACTTTCTTGATGCTCTTCTTCTTGCTCTTCTTCTTGTGGTGGAGATGGAGAATGATATTTTCGTTGTTTCCCCGGACGAGATAACCTACCCCTCACGCTCTTACGATGCTGTGAACGTACAGTCGTTGTTAAATAACGGTTCAAGGCTATGCTCCTCCTACCTATTCTATTGAGCCCCGACATGAAGAGAGCATCTTCCGAACGAACACCTTCGTAGGTTCAGCGGCGTTACTATTAATTACCCATGCATATTCTTTTGCCATGTCCCATGTATTATCGATCTAAAACACAAAAATAAATATATTAAACACAATCCGGTTGGTAATACATTTATTCATTTTAAAAATAATGAAATTTCAATAAAAATTGTGAATCAAATTTTACTCACCAACACACGTACAGATGACGCCTTCGGTGGGAACATGGGTTGTGAACTAGAAGCGGGTGGTGGTTCAATCTCTTTCTCCTCAATTGGTAGTTGAATCCCAGCAGGTACTTGTGTATTTGGAGAGATGTACAAACGTGTTATCTGCTTGTACTAAATCATATAGAAAATTTGTTTCATGCCATCGTACGGGGGAACTTAGGGAAGTACAAGTTCAAACCGTCGCTCATTCCAATTTGCAACATGAGCATGGTGGAAATCTACCTAATCATGGATAGGCATACGATCGGTACCCCTAACGTCGTGTAACTCAGAGTTGTATAGGCTGACAGCGTGACGGGGTACATTTTGTTGAAGACCAAATTGCCGAAGGACTCTATCCGGCTACTGATGCTCCGTTGTACCAAAGTTGATGAGTGGACTCGTCGTCAACCACAACTGCGACCCGATTGTGCACACTGGTGGTAGTCTTCCCACCTTCTTGGGTGTATATGGCTCCCAAATCACGAACTCTTCTCGTAGTTGGTCGAGCTCATCTCTGTACAAAGTTAGTACACCTTTTGGTTTGTCTTTATAACTCCGTCTACCTATCCATTATACCCCTAAAGGTGCAAACATATCCACATTTGGTGCATCAGCCATCCAATTGTCTACCGATCTCGTAATTCGGGGACGACCCAAGTACAGACGCTCCCATGACCACATCTGTAACAAGACCATTGAACCGGTCATCTCGGTTCCATCTAGCGCTACTGAACATAACATCCTGTACAACGTTGCTAATGCACAGCTTCTCCAGCTGTACCGGTCGGCTACACCTAGGTCGGCGAGCAATCGTAGATACATAAGCAGTACGGTATCTCCAGATGAGTTAGGTAAGATAACACCTCCAAGTACCGTTATAATGTATGCTCTAGTGTAACACTGCACTTGGTGGTCGGTCGATTCATCAGTCAACCTCCCTTCAAAATTCTCCTTCAACTAAGAGAGTCGGATTGATTGTCCAAAAAAAATATCCCCATGGTCCTCGTCATCCTCAACAATCTCTATACCGAGGAGTTCATTGCACAACTCTTTCTTATCAAAATTTATATGACCCTTCATGGCCATCCCATCTATTGGAAGACCAGAGATCATCGCTATATCCTGTAGCGTCACTGTCATCTCTCCGACCGGTAGATGGAAGGTGTGTGTCTCTTGCCTCCATCGCTCGATGAGGGCTGCAAGAAGTGCTTGGTCGAGTATCACCTGACCCATCATACGGATTTCGTAGAAATTGGCCTGGACTAGGTACTCGATGGTATGTGGGTGCATCGTCAAAGTCTCGTGAGTGCAGAAATTACACCTCCGTGTCGTCCGACCCCACATTGCCTCAGATCTGTGGCAGTCTTGCAAAGTGAGCACACATGGATCTAATGGTCCGGGACCTCGATTTTCTACCGAAGAGGATGCACCAATCGACACCAACACAACAAATTATTATTAGTGTAGTAACAATACCACTTTATATGAAATTCACACTGAAAATTAATAGTTCTCTTACTTCTATGGAATGTTCACCCCGACCACTACCAGATGGCCTTCCGGTTCCCCTCGTTCTAACCATTTCTCTATAAGAAAGTACATCATATATAAAACAATTTGTTAACAAAAAAATTGCATATATATATATATATATATATATATATATATATATATATATATATATATATATATATATATATATATATATATATATATACGAAATAGAATACGTGAGAAAACCGCACAAATGACATTCAAAAAATACGAAACTTTGCGATTGGGTCGGGCATGCTGCACACAAGCCAATGCAACTTGTAGAAGCAAGTTTGGACTCATGGTTTGCAAGATACGGCCGTATATCGATTTCACTATTGAAAAAAGAGCGGAATGCGAAACACGGACGCATATAGCAAACTGTGGGTGAGAACTTGCAACTACAAGTTGCTTTGGCTTATGAGTGGCTGGCCTACTTGCAAAATTTTGTATTTTTTGAGTGGGTTCTCATTTTGAAAACTCGCTCAAAATATAACAAAATATGTGATAAAACCGCACAAATGAAGTCCAAAAAATACGAAACTTTGCGATTGGGTTAGGCTTCCCGCACACAAGCCAACACAACTTGTAGTTGTGAGTTCTGACCCACCGTTTGCAAGATACTTGCCTCTACAAGTTGCGTATCGCTTTATTTCGATTTTATTGGATAAAAGCGATACACGGACGTATCTTGCAAACTGCGAGTCAGAAATCGCCTCTACAAGTTACGTTGCCTTGTGCGTGGTGAGTCTGACCTACTCGTTAAATTTTAGAATTTTGGAATTTCGTTTGTTTACTTTTCCTATATTCTACAACTACAACTAATACTATATCTACAAAAATGTCAACAAATATATACAACACATGTGATACAAAAATTGTAGACTCTATAAATTGTAGACTAACTACGCATAATACAAAAATTGAAAAAAAATTCAATAAATTAACATAGTCAATTCTACTAAATTGTGAAAAAGTGAATACCTTTCGCAATGTGGGTATTCAGGAAGTACATAGAGGCCGATAGGAGCCGCTGTTGTAGACGAAGTAGTTGTGGACCCTAGAGTTTTGAAAATTCAGCTAGGGTTTGGGTGATTTGGGATTTCGGCTAGGGTTAGGGTTTTCGGTATTCGGGAGAGGGAGAGAGAGATAGAGATGCTTTGAGAAGAGGGGGAGATCGAGAAGAGGAGGTTGATAACAGTAGAGGAGGTGTTGGGTTTGGGTATCGCGAGCTCCAGATCGATCAAGAGAGAGAGAGAGAGAGAGAGAGAGAGAGAGAGAGAGAGAGAGATGGCTGAGAAGTGAGGGAGAGATAAAGATCTGAGAATGTACAAGTATTTGAAAAAATACTTGTACAAACCTAGACCGTTGTTGGGAACAACGGCCTATGTTGAATTTGTTTTTAAAAAAACAACTTAGGCCGTTGTTCCCAACAATGACCTAAGTTAAAATTTTCGCAAAAGAAAAAAAACTTCACACCAAATAACGCTAAGTCTGAAGCGTTAATTGGCATGAAAACCCCAAAATGCCCATCCACCACTTAGGCGCTTCCGCTCCATCAAAGCGGAAGCGATCTGAGCCGTTAATTACGATCAACAACGATCCAACGGCTCAGATCAATGTTTTCATACCCGTTTACAATTGGACCCATTTTCAACCGAGCATTGCTATATATATATATATATATATATATACATTGCTATATATATATATATATATATATATATATATATATATATATATATATATATAGCAATGTATATATATATATATATATATATATAGCTCCAAGTAAATCCTAAAAGACATACACAAATACAACATAATTGGATCCAAACCCACAACCCAAATAATAGCCGGCCACTCGATACGATCGACTGCCATCCTTGGCAGTCAACCGACTTCTCTTCAATCTGAAACAGAGAGTGCGGTAGTCGACTGCACCAACCACCGGTCGACTGTCCCTACCTCTTTTTGCTGCTTCTTCTCTTGCCATTGTTGCTATCTCGCTTGTTGTGTTCATGTCTTCTTCTCTTCTCTAACTTCAACTCATCTTGTGCCTTATGTGTTTGTGTCTACAGTTCTAACCATCTCCCATTTGGACCAAGTACTCAAATATCTAAATCAATTGTATATTTCTCTTTCATTATCTCTGCCAATCTCTCATACTCATAGAAGACCAAGTACCCCTCACTCTTATGAAGACCCCCCCCCCCTCCCCCCCCCCCCCCCCCCCCCCCCCCCCCCCGTGGAGAGCACCAACACTCATAGACTTATGAAGGATGTACCCCCACAATCTCTCGCATATGGCATGAATAACGAAGAAGCACTTTCCTTTCTCCACCGTGTCAGGTCCTGTGTCACAAGACTCCTCAATTCGCAGAATCTCCGCTAACACCGGACATGGTTCAAAATCTCTGAAGGCGAAGACACCTTCTGCACTCGAAACCTCCATGGATGACGACACCTCCACAATATCTGCAAACAACAAAACTGCACTCACAACCCATCATAACCGACTCGGCCATGCTCATCGACAACGCCTCGCATATCGATACCAATGCTCTTAACATCACTAAAGTGACTCAAAGTTTCTACCATATCACAAAAAGTTCTCACCGTAGCAACGTCCTGCTCTCTTTTAGGTACCTCCTCACCATGGCGATCAACTCCCACTAAATGCGCAATCTCTGCATCCATCCCACAACTCTTAGATCTCGATTCTACCCTACACAACCAACTTATCGATTCTGGCTGAGGGTCAACTACAATAGAAGGACACACCTCGTCTCATAGCGAATACAATAATCCCTCACGCTTCCATCTTGCTAACACTTCTGAACCTGCAGTTATATACCACTCTCCACTACCAAATGTAGTCGAAAAATTCTTTTCATCGGTATAAGATTTTCTTTCAAGTTTGGTATATGTCTCGTCTCCCGCAAGACAATCTGCTAACTACAACCAGCTTTCACGTGAACAGTACCAATTCCAATCACAGGGCACTATTGACCATTCTTTACAATCACATCTCTGAAAGAACCCTCTCTATAGTCCTCAAACACCTCTATCCTCGAAGTGTAATGACAAGAAGCACCTAAATCAATGCGCCAATCTCGCATGTCCAACTCCACCCTTGCTAATAAACATAACCAGTTGTATTATTGGCACATTGGCTTACTTTGATTGTTCTTGCCACTTCTTCTTTAGATCCTTATAGCTGCGCATCATATGACCCCTCTTGTGAAAATACCAACACTCAGGACCACCACCATCGTCGTCGTCATCAGATCCACTATCGAACTCACTTCTCTAATTCTTTCTTCTTCGACTTTCCTTAGATTTCTCACGCCTCTCAACTAAAAGTGTAGAATGGCTAGAAGATGAAAACAAAACCCTCATTTTCTCTTCCTTCTCACCTCCTCATTCATGATGCTGCTCAAAACATCTTGTAGAGTTATCGAATCTGTCATAGTCCATGTAATAGTCTGTTCCACCATACCATAACTGTCGGGTAGAGTACATAGAATTAACAATGACTGTCCCCCTTCTAAAAACTTCAGTCATGTAGCTTCCATCTGGCTCTAAACTATACAGTAATTGTTCAAATGTTTCGGTACTAAACCCCCTTCTCTCAACTTCATGTTAACCAATTTTCAAGTGAAGAGTTTGATTAGATGCCGATAGTTTCTCATACATATTTGTGAGAATCTCCATAGCCTCATTTGTGGTCTTTGCCTTCGAGATATGAAATAAAGCTTTCATACTCAATGCTAACTGAATCTGCCCTAGTGTTTTCATCCAAATGATTACATACCGCCATGATCTTCGTATCCTTGTCTGCACCTTCCGGCTTCTCATTAAACAACGGACCATCTAGATATTTTTGATGGAGATATGTCATCATCTGAATCTTCCACATTGCAAAATCACTTCCATCAAACCTCTCGACTTTCGACTTACTATTGGCCATCACAAAGCCCTAAGCACTGATACCACTTGTAAATTAGGCACATGAAGTCGTGTGTGCGATATAGTTTCAGGTGGAGACTAGGCACATGACAGTTAGTCTTTGGTGGAGACTATGAATCTCTAAAGTTCTTTAAAGTTTCGGCTCGATGGTTTTCTTCTCCCAGATTCGAGCAAAGGTGGAGATTGCTGAGATTGTGGCTCGAATAATAGTCCTACATTGAAAAATCAATTAGATAGATGGTTAAATTAGATTAGGCCTTAGACTCCGATATGGATTCTCTCTTTTGGGTCATATAGGGCGATAAATAATTTACCTATCCATCCAGATTGTGTGGGCCATAGCTAAATGAGCCTTTATTGTGATAAAAAATGTTATTGGCTGATGTAAGGATATTATAGAATCATCGTGTGCACGATATAATCTCATGTGGAGACTAGGCACATGAAGTCGTGTGTGCAGGGCTAGCCCCCATCTTGAGACAGGTGAGGCGGCCGCCTCAGGCCCCCAATTTTTTACAATTTTAGGGATCCCCAAATTTATATTCCCCTTGTAAATATAGGCACATATTTTGGGTGTAAAAAAATTGTATTTTAATTAGGGCCCCCAAAATAATTATTTGGGCCTTTCGCCTTGGACCCCTGGGAACTCAGGGCCGGCCCTGCGTGTGTGCGATATAGTCTCAGGTGGAGATTAGACACATGACAGATATAACAAATGGTATCAGAGTCCATGGTGAAGATAATTGATTGATGTAAGGATATTATTGAGTCGTCGTGTGCGCGATATAATCTCAGGTGGAGGCTAGGCACATGAAGTCATGTGTGCGATATAGTCTCAGGTGGAGACTAGGCACGTGATAGATAGTCTCAGGTGAAGACTATGATTCAAGCCAAGGTGGAGATTGTTGAGGTTGTGGCTCGAATAATAGTCCCATATTGAAAAATCAATTAGATAGATAAATGGTTAAATTGTATTAGATTCTAGACTCCAATATGGATTTTTTTTTTTGGGTCATATGGGGCAATAAATAATGGATAAATCTATATCTACAAGCTCTCCACTAGATGAGTGCCACACTAGGGTATAAAAAGTGGAGCATAGTGGGTAAATACCCCACTTTTCAAAATTATTTAGCCAAATACCCTTCTTCCAAAAATATTTAGCCAACTACCCCTTTTAATTAAATAACCAAAAAGCAAAATTTTATATATAACCCCACTCTAGAAATTATAAACTATAATACACCTTAACCTTAGAAAAAGTTGGATAATTCACAGAAAATAAAGAAACTTAAATTAAAAAATCTTTCAAAATTCAAGATTAGATACATTGATAAAAGATTAGTAGAAAGTAAGCATATCGCCAATAAAGAAATATCAGAATACCTATTACTAACAATAAAAGTAACTAATCAACTACCTAAAGAGATACAAAAACAAATAGCATACAAAGTATTAGATTACAGAAACAAAGAAGCAAGTTGGTATTGCCAACGCCTACTAGCAGACAAAATAGTAGGACATGGAGCCAAAAATTTATTTAAACATACAAGACTTGGAAGAAGTTTACACCGGTCCTGAAATGTTCAATGATATAAGAAAAGATTTAAGAATCATAAATAAAAATATAAAAGAATTAGGAAGATATATAGCAGAATACCCAGAAGAAGAACTAGACATAACAGAAGAAGGTATGCAAGAACTAGAAGCCATAACGAAACTTAATATAAATATTCTAGAAATAGAAGATTTAATGGCAAATCCTAATTCAGAAGAAGTGCAAGAAGCCTTGAAAAATCTAGATATAGCATACGAAGAAGTAAAAATGGATCAAGATAAAATTATTGAAAAACCTTCAGAAATTCCAAGTAACATGTATGAAATCTTAAGACCACCACCTCACAAAAAACCATACCAATTACCATGGAAATGGCAAAATACAAAAAGAAGAATGCAACTAGGAAAAGGTAAAGAAAAAGAAACTCCAAAATATGAACCAACATAACACTTCGAAAAAGGAATAGCAGGAAATGGAGAATGGTTAGACCTAGATTGCGTAAAAGATGTAGATAGAACAATTGAAGAATGGGTAAAAGCGTCACTAATAGTAGGATTTAGACAAAACCTTAACGGAAATGCATTTGAAAAATTCATAGAAGCTACCTTTATGGGAGTAGTAGCAAAATGGTGGAATGGACTAGAAGAAGAAGAAAGAAATACTATAAGAAAATCAAGACCAATTGATGATAAAGGAACTGAAGAAAGTTCAGGACAACGGACTTTAGGTTTAAAAGAAATAATTACAAATTACGAAAAAGCAATAAGAACCGAATTTAGCGTATACGATAAAGGAGAAAAACACACTATATATAAAAAGAATTAAGCAAGATGGAGACTAACTTAGAAATATGCAACATGTGCCATTTTGACAACTATGCTTGTGAATTTCGAGAATATTATCAAGATAGTTATTACACAAAAGAAGAACGGAGTCCAATTTTAGACTCATTCTTTCTAAAATTACCTGATCCATGGAGCATAAACATATATAGTGCATACATAAATGAGAAAGTGAAACCAGAAGTAGACACTTTAGGGTATAGAACGCAATTTGTAAAAGATTATAGAGACAAAGTATGCCAAGATGCTAGAGCAACAATGAAATATTATAGAACGTATAAACAAAGATTCTGCTGTGAAGATGCAAGACCAAATCATTGGGGATGCAATAATAACTATAGATATAATAACTATAAATACACAAAGAGGAATAATCACAAATTCCAAAAGTATCAACCAAAATATAGGAAAAATTTTAAGAGATATAGAAAACCTTTTAAAAAATACTTTAGAAAAATAAATAAGAACAAAAATAGGCAGTATACGAAAAATCCAAAAAAATGTAATTGTTACATATGTGGAGAGGTAAGACATATATCACCAAATTGTCCTAAAAGAATGAAAAAAGAAAATGTAAAATACGTAGAAGAAATTGAAGAAATGAATAACATAAATTATGAACCCATAGAATATGATGAAGAATGGTCAGATATAAGTGAAGATGAAGAAATAATGGTAATGGAAGAAGATAGTGGAAGTAGTGAAGGTGAAACAGAAGAATGTGAAATATACATGTTAACTGATCTAACAGAAATAGGAGAACCCTCAGAAAGAGAAGAAAACAATGAAGAATTAAGAGAAAGAATGTGCTTTGACATACAAAAATACGATAAAATAAGAGAGACCAAATTAGATATAAATCCAAAAGAAATCTTTAAACTACCAATATTTGAAAGAAAGAAAAGCACCATAGTAATAGCTAGGAATAATGAACAACCTATAGACATTGAACAAGCACAAGGCAAAACCATAATCCCATTAATAACAGAAAGAATAATAAGACAAGAGATGAAAAAGATAAACGAAAAAACCAGAAAAATATTAAGACACATACATTTAGGAGCTGTACAAATAATAATAAAAGCCTATTTTAAGGAAGGAATAAATACACCACTCCAAATATATCTAATGGATGATAGGATAATATCAAGTACACAAGACGCCTTAATAGGAATAGTGCAAGGAAACCGAATGTACCAAAAGATAAAGTTCACAATAAAACCTAATTTCTCTATAAGCATGACAGAAGAAAATAAAGATAAAAGTCTAGTCATGTATCATAAGTTATCAGGTATAGAAATGATAGAAAAAAGCAAAGTTATGAGCATTCAAATAAGAAATATTTACGCTTTCACTAGTAAGCACGAAGTAAAGAATAGAAATACGGACAATTTTAAAATAGAGCCGCTATTCAGCGAAATCATAAGGTACAAACCAGCTAGAGAAAATCCTGAAATGACTATACCAAGTTATATAGAATTCGACTTTAATAAAGTAAAAGAAACCGAAAAAGGAAAAGCACCTCAAATAATGTTCGGAAAGAGGTCACTATCAATAAGAAATAAACAACAAGCATTAGAATTAATACCAATAATAAATACATTAGAACACCAAAACAATAACCAATTTAAAATAGAAATAGAATATTATGATAGCGGAAAATGGAATAAATAAATAGCCTTAGTCGACACAGGAGCTACCAATTCACATATTAAACAAACAAATATAAAAACAACTGAATTAATAACATTGGATAACCCATATTATTACCTTGATTATTACAATAATAGACATCCAATTGTACATAAAATCATACTACCACTAAGGATAAATGGTAGAAAGAAAATGTTGTTACACTTACATGTAGACCCAGAACAACATGTTAATGATATGTTATTAGGAACTGACTTCCTTACATCAGTACAACCTTACTCGATTCAAGAAGAAAAAATCACAATAACAGTAAACAATGAAAGCATGGTAATAAATAGGATATTGGACAAATGAATCCATTAAGAGCAACAAAAAACACATTATACATCCTAACAGAATTTGTTTACGACGGATACAAATCAAGAAACTATCATAGTCTAATAGACACCGGAGCAGGTACTAGTTTATGCTGCGAGAATATACTACCAAAATGGAAACAAGATGGTTTTAATAAAAAAGCCATATCTGGATTAACCGGACAAACAATCATACTGGACAAATACCAACAAAACGTTAGTGTACAAATAGGAAGTTACATACTAAAAATACCCATAGTATACCAATTTAACGATATGAATAATGACGTACTCTTAGGAAATGACTTCTTCCAACAATACTATCCCATAACTATATCACATAAATCAGTTGTATTTACAACACCTTGCGGACACCAAGCAATAGCAATTAGAATAACACAACTATATTCCAGAACTGACCTACCACACATCAGAGTTTCTTCAACCCAGCGTGGTGAATATCAATACTTACCAAATAAAACTAGAATACAACAAGTTCAAATAACTACTACAAAAAAATTTTTACAAAAACAATTAGAAGATCTGTGCGGAGAAGACCCCTTGGCAAAATGGAACTTAAGTAAACCCACGGCACATATAGAGTTAATAGATAAGAACAAAATAATTAAAATTAGACCAATAAGACATACTCCAACAGACCTAGAAGAATTCAAAATACACATAAAAGAATTAGTAGAAAATAATTATATAAGGAAATCACAAAGTACTCATTCATCACCAGCATTCATAGTAAAAAAACATTCAGAAGAAAAAAGAGGTAAATCTCGAATGGTAGTAAATTACAAGGAACTAAATAAAAATACTAAGAGATTTGGATATCCACTACCAGATATGCAAATACTACTTAACACAGTAAGAACAAGAAAAATATATTCGAAATTTGACTGCAAATCAGGATTTTATCATGTAAAATTAACAGAAGATTCAAAACCTTTAACGGCATTTAGCACACCTCAAGAATTTTATGAATGGAATGTATTACCATTCGGCTATATAAATAGCCCAGGAATATTTTAAGAATATATGGATAAAATTTTTGAAAGATACAACAATTTCATATTAGTATATGTAGACGATATTCTAATAGGGTCAGAAAATGAAGAACAACATAAAGAACATTTACTAAAATTCATAGAAATAGTGAAAGATGCAGGCATTATACTATCAAAAAAGAAGATGGAATTATTCAAAACTGAGATAGAATTCTTGGGAACAAAATTATCACATGAAGGAATAGAATTACAACTACATATAGCAGAAAAAATAAAGACTTTTCCTAATGTCTTAAAAGAAAAAAGAGAAGTGCAAGCTATAATAGGATTACTAAATCAAACAAGAGGATACATACCAAATTTATCAGCAAAAACAAATTGGTTGCAACAAAAACTCAAAAAGTCTAAGAAATGGGAATGGACCCCGGAGGATGAAGAGAAACTTAAAATATTAAAACAGCATACTTCAGAATTACCAAAGCTAAGACTACCGGTTAAAGAATGTTCTTGGATAATAGAAACTGATGCATGTGAAACTAATTGGGGAGCGGTATTAAAATTCATTGAAATAGGAGAAAGTGAAGACAAATTAGCTAGATATACTAGTGGTTCTTTCACACAAACCCAACAAAATTACCACATAAACGAAAAAGAACTACTAGCAATCTTAAAAGCTATAAAAAAGTTTGAATTATTCATAATACATACAAAATTTACGGTAAGAACAGATAATACACAAGCAAAAAGTTGGATCAATAAAATAATAGACCCAACCATAGCAAATAAAAGATTGATTAGATGGCAGATGGAGTTAGCACATTACGATTTCTTAATAGAAAACATAAAAGGAAAACTTAATATTTTAGCCGATTTCTTATCAAGAAATTAACTATTTCCACTTGTTGCAGAATGGAAACCCGAGTTCAGCAAATAGAAAGAGATATAGTCCACCTAAAGGAGACAGCAGAGCAATTAAAAGGAGTATTTAACCAGTTACAACTACAAATATGTGGACTCCAGAGTCTGTTCTATCAGCATATAAGCCAGCATGTAACCACAGAAAATATGGCGGATGAAAAAATGAGTGAGATAGGTGAGCCTTCTCAGTCAGTTAAGGAAGAAGCAATTACATCTCCAAATAAAACCACATATAAGGAGACACTTCTTACAGAGAAAGCTCCTATCAAAACATCAAAGAAAATATTATTTTTACAATATATTCAGAAGCTATGCCAAGTAACTGAAGTAAACCAATTCATCAGAACCATATCTCAGCAGCACATGAACAAGGCCATCATCCTACCAGGAGCCAATCCGAGAACAACTAGGGCACTATTCGAAAGAGTACTTATCCATTGTATTTACCCATCCAGAGAATGTGAAGAACTAATCCACCTACCAAGAGAAATTTACAAGGCAGCTAAAAGTTATTTTGGGCTCACGAAGGCCTCAAAAATATATGTTAGAATGTATTCAGCCATCCCAGAGTATCTAAATGATGAGGAAGAATACCCAGCGGAACATGTTATAAAAATAGGGATGACCACCCAAATAATCTATGGAGCATCAAACATTGTACCATTTAAGGCCGAAGAATTTGAGAAATTAATCCCAGAAAGAAGAGCAATGGGCTTTAGGAACATGTACTGTGAATTAAAAGACATAAAACAAAGAGACAACAATATATGGATCTATGACAGCCCAGATCCAGATAAAATAATAATGTACAGTATAGCAAAAATCAAACAGCCACAAGATAAACATGAGCTGTTTGACAGCTGGTACCAGATACTATCTACTGGAGCAATGACAATGACAGCAGAGACAGCTGTACATTACTGTAGCCGGATGAAAATGGAACACCAACATAAATGTACAGCATGTGAAGATGTCGGCCAAGAGGAATCCCTTTTCCTGGAATAGGCCAAAAATGTAATCAGAGCATTTAATGTAACATGACGTAAGCACTGATGTAAGAAAAGCAATAATTGTATATGTGATGTAAGCAGTGATGTAAGGAGAATAATAATTGTACCTGGTGTGAAGCCATCCCTTCGGCTATAAAAGGGAAGGCAGGGTAAAGGAGAAGGCAGACTATTTTTGGAAAGAAAAAATTCCTCATAATCTTTGTAAGTCTGTTTGTAACAAGCTTGAAGAAAATAAAATGTCTTTTATGAGTTCATCTATCAGCTTCCGTAGAAAATAATGTATGAACAACTAAATTCCTTTCCCCTAGAGAGAGTTTTGTAAGGCTCTGCCTAAATAATCTTGCAAAAAGACTCATTTGCTACCTTCTATAGTTAGACTTTTGTGGTTGTCTGTACCAAAGTGCTACTAGTTGTTCTAGACGTATCTCTTGGATGAAGCTCTATTGAGAGCATAGTAATCTTGAGATGGGAAGAACGTAAAAGGAGCACAGAAATCGGGGTGCATACCGGGGGGTATTTTATCCACTGGTAGCAACTGGTACAAAACAGATCAAAAAAGTTTAACTAGGTCGGAAGCATGATGGGCCGTTTTGTTTTGATTTTTAGGTATCCTTAGAAATCTCTCTCTGCTCTTTATTTTATAATTGCTTATTATTCGAAAGAATTAATGGATAATAATTTCGGTATTGCCTCCCCAATTTTTGAATTAATGGTTAATTACCAAGGAAGTGACAGAATGCTAGCTTTTGATGTTTATTATCCTCACAGACAAATAAGCATGGATGATTGCTACGAATTCAAATTATTCTTTTTTAGCATTCAACGAGTAATAATTATAAAAATAAACCAAATAATTCCTGGAGAAACTAGTAATATAAATGTTGAAATAATTGACGATCTAACTTATCACGAAAGATCTTTGTTATTTTATGAAAATGGTATATTTAGTAGTTACGTTTGGAGTCCTACGACTGCATACAGACAATTTCTAGAAGAACATGAACAGAATGAAGGAGAACATAGACATACAGAAGAACTCGAAGAACCTCCATATGATAGTGAAGAATATGAGACAAAATCAGAATATATAAAAGAACTTGACGACGATGACGACGAAATTCCCATCATTCCTGATTACTTTTTCAGAATTGACAATATCCATTATTTCGAAGAATATTATTTTTCAAACTTTGATCTTTATTTCAACCATTTAGACTTTACTCTTTAGATTTTAAAAGCTTTTGATACTCTCTTCCTTTTAATTTTCAGGCCTCCAGGAGATTAAGCGCTACTCACACCTACAACATAAAAGATCTCACGCACCCACCCAAGTGGTATCAAAGCCAGTACAAAGTAAGTAAATTTAATTTAATTTTAAGAATTTTCTGTATATTTATTAATAATTTATAAGGTAGAAAGCAGAAAAACTAAAATCTAATAATAGAAATAAAAATTATCCTAAAACCCAAAAACTTTTAGAAAGGTCACACATCCTATAAAAATTACTATAGGGAAAATACTATAGAAATCTAACTAAGAACTAGGGTATTTCACTAATTATTTTCAAAACAAGGGTATTTTACTAAATATTTTCAAAAAGAGAGTTAATAAGCCAAATAACTCTAAAAAGTGGAAGTTGTAAAATAGGGAGTAGGTGAACCATTGCCCCCTAAATAATTTGAAAATTTTGCCGAAATGCCCCTGTTTTTGAAAATAATTAGCGAACTACCCTTGTTTCGAAAACATTTAGCCATTTGCCTTTGTCTGTGACACGTCAGCAACAAACGTTATTGGGAATCACGGCATCAGCTAATTGCATGCCGTGATTCCCAATAACGGCATCTGTATATGAAAAAAATTACGTGCCGTTATTCCCAATAACGACATTGGTTAATTTGAGTTTCGATCTATATTGTATCAACAATGGCTCGAGATTGGAAATCAAAAAATAAATGAACTGATGCCGTTATTCCGGAGAACGGCATCGTTTGTACTGATGCCGTTCTTTAGAATAACGGCATCAGTTATTTACTTTTTGCACAAATCCCTATAAGCGTAACCCCCTTTCTTCTCCCCTTTTCTTCCCCTTCTGATTTGTAAAACGCATCTCTCTCACATCACCCCTTTTACCCACAAACCCTACCTCTCATAATCAAAAATTTTCAACCATTTGAGTCCTATAAAATTGCATACATCCTAACTCCTCACTCCCACTCTCATTTTCAGTCTTCCGCATCAACGAAAATTTTGCCGGTGGTTTTTTTGGTATCATTTGAAAGGTATTATCATACTAACCTTATGTTTGATTTTTATATCAAAGATTCATCACATTTTGAGTAGTGAATGATTTGAATATGTTTTAAATTTTATGCATAGGTATGGAATTTGATATCCCTATATGGTTATATTTTGGGGGTGAAGTAATTAAGGATCCAAAAATTGGATATTCTTATAGTGATGTTGAACCGGTAATTATTTGGGCTACCCCCAATTTTGGTTACTCAGAATTAACAGATAAGATATATGAAGTAACCAATTGGGACAGAAGTGAAATGACTCTGAGATTGAGAGCCCGTTATTCTGCTGGTAAAGGGGATGGGCAGTACTTCATGTTGGTACCCATAGACAGTGACAGTTCTCTGAGGTCTGTCCTGCTTAGGACACTTCATCCAAGTTGTAGTTGGAATATAGTTGAGTTATATATTGATCAAACGAGGCTTCCAAATACTACAAGAGTTGTTATCGACGGTCCAAGGCCAACTAGGATTCTGAGACCATCTGAAGAGTCACACGCAAGGATTTCTAATACTGTTGGAGATACTAGCACAACTCCAACGGAACCTGTTTCCTCCGAATACGAGCCGCTCCATCCGACCCCATTGCCACAAAATTTTTTGGTAGCTGGCATTGCTTTGACAGACTTTGATAACGCCGTTGTAAATAACGACTTGGTAGAAGAGGAAGAAGATGAGGTACGCGGTCTCGAGGATGATGATGAGGAGATCGCCCTTGAAGCTCCAGTTGTTGATGCCAATGTTCAAGTGCCGGTTGTTGATGCCAATGTTCATGTGCCGGTTAACAATGCCCGCGTGTTGCCAAGTCAGGACACAGGTCCAGCTATGCGTGGATCACAGTCAAGCGAATGGATGTCCCGTGCCACCGTACATGAACATGGCCAGTCTTCCATTGGGTCTTCCAACTTGGATGAACTCTTCATAGGTCAAAGATTTCCATCCAAAGATGCTCTACAACATCAAGTCAAGATGTATGCCGTGAAGAACCACAGGAAATTCGTGACGGTAAAATCAGATCGTTGTCTGTACCATGTGAAATGTAAATACGCTCCCATCAACCATTCAGCCGAGCAGATTGCAGAAAATCCATCACTTCAAAATGTCGTCGGTTGTCCATGGTGCTTGCGTGCAATTATTCCCAAAGGTCGTGATTATTTTGTGGTGAAACAACTTGAAGGTGTACACACATGTGTGAATCCTACATTGACTCAGGATCACAGCAAAATTGACTCGACGGTTGTATCGATGCTGATAATAGATACTCTGAGGGAACAACTTATGATTTTCACAATAACGTTACAGGATTAATATGCCGTTATTGCGAATAACGGCATCGTTTATTCTCTTTTTTTGACTTAGCAAGCATGCACAACTTATGTCACATACATTCAACTTCAAAATGGAATTCAACTCACTTCATTCATGCACAGAATCAAGCTTCAAATTCACAAATACAGATCAAATACTTCAAATTCACAATGAAAGTGTCAATAAAGTTTACTCACATCTCAACTTTACTCAAATCAACTTCAAATTCACATATATACATGCACATCATTCAAATATGCACAGAAATATCTGAGAATTACTTGTATCTGAGAAATCAACTTCAAATTCTATTACTTGTATCTGAGAATGTGTATCTGAGAATACTTCAAATATACATGCACAGATAAACTTCACAGATCAACTTCACAGATCATAAGCTACACAGATCAAATACTTCAAATACTTCAAATAACTTCACAGATCCACAGAATAAACTTCACAGATAAACTTCAAAAGTACAAGTTTTCACAGAATAAACTTCACAGATATGATAGACAGAATAAACTTCACAGATCCACAGAATAAACTTCACAGATAAACTTCACAGATAAACTTCACAGATAGACTTATAATTCATATTATTCAAACACAGATCAACTTCACAGATCATATACTACACAACTCAAATACTTCAAATACTTCAAATAACTTCAAATAACTTCAAAGATTCAATTACTTCAAATAACTTCACAGACTATACACAGATCAAATACTTCAAATCCACAGAATATGCACAGATCATATACTACACAGATCAAATACTTCAAAAGTACAAGTTTTCAAAATATGCACAGAATAAAGCTTCAAGTTCACAGAGATATGCACAGATTTAAGCTTCAAATTCACATAGATATATACACAAATAACTTCAAATTCACAGATCAAGTCCCCATACTACTTTGAACTCCACATACATTCGACTTCAAATTTTAATACTACATCAAGTTCACTAGGACTTATTCCACATATCAGAATTGATTAAGTTCACTTTGCCACTCCCACATACCAACTTCACAGACATTACAAAATTCAAATATTTCCTGTGTTAATCTTCATCAAAATCAAATACTTCAACAATTTGCACACCCACACATAACAACCTGCATACAAACATATACAATTAATAAATGCATAAAATGATGTGTTACAAAAAGACAATTAGTTTGTTTCTACCAATTATCCTGGAGTGTAATGTTTGGGTGCTTTTCTCATCCGAGCCGGGACTTTCCGCCTACGTTCCCGTTGTTCTTGCGTTGGGGGTCCACGTGGACCAGCTCCTTCTTCTTCGCCACCTCCTCCTTCTTCAATCTCCGGATTTGCCAATTGGCTTTGCGGTGGAGGATCACGAACGGTCTTGTGTCTTCGACGCTCTGATGGGGGTCCCAATTGCAAAGCTGGTTGTGGTGGAGGTGAAGCTTGGCTAGCGATAGGCCGTTCTTGTTGGCGTGGAGCTTCGGTTGAACGCACAAATTCGTTGAAACGAGGACCATCTCCAACCTCTTCAAGAGAGGTACGACAATTGTACAGGAGGTCTCGTGCCAATTCTTTGCATGCCTTATTGGCATTGCTCTTCAACACATTCGCACATTTTCTAGCCATGTCCCATGTGCTTTCTATCTATAATAGTAAACCATATATATTGTAAGTGAAGATGCATAAGTAGAACGGAACGAAATAATTGAAATTCAACAAACAATCTAACTTACCATTATACGGTATGATGAGGCCTTCGGTTGGTACATCGGCTGTGAGGATGAAAATGCCGGTGGTGGTTCAACATGAATCGCGGGTATAGGTTCTTGGATGCCCGCTGGAAAATCCATTTTGGGTTGGATATAAAGTCGCGTTATGCGACGGTACCAGGCCATATAAGTTGTTTGCATTGATCCATCATACGGATACTCAACACCCTCGACTACCAACTCATACCTCCGCTCATTCCATGCTCCTACATACGCGCGGTGGTGATCGGCCCAATCCATGTTCGGTAAACGACCTTGGCCCGTGATGTTGTGTAGTCTACGGTCGTATAATGTGTTCACGGGGACGGGTTGTTGTGCATTGAATTGCCGAAGAACACGGTCGGGATAATAAAACTCCACAACTGAGAAATTCACTAGTGGAGCTAAGGTCAACCACAACTGCGCATGAGCAGTGCAAATAGGTGGTAGACGAGCCAGTCTCTCATCCGTGTACGGGGTCCAATTGACGAGCTCTTCCCTCAATTGATCTAGCTCGTCCCTATAATAAGTTAGGACACCACGTGGGTTATCCCTCCACGTACGCTTCCCCGCCCAGTATGCACCGAGAGGAGCTCTCATCACGGGATTATCCTGGACTACCCTCCAACTCTCTGATAGTACCGTCACACGGGGTCGGCCGAGATGTATTCTCTCCCAACACCAAATTTGTAGGATGGACATCGGCCCGGTCATCTGAATCGAACCCATCGAACAGTTGCAGAGTGCACGATAAAGGGAGGCTAGAGCTGCACTTCCCCAACTATACCTGCCGGCTGTCTGTAGGTCAGCTATCAATGGAAGATACATGAGGTGGACTACGTCACCTGAAGAGTTAGGGAATAGGATCCCTCCAATCATCGACAGTACGTATGCCCGGGTATAGTTCTGGATCTCGATGTCCGTATGCACAGGTGCGACTCGAATGTGAGTGAAACTATCTTCTAGGAATGAACGTCTAATGGATTCCCCAACCCATATGCCGTGGTCAACTTCATCAACATCCAACCCCAAGTAATCTCGTACCAGTGCAACCTTGTTGAACATCAGATTGCCTGTGACGGCCACCCCGTCAATTGGAAGACCCGAAATCACCGCTACATCTTGTAGGGTGACCGTCATCTCACCGCACGGTAAGTGGAAGGTGTGTGTCTCCGGCCTCCATCGCTCTACCAGTGCGGTAAGCAAGGCGTGATCACACTTTATGTTGGTCAGCTTTGACATACCGCTAAACCCACTGCTAACTAAATAATGTTCCATAGCAATACAGTTCTTGAGGACAGGCATGACCTTGTGCTCCTAAAACTCATCTTCTCCACATCCCCGGTCCAAACGGCCTGTGATCTGTGGTCTTCTTGGAGAAACAGAACTGTAGGATCTAATGGACCCGGATGTCCCCGTGGTCCAAATGAAGGCGTAGAAGAAGCACCAACACCATGCGAAGAAGATGGTTGTGCAGGATCCATTGGCCTGCACACATTAACAAAGACTAATCAACAACATTTTCAGTAGGAAAATTGAGTGCATGAGCAGAGATCTGCTAGTGAATTAGGATTTTCAATAAGCAAGAAGCACCAAAGATGAGTGTATTAGGATATCCCCGTGAATTAGGAAAATTGAGTGCATGAGCAACAAGCACCAAAATTAAGTGTATTAGGATCTTCAAAACTCCGACTTCAAACGTAAATCACTTGAATATTTAAGAATTTGAGCATCTCAAAAACTCAACATTTAGTAAACCCTAACCTACAATACTTCATACTTCCAAAATTACTACTTCAATAACCCTAACCTACAATATTTGTACTATACTACATAATAAAACAGTCAAAATCAACTATACAAAATACAAATTAGGGTTTTTGGTTACTTACAAAGATTTCGGAATCGGAATGAGAATGAACTCTGGATGAAGGATTGAAGAGTACACTCCGAAATAGAAGTCAACAACACACCAAAAGATCTAGTGGATTTTTTTTTTTCAGATCGTCTAGGGTTTTCGTCTAGGGTTTTCTGTTTGGAAATGAAGAAGGCACGAGCGGAAGAGAAAGGGGGAAGAGGAAGGGTTTTACGAGTATATTACTGCAAAGAGTTCATTACTGATGTCGTTATTCTGAAGAACGGCATCAGTTATAAACGATGTCGTTCTCCGGAATAACGGCATCAGTTTATTTCATATTTGGAATTAATCTCGAGTCAAGATTAATAAAGTAGAGCTCTATTTGAAAAATTAACCAATGCCGTTATTGGGAATAACAGCATGGCAATTTTCTCAAATAGAGATGCCGTTATTGGGAATCACGGCATGCAATTAGCTGATGCCGTGATTCCCAATAACGTTTGTTGCTGACGTGTCACAGACTAGGGCAAATGGCTAAATGTTTTCGAAACAAGGACAGTTCGCTAATTATTTTCAAAAACAGGGGCATTTCGGCAAAATTTTCAAATAATTTACTATCTATCCATCCAGATTGTGTGGGTCAAAGTCAAATGAGCCTTTAGTGTGATAACAACAGTAGCAATGCAGATTATACTTTGGAGGGCAGCAGGTGGGAACTTCAAATCTTGAACTGATTTTCCTGTCCATGGTGCTTCCATGTTTGGTGAACAAGGTTGAGGTTTGACAGAAGACACTGGAGTACCCTAAGCAGGTTTCCCATATTGAAAAGAGTCAGAGAACGCCCTTGGCTTCCTCGATTTGTCTAATTCTCGATGCACTACTATCAACCTATTGCCTGTAAAATGAGCCAATGTAACTGAACGTGTTCAGAAACTGATCGGGAAAGAACCTATAGAACCCTGGTCTTAAGGTCTGCCTGCCAAACAACGTAACATTTTGTCCTGTTGTCTATTTGATTTTCTTGTTTGCTAGTCTAGTGTTATCACCATGTTAAATATATCCATAATTAAACTTGAATTAACCATCATTTTCTAAACAACACACGCACTTTGCCATGAGTGCAAGGGCATCCTTCAATGGATATAGAGTACCATATGGTCACTTGTAATAGTATGTTTGATAGTTGTACATTTCGGTGCAATCTTTGCAAGTGCAAGGGTATTTTACATGCATTGAGATTGATAATGTTCTCTGTTCCCCATGCATTTTGATCCACACAACTGTGATGAATATGAACAAACTCAAGTTAAACACAGAGAGATATGATGTTTGTCGAAATCATCAACTTATTGACAAAGTTTTGAATGATCTTACTTGGAACTGTCAGAAGCACACAGACTTCCTGGTTCTCCTGCTACTTCCAGTATACAGTCACTTTAGTCTGAAGTATCAAAGTGGCCACCTCGCCCCCTAATAAGAATTGTTAATGATCTACCAATTCTCACAAAGGGCTTTGCTCTTCCAGGAGGTAGTACCGGTAAGACTTGGTTCCTATCAAACACAGGTAGAGCTATTACCATGGGAATGCATGGGATTCCTAACCGAAACCCTTAACCAACAATATCCGAACATAAGGCAGGACCACCATTGAGACAATCACTCTGATTTTCAGCCCAAAATACTACCAATAGAAGGACTCCTCGAGGTACGTTCTTAAGGAGACTCCTCGATGTACGTTCTTAAGGATCATTCTCATCAGACTGGTCAGCGCCAAATGCCTGAACACAAGGTTTGTAACTGTTGGAATTAATTTTTGCAGTTTTCCGGGCCGGATTCCGGCAAGCTCCGGCCAGCGGCGGCACCGGAAAATGAGTGGATTGCGATCCTCTCGTCGAGTACTATTCCGTAGTATACTCACTTGCCAAAAACGAATTCCGTATGAATGAGAAATGTTGATCCAAAGTTGGGTACTTGAAAGGTACCAACTTAACAAATGGATAGTCCCATATCGGAAATTGGGAAAGATTGTTACTAGTATATATACTAGAAAACTGGACTAGAGGGCGTGGCCCGGGGGTTACCACTAACGTGTAGTGGAGAGAGGACTTAGCCAAAATGACAAACACACGCGCGCGCGCGCGCCCGGCTCGGCCCGGGCCGGGCCGGGCTCGGCCTCGGCCTCGGTTCGGCTTGGTCTGGCTTAAAATTTTATTTTACCTTTTTGCCCAGACAGCCTCTTCCCCTACTGAACTGAAAAGACTTTTCAGATTCAGTAACTGAGGCCATTACTCTGTAACAGCAGAGTAATGGCTCACCAGTTCCTGGACAGGAAAATAAAGTGTGCAGGCTCGTAAAATCATTGTACGGCCTGAAACAAGCTCCAAAGCAATGGCATGCAAAATTTGACAATGTTATGATGTCAAATGGTTTCAAAATAAATGAATGTGATAAATGTATCTACATCAAAGATACTCCAAATGGATACATTCTGGTCTGTCTATACGTAGACGACATGCTCATTATTGGAAGCAATAACGACATTATCAAACAAACTAAGAGCATGCTTAGTGGCAAGTTTGACATGAAAGACTTGGGAGTTGCAGATGTCATACTAGGAATCAAAGTCTCCAGGACATCTGAGGGGATTACTTTGTCTCAAGCTCATTATGCTGAGAAAGTACTTGAAAGATTCAAGAATTATTCCAATGGGACAGCAAAAAGTCCCGTCGATCCAAGTCTTCACCTGTTCAAAAATACAGGCGAAAGCATATCACAACTGGAATATGCACGTGTAATTGGTAGTCTGATGTACCTAACAAATTGTACAAGACCGGACCTAGCACATTCGGTAAACGTACTGAGCCGATACACGAGTAATCCAGGACGAAGTCACTGGAAAGGAATAACAAGAGTATTGAACTACTTGCGACATACTCAGAGTTATGCGCTGCATTACACCAGATATCCAGCAGTACTGGAAGGCTACAGTGATGCCAACTGGATATCGGACTCAAAGAACTCAAAATCCACAAGTGGATATGTTTTCACACTTGGTGGTGCAGCTGTGTCATGGAAATCCTCTAAACAAACGCTATTAGCCAGATCCACCATGGAATCTGAGTTCATTGCTTTAGACAAAGCGGCAGAAGAAGCAGAATGGCTTCGCAACTTTTTAGAGGATATTCCCATGTGGGAAAAACCAGTGCCTGCCTTATGTGTACATTGTGACAGCCAATCGGCTATAGCACGGGCACTGAATTGCATGTATAATGGTAAGTCTCGTCATATCAGAAGGCGACACAAAACCATTAGACACCTGCTCTCAAATGGAGTAATCTCTATAGAATATATAAAATCGGCAGACAACCTAGCGGATCCATTTACTAAAGGTCTGTCGCGAGAGCAGGTTGTGAGATCATCAAGAGGAATGGGTTTAAAGCCTATGACGAAAGAGGATACTTGATGGAAACCCTACTTAGAAATTGGAGATCCCAAGATCTAGGTTCAAAGGGACAACTAAATCTTGTTGAATCAACGAAAGCACTTAGAGATTAACATCTCATACCCATTCTTAGGATGACAAAACAAGTGCTGCCTGCAAATAGTTAGGATAAGCTTGGCTTTTAATGATTCCCATAGCTTTGAAATAAAAGTGGGGTATAGCAGGATACTCTTTATGGGAAATCACCTTGTGAGTGTGAAATGGGGCCGTTTCTAGGAGAATGAAGAGAGGCTACATTCTCCAAGTTCACTCATGATTAACCAGGGATGTTCAAGGCCAAAATGAACACAACAAGAGAACTTGGTTCTGTGAGGAGATGAAACTGTGTGATAGTTATTGTCTAGGTTCACATGAACGTCCGGGTAGTTCAAGACATCATGATCACTACCTGGTCAAGTGAATCCGATAGCTAATTACTAAGGGTGGTTCAAAGTTGAAAAATTACTACCATTCCTGATGCAGTGATTTTCCGATTGTACTCTCAGAGTCTTTCTGTCATGTTTTTTGTTTTTTCTGTCGTGTCTGGATTACATGGTCTGGTAATTTCCATTCATGTGGGGGATTGTTGGAATTAATTTTTGCAGTTTTCCGGGCCGGATTCCGGCAAGCTCCGGCCAGCGGCGGCACCGGAAAATGAGTGGATTGCGATCCTCTCGTCGAGTACTATTCCGTAGTATACTCACTTGCCAAAAACGAATTCCGTATGAATGAGAAATGTTGATCCAAAGTTAGGTACTTGAAAGGTACCAACTTAACAAATGGATAGTCCCATATCGGAAATTGGGAAAGATTGTTACTAGTATATATACTAGAAAACTGGACTAGAGGGCGTGGCCCGGGGGTTACCACTAACGTGTAGTGGAGAGAGGACTTAGCCAAAATGACAAACACACACGCGCGCGCGCGCGCGCCCGGCCCGGCCCGGCCCGGCTCCGGCTCCGGCTCCGGCTCCGGCCCCGGCCCCGGCCCCGGCCTCGGGTTCGGTTCGGCTTGGCTTGGTCTGGCTTAAAATTTTATTTTACCTTTTTGCCCAGACAGCCTCTTCCCCTACTGAACTGAAAAGACTTTTCAGATTCAGTAACTGAGGCCATTACTCTGTAACAGCAGAGTAATGGCTCACCAGTTACTAAACTGAAGAGTCCCCATTACTCTGCTGTTACAGAGTAATGGCTGCTGAACAGTCTCCAGTCCAACTCTTATACCCAGACATCAGCTCCCAAACAGACACAGAAAATTTTTCCATTTGAGTCTTCCTCTTCTTCTTCCTCTACTCTGAGTCCAGGGTCTGTCAACTGAGAGTACACACAGACAGCAGTTCGTTGTCTCTGAAGCAAGGGTGCTGCATCTTCAGAGAAGGTACAGTTGTATCCTGGGAAGCGATTTGCCGGTAACCGTCACACTACGGGGCAAATTCAGCTTTAAGGACAGAGATTCTTCAAAATCTCGACTCTGTACAAGTTTATTGTTTACTGTTTTTCCTTTCTGTATTTGATTTCTTCACAATTTCTGTTGGGATTTTAGTATTTTATATTCAGGTTCTAACAGTAACCGCCTTGAGCAAATTGCACCAGGTAAAGGGAGAAGTAGAGTAACATCATCTGCAACTGAGGACCGAAGGCTTGCAAAATGGATGATAGAATCAGCAGCCTGAGGCCCTGTGAGTCAATCAGTTCAAAAAACAACAGTCAATGAGTGTCATGTCTAGATTTCTTTTGATAATCATTGTCGTGCGTAGAAACAGGGCCGACCCTGAGCTCCTGGGTGCCCGAAGCGAAATGCCCAAATAATTATTTTTGGGACCCCTAATAACAATATAATTTTTTTACCAGCAAAATATGTACCTATATTTACAAGGGGATTACAAATTTGGGACCCAAAAAATTACAAAAAATCCGGGGATCTGAGGCGGCTGTTTTACCTGCCTCAAGGTGGGGGCCGGCCCTGCTTAGATAGAATATAGGAATGTTGTTGTGTCTGCAAGTTGACTGTGCTTACAGTCTTCCAAATTTGGAAATGCCGAAATACAAGGATCTTCTCTAATTAAAAATCTTTGGTTGCAATGGAAAAATTATTGAGCCTCAGACTTATCATAGACTACGCCTTTGTTAGGGGAATGTGGTGATTCGATATCATCTGGTTTCACAAAATTTACATGCAAGAAACAAATTTGATCAGAACATTTAACCCTAGGGGTGTAAATGTATACATACAGTACAAAACAAATTGAATCTTCTAGCCGGACTTTGACTAAATACATATATCTGTTATTTGTTTGCTTAAAATATGGATATCGATAGTTTTAATCTACCGAAAATATTCAACGGAATACACATCAGAATGCACAACATGTTATCATGACATATGTAAGTCATATCTGAGGTGTCTTTTGTTTGTTGTTGGTATATGTGTTGAATATATAGGTATATTCTTACTATATGAATAATATTATATGTAATGTAATTCTATGGGTAACATATGTGTTATACGTACCAAATGTATGGATATCGAACTACGGGTTGAGAACCCAATATCCTATTAGGATTGTGGCCTGAAATACACGTAGACACGGAGTACTTGAAGTTGGAGAAGAAGATAAGGAGACGAAGACAGCAAGAGAAGACAACAACAAGTAGAAGATGTGCAGTCTTGCAAGTTGTGGTCGACCGACTTGGGGGTGCAGTTGACCGACAGCGGTGCTGTGTGTTATTTGGGCTGACGGGATTCAAGTCCAACAAGTTGAATTTGTGTTTATCTTTTAGGTTTTACTTGATGGCTATATATATGGCTGTAGACTTTAGGATTTTGGTGGATCTAATCCATCGATCACTGATGAGATCAAAAGGTGAGCCGTTATCATTATTTAACTTCAAGAGGGGAGTGTGCCGAGTGTTTCAAAGGTGAGAGAGAGAGTGAGAGTTGTAATCTCTTCGTAATTTTTGTATTTCTTGGAGAATAAGAAGTATTGGTTATCTCTGCATATTGATTTTGCTCTTGTGAGATCATATATTGTGGTGGCTTATTTTTTGTTCATCTAGTTCTTGGAAAGTTTTTATTACTTGTGATGTGTTTCCGCTATTAGCACTACGAGTTATTGGTAGATTCTGCAACATACACAAATTAATATTTATCCTATAAATGCTGACTTGTGATAGTAGTCTAGGTATTTTAATCTTGATATTTAGGGTATATATCTCAAGCACTTTATACTAGGATATTAACCTTAATTTCTCTTCTTATAATTTCTCATCATCTTCAACAATTTTTAGATATTTATATTTTTTTTTAATTTTGAGATTAAGAGAGAGATTGTCCAAATCTAATCGATGTCGTTGTCGTCGAAATCATGTCAGCTCAATATTTCCTTTTAATGTACACAAACTCAACATGTGTTTACTTGTATGTTTTTAACATAATTTTTTTTTGTTCCTGTAACGCCCCGAATTCCAAACACAGGCAATTCATAGCACACACATGATCTTTACTTCAATTTCGTACAAAATACAAGGAATTTAAAACTTTTTCATTACAATGGTATTAATTACAATACGCCGGCGCAAAATTACATGAAAGAATTACAATTTCTAATATCCAATATCTTCAGTATTGCAACAATCATCAATACCAAACTCATCTCCACGTCGCTTGCTAATCTGAGTCCTGCATCTTTGGAAACTATGGGCATGTCAGTCGCATACAACTGACGCAATGCTATAATATAACGATTTTGAATGCAAAATGAAAAGTGACTATCCTAAATATGTCAGCGTGATATGAACTTAATACCTAATGCAGACATTCATACTTACGATGCAACGCTAATGCACACTTTGATATGGCTAAAAATAGGGCTAAATCGAGACCGTTCAAATCGGCCGCGAATCTTAAAGCTCTCAGGGGTACAATGGTAATTTCACCTACAAACGGGTCCGAAATGGGGATTGGGTCTCTTCTTCAAAGCCCAATAACCTATAAACGGATCTATCATATTGGATACGGGTACCAACCTGTTACAAACCAGTTCAGAAGGATAAAGGCAAATTCAGATTCATGATTATCCCTAAGAGGCGGTTTTAACCATTTCTTATTCATCCACACCAGAAAGTAGAGATTTGTTCTTATCTCGAAATGGATCCCTAAGGCAACTATAAATACCCCTCTCCCCCCACTGTTACAAGGTAATGAATCTTTCCCAACTTAAAGCTCTTTCTTAATCTTGGAGATTACTGACAAGAGCATCGGAGGGTTCGTCGCCGAGATCCATCCCGGTGTATCAAACTTTGTGCAGGTTCGTGGCAGCGGCAAGGAACAAGTCAACCATAGGTGGAGTCAACAAGTTTGCTTTACTGTTTTCCTCAAAGAACTCATAATTTATCTGTTTGCTCCCACACCCGAAATCAGTAGCAATACACTTGTTCGGATTCTATGCATCCCATACTACATAGGTCCGATGGCAAACTCTTAATGTAGTCCTCATTCTAGGGTTCAGTTTCTCATTTTGCAATACCTAGACCCAATGAATATACTCCAATGCGTAATCACGTGTAAGTCATACCCCCAAGATATTGGACCTTACCACCTACCCCTAACCCTTATATAGTGGAACCCCCAGGCGTATCCTCAGCCATAAACCCTAGAAAGTTGATCTCCCGTAACTACGGACCTTACCGGCATACCCCTAGCCCACACATCATGGATTTACCGGGCGTATCCTCGGTCCCGACCATTCCTAGGACTTTTCGCAGATAGACAGACATACCCCTAGCCCATATACATGGATTTACCGGGTGTATTCCTCGATCCCGAACCCCTAGGAACTTGCAAATTCTTTACCGAACATGTTCATCATTATTTCTATCATATCTTTTTCTAGTGTCTATCCTTACGTTTAAAATATAAATAATACTACCTAGAGCTAGCTTACCCTCTTACCAGACTTAAATCAACAAACCGAGAATCAATAGCCCATACTAGCCCCTTCTCAAACTTCAATCATCACTTTCCGGTACTCTGGGTCTCGCTCAGCCTCTAGAATCCAATACATCTCATATTCAGATATAACCCAGGTTATTCTTAACCTCAAAATATAAATTTCATTTATTCATTTATAAATCTTTTATTCGCTTATTTGTTTCGTTCAATTCATTAATCTCAACAATTAGAACACTTCTTGCCCATTGTGTTAAAATATTTTAATGATATTTTCTCATTGATAAAGTCTTGTCGAGTAGCAACTCTTAATTTATTTCTGAAAATAACAATTTTCATTATCATTTTTTATACTCAATAATTCTCTAAATCTTATATAACTATCTTAAAATACCCAAAAATTTATTTGCATTTTAAACTAAACGACTGTGGAATAAACCCAAACCATGAATGGAAACATATCTTCAAAAATATATTTTTAACCACAAGTTAAATCTTAAATATATCTAAAAATTATTTCAAAATATTCCATTATTATTTTAGATTAATTTAAATCCTTATTCTCAAGAAACTAGATGCATTTATACTCAAAAAATACTAAAATAAAAGTAATTTGTCCTGTCCAGAATTGAACCCAAGACTGGTAAACCCCAAATCGCATCCAACAACCCAGAACCCAAATCACTGTTGGTGTGAAATGGCTCACAAAATTTTATAAGTCTCTGTACACAGTTTTTTAGAAGTTTTTAAAGAGTTTCAAAAAAGAAATTCCCAAGCTCGATCCCCAGACCTCCTAATCCCGCACTTCACACACAGACCAATCTCCCAAAGCGGTGAGTCTGTCAAAGGCTCTATATAGATTAATAAGACTAAGACTCATTCTGAATTGGTTCTAAAAATAAAAACAGAAACCGAGGTCAAATCTGATGTGCACTCGTCGTCGAACGCCAAGACCAATTTCTCACATCTCGCTCACTGTCGAAACCTTCTCATAAAAATAAATATAGTTTACTGCACTTCACTACAATTACATTACTTTAACATATAAATATATTTTTCTAACTTGTACAATTTAAATTCTATATTACAGAGAATTATCATGGAGAATTCAGCAATCAAAAATACGTAATTGCCCATATTTAAGTTAATTATCAATATGAAACATCACAATAATATTTAACCCTGCTAATGCAACAATGCAATTCAAACACTATATCTCATACGATTTTTCAATCTAATGTATGTTTACTTCTATTTAAAAATTTGACTAAGGAACATGATATTATCACTATCAATTTAATGAATTTAGCAATCTAATACATGATATACAAATTTCTTTTCTATGTCTATCTAGTTTAATTAACATGCACCATCAAAAAGTTTTTAGATTGCCCCTAACATAAATTCTAATATTATTTTAAAATTATTAACTAAAGAAACACTCACCTTCTTTCCTTTTGATTCAACTAGTAATAGGACCCCCTAGAAATTTCCAAGCCTCCTCCTCCAAGAATAGAACTCCAAAATGAAATAGAGCATAGATTGTAAAAAAAATGAAATGAGAACTTCTTTGAGCAAAAGAAATAGGCTGGCCTAGGGTCTATTTATAGGGTATGAGGTGATGAGGGGTTAGTAGAACTACCCACTTGCTTCTACTAACTACCCACAACTCAAGACCAAATTCAAAATTTTCCTTTTCCCTCCCATATGCATTGATCGGCCAAAATAATAGTGAGCATTGCACGAGTTTTCTATGGGTTTTTATACACGTGAGTTACACACAATAATATACTATTAATTATTATTTAATATAATTATATATTCCACCCAAGTTAAAAATGAATAAAAAGACATAAAGCTAGATTTTAA
This sequence comes from Hemerocallis citrina, assembly GCA_017893485.1. NCBI lineage: Eukaryota > Viridiplantae > Streptophyta > Magnoliopsida > Asparagales > Asphodelaceae > Hemerocallis > Hemerocallis citrina. The sequence continues at coordinate 189,463,235 of CM030363.1, forward strand.
ATTAATCATAGTGTGAAAATTTTTCATGCACACTTCATTAATTCTACATATATATACAATTCAATAAAATCAATAAGTGCATAAAAGAAAAACACATGTCAAGTACATGCCAATAAATATTCACATACAAAATAAATTTGAGAGAATGAAAAATATTCATAACAATCGAAATACGAAATACAAAAAAAATATTTATATTAATAATGTTACGGATATTACACGTAACGGTAAAATATACATAATCAACACGTGCATTGAAATCACGTGAAGTACACGTAAAAATACAAAGATTAAAATTAATATTTGAGTTGGCTTAAAATAGGATAAAAATGAATTTTGAGAGGACTAAACATATATAAATAATCAGGATACAAAATATGTAGGATATTTATATTAAAATATGTTACGAATAATACCCATAATGGTACAAAATATATGGGTGTAAGGGGAAAAATTGTCATAACTCAATTTTGCGGGGTGTTACAATTCTATTCCTCTTTAGTTCTCTGATTCATCATTTTCATCATCTTATATAACATACAATTCTGAATAAAATCACTATCGCTTCTTCCTTAGAGTTTGAGTTTTTTTTTGCCACGAGACATTTTATGTAAAATGCGTACGTTATCAATTTTTTTTTGTTTTGAAGCATATATATAAATTTGTTTCATTCAAATAGTTCGTTCTTCAAGGCTCCAAGTCTGTTTGCATTTAAATAATTGCCATTTCTTTAGGAATGCTACACCTACTACCAAATCTACTATATTTTTCTTTACTACCTTAGGTGGCACGCTATTAGTGGAGGGTATTGTAAAGTTGGTATAGAGTAGGTGGTAGAAACCTCCAATAGTAGTGTGCCATCTAAGGTAGTAGAAGAAAATGAAGTAAATTTGGTAGTAAGTGTAGTATTACTCTTTTTATTTTGTCAACTTGTAAAAAGCCTCATTTGAGAACTTGTTAGGGACCCCTAAAACTCAGATACGCCCTCGATGTTATGAAATATGTAAGTAGAAGATCTGAGGTGTCTTTTGTTTGTTGTTTTAATATGTATTGAATATATAGGTTTATTCTCACTATATGAATAATATTATATGTAATATAATTCTATGGGTAACACATGTGTCACACGTACTAATTGTATAAATATGTACCGCAGGTTGAGAACTTAGTACCCAAACTAGTATTTATCCTATAAATACTGGCTTGTGAGAGCATCCACTATCGTTTTCTAAAAACTCAAAAGTTAGCATTTGAGTTAGAAAAATACCCCACTATCGTTCGCTAAAAACCCAAAATTTAGAATATGAGTGAACAGTCGATCGCTAAAGACAGCAGCTGCGAATGAGAAATGCTAAATATAGAAAACGGAAGAAGATGATCTGTTTGAGAAGAAAAAAAACTTGAAAAGAGGACAGACGGAAGAAGATGCTCCGTCCGTCGATTTTTTGGAATTAAAAAAAAAATGAAAACAGAAAAGATGAGAGACGGATGAAGAAGCTCCGTCTCTCATCTTTTCCTTTTTAAATTTTTTTTAAAGTATTCAGAAATTTCTTCTCTAAAAAATTACGGAAATGTCATTCAAATATTACGAAAATGCCATTAATTAATTACGAAATTGCCATTTAGAAAAAAAAAACTCGGACAGAAGATCTTATTTCGTCCGAGCACTTCTGAGAAAATTTTCATTCAATTATTACAAAAATGCCATTACTTAATTACGAAAATGTCATTTTAAATTTTTTTTATAAAAAAAGATGAAATGGACGGAGGAAGATCATCCGTCTTATTTTTTTTTATTCTTTTTTATTTGCAGATTTAGCATCAACGATAGTAGACTCCCCCTCTCATTGTTATTTACCAATTGCTAAAAGTGCAAATTTTAGCAATGACAATAGTGGATGCTCTGATAGTAGTCTAGGTATTTCAATCTTAATACTTAGGGTAAATATCTCAAGCACCTTAGTCTAGGATATTAACCCTAATTTATCTTCTTATTATTTCTCATAATCCTCAACAATTTTGAGATATTTATATTTTTTTTAAATTTTGAGATTAAGAGAGAGATAGTCGAAATCTAATCGTCGTAGTTGTCGAAATCATCGTTCGTCAGTATTTCATCGCCGTCGCCGATCCCTGCCGGACGCCGTCGCCGTAGCCGCTGCAGCCCCCAACCTCTCTTTCTTTCTCTGTGTATCTGAGAAGTCCCAACTCAGATCCAACTATTTCATTGGATCAGAATTGGTGTTTGGTGTTCAGGTTTTTGGACTTGATCCAGATTCGATCCAAAAGAAGCCACTCAATTGGTTGTTTGTTGTTTGGTGTTCGGGCCTCGCATCAGATCCTCTGTTCTGCTACAGCTATTTTGAATGAGGAACTTGGTGGTTGATTTGGTGTTGGATTAGATCATGTGTTTGGTGTTTTTTTTGTTGGATCTAAACTGGAACCCGACCCGCAAGCTACCAACCACTCCATCATCATAAGATCTTGGTATGTTCTTATGCTTTAAGATTCATGCAAGTTTATTTAACTCAATTTTTCTGTTTTATTAAGTACATTCACAAAAGACCCTCATCTTTCTCTAGAATTACGTGAGTAGTAATTATTAAGAATAAACCTTATATCTTTTGCAATTTATTGTTTATTCCTTTGAGATAAAAGAAAAAGATCGTTCGCATGAGTTCCTAAATTAGAGAGATTTAGCGGTTCTAATTTTAATAATTGGAAGATGAAAGCATAATATGAGATGCAGATGCAACTATTGGAGATGGTGCGAGCAGTTGGGATGTTGTTTGGATATATCCAAATATGAAGATAAATTGTTCTTCATACCTATAATTTTAATTGTCGATTAATCGTTTATTTGAATTTTGTTGCTAATTGTTAAAGTTCAAAACCGTATAAACCATTGATTAATTATATACAAGTTTGAATAACTATTTTAGCTATGTGCTAAAAATAAAATATTTATTTTGATAAGTTAAATTATAGTTTTTTACTATATATTTGTATCTCTAATTAAATTGTTACAATTAAATAGTGCTAATAATTCGTTTAATTTGCTAATCATTAACAATTTGATGAATGTAGGAACTTCAAAGTTACTTACAAATTGTGTGTATTGGAGACGATGAATTTGCATAACGGTAGAATAAGTCTGCTCTACACAGACTTCTCCATCGAATTTGGATAACACTTCTAGCATGAAGTGTCTGTATGATCTACTCTAATCATTTTCAGTATTTTCATGTGATGAATGTGTTAACGTTTCGTGCGTTTGATCACATGATTGGGAGTTTTAGATCATAATCATTCTCGCTTTAAAACTAGCATGTTTTGGGTTGTTAAGTGTGCCTTGTCATAATATGTGTATAGATATATTGGCAAACCCATCGTTTGCAGTTTGTGTGAGATCGTATATATGCTTCTCTAATAGAATTGATGTATAAGTTCTAAAGCAAATGTCTATAACTTAGGTAGGAGCAATCTAAAATTGAGGATGTGATTCAATTAGTTATGTTTTGTTCTTTCTCGTTCCTTATACTGAGTGTGCAAAGTTGAATTATAAAATATTAGTCATCTTCTCGTTTAGCATTTCAAAGATGATGAAGAATGAATAGAGGAAATAAATTTCCGCTCAAAGTGTTTGAGCACTTGGACATTGTTAGAACAACGAGAGAAAGCAAACAGTTTTGTGAAATGTGATAGGGAAATTTTATATTAACTCCTCTTATTATTATTTTTATAATGTGTCTATATAGTCAATAGCATGTGTAAGTAGAGTTAAATAAATTAAGTAATTGATAATGGTAGTTCCTATTTGTGTAGTCCTTGAACACGGCATAATACGCTAGGACATGTGAACTATGTATATTAAATTGTTGCCCTTGTTAAAACTCATAACTCTGTTAAATGAAACCTCATTAAAATATAAAAAATGTAAAATTTGTGCTCAGATTATGATCACTAGAAAATCATTTAGTATGATCTCTAGGAGCACACAACTTCTTGAGTCAATTATGATATTTGTGATCTCAGTAGCTTTGTGAAGAGATAAGATAATGATTGGTGGTTAGAAGTATTTAATCATTTTTGTAGATGATTATTGAATGTTTGTCATATATATGGAGGATGAAGCATTTGTTATTTTAACGAACTAAAAATCTAGTTAAATGCTTGTTACAATATTTTGATTATAAAATCGTTTGCAATAAAATCAAGTTTGATTGAGAGGCACAAAATCAGAGGAGGAGAAGAAAAAAATCAATAAAATTAAAAGGAAAATGAAAATAACAAAACCAAACCGATTTGTGTCAATGCTTGTGTATCACACAATCTCCTTAAAACAGATTCGCCTCGTCCGGGTGCTGGAGTTTACTGAGACGTCTGTCTCCCAGGATGCAACGGCAGTAGAGTGTTGATGTAGGTACCACGCCATGCTCTCGAACTGAACAGAGCTTGAAATCTATCATCGAACGATCGGACAGAGGAAGTAGAAGGACAAGACAGAGGTGGGAAAGAAGAGTTTCTGGTGTGTTGATTCAGGAGAGAGGGAGCCTCTATTTATATTTCAGGGTGAGAATTGTAATGGCAGACAACTCATTATCTGCATCCACTGTAACGACGAAAACTCCTTGAATATACTACTGTAACGGAGGACAAAACTGTTTCTATGGTTTAAAATGTGAATAAATGGCAGACAAAACTGTTTCTGTATTTATTTCAGCCGTTACAGATTAAAAAAAAACTGTAGCAAAAAATTTGGCTCTACACGGAGTGGGTTCATATCAGTCCGGCATTCATATATGCAGGATGTGCGGACGCACACAAGCCTCTTGGCCTGCTATACTAAAATCCCTTAACTCATTTTTTAGAAATCAACTGTCTCACTTTGGGAGACAATTTCTCATTCACTCGATAACCTTTTTGAGAAAATAAATATACCATTTTGATCTACTCACAAAGGAGAACACAAATCCATCAAGATCTTTCACCAATTATGTAACCCCTATTTCGGATTTTAATTTGTAATTCTTCTTTCTTAAATTATTGTATTCGGATTCATTTAATAATAAAACTTGCTATCCTTTGGACTCATTTGTTCTCTTTTGATCATCTGTATTCGTTTTGCTTGAACCCTGAAATTTTGGTACACTACTAATTTTATTTTATTGTGTATTGGGTTTATTTAATCCATTATTTTCATATCCTTATTATTATTATATATATTTTATTATTGGATCCTAAACCCATACCCTATAACCCTATAACCCTCAACCCAAACCCAACCCACGCCCACAACACCGCCACCTCTTGTCCCCGTCGCTCCGACGATCGCAACACCCCCCATCGTCTTCATCCTCCTACGCCATCCTCGTTGCCAGCACCCCTCCGTCGACCCATCGACCACCCTGCTCCTCCTTCCACCCCAAGCACCCATCGAACTCTGCATCCCTCATCGCCGCCCCTGACCACCTTGCCACTTCTCATCCTCATCGACGCCCTGCACCGAATGCATGCACACAGCGACCACCACCCATCGGAGCCCACCATTGCTGCCCATCGCCACCGACGACCAGACCCCTGCCTTGCTGTGTTGCCACCTTCTTGCAGTTATCCTCCCTGCCATCGCTGTGCGCATGTTTCCATTGCCGCTGTTACAGCTATCGCCTTGCGGTTATTGCCGTGCCTCTTACTGTGCTTGCTATTACGTGTTTTGCACGTGTTTTAGTTGATGTCTCTTGCGCATGTGTTTCCTGTACATGTTTCACGTGTGTTTCCGCTATTCCATTATTTGTACGTGTATTGTTGTCGTCGGGATTCTCGACCCATTATTCTTTCGTGTTCAGAGTCGTCATCTTTGAGGCAAGTATCCTCTTGAACTAGTTTTATTTTTCATGTTCTAGAATTTCCTTTGATCTCCGCAAGTAGCACTTCTTTCGATTATCATATTTTATGATGTTTGATACCTTCAAAGAGACTATTACGGATACATCGGCCAAACCAAGTAGTATTCATCTTTTTGTGCCATTTCCATTGATTCGAAGCCAAGCCTGTTATACATAGTCACATGCATACACGACATGAATACTTAGATTAGAAACATGTATATAAACATTGATGATTGAATGCGTTCCGTTTGAATGTGATGATCATGCTATGTTGATAATAATTTGTCTCACTAGAATTCCACCCTAAAGATTAAGTATGATTTCCGTCAATTATTGCTTTGAAACTATATGCTTACTTATTTATTTTGTTGTCTTTTTATAATAAACTACTTGCTGGTCTGTTATATGCTCTGTGCTGAGTTGAGTTTTTGACCTAGTTTCTTTCGTAATTTAATATAACTTTGTAAACATCATCTGTAGCTTTTTGAATCTATTTTTCAGAACTTTTTACAAAACCAGATTCTGATTTATGAATTGAAAGTTATCTTATTTTTAGTACTGCTATATTTTCAATTTCCAGATTTCTGCCTAGAGTTACACCAGCGTGGTTTTCTATTAAAATAAAATGTTAACAGTAGAAATTTGAACTTGAAATTTTATATGCTGCTACTAGACAGGACTGGGAGTCATAGTATTATTTTTATAAGATTATTCGATAATTTTACAGACCTTTTATAAATGTGAAAACTTTACTTTAGGTTGCTGTTAGAACACTAGTTCAGTAGAGAACCCAATTTTTGACCTAGTTGTAGATAATATTAATTAGAATGCATTAAATAAGGATTATAGCCCCGTGTGTCTGCAATCCATCTCATCTGACGATTTTGTAATCCGACCTATAGATTGCAAGATGTCCATATTTTCGTACAGTGACGTCTGAATTCCATAATGCAGTTTGAAAATGCATTACCCTATTTAATTAACTAAAATAGTAGATCAAATTTGAGAATTAAAATCTGAGATAAATTTTGTTATTACTAAACACTGTTAGGAATTAAAATATGATTTTTATGAGATTTTCAAATGATTTTACAGCCTATTTTTATACACAAGTATTTTGACTCTTACATGCTGCCTGAACATATAATCAATAAAGAATGAACTTATAGGCCTAATTTCTGTAGTTATTATATGTAGTGTAAATATGCGTTGGAACCAGCAGAAAGTCTACTTCCATAATCTCTGACAGAATCTGATTTTCTTTCCTCTAGCAACGGAAAATTTGGTTTTTGTATAGCAGCGTCTTGTTGTCCAGAATGTGTGCTTTGTGTTTTGCTTATATATCCATGTTGATTTTGCATCTAGGGAATATAATTAGTTATACCATGCATTGCATAGCCTTTCCATCTCTTTGATATCATTTCTAAACTTCTTTGCCTATTGCATGTCCATATTTAAGTATAATAAAATATTAACAAGCCGGGGTAAATAAGGGTCGACTTGGTAGTGAACAATCGGAGACTGTACTTGGAAGGGCCCCTCAACTAGATTGATTATGGTCGTGAATGGTGGATTATTGGTTGGGAAATATTGATTATTGTGCTGAGTACACGATCTGTTGAGTTCATCATCATAGTCTAAAGGATCACTGTTTGTATGCACCGAACCTATGGTATATGACGCAGTATTATGTGCATTAGATAGGATAATAAAATATTAATTAACCAAGGATTGACACTGGTATTCTTGATCATGATTATTGTTATTGATCTTGCATCATTGATTACAATCACTGTTTATTGCATCATAAATTCTAGACTTTGATTATATTATCAACTTTTGTTATTGTCATTGATCTTTGATTTTGTTCTAGCCCATTATTTCTTGTCATACCATATTTTTCTTTTTTCTTTGCTTTCACTACTTGCAGTCCGTAACTTGCTCTAATAGACACATTTTCCCCACCTATAGTCATTGAGTTTGCAGGTACAGAAGGAAATTTGACTCAAGGACTTGGTGAGCAAACTTTCTGAAGATCGAAGCTGAAACAATAGACTATTATATTTATCTCATGTTATTTGTTTATTTCATTGCTTTTATTATACTTTGTATTCCGGACTTATATGACCCGAAGTGTATTTTTTCCCAGATGTTGGATATTATTTGGTGAATTTGTTTCATGATTATTTTGGGATCTATTCATTGTTTATGTGGTTATTCTTTCTTGCGTGGTTGTGTTCTCTTGTATATTGTTGAGTTAATCTATTACAGTTATGGATGATGTTCTTATCATTCGCTGGACCTTTGTTACGTGCTCGTGTTCCCGTATCTTGGGAAGTGGGGCATGACAGGTTTTTGAGTGGTATCAGAGTCTAGGTAAGGCTTTAGCCAGGTTAACACAGTAATATGTGCACCACGTAGATCACATGAACATGTAATAACCAATGTATATCTGGGTACTCACCAACTTGATGGTTTTACAGACTATGTCTCGTGGCGGTTCTTCTACTACTCGTCCCAGGGATGAGCAGCCGGACAACGCTGCAATCCTTCAAGCAATGCAGCATGTGATGGCCCTGCAGCAGGAGCATAATGAATTGATGCGGGCTACATTGGAGGTGGCCACCTGAACCGCTGCTGGACTTGCACCAGTGCTACTGCTACCAAGGCTCGGTACTGTGGCGGATTTCATGAGGTTGCACACGGACAAGTTCTTGGATACCGAGACGCCGTTGGAAGCCGATAAATGGCTAATTCGGACGGAGCAATTGTTGATCGCAGCTTGGATCTCCGATGTGGATCGGGTGGATGTGATAATCATCCAACTTGTGGACCTCTCCCATATCTGGTGGCAGGCTAAAACTGAAAGGCTTGAGAGACCCATCACTTGGGCCACTTTCACGGAGAGCTTCTTGGCAAAAAATTTCCCCAGTGTCACCAAGGACGAGATGGAGCAGCAATTTGTCTCCTTAACTCAGGGGAGCCGATCGTGGATAAGTACGCTACTGAATTTACTCGGCTCAGCCATTTCGTAGCTACTATTGTGTCCAATGATGAGGATAGGGCTCGCAGGTTCTTGATGGGCTTGAATTTCAACATTGAGGACCATTTGATTGCTCACCGACACTGCACCTATGAAAATGTTCTTGATGCGATCAGGATTCAGAAGTAGGCTCATAAGAGGATGAGTGCTACTCAGCGGGCAGTGCAGCACCCTTCCCCTGCCCGGCCTAGTGGAGGGCCTATTCAGAGGCCAGTTCTGACCCCTCCCGCGAGAGCATTGCCATATTCGTCTGTTATCCCGAGGTCAGTTCTGACTTGTGACTACTGCCATAAAGTCGGGCATCTGCAGAAGGAATGCAGGCAAGCCAACCGTTTGTGCCTTGTATGTGGAGGCATTGATCATGTAGCGCCCCGAATTCCTAACATAGGAACTCGTGACACACTTCAAGATCTTTCTTCAAATGAGTCACAACACAAAAAAATCACAGGAAATTAAAAACTTTTATTACAACAAAACATTATTACAATGTCCAATGATTAAAACAATTACAACAAATTAATACGTCATGAATATACAATAAAAATTGAATAGTAGCTTTCGCTTGGATGCTTCCCACAACTTGAGTTTTCCCGTGCTTTCCCCAATCAGCAATCCTGCAACTAAATAGACTGTGGGCACATCAGTTGAATACAACTGATGCAATGCTATAATATAGTGATCTTCGCTATGCCATAATATAGTAATTCCAAATCTCAACAACCAAAATTTGATGCAAAAGAAAAATGTGATGTCAAACAAGTGTCGGTGTATGCCATGGCCTAATCTAATACACAAACTATGCACACATGCTCCTAAAGCTAATGCACGCTTGATTGGAGAGATATGCATCCCATATTACACATTCCCCAACCAAACGACTTTCTTCAGTTGATGGGGTTCGATCCCCCGCTATGCATCCTACTCTTCTGCTCTCTCCTGTCTCTGATACTCTAGTGATGATGAGGTTGTAGTCGTCCAGTTCATACCCTTCATTGTTGTCAATAGTGGTGTCAATACCATATGTTTTACCCACTATGCCCAAATTCACAGTCGCACGACTTATGTCCGTCGCTGCCCAAACAATTTCTAGAGATGTAGTAATTCCACCTTCCGAACCTCACCAAAAATTGATGTACGGACACAAGGGCTCCTCATCGAAGAACTTAGAGCATTTCCCTCTGAGCCGCTCTCCAGTTGGGAATTTTTTTAATTCTCCTGCCTGCATTGATCAGCATAGGACCTGATGGATTTTTAGAGTTTCCCCTAATCTCCGCTCTGCTCTCGTCCCTACACTAGACCAGAACTTACAGTTGAGATGACGACGCCACTCCAGACCTCCTCAAAAGTTGTTACGGACATAAAGGCACTCCGACCGAAGATATTAGAGCCTTTCCCTCTGAGACGCTCCCCAGTTGGGCCTTTCTCCAAGTCTCCTGCCGCGTTAAACAAACTTAGGATTTAGTCAGGCATGATGACATCACTCGTTTCCCTGACGTCACTTGTTTCCCTGACAGGCGAACACCACTCGCTAGTGCCTGTTCTTACATTCAACCAAAACTCGATCTAGTCCCACAACACCACAAACCCAAGGTACAAGTGCTAACCCACTCTAGGACCAAGAATAAGAATGAGGTTAATTATACAATTACTAGATTTTTATTTCACTCGATCGTCTGATTATCTAAATCACAAGACTCTAATCAATCTATAATCCATTTTCATTATCACATTGTGAATTATTAGGCGAGTCTAGTTCTATTTCATTCTAACCAATACTCTTCTAGTTAGGAGGTCTATCCACTTTCATGTCCTAACTTAGTAAACAACTTTTGTTTATTATGAACAACTAGTTAAGTTCTACATGTAGGCTCTTTTAAAGTTATTTACCTTTTTCATTATTAGAATCTGTCATATCCCATAATAGGACTCAATCTAGCCCTCAAATTTGGCCCAAGAGTTGGCCCGCCTCGGCCCATACTTGCCCAAACCAACGACGAATCGACTCTGTCGATCGCCGCAACCGCCATCTACAATTGGAGTTCGGTCACACCTCGGCCCGACCAACACGTAGCTCCTAGTAACCTTTACGCTCCACGGTCCTCGACAAGTGGTAGCACCAAACACAACCATGGAATCCTTCTATGAACTGCGAGTACGTCGGCGCACGAGTCATCTCCTCCAATGCGTTCGATGCGACACGGGTTCCTATTCTACCCGTCTACATAAATTAACATGACTTAATCCTAGAGTCTCAATACTCAACCAATGTAGCCCAACAAAGGTACACTACCCTAGGAATAAATCTTACACCATGAATACTCAAAAAGATTGCTAAAAAGATCAAAAAATTGAAAATCAAATTTCCAAACAGCAAGCATACAATTGGCATCCATGCCAAAATGGGGTCGTTCCCGGTCCCGTTTCATCAAAGAAACGTGATATGGTGCTTCCCATGCTTCTACTCAAAGTAGACAGTAAGCACAAGTACAAATTGGGTGTGAATCTCATCCCAAAGTGATCAACAACAATACATAAACATCCATCACAATTCATACTTCAAAGCAGTGAACAAATAGGCCTATATTGTAGGTCTACAAGCACACATGAGCTACTCATAACATGAAACTTTAGATAATTTAAATCCTAACTCATTCCCACATCCACAACATGATTTATGACCCACAATAGTGACTTAAAACTCATATTCTACAAGTTCAAACTCAATTTCATAGGCGTAGTGCAAAATAGTGAGCTTTATGAATCTGTGTTTCTGTTGTTACTTGCAAAATTCATTATAATTCATATACTGATCCAAATCATGAGTTCTTAGATATTTCGAAAAGTTCTATGTGTCTGATACAACTTCCTAGTTACATGCTTCTTCAAGTTGTGTCATTAAAGATGTCAAATAAGTCATTCTTTAACATGCACGAAATAATTTCCAGAACAGAGCAACAACTAACCATTGCATTTTGGAATGGAGTGTGTGTGTATGTGTGTGTGTGTTTCATGAAAAGTTTCACTCTTAGTTCCATTCAAAAATATAAAATATAGCTTTTGTGGTTAATAAATCATATGTATATATTTATAAAAAAATGGGGTTGTTACAGATCATGTGGTCCTAGACTGCCTGAGGAACAGGCTCCCTGCACCCGCTGGAGGACCAGCTAAGCAAGGAGCGCTAGCTCGAGGCCAGGGTAGACCGTCTCTTCTACCACAGAGGCAAGCTTTTGATCAGAGCAGGATGACCCCGAGGGGAGGCCAGATTGGAGGTCGCGTTCATGCCTATAAACTGACTGCAGCTGAAGATGAGAAGGCTGTTGGTGTTGTTGCAGGTATATCTTTCTATTTCTGCTCATTTTATTTCTTTCTATTCAATTATTCCTGCTTTTTGTCCTGCATTTACTTTCATTCTTATTCCTTTGATCATCTTTTAGGCGTCATCTTAGTTTTCTCTCTTCCTGCCCATGTTCTTTCTGATTCTGGTGCTACCCACTCCTTTGTTTCTTCATCCCTCGTGGATCGACATGATCTGGCTTGCGACATCATGCCTGCTAATTGGAATATTACCATAGGTGGAGGCATCATCATCTGTTCTAAGGTGTGCAAGCAGGGCCCTTTGTTGATTAGGGTCGTGGAGTTCAATGCTATCTGATTGTGATCCCCAAGTCCGGCTTTTAATGTTATCCTTGGGATGGATTGGCTGGGAGTTACCCATGCTGTGATTGATTGCCGTATGAAGAAGGCAATATTCAGGCTCCCAGGTCACCAGGAGTTTGAGTTTCATGGGGGTAAGCACCGTCTAGACGTGTCAAGAACTCGATGAACAAGGAGGCTCGTGCACTTGAGTCGTTGTGTACTGATGGTGCAGTTGCACCCGTGGTTGTTTGGGATTTCCTCGATGTATTTCCAGAAGAGTTGCCTGGATTGCCGTCAGTTCGAGATGTGGAATTTGGTATCAAGTTCAACTAGGAACAACACCAATCTCGAAGAGTCCGTACCAGATGGCACCAGTTGAGTTGGCTAAACTGAAGGTGCAAGTTCAGGAGTTGTTGGGAAAGGGTTTTATCAGGCCAACTATTTTGCCTTGGGGTGCCCCATTGTTGTTTGTCAATAAGAAGGATGGTAGTTGCAGGCTCTACATTGACTATCGAGAGCTGAACAATATCACTGTGAAGAACTGGTACCCTCTACCGAGGATCGATGATTTGTTCGATCAGCTAGGAGGTACTTCAATTTTCTCGAAGTTGGATCTCCGTTCTGGCTATCATCAAGTTAAGGTGAAGGCTGAAGATATTCAGAAAACAGCGTTCAACACGAGATATGGATATTACGAGTTCATAGTAATGCCAATTGGAGTTACTAATGTACTAGGCGTGTTCATGAGTTTGATGAACAAGGTGTTCTCTCTGTTCTTGGACAAGTTCGTGGTGGTGTTCATCGATGATATTTTGGTGTATTCTCGGAGCAGAGAAGATCATGTTAAGCATTTGAAGGTTGTCTTGTAGACTTTGAGGGAGAACCAGCTCTATAAGAGGCTCAGTAAGTGTGAGTTCTGGCTCGACCGTGTTGCATTTCTGGGCCATATTATCTCCGACGATGGTGTGTCTGTTGATCCGTCGAAGATTTCTGCAGTCAAGGATTGGCCAGTGCCAAAGTCAGTATCAGAAGTGCGGAGTTTCCTCGGATTGGCAGGGTACTATCGGAAGTTTGTTCAAGACTTCTCGAAGATTATGGGACCCCTAACCAATTTAACGAAGAAGGAGCAGAAGTTTGTTTGGGATGGAGCTTGTGAGGAAGCCTTCATGGATCTGAAGAACCGGTTGATGTCAGCCCCGATGCTGACTATCCCCGATAGTTTTGGAGGCTTTGTGATTCATTGTGATGCTTCGGGCAGAGGTTTAGGAGCAGTGCTGATGCAGCAAGAAAGGGTTGTTGCTTATGCATCTAGACAGTTGAGACCTCATGAGAAGAACTGTCCCATGCATGATCTTGAACTTGCAACTGTAGTCCTTGCCTTGAAGTTATGGAGGCATTATCTGCTTGGGGATAGAGTTGAGATTTTCATTGACCACAAGAGTCTTAAGTATGTGTTCACTCAGAGGGAATTGAATATGAGGCAGAGGAGATGGCTGAAATTGACGGTGGACTACGACATCAACTTGCAGTATCACCCTGGTAAAGTGAACTTAGTGCTTGATGTTTTGAGCAGGAGACCTGCTGCTATGTTCCTCACCCAGCAGAAGGTAGTGTTGAAGGATATAAGGAAGCTGGAACTGGATGTGATTCTCTTCGGTTCAGCATATCAGTGTATGGTGTTGCAGTTGCAGTCTTCACTGATAGAGTAGATCAAGGAGGCCCAGGCTAGTGACCAGCAGTTGCAAGAATTTCAGAGTGAAATAGAAGCATGCATGAGAACTGACTTGGTCATTCATTCTGACGGGTTGCTTCATTTTGGAGCTAGGTTGTGTGTACCTACGGATGAAGTCAGGAAAAAGCTCACCACTCACCCTACTCTATTCATCCTGGAGGCACGAAGATGTACAGGGTTCTGAAGCAACATTTTTGGTGGCATGGTATGAAGAGAGCCGTAATGAGATTCGTTTCTAAGTGTCTGATCTGTCAACACGTGAAGGAAGAGCATAAGAGGACTGCCAGACTTCTTAAACCTCTCCCGATTCTGGAATGGAAATGGGAGAACATCACTATGGATTTTTTGACGGCACTGCCAAGGAGTCCCAAAGGTCACAATGATATTTGGGTAATAGTGGACCATTTGACGAAGAGTGCTCGTTTCATCCCTTTCCTAGTGGGTCAGTCCACATAGAGCTTGGCAGAGAAGTACATACAGGAAGTTGTGAGACTGCATGGAGTTTCTGTTAAGATCGTATCGGATATAGATACGAGCATCCGATCTCAGCTTTGGGTGAGTCTTCAGAGGAGCTTGGGTAATAAGTTGAGCTACAACACTACATTTCACCCACAAATAGATGGAAAATCCGAGAGAACGATTCAGACATTGGAGGACATGTTGAGGTCTTGTGTTCTTCAGTTTGGATGTTCTTGGGAAGATCATCTACACTTGGTTGAGTTCTCGTACAACAACAGCTACCAGGTGAGTCTCAAGGCAGCTCCGTATGAGGCACGTTATGGTCGGAAGTGTATATCACCAGCCTGTTGGGATGATATTGGTGAAAGGAATCTTTTGGGGCCTGAGTTGATCGCAAGGACTGTTGATGCAATGGCTTAGATTAGGAAGCACTTGCAAGCAGCTCAGGACAGGCAGAGGAAGTGGGCTGACTTTCATCGAAGGCCTTTAGAGTTTGTGGCTGGTGATCATGTGTTCCTCAAGGTATTGCCATGGAGAGGTGTTATCCGATTTGGAGGAGGGGGCAACTTGAGTCCCCTGTTCATCGGTCCAATCGATACTGTGGAACAAGTGGGTAAGGTAGCCTACATGCTTATGCTGCCACCCGCTTTATCAGGTGTCCATGATGTATTCAATGTCTCTCAGCTTAGGAAGTACATCAGGGATGACATAATGTGTTTGACTACTCAGATTTTTCTGTGAGACCAGACTTATCATGTGAGGTCCAATCAATCTCTATCTTGGACAGGCATGAGAAAGTCCTGAAGAATAAGGTTATCAAGCTTGTTCGTGTCTCTTGGAATCCTCACTCGCCCGGTGAGTCGACTTGGGAACTTGAGGAGGAGATTCAGAAGAAGTTCCCTCATCTCTTTGAGTAGTTGTTTTGTTTTTGCTGTTTTTTTTTGCTTTTCAAGGTTGCCTTATGTACCACTTGAATGAATTTCAAGGACGAAATTTTTCTTGTAAGGTGGGTAGGAATTGTAACCCTATTTCGGATTTTTTTCGGATTTTTATTTGTAATTATTCATTCTTAAATTATTGTATTCAGATTTATTTAATAATAAATCTTGCTATCCCTTGGACTCATTAGTTCTCTTTTGATCATCTGTATTCTTTGACTTGAACCCTGAAATTTTGGTACACTACTAATTTTATTTTATTGTGTATTGGGTTTATTTAATCCATTATTTTCATATCCTTATTATCATTATTATTTATTTTCTTATTGGATCCTAAACACATACCCTATATCCCGTTAACCCGCAACCCAAACTCAACCCATGCCCGCAACACCGCCACCTCCTGTCCCCGTCGCTCCGACGACCGCAACACTGCCCATCGTCTTAATCCCACTCCTCCATCCTCGTCTCCAGCACCCCTCCGTCGACCCATCGACCACCCTGCTCCTCCTTCCACCCTCGAGCACCCATCGAACCCTACATCCCTTGTCGTTGCCCTTGACCACCTCGCCACTTATCCTCATCGTCGATGCCCTGCACCGAACGCCTACACACAGCGACCACCACCTATCCGATCACGCCATTGCTGCCTATCGCCACCGACGATCAGACCCCAGCCTTGCCGTGCTACCGCCTTCTTCCAGTGTTCCTCGCAACCATCGCTATGCGCATGTTGCCATTGCCACTGTTGCCGCTGTCGCCTTGCAGTTGTTGTTGTACCTCTTACTGTGCTTGCTATTACGTGTTTTGCACGTATTTGTATTGCTGTCTCTTGCACGTATGTTGCCCGTACGTGTTTAGCACGTGTTGCTGCTATTTCGTTATTTGCATGTGTATTGTTGTCGTCGGGATTCTCGCCCCGTTATTCTTTCGTGTTCAGAGTCGTCATCTTTAAGGCAAGTATCCTCTTGAACTAGTTTTATTTTTCTTGTTCAAGAATTTCCTTTGATCTCCGCAAGTAGCACCTATTTCAATTATCATATTTTATATGTTTGATACATTCAAAGAGACAATTACGGATTCATCGGTGAAACCAAGTAGTAGTCCTCTCTTCGTGCTATTTCTCTTGATTCAAACCCAAGCCTGTTATACAGTCACATGCATACACGACATGAATACTTAGATTAGAAACATGTATATAGACATTGATGATTGAATGCTTTCCGATTGAATGTGATGACCAAGCTATGTTGATAGTAATTTGTCTCACCAATATTAGAATTCCACCCTAAAAATTATGTATGATTTCCGTCAATTATTGCTTTGAAACTATATGCTCGCTTATTTATTTTGTTGTCTTTTTATAATAATCTACTTACTGGTCTGCTATTTGCTCTGTGCTGCGTTGAGTTTTTAACCTAGTTTCTTTCGTAATTTAATATAACTTTGTAAACATCATCTGTAGCCTTTTGAATCTATTTTTCAGAACTTTTTATAGAATCAGATTCGGATTTATGAATTGAAAGTTATCTTATTTTTAGTACTACTATATTTTCAATTTCCAGATTTCTGTCTAGAGTTACACCAGCGTGGTTTTCTATTAAAATAAAATGTTAACAGTAGAAATTTGAACTTGAAATTTTATATGCTGCTACTAGACAGAACTGGGAGTCATAGTATTATTTTTATAAGATTATTCGATAATTTTACAAACCTTTTATAAATGTGAAAACTTGAATCTAGGTTGTTGTTAGAACACTAGTTCAGTAAAGAACCCTATTTTTGACCTAGTTGTAGATTATATCAATTAGAACTCATTATATAATAATTATAGCCCTGTGTGTCTGGAATCCAGATCATCTGAAGATTTTGCAATCCGACCTATAGATTGTAGGATATCTATATATTCGTACAATGACGTCTGAATTCCATAATGCAGTTTGAAAATGCATTACCCTGCTTAATCAACTGAAACAGTATATCAAATTTGAGAATTAAAATTTGAGATAAATGTTGTTGGTACTAAACACTATTAGGAATTAAAATTTGATTTTTATGAGATTTTCAAATGATTTTACAGCCTATTTTTATACATAAGTATTTTGACTCTTACATGTTGCCTGAACATATAATCAGTAAAGAATGAACTTATATGCCTGATTTCTGTAGTTATTATATGTGGTGTAAATATGTGTTAGAACCGGTAGAGAGTCTACTTCCAAAATCTCTGACGGAACCTGATTTTCTTTCTGCTAGCAACGAGAAATTTGGTTTTTGTATAGCAGCATCTTGCTGTTCAGAATGTGTGCTTTGTGTTTTGCTTATATATCCATATTGATTTTGCATCTAGGTCATAGAATTAGTTATACCATGCATTGTATAGCCTTGCCATCTCTTTGACATCATTTTTAAACTTCTTTACCCATTGCATGTCCACATTTAAGTATAATAAAATATTAATAAGCCGGGGTAAATAAGGGTGGACTTGGTAGTGAACAATCGGAGACTGCTCGGAAGGGCCCACGTCTAGATTGATTATGGTAGTGAATGGTGGATTATTGATTGGGGAATATTGACTGTTAATTATTGATTATTGTGCTGAGTACACGATCTGTTGAGTTCACCATCATAGTCTAAACGATCACTATTTGTATGCACCGAACCTATGGTGTGGGAAGCAGTATTACGTGCATTAGATAGGATAATAAAATATTAATTAATCTAGGATTGAGACTTGCATTCTTGATCATGATTATTGTTATTGATCTTGCATCATTGATTACAATTACTGTTTATAGTATCATAAATTCTCGACTTTGGTTCTATTATCAACTTTTGTTATTGTCATTGATCTTTGATTTTGTTCTAGCCTATTATTTCTTGACATACCACATTTTTCTTGCTTCTTTGCTTTCACTACTGCTGTCCGTAACTTTCTCTAACGGACACATTTTTCCCACCTCTAGTCAATGAGTTTGCAGGTACAGAAGGAAATTTGACTCGAGGACTTGGTGAGCAAACTTTCTGAAGATCGAAGCTGAACTAATAGACTATTATAGTTATCTCATGTTATTTGTTTACTTTATTTCTTTTATTATACTTTGTATTCCGAGCTTATATGACCCGAAGTTTACTTTTTCCCAGATGTTGGATATTATTTGGTGAATTTATTTCATGATTATTTTGGGGTTTATTTATTGTTTATGTGGTTATTCTTTCTTGCGTGGTTGTGTTCTCTTGTATATTGTTGAGTTAATATGTTACAGCTATGGATGATGTTCTTATCATTCACTGGGCCTTTGTTACGTGCTTGTGTTCCCGTATCTTGAGAAGCGGGGCGTGACAAATTCACAGATGTTGCCGCTGAATTCGGGTATGGGGGCAATAAATGAGATTTGTAGGTTCGTGAGGAACTCACACAGGTTGACCCCTTCTTCTTCCTTGGTGATTTGTTGGCTCCTTGGTGCTCCCTTACGACCTGCACAAACGTTCGAGACACCGGGATGGATCCCGGTGACGAACCCTCCGACGATCAAGTCAATACACAGAAAAAGTTAAGGGAAAAAGAGCTCAAGTGTGTAAAGTGTGATCAACTTTGACAGTAAGAGGTAAGGGGGGGTTTTATAGTCGCCATGGGGATCCTTTTCAGGATGAGGGTAGATCCCTACTTTCCGGTGTGGCTGGTTGGGGTTGGTTACAACCATCCCCATAAGATAGGGACAAACTAGGATTTGTTCCTATCCTGTTGGACTGGTCCCTAGCGGGTTGAGATCCGTTCTCCGTCTACCAGATCTGTCCATGGGCTAGCGGGTCCAAAAGAAGAGGCCCGGTGCCCGATTCGGACCCGTCTGTGGATGAAATTACCATCCTGCCCCTGCGACTTCAAGATTCGTGCCCACTTTGAACGGTTCCGATTTACCCCCATTTTTAGCAATATCACGAGCCCTCCACTCCCAAAACTGTGTGTTACAGCCTTGTGGGAGTAGTTTTGTTGTTTTAATGGCGTAGATGGCTTTATCGAAGTTCTCAACGGGTGTTTGAATCTTGTCTGAGGGGTGATGTTGCTCTTCTGAGCTGGTAGCATGCTCAAAGTGGCTTCGAGGTTGCTCTGGGTCTTTGGTGATTTTCCCCCGAATTTTACATCATTTGTTTGAACAATTTATTCAATTTTGCAAGGTAACGATTTACTCTCCGGGAGCACTAATTAATCGTTCTGGGCAAGAATTATTTATCCCGGGACTCAAAAATGTTCCCCTAGATTTATAATTATTTTTCGGAATTTTTAATTAATTTTCCAGGATTCTTAATCATTTTTCGCAATTTTTAAATAAATAATCCGAATTAATAAAATAGGAAAAAGGGATTAATCGCCGTATTTATGACGTGGCCAAATTTGAGCCGTTAATATGCGCCGGCGAGGGATTCAGGGTGATCAGATGGCCAGGAGAAAAGGGGCTTCTCGCTTCTTCGGTTCGGAATTATGCCTATACGGCGATCTGGGCGTACGGTAAGGCGAACACGCCGAATGGGGCACCGAGCTTGGAGGACGATGCGCCGAACACAGCAAACGTTATGTGGAGTTTGGCGAACAGTGGGAAGGTGTTGACTGGTCAATGCTATTTTTGGTGTTTTCAGCTCGGAAACACGTCTGCTCGGATGTGACGGCGAGCTTGGCAAACGAAACGGCAAGCTCGAAGAACGTTGACTGGTCAACGCTTTTTTTGGTGTTTTCAGCTCGGAAACACATCTGCTCGGATATGACGGCGAGCTTGGCGAACGGGGTGTCGAGCTTGGCGAACGAAATGGCTAGCTCGAAGAACGTTGACTGTTCAATGCTTTTTTTGGTGTTTTCAGCTTGGAAACACGTCTGCTCGGATATGATGGCGAGCTTGGCGAATGGGGAGTCGAGCTTGGCGAACGAAACGGCGAGCTCGAAGAACGTTGACTGGTTAATGCTTTTTTTGATGTTTTCAGCTCAGAACACGTCTGCTCGGATATGAAGGCAAGCTTGGTGAACGGGGTGTCGAGCTTGGCGAATGAAATGGTGAGCTTGAAGAACGTTGACTGGTCAATGCTTTTTTTTAGTGTTTTCTGCTCGGAAACACGTCTGCTCGGTTATGACGGCGAGCTTGGCGAACAGTGTGTCGAGCAATTCAGACGAAGCGGCGAACTGGGAAAGCATTGACTGGTCAATGCATTTTTTGGTGTTTTCAGCTCGGAAACACGTCTGTTCATACGTGACGGCGAGCTTGGCAAATGGGGTGTCGAGCTTGGTAAACGAAACGGCGCGCTCGAAGAACGTTGACTGGTCAACGCTTTTTTTGGTGTTTTCAGCTTGGAAACACGTCTGCTCGGAAATGACGGCGAGCTTGGCGAACTGTGTGTCAAGCGATTCAGACGAAGCGGCGAACTGGGAGGGTGTTGACTGGTCAACGCATTTTTTGGTGTTTTCAGCTCGGAAACACGTCAGCTCGGATGTGACGGCGAGCTTGGCAAACAGTGTGTCGAGCGATTCAGACAAAGCGGCGAACTGGAAAGGCGTTGACTGGTTAACGCATTTTTTGGTGTTTTCAGCTCGGAAACACGTCTGCTCAGATGTGACGGTGAGCTTGGCGAACTGGGTGTCGAGCTTGGCGAATGAAATGATGAGCTCGAAGAGCGTTGACTGGTCAACGCTTTTTTGGTGTTTTCAGCTCGAAAACACGTCTGCTCGGATATGACGGCGAACTTGGCGAATGGTGTGTCAAGCGATTCAGACGAAGCGGCGAGCTCGAAAGGCGTTGACTGGTCAACAGGTTCGAGCTGCTTCTGGTTGCTTCTTTTTTGTCGTTTCGTATTCTGACCGCCTAGACTTCCGTGCTTGTTGGGCCGCCTAAGCTGTGTGGCCCAAGCCCATCAAATTTTACCATAAATCCCCATCCCCTCTCTTTTTTACCTCACTTTCTCACTTTCACTTCACCTGAGATTTCTTCTCTTCGTAGCTTTGAGCGGAGCTTCCGGTGGTCTTTTCCGTTCTCCGATGAGCATTCCGACCGTGGTTGTCACTTCTCAGGTAATTTATTTTAATTTTAAGAGATGTCTAGGGTGTCTTCCGACGAAGAGGCCTCCTCGAGTCAGCCCGAAGTAGCCCCCCGGTCCACTCCTTCTTCGGTCGATAAGGGGAAGGCCCCCATTGTCCTATCCTCTCTGGAAATAGAAGAAGATCTCGTCGTCTAAGGCGGAGGCAGCGAGGCAGCTCTCTCTTCGTCAGTAGTGGAACCAATAGTGGAGAGAGATCGGAGGATGGGCACGTTCGGAAGACATTCGATCGTCATGTCTACCCTTGGGGGGACCCGACAGTATGGTGCGGAGGAGTTACGGCAGGCGGAGCAAGGGTTGGCACCGTTTTATGAGGAGAACACTCCTAGGGAGCACACTAAGGCGAACGAAATTGTTAGTATCCTGAAGGAGTCGGGCCTGCGAATCATCCAGATGTGCTTCATGATCCCTCCGGAGTTTGATCTCGTCGTCCCTGGGCCAGGGACCAGGTCTTGCTTTTCGCTCCCTTTTGATACTTGTATTTTTCCCTACGATGCTTTTCATGCGGGGCTATGCCTCCCTCTACACCCTTTCATAAGGGCAGTGCTGCAATGGTATGGGGTACCCCCCATTCAGCTGATGCCGAACATTTGGAGGCACATCACGGGGTTCGTCCTTCATTGCAAGGCAGCCAGGATCGAACCTAGGCTCAGCATGCTTCGCCGTTTGTACAAGATCCATCAAAAGACAAGGATGGAGTACCGCTTCTATCTTACCGCTCGGAAGGGCGTTAAGTTGGTCGACAATCCTGACTCCGTGAAGTGTTGGCGAGATAAATACTTCCTTGTTCGGGGTAAAAAGCCGTGGGACATCCCCACAGTGTGGAGGGAGGATGTGCCAAAGAGGGCGAAGATGGAGCCGACCTTGAGTCCCGAGGAGGATGGAATGGTTGGCATCCTCTTGGACCGGCCTACTATGCATTGGAAGGAGATCTCCGAGGAGAGCCTTTTTGGGGGAGGCCTTAGCCTGATGGACCCTAGTACGAGTTCTCATTCATCGATCGTACTTCTAAGTAGTTTAATAGTAACAAAATTCTAATCTTGTCCCCCCTTTTTTTAATCTCTTTTTGCAGGATCTACTGCTATGGACTTTGAGGATATTATGAACAGGCGATCGGCGCTGAGTGGTAAGCGAGTTGAGGAGAAAAAGAGAAAGCATGCCATTGCCCGGCCTACTCCGTCGAAGGCAGCACGAGTTGAGAGTGCCGCCGCCCCTGTTGTGGACTTGGAAGTCGTCCCCAGTCCTGTCGCTCTGTCGGCAAAAGAA
Organism: Hemerocallis citrina; assembly: GCA_017893485.1. Classification (NCBI taxonomy): domain Eukaryota; kingdom Viridiplantae; phylum Streptophyta; class Magnoliopsida; order Asparagales; family Asphodelaceae; genus Hemerocallis; species Hemerocallis citrina. Next base: position 189,486,278 of record CM030363.1, read on the forward strand.
CTTGACTGTTCAGCTACGCTTGCCCTGACAGCTCCGCCTCGCACGGTGGCGGCCGAGGTGATACTGACGGACGAGCTGAAGAGGATCTTCGTGTTAGGGTTATATACTGAAAGCATCACTTTTGTATTAACTTTATTTCCTTATTTTTTTGAATGAGAATCATATGGGCATATGTTTGCATATTGTGTTTACTATAATATTAATGCAAGTGTCTGATATTCTATAAGGTTGATAATATGGTGTGAGGTGACACACAGAAGATCATATTATCAGTTCCCTATGGAATATATAAATAGTTCACAACCTAGACGGACTTGGACAATCCATTGGAAAGGTTGTAGTGTAATCTGGCATTAGTCTGTCTTGACTATAGGTTTACACTAGTACACTTTGTGTGTATTGAATAGGACCACTTGAGGTTGTTCTCTTTGTACTGACTATAAAAGAGAACAAACACCTCTGTTATTATGGATGCTTATGCTCTTAATCCAGATATAATAACAGACAGACATGTATATGCAGTGTGCATTACTTTGACTCATAAAAGAGTGAGATTCATTATGGATCAACAACCTCTATGAATTGGGTAATAGCATTGTATGTATGATGGGCTGTTGATTGTAAAAGAAATCCATGTCCCGATACGTCGGGTTGATGATGTCCCCTTAAGGAGCTCATAAGGATTGTCATGTAAACCCTGCAGGTGGATTACATCCGACATGACAAATAAAGTTGAGTGGTACTACTTAAGGATAAAAGATGTTGATCAATATAGTTGTCAGTAACTTAATTTGATCGACGGACATTCGATATCTTAACATGGGGAGTTGAACGAGCATATAATAAAAGGAGCCCATAAATATAATTTGGGATTAGGAAGGTAGTGCAACAATAGCTCCTTAGTGGACCGAGCTATTGTTAATGGGCCTGGGTTGTGTGTTCGGGCTGAACACGGGATACCCAGATTCGTTAGGAGACCTAACCCTAATTTCTCCTCATGGTCCCTGCCGTAGCCTTATATATATCCTCTATTCTCTGGCCGTCATTCACAATATGAAATATAAGATTTTTTTCTCAAAACTCGTGATTCACGTAAGGAGAGAAAGAGAGGTGAGAAGAAAGGTTGAGAGATCGTCGCCCACACGACGTCCAACCCGAGGAAGGAATACGTGCAGAAGATCTTGGGGTCGCTGTCGTCTTCTTCTCACTGCAGGTATAATTTGTGAACCCTAGATTCCGCTATATAGGGTTAGATCACATTTTTAATCTGTTTATATTTAACGATCGATACGCACACCAATCTGTAGTCCTGGGAATCATTCCATCACTTCGTGCCGGATTGGCAGGTTGTTAGGCATGACGGTTTCCTCGGAGACTCGACGAGTTGCATGGATGTCGTCCGCCACGCCCAAGGATAAGGCAGCGATGGAGCACGAGATAGTGGGCGACTCGGCCTTGAAGATCGCCAAGGTGCAGATGACGGTAAGCCTCAATCTCCCGCTCGACCTTTGTCTTCTTTATTCGCCCTTCTCTTGAACCACTGCTCTTCTCGCAGGCGATCTGTCATTTCAGCCACCTGATGAAACAAGTGGCAGAGTAGAAGAAAGAGCTGAAGGCTCTGCAGGATCGGGAGAGGGTGGAGCGCTCGAAGGCCAAGAGAGAGCTAGAGGCGGTCGCTCTCAAGGTAGAAACGCAAGCCACCGAAATTAGGCTTCTGGAGGAGACGCTGGCGAAGGCAAAGGACTCCGCTGCTGCGGAGAAGGAGGAGATGGCTCGGGAGAGGACTATCGAGAGGGAGAGGGCTGTATTCAAGATGGAAATGGCGGTGAAGGAGGCCAAGGCTGCAGCGGAGAAGGAGGCGATCGGCTATTTGGAGCAGAACATGTGAAAGGCCTACGTTAAGGCACTGAAGGATGTCGACGAGCGTATCCCCGACTTCGATTGTTCGGGGTATTTCTTGTTCCCCGACAAGGAAGGGGCAGAGGCTGAAGGTGGAGACGCTGCCAATGAGGAGGACGTAATGACCAAGCCTCCGTTGGCAATGGCGCCGGCGTCAAAGACAGTTGAGGGCGGCGAATGTGACTTAGCGCTCGTGGTTCCATCCGCCGAGGTGGACACTCAACTCCCTTAGTAACTTTTCTGTGTTTTAGTCGTGGTTCTTCATCTAGGGTCTTTTGTACTGATGCCTAATAGTGGATTGGTCACCGCTCTTTGTACTTGAGTTTTTTAATGAAAGACTGACTTTTGGTGAAAATCGACTAAGTGTTGGGGCCTGAGTTGTTTCATATATGATCCATTACTATGGGTGTTTCTCGAGCTCAGCATTGTTGTGTTCTTGCTTTTCAGATTGCCGAGTTGTGTCAATAGGTCGAGGCATCGCCGAAATTGGTAGCGGCTGAGGCCTCTAGTCTTCGGATTGACTTAGGAGCGACAATGTTGGCCCTCTCTCGTAGTCGAGAGAGGTTTCTCAAGAGCGAGGTAGAACTAGGTCATCACAAACTAATGCTGGCGCGGCACAACTCCGAGTTGAAGCGACTAAAGAAACGAGCTCGAGAAGCGCCCCCTGAAGGGGAGGCGGAGTCACTTCGGCAGATCCTATTCGACATCAGTGCGAAGAGAGATGGTCTGAAGAACGTGGTGCTCGAGAAGAGCCTGGAGACGGCATAGCTTCGGCGAACTATCATTGAAGCTTCTCGTGTGGGTAGTACGAGAAGAATTCCTTACCTACAAGTCAAGGTAACGGATGATTCGCTGAAGGAGCGCGTCGTTGAGTTAGAGGCGGAGGTTCACCGACTACGACGTTTTTCGGAGGGGAGCAACGTCAGGACCACATCTTGCTCTCGAGATGAGTACTTGTAGGGACGATTGTTCCACGAGTTAGCGTTACGTTCGCCTCCCATCCCAGAGTGTCCTGGGGACACTCAAAGCGGAGTTGCTGGTTCGTCGAGTGGAGCCTCAGCTGACGCAACGCTCAGAGACACAACTAGGCTTGCTGACTTGGGGACCTCAACGGGTGCGGGGTTGCAGCGACAAAATATTTGCCATCCTCATTTGTCGCTCAAGAGGAGTATCCCACTTCCTAGGAGGCATTGAAGTGGTCTTGTAATTTTGGCTTCTCAAGTTTTGTAATTCGTCGTAAAGATGAGTAGTTGGTCTTGTAATTTGACTTGTTCCTTAAACTTTACAGAAATGATACTTGTTTTTCGTACTTGTGTATTTTGTTAGCATCTATGGTTGTCGATAGTTGTAGGAGCACTCCTGAATGGCGAACCACTTGTTACTTGCTTATGAGCGAGTAGTAGAAGCGGATTCGAGCCAAGTTTTAGACTCCGAACTCGTCGTTTAAAAGAGAGATTCAACGGTTGTGGGAGCAATTTCGAATGACGAACCACTTCTTACTCGCTTATGAGTGAGTTGTAGAAGCGAAATCGAGCCAAGTGTTGGACTCCAAACTTCGTCGTTTAAAAGAAAGAGTCAACGGTTGTGGGAGTAATTCCGAATGGCGAACCACTTCTTACTCGCTTATGAGCGAGTAGTAGAAGCGGAATCGAGCCAAGTGTTGGACTCTGAACTCGTCGTTTAAAAGAGAGAGTCAACGGTTGTGGGAGCAATTCCGAATGGCGAACCACTTGTTACTCGCTTATGAGCGAGTAGTAGAAGCGGAATCGAGCCAAGTGTTGGACTCCGAACTTCGTCGTTTAAAAGAAAGAGTCAACGGTTGTGGGAGCAATTCCGAATGGCGAACCACTTCTTACTCGCTTATGAGAAAGTAGTAGAAGCGGAATCGAGCCAAGTGTTGGACTCCAAACTCATCATTTAAAAGAAATTTTTTTTTGCAAGTAGAGTTAGACTACCCCAAAAATAGAGAATTTGATAGGTAGAGTTTGTTTACTCAAAAGATAGGGAAGTTATGAGAAGAGATTTCTCTTTATTGGAAATAACCGGGTGACCGCTTCTAAGTTGCAGACCGCCTTTACATTTTGATTAAAAAGAAGATACAAGTAAGATTTTTGCAATCCTAGGGAAGTTGCTTGGAGCGGCGTTTAGACACCCTCTCGGTACTTCATCAGGTGCTCGGCATTCCAAGTCCTTGGCATCTTCCTGCCCCCCGGGTCTTCGAGTTGATACGCACCCGGGCGTATAACTCTGGAGACCTTATATGGTTCTTCCCAATTGGATGCCAGCTTGCCTCTTTTGTTTGGATCCGAAATTGATAACTTTCTCAGCACTAAGTCCTCTTCCTTTAGGTTGGTCGGTTGTACCCTCTTATTGTAAGCTTGAGTGATCCTACGAAGGTAGGTCTCCTGGCGAATTGCGGCTCTCTCGCGGATCTTGTCAATGAGGTCTAGGTAGTTGCGAAGCTGGTTCGCGTTCTGCACCTTTTTGTAAGCTATGAGTCGAGATGAAGGCAGACCCACCTCCAAAGGCATAAGAGCTTATGATTCGTATGTGAGGTTGAAAGGGGACTCTCCCGTCGGAGTTCTTTTGGTGGTGCGATAGCTCCAAAGCACATTGGAGAGTTGTTCGACCCATAGCCCTTTGGTGGATGTGTCGAGCCTCTTCTTCAAACCTGAGAGGATTTGTCGGTTCGCATTCTCCGCTTGGCTGTTGGACTGGGGGTGCGCTACTGAAGAGAACTGCTGTTGAATCCCGAGGTTGGTGCAAAAGTCGTGGAAGGCCGCTCCCGTAAATTGGGTCCCGTTGTCGGTTATGAGAATGCGAGGTACCTCGAACCGACAGACAATCTTCTTCCAAAAGAACTTCTGCGCCTTGTTCTCGGTGATCATTGAGAGAGGTTTGGCCTCTATCCACTTGGAGAAGTAGTCTATTGCTACCACCAAGAACTTCAGCTGGCCTGGTGCCGGAGGAAAAGGTCCGAGCAAATCCATCCTCCACATTGTGAACAGGATCGGGCTCGCCAAGGAGGCAAGTTGTGCTTGGGGCAGGTGACGGATTGGGGCAAACTTCTGGAAGGAGTCGCACTGGCGGACGTACTCCTCGGAATCACTTAGTAGTATGGGCCAGAAGTACCCGTAGTTCAAAAGCTTCTGGGCAAGAGATCTCCCTCCCAAGTGCACACCACATAGACCATCATGGGCTTCCCTTAGGGCGTAGAGTGTTTCTTCCGGGGAGAGGCATCTCAGATAGGGTCGACCATCGATTTGAGTGTAGGAGCATTTGTACATGACCCCGTCCAGGAGTGTGTACCGCTCTACTCGTGTCCTGATCCTCCTAGCTTCTTTCTGATCTTCTGGAAGGACTCCATCCCGGAGGTAGTCGAGGAGGGGCTTCATCCAGTTTTCCCCAAGTGTTAGGGGGTAGACTTCCATTGGCTCCGAGCCATCTTTGTCGATGCTTGGTTTGAGAAGGACCTCTATTAAGACGGTCCATTCTAGACCTTGGAGGGACGAGGAGGTGAGCTTAGAGAGGGCATCCGCTTGCACATTTTTCTCTCGGGAAACCCGCTGGAGTTGAACATCTCTGAATAGAGCTAGAAGCTCCCTCACCTTCGCCAAGTACCTAGCCATGCGGTCGTCTTTCGCCTCCTACTCCCCGGACACTTAATTGACCACTAACTGAGAGTTGCTGAAGACCCTTACTTGTTCGGCACCCGCCTTGCGAGCCAATCAGAGCCTCGCAATTAGGGCTTCATATTTTGCCTCATTGTTTGATGCCAGGAAGTTGAGGTGGAGGGAGTACTAGAGGACGAAAGCATCGGGGCCAGTTAGGATGACGCCGGTCCCGCTTCCATCGGCACGGGAGGACCCATGCACATAGACGGTCCAGATGGAGGGGTCGATAGGCGACTCGCATGAGTCGGGGATGGTGTTCTCCATGATAAACTCGACCAGAGCTTGGGCCTTTATCGCCGTCCTGGGCTGGTAGCTGATGTCATGCTGACTCAGCTCGATGGACCACTTCATGAGCCGTCCGGAAGTCTCCAGTTTGTGGAGAACCTATTTTAGCAGTTGGTCGGTAAGGACGACCACCGAATGGGATTGGAAGCAGGGGCAGAGCTTTCGGGCCACCATGACCAAGGTAAGTGTCATCTTTTCTAGTTTTGGATAACGGAGTTCGGCGTCGCGGAGCACCTTACTCATGTAATAGATAGGCTTTTGCGTCTTATCCTCTTCCCTCACGAGAACCGCACTGAGCGTCTGCTCCGAAGCTGCGAGGTAGAGGTAGAGGACCTCTCCAGGTGCCGGCTTACTCAAGAGCGGGGGGTTGGACAAATACTCTTTGAGCTTATCAAAGGACTCCTATTGCTGCGGCCCCCACTCGAAGCCTTTAGCCACTCTGAAGGCTTTGAAGAAGGGGAGGCACTTTTCCCCGGACTTGGAGAGGAATCGCCCGATTACGGCGAGGCGCCCCGTGAGCCTCTGTACCTCTTTGACGTTAGAGGGGGGATCCATTTTGAGAATGGCTTGGATCTTTTCGGGATTGGCCTCTATGCCGCTCTGGCTGACCATAAACCCCAGAAATTTGCCCGATGAGACACCAAATGCACACTTGTTCGGGTTTAGTCTCATATTGTGCCTCCTAAGCACCTCGAAGGCTTCTTCAAGGTCGAGGGTGTGCTCCTGCCCTCAAGTGCTCTTGACCAACATGTCTTCGATGTATACCTCCATGTTTCGGCCAATCTGGTCTCGAAAGACCTTGTTCACCAGGTGCTGATAGGTAGCCCCTGCATTTTTCAAGCCGAAGTGCATAACACGGTAGCAGTAGAGGCCTTTGTCCGTCACGAACGAGGTCTTCGGGATTTTCAGAGGGAACACCCTGATTTAGTTGTATCCTAAGAAGGCATCCATAAAGCTGAGGAGCTCGTGCTCGGAAGTCGCATCGATCAGGGCGTCGATGCTGGGAAGAAGAAAGGGGTCCTTCGGGCATGCCTTGTTGAGATCGGTGAAGTCAATGCATATCCTCCAACTTTCATTGGCCTTCTTGACCATTACCACGTTGGAGAGCCACTCACGGTAGTTCACCTCCTGAATAAAGTGGGCGTTGAGGAGTTTCTCAACCTCCTCCTTGATCGCCTGTTGCCTCTCGGGGGCAAACTTTCGCCTCTTCTACTGGACAGGCTTGATCCCAGGGGTGACGCTCCGATGGTGCATTGAGAGCTTCTCCGAGATCCTGGGCATGTCTGCTGCAATCCATGCGAAGAGGTTGCGATTCTCCCGTATGCACCGGGAGATATCTTGCTTTCTGGAAGGGGAGAGAGCTTCGCTGACATGGAACATCTTAGTGGTGTCTTCTTCGGATAAGGCCACTTCCTCCAATTCGTCCATGGGCTCGGAGATAGTTTGGCCGCCTTCCTGAGGAAGTTCGAGCGCTTCCAAAGAGAGAACCGGTCCCTCCATCGAGGTCATATAGCACTTCCAAGCTGCTTCTTGGCTTCCCCTCACTTCTCCCGCTCCTGAGGGGGTGGGGAACTTCATTTTCATGTGGTAGGCTGAAGGGATGGCTTGAAGCGCGGCCAAACCTGGTCTACCCAGGATAACATTATAAGCGGACTTGACGTTGACCACCATGAAATCCATTTGCTCCGTGCGAGTTGTCGAGGCCTTTCCAGCCATTACGTCGAGGGTTATAATTCCCTCGACCGTAATCGGGACCCCGGTGAACCCGTGAAGAGTGTAGCTGGCGGGCTTTAACCAGTCCCTAGACAGCGGGAGGCCCTTGAAGGCCTCCAAGAAAAGGATGTTGACGGAGCTACCATTATCTACCACGACGCAACGAACTTCGAAGTTCGCCATGCGAAGATTGATGACGAGGGCATCGCAGTGGGGCATGCGGACGCCCTCCCAGTCCCTATCGGAGAACGTCACCGGGACTCCGAGGCCCTTTGGAGGAGGATGGCTCTGCACGGAGTTAATCTCCCTTACGAAGGCTTTTTGGGAGGAGTTGTCATCTCCCCCCCATTGGGCCCCCGTGTATCAGGTGCAAGATGCCTTCTACTTCGGCCTCCGGAGTCTCGGTGCGCTGCTCATTTCGCCTGTTAGCCCCCCGAGGCGGTGGGGGCAGATCAGCTCGGTCCCTTTTTATGGATCGGTTGAGTTGCCCTCTCTAAATGAGGGCCTCGATTTCATCCTTCAAGGCCCGACATTCATCTGTGTCATGCCCGTGGTCCCAATGGAAACGGCACCACTTACTCCGGTCCCTCTTCTTTGCCGGTGTATTCTTCCTTGGGGGAGGCGGTAGGAGGCCATCGTTCCCTATCTCCATGAGGATGGCCGATACACTCGCGTTAAGCGGAGTGAATTTTTCGAACCGAGGAGGAGGACGATGCTGATCCCCATTGTCTTTTTGGAGCTTCTTAGCTCTTTCTTCTTCTGCACCCTTCCGCTTGGTCGCAGAAGATGAGGCCTTGAAGGTGGGGAGGCAGATGGCTTCTTCTGCTCGGATGTACTTCTCGCTCCGAAGTAGGAGCTCTGAGAAGTTCCGAAGGGGCTTCTTGACGAGGGATGCCCTGGGGTCAGCATTGAGGACGTTGGACTGGAAGGCGATGGTGGCGACCAAGGGTTCCAAAGAAGCAGTGGACCTAGCCTCGGCAGTGAAGTGCTTGACATAATCCTTTAGTCGTTCTCCCTTCTTTTGGTTGAGGAACAATAGGGTGTCGCTCGTCTACTCGGCGCGCCGACTGTTCACGAAATGAGTGAGGAAGAGACCTTCGAACTGGTCGAAGGAGAAGATAGATGCCGGCGCAAGACGAGAGTACCATTCCCAAGCCAGCCCCTTGAGTGTGGCCGGGAAGGTCTTGCAAAGGAGGGAGTCGGATGCATGAGAGTTTTGAAACACTCAATGTGATCTGCGGGGTCCGACTCCCCGGTATAGGTCTCGAAATGTGGAGGCTTGAAGTTGTCGGGAACTGGAGCCTCCATAATGGTATGGGAGAATGGGGCCTACTCGGACAAAGGTCTCTTGCATGTCGCCCCTCGTCTCAGTCGAACTGGCCAAGGTGCCTCTCCATTTCGTGGAGATGGGGTTAGACTGAGTCCTCCCTTCGGTCTTGTCTGGCCGAGCCCCGGGACTCGTTCTCATGTCGAGGAGGGCTGGGGCTGCACCGGTGATGGCTCAGAGTAGGAGGCGGACTGACTGAGAGACGAGGGTAACTTAGGATAGGGCGTGGACTACGGGAGCGGCGGTGGTGATCGGGAGAAGGACGGCGATAGCTTGCAGCCTACCTAGGACTTCGGGAGCGGCGAGGATGGTGAGGAGCCGATCGAGGACTACGGGAGCGGTGAGGATGGTGTGGAACTAGCGGAGGACTAGGAGCCCTACAGCCATTGTTGGGGGCAACGTTGAGAGCCCGGAGGATCGCCTCCTGGAATTGCTGGAATTCCGCCCTTGTAACGGGGACCTCCCGCTCATGATGGTCCTGAGGTGCATGGTGACCTGCCGAGGAACGGCTCCGTCTTGGGCAATGTTGGGGCAACTCTCCCCGTCTACGGGGAGAGTTAGACCCTCCTCGGTTGGATCGACGTGGCGAACGGTCCCTGGCCTGCTCGCGGTGAGGGTTTGACTCTTGGGCCCGCCTCTCCTCCAAATGGGTACGGAGATCGGGTCCGTGCTCGATCTGCCGATTGTTGATAACATTCCGCAGATCCTTTGGAGTGGGGGGAGTATAGGAAGCCATGGAATCGGTGTCGGCGTTGTGGATGGAGACTCGAACCTGATGGACAGGTTGCTTGTGATGACTCCGTCGGGAGGTTTCCCCCACTGCAGCCTGGGGTCCTAGAGGCTGCTGGATGGACTGTGGAGCCAGAGGATCAAGCTGTTGGGTTGGTTGGTCGGGATGGGGGAGATCCCCCTATGGAGGAGGAGGAGGATGAGAAGAGGTTGTCCTTCGGTTGGAGTTTGCGGGTCTCTCCTTGGAAGGCATGGTTGGGAGTAAGGTGGGTTAAAGGAGGAAGACGAGATTGCTTGTCGAGTGAGATTCCCACAGATGGTGCCAATTTGTTGCCGCTGAATTCGGGTGTGGGGGCAATAGATGAGATTTGTAGGTTCGTGAGGAACTCACACAGGTTGACCCCTTCTTCTTCCTTGGTGATTTGTTGGCTCCTTGGTGCTCCCTTATGACCTGCACAAACGTTCGAGATCCGGGATGGATCCCGGCGACGAACCCTCCGACGATCAAGTCAATACACAAAAAAAGTTAAGGGAAAAAGAGCTCAAGTGTGCAAAGTGTGATCACCTTTAACAGTAGGAGGTAAGGGGGGTTTGTATTCGCCATGGGGATCCTTTTCAGGATGAGGGTAGATCCCTACTTCCCGGTGTGGCTGGTTGGGGTTGGTTACAACCATCCCCATAAGATAGGGACAAACTAGGATTTGTTCTTATCCTGTTGGACTGGTCCCTAGCGGGTTAAGACCCGTTCTCTATCTACTAGATCCGTCCATGGGCTAGCAGGTCCAAGAGAAGAGGCCCGGTGCCCGATTCGGACCCATCTGTAGATGAAATTACCATCCTGCCCCTGCGACTTCAAGATTCGTGCCCACTTTGAACGGTTCCGATTTACCCTCATTTTTAGCCATATCAACAGAGGATCTTACTCAAAAAATTACTCCAAACTGGTTCGTAAATGGTGTATAAAATACTCATTTTCTAATAATGCTAATATCAAAAGGTTTCAGATTTGATAGAGGTGGTGAATATATTTTAATAATTTTAGAGAAGTTTGTATTTAACATAATCTTTAGTGCATACTATTTATTACGGTGGAAACGTGTTGTATATCTCAGCTATCTAAATAAATAGATAAACTAGACACAAATTTAAATCTCGCAAGTGTACGAATCGTTTATAGAAGCGTAGTGAAAAGCAAGGGTCGATCCCACAGAGATTGTAGTACTTAACTCACTAATCAATAAAAAAAAGAAAAAAAATGCAAATTATAAAGTTTGTTTTAAAAGTTTATTTGAAAGGAAATGAAGAGATTAAAAACTAGATCAAGGAGTATATCAAAAATATCAATTAAATGAGTTGGGCTTGATTTCCACCTATAGTTAAGAATGCTAGATTACCTTCTACACCATTCTCATCACTTATGTTGTTCCTTTAAGGGCATGGTATCTACTCCTTAAAGTTAATGTTTCCCTAGGCCAAGAATTAGACATGGTATCTACTCTAATTCGTTTCTTTCCTTAAGTATTTAGCATGGTATCTACTAAGTTGCACTTGAAGAAAGCGTAGGAACAATGAAAACGAACAAACACTCAAGGCTCTAGAAGTTGGTATCAAATCTAGATCCCTCAAGTTGATTAAACCAAGAACCCCTAAAGATTCCTGTGTTACAAGTATGAGCACAAGATACGAATCGTCTCTATACTCATATAACAGAGTCAATTTTATAATAGGCTAACTTTATAATATCAGGTTCTTCGGATCAGTCGACTGTTTTGAAGAACATCCTAACAATTGTTGATTCATATTATAAGTTTGATCACGATAACTGGGTTCAATCAATAAGTGATAGAAAAGTGTTTAGAAGATTATAACATTACATGACTATGGTTTCAATCTGCCCAACAATGAAATTAATTGCACGTATTCATAATAAAACTATTGCAATTAATAAATTTGTTCAAGGATTGCATTACAAAAATTAGAGAGAGAAGAAAAAGAATAAAAAATTTATTGCAAACCCCTCTGTCTCAAAAACCGAATGCTTCCTTGAAGACTAGTCAAATCAAAGCCTCTGTCCCGTCAATTTGAAACCAGTCAGATCTCGTGATGCGTGCTGCTTCTTCAATTTTGCTTCTTCAACCCGAAAAGAAGAGACAGAGGGAGAAAAGTCTCTTTCTCTCAGTTTCTTTCTCTCTGTTTCTCTCTCTTACTTTTCCTTTGTATTCTGTGTTCTTTTTGTTCCCTGGCTTCTTTGTATTTGCTGGCTTCCTCTTTGTTTCCGGGGGTCGGGTAGTGTTACCACTGAATCTGATGTGGGGGTAAACAGATAGAATTTGTGGGTTCGTGGAAAAACCTGAATAGCGAATCCAAGCCTGTCCGTCAGAATTGGGCTGCTGACTCCCACCGTTCACCTGCAAGGAAGTGCGATACACCGGGGTTGATCCCGGCGACGCACCCTCCGACGCTCTTGTCAGTAACCAGGGATGTGATTAAAAAAGAGCTTTAGTTGGAAAAAGAGTGATTACCCTGTAACAGTGGTAGGTTGGAGGTATTTATAGTCGTCATGGGGATTTGATTAGGGACCTAATTTCCTGTGATACCGTTAGGAGTAAAATCCTCATAATTGGTTTAGGAAACTGATTCTTGATTCCCGGTGAGAGGGTAACCGCAAATCAGGCCCATTGATTTAGTCAAATCAGAGACCCTGATTTCCTCTTACTGGTCTGGGTTTGTCTTGGGTCGGGACCCGTACCCAGCTGGAGTGGATCCGTTTTACGGGTTATTGGATCTGTGAAGGGGAGATCCAGTGCCCGCTTCGGGCCCATCTATATGCAAAATTACCGTTTTACCCCTGAGCTTCAAGATTCGTGTCCAATCTGGACGGTTCTGATTTAACCCCATTTTTAGCCATATCACGAGCCCCCCACTCCTAAAGACTGAGTGTGAACAGCCTTTGAGGAGTATTTTAACTGTTTTAGTGGCTAGTGGAGTTGTATCGGAGTCCGAATGGAGGGTTTTGAATCTCGAAGGGGGTAGTGAGGTGATTTTTGAAGCTGTAAGCTATTCTTGAGCTTTGTTGAATATCCAACGGTTTTTATCTATTTTTTCGGATTATTTATTTAGTTTTGCGATGTGTTAACCAGTCGTTCGGGGGCCTTAACGACACATTCTAGGCAATAATTGTTCGTTCAGGGGCTCAGAAATATTCTCCCAAATTTATAATTATTTTCTAGAATTTTTAGTTAATTTTCCCGAATTTTCAGTAATTTTTTCGCAATTTTTAAATAAATAAAACGATTAAAATAAATAAAAACTAATTTTTATTACCTATTTATGGCGTGGCTTGATCTGGGCCCTTGATCTCGCGCGAGGGCGAATATCTGAAAGATCTGGCGGTCGTAGCCGCTCAGTAATCATTTTCTCGCTTTTGGAGCTCGGATGGGCACTTGCTCAGTTAGCCGACCGGGGGTCTAAGGATTCGGCTGTCCGAGCGACTTGGCGCGATCTGAGCCGTTGGATGGTGGCACGAATCTCGAGACGGGCTCAGTTCCCAAGAAAATGCTATCTTGTCGTTTAGCGCACGTGGCACGATCTGGACCGTTCATCACCAGAAGCGCAAATTTCTGGAAGATCCAACGGTCGTGGTCGCTCGGCGGCTTTTTTCTCTGTTTTGGAGCTCGGATAGGCACTTGCTCGGTTAGCCGACCGGGGGTCTAAGGGTTCGGCTGTCCGAGCGACGTGGCGTGATCTGAGCCGTTGGATGGTGGCACGAATCTCGAGACGGGCTCAGCTCCTAAGAAAATGCTATCTTGTCGTGTAGCGATGCTGGCAAGATCTGGGCTGTCCGATCGAGATCTTAAACGAATGATGAGGAGAAAGTGAATTTTCTCCATTTTGGGGCTCGGATGGGCACTTGCTCGGTTAGCCGATCGGAGGTCTAAGGGTTCGGCAGTCCGAGCGTGGTGGCGCGATCTGAGCCGTTGGATGGTGGCACGAATCTCGAGATGGGCCCAGTTCCTAAGAGAATGCTATCTTGTCGTCGACGCTGGCAAGATCTGGGCCGTTGGATGGTGCACGAATCTCGAGACGGCTCGGTTCCCAAGAAAATGCTATCTTTTCGTTTAGCGATGCTGGCAAGATCTGGGCCGTTGGATCGAGATCTTACACGAATGTTGAGGAGAAAGTGATTTTTCTCCGTTTTGGGGCTCGGATGGGCACTTGCTCGGTTAGCCGACCGGAGGTCTACAGGTTCGGCTGTCCGAGCGACGTGGAGCAATTTGAGCCGTTGGATGATGGCACGAATCTCGAGACGGCTCGGTTCCCAAGAAAATACTATCTTGTCGTTTAGCGACGCTGGCAAGATCTGGACCGTCTGATCGAGATCTTACACGAATGTTGAGGTGAAAGTGAATTTTCTCCATTTTGGGGCTCGGATGGGCACTTGCTCGGTCAGCCGACCGGGAGTCTGAGGGTTTATGGGTCGGCAAGGGCGATGGCGAACCGTTGGGCCTTCGTGAGAAGGCTACCCTGGTGCCAGACCTTACCTCGGGCTGGCGAGGGTTTATGGGTCGGCAAGGGTGGTGGCGAGCCGTTGGGCCTTCGTAAGAAGGCTACCCTGGTGCCAGACCTTACCTCGGGCTGGCGAGGGTTTATGGGTTGGCAAGGGCGATGGCGAGCCGTCGGGCCTTCGTGAGAAGGCCGAGCTGAGCTACTGGCTGCCCTCAGGGAGCATTAATGGCGCCCCAGGATTTGTGCGGCGTTCCAACTTCCCGGGGTCATTAAAATGGCATCCTCTAATTAATGTGTGGCGCTTCAGCTCCCTAGGCGTGACTGCTGGGCTTCCGTCGCTTGGCCTCCTGAGGGCCATAATGGCTGGTCCTTGGGGGGAGGTTATAAATACCCCGCTCCCCCTGTAGCTTCGATCACAGCAATGCTGGTTTATCGACCATCGGAGGTGTCTGCCTTGGGCGGATGCTTGTTTTTTGAAAAATTCTAACCCTGAGAGCGTCGGATGGGTGGTCACTCTTCCGCCGTGATCTTCTCCTGACTCTGACGGCCCCAATGCGGATGTCAGGGCCAGGGGAGATCAGGGCAGAAGGGATGACGACCGAAGTCCGGACCCAGGGGACAAGGTGCCTCGGACGGATGGGTCTTCTCCGATCTCTGTCTTCCTTCCGGGCTGACGGCTTCTGATGGTTGTCAGCCCGAAGGAGCTAGAGATGGGAGGTGGGTCGATCTGCCTTCTGACTGGGCCTCACGCGATGGTGGTTTTTCTCCCACCCTTGAACGATTCGTGGTTTCGGCTTCCGAGGCCGTAAGCCTCGAGTTGCTCACGGGTGAGAGGGGAACCGACCGAGTCCTGGGGCCCGGGGCGCTCGCCGAGGGCGGGTGCCTTAAAACTTTTAATCCAAATTTTCTCTTGCTTCCTGGGACAGATGCGGGGTTTCCGGGTCCGAAGTGCTTCATCCGGGCGATGTGGCTCGATCTGAGCCGGTGGATGGTGGCACGAATCTCGAGATGGGGTCTTGTTCGGTAACCGATCGGGCTCTTTGATGTTGGGGTCGGATCGCACGTCGCTCGGATTTTGATCCCGTGTGTGCCGAGCTATTTGACTTGTATCGAAATGTTTTGTCTTTTCGCCAACCGTTGCTGCTCGGTTACAAAGTCGTTTGGGCTTTCGTAACGCTTCAAGAGCCGCTCAAGAGTTACGCCCTTACGTTACGAAGTCCAAGAGACTCTTTTTTTTACTATAAATCTTCACTCCCCCACTCCAAATCTCATTATTCACTTTTACTTTCTTACTCAAGTTTTTACTCCTCACCATCGAAGTTTTTAACTCCCGGGTGGCGCTGCTAGCTGTCGCGGCAAGGTGTTTCTTTGCTCCGGCAAACTTTTCCGACCGTAACAGTCACTTCAAGGTCAGTCTCTCTCCTTTCTTTTTAGAAAAATGGTTAAGATTACTTCTTCGGATGAGACCCCCGCCTCGGACCAAGTCGTCAGCCGAGCGGGTAAAGAGAAGGAGGTGGTAGAGCCGACCGAGCAGACCATGGTCTGGCCGAGCAAGAGTGGGGAGGTCGCCGAGCTACCCCAGGATGTTGCAGCGAGCTTCCGGAAGGGTAAGGGAGTCATGATGGTCATAGAGCAGTCGAAGACGGCAGGGGAGTTCGGTCGGCAGCCGATCATTCTGTCGAGCGTGGGGGGAGTTCGGAGCTACTCCGAATAGATGCTGGAGAAGGTGACCCAGGGCACCGCCAAGTCGGTAGAGGAGAACGAGCCGAGAGAGTTGTCCGAGGTGGACCAGATCACTTCGGTTCTTATGGAGGCTGATCTGCATCGGATCCGGACCAGATTCCAGATCCCTGCCGAGTACGGGCTACTTCTCCCTGGACCAGGTTTCCGAGCCTGCACGTCGTCTTCGGCCAACATGTGCATTTTTCCACTCGACTCCTTGGCCACCGGGCTTTGTTTGCCGCTGCATCCATTCATTATCGAGGTCCTCAATTGGTACGGCTTGTGCCCTGCCCAACTGATGCCGAACACTTGGAGGCACATCTTGGCGTTTGTTCTTTAGTGTCAAGAGATCGACGCCGAGCCAAGTCTATTTCTCCTTTGGAGCCTCTACCGTCCTTGCCAGCGGAACAGGAACGAGCAGAGGTTCTACCTTTCGCCGCGGACAGGCGTGAAGTTGATCGAGAACCCGGACTCGATCATGCATTGGAAGAAGAAGTACTTCATTGTCCGAGCTCCCGAACCCTGGGCAATTCCGATAGCTTGGTCGAGGGAGGGCCTGCCCAAGCGAGCGAAGAAGGAGCCAGTGCTTGGTGACGAGGAGATGGAAGTCCTCAAGAAACTCCTCGGCCTGCCGACGCTTAGTTGGAAGGACATCACCGAGGAGGCTCTGTTCCGAGGGGGTCTCAGTCCGATCGACCCCAGTACGCCTCTGGTATTTTTACTTTTTGCTTGAAGTTCTTGAAAATTTTTCTAAGTTTTTTCATTCGGTTTGCGCAGAGTCTTCCAAGATGGACTATAAGGCCTTGATGGCGAAGGCCAAGGCGGCTAGGGAGCAGGAGACGAGAAAGAAGAAGAGACCCTCGACAGGGCCTCAGGGCGGTCGAGCGCCGAAGATACCTTCGGTCCCAAAGACCGCCGACCTGAAGGTGGTCGTGCTCCCGGATGCCGATCCCGAGCAAGACCAGGTCGCGGCCTCCGATCTTCCTGTCTCGGATGCGCCGACTCCACCTGCGAAGACGGATGCTCCCGGCTCATCGAGCGGCGCGTTCAACATGAGCGCGGCGTTATCGCTTCAAGTTCTGCCTCTCACCGTCGAAGCGGAGAAGATTCTGACCGAGGAGCATAAGCGGATCTTCGTCCCAAACTGGCAAGTAATGAAGGTCGACGGCTTCTTGAGGGATGGCAACATTTGTATGCAGGCGGTGAAGCACCTGCCGACCCCGAAAGACCGAGCGGCGTATAAGTCCAGAGAGGTCGGGGACGCTACAATGCAGATTGCTCGGAACACGATGTCGGTAAGTAGACCGAACACTTTCTTCTTGAAGCATTTCTTTCGAATTTTTCTAAGTTTTTAGGTTCGGATTCTAACTGTTTGTTCTCTTTTCAGACCCTCTGCCACTTCAACTTTTTGCTCGAAGAGTTCGTGAGCAAAGAACAGGAGCTGTCGGCGCTGTGCGACCGGGAGAGGTCGGAGCGCGCGAAAGCTGTGAAGCTGTTCGAAGCCAAGCAACTCCTCTCGGCAAAGTGCGGTGCCGAAGTGGCGGGGTTGGAGGCGAAGCTGGCCGAAGCTATGCAGCGGTCGGCAGACGAGGCAGCCAAGCTCGAGGCCTCGGAGAAGGAGAATGCCGCGCTTAAGGAGGAGCTGGCCGAAGCACGGTCGGAGGTGGAGAAAGCTCGGAAGGAGACCGAGAGGATCAGGGCCAAGCACCAATCGAAGGTGGCGAAGGCGAAGAGGGCTGTCCAGCAAGAGGCCGAGCAGCACATGTTTAAGAACATGGAGGACGCGTACGGCCGAGCCCTGCTTCATATCGCCGCTCGGAACCCGGGTTCGACACATCCTCCTACCACTTCTACGACCCCGTGGAGGGGGAGGAGGAGCTTCCCTCGGCAATGCTCAGCCCAGAGGGACAGGCCGACGATGTCGAAGGCACGGGCGAGACAGAGGCCGAGGGTGAGGAGGAGGACGACTCCGAGGACGAGGACGTGGACGAGGACATGGGAATCGTCGGGGGGTCGGAAGACCCGAGCGACAAAAAGGTCGACCCCTGACTTGGTTGCGTCTTTAGTCCTTTTTTTTTTTATGTGTAAGCCTGACTGCGGACTGGCCACCGCTCCTGTAATGCGTTTTGAGTTTTGAATGAAAACACTTTTTGTTTGGCCAAAAATTCTCCAAGTGTTGGACCTCGGATTTTATGTTTGACTAGTTGCAAAATTTCTCCAAGTGTTGGGCATCGGATTTATCTTGGCTTTTCAGGTGAAGTTTGGTCCGATCACGGAGGTTTCGTACCTCCGTAAGGAGCTGAAAGAAACGAAGCGTGCGCTTTCCCAAAGCCGAGAGAGGCGATTTTATATGCTCTTGAAGTTGGAGGAGATAAAAGCAGCTGCGAGGGGGTATTGTCGTGAGTTGAAGCAACTACGGAAACAACCCCAAGCTTCTCGTCTCGAAGGTGAGACAGAGATGCTTCGTAGGGAGCTGCTCGTTGTCGAGCGAAAGAATAACGAGCTCTTGGCTGAGATCCGTCACTTGGAGGTATCGGAGAAAGAACACTCGGCGGAAGAAGAGAAGTTAGCTTCCGAGTTGGAGAAGTTTTCATCTGAGCGCCAAGAGTTGTTGGCCAAGATCGACAAGTTTAGGAGGATTACGATAGACAGGGGGATCGAGGTCACCCATTATCGACGTCTTGCGACCGATAGTGCCAATGTTGCAGGCTCGTCAAAACCTCCTCGTTTGAAGATGTCGGCAAAAGATGATGTTCTGAGGGATAGGATTGTCGAGCTGGAGGAAGAGATCGCATCGCTCAAGCCTCTACCTGAGAGGGCCAACGTTCGTAGTACATCGTGTACTCGCGAAGAGAGTGAGAGAGGGATTACTTTTTACGAACTTGCGACTCATCGGCCTGCGGTGAGGCGGTGTCCAGCTGACGCTCAGAGTGGCGTAGCTGTCTCGTCTAGCGGCGCCTCAGTTGGTGCCACAGTTAGAGTTAGCGGCGAAGGGGGATCTCGCTTCGCTGGTTTGGAATCGAGCTCGGAGGTTAAGCGTCGCCGACCCCGTGTTTCCTTGAACTGGAGCGTTCCCCTTCCGAAGAGGCACTAAAGATGTTGTATTACGTTCCTTTAAGTTGTTGTAAAACTCTGCTGTATTGTCGGTCTAGTCGTATGTAGAGCTACTTTATTTGAATAAAAACCTTCGCTTTGCTTCATGTGTAACTCCCAATCATTGACATCTTACTCATAGTCTGAAAGTTCGTTTGAAAATTCTTGAAGTGTTGGGCTTCGGCAATGTTTGAAATTTTGTTGTCTGACTCTTCTTCTTTTCAGCTCGTGGTGGTGGCTCAAGACGTCGAGCTCACTCGCTCGGATGACGAAGCTCGAGCCGAGGCTGTCTCAGGGGTGACGAGGCCGTGCTTGGGGAGGTTCCGAGAGCGGCTCTATGAAGTCGAGCTGGGATTGCGCCGAGCCGAAAGCGAGCGGAACCATCTCCAGCTCGTCCTAGGTCGGCGAGACATCGAGATCCGGCGTCTGGAAAGCAGGATTACCGAGATGACCCCCATAGGAGGGGACGAAGGTTCGGCGACCGCCTTTAGCAACACTTTTCGGATCCAGTGCGTTCGACACAATTTGTCAAAAATAACAGCGGAGAGGGACGATCTGCTTTCCGAGATCCGTCACTTGCAAACTGTAGAGGCGGAGCTTCGGATGGAGGGAGAGGGACTGGCGGCCGAGGTGGCCAAACTGACGACCGAGCGGGACGAGCTGACGGCCGAGGTCGACGCACCGAAGTGTAGGGGGTCGGCATTGTAATTTTTGTACTTTAAGGCCTTGTGACCTTGTTGTACGGAAGAGTTGCCTTGTACTGTATCCCAATTATTAATAACATTTCTTTCTCGAACTTGCATGTCCTTTGTAGCTTTGGGTGGTCGTTTTGTTTGTGACTGTGTTCATTGTGCCGAGATCCCTGTGCCGACCTCTTGCTCGCTCGGCCAGTGGTGCCGAGCAGCGCTTCGGTCTCCTAATCTTGCAAACTTGCGAGATGGGCCGGGCCTTACCTAATGGTGGGCTCGCTGGCCATCGTAAGAGTAGTTCGACGGTCGTGGGAGCAATTCCGAATGGCGACCCACTCTAGCCTGCTTAGAAGCGAGTTTGCGGAGTAGAATCGAGCCAAGTGTTGGACTCCGCAACCATCGTTAGAGTTCAACGGTCGTGGGAGCAATTCCGAATGGCAACCCACTCCTAGCCTGCTTAGAAGTGAGCTTGCGGAGTAGAATCGAGCCAAGTGTTGGACTCCGGAACCATCGTTAGAGTCAACGGTCGTGGGAGCAATTCCGAATGGCGACCCACTCCTAGCCTGCTTAGAAGCGAGCTTGCGGAGTAGAATCGAGCCAAGTGTTGGACTCCGGAACCATCGTTAGAGTCAACGGTCGTGGGAGCAATTCCGAATGGCGACCCACTCCTAGCCTGCTTAAAAGCGAGCTTGCGGAGTAGAATCGAGCCAAGTGTTGGACTCCGAAACCATCGTTAGAGTCAACGGTCGTGGGAGCAATTTCGAATGGCGACCCACTCCTAGCCTGCTTAGAAGCGAGCTTGCGGAGTAGAATCGAGCCAAGTGTTGGACTCTGGAACCATCGTTAGAGTCAACGATCGTGGGAGCAATCCCGAATGGCGACCCACTCCTAGCATGCTTAGAAGCGAGCTTGTGGAGTAGAATCGAGCCAAGTGTTGGACTCCGAAACCATCGTTAGAGCGAAGAGTAAAGGCAGAGAGTTGCAAACAGTTTTATCAGTAAAATATGAGAGAGCTTTCTTTATTGATTAATGGTCGGCCGCTTCTAAAGTTGCGAGCCGATATTACATATGAGAGACAATATTAGAGAAAATACAGAGGTAGGAGAGGAACGGTTCAACATCCTGAAATACTTAGAGGGGTGCCGGGGCACCTTCTTGGTACTTCAAAAGATGGTCGGCATTCCAGGTCCTAGGGATTTCTCTGCCTTCGTGTTCTTCGAGATGGTAGGCTCCTGGCCGGACTACTTTCGTGACCCTATAGGGCCCCTCCCAATTTGGGGCCAGCTTGCTCTTCTGACTAGGGAAGGAGACAGCTAGCTTTCTGAGGACTAGGTCCCCCTCTTTGAGATTGGTAGGTCGGACCTTTTTGTTATACGCCAACTCGATCCTCCTTCGATAACTCTGTTGGCGAATTGATGCTATTTCCCTCAGCTCGTCTATCAGGTCTAGGTTTGCCCGAAGGTCCCTGGCATTCTGTTCTTCGTTGTAGGCCACAAGGCGCAGAGAAGGTATTCCGACCTCCAGTGGGATAACGACCTCGGACCCATAGGTAAGGTTGAACGGGGACTCTCCCGTGGGGGTCCGTTTAGTTGTGCGGTAGTTCCACAGCACGTTGGGGAGCTGATCCACCCATAAACCTCTGGAACACTTGTCCAACCTCTTCTTAATGCCGGCGAGAATCTGCCGGTTAGCATTTTCGACTTGACCATTTGACTGCGGATGGGAGACGGAGGAGAAACGTTGCTGGATGGCGAGGTCTTCACACAGAGCTCGGAATGCGACTCCCGTGAATTGAGTTTCGTTGTCAGTTATAAGGACTCGGGGAACACCGAATCGGCAGATGACGTTCTTCCAGAAGAACTGAAGCACTTTGTTCTCCGTGATGGTTGCTAGAGGCTCGGCTTCTATCCACTTCGAAAAATAGTCGATCGCTACGACAAGGAACATAAACTGGCCGGGAGCCGGAGGAAATGGCCCTAGTAAATCCATTCCCCACATGGAGAAGGCGATAGGACTTGATAGGGAGGCGAGCTGAGCTTGTGGGAGGCGACAGTCGTTCGAATGCTTTTGACAAGATTCGCATTTCCGAACGTGTTGCTCGGCGTCTTGGAGGATGGTAGGCCAGAAGTAGCCGTAATTCAACACTTTTCGGGCCAGTGATCTGGATCCTGAATGCGCCCCGCCAATGCCTTTGTCGAGCTCCTGCAAGGCATAATTGGCTTGCTCGGAAGAGAGGCATCTCAAGTTTGGCCTGCTGTCCACTTGTGAGAAGGAGCGCTTGTACAAGATATCCTCGACAAGGGTGTACCGTTCTGCTCTGGTCCTTACTTGACGAGCCTCCTCAGGGTCTTCCGGGAGGAGCCCATCTCTTAGAAATTCCACCAACGGTTTCATCCAATTGTCTTGCAGTAGGACCGGCAGTGACTCCACTGAGTCGAGGGTTTCGTCTTCTATACTTGGTTCCAAGAGGACCTCGATCAAGACGGTCTGCTCGAGACCTTGGAGGGAGGATGAGGCCAACTTGGAGAGGGCGTCGGGCTGTGAATTCTCTTCTCAAGGGATTCGCTGGATGAGCGCTTCTCCAAACCGGGCCATGAGGGTTCGGACTTTAGCGAGGTACTTCGCCATCTGTTCGTCTCGTGCCTCGTAATCGCCCAAGACTTGATTCACAACCAGCTGAGAGTCACTATAGATTCGGAGGCACTGCGCCCCGGCACTTCGGGCAAGCCCGAGACCGGCAATTAGTGCCTCATACTCTGCTTCGTTGTTTGAGGCCTTGAAGTTCATGCGGAGGGCATACTGGAGGACGAAGTCGTCTGGACCTGTCAGGATAATATCGGCATCGCTTCCCTCGTTGCACGAGGAACCGTCCACAAAAACCGTCCTGATGGGTGGTCCGTTCTCTGCTTGGCTGACCTCGGGGATGGTGCTCTCGACGATGAATTCTGCTAAGGCCTGAGCCTTTATCGCGGTTCGAGGCTGGTAGGAGATGTCGTGTTGGCTCAGCTCGATGGACCATTTCATAAGCCGGTCTGAGGTTTCCGGCTTGTGGAGGACTTGCTTCAGCGGTTGGTCGGTGAGGACCACAACCTAGTGGGACTCAAGTATGGGCGGAGCTTCCTTGCAGCCATGATCAGGGCGTAGGCCATCTTTTCTATCTTCGGGTAGCGGAGCTCAGCGTCTCGAAGCACCTTGCTCACATAGTAGATGGGCCTCTGAACCCGGTCTTCTTCCCTCACCAAAACAGCACTTAGGGTCTGCTTGGAAGCAGCTAAGTAGATGAAGAGGGTTTCCCCTGGAACGGGCTTGCTGAGCAGGGGAGGGTTGACCAAGTAGGCCTTCAGTTGGTTGAACGACTCCTGTTGCAGTTCGCCCCATTCGAAACCCTTGGCCCCCCTGAGAGCCTTGAAGAAAGGGAGGCACTTTTCCCCAGACTTCGAAAGGAATCGCCCAATAGCGGCGAGGCGACCCGTAAGCCTCTGCACTTCCTTGATGTTCCGGGGTGAGGCCATGTCCAGTCTGGCCTTAATTTTTTCAGGATTTGCTTCGATCCCTCGCTGGCTGACCATGAAGCCGAGAAACTTTCCTGACGAGACCCCGAACGCACACTTGTTCGGATTAAGCCTCATGTTGTGCCTCCTATAGGTCGGCGTACCTTCTCAGTTTACCGAATGCCTCCTGTAGGTCGGCCACGTGGTCGGTTCCTCGGATGCTCTTCACGAGCATGTCGTCGACGTATACTTCCATGTTGCGGCCTATCTGGCTTTGGAAGACTTTATTGACGAGGCGCTGGTAGGTGGCTCTAGCGTTCTTCAATCCGAACGGCATAACTCTGTAACAGTAGAGGCCCTGGTCGGTAATAAAGGAAGTTTTCGGGATGTCCGGGGGGAACATTCGTATCTGGTTGTAGCCGGAGAAGGCGTCCATGAAGCTGAGGAGCTCATGGCCCGAGGTGGCATCGATGAGGGTGTCGATATTCGGGAGAGGGAACGGATCCTTCGGGCATGCCTTATTCAAGTCTGAGAAGTCGATGCATATCCTCCAGGAACCATTGGACTTCTTAACCATGACGACATTGGAGAGCCACTCGGGGTAGTTCACCTCCTGTATGAACCGAGCTTTTAGGAGCTTGTCCACCTCCTCCTTGATGGCTTGTTGTCGCTCGGGAGCAAATTTACGCCTCTTCTACTGAACCGGTCTGTACCTCGGTTCGATGCTGAGGTGGTGCACTAGAAGTTCCTCGGAAATCCCGAGCATATCCGCGGCGGACCAGGCAAACAGGTCGCGGTTCTTCCGGATGCACTGCACCAAGTCGGAACATAGGGTAGTCGGTAGGGACTTGCTGATGAGGAACTTTCGGCTCGGGTCCTCGTCTGAGAAGAGCACTTCTTCCAATTCGTCTGCCGGCTCGGTCGTTGGTCGGACGTTCGGCTCGGGGATCTCTAAAGTCTCGAGGGAGAGCACCGGACTCCCAGTGGAAGTCATGTAGCATTTCCGAGCCGTCTCTTGGCTGCCCCTGACTTCTCCCACTCCCGCCCGGGTGGGGAACTTCATCTTGAGGTGGTACGCTAAAGGAACGGCTTCCAGGACAGCTAGGCCAGGTCGGCCCAAGATGACATTGTATGCAGCCGGGACATCGACGACCATAAAGTCCATCGGCTCTGTCTGGGTGGTAGGGGTCTTCCCAGCAGTTACGTCCAGGGTGATAACCCCTTCGACAGTTACTGGCACCCCCGTAAACCCGTGGAGCATGTAGCCGGCCGGTTTGAGGCGATCCCGGGATAGTTGCAGCCCTCGGAAGGCCGAGAGGAAGAGGATGTTCACGGAGCTCCCGTTGTCTACCAGGATCCTCTGCACTTTGAAGTTCTCCATGCGGAGGTCGATAACAAGTGCGTCGCAGTGGGGAGTTCGGACCCCCTCGAGGTCTTCATCAGAGAAAGTTACTGGGATGCCGAGGCCTTTGGGGGGAGGGACGCCGTGAACTGAATTGACCTCTCAGACGAAGGCCTTCTGAGAGGAGTTGGAAGCGCCCCCAATGGGACCTCCGTGGATAAGGTGTAGAACACGCTCCTCCTCGAACTCGGGGGTTTCATCGCGTCGCTCGGAGCGCTTGTTAGCCCCCCGAGGCGAAGGAGTGGTGCGATCTCCCCGATCATTTGTTCTCATAAACTTAGCCAACTGCCCCCTCTGGATGAGGGCCTCTATCTCGTTCTTCAGCGCCCGGCAGTCATTGGTGTCGTGGCCATGATCCCGGTGGTAACGGCACCACTTCTCCTTGTTCCTCTTCTTGGCTGGGGTGTTCATCCTCGGAGCGGGAGGTATAACTCCCTCCTTCTCGACTTCCATCAGGATGGTGGAGACGCTGGTGGTGAGAGGAGTAAATTTTTCAAACCTAGGAGGAGGACGGCGCTGACCGCTATTATCCTTCTGTAGCTTCTTGGCCCCTTCCTCTTCCGTTGTCTTTCTCTTCGACCCGGAAGCGGATCCTCCGAAACCCGGGAAGCACTCGGCTTCCTCCGCCCGAATATATTTCTCGCATCTAAGGAGAAGGTCGGCGAAGTTGTGCGGGGGCTTTTTGGCGAGGGACGACCGAAGGTTAGAGTTGAGGACGTTGGATTGGAATGCGACGGTCGCCACTGACTGGTCGAGGGAGGCGATGGACCTGACCTCCGTAGTAAACCTCCTCACATAGTCCCTCAACTTTTCTCCCCTCTCCTGTCGGAGGTGGAGTAGAGAGAGGCTGGTCTTCTCCGTTCGTCTGCTGCTCACAAAGTGGGTTATGAAGAGCGTTTCGAACTGCTCAAAAGAGAATATGGATGAGGGAGCGAGCCGGGAGTACCATTCCCGAGCCGAACCCTTGAGAGTGGCGGGGAAGGTTTTGCAAAGCATGGCGTCGGAAGCTTGGTGGATTAGCATCAAGGTCTTGAAGCTTTCGACATGGTCAACGGGATCCGACTCTCCCGAGTAAGTTTCAGACTGCGGAGGCTTGAAGCCCCTCGGGATAAGAGCCTCCATTATGGTCCGGGAGAAGGGGGGTCTGCTGGGGTGGACGGTCCTTCCTCTCGACTCCTCCTCCTTGTCCATTCGACTGAGGTGCCTCTCCATCTCGTGGAGACGGCGGTAGAAGGCATCGTCCCTCCGGTGGTAGTCAAACGATCTCCTGGACTCCTCTTCATAGGAAGGGGAGCGGGGACTACGGCGACGATAGTCCTGGGATCGACGGGGACTATGATTGTGCTGCTGGTGACTAGGAGCCGTGAGAGGAGTAATGGACTGGTGGCGAGGACTTGGGACCCGTGGGGGTGTTGGAACCCTTTGGGCATTATTGTTGTTGGGGCGAAGGTTGAGGGCCTGCAACACCGTTGCCTGGAATTGTTGGAACTCGGCACGAGTGATGGGTGCCTCATCGTTCCTCGGATGATGTTGACCAGCAGGGGAATGTGGCCTCCTCTTACGATGCTCGGGGGATTCCCCCGTCCTCTTCGGTCCGGAGACCTCCTGCTATCTCGGCGATGAGGAGATCGCTCACCTTGATGTTGGCGGGAGACTCCCTCTCGGGCCCGCTTCTCATCTAGGCGGCGGCGAAGGTCCTCATCCTTCTGCCGATTTAGGACGGTGTTGTGGAGGTTGGAAGCTCGAGGATTGTGGGAGGCCATAGAATCTGAGGAGGCATTGTGGATGGAGACATGGTCAGGATGGAAAGCTTGTTTCTGCGGGTCGGGACGAGAGACCCCTGCGCCGGCGGGGTCATTGGGATGTTGCTGATTTGGAAGAGGAGGTAGATCCTCGGCCTGCGGCGGAAGTTGCCCTTGTTGATGAGCGGGTTGGAGGGGTACTTCCTGTTGCTGATCGGGATTGGGTCCACGATTGGACCCCCGGGACCTAACCTTTCTAGGCGGCATGGCTGGAGAAGATCTTTCCGACGGGAAGAGGAGGAGATGCTATTCGTCCGATTTTTCCACAGACGGAGCCAATCTGTTACCGCTGAATCTGGTGTGGGGGTAAACAGATAGAATTTGTGGGTTCGTAGAAAAACCTGAATAGCAAATCCAAGCCTGTCCGTCAGAATTGGGCTGCTGACTCCCGCCGTTCACCTGCAAGGAAGTGCGATACACCGGGGTTGACCCCGGCGACGCACCCTCCGACGCTCTTGTCAGTAACCAGGGATGTGATTAAAAAAGAGCTTTAGTTGGAAAAAGAGTGATTACCCTGTAACAGTGGTAGGTCGGAGGTATTTATTGTCGTCATGGGGATTTGATTAGGGACCTGATTTCCTGTGATACCGTTAGGAGTAAAATCCTCATAATTGGTTTAGGAAACTGATCCTTGATTCCTGGTGAGAGGGTAACCGCAAATCAGGCCCGTTGATTTAGTCAAATCAGAGACCCTGATTTCCTCTTGCTGGTCTGGGTTTTTTTTGGGTCGGGACCCGTACCCAGCTGGAGTGGATCCGTTTCGCGGGTTATTGGATCTGTGAAGGGGAGATCCAGTGCCCGCTTCGGGCCCATCTATATGCGAAATTACCGTTTTACCCCTGAGCTTCAAGATTCGTGTCCAATCTGGACGGTTCCGATTTAACCCCATTTTTAGCCATATCAGGTAGTATTTATAGGAGTAGGTCTAGCTGTGTAGTAGGATTAGGATGTATCATCATCTCACCTGTAGATTAGGATATATCTGCAAAAATGCAAATCAGAATTTAGTATTTAAATTTAATTTTAATTAGATAAACTTAAAATAACAGATTTTTATCTTTTTGCCTTATCCAAATCCATGTAAATTTATTTTTTCCTTTTACACCCTTATAACAATTAAAATTGTATTTTGCTCCTATTTTATTAATTTGTAACATATAAAATTTAACAAATCCTTAAAAATAATAAAACAATAGTTTTTTCTTCGTTTAGTCGATTTTTATCAGAAATAATCACTTTTTGCATTAAAAATCTTATTTCTTCATAAATAAATAATCAATTGAAATCTTAGAGAAACAAGATGACTTATAGACAATATAATTGAAAACAAGCACTTTTAATAGGTTATTGAATACAAATATTTGTATAAAAATTAGACATATCAAATACCCCCAAACTTAAGATTTTGCTTGTCCTCAAGCAAAAAGTAAAATTATGAATAAGGGAAAAATACTCAAGAATAACTCCACTCATCATACTAAGAGATCTCATCATGTAAGCATCAAAATCGTAATTAAAAATATAAACAATTGCAAATAAAGTAAAATCAAGCATACCCACTTTCTCCAGTGCAATTATTTAGTCATAATCCCCAACCCAATCATATTTGTCATGCCATTAATTTAATTATAGTAAGTAACAACTCCATCTGTGATAATCCTTTCTCACTATTGCAAACCGAGTAGCAAACTAGAGTTTTTTTTTTTTTATTTTTTTTTATTTTTATTTTATTCATTATTACTCTATTTACTTAAACTCTGTTTAGGACTAGATCAAAGGGGATAATCACAAGAGAAAGCATTACATTTGTATTTTATGTATAATAGCATGACCCGCACAATTTTGTAAGGAATTTTGAAACTCAATAATCCTAAAGTAAATAAGTATGCTTACTCTTGCTTTATAAGCAAGTGTCTATCTAAAAAAATTATTTCAATGCTTATCATAATAAAGAACTCAAAAGTGTAATGGTAAGCCTAATTGAAATCATTTTAATATTAAATTTTTTTTTTGTGTCAATAAATGTGAATAACTAACTCCAAACTTAGATGGAACATTGACCTCAATGTTTGAAACAAAAACTTAAAAATAGGCATGTGTCCCCATCTAGTTTGAAGAAAAGAAATAAAAAGAATAAAGAAATGAATAAAGAAAAATAAAGAGAAAGTGTAAGTACTCCCCTGAAAATTGGGTTGCATCCCAATAAGTGCTGTGTTTCTTTTCTTCAGCTAGACTGGACGAGTTTAGGCAATGTATTGAAAAGTTATATCTTCCTCTCGCGGCTCAAAACTCATCTCAATATAAGGTTTCCCCCTATGCTCATTCACCTTGAAAGTTTGATTTTTCTCTTTGCTATGAACCTCCAACGCTCCATGTGGGAAAACCTTTGTAACAACGTGCGGACCGTACCATCTTGACATAAGCCTATCCGCAATGGTCCACCTTAATGCACCCTTGTGTTCTCGCAAGACTCTATGCAGCTTCTCTTCTTCCTGCATGCTCAATTTTGCAGCGACTATCACAGGTAACGTCTGGTTTTCCCCCAAATATGCATACTTCATGTGTTCAAGTTGCGGTATTAGTTCCACGCCTGGTGTCCTGGTAATTGAAGAAACAAAAGTATTATTAGACACAAGATTTTCAAACACAAGTGCAAACTTACCTAAATATGATTTTGGATTTTTAAGGTAATGTACTGTCTCTGCACTCCTTCAATCATCATATTCCTGTTCAACGTGAGATAGTGTTAGAGAGTGTGTAATTGAGGCTTGTAATGGATCGACACTATGTACCTGAAATGTTTGGTCAACAATCTCCTAAACCACATCAACATTATAACATTCATGATCATTGTGTGGTAATTTAGGTGCATCAAACATTTTAAACTCAATCTTTTCACCATTCATTTTCATACTTATAGTGCCCTTTTTAACACAAATTTTCATATCAGCAGTACTCATAAAGGGTCTACCTAAGATGATAGGTAAAGAAGATAGCATTGGAGAGTCTTCCATATCCAAAACAACAAAATCTGCAGGCAAAATGAAATCATTTACCTGAACTAAGACATCTTCTAAAATACCTCTAGGTCTTTTGATACTGCGATCAGCCAATTGCAAGGTGATGGATGTTGGTTTGAGTTCTCCCAATCCTAGCTTTTCGTAAACAGAGTATGGAAGAAGATTGATGCTTGCCCCCAAATCTAACAGTGCCATTTCAAAGAAATGTTCACCAATCCTGCAAGGAATGGTAAAACTACCAGGATCCTTCAACTTAGGGGGTAGTTTTCTCAACAATACCGCACTCACTTCTTCTGTTAGAGCCACATCCTCCTTAACCTGAAACGTTTTCTTATGAGTACAGCATTCTTTCAAAAATTTGGCATAAGAAGGAATTTGTTTAATAGCATCAAGTAGGGGAATATTGATGTTTACCTTCCTGAGAGTTTCAAAAATATCAATTAAATGTTGTTCTTTCTTTTGCTTGACTAACCTTTGAGGGAATGGTGGCAATGCTGCCCCTTCTTTTTCACTTACCTTGTTGGAACCCAAAGATTTTGATGGTTGTGTGTCTGATTCGTCTGCGTGTGTTCCAACCTTGCTGTCAATTACCTTACCACTTCTTAGTGTTGTCACAGATTTAAGCTGTTCTTGTCCTCTAGGGTTTGGTATGGTTTGTGATGGGATTTCTTCTGCCTTTCTTTCACTTAACTCCTTAGCAATTTGACCAATTTGGGTCTCCAATTTTTTAATGGCCTGCCCTTGTTGGTTGCTTGTTTGATGTTGCTGTTGGAGCAATTGAAGAACGGTGGATTCGAAATCCAACTTCTTCTGTTCTTGAACTGGCCGATCAAACCCGTTCCCCATCTGGATGTTCCGTGCATGCCCTTGTGCCATTTGAGTGCCTTGATTGTTTTGATTATTGTTCCATGAGAAATTTGGATGGTTTCTCCACCCTGGGTTGTACGTGTTCGAGAAAGGGTTGTTCCTGGGCGGGTACATTCCCTGTCCTACGTAGTTTGCGTACTCCTGATCTGTGAAAGAAGACATGGGACATGTATTAGTTGTATGATCAGAATGAGAACAAATTGCACAAAATTCTTTTGTTTGGTTCTTTACACCACCCAATGTCAAAATTGCTTTAACAAGCATATCAATTTTTTTGTTCATGTTTACCATTTCTAATTGCATGTTATTACTACTAAAAATTTCGTAAACTCCTTGTTTTTTCGAAAAGCCCCTTCCCCTTGTTGAGAATTGTTGTGAGTTCTTGCTGAGTTCTTCAAATAGCTCGATGGCCTCCTCACTACTCTTCCTCATCAAGATTCCATTGCAAGCTGAATCTACAATCGCCTTATTAGTGTCATTTAAACCCTCATAAAATGCTTGTACCTAATCATCCTTAGGCATGTTGTGCGTAGGACACTTGAGAAGCTTGTTCTTAAAGTCCTTCCATGCCCCGAAGAACAAATCGCCATCTTTTTGTTGGAAGAGTTGAATTTCTCTTTTTAGTTGTTTGGTTTTCTGAGCTGGAAAGAATTCCTTCAAGAACTTTGTTGCCAATTGCTCTCATGATTGAATTGATCCTGGTTCCAAAGAATTATACCACAATTTAGCATTAAGTTTTAATGAAATTGGAAACAAAATTAACCTGATTTGTTCGGGGGTAAGCCCTTGGACGCTTTGCGTTCTGCAAAGATCAAAGAAATCTTGCAAATTGAGGTGCGAATCCTCGTCTATTCTGCCACTGAAGTGGGGAACCATGCTGAGTAATTGAGGTGATAGATGCATATTCCCTATGATATTAGGTTGATAAGCTATGCAAGAAGGTTGCTCAATATTCTTAGGAGTACATTTGTCCTGCATTGGTACTCGATTTGGTATTTCCTCGCCCATTTTTCCATTGGAATAATTCACTGTACAGTCGACTGATCCTTGGGGACAGTCGACTGATCTGAATCTGTCTGTGCAGAGTGTCACTTAAAAGAAAATGTTATAAAAGAAAAGAAAAAAAAAGAAAAAGATTTGTATTGATTTGCAAGTTAAAATACTAAATAATCCCCGGCAACGGTGCCAAAAACTTGTTGTATATCTCAGCTATCTAAATAAATAGATAAATTAGACACAAATTAAAATCTCGCAAGTGTACGAATCGTTTATAGAAGCGTAGTGAAAAGCAAGGGTCGATCCCACAGAGATTGTAGTACTTAACTCACTAATCAATAAAACAAGAAAAAAATGCAAATCATAAAGTTTGTTCTAAAAGTTTATTTGTAAGGAAATGAAGAGATTAAAAACTAGATCAAGGAGTATATCAAAAATATCAATTAAATGAGTTGGGCTTGATTTCCACCTATAGTTAAGAATGCTAGATTACCTTCTACACCATTCTCATCACTCATGTTATTCCTTTAAGGGCATGGTATCTACTCCTTAAAGTTAATGTTTCCCTAGGCCAAGAATTAGGCATGGTATCTACTCTAATTCGTTTCTTTCCTTAAGTATTTAGCATGGTATCTACTAAGTTGTACTTGAAGAAAGCGTAGGAACAATGAAAACGAACAAACACTCAAGGCTCTAGAAGTTGGTATCAAATCTAGATCCCTCAAGTTGATTAAACCAAGAACCCCTAAAGATTCCTGTGTTACAAGTATGAGCACAAGATATGGATCGTCTCTATACTCATATAACAGAGTCAAGTTTATAATAGGCTAACTTTATAATATCAGGTTCTTCGGATCAGTCGACTGTTTTGAAGAACTTCCTAACAATTGTTGATTCATATTATAAGTTTGATCACGATAACTGGGTTCAATCAATAAGTGATAGAAATAGTGTTTAGAAGATTATAACATTACATGACTATGGTTTCAATCTGCCTAACAATGAAATTAGTTGCACATATTCATCATAAAACTAATGCAATTAATAAATTTGTTCAAGGATTGCATTACAAAAATTAGAGAGAGAAGAAAAAGAATAAAAAATTTATTGCAAACCCCTCTGTCTCAAAAACCGAATGCTTCCTTGAAGACTAGTCAAATCGAAGCCTCTGTCCCGTCAATTTGAAACCAGTCAGATCTCGTGATGCGTGCTGCTTCTTCAATTTTGCTTCTTCAACCCGAAAAGAAGAGACAGAGAGAGAAAAGTCTCTTTCTCTCTGTTTCTTTCTCTCTGTTTCTCTCTCTTACTTTTCCTTTGTATTCTGTGTTCTTTTTGTTCGCTGGCTTCTTTGTATTTGCTAGCTTCCTCTTTGTCTCTGGGGGTCGGGTAGTATTTATAGGAGTAGGTCTAGCTGTGTAGTAGGATTAGGATGTATCATCATCTCACCTGTAGATTAGGATATATCTGCAAAAATACAAATCAGAATTTAGTATTTAAATTTAATTTTAATTAGATAAACTTAAAATAACAGATTTTTATCTTTTTGCCTTATCCAAATCCATGTAAATTTATTTTTTCCTTTTACACCCTTATAACAATTAAAATTGTATTTTGCTCCTATTTTATTAATTTGTAACATATAAAATTTAACAAATCCTTAAAAATAATAAAACAATAGTTTTTTCTTTGTTTAGTCGATTTTTATCAGAAATAATCACTTTTTGCATTAAAAATCTTATTTCTTC
Organism: Hemerocallis citrina; assembly: GCA_017893485.1. Lineage (NCBI taxonomy): Eukaryota > Viridiplantae > Streptophyta > Magnoliopsida > Asparagales > Asphodelaceae > Hemerocallis > Hemerocallis citrina. The sequence continues at coordinate 189,519,238 of CM030363.1, forward strand.
ATAAATAAATAATCAATTGAAATCTTAGAGAAACAAGACGACTTATAAACAATATAATTGAAAACAAGCACTTTTAATGGGTTATTGAATACAAATATTTGTATAAAAATTAGACATATCAAAACGATATTGATAAAAGTTAGAATCCAATACTTAGTGAAATGTTGAATTCTATATTATTGACTGTTATTTGATTTTGTGTAATTATGGGTGATATTGTATTGTTAATCATCTCTAAATTAATTACACCTTGTAGATTATGGCATAATAACACAAATAATTTTGTTAAAGTGAAAACATGTGGTGTGATATAGTATATGATCCTAGAATGCCTAAAGTATGACCTATAACAAATATTTCTGAGTACTTGGAAATTGCAGCATATAGTTCTATGGAAAGATTTTGGATCTATCTAATTTGTGTTAGTAGAATCTAGAATTGCATAGTTCTTTGAGAATGTGTTCACCAAATATAAATGTATGTAATGTAACCCCTATTGCCCAAATTTTTATTTTTTAATTACATTTAATAAAATTCTTGATTATTCTACTTTATTTTTTGTTGTATTTATTTTCATTTCTTTTGTATCATGTGTTGTTCTTCTCTCTCTTGTGATTCATTTTGCGTTGATTCAGCTTTTTATTCTCATTTATATGATCTACAATTTGTCTTTGATCTTGTCTATTGTTTAAACCTATTTCAAGGCCTATTTATCATTTATTGGATTCTTTTCTTCCTATTGGATACTACCCAGTTCACCCAAACCCATATTGTCTCTATATAAACACCATAATTGAACCCTAACCTTAATTACAAAACCCTAATATATTCTTTCTCTCTCTAACCTAGCCATCACCTATCCCTACCCCGATCTCCCTCTCTCCCGACCTTCCTTGTTGTCGTCGTCTACCTCCGACGCCGGCTGACCCCGATCCCCCACCGCAACACTCTTCTCCTCTTCCCCTCTCCACTACACGCTGCCGTGCCACGCCATATCCCTGCTCGAGCCCGCAACCCCGTGCTCCCCTGTCCTCGAGCAGCAACACCCGAGCATAGCGCCGCCTGCGAGCTGTTCCGCTGCTGTCGTCGTTGTCCACTGTGGTCGACAATAACCCGAGCATTGCCGTCGTCCCCTTGCTGTCATCGTCTTCTCTCTTGCCGACGCCGTGTTGCTGCCGTCCACTCTTGCTGTTGTGCGCTGCCTCTTTGAGTGTGTGTGCGTGTGCAACCTTGTGCACATGTTTTGGTTGGCATTGGATCTCGTCTCTTGTTCGTGCTTTCGTTGAGTTCGTTGTTCAGGATCCATTCCCGTTATTCTATTGCATCATTTCCGTCGTCTTCATAACAGGCAAGTAGCTTGTATGTGTTCTTTTTGTCATACAAGTTAATACCGTAAGTAGTCTAGTATGAAAATGTGTGTGCTCTCATGATGATCCATATTTTTTAGTTTAACCGTTGACATCTTCTCTTTATCATGAGTAGTTACAATAATTGACACGCGTTACATGAAAACAATTAAATTAGATGACACTTTGACTGTATGTTGTTTGTGGCACACCGTATGTTGTTGATGATTGTTACATAGATGTTTGTTGGATGTATGATTTCATTATAGACCATTTATTCACATGTCATGCTAATTTGAGTAACCCACATATACCATGCTTTGTATGACATCTAGATTGGACGGTTTGTAGTTAAGTTATTTGATAAAATGCATAAAAGAACTTTTGTTTTGCTGCTGCTCTATTTTGTACAGTAATTTAGACCTTGTTAACATTAGTAAAATAAATAAGTTTGTGAACATGATTTATAGACTTTGTTTTCTAGTTTTCAGAACTTTCGACGGATCTGAATTCCGAATTGTAATGCATGAATTATTGTTGTTTTACTGCAGTCGTATCGTATATTCCATATTCTGAATTATATGTATTCTTTTTGTAATTTTATTTTAAAACTGATATTAAAGTAGAATTTGAACTCCATATTTTGCCGAGTATGTTTCGACATGACTGGGATCAATCCCTAATTTTTTTGGAATTAATTAATGACTTTTATATCTCATTTCATGCTTGTGAAACACATCGATATGTTTTCTAAACTGCATTCTGTTCAGTAAAGAACTATATTTTCAACTTGATTCTATTCGTTTTTGATGAAAACTTTGTAAATCTGAACTGTAGCCTGATTTGTCTATTTTATCATCCTTTTGACGTATCTGGATTTAGAATTATATTTTATGAATTATCTCTGTTTTGGTACTACCATGTCTGAACTTTTAGAATTGAGATTTTGTTGCATTACTCTGCTTTCCCCAATTTTGTTGACCATACTATCTGTAATATAATTTCATGATATTTTATATTTTGAAACTAGATATGTTAGGGAATCTTCCGAATTTTTCTCAGATTTAATTATGATGATTTTAAACTCTTTTTATGCTTATAAACAAGATTTTGCATTTCTGGTTGAACACGATTTCTGTATTAAACGCTGTTTTCAACCCTGTTTCTGTCGCTGATATTTGACTTATATATATGTGCTGGAATCGGCAGAGAGTTTAGTTTCTAGATTTTTTGACGGATCTAGGTTTTCTATTCTGTAGCAACGAGAATCTCAGATTTGGTGCAGTAGTGTCTTGCTGTCCAGAACTGAAAGTTTCGTTGTTTTGACTATTATGAGTTGTTTTTATCAACCGTTGTCAGTACCACTTCATCTTAGACTTATCCTTTGTTCATGCCATGTCTTTAGCCTGTTATATTCGTTCACACCTGTTGTTAATAATGAAAAGAAATCAAACCGGGGTTTTTAAGGGAAGAGATCGAGTAGTGAACAATATAGGAATGCATATTCGAAGGGAACTCAATTTCCATACTGTTTATTGTGGTACCTACTGTTTATCTCTGGATGCATGAGGGTATGATCCATGACACTGTTTGTTGTTATTATTGTTAATGTGACTGTTTGTCCGAATATATTGCCCTATAGAAGTTCCACTACGAAATCTTAAAACGAAACTGTTTGTTGTAGCAATCATGTGGTATAATTTGGAATGCATGAAGTGCTACCTAGTTAGTAATGAACATTAGATATAAGAATAACTGTTTACACTGTCACATTCGGTTACTGTTGATTTACTGTTACTGTTGATTCACTATTACTATTGACCCATACTGTTGCTGTTATACTTTTACTGTTATTCCGTTGTTTACTGCCATCTGTAGACTGTTATATTTACTGTTCCTCCATGATAGTATTTTCTGTTTAGTTAGTTTTTCCCCCCATTTCATTACTTGTACTGCTTGCGGCCCGGACTTGCATCTAACGGGCATTATGTCTTCCTGTTTCCTATTTTTCCTTGTAATTGCCATATGAGCAGGTTTTGCTGATCAATTGCCTACTGGAGTTGGTGAGCAAAAGTTTTGAGCTGCACAATTGGAATAATTTGCTTAAAATATTCTGATGAACTATTTATATTTGTGAACTGTATTGAGACTTGTATTTGGGCTTGTAGTCCCAGGATTATTATTTTGCTTCAGATCTTGTATTTGTTGGGATAATCATTATTGTTGCAATAAATGTTGTTGAGTTATGACTGTTTATGCATGCTTGGTTGGAGTATACTATTATATTTATTGTTGTGCTGAGTCAAGCAGATCCGTACAGCTTATGGATGGTGAAAAATATCCGCTGGACTTAGTCGTGTACCGTATTCCGTATTCTTTTGGGAATGGAAAGCGGAGCGTGACATGAAATTATCTAGTCGTACAAATACAATCAATGATTCACAGTTGGAATCAAGAACCAGCCTTACTGACACTTAAAACTTCAATGACAGATAAGCCAAGAATAGTCTTTAATAGATAATGAAATAAATTTGTTGTTATACAATAATACTTTTAATTAGTTTTTTTGCCAAAAGGGGCTAAAACTATAGTAAGTAAGTAAGGCTTTATAGAAGAAACTTAGTTTTAATTGTTCAGCAGAAATTTTAATGCATTTTCAGGCCGGAGAGAATTAACTGAAATAAGTGGGATAGATTGCTTTGATGTCTACTCACATGTTTGTCATATTGCTACAATAAGAATTCTCCTTGCCTTTACATCTACTGAAAATTTTGTTATTCATCAAAGATGTTTTTTTTAAAAACCAGTTTTGTACTAAATTTTTTGTACTTGATATTTTGCATTGAAAGATTTATACTGAACAGTTTTGTACTGAAAAGTTTTACACTAATATATTTAGTGAACAAGGTTTACAAATTGGTAAAATCATTGTATGTTTTAAACATGTGTTAAACCGAGGAACGAATAATTTGACAAAATTTTAAAGAACTTAGATTTGAATCAAGTAATTTAGATAAACATCTTTAATTCTGTGGTGAGTCAAATACAATTGATATCATTTATTTGTATATTGTTCACATGCTTATTGTTCTTAGTGACCTCTCTATAATAAATGAAGTTAAAATTATAATATCTAAAGAATTTAGTATGAAACTCCTAGGTGTTGTTGACACCATATTAGGTGTAAGGATGAGTTTCGGTTGACAAGGGGTAACCCTTAGTCAAACTCACAAAATCAATAATGTGTTCCAAAAATAGGAATATAGTGACTGAAAGTGTGTTTGGAAACACCTTATGATTATGATAAAAGGTTGACACCTAATGATGGTGCAACTATGAGACAATTAGATCATTCTAAATTTATTGAAAGTCTCATGTATATATATAATGATCTGCACTAGACTAGACATAATCTTTGAGGTAGGTATGATCTGCAGATTCACTGATAATCATATTAATACACATTGGAGTGTCCTCAAGAGGCCAATGAGATACCTAAGAGATACTCAAGAGTTTTCTTTGTGCTACTCTAGTCATCATTTAGGATTGAAGAGATGATCTGATGCATTGTAGTGCTCAGAATTTACTGGAAGTCAACAACTAGTGGACATGTGTTTACACTAGGATGAACAGAAATATTATGGAGATTAAAAGGAAAATAAGAAGTGTGCTATCATCCATAAAATTAGACCTTTATGAGTTATATCCTATGCAAGGAAAGAGGCTGAGTAGATTGAAGAACATGTTGCTAATTCTCAATTGAGAAGTTTAAAGTAAACTCTCTACTTATGTTCTGCAACTATCAAGTTACAAAACATTGTAACTCATAACTCACTCTATAATGGTAAGAGGGGTACATTAAGCCTGAAAGAAGCCTAATTGAACTTTCTTATAGATAAAGTGCAATTGAGACAAAGTATGACTGTAACGCCCCGAATCCCAAATACACTGAATTCGAGATGTTCTACAGGATCTTTTCACTTTCTTAGTACACTTTTACAGGGAAATAAAAACTTTTTATCATACATCAGAGTTTACATCATAATTACATCTTTCTTTTGCACAGCGGAAGTAAAATACAACAATTTGAATACAAGTACAACAGCTTGATAAAATCTTTAAGCATCCAAATCCTCTTTAATCTTTAGCATAACATTTACCTGCATGTTAGACTGTGGGTACGTCAGTTTATTCAACCGACGATCATTATACACGGCCGTCCTCGCTTGCCGGAAATAGTATAACTTAACATTTCATATTTAGCAAACACACACTTGTCACATTTCAACTAAAGGGACTACCCTATTGATGTCGTGTCGTGATTGTGCACTTAGTCCTTAATGCAGTTACTTATGTTATATGACGCTAATGCACACTTGTTCGGAGTCTATGCATCCCATACTACATAGGTCCGAGGGCAAGCCCTTATTCGTTCTTCATCTTTATAGGGTTCAATCCCCCGTTATGATCTGATCTACTACTGTAATTACGGTAAGTATCCTAGATGTTATCTGACCTACGAACTCATGTTTAGGCACTCTGGAGTAGTATCCTCACCCAGACGCATCATGGGAATTCCTGGGATACGCTCTCACCATAAACATGACACCACCCGTAGTCTTCAAACATCCCACGAGCGTCGCCACCGGGACGGTACTCTGGAACAGTATCCTCACCCAGACTCGTCATGAGAATTCCTGGGATACGCTCTCGCCGCTACCCAGGGCCCTCATACTCAGTGTTTTTCTCTTACTTTCATCACGTCTTCACTATGCACTAGTCCTTAGTTTTATTTAAAAATCATGAACAAAATAATCACTAGAGTTAGCCTCTCCATCAACCGGACTTATTCATTTATTTCAACATGACCAACCTTGGTCTAATTTCAATTCAATTCATTTTTCTCAATGCAGGGGAGACTTAGCTACTCTATTTCAAATTTCATTTCACAATCCTTAAGTCATAACCACTTCCATGTCACATTTCATATTCTTTCTTATTCATGATTACTCTTTGTTCATAAGTCATAGTGAATACTTAAAACTCATAAAAAAAATTCATATTCATGGCCAACAATTTCATCAACATGATTTCTAAATTCCAACATCATACAATGCACTCATGCACTTTACAATGAAACACAATATCCTCAAGTACAAAGTTTATAATATCATGTCACACCACAAACTCTTTTGTGTCAATTACTTCTTAATAAACCCGTTTCATTATATCTTTATAAAGAGAAAAATTTCCATAAAAGTGTCTTAGAACCATAGCTTTAATTATACTATTTGTTCATAAACTACATTATATTTTCTTCAAATAATACCCAACTCAATCCCATAAAATTCCTTGTATTTTTATGAAAATTACCATATTTTTCTCACATTTTTTGGACATCAAAAACTCCAAAAAAAATTATTTTTCCCTAAGTGCTAGGGGAAAGATTCGAACCCAGCACGGTAGAGAAGAAGGCCAGAGCACCCGCCGATAGGCCAATCGGTGCTAGCGATTAGAAGAGGGTGATTAAGTATAAGTACTATCACTTCGCTGTTCATATATAGTTATACACAGTAATCAAAAAAATATGGTGAGGCCGGGTTTCGAACCACACCGCTCAGGGAAACCGAACAGAGCCACTGACCGCCTGAGCCACTGGCTCAGGTTGTCACAGTATAGGTTAAAAACCATTTGTCTCATATTCACACTGTTTGTAGAAATTAACTCGATGTTCAAAACAATTTGGTTCATATTGCCTTCATATAAACCACTGAAAAACTCCAGATTTAATCTTCTTTATTCCATCTTCAAAACAGTAAGTGTAAAATAAATTTTTGTACTAAAACACATTTTCTCCACCCAAATTAATTATTTGTTTATTAAAACTAGCAAATCCTTTATTTTCGACATTGAAAATAATCGATTGTTCTTCTAATCTCTCTTTTATCCCAAAATTTTCCATGCTAATTTACTGGTTATTAATCTACATTCACAACACAATACAACCTTGGATTTCCCCATACTCATACTAGCAAAAGAATTCATATAGCACATGAATAGGTGAAACTCAACAATTACTAAGTTTGGTACATTTCTAATTTGATGACAACAAGCAATTCTTTGGTTCATTTATGCTACTTCTACACATGAATTCAAACATTCAATATACTTTTCCATTCAAATTCCATAGTGTTATTATCTTTATCAAGTGTCATGTTTCAACCACACAATTTGCAAGTAATTAATAAAGATTTTCACACATCATGCTAATCACATTGCATCATTATTCAATTAAACTAAATAATCATAGAAAGTGCTTCATATGGTATAATTTCATGCAAGCAATTCACATTCACAATTAATCACATCATTCTAAGTCATTCACATACTAACTTTTTAATTAGAGTGGTCTCTTATTAGTATTTTCCATGTATAATGTTATCAATATACTAGCATGAACCCTATATTAGAAACATGAATTGTTTTACCCACCTCAATTGGAGAGAAACACAAACAAAAGCAATCAAGTAGATGAGAACACCTCCTCCTAGCCAAAAGAATGCACCACTCCAAGCCTCCAAATCCTAGCCGAAAGCTTCCTCAAGCTCCCCACCGAATGCTTCTTCCCTTGGCCGAAAGCTCCAAGCAATCAAAGAACCACACACTCTCTTATCTTTTATAACTCACAATTATAATACTATTTGCTTTAGAAATTACACTTTGCATATGAAAATTAGCCATGAGAAAGGGGGGTATTTATACAAAAAAATGAGGGGAATGGAGGGCTAAGATCATCTTGGTGGTTGCAAAATGAAGGGCTTAGATTCAAGTAGGAGTTAGGAAAACTACCCACCTCCTTGAAACTACCCCCATGTTCTCCACACCCAAAAATTCAACTTTCCCTCCAAAAGATTGCTACCGGCCAAGCATAATGAGTGTGCATTGCACGTGTACGTGTAGTGCACGTGCATGCAACTAGGCCAAATTTTGTACATTTCAAAATTGTATAAAAATAATTTTGTTTAAAAAAAAGTCTTCTACATGACAAGTTTAATTAAAATAAATCAATTCATGGGCTTTCTTTTTGGGCCAAAATAATTATAAAAAATAATTAAAATAAAAATGCTTTTGGGCTTTTTAAGAAAGGCTTTTTTTTTTTTCTTAGTTAGATCAAATAAGGCTTTTAAAGAAGGCTTTTTTGCAAATAAAATAATTTGAGAAAATTATATTCAAACATACACATCAAAATAGTCCAAAAAATATTGCACGTGCACAACACGTGCAAAATAAATAATTTCTCATTAATTGAAAAATCAGGGTATTACAATGACTAATGCTGAATTTTCTCGAGATTAGTTGACGATCGACCGTCAATATTTACTGTGGACCGTGATTTCAAAAACATAATGAATATTTTTCTTTTGGAAATAAATGTTCTAATTTCTTATTTATAGAGGGGGGTCAATAGTATTATTTTTCTTCATCTCTTTTGACTTAATAATTCTTAACTTATAATTTGCTAAAAAAAAAGAGCATGACTTTTATTGCTCTATTTGTTAAGACTGCGATCTTGTTTTTTCACTTTCTTTTTGCTTTTGATTGATGCGGTTTACATGACTTATATTTAGAAGTCATGTAGTTGTAATATGAATCTTCTCCTGAATACCAAGAACTCACTGTACGGTGTGTTAATATAGTGGAATGCCTTGCAGTGGAGAATTGATGCACGTAAGAGGATAGTGGATTAAGCTTGGGAGCCGAACCACTTGAATCAATGTGTATTGCCTATCTACTAAGTTTGTTTTCTCTAACTCTGTCTCTTTATTCTACGCATTCATTTATTTATATATATACATATATATATATATATATATATATATATATATATATATATATAGGAAAAAAGGGGTATGAGCAACTTGCTCATTTAGTAAATAAGCAATTGATGATGTGGCTTGCATGTGATTAAAAAATTCTTAAAAAGGTTAGTTGTCCAATATATCACATGCATGCCACATAATCAATTGCTCATTTACCAAATGAGCAAGTTGCTCATATCCCTTTTACCCATATATATATATATATATATCTATCAAATTTACAGTCATCTTCTGTTGTTGACTCTTCGATGAACTTAGGTGGGGGGTATTCCACCGTTGCTATCAACAAAAAAAGGAAAGACATCCTTCTTGTTCATCCGGAGCTCCTACTACCTATCCTGAGGCTAATCATCTTCATACTAAATTTTAATCCGTTGCCCTTTTGTAACCCCAGTACAGTCTTCCACCACAATTGAATTTGTTATTGTATGTGTTTCAGCTACAAGGGCAAATGCAATAAACATGCATTACCAACAGAAAGTTCTATTAAATAATAAATAAATAAATAAAAAGGGCGCACATAAATACGTTCTTGAATGCTAACCATGAGAATGAGAGACACCTCTCAATCGCTCAAGATTTTGATCCATACATACATTGAGAAAACAATGGAATTCTTGCTCTGTAGAGTAAATTAACAATGTCTTGGGTCCTTTACCTTAAAATCAGTTCCTAGAAAATTGACCAAAATCAGATTAAAACTGATGTTTATATTAACGATCGAGCGGGGGTTTCAAATATAAAGAGGGGCTGAAATATTGAACTGCCGATACGTGTGACAACACGGCCGCGCGTTCCTATCATCCTCGACATTTAAGTGTGGATTGTTAAGTTAAAAATCTATGACACTACTGGAAATTAAAAAGAACATAGTTTTCATTTGGGCAGACCAGCAATTTTCCATGCCAAAAAATGGGTGACATTGACGAATATAAATAAACAAGGAGCTCTGTAGGAAAGAATAGGGCTGGCAAACGGGTCGGGTCGATCCGCGACCCGCCCACCTAACCCGGCCCGTGAGTGACCGGTTCGGGTTTGGGTCGAACCCGTTAATGAAAACGGGTCGACTCAGGTCTTAAAAAGAACGAATTGAACCCGTTAAACCCGGCCCGATAACCCGCGCTACAGTACCCGACCCGCTCGCCTAATCCGCGGGTCGACCCGCGGGTTGCAAGCCATTTGACCCGCGGGTCCAACGGGCCGAGAGCCTCATTAACGGCTCTTTTAGCCGTTGATTTTTGTTTTTTCCCCCTATAAATACCCCTAAACCCAAATTAAAAATTCACACCTTACTCTCTTACTCTCTCTACTATTATTACTCAATTCATTTCAATTTTTGTGAACAATTGAACAAAGAAGGTAGCAACATATAAACTATCAAATGACAAATTTCAATCGTATCGAATTCAACATTCAACTACGTCTTCAAGTCTTCTACTCTTCCAAGTGATCAAACAAAGAAGCTCTCTTCAAGTCTTCAATTCCGGACTTCTACTTCTACTTGTATTTTTATTTTCACTCTCATTTTATATACGACTATCCATGGTGAACGATATCAAAATTTCACAACCTTCTTATTTTTTATTTATTTATTTTGTAGTTATAATTTTTTGTATCATATTTGTTTGTTGGTTTTTTGATCTTCTCTCTCACAACCCTCTTGTTTTCTAGAATTTTTTTTGTAACTTATCGCGCCTACATTGTATTTAATTTTTTTACATACACTACAATATATCAATATGTCTAGATCGGGAGGTTGCGACCGTAGCCAAAGTAGACAACATTCCACCGGCACTTTCCATAGGCCTCCAATTGTCCAACAAAATGAGCCCACCGAAGAGTACCCTAATCCCATGACCCAACACATTGGTACACACGATGATTTTGTAGGAGACATAGAATTAGAAGAAGAACCACAACCAAAAGCAACCGAAAAAACACAACCGACTACTAGTAGGAAAACTAGAGGAGAAAATAGTGATTGGTTCAAATTTTGTGATTATATTCCGGACGAAAATGTACCGGGTGTAGGTTTAAAAGTTTATAAAATATGTTCGAAGCCATACAAATGGAAGAGGGGTGAGGGCACAGGTACAATTAGACGACACATCCAAAATGTTCATAAAGAACTTCTTGTTGACCTACCCGGCCAACAAAAAATTTACCCTAGGACCGATGTAGTTGATAGCCATCCTTATGATCCCAAACTTGTTCGTCGGGAAATGGCCCAATTAGTAATCAAGAAAGAGTTACCAATTTCCTATCCCGAGAGTAGGGACTTAGAAAATTTTAATCAAACAGCCTTAAACCCCCATTTTAAAAGAATCCCTAGAGATACTTGCAAATCGGATTGTTTTAAAATGTACAATGAAATGAGGAAAGTTTTGATTGCAATTTTATGGAGTTTAACTTGTAGAGTTTCTTTAACTTCCGATTGTTGGACGGGTTGCAACAATATTTCAATGATGAGAATAACATATCATTGGATCGACAGTGATTGGATTCTTCAAAAAAGAATCATATCACTTGCTGCGTTGCCCTATCCCCATAGTGGTAATGAAATTGCAAACCGTATTTTAGAAATTTGTGATATTTTTTATATTCGTGATAAAATTATATGTACAAGTTTTGATAATACATCTAACAACAATGCATCAATTAGTATTTTAAAAACCATATTAAACCCTCCATCTGACAATATTTTTCATGTTAGATGTGCATGTCATAATTTAAATTTGTGTGTTCAAGATGCATTAAAATAGTCGAACCATATATAGTTAACATTAGAAATTGTGTACATTTTATTGCATTAAGTGGCACCATATTTCAAGAATGGAAAGCTTGGTGTAGGCTTAAAAATGTACATTTTAGAAAATTTTCAAAGGATGTTAAACACCGATGGAACTCTACTTTTGATTTGCTACAAGTTGTTACTGAATATAAAGCGTGTATAAATGATTTTTGTCATGCAAAAAATATGCCAAATTTTGAAATGACTCACCAACATTGGTTTTATGCCGAATCTTTGTTAAAATTTTTAGAACCTTTTAAAACCGCAACTTTCAAATTTTCAAAATCTTATGAATCTACTTCTAGTAGCATTTTTATTTCAGTACTTACTATGATGCAAACTTTCAAAAAAATGATCGATGATGCTTTTATTGGTCATATTGTGAAATTTGCATATGTAAAAATTTTGAAGTATTTTAATCCTCCTCCTATGTTGTATTGTGTTGCTACTGTGATGGATTCTCGTATCAAATTAGAAGGTACGAAGAGTTTGATTCAAATGTTTTTTACTTTACTTGGGCCAGATGAATCTGAAATTGATTGCGGAATATTTTTAGTTAAATTTGAATCGACATTAAATAACTTGTATGATTATTATTATAGAAGTTTTGCATCTAGTAGTACAACTTCTTTAGTTAGTTCTTCTTCTGCTACTTCTAAAGATAAGGATAAGAGTAAATTAGATGATAGAACATTTAATTTACTTGCACAAATTCAATCAAAAAAACCTAGGACTAATCAATCAAACGAATTAAATTGGTATAATCAACAAGATTCTAAATCTTTTATTTCTTCAGTAGATATTTTACAATGATGGAAAGACCATGAACATACTTATAGTATTCTTAAATATATGGCTAAAGATCTACTAACTCCTCCTGTCTCTACAGTTGCTTCAGAAAGTATTTTTTTTACAAGTGGCAGGGTTCTAACCGATTACAGGAATCACTTGAAGCCCCAATCGTTGGAGATGCTCGTCTGCATAAAAGACTGGCTGAAGGCCGAAGATAGGACTCAAGGAAAAGCATTTGACACGTTCACAAGTGGGAGCACCTCGACGGAAGAAGAAGAAGAAGAACAACAATAGCAACCAAAATGAAGAATTTAAGATCAACAACAACAACAACAAATTGAAGACAATTGTAAATGCATAAAAAATTGTATAAAATTTTTGTTTGTTATTTAAAATTAGGAAAATTTAAAAAAATTGAAATTGTATCTAAGAAATTTATATTGTATAAAACAAATTTGTAGAAAATTTTTATTTCTTATTACAAATTGTGAAACTTGTATAAGTTGAAATCATATTAATAATATATAAGATTTTTTGAGCAATTTCACTCTTTCATTCTTATTATTATTATTATTACATTTTTTGTTTATTATTAAAATTACATTGCATTTTTTGTTTAAGTAAAAAAAAAAACAAATTAACTTTAGACGTGCCAACCCGCGACCCGACCCGACTAGACCCGGGTTGGACCCGAAAGGGTTCACGGGTTGGGAGGGTCGTGAATTAGCGCTATCGACCAGGCCCGACCCGGTTCGGTTAACCCAAAGACCTGACCCGAATCCGCCCAAGTTGGGTTCCAACACGGGCGGTTTCGACCCAACCCGACCCTTTAGACCCGTTTGCCAACCCTATGAAAGAGAGACATTTTGAAGCAGCTCGAACGGGACAAAAAAATGGATGTTGGTCTCTATAAGACGAAAGTAAATGTGTTGTTTATGATCCCATTTTCAATTGCGACCTCTAATAGCACTTCAATCAGGTCCACAAAAGTTAGTAGTATTAGATAAAAGGGTAAAAAACAAAGTACCTCCCCAACCGTTTGGGCTAAATACAATATGCCCATATAACGTTTGAAAAAATACGTTTAACACATTCCTCCGTTAACTTAACCCCATCCATTAAGTTAGAATTATTGAATTACCTTTTTACCCTTACCCTTTCATAATTAAATATCTTCTTCTTTTTCCTCTTTCTTCATTCTTTTTCTTCATTCTTATCAGTTATTTCATCAGAATATCCGGTATCCTTGGGGGATTTGATGATCGATCATTATTTTAAAAGCAAGAGTACTTGCAATTGTATATTTCTGATGGTAGTCGAAACTGCATACATGAGCATTAATTTAGTGCATAATATTGTTTTTAAGTATTAATGTTTCCACATTTGAGCTTGAGGCATGTTGGTTGCATATACCACTTGACTAGGTAAGCTGATGTTGGATTTCACTATTTCTTTTGCATTGCCATAATATTTTCAAAATGCTCGATGACCTGTGAACAATATTTTGAGAATGCTACTGCAGTGTGAACAATATTTTGCTACAGTAAAATGCTGAGTTATTCAATTTTTCTTTTCCAGACTCGATAAGAAGTTTTCATTGAGATGAATTTACTATATAAACTATATTATGCATATTTGATCATTTTTTTATGGAACTCTCACTCTTCAGTATCATCTTCACTAGTGTAATGCACGTGCGATGCACGTGGGGAAAATGGATAGGGGGAATGAAAAGGACCAAAAAAAAACTACCAACACGTGCGCTGCACGTGTTGACACACACACATTAAGAAATAAAAAAATGTTTATTTGTTTGAACCCCAACTCTCCCATTAATATAGTAGAGATTATCGTAAGTCCCCACCCACCACATGAACTCAAAAAAGAAACTCCTTGAAATAAAAAAGGAACTCACATGAACTCAAAAGGAATGAAAAAAAAGAATGAATAAAGAGAAAAAAAAAGATTTGATTATGAAAGGGCAAGGGTAAAAAGGTAATTCAATAATTCTATCTTAACGGATGGGATTAAGTTAACGGTGGAATAGATTAAATGTACTTTTTCAAACGTTATATGGACATATTGTATTAAGCCCAAACGTTGGGGGTAATTTGGTTTTTGCTCTAGATAAAATAACAGAGAAGAATGCTTCATATTCTAGTCGACTCAAAAAATATATATATGAATAATTAAGCTAACCAAAAGCATTTCATTAAAATAGTAAAGTAATAATAAGAGTCTTTAATTCGGTCTATTATTATGTGCTGCAATTTGTTTACATTAGGCAAATTAAATCATCTTTGCTATATATACTTGAATATTAAGCAAAAGGGGTGGTTTCTCCTATTGCTTCCATTGTATACGACATGACGAAAATGCTCTTAGAAGGCCAAAAAATGATGCATAAAATGTAGGGACGGGAAGAAGCAGCGGAACATGCATTGCACATGAAATAACCTATTTATAATTTAAAAAGTTAGGACGTGCTTCTGTGAACATGTTTCTGTGAACGTTTTTTACTTATCCTTTTACAATACATGAAATGATGAAAATGCTCTAGGAGGCTAAAAAATGGGGCAAAAAAAGAAGAGAGGAAAAATTGTTGGGATTGGAGCGTCAACAAATGCCCTCTAGTCACAGCAGAACTAATTAGAGCAATGAGGAAGTCGAAGTAAACGAGGCGAATAAATTGAGCAAGCAAGTAGATCCACCAAACTAATACAAATACAACAATGATGACTTATCCCGGTTAGCTTTTGCTTAATCCGGGAGAAAATATAGGGAGATCGGATATTCAACTAGAGGAGATTACAAGGAGTTACTGATTCATTTGACACAAGGTATTAAACTCATCCACCAAGAACTATCTCTCTCTCGAGCCTCTCTTTGCAATGGAGAAAAGAATCTATGAAGTACTTCCTCTCATATTGGAGGAGTTTACAATATATATAGAAGAATAGAGAGAAAACCTAGGTCTAATCTTGATTCTCAGTCGTCCGATATAACTGGAAAAGAAGTAACTGAATAGGAGCCGCACGATATAACTTGGAGTTGAAGATTGGACTGAACCGAGCTAACAAATCGAAGCCCAAAAACGAACACAGCACCGCGGGCGATCGACCGTCCAACCAGACTGGTCGACCGTACCACTCTCTGACATTCCCTATACTACGAGCGGTCGGGGGTAAGGTCGACTGTCACTAGGGCTGCAAACGAGCCGAGTCGAACCGAGTATCTTGAGGATCGAGCTCGGCTCGTTAAGCAATCGAGCTCAGTTTTCGAGCTCGAGCTTGGCTCGAGCTCGTTTCGAGCCAAGCTTTGACCAAGTTCGAGCTGAGCAGCTCGCGAGCTTAGCTTGATAATCAAAAAAGCCCAAGCTCGAGCTCGGCTCATTAAGCTATCGAGCTCGTTTCGAGTTGAGCTTTGACTGAGTAGCTCGCGAGTAGCTCGATTCGTTTGCAGCCCTAACTGTCACCAAGACCGGTCGACCGCAACTAGCCTGCACCCTTGCTGCTACTGTTTTTTCTTTTACTCACTTTGAAGCTTCGACCTCCGTGCTTCATATTACCTTCTTTTAATCTGAATAACGAGTATACAAGACACAATCCTAACAAACTCCACATTGGATTGCATATGAGTGCTATCACATGATGTGTTACTCATCTCCAAACTCTAAAAAATTCTACTTGCAAAGAAAACTTAGAACAATAGCTTCTTTTTCTAATTGAAATGATCTCTACCCAATCTCACCAAATTCAGTGTCGCCCCTCAAAGGCACACCTCCGTAGATGTACTTATGAAGTTGCCAAACTCCGCACGAAATCCACATACCCGTAGGCTTTCTCCACCTCTCGACGATATTCGAACGTCGTGGTCTCGTCTCGATGATTCTAGTTGCGGCAAACTAGCTGAGCTTGCGGGAATAATGGGAAAAGAACTATCAACCCCTGCGGAGGATTTTCGAATTCCCCAAAGCTTTGTAGAGATTGTGTTGGCTTGGCCCAACCACTGTCATACCTCTAATCACTTCATGACGACCTTAAAAAACAGACAGAACTCCACCTCGAGCTGTATACCTGCAGCCCCATGCATCAAGAGTTCCCAAGGAAATCAGAATCCATTTTAGCAGAGGAATATGCAAAACATCCCTTCAAATGATCATGTGTAGATCTCGCATCTTCAACTCAACTGTCCCCTCACCCACTACTTCACAAATCTCTCAAGTTCCCATTGTCACACAACGTCCCGTAGTAGACTTATAAGTAGAAATTAACTCCCTCTTGGAGCAAATATGAGAAGAACTTCCTTATTCAAGAAGCCAACTAGAATCCACTTCTAAAGAATTTGAAACAAGAAGACACGAACCACCTGAATCAAAGGCACCAAAGGCACTAACTACATTAGCGGCTGAACTTTTGTTCTTGGCGCTCTCTTGATTCTGCAATTTTCAACAGTCTTTCTTGATATGCCCTGGCCTCTTGCAATATCGGCAACAGATCGAATCCTTTTGCAAAGCACTTTGTCTTTCCCCCGAAGGACCATCCACTGCTAGACAACTTGTAAGAATAGACGATGAAGATTTATGGATCTCCTTCCTAAGTTGATTTTCTTTCAATGCTTTGATTACACCATCTACCGAAATACTCTTCTTGGCAGATCTACCGTGTAGCATGGTCGTGATCAAAGGCTTGTACGAATTCGGCAATGAATATATCAGGTTGAAAGCTTTATCTTCCTCACACACATCTGCGTTGATCGCCTTAAGTTCAGATAATACCTTATTGAACTCTATAATGTGGTCTTGGAGATCGGTACCTTCCTTCATAGATAAATGGAACAACTTCATCTTCCAATGCATCCGATCTAATAACGACGAACCAGAGTAGTTAGCTATGAGTCTTTCCCACAAACTCGCTGCTTCAGTTTCTTCAAGAAATCTGTACTTGACCTCGTCCGCCAAGGATAGTCGAATTAGACTTATGGCTATTTCACGAATATCTTCCCAAACATCATCCTTCATATCAGTTGGCTTTTCCTTCTTCTTAACTGCTGACTGCAACCGTTCTTGAACAAGAACATCATACATGTTAGTCTTCCAAAGATTGAAATTGATCTTACCATCGAACTGCTTGATCTTCAAAATACTATGGCCTGTCATCTTAACTAAGGAACTCAGCAACCTGAAGCTCTGATACCAGTTGTTGGGATTGGGACATCAACAAATACCCTTTGGTCGCAGCGGAACTAATTAGAGCAATGAGGAAGTCGAAGTAGACAAGGTGAATAAATTGAGCAAGCAAGTAGATCCACCAAACTAACACAAATACAACAACGATGACTTATCCCGGTTAGCTTTTGCTTAATCTGGGGAGCAATATAGGGAGATCTGATATTCAAGAAGTTACTAATTCACTTGACACGAGAAATTAAACTCACCCACCAAGAACTATCTCTCTTTCGAGCCTCTCTTTGCAATGGAGAAAAGAATCTATGAAGTACTCCCTCTCATATTAGAGGAGTTTACAATATATATAGAAGAATAGAAAGAAAACCTATGTCTAATCTTGATTCTCAGTCGTCCGATATAACCTGGAAAAGAAGTAACTGAATAGGAGCCGCACGATCTAACTTGGAGTTGAAAATTGGGCTGAACCGACCCAACAAATCGAAGCCCAAAAACGAACACAGCGCTGCGGGCAGTCGACCGTCCAACAAGACCGGTCGACCGTACCACTCTCTAACATTCCCTGTACTACGAGCGGTCGGGGGTGCGGTCGACTGTCACCAAGACTGGTCGACCGCAACTAGCCTGCACCCTTGCTGCAGCTGTTTTTCCTTATACTCACTTCAACGCTTTGACCTCCGTGCATCATATTACCTTATTTTAATTTAAACAACGAGTATACAAGACACAATCCTAACAGAAATAACATGGACAAATGCATTGCACATTGGGTAACCTAGTTACAATTTGCAAAGTATAAGCATGTTTATGTGGATATTACTATGGACGTCTCTGCGCATGCTTCCACAATACATGAAATGTTAAAAATAATATTAGGAGACCGAAAAATGGGTCATAAAAAGTGGGGAGGAGAAATAGCATGGGCACATGTATTGCACATGGGTAACCTAATTATAATTTAGAGAGTTGACACGTGCTTACATGGACAATGTTTTTATGGTCTTACACATGTATTGCACATATTTTTCATTTTAATTTGTTTTTCAATAACAATTAGTATGAATTGAGAAAATAATTAGCCTTTGTAGTACTAACCAGACGTAGATTAAAGATGCGATAATGATGGTACGAGACCAGCTAAGATACAAGTCAACGACGAAAGGACTGAGAAGCGGCATTATCCCACGCCATACCATGTGTTGACTCCGGCAGCGGCAACCGCTGTGGATTGGCCTAGTTGTTCCGTCAAATACATGATCTGGTTCAGCGATATGCCTTAATAGACCGTCCTATCCATGAACTCCAGACCTAGTTAATGGAATTATGGAAACTTCAATACAAACACGGTTTTTTTGTTGGAAATGGAAATGAATGGGCTATGGTAGCCGATGGAGATACATATAATGAAGAAGGCCAAGGTCCAATCGCCCGGTCGTTGACCCAGTGATTGTACGGCCACTATAGTCGACGACAGTGAGCTTAAGGGGAGGGATGCATGGATTAAGGGATCAAAATCCATAGAGCATCCACAGTTGTTTGCTTGTTTGCCATTTTTTTCATTTTATGTGTACGGTAGCGTACACAGTCGTAAGTTATTTTGCCATTTTTTAACAATTCGGCTACAGTAGAAAAGAAAAAATAGCATTCGAAATAGCAAAATGCATATTATAACTGACGTCAGGATTATTTAATTATATTTTTAATTAATCGGACGAAAGAAGTAAAAAAAAAACAAAGAAAAAACAACCCAGAAAATGCCTATAATGGCTGGACGGGGGTTCATTTCCTTTATAAAAAAATTTTGCAAATTACCATCATTGGTTACTGTTTGCAATTATTTAATTTTGTTTTGCAAAATTTATAAATTGATTTTGCAATTCTATAAATGTTTTTGCAAATTTATAAATGTTTTTGCAAATTTTTTTGCTTAAAAAAACCTCCTTAAAACTCATCTGGTCAATAGGCAATTTTTTTTTCCGCTTTGATTTTTCATCCCGTATATTTAATTAATATTTTCTAAGTTTCTGCCTATATAAATTATTTTTTAATCACAGACGAAACACATCATGTTTCGTCTGTTTTTTTTTAACGGATTTATGTATTTTTTGCCTTTTTCGTGACTCCAGCATTTCGTCCGTTTTTTGTTTTTTTTTAACGGATTTATGTATTTTTTGCCTTTTTCGTGACTCCAGCATTTCGTCAAAACGGATTGGTAAAATATGTATTTTATCATTTTTTACCTCAAACGACTGTGGATGCTCTTATTGAGTTCTTTCTCTTCTTCTTCTTCATTTAAACAGGCAAAGAAGAGCAGATTTTTGTACGAGTAGGACTATCTACATTGAAAGGGACATGACCATCTATCTATAAAATCTCACTAACCAAAATTTCAATGACAAATCTGATCAGTCTTTTTCCCATAGCGGATACTTGTCATATCCAGTGATTCATACTGTAATATTTAAACACCCAACTTATGAGTACGAAATATCTATCCATTTATATATAGTACTGTATATAATTGGAGAATGAACATTTGTCTATGACGTCCTCACTCACATTATATAACTAACCAGATTTATTAGTAAAGAAGAAAATCATTCACCACTATTTAATCATAGGAACATGGTTATACGTATCATCATTTAATACAATGATTGGTACAAGAAGAATATACACTCGAGCCATACCTGATCAATACCTGAAGTAGCATCAAGAATTCAGATACCGAGGACTCGTATGACTACATGAATCAAAGAAGGTAGAAGGCTTACAGGTGCATGTTTTCAATAACTATTAATGGTCTTAAAATGAAGTATCGGCTTTTTTCTTAGACACATGAGCTTGCGCAAAGACTGTTGATCACCAGCGTCACAGCACTGAGCCCAGCAAGCAACCAGTTCAAGTAATCAAGATGAGCTCGGCTTAGATTATCAGAAAACCAACTCTCACCAGTCTTTTCACTAACATCGTCAATCACTGACCAGAAAATTACACAGGAAACTCCGATTCTGATTCCGAAAATGCTAAGATACAGTGCAAGGCCAAGGCTTCTCAATGCATCAGGAACTTGATCATAGAAGAACTCTTGCAGGCCAACCATTGTAAACGCATCAGCAATACCATAAAGAACATATTGAGGAACCAACCACCATACACTCATTGGAATGGTTGCGTTAGGATTATCCATCAGCTTGAAATCTCTAGCTATTTCAACCCTTTTCTTCTCGACTTTGGCTGCTACGATCAAAGATATTATTGATACAAAAATCCCCGTTCCAATTCTCTGAAGAATGGTTAAACCCGGCGGAAGTTTAGAAATTTTTTGAGCAATTGGCATGAGGATATACGGTCGTAGGTGGGAATGAAAGTGATGATAGCTGTGCAGATTAAGCTTTGGAGGGAAGCAAGCGGAACTTTAAAGCTCAGGCCAATGAAAGTGATGATAGCTGCTTCCTTGTTTGGTGAAGAAGGTTGAGGATTGAGTAAAAACAATGGCGTACATTATACAGGTTGCCCATATTGGAAAGTCCTGGAGAACGCCCTTGGCTTCGTTGATTTGTCTAATGCTTGATGCACTACTATCATCATCTAGCCTGTAACCTGACCTTGGCAACAACTCTAGATGCAATTCTATTAATTTTGAAGCATTATTATCTGATATAGTTGATTCATATAATCGCTGTAAAATTATAATATATTATCGAAATTTATTACTTACCTATCCATTTAGATACTTGGTGAATGTTAGTTACAGGTCAGCTAAAATTCTGGCATTATGTACAACTTCGGTTGCTTCTGTATACAGTGATTCCATCTGTCACTGCCAATTGGCCAAAGGCTTATTCTGCCAAAATGTAAAGTTGTCTCTCGTGCCATGTTCTCTAATATATCTCATCATACATGGTGATGCGGTTTGTTTTTGGGGATTGGCTGCACCAGGTGTGAGTTCTCTCAATTTGTTATTTAGCAGAAGTCTCGGTACCGGCTGTACGCCCGACCCTCGGCTGGGGACGGTTCAGGAGGAAGTAAGGCAGAGTGGAGGACTGATGCTCGGCTCGGATCTGAGGGCTCGGCTCGCTCTCGTGTACCTGCACTCGGTCTAGGAACACCGGGGTTGATCCTGGTGGCAGGCCCTCCGACGATCTAGTTAGTTACTAAAGAGCAACGGTAGTAAGAACTTTTTAGAGGAGAAAGATTGACTACCTTGTAAAGGAAGGAGAGGACCTGGTATTTATAGACATGCCAAACGGGTCTGGATCCGCTTGGGCCGGGTCTGGACCTGTTTGCCCGTGGGCCTAACGTGGCAGAAGCCCATGGGGCTTAGTGCTGATCTGATGATCAGGGGTGAGCGGTTTTTGAGGGGATCTGGTGGCCTAGGGGAGGCCACGTCATCTGACCTATATCACATGGTCTCACCGAGATACATATGTCCAAAACGAAAACTACACCATCATTTTAAAAATTAATATATTATGCCTTAATAAGCTTCCTGGAAAGTCAGAGAACTAAATGAAATATGAGGATACTGGGAGTCCTACGGCATAGCTGGAAATTTCTTCCTATGGCACACTAAAAATTCAATCTACGTCATCAAAATTCACGATCCACACCGTTCAAGTTGATCATCATACCTTAAAAGAAAGAATGAATTATAGCTGAATTTGAACATGTTTTGACCATTCATCATGAGGTTGCAACATGAACGGTTTTTCAACTATATTGCGACCACTAAATGTATTAGAAAAACATATTCAAATTTGACAATATTTCGTCCTCTTATATTTTATGACATGCTGAACACTTTGAAAGGTGTGGTGCAGATCATGGATTTGGGCGAAGGAGGGTGTACGGTTTTTTTGGGTGTCAGAAGACGAATTCGGCTGTGTTTGGTTTGTTATTTTGAAAACAGTTTTTTAAAAATGAGAGTATAAAAGGCGTTTGGTAAAAAAAAATGAGAGTACAAAACATTAGTCACAACTGGGCCCCACAACACAGCAAACAGCCAAAACAACCACTCACAAAAAAGCAACTCAGATCGCCTCAGGTAAAACAGCAAACAGCAAACTTCACCCACTGAGCTTCTTCTCCTACCTCACTTCGACGGAGAGAGAGAGAGAGAGCGGGAGTGAGGAGCGACTGCGACGCGATGAAGGCTGGCGACTGCGACGCGACTAAGGCGACCGATCGCTGGCGGCGAGGTGCTGGCGTTCGGGAAGAGACGCAGCGACGAGGACGACGGAACGATCGGTGCTCTGTTTTGGGGAGCAAAACAAAGGAGGGGGAGGAGCACGGTTGTGGAGGAGCTTCGGGGATCTGTGAGTGGTCGCAACTTGACGTCGAGGGAATGACAGATGGCAGGGACGAAGTCGAGGACGAGGAGTAGCGGAGACTGAGGGGCTTGGGGATCCGAGGTTGAAGATGACCGGGGTGGTCACGAATTGAGGCAGAGGAAGACGGCGAGATGGTGAGCGGCAATGGTAGGTCGACTCGACGATGAGGGGTGAAGATGAGGTAGAGCGCTGTCTTGTGGCGGTGGGGAGCGGCGACACTCGTCAAGGAGCAGTCGACGAAGGAGGCTCGACGTGGGCTCGAGCGGTAGGGATCGATGATGGGTGCGAGTTACAATGGGTTTCGGCGCCAACCCATTGGAAGAAGGTAGGGGATGAGTTCGGAGCTAGAAGATGGGTTCAACGAAAATCGACACGAAGGAGACGGAGGTTCGGGGCTTCGATAATGGCAACTCGACGAGGACTGAGGTCGAGCGGGGGTTGAGGAGGAGGTGGTGCTTCGGGGATCTGCGACATGCTGACGAGGAGGAGTAACGGAGGCGGCGACTGGCGGAGAGGCAAGGAAGGGTCGCACGAGGTAGAGGAGTTGAAGAACGGGGCGGGAGAGAGGAGAAGAGGGAGAAGGAGGGTGAATAGTGCGGGGTGATTTTGGGAAATGCATTTGCAAAAGCGGTTTTGCAAAAAACCCATATCCAAACACCATTTCCCTATTAAAAAAAAAACTAAAAAACAGGTTTAAAAAATCTATCCAAACACAGCCGAAATATCTCCTATGCCACATTTTCTCCCATTTTCTCATGAAATATTTGCATTTGTGGTTTTGTATGTTGGTCATATAGGGAAACATTGCATCTAGGTGCCTGTAGATCAGTCCTACATAGTACTAGACTATTAGTACCAGATTCTAGCTCGAAGTGAATGTTACATGGTACCACTCTCAATTATACTGCGAGAAAGGTGACCAAAAACTTTGACGAACTATCAGAAAAAAATATCACCAAGTTAAATGTAGACTAACTCCCAAGTGTTGGAAAATGATCTATGTAGGCTCACATATGTAACTAAATGTATAATTGCTATTCTAAAGTCTAACCCAAATTAAAGTGATCTAATGAAGATTAAGTAATGGGTTAAAAGCATATAATTTAAAGTGTGATATAACACGCATAGAGACCGTAAAGTAAATTTCTTATTTTGTGAAGGGCAAAATTGGAAATCAATAATTATCAATTAGGGTTACGGTCCCCTATATATACGCATCTTCTTATTCCATTTGTCATCCCATCAACAGAAGAATAGAGAGACGGCCTCTCATAGAAGTGCGTATCATATAGGAAGATCCAAACCCTCTGCGCAATCTCCAACAATGACTTCAGGTTAGTGCTTCCGCTTTTAATGTTCTTCTTCTTTTAATTTAGCAAAGATCTATAGTTTCATGATTTAGGATTTTATATTAAAGCACTTTTGCAACATGACAACATGATTAAGATCTAAATTCATAGAAACATGTTTTAAATTGTTATTAATGTTTTATGCATGTTCTTAAGTGTATATAAAACTACAACAATTGGTATCAGAGCCATCCTTGCTAAATTAATTGAAGAAAATTTAGGGTTTATTGTTTAAAGGAAATTCAAGAAATTAAGGGTTTCTTTTTTATTTTTCTTTTATATATTTGTCTTCTAAAAATTCAGATTCAATAATTAAATTGCTCATGGTGTTCTGCGTTACTTTTCTGTTGTGATAATCTTCAACTCTTTTAAAGATATACACACGTAAAGATTGAAGATCTTCAACTACATGAAGTAAGGTGGTTAATTAAGTCATTTTTTACCTTTCTGGGTATTGTTTTTTTTTACTGATTTGTATGAGTTGAAGCCAAAACAAAAATTAATGAAAGGATTAGAAAAATGATTTAAGATATCTTTTTTTTTTGACATGAATACAGATCTGATGTGAAAAAAAAAAAAAAACCGTCAAATCCAAACCATCTGCAGCTGCTGACGTGGTTTAATTTAGTAAGCATTTAAGATTCAGTTTAAGCATTTAAGACGTGGGGCCCACCCGATTTAATTAAAAAAAACCAACAAACCTGTGAGCACTGTTTAATTATGATTTTGAAATTTTTGATAAAGTTTTTTAAAGATATGGATAGAATTAAAGAGATTTTCCTATAGAATATACTATGGGGTGTGGATTAATTTGGCTAGTAGGGCCCAGGAGAGTAGCAGAATGCTGCTGCTACTTTGAATGCTGCCGTCAGCCACATGGCTGATGTGGCAGGGGGTGGGACCCCCGAAAGGGGTGCTGCCTTGCCTGCAGTCTTGCCACGTGGGCAGATGGGCCCGGTTTGAGGCAGGCAGCAGGGTACTGCTGTTGTGTAAGTGCAGATGGCATATGGGTCCCCCTAGCGTGGCTTCGGCTGCGCGAGAAGAGAAGGATATGTAATTTATTAATTTTGTTTTCAGTTATGATTTTGTTATCATTTTAAATAGATATTATCTTGAAATTATCCATCTACAAATAAAGTAAAATTATGATATTAAGAAAAAGATAAAATTTTGGGAAATAATTAAATTTAAATTTTGGTTTTGATTTTTTCTTATGAATGTCTAATATTTTGAATAGTTTAATTGAAACAAAATGTCGCCAAAGTAATCTCTTTTGTGTAGATTAATTTATTTAAAATATCAAGATGATTGTGTGTTTGTAATTCATGCATTTATTAACTGACCCAAAGGTAAGTTGATATTTGGCCGAATTTCATACACATCTGTGGTAATAAATATGTGACAATTATAAGGTATTCCATGTGAACAATAAGTCAGTCCAAAGAATGACTTATTATTTGACAGGATTTATTGTCAATATTTGATTATTACAACAAGAGTACCGCTTACAGTTAATGTTGCTGTCCAAAGACTTGATATTAATGTTGTGCCTGGTATCTTGAGATGGGATTAACCATTATTTAAATTTATTGTTTTATATGGATTCTCATGTGAGCTTATTTTATTTATTTTTTGTTCTATATTCAGCTAATGTATCTTCTGCTCCCTCAATAACTGCTAACATCAATTCTATTCCCATGCTTAATGGGACTTTCAAGGAATGGAATGAGACCCTACTGATAACTCTTGGCTGTATGGAATTAGACCATGCATTAAGGGAAGAACAACCTCCATCTCTCACTACGGAAAGCACTCCTGATGATAAAAGGATATTTGAGAGATGGGATCGTTCAAATCACATGAGTCTAATGATTATAAAACACAGCATTCCAGAAGCCTTTAGGGGCACAGAATCCGATGGGATTACTAAGGCCAAAGATTTTCTCGATCAAATTAGGAAACGTTTTGCTAAAAACGATAAGGTTGAAATGACTATACTTATGACTTCTTTGATGTCTATGAAGTATAAGGGTCGAGGAAATGTAAGGGAGTACATTATAAAAATGTATCATGTTGTTTCAAGACTTAAGGCACTCAAGCTTGAATTTCTTGAGGACTTGCTTGTGCTTATGGTTTTGGTATCACTTCCTGCACAGTTTAATCAATTCAAGATCAGTTACAACTGTCAAAAGGAAAAATTGACTCTAAATGAGCTCATTTCTCACTGTGTGTGTAACACCTCGAATTTTTAAAAATATCGGAAACACTTGTTTTATATATTTGGAGTGGTGAATAATTATTTTGATATATTTTATTTTTAAATATGGATATTGGTATGAGTATTTATTGGACTGGTGTAAATGGTATATTGAAGCCATGAGTTGAGATTTTATGTGAATAAATATTGTTTATTTTATTTTATAATTTTGAAGGATTATTGCGAGATAATTGCAATGTATTTTGTATTGTTGGTGCTATTAAAGAAAAGAGTTGGGGTTTACTTGAAATATTTTGGAGGTCTAGGGGTCTATTTGTAAATATCCATTTATAAAATATTATTATTATTATAATTTTATCTCTACTAGTATAATGGGAGAACACCTTAGTGTAATTTGTCCTCAACCCAAATATTTTCGAAAGTGGACCAGTTATGGGCTAACTTTGGTAAATATTTTCGAAAGTGGACCAGTTTGGTAAATATTTTCCACAGTGGATCAGTTTGGAAATTATTTTCTTATAACCCCTCCCCCCTTCCTTTCCCTCATCCTCCCCGTTTCTTTCTTATTCCCGATCACAGCCGAACCCATTCGGTTGGACATTCTCCCACCCAAATCTCTTCCACTTCTCCATGGTTTTTAAATTAAACTGAGGGGTATACTAATTGAAGGGTTCTCTACAACGTGGTAGCATCGAATTTTCGAAAGGATTCCGAAAAGGTATACCCTATTTTATTTATTCGTATAAAATTTAGTGTGGTTAGTTTTATTTAGTAGGATTATGATGGTAGAGAGATTTAGAGGTGTTGGAAGTAGAAGATTTGGGAAATGAGTGAGTTGTTAGAGAAGTTGCAATTTGTTAGTAAATTAGGATTTTGGATTTGTAAGATAGAGATATATATATATATTAGAAATATCCTTTAGATGGTGGTAAAAAAATTTTAGTGAGCCATTAGAATAAAATGGGGAGTGGTGATTTTGGCATAAACTCGAATTATGGAGTTTATGAAATCGGGTAGAAAACTCGATCCAAATAATTGTAGAAAATGCCTGTGAGGGTGTAGAGTATTATGGAAGTATTAATATAAATTTAGGATGATTTTTATAGGCTTAAGCTCAATTAAATTGAGTGAAATAGACTATAGGTGAAAAGTGCACGCCGGGTGTTCGATGAAATGCCCGAGCGAGATTTAGTGAGAATTGATGAGTTCGGAGGTGTAGTTGAGTCCCATTATTATTATTAATCCTAATATATGAGATTAGGAAAAAGAGGATTAAAGAAATTAGAAAATATGAATTTTTCTTATTAGAAAGCCTCCGATCAATAAGGGAATGTTTGTATGGGGACCCAAATTCGGAATCCGTCGATGTAGCTCGGCTACTTAGGTCATTTGTAACGTGTGGGTGAAGACGGATTCAAATTTGGAGGTCCGTAGGTCGAGTTTTGAGCTTTAAACTAATCGGTTCTATAATTTTTCAATTAGGAGGAAAAAGTCGAACTTCGACTGGCTTCAGGACGGACGTGGGACATCGTTTGCTCGAGCCGTCAGGTGAGTACGTTGTGTTTATGAATATTTTATATCGTGGCCAAATTTCGTGGCCTTTTGATATGTTTTGTGGGTGTTATGCCAAAAAATGAATTTTCGTTGAAAATACGGATTTTTAAGGATCCAAAATGGGTTTTTGAGACATGTGATGAAATTAACTATTTTAAGTATATAAAGCCTATATTATGGGTTAATGTGACGTGTTGAAGTATAAAAACTAAATATATTGAATTGTTTATGCATATTTTCGCCCCGTGCATGTTTCGTGCATGTTTTTGGGTATATAGGCCGATATAGGTAATTTGGCATATGCGGAGCCTTGTGTATGGGCTAGCATGTTATGGACGGAGGTTATATGATGTAATTAGACGAAATTAGTGATTGTGATCATGTGTTGGAAACTCGTGTATTTATAATGCATGTTTTGGGCATGTTTTGGGACATATAGACCCTTATAGGTGATTTTACTTACATGAAATAAGGTGTATGACCTAGTATGCTATAATTGGATATTATGAGATTTAATTAGAGGAAATAAGTGATTTTGGCCCCTTTGTCTGGGACACCCGCATGTGTGGGGTATATTTGTAATATACATATAGATGATTATGACGTGTGATGCAATAGTGGATGAAATTAATAATTGGATACGTGTTTACATTTTAACTATGTTCGAAGTGAAATAATGGGCAATAATATGATATTATTCTGTGATGATTTATACATTTTGATACGCTTACGATACAGACTAACGTCTTATAATTCTTTTATTTACAATATAACTTGGTGTATGTTTATGGGTGATTTAATGAAGTAGTAAATAGCATGGTATTTATAATGGGTGATGTTATGGCAAAATAAATAACATGGTGTGTATATCTGTGATATACTGAGATGATAATTATATCGTGGACATCAGATGTGCATCAAATGCAAGATAAAAAGTGAGATGGTATGTGTTAATAAAAGGTGTTATTAATTCACATGATTAAAGCTAAGAATGTGGCAATTGTTTAATTAAAAGCTGTGATGCTTTGTGTTGATTTAATAAGGTGAAAAGATGTAATGATAAATGCTAATAACAGATGGCTTTGTTGACCAGTACCTACAGCAATCCTGGGGGTTTGGGCTAGACCTCCTAACGCCCAAGGACCGGCTTGGGAATAGTGGACCCAAACTATGTTTGGGGTAAGTGATTTTATCGCCCAAGCTATCGGCTTGAGGCCCGGTTTTCCCTCGATGACAGCTGTCGCGAGGAAGCACCCAGTTTACCTGGGACGTGGTTTTTCCCTCCTGGCTATCGGCTGGGAGGAAGCACCCAGTTTATCTGGGACGTGGTTTTTCCCTCGATGACAGACGTCGCGAGGAAGCACCCAGTTTACCTGGGACGTGGTTTTTCCCTCTTGGCTTCGGCTGGGAGGAAGCACCCAGTTTACCTGGGACGTGGTTTTTCCCTCGCTAGTTCGGCTAGGAGGAAGACGTAGCCTCGGACGAGTAAGACTCTGTGTGAGCATCGGACCGCGTGTTTACTGGGCTGTCGGCTTTCAGTATGTTGGGATACTGTGGCTCACTGGTCGACAAACTAATAAAATAAATAAGTGTTAATAATAAATGTGGTAATAAAGAAAGTGGAAAGTGGAATGTGAAATGGGGTGTGGAAAAGAAAGTGGATAGTAAATTGTGGACTGTGTGTGGAAAAGAAAGTTGTGTGAATGAAGTAAATGTGAAAGTGAACGTGCTATGAGTTAGTATATGAAAAGAAGTGATAAATGCAGATTGTGATTAATTTAAGATGAAAAAAAAATAAAAGAGATGTGTTATCAGGAATAATACGAAGTAATTGTATTATGTGTGTGATCATTAAAGTAAAATACAGTTGATATGTGTTGTACCTTGGAATTGTGTCAAGGAACTACCTGCCTGCAATTTTAGTGGAAATTGTGGGAACTACCTGCCTTGGCATAATTCGCAGGGTGAATGGATATAATAGTGGTAATGATTAATAGAAATGAGAAATAAAGTGAAGTGAGGATGATAAGTGATTGAAGCGAAATTAATAATCAAGCTATCGGCTTGAGATGTGATGTGATATTACCCAAACTGTGTGTTTGAGGTACAGTGATGATTACCCAAGCTATCGGCTATGGGATGTGATATGTGGTGGCCCCAGAGTGTGTTTGGGGATTAAGTGAAAATGATAATAAGATTTATTGTTATAAGAAAAAGTAATTACTAAAGTGATATAATATGATGTGAATGAGCTATAAAACATGGTTTTGATGCAATGAGTATAAGAATTCGAATTAATGAGGTGTTAATGATGTGATGAAATGTGAGTAAATCGCATGTGCAATGAGATGTGGTAATTATGTCATAAGATATGAAGGAAGGTGGTAGTATGAGAATAGATGCATATGTTTATGATGTGATACTTTTATAACATAATAAAATAAATACCTGTTTTATGAGATTGGGTATGACAATGGTTATTAAAGAAAGTATGTTGTGATATGAGTTTGTGTACCTTGGGAGTGTGTCGGGGAACTACTCGCCTGCTATTTCCGTGGAAATGGTGGGAACTACCTGCCTTGGCACAACTTCCAGGATGAATGTGTGTGTTGATGACATAATATAAGTAAATGAAACGCATGGCTAAATAGAGTTGGAGAAATGATATAATAACATCATGTAGTTATATTAATATAAATAGTGAAATGCTGATATGACGATAAGTGTGGAAAGATGAATATTCGTATTATGCAAATGTAAGATAAGTATATTTATATATATATACGAGGTTGATGTGAAGTGTATTATGAAATGTAGGAAGTATGGATAATTAAATAATTGAATGCAGGATTGACAAAGTATGTGATTTATCACTGTATTGACGATGTTGTTGTGTTCAGGATTCAGGTTGCATTATCTTAATTTGGTATTCGTAAGTTTAAACTATTTTCTTTATACTATGTTAATTTGTCGTTAGATTAATAATTAAACTCACACCAGAAATGGCTAACCCCTTAGTGTTTGGGGGGTTAGGGGAGTCTGAGGACTACCCTAGATCCCCCACTGTTGCAGGTTCTCATCAGTGCAGAGGTGAGGCGTGGAGTGGTAGCATAACTTTTTATTTTAAAAAATTGTATTATTTAGTTATAGGAATAGTGAAATTTATGATTTAAATTGTATTATGAGTGTATAAGCCTGTATATGACGATGATGAGTATAGTGTGAGGTGGTGTGGTATGTTGGTGACCCGTACCCATCTCGTCGTGGAGTACCAGGCTCTGTGGTAAGTTTTACAATGATTTTTCTAAGATTTTACCTCATTTTTCAAAGAAATTCATAGTTTTTAATTGATATTTGATAATCCGTTATGAGTTTGGCCCCCAGAGCATTATATTATATTGCCTGTATGTATCTGCTCATTTTGGCCTGCGGAGCCCATGAAAATATTATGTGGTTTGTGAGCTACGGAATTTTGAGCAGAATTCCGTAAGCTTTTTGTGTTTCGGGGCAAAATTTACAGGGGAGACTCTGCCAAAATTTTTCCTGAAATATAACTTTCTTAGTTTATGATTAAAGTGATATAGAAATTGAAAGAATTGAATTTGGAGACTTAGTTTTAAAAAAAAAAAAAAAAAAAAAAATTGGGGTGTTACAGTTTGGTATCAGAGCTTAGGTTAACTAGGAATTCAGTTAATCCTAGTGATCTTGTCATGTGAGTATGGGTTCATTATTGCTTAGTCGGAGATAGAGAGTGTGGTTTATGCGGGTGTTTTGTTGAAGAATAGATTGTATTGTGGAATGGTGTGATCCCCATTAGACTTTGGTCTGACCTTGAGTCAGCATTTCCTTTCATGACCCTGCATATGGGTTGATCTCTGTAGAAATCCCGGTGTGAATTGCACACTATTGGAGTATTCCATTATATTGATTGCTGTGTGCCGTAAGGGGCTATTCCCAGGAGATCTGGTGTAGGTCCTATGGACATATGTTCTATAGGTGTATGTGTTATAGATTGAGGAGTGAGGTGTGGTTATGGTTTTATCCCATATTTGGGGAGATTGATTGGTTGTAGAAGGTTATGTAGGTCATCTGCGTAGTTGGGGTATGGTACAGGGAGGATTCGGGTGAGACAGCCCGATGAAACCCAGTTTTGATTATATGTAGTGCCTTGGACGATGAAGATTATGCCCGTTGGGTTTGGTGGAAACATTTAAGGCAAATATTGAGATTGTTGATGTGGTTTGCAAAGTTTTTGATATAATTGAAGAGGTTTTTAGTCCCCCACTTTGGTGAACTCTAGAGTTCAAGATTGATTTGATATTTGGTATGATTCCAATTTCTAATTCAGCTTGTGGTGTAGCACTTTAGGAATGGGGAGAGATTAAAGAGAATTTGAGGAGAGGTTAGTGATAAAGGGTATCGGTTCAAGTGATACGCCGTAGGGCGCCTCTGCAGTATTGTAACAAAGAAGGCAGTTCACCGAGAAGGTGTACTAAGTAAGGTGATTATTAAGTATTCATTGTTGAGAATAGATAATTGGTTGGATGAGTTGTGGGGAGTGTCACTAATCTCCCGATTAGAGTTGCACACAGAGTACTATTAGATAATCCTCGAAAGGGGAAAAACCTCAGGAATTGTTTTTCGTACTCGGTATGAATTGGATAAGTTCTTAGTGATATCTTTTGGGCTGGCGAACGTCCTTGCAGTTTTTATGAATTTGACGAATTGGGCCTTTCACCCTTATATTAACAGGGTATGATTGTATATGTGAATGATATTTGGTGTATTTTCGCAGTGTGGAGGGGCATAGATGGCACCTCCGAATTGAGTTGTAGACTCGTTGGGACTAGAAGCGGTATGAAAAGTCTGTAGATTGTCATTTTTGGGGGCGAGAAGTGTAAATTTTGGGATACATTGTGTCTATTGAAAGCCTATTGTAGATCCGAAGAAAATTTCAAAAGGTGAAAAGACGGGAAATAACCCTCGGATGTGTTAGAAATTCAGAGTTTCTTGGTTCTAACTGACTATTATCGGAGGTTCATTCCTCAATTTTCTATTATTGTGGTACCGATGACTCATTTTATCATAAAGAATGAGCCGTTGGTATGATCCGAACAGCGTGGAAAGATATTTTCAAGAGTTAAAGGAAGAATTAGGAAGAATTAACGATAGCTTGTGTTTTGATTACTCCGAAAAGGGAGTGTCTCCTCGAATAGATGCAGATACATGTGATATAGGCAGGTGCAGCTTGATGCAAGAGGGAAGACTTATGGCTTAGGCATTTAGGCCGTTGTGGTCCTATAGAGTGAGTTATCTTACCCGGCTTTGAAACTGGTGGTAGTAGTATATGCAATAAAGATGTGAAGATATTTCTTGTTGGGAAGCAGTTCAGTTTTGAACAGTGCAGAAGAGTTGAAGTGCTTATTTCTTTTGTAGTAGGAGCTTAGCCTGAGGCAACA
The DNA here is from genome assembly GCA_017893485.1 of Hemerocallis citrina. NCBI lineage: Eukaryota > Viridiplantae > Streptophyta > Magnoliopsida > Asparagales > Asphodelaceae > Hemerocallis > Hemerocallis citrina. The sequence continues at coordinate 189,553,145 of CM030363.1, forward strand.
GAGGTGACTCGAGTTCACTAGTAGCTTGGGTGCGGAAGTGAAATATCAATCGGGACAGCAATGAGGTGACGGGTGTTGTAATTGGATCAGAGGATTTTGGCTTTTATTACGTCCCAGGAGTGGATGGTGTTAAAAGTCATCGGATCAAAATGATTTTATTTCAGTGGTAGAGGTCGACATGACCTTATATGTGGGCAATTTATCAGTACAGCGTCCATTATACAGCTGACCAGTCAAACTTGAATTCAAAAATTTCTGTTTGTGACAGAGAATGCGTGGTCGAATTCTGGATGAGATTAATGAATGTGATGCGGATTGGTCAGTAGGCAGTAGGAAATTCTTGTTATTATCGTAAATTTGTTCTTGATGAGGATGGCTTGTGGTAGCAGGTGATGGAGAATGTTCCTTAGGCACAATATATTATCATTTTGGTGGCATGAAGATGAATCAAGATTTCCAGGAGAATATTTTAGTAGTCCGGAATGAGGAAGAATATTAATTATCAGGTGAGCATGGATAAGCCTCTTTTGAGGTGTGTAGTGGACAAAAGAAAATGATTATGCAGATTAGCGGCAAAAGCCTCTTGAAGTGAGAGATTGAAGATTTGGGTATTCTTGAAAGTATCCTTTGTTCATGAACTACGTCGTTTTAGAAACCGGGAAAAGTTAGACCTAGGGGTTTGTTAGCCCCTACAGAGTTTTAGAAAGAATTGAAATTGTGGTATATTGTTTGAAGTGTATTTTTGAGACATCGGGCATTCTTGATGTAATTCTTGTTTCTATGTCGAGAAAGTGTGAAGGATCTATCTTCAGTGTGGAGCCGTTGTAGATTGAAGTCCAGCTGGATGTGGCATTGGATGTAACAGATCCTATGAGGCCAGTGGTTATTATAGATCGATAGTGCGATCGACTAGACGACAAGTTGTACAGTTGTTACAGGGGCAATGAAGTTCTGATGCAGATAATGTCCTTGGAACCTTAGGAAATGGTGAGGAGGTATCTTGAAATCACTTGAGGAGTTTTCTTAACCCCTATAGCTCGAGGACGAGCTTCTTTTGAGGTGTGTAGAATGTAACACCTCGAATTTTTAAAAATATCGGAAACACTTGTTTTATATATTTGGAGTGGTGAATAATTATTTTGATATATTTTATTTTTAAATATGGATATTGGTATGAGTATTTATTGGACTGGTGTAAATGGTATATTGAAGCCATGAGTTGAGATTTTATGTGAATAAATATTGTTTATTTTATTTTATAATTTTGAAGGATTATTGCGAGATAATTGCAATGTATTTTGTATTGTTGGTGCTATTAAAGAAAAGAGTTGGGGTTTACTTGAAATATTTTGGAGGTCTAGGGGTCTATTTGTAAATATCCATTTAGAAAATATTATTATTATTATAATTTTATCTCTACTAGTATAATGGGAGAACACCTTAGTGTAATTTGTCCTCAACCCAAATATTTTCGAAAGTGGACCAGTTATGGACTAACTTTGGTAAATATTTTCGAAAGTGGACCAGTTTGGTAAATATTTTCCACAGGGGATCAGTTTGGAAATTATTTTCTTATAACCCCTCCCCCCTTCCTTTCCCTCATCCTCCCCGTTTCTTTCTTATTCCCGATCACAGCCGAACCCATTCGGTTGGACATTCTCCCACCCAAATCTCTTCCACTTCTCCATGGTTTTTAAATTAAACTGAGGGGTATACTAATTGAAGGGTTCTCTACAACGTGGTAGCATCGGATTTTCGAAAGGATTCCGAAAAGGTATACCCTATTTTATTTATTCGTATAAAATTTAGTGTGGTTAGTTTTATTTAGTAGGATTATGATGGTAGAGAGATTTAGAGGTGTTGGAAGTAGAAGATTTGGGAAATGAGTGAGTTGTTAGAGAAGTTGCAATTTGTTAGTAAATTAGGATTTTGGATTTGTAAGATAGAGATATATATATATATATTAGAAATATCCTTTAGATGGTGGTAAAAAAATTTTAGTGAGCCATTAGAATAAAATGGGGAGTGGTGATTTTGGCATAAACTCGAATTATGGAGTTTATGAAATCGGGTAGAAAACTCGATCCAAATAATTGTAGAAAATGCCTGTGAGGGTGTAGAGTATTATGGAAGTATTAATATAAATTTAGGATGATTTTTATAGGCTTAAGCTCAATTAAATTGAGTGAAATAGACTATAGGTGAAAAGTGCACGCCGGGTGTTCGATGAAATGCCCGAGCGAGATTTAGTGAGAATTGATGAGTTCGGAGGTGTAGTTGAGTCCCATTATTATTATTAATCCTAATATATGAGATTAGGAAAAAGAGGATTAAAGAAATTAGAAAATATGAATTTTTCTTATTAGAAAGCCTCCGATCAATAAGGGAATGTTTGTATGGGGACCCAAATTCGGAATCCGTCGATGTAGCTCGGCTACTTAGGTCATTTGTAACGTGTGGGTGAAGACGGATTCAAATTTGGAGGTCCGTAGGTCGAGTTTTGAGCTTTAAACTAATCGGTTCTATAATTTTTCAATTATGAGGAAAAAGTCGAACTTCGACTGGCTTCAGGACGGACGTGGGACATCGTTTGCTCGAGCCGTCAGGTGAGTACGTTGTGTTTATGAATATTTTATATTGTGGCCAAATTTCGTGGCCTTTTGATATGTTTTGTGGGTGTTATGCCAAAAAATGAATTTTCGTTGAAAATACGGATTTTTAAGGATCCAAAATGGGTTTTTGAGACATGTGATGAAATTAACTATTTTAAGTATATAAAGCCTATATTATGGGTTAATGTGACGTGTTGAAGTATAAAAACTAAATATATTGAATTGTTTATGCATATTTTCGCCCCGTGCATGTTTCGTGCATGTTTTTGGGTATATAGACCGATATAGGTAATTTGGCATATGCGGAGCCTTGTGTATGGGCTAGCATGTTATGGACGGAGGTTATATGATGTAATTAGACGAAATTAGTGATTGTGATCATGTGTTGGAAACTCGTGTATTTATAATGCATGTTTTGGGCATGTTTTGGGACATATAGACCCTTATAGGTGATTTTACTTACATGAAATAAGGTGTATGACCTAGTATGCTATAATTGGATATTATGAGATTTAAATAGAGGAAATAAGTGATTTTGGCCCCTTTGTCTGGGACACCCGCATGTGTGGGGTATATTTGTAATATACATATAGATGATTATGACGTGTGATGCAATAGTGGATGAAATTAATAATTGGATACGTGTTTACATTTTAACTATGTTCGAAGTGAAATAATGGGCAATAATATGATATTATTCTGTGATGATTTATACATTTTGATACGCTTACGATACAGACTAACGTCTTATAATTCTTTTATTTACAATATAACTTGGTGTATGTTTATGGGTGATTTAATGAAGTAGTAAATAGCATGGTATTTATAATGGGTGAAGTTATGGCAAAATAAATAACATGGTGTGTATATCTGTGATATACTGAGATGATAATTATATCGTGGACATCAGATGTGCATCAAATGCAAGATAAAAAGTGAGATGGTATGTGTTAATAAAAGGTGTTATTAATTCACATGATTAAAGCTAAGAATGTGGCAATTGTTTAATTAAAAGCTGTGATGCTTTGTGTTGATTTAATAAGGTGAAAAGATGTAATGATAAATGCTAATAACAGATGGCTTTGTTGACCAGTACCTACAGCAATCCTGGGGGTTTGGGCTAGACCTCCTAACGCCCAAGGACCGGCTTGGGAATAGTGGACCCAAACTATGTTTGGGGTAAGTGATTTTATCGCCCAAGCTATCGGCTTGAGGCCCGGTTTTCCCTCGATGACAGCTGTCGCGAGGAAGCACCCAGTTTACCTGGGACGTGGTTTTTCCCTCCTGGCTATCGGCTGGGAGGAAGCACCCAGTTTACCTGGGACGTGGTTTTTCCCTCGATGACAGACGTCGCGAGGAAGCACCCAGTTTACCTGGGACGTGGTTTTTCCCTCTTGGCTTCGGCTGGGAGGAAGCACCCAGTTTACCTGGGACGTGGTTTTTCCCTCGCTAGTTCGGCTAGGAGGAAGACGTAGCCTCGGACGAGTAAGACTCTGTGTGAGCATCGGACCGCGTGTTTACTGGGCTGTCGGCTTTCAGTATGTTGGGATACTGTGGCTCACTGGTCGACAAACTAATAAAATAAATAAGTGTTAATAATAAATGTGGTAATAAAGAAAGTGGAAAGTGGAATGTGAAATGGGGTGTGGAAAAGAAAGTGGATAGTAAATTGTGGACTGTGTGTGGAAAAGAAAGTTGTGTGAATGAAGTAAATGTGAAAGTGAACGTGCTATGAGTTAGTATATGAAAAGAAGTGATAAATGCAGATTGTGATTAATTTAAGATGAAAAAAAAAAATAAAAGAGATGTGTTATCAGGAATAATACGAAGTAATTGTATTATGTGTGTGATCATTAAAGTAAAATACAGTTGATATGTGTTGTACCTTGGAATTGTGTCAAGGAACTACCTGCCTGCAATTTCAGTGGAAATTGTGGGAACTACCTGCCTTGGCATAATTCGCAGGGTGAATGGATATAATAGTGGTAATGATTAATAGAAATGAGAAATAAAGTGAAGTGAGGATAATAAGTGATTGAAGTGAAATTAATAATCAAGCCATCGGCTTGAGATGTGATGTGATATTACCCAAACTGTGTGTTTGAGGTACAGTGATGATTACCCAAGCTATCGGCTATGGGATGTGATATGTGCTGGCCCTAGAGTGTGTTTGGGGATTAAGTGAAAATGATAATAGATTTATTGTTATAAGAAAAAGTAATTACTAAAGTGATATAATATGATGTGAATGAGCTATAAAACATGGTTTTGATGCAATGAGTATAAGAATTCGAATTAATGAGGTGTTAATGATGTGATGAAATGTGAGTAAATCGCATGTGCAATGAGATGTGGTAATTATGTCATAAGATATGAAGGAAGGTGGTAGTATGAGAATAGATGCATATGTTTATGATGTGATACTTTTATAACATAATAAAATAAATACCTGTTTTATGAGATTGGGTATGACAATGGTTATTAAAGAAAGTATGTTGTGATATGAGTTTGTGTACCTTGGGAGTGTGTCGGGGAACTACTCGCCTGCTATTTCCGTGGAAATGGTGGGAACTACCTGCCTTGGCACAACTTCCAGGATGAATGTGTGTGTTGATGACATAATATAAGTAAATGAAACGCATGGCTAAATAGAGTTGGAGAAATGATGTAATAACATCATGTAGTTATATTAATATAAATAGTGAAATGCTGATATGACGATAAGTGTGGAAAGATGAATATTCGTATTATGCAAATGTAAGATAAGTATATTTATATATATATACGAGGTTGATGTGAAGTGTATTATGAAATGTGGGAAGTATGGATAATTAAATAATTGAATGCAGGATTGACAAAGTATGTGATTTATCACTGTATTGACGATGTTGTTGTGTTCAGGATTCAGGTTGCATTATCTTAATTTGGTATTCGTAAGTTTAAACTATTTTCTTTATACTATGTTAATTTGTCGTTAGATTAATAATTAAACTCACACCAGAAATGGCTAACCCCTTAGTGTTTGGGGGGTTAGGGGAGTCTGAGGACTACCCTAGATCCCCCACTGTTGCAGGTTCTCATCAGTGCAGAGGTGAGGCGTGGAGTGGTAGCATAACTTTTTATTTTAAAAAATTGTATTATTTAGTTATAGGAATAGTGAAATTTATGATTTAAATTGTATTATGAGTGTATAAGCCTGTATATGACGATGATGAGTATAGTGTGAGGTGGTGTGGTATGTTGGTGACCCGTACCCATCTCGTCGTGGAGTACCAGGCTCTGTGGTAAGTTTTACAATGATTTTTCTAAGATTTTACCTCATTTTTCAAAGAAATTCATAGTTTTTAATTGATATTTGATAATCCGTTATGAGTTTGGCCCCCAGAGCATTATATTATATTGCCTGTATGTATCTGCTCATTTTGGCCTGGGGAGCCCATGAAAATATTATGTGGTTTGTGAGCTACGGAATTTTGAGCAGAATTCCGTAAGCTTTTTGTGTTTCGGGGCAAAATTTACAGGGGAGACTCTGCCAAAATTTTTCCTGAAATATAACTTTCTTAGTTTATGATTAAAGTGATATAGAAATTGAAAGAATTGAATTTGGAGACTTAGTTTTAAAAAAAAAAAAAAAAAAAAAAAATTGGGGTGTTACAGTTTGGTATCAGAGCTTAGGTTAACTAGGAATTCAGTTAATCCTAGTGATCTTGTCATGTGAGTATGGGTTCATTATTGCTTAGTCGGAGATAGAGAGTGTGGTTTATGCGGGTGTTTTGTTGAAGAATAGATTGTATTGTGGAATGGTGTGATCCCCATTAGACTTTGGTCTGACCTTGAGTCAGCATTTCCTTTCATGACCCTGCATATGGGTTGATCTCTGTAGAAATCCCGGTGTGAATTGCACACTATTGAGGTATTCCATTATATTGATTGCTGTGTGCCGTAAGGGGCTATTCCCAGGAGATCTGGTGTAGGTCCTATGGACATATGTTCTATAGGTGTATGTGTTATAGATTGAGGAGTGATGTGTGGTTATGGTTTTATCCCATATTTGGGGAGATTGATTGGTTGTAGAAGGTTATGTAGGTCATCTGCGTAGTTGGGGTATGGTACAGGGAGGATTCGGGTGAGACAGCCCGATGAAACCCAGTTTTGATTATATGTAGTGCCTTGGACGATGAAGATTATGCCCGTTGGGTTTGGTGGAAACATTTAAGGCAAATATTGAGATTGTTGATGTGGTTTGCAAAGTTTTTGATATAATTGAAGAGGTTTTTAGTCCCCCACTTTGGTGAACTCTAGAGTTCAAGATCGATTTGATATTTGGTATGATTCCAATTTCTAATTCAGCTTGTGGTGTAGCACTTTAGGAATGGGGAGAGATTAAAGAGAATTTGAGGAGAGGTTAGTGATAAAGGGTATCGGTTCAAGTGATACGCCGTAGGGCGCTTCTGCAGTATTGTAACAAAGAAGGCAGTTCACCGAGAAGGTGTACTAAGTAAGGTGATTATTAAGTATTCATTGTTGAGAATAGATAATTGGTTGGATGAGTTGTGGGGAGTGTCACTAATCTCCCGATTAGAGTTGCACACAGAGTACTATTAGATAATCCTCGAAAGGGGAAAAACCTCAGGAATTGTTTTTCGTACTCGGTATGAATTGGATAAGTTCTTAGTGATATCTTTTGGGCTGGCGAACGTCCTTGCAGTTTTTATGAATTTGACGAATTGGGCCTTTCACCCTTATATTAACAGGGTATGATTGTATATGTGAATGATATTTGGTGTATTTTCGCAGTGTGGAGGGGCATAGATGGCACCTCCGAATTGAGTTGTAGACTCGTTGGGACTAGAAGCGGTATGAAAAGTCTGTAGATTGTCATTTTTGGGGGCGAGAAGTGTAAATTTTGGGATACATTGTGTCTATTGAAAGCGTATTGTGGATCCGAAGAAAATTTCAAAAGGTGAAAAGACGGGAAATAACCCTCGGATGTGTTAGAAATTCAGAGTTTCTTGGTTCTAACTGACTATTATCGGAGGTTCATTCCTCAATTTTCTATTATTGTGGTACCGATAACTCATTTTATCATAAAGAATGAGCCGTTGGTATGATCCGAACAGTGTGGAAAGATATTTTCAAGAGTTAAAGGAAGAATTAGGAAGAATTAACGATAGCTTGTGTTTTGATTACTCCGAAAAGGGAGTGTCTCCTCGAATAGATGCGGATACATGTGATATAGGCAGGTGCAGCTTGATGCATGAGGGAAGACTTATGGCTTAGGCATTTAGGCCGTTGTGGTCCTATAGAGTGAGTTATCTTACCCGACTTTGAAACTGGTGGTAGTAGTATATGCAATAAAGATGTGAAGATATTTCTTGTTGGGAAGCAGTTCAGTTTTGAACAGTGCAGAAGAGTTGAAGTGCTTATTTCTTTTGTAGTAGGAGCTTAGCCTGAGGCAACAGAGGTGACTCGAGTTCACTAGTAGCTTGGGTGCGGAAGTGAAATATCAACCGGGACAGCAATGAGGTGACGGGTGTTGTAATTGGATCAGAGGATTTTGGCTTTTATTACGTCCCAGGAGTGGATGGTGTTAAAAGTCATCGGATCAAAATGATTTTATTTCAGTGGTATAGGTCGACATGACCTTATATGTGGGCAGTTTATCAGTACAGCGTCCATTATACAGCTGACCAGTCAAACTTGAATTCAAAAATTTCTGTTTGTGACAGAGAATGCGTGGTCGAATTCTGGATGAGATTAATGAATGTGATGCGGATTGGTCAGTAGGCAGTAGGAAATTCTTGTTATTATCGTAAATTTGTTCTTGATGAGGATGGCTTGTGGTAGCGGGTGATGGAGAATGTTCCTTAGGCACAATATATTATCATTTTGGTGGCATGAAGATGAATCAAGATTTCCAGGAGAATATTTTAGTAGTCCGGAATGAGGAAGAATATTAATTATCAGGTGAGCATGGATAAGCCTCTTTTGAGGTGTGTAGTGGACAAAAGAAAATGATTATGCAGATTAGCGGCAAAAGCCTCTTGAAGTGAGAGATTGAAGATTTGGGTATTCTTGAAAGTATCCTTTGTTCATGAACTACGTCGTTTTAGAAACCGGGAAAAGTTAGACCTAGGGGTTTGTTAGCCCCTACAGAGTTTTAGAAAGAATTGAAATTGTGGTATATTGTTTGAAGTGTATTTTTGAGACATCGGGCATTCTTGATGTAATTCTTGTTTCTATGTCGAGAAAGTGTGAAGGATCTATCTTCAGTGTGGAGCCGTTGTAGATTGAAGTCCAGCTGGATGTGGCATTGGATGTAACAGATCCTATGAGGCCAGTGGTTATTATAGATCGATAGTGCGATCGACTAGACGACAAGTTGTACAGTTGTTACAGGGGCAATGAAGTTCTGATGCAGATAATGTCCTTGGAACCTTAGGAAATGGTGAGGAGGTATTTTGAAATCGCTTGAGGAGTTTTCTTAACCCCTATAGCTCGAGGACGAGCTTCTTTTGAGGTGTGTAGAATGTAACACCTCGAATTTTTAAAAATATCGGAAACACTTGTTTTATATATTTGGAGTGGTGAATAATTATTTTGATATATTTTATTTTTAAATATGGATATTGGTATGAGTATTTATTGGACTGGTGTAAATGGTATATTGAAGCCATGAGTTGAGATTTTATGTGAATAAATATTGTTTATTTTATTTTATAATTTTGAAGGATTATTGCGAGATAATTGCAATGTATTTTGTATTGTTGGTGCTATTAAAGAAAAGAGTTGGGGTTTACTTGAAATATTTTGGAGGTCTAGGGGTCTATTTGTAAATATCCATTTAGAAAATATTATTATTATTATAATTTTATCTCTACTAGTATAATGGGAGAACACCTTAGTGTAATTTGTCCTCAACCCAAATATTTTCGAAAGTGGACCAGTTATGGACTAACTTTGGTAAATATTTTCGAAAGTGGACCAGTTTGGTAAATATTTTCCACAGGGGATCAGTTTGGAAATTATTTTCTTATAACCCCTCCCCCCTTCCTTTCCCTCATCCTCCCCGTTTCTTTCTTATTCCCGATCACAGCCGAACCCATTCGGTTGGACATTCTCCCACCCAAATCTCTTCCACTTCTCCATGGTTTTTAAATTAAACTGAGGGGTATACTAATTGAAGGGTTCTCTACAACGTGGTAGCATTGGATTTTCGAAAGAATTCCGAAAAGGTATACCCTATTTTATTTATTCGTATAAAATTTAGTGTGGTTAGTTTTATTTAGTAGGATTATGATGGTAGAGAGATTTAGAGGTGTTGGAAGTAGAAGATTTGGGAAATGAGTGAGTTGTTAGAGAAGTTGCAATTTGTTAGTAAATTAGGATTTTGGATTTGTAAGATAGATATATATATATATTAGAAATATCCTTTAGATGGTGGTAAAAAAATTTTAGTGAGCCATTAGAATAAAATGGGGAGTGGTGATTTTGGCATAAACTCGAATTATGGAGTTTATGAAATCGGGTAGAAAACTCGATCCAAATAATTGTAGAAAATGCCTGTAAGGGTGTAGAGTATTATGGAAGTATTAATATAAATTTAGGATGATTTTTATAGGCTTAAGCTCAATTAAATTGAGTGAAATAGACTATAGGTGAAAAGTGCACGCCGGGTGTTCGATGAAATGCCCGAGCGAGATTTAGTGAGAATTGATGAGTTCGGAGGTGTAGTTGAGTCCCATTATTATTATTAATCCTAATATATGAGATTAGGAAAAAGAGGATTAAAGAAATTAGAAAATATGAATTTTTCTTATTAGAAAGCCTCCGATCAATAAGGGAATGTTTGTATGGGGACCCAAATTCGGAATCCGTCGATGTAGCTCGGCTACTTAGGTCATTTGTAACGTGTGGGTGAAGATGGATTCAAATTTGGAGGTCCGTAGGTCGAGTTTTGAGCTTTAAACTAATCGGTTCTATAATTTTTCAATTATGAGGAAAAAGTCGAACTTCGACTGGCTTCAGGACGGACGTGGGACATCGTTTGCTCGAGCCGTCAGGTGAGTATGTTGTGTTTATGAATATTTTATATTGTGGCCAAATTTCGTGGCCTTTTGATATGTTTTGTGGGTGTTATGCCAAAAAATGAATTTTCGTTGAAAATACGGATTTTTAAGGATCCAAAATGGGTTTTTGAGACATGTGATGAAATTAACTATTTTAAGTATATAAAACCTATATTATGGGTTAATGTGACGTGTTGAAGTATAAAAACTAAATATATTGAATTGTTTATGCATATTTTCGCCCCGTGCATGTTTCGTGCATGTTTTTGGGTATATAGGCCGATATAGGTAATTTGGCATATGCGGAGCCTTGTGTATGGGCTAGCATGTTATGGACGGAGGTTATATGATGTAATTAGACGAAATTAGTGATTGTGATCATGTGTTGGAAACTCGTGTATTTATAATGCATGTTTTGGTCATGTTTTGGGACATATAGACCCTTATAGGTGATTTTACTTACATGAAATAAGGTGTATGACCTAGTATGCTATAATTGGATATTATGAGATTTAAATAGAGGAAATAAGTGATTTTGGCCCCTTTGTCTGGGACACCCGCATGTGTGGGGTATATTTGTAATATACATATAGATGATTATGACGTGTGATGCAATAGTGGATGAAATTAATAATTGGATACGTGTTTACATTTTAACTATGTTCGAAGTGAAATAATGGGCAATAATATGATATTATTCTGTGATGATTTATACATTTTGATACGCTTACGATACAGACTAACGTCTTATAATTCTTTTATTTACAATATAACTTGGTGTATGTTTATGGGTGATTTAATGAAGTAGTAAATAGCATGGTATTTATAATGGGTGATGTTATGGCAAAATAAATAACATGGTGTGTATATCTGTGATATACTGAGATGATAATTATATCGTGGACATCAGATGTGCATCAAATGCAAGATAAAAAGTGAGATGGTATGTGTTAATAAAAGGTGTTATTAATTCACATGATTAAAGCTAAGAATGTGGCAATTGTTTAATTAAAAGCTGTGATGCTTTGTGTTGATTTAATAAGGTGAAAAGATGTAATGATAAATGCTAATAACAGATGGCTTTGTTGACCAGTACCTACAGCAATCCTGGGGGTTTGGGCTAGACCTCCTAACGCCCAAGGACCGGCTTGGGAATAGTGGACCCAAACTATGTTTGGGGTAAGTGATTTTATCGCCCAAGCTATCGGCTTGAGGCCCGGTTTTCCCTCGATGACAGCTGTCGCGAGGAAGCACCCAGTTTACCTGGGACGTGGTTTTTCCCTCCTGGCTATCGGCTGGGAGGAAGCACCCAGTTTACCTGGGACGTGGTTTTTCCCTCGATGACAGACGTTGCGAGGAAGCACCCAGTTTACCTGGGACGTGGTTTTTCCCTCTTGGCTTCGGCTGGGAGGAAGCACCCAGTTTACCTGGGACGTGGTTTTTCCCTCGCTAGTTCGGCTAGGAGGAAGACGTAGCCTCGGACGAGTAAGACTCTGTGTGAGCATCGGACCGCGTGTTTACTGGGCTGTCGGCTTTCAGTATGTTGGGATACTGTGGCTCACTGGTCGACAAACTAATAAAATAAATAAGTGTTAATAATAAATGTGGTAATAAAGAAAGTGGAAAGTGGAATGTGAAATGGGGTGTGGAAAAGAAAGTGGATAGTAAATTGTGGACTGTGTGTGGAAAAGAAAGTTGTGTGAATGAAGTAAATGTGAAAGTGAACGTGCTATGAGTTAGTATATGAAAAGAAGTGATAAATGCAGATTGTGATTAATTTAAGATGAAAAAAAAAAATAAAAGAGATGTGTTATCAGGAATAATACGAAGTAATTGTATTATGTGTGTGATCATTAAAGTAAAATACAGTTGATATGTGTTGTACCTTGGAATTGTGTCAAGGAACTACCTGCCTGCAATTTCAGTGGAAATTGTGGGAACTACCTGCCTTGGCATAATTCGCAGGGTGAATGGATATAATAGTGGTAATGATTAATAGAAATGAGAAATAAAGTGAAGTGAGGATGATAAGTGATTGAAGTGAAATTAATAATCAAGCTATCGGCTTGAGATGTGATGTGATATTACCCAAACTGTGTGTTTGAGGTACAGTGATGATTACCCAAGCTATCGGCTATGGGATGTGATATGTGCTGGCCCTAGAGTGTGTTTGGGGATTAAGTGAAAATGATAATAGATTTATTGTTATAAGAAAAAGTAATTACTAAAGTGATATAATATGATGTGAATGAGCTATAAAACATGGTTTTGATGCAATGAGTATAAGAATTCGAATTAATGAGGTGTTAATGATGTGATGAAATGTGAGTAAATCGCATGTGCAATGAGATGTGGTAATTATGTCATAAGATATGAAGGAAGGTGGTAGTATGAGAATAGATGCATATGTTTATGATGTGATACTTTTATAACATAATAAAATAAATACCTGTTTTATGAGATTGGGTATGACAATGGTTATTAAAGAAAGTATGTTGTGATATGAGTTTGTGTACCTTGGGAGTGTGTCGGGGAACTACTCGCCTGCTATTTCCGTGGAAATGGTGGGAACTACCTGCCTTGGCACAACTTCCAGGATGAATGTGTGTGTTGATGACATAATATAAGTAAATGAAACGCATGGCTAAATAGAGTTGGAGAAATGATGTAATAACATCATGTAGTTATATTAATATAAATAGTGAAATGCTGATATGACGATAAGTGTGGAAAGATGAATATTCGTATTATGCAAATGTAAGATAAGTATATTTATATATATATACGAGGTTGATGTGAAGTGTATTATGAAATGTGGGAAGTATGGATAATTAAATAATTGAATGCAGGATTGACAAAGTATGTGATTTATCACTGTATTGACGATGTTGTTGTGTTCAGGATTCAGGTTGCATTATCTTAATTTAGTATTCGTAAGTTTAAACTATTTTCTTTATACTATGTTAATTTGTCGTTAGATTAATAATTAAACTCACACCAGAAATGGCTAACCCCTTAGTGTTTGGGGGGTTAGGGGAGTCTGAGGACTACCCTAGATCTCCCACTGTTGCAGGTTCTCATCAGTGCAGAGGTGAGGCGTGGAGTGGTAGTATAACTTTTTATTTTAAAAAATTGTATTATTTAGTTATAGGAATAGTGAAATTTATGATTTAAATTGTATTATGAGTGTATAAGCCTGTATATGACGATGATGAGTATAGTGTGAGGTGGTGTGGTATGTTGGTGACCTGTACCCATCTCGTCGTGGAGTACCAGGCTCTGTGGTAAGTTTTACAATGATTTTTCTAAGATTTTACCTCGTTTTTCAAAGAAATTCATAGTTTTTAATTGATATTTGATAATCCGTTATGAGTTTGGCCCCCAGAGCATTATATTATATTGCCTGTATGTATTTGCTCATTTTGGCCTGGGGAGCCCATGAAAATATTAAGTGGTTTGTGAGCTACGGAATTTTGAGCAGAATTTCGTAAGCTTTTTGTGTTTCGGGGCAAAATTTACAGGGGAGACTCTGCCAAAATTTTTCCTGAAATATAACTTTCTTAGTTTATGATTAAAGTGATATAGAAATTGAAAGAATTGAATTTGGAGACTTAGTTTTGAAAAAAAAAAAATTTGGGGTGTTACAGTGTGCAAGAGGAAGAAAGGTTGAAATAAGATAAGACTGAAAGTGCTCATTTGGCCAAAGCCTCTAAGGATAAGGGTAAGAAGAGAAAATCTGAGGATGAAAAAGCTAAGGATCCAGCTCAAAAGAAACAACATAAGGATATAGAGAGTTGTTTCTTTTGTAACAAGCCTGGACATATGAAGAAGAAATGTACTAAATATCATGCACTGCGTGCAAAGAAAGGTATGTTTCTTACTTTGGTCTGTTCTGAAGTTAATTTATCTTCGGTACCTAAAAATACTTGGTGGATAGATTCTGGTACTACTACTCACATAAGTGTTTCTATGCAGGGTTGCCTGAGCTGCCAGAAGCCAAATGATGGTGAAAGACACATCTATGTGGGCGATAATCGGTAGAAGTGGAAGCAGTTTGGCATTTTGGGTTGTTATTAGGAACTGGTTTCTTATTTGAATTTGAAAGAAACTTTTGTTATTCTGTCTTTTAGACGAAATTTAATTTATGTTTCTTTATTGGACAAATTTGGTTATTATTGTTCATTTGGAAACAATCAGTTTAGTTTGTCTTTAAATTTGAATGTTGTTGGAACTGGTTATTTGAATGTTTATGACAACCTTTATTTGTTTGAAACAATTGCATCCTATAATGAAACCTTACATGTAGAGTTACGTTAAACATAAATTAAATAAAGAAAATTCGGCGTCATTATGGCATAAGTGCTTAGGTTATATCTCAAAAGGTAGAGTTGAGCGTCTTGTGTCTGATGACATTTTGGAATTCCAGGACTTCACAAGACTTTGATGTCTGTGTAGACTGCATAAAGGAAAAACAGATCAAAACTAAGAGATTATGTGCCAATATTCTTAATGTTAGGTGTTATGAACACATTTGTTATTTACTTCGAGAAAGCTTAGTCATGGTCTCCACAATCCAGAATATGTTCTTGCATTCTCTGTTTTAAAGTTTAGTTCCGGTTTGGAGTTAAATATAGCATTCTGATCATATTTTCTTGAATCAAAAAAAGGGTAGTATTAATCAGATATTTATGAAATGACCAATGATTTTAATGAAGAAATAAGTATCAAACCAGTTTATTATATCCTAGCTTAAGAATATGGTTTGCAAATTGACAAAATCCATCTATGGACTCAAGCAAGCTCCTCGTCAAAGGTACCACAAGTTTCATCCAGTAATTATCTCATTTGGTTTTGAGATGAATGAAGTTGATGATTGTGTGTATCACAAGTTCAGTAGGAGTAAGCATATATTCCTAGTTCTATATGTCGATAAAACACTTATGTGAGTAGTAGAAAACAACCACTTCAGAACAGCATATATTCCTAATTCTATATACTTGAATACAAGGCTTGTGGCCGCCTTGAGCAAATGCCACCAGGTAAAGATAAGAGTAGAGTAAGATGATCTGGAATTGAGGGATGAGTGTTTGTGATATGGAGGATACAGTCAACAAGCCCAGACCCTGTATGTTAATCAGTTCAAAAATTAGCGGTCGAAGATTATCTAAATGAAACAATTACATACAGCCGCTGCTAATAATATTTGGCACATTCGAAACCACAGAATTAGAAGAGTGCTCCACAATCCAATGATTTTTGTTTGCACGAAATCTTATATTGAGTAAAATGCTTTACAATCTGGATGTTCCCTCCTAGGTGTGCAAACAGATACAGTTTACCAAATCTGATTTTCTATTTGTATTTTCATTCTGACTAATATAGCTACCCCATATCATTTGTTTCAATTACAGATAAATAATAGAAATAGATAACTGAATTAATATTGGAATACAATATGGAAGAAGCTTTTCATACATAACACTTAACTGATAATTTATAATTTATATACACTAGTAATTTGCACGTGCGATGCACGTCTTAATCAATATAGTTTTTTAAAATAAAAATTTAGACATAATCTGGATTTGAACTTAGAACCTCCTTTATAATAATTATGCACATGTATTGCACGGGTTGGTAGATTGACAAAACATTTACAAATGACACTAAGGTCTTCTCCCATTATAATATTAGAAATAGGAGTATTTCTTAGTTTTTAAAAATAGTGGAGGTATATGCTAATTTTCACATTTTGAATGGTGGCATTTGCTAAAATATCCCTTTTTTAGGGGCTGCACGTGCATCACACGGGTATGTTTAGTGGATTTAGTTTGCCGTATATTGCACGTGTTTACTCAGTTACAAAATTAGGGTTTGTTTGTTTACAACCCCAACTCTCCCATTAAAATAGTAGAGATATTGGATTTGAATCATAATTCTTTTTCATCAAACAAGATATTTGATTTAACTATCCAATAGATGTTCATATACATGATGGTATCAATTAGATGAAAATAAATATGGTGAAACCCATATGTGCTCAGTATGCCACCTACTTTCTTCACAATTCACACGTTATGATTATATTCAACATTTTATGAGAAAATAACAAATCGTCACTTTATAGTTATATAGTTATATACTTATATTCAAATTTTTTAGTACACAACTGTGGATTCAGTAGGTACTGTTTTGGTTTAAGGGCCTTGGAATGTTGGAAGTGGTCACCATGAGTAAATGGTATGTTCCTGTCAGTTTAAAGTGCGGGAAATTATGGCTTTCAGTGGTGTCTCATCAGTTAAGAATGCTTAGTCTTTGTGGGAGCTTTGATTCAACATCAATATTGGAAACAAGCTTTGCAAATTATCCAAAACATAAGAAACCATCTGAAAAGCTGCGAGCTCGGTCAAAGCTGAGCTGATCCTCCCTATTTCAAAATCCGATAGTAACCCCCTTGCTGCTAAAAGGCAGTATACTGCTAAAGTCAACCCTCTTGTGCCTTGAAAACAAAAGAATCCCAACAGTTTCACCTTGACTAAAGCTGGGCCTCTGCAAAACTATGAACCATCTTGAAATTGAGCAGTACTTCATCATTTTATTTTTTCGCAATTAAACATCCAGTAAAGTACTGTCCATTCATTTCATTTCAATAATAAACTGAAATAGTACAAAAGCCAGAGGTCCTCAAAGGAGGAGAAGAAAGAGCAGGAAAAGGAAAGAAGCAGAGTTAAAATGGACCAATTAATTAGCGGAGCATTAATGCATCATTGTTCCCACTGAGTATTACCCTCTCTCCCTTGACCCGCTGCAGTTATTCTGCATCTGTCGAATCCAGATTTTCCACCTTATGTAGATCTCTTAGAAACTTCCTGCCTCCAGCTGAAACTGAACCGGAGTTCTCTCTCTCTCTCTCTACCTTGATTTGAGATTTCATATATCCTTCACCATATTCTTTAACAACAATGATATTTGATTCTACTCCATAAGATGGAGTCATTTCAACGACAATCCTCTACATTTAGGCCGGTTTTCATGAAAACCATCTAAATGAAACTTGGGGATGGTCTTTTTCCGTACATGTTTTTAACTTTGGATTAACACTATATGAAGACATAAAGCTACATATATCACAAATGGAAAATCTTAGGTTCTCAACTTGTACTGATTAATTCCATCCATATCCTCAACTTGCAATCTTCACCATAGACCTACAATTAACCTCTAGCACATAGGAAGTCCCTAGACAACCCCTATTTTGTGGCATCCATCCCCCCTGGAGTTCCTAGTATTAGTCTTGTCATCATATCATGTTATGGTATTTCAAGACTTAAACCTGCTGTTAGTAAAATTATGGGCAGAACCTACCCCACAACTAAAGTGAAATTAAGAAAATGGAAATAAAGTGGACACAAATATTTTACGTGGAAAACCCCCAAAGGAGAAGGGGTAAAAACCACGCGCAAGGTAGTGGGATTTTACTGCTGAAAGTAGGGATTACAACCTTCTCTCTAACTATAAGGAGAGTACAATTTCCACTCTCTCTTATAATAGGAGAAACACTCTCTCACAAATTTGAGGAAAATACAAGTATACAAATTATCTCTAAGGGGATACAATTTTATCCCTCTTGAGAACACTCTTGTAATACTCTCTTTCTTTTCTTAATCCCTCTTTCTTTTCTTAATCCTCACTGAGCTCTTGTTGCTCTGCTGCTACAACTCACTGCACTCTCTTCCATTCCATTGATCCCTATTTATAGGGAGTGGATTTTCACCAACCCCAACCACAGCCACTCCATTCCTTTTTTTTTTCTTCTTTTCAAATTGCATTTGTCAAAGAAATGGTTGGTGTTCTTTGACATTGGCTCCAAAGTGCATTTGTCAAAGATGGTTGGTTTGACATTTGCTGCCGACATTCTCCCACTTGGAGATTTGATTAAGGATTAATCATGTCTCCACATGATCCTTTCTACCTTGCCATTCTCATGCTGCTTACGTTACTGCTAGGCCACACGAGGATCTACACCATTCGAACTTGTCAGTGTTGACTGGCTTGGTCATAACATCTGCTAGGTTCTCGTTAGTGTGAATTTTGTGCATATCCACACTTCCTTCTTCCACTACTTCTCGAACGAAGTGATACTGGACTCTTATGTACTTTGTCCGTGAATGAAAGGCTGGATTCCTTGCGATATGCAAGGCACTCTGACTGTCACAAAATAGAACAATCTTTTCATGTTTGTGCCCGAGCTCCTCCAATAACCTTTGAATCCAGATTGCTTCCTTGCAAGCCGCTGTAGCCGCCATGTATTCTACTTCTGTTGTAGAGAGAGCTACAACAGTCTGTAGTTTCGAAACCCAGCTTACAGCTCCTCCTGCAAGTGTAAACACATAGCCCGTAGTGGATTTGCTTTTGTCGAGATCGCCTGCAAAATCTGAGTCCACATAGCCTCTGATAGTTAATTCTGATCCTCCATAACATAATGCAGCATCTGAGGTTCCTCTGATGTATCTCAGAATCCTCTTCACTGTGCTCCAATGCTCTCTACCAGGATTCGCCATGTATCGACTAACCGCTCCCACTGCTTGTGCAATGTCTGGTCTTGTACATATCATAGCGAATATCAAACTTCCCACTACTGATGCATACGGTACTCGAGACATCTCCTTCCTCTCTGCTTCATTGCTAGGACACATCGTGGAGGATAACTTGAAATTAACAGGAAGTGGGGTCGAGATTGGCTTACAATCTTGCATGTTGAAGCGCCGCAAGATCTTGTTGAAGTAATTCTTCTGGGAAAGCCAAATCTTCCTGTTACTTCTGTCTCGGTGAATCTGCATCCCTAGAATCTTGTTTGCCGGTCCCAAGTCCTTCATGTCAAACTCCCTAGCCAACTGTGCCTTCATTTCTTGGATTCGATCTTTGTTGGGGCCTGCTACCAACATGTCATCCACATACAACAGGAGGATAATGAAGCCATCATCACCATCAAACCTTTTGTAGTACGTACAATGGTCTGAACTAAGTCTGTTGTATCCAAGGCTAATAATGAAGGAATCAAATCTCTTGTACCAACACCTCGGCGCCTATTTGAGACCATACAGAGATTTGTTCAACCTGCAAACCAAGTTCTCTTTGCCTGTTTCAGCAAAACCTTCTGGTTGGAGCATATAGATTTCTTCTTCAAGATCTCCATGAAGAAAAGCAGTCTTCAAATCTAACTGCTCTAGATGTAGGTCAAGCGTAGCAAACATCGCCAAGACTACTCTGATTGTCGTGAGTCGAACCACAGGTGAAAATATTTCATTGAAGTCGATGCCTTCTTTCTGAGCATATCCTTTCACCACCAATCTTGCACGATACCGCTCCACTTGGTCATTTCCATCGCGCTTGATCTTGTAGACCCATTTGTTGCCGATGGCCTTCCTTCCTTGTGGTAGCGTAACAAGATCCCATGTCTTGTTCTTGTGTAGAGCTTCAATTTCTTCCTGCATTGCTGTCATCCACAGGGATACATCTGAGCCTGTGATTGCCTCCTGGAAGGATGATGGCTCCCCATCCTCTGTAAGAAGACAATATGCAACATTACTCTCTGTAACATACTCCGAGTGCCAAGCTGGCGGTCTTCTCTCACGAGTTGACCGACGAACTTCTGGAGCCTCGGACTCGACTGGTTCTTGTTCATCGTGCTCTGGTGCTGCTTCAGAAGAAACTAGATCTTCATCTGGTTTATCTTCCACCTGAACTGTAGTAGTCTCTGGATTCTCCTTTGACGCGCTATCGCCTCCATCTTCCTTTTGTAGCTGATCTTCTACAAAGATCACATCCCTGCTGACAACAACCTTGTGGGCAGTGGGATCCCACAAGCGATACCCCTTCACTCCGTCAGCATACCCCAAGAACATGCACCTCCTGGATTTTGGATCCAGCTTCGTTCTTTCTTGGGAATTGTACATCACGTACGCGGGACATCCAAACCAATGTAAAGTAGAGTAATTCGCCGGCTTGCCAGTCCACATCTCCATCGGTGTCTTTAGCTCAATTGCCGTTGATGGCGACCGATTTATGACATAACAGGCGGTTCTGGCTGCTTCTGCCCAAAAAGAGTTGGGCTGACCTGCAGTCCGCAACATAGCTCTCATCCTTTCTGCAAGAGTCCTATTCATCCGCTCTGTCACGCCATTTTGCTGAGGTGTATATGGGACTGTGAATTGTCTTGTGATACCTTCTTGCTTACAAAGTGCAAGAAACTCGCCGTCTGTGTACTCCCTTCCATTATCTGTCCTCAAGCACTTGATCTTCTTTCCAGATTCAAGTTCTACCTGCGCTTTGAAGTCTTTGAACAATGGAAACACATCTGACTTCTTCTTGATTGGATACACCCACAATCTCCTGGAGTAATCATCAATGAAAGACACAAAGTACTTTGCTCCTCCTAGGGATATTTCCGGTGATTCCCAGACATCAGAATGAATCAAGTCTAGAATGCATTTACTCCTGGCTTCAGATCTGCTGAACTGCAATCTATACTGCTTACTTGTAACACAATGCTCACAAAACGGTAGATTCACCGATTTGAGCCCTGGAAGCAGCTTCCGGTCGGAGAGAATCTTCAAACCTCGTTCAGACATGTGGCCTAGTTTGAGATGCCACATCATTGCTGACTCTTCTCCCTTGCTAGACGATGCGACACACGCATCAGCTTCCTGCAGTGTTTCTCCATTAAGCATGAACAGATTTGCCGCGATCTTTTCTGCCTTCATGACCACAAGCGCGCCTTTGACAATCTTCATGACCCCATTTTCGACATGGGTCTTGCATCCAAGGCTATCTATTTGTCCCAAAGACAATAGATTCTTCTTCAAGCCCTTCACATGCCGTACCTCCTGGATGGTGCGAACCGTACCATCAAACATTTTGAGCTTGATAGTACCAATACCAGCGATTTCAAAAGCATGATCATCTCCCATGTGTACAGAGCCTCCCGAGATTGGTTCGTATGTGTCGAACCACTCTCTCCGAGAAGTCATGTGCCATGTTGCTCCTGAGTCCAGTAACCAGACGTCAGAGAACTGCTTTCTGCCTCCAACCACCGTTGTTGCCTCGCTGTATAGAACTTCGCCATCATTGTAGAACCCCGTATTTTCAAATATTATTTTAATTATTTGAAAAATGAATTTAAATGATTTTTGAGAATTTAATAAATATTTTCTAAGAAGTTTATCTTTTGTACACGTGCAAAACACGTGCAAATGACTTTTGAGAAGTTTGAAAAATTAAGTTTTCTTTATTAAAAATCATTATTTATTATTTGAGAATTATTTAGTATTTTTCCAGATTTTTCTGAAATTAATTAGTACTATTTGCAATTTTTGAGAAAAGAAGGACTTATTTGCAAAATTGACAATTTTGAGGGTTGAAGTGCAAAACGTATTTACTGGACATTCCGATCAGTATTTGTTGAGGTTTAGAAATATATTTTTCTATTAGATCCTAATTTAAATGATATTTGATTCAATTTTCAAGAAAAGAATTATATATATGCAAGAAGTATTTTTGGAAAGGATTATTTTGCAAAGTGGGAATAAAACCCTAATATACAATCCGGCATATTTAAGGGAAATTCTCTTCCCAGCCGTCATTGAGCATATTCAGATTTTGAGATTATTTGAGGAGCAAAAAGGAGGATTCTTGGATCTAGCAAGGAGAAGCTTTTGTGGATTTTTCTTCGAATCAAAGGTGAGTGGATTGTTTTGTTTGTTTTGTTTGCTTTGCTTTGTTTGTTTGATTGATGAATGACGTGAGACCTTTTGTTATGCTTATTTGTGATCATTATGCCTTTATTTTGTTAGACGCATTGTATGTATGATATGGATCTTTCATTTGATATGGAGGATGAGAACTCTTATTTGATATTTGGATCATGTATGAGAAATATTAAGATTTGTTGAGGAAAAGTTTGATTGATGAGATCGTATTGTTGGGAGACATATTAGGAATTGATAATGTGGTGATCAGATGATAAACATCTGGATCTTGTGATTGTAAACCAGATTCTGATTAAGATGTGAAAGACATTTGTTGAGAAGAAGCCCTAATGGGAGGATTTAGAGTTTAGATCATGAGAATATGAGATTTGAGAAAACTGATTGATTGAGTAATGTATCCAAGATGGAGATTATTGAGAGTTGTTTATTAGCCTGGATACAATTGATTTTATGTTCAGTGAATCTTTAGAAAACTCCAGTTTGATTTGTGTTCAGACCTATTGTTGGAAACCTGTAGCCGACAGTCGACTGGACTATAAAGCAGACGACTGGTACGAGCCTATTGTGTATTTTTAGTCTTTGAGATTTGTTCGGGACAGTCGACCTATGACCCCTCTCAGTCGACTAATATACTTAGAATATTTTTGCTGAGAATTATTTGTTTTTGTCTCGGGGCAGTCGACTGACTCCTTGGTAAGTCGACTGATCATGCCTAAGTTATTTTTGAGAAATGTTGGATTATGTCCTCTGGACAGTCGACTGATCTGATATGCAGTCGACTGGTCCTGAAGGATCTTAGTATTTGATTATGAGATATTTTGTTTAGTGTTTGATTTTAAGATGTTCAGTTGAGAACATGATTTTGAGTTATTCAGTGGAGCCACTTGTTCAGTGGGAATTTGTTCAGATATTTGTTTTGAGTCTCTAGAGGTATGTGACCCTAGTATACCGGTGTTGAGATATTCGTTCAGTTATTTGCTGAGGCCCATTGAGGCACATCTTCAGTATTCAGATTTTTAGTCCGGTAGGGTACACTACTCTAGGAGATTTGTTCAGTAACCCAAATTGATAAGGACAGGCATTAGTAGTGTCATGACGAATGAGAACGCGAGTTATGCACCTCAGTATGGCTTTTGATGTAGGATTTTAATCTCCTGAATTATCCAAGTAGTTAACTTGTGATGTGTGATTTATCTCCGGAATTATCCAGGTAGTTAACCTGAGATGTGAGGTATTTCTCCTGAATTATCCAAGTAATTATCTTGAGATGTGGGATTGACCTACGGAATGATCGGAGTCGAGGCGACGCTTTTGGGGTATTATTGTGATGACGAGTCTGTGTTTAGATGTGGGAAGATCTCTTGAATTATCCAGGGAAATACCTGTGATGTGGGATCTATCTCCGGAATGATCAAGCATGGGCAAATTATCATAGTTTATCTTCATCTCTTAGTAGTCATCGTTGTCAGCATGTAGTCATGATGTTTTCTTGAATCACTTTTATGCATTTGGATTTCCGTTTTACACACTTGGCTTTTGGTTTTGATATCACCCATCATTCTCTGTCGTTACTTCATACTTTATTGTTTGATTATTATTGTTGGACATTATGCTTTAAGTTCATTTATGTTATTTGTTTGATTTGTTGCCACTCACACCATTTATGGCTGACCCCGTAGTTTGGGGGTTAGGGTTCAACTCTAGCCTCACATGTTGCAGGTTATTGCTTAGATTGGAGGTTGGATGCTTGAGTGGGCAGTTTGAGATAATTGGATTATTTAGTGATTGGTGAAAAACTGTAAAGGATATTTGAGATCATTTTGAATTGTAAATAAAAAGATTAGTTTGTGTTGAAATGATTAGACTTCCGCTGGGATTTGTAATAATTGTTGTAATAAAAGAAAGAAAATTTTAGTGGTGTTTGTTGGTGTTTATTGTTGTATTGAAGTGGGTTACTGGGATTTCGCCACGTATTTTCTAAGCTCTCATATTAGAAATTCGGGGCGCTACAGAGATTGGTATCAGAGCTCCGCTTCAATGTAATAATAGACTTAGTATGACAACCAACCTAGGTGTGGACACTAGAGAGTGAGTACCTAGGTGTGGACATCAGAGTGTGAGTATCACATAGAGTTAAAATATGATGTTTGGTTTGAAATTATGGTTTGACTTCGCCGTAAGGCATTAATATGAGTTTGAATTGTGTGTGTTACTCTAACTTTACCCTCGTTTTGCAGTATTCAAAATGGTTGCACCCAGAGGTAGAAATGGTGGCAACAATGAGGATGGATCTGGTAGTTCTCGAGGAACGGGGATTGACCTAGAGGCTGAATTCGCCAAGGTGTATCAAACACTGAATACGTTGATGGCATTCAACGTGGCGCAACAGCAGCAAGCTCAGCAGCAGCAGAATCCGCCGCCCAATCATGGAGCTGGACATGGATTGGTGAATGCCGACCCCATCAAGCAGATTGAATCCTTTAAGAGGATGAGGCCACCAGTCTTTGAGGGGCAAGCTGATCCAACAGCAGCAGATGATTGGATTAGGAAGATGGAGACGATCTTCGAGGTGTCAGAGACTCCGGCAGCTAGCAAAGTGAAATTAGCTTCGATGCAGCTCGAGAAAGATGCTGGTGTTTGGTGGGAATCACTGAAGAGGAATTTGGGAGATCAGCAGCTGACATGGGAAGCTTTTCTGGAGGAGTTCAGAGATCGTTTCTTTCCTCTTGATGTTCAAGAGAAGAAGGCGACCGAGTTCATGAACCTTCAGCAAGGCAGCATGACTGTTCGGGAGTATGAGACGAAATTCGCTCAACTTTCGAGGTATGCACCAGAGTTGGTCATGGACGAAGCAAAGAAGGCCAAAAAGTTTGAGCTAGGATTGAGGCCAAACTTGAGGTCAAGGATGGTTCCATTGGGCATTAGAAGATTTGACAAGCTGGTCAGGAGGGCCGCGATGACTGAAGAGGATATGGACTTGTTTCAGAAGAAGCAGGATTCTTGGAACCGGAATAAGAGGCCAGCATCAGGCCAGAGTGGGAAGGGATTCCCCGCGAAGCAGGCAAAGTTCAGTGGACCGGTGCAGAAGGCATCTGGAGCTCAGGGAGTGACCTGCTACTACTGCAAGGAAGTAGGACATTACAGGTCAGCATGTCCGAAGTTGGCAGAGCATGTTTGTTCTCAGTGTGGGCAGACTGGACACTCAAAGCCCCATTGTCCACAACTGAAGAAAGATGGTTCGGGTGGAAGCAAAGTCCCGAAGAGGCAAGGGCGAGTGTTTGCATTGACCGAGGAGGATGCGAGGAACTCAGAAGATGTAATACAGGGAGTTGTTTTAATAAATGGAATTAAAACAAAGGTTTTGTTTGACACTGGTTCATCGCATACATTTGTATCGCCAAGTTTTGCAAAGATCTTAGGTTTGGAACCTAAGTTATTTTCAGGCAGGGTTTTGTCGGTGGCAACGCCGTCGGGTGAAGAGCTGGTAGCGGATCGATATTACGAGGGCTGTGATATCGAGATTGGTGGAAGGATGTTCGGCATCGACTTGATCGAACTGCAAGTGTTGGGAGTGGATGTCATTGTAGGCATCGATTGGATGGCTATATATGATGCCACAATTGATTGCAAGCAGAAGGAGGTGTTGGTGAAAGCACCAGGTGGACCTGCAGTAACTTTCCAAGGGAAGAAGAAGATTCCGAAGGTGGCTGCAATGGTATCTAAGATGGCAATTTCGGATGAAGTCAAGGGCATTCCGGTTGTTCGAAATTTTCCTCAGGTGTTCTTGGATGATTTTCCAGGATTACCGCCGCAGAGAGATGTAGAGTTTTGCATCAATGTTCAGCCGGGAAGTGCGCCGATTTCCAAGGCTCTATACAGGATGGCACCAGTAGAATAAGATGAAGTGAAGAAGCAGATTGAGGAGCTTTTGAGCAAAGGGCTTATCAGACCAAGTTCTTCTCCGTGGGGAGCGCCAGTGTTGTTGGTCAAGAAGAAGGATGGGTCAATGAGGATGTGCATTGACTATCGGGAGTTGAATAGGGTGACTATTCAGAACAAGTACCCACTGCCGCGGATTGATGATTTGTTCGACAGGCTTCGAGGAGCAGCGGTGTTTTCGAAGATTGATCTGAGGTCAGGGTATCATCAGGTGCGAGTCAAGGAGGAAGATGTGAGTAAGACAGCGTTCAGGACTCGTCATGGGCTGTATGAGTTTTTGGTGATGCCATTCGGGTTGACGAATGCGCCAGCAGTTTTCATGGATATGATGAATCGGGTGTTGAGGCCATTCATTGATTCCTTCGTGGTGGTCTTCATCGATGATATCTTGGTGTATTCGAAGTCGGAGGAGGATCATTCTAAGCACTTGACAGCGGTATTACAGACATTGCAGGAGCACAGCTTGTATGCCAAATTATCGAAGTGTGAATTTTGGAAGTCTGAGGTAGCTTTCCTTGGTCATATTCTTTCTAAGGAGGGAGTAGCTACTGATCCTCAGAAAGTGGAAGCAGTGAAGGATTGGCCCAGGCCGACGTCAGTGAAGGAAGTGAGAAGCTTCTTAGGATTAGCTGGTTACTACAGGAGGTTAATTCAGGGGTATTCTCAGATTGCAGTTCCGTTGACAGGTTTGACCCGGAAGAGTGTGGCATTTGTGTGGACAGATAAGTGCGAGGAGAGTTTCCTTGAGTTAAAGGAAAGGTTGACTACTGCACCTATATTAGCATTGCCGCAAGCAGGGAAGGATTATGATATCTACAGTGATGCATCTCTCAGAGGTTTAGGATGTGTCTTGATGCAGGAAGGCAAGGTCATTGCTTATGGCTCGAGGCAGTTGCGTCCGCATGAGAAGAATTATCCGACGCATGATTTGGAGCTAGCAGCTATCATTTATGCCTTGAAGCTATGGAGGCATTATGTTTATGGTGAGAATGTCAATATGTATACTGACCACAAGAGCCTGAAGTATATTTATCAGCAGAGGGATTTGAATCTTCGGCAGAGAAGGTGGTTGGAGGTATTGGAAGACATTCGTCCTGAGATCAAGTATCATCCGAGCAAGGCGAATGTAGTGGCTGATGGACTTAGCAGGAAGAGTAGTTTATTGAGATTGATCACTACTCGAAGGGAGTTGGCAGCAGAGATCGATCAGGCAGGTATCGAGGTGGTACTGCGAGGTTTAGGGGCATCTTTGGCTCAGTTGAGACTGCAGCCGTCTTTAAGAGAGAAGATTGTGGAAGGTCAGAGGTCAGATTCAGAGATCCAGAAGATGTTGCAGCAAGTTTCAGAAGGCAAGTTATCAGAATTTCGTGTCCAAGATGGAATTCTTTGGATGGGTGAGAGGTTGTGTGTTCCAGATGATGCAGAGTTGAGGGAGAATATCTTGCAGGAAGCACACAGTACATTGTTGTCAGTTCATCCAGGAGGCACGAAGATGTACAGGGACATCAAACCACATTTTTGGTGGTCTGGTATGAAGCGAGATGTAGCAGATTTTGTGGCAAGGTATCTGACTTGTCAGCAGATCAAGGCAGAGAATCAGAGACCTGGAGGTTTGTTACAGCCATTACCCATTCCGGAGTGGAAGTGGGAGAATGTCAGCATGGACTTTATCACGGGTTTGCCGAGGAGTTCGAAGGGCAATGACTCGATTTGGGTTGTTGTAGACCGATTGACTAAGTCGGCACATTTTCTAGCCATGAAGATTACTTGGTCAATGGAGAAATTGGCTGAGTTGTACATTGGGGAGATTGTGAGACTTCATGGAGTTCCTGTGTCAATTGTTTCTGACAGAGATCCGAGGTTTACCTCAAGGTTTTGGAGAAGTTTACAAGCAGCTTTGGGCACCAGAACTGAGTTCAGTACAGCATTTCATCCGCAGACAGATGGTCAGACGGAGAGGGTGAATCGAGTGCTGGAAGATATGTTGAGAGCTTGTGTTATGGACTTCGGTGGTAGTTAGGAGAGATACTTGGCATTGGTTGAGTTTGCTTATAACAACAGTTACCATGCAAGTATTGGGATGGCACCGTATGAGGCTTTGTACGGGAGGAGGTGCAGGACACCTGTTTGTTGGTACGAGGTTGGCAAAAGGCAGATGTATGGTCCTGAGATCGTGCAGCAGACGTCAGAGCAGATTGAGCTGATTCGCCAGAGGTTAGTTGAAGCTCAGAGTCGGCAAAAGAGTTATGCTGACACTCGACGAAGAGATTTGGAATTTGAAGTTGGGGATGCAGTTTTTCTCAAGGTTTCTCCGACCAAATGAGTGATCAGATTTGGTAAGGGAGGCAAGTTGGCGCCAAGGTATATTGGACCATACAGGATCGTGGAGCGGATTGGCAAGACCGCGTACAGATTGAAGCTTCCAGAGGAGTTGGCTCAGGTGCATGATGTGTTTCATGTATCATTACTGAGGAAGTATGTGGCCGATCAGAAGCATCAGTTGGCGGAAGTTCCTGAAGATCTATAGGTGAACCTGAGTTACAAGGAACAGCCTGTTGAGATCGTTGATCGTAGGGAGAAATCCTTAGAAGCAAGGTAATACCTATGGTCAAGGTGTTGTGGAGGAATCAGCAGTTCGAGGAGGCTACATGGGAGCCAGAGGATCGCATGCTGAAGGATTTTCCTGAATTGTTTGTATAAGTGTATTCCTTTTGTATGATTGTAATTCTTTGAATGATTGTACTATTGATTGACATGTGATGTATTCCTTTATTTTGATTGTGATGTTATATGAAACTGTTTGGATTATGTTCTATATGAAATATTGTTTCCTCTTGATAATATGTGTTTAAGCTCATTAGTAGTAGTTCTGAGGACAGAACTCTTCTAAGGAGGGAGTGGTGTAGAACCCCGTATTTTCAAATATTATTTTAATTATTTGAAAAATGAATTTAAATGATTTTTGAGAATTTAATAAATATTTTCTAAGAAATTTATCTTTTGTACACGTGCAAAACACGTGCAAATAACTTTTGAGAAGTTTGAAAAATTAAGTTTTCTTTATGAAAAATCATTATTTATTATTTGAGAATTATTTAGTATTTTTCCAGATTTTTCTGAAATTAATTAGTACTATTTGCAATTTTTGAGAAAAGAAGGACTTATTTGCAAAATTGACAATTTTGAGGGTTGAAGTGCAAAACGTATTTACTGGACATTCCGATCAGTATTTGTTGAGGTTTAGAAATATATTTTTCTATTAGATCCTAATTTAAATGATATTTGATTCAATTTTCAAGAAAAGAATTTGTTGTGTTAAATCTAGATACCTAAATAAATAGATAAAACTAGACACAAATTATAAAACCTCGCAAGTGCACGAATCGTTTGAAAGCGTAGCAATAGCAAGGGTCGATCTCACAGAGATTGTAGACTTTAACTAACTAGTCAATAGAAAGTAATAAAAATCATAAAGAGTTGTTCTAAAGGTCTAAAAGAACTAAAAGATTAAAACTAAGATGAGAGGTGTTGAATCACAAATATCTCTTGAATAGTTGGGTTGTTGATCTCCACCAATAGTTGGTAATGCTAAGTTGCCTTCTGAATTTACTTCTAATTACTCATGTTTGTTCACTTCAAGGGCATGGTATCTACTCCTTAAAGTATTGTTTCCCTAAGCCAAGAATTAGGTATGGTATCTACTCTAATTCGTTTCTTCCCCTAAGTATTTTAGCATGGTATCTACTAAGTTATACTTAACAAAAGCATAAGAACAGTGGAAACGAACAAACACTTAAAGTTCTAGAAATTGGTATCAGATCTAGATCCTTTAAGTTGATTGAACCAAGAATCCTAAAGATTCCCTTGTTACAAATTACGAGCACGAGATACGGGTCGTCTCAATATGCTCATATAACAGATTCAGATTTCTAACTCACAAACTTGATAAGATCAGATTCTGTATGGCAGTCGACTGGCTCTCACCTTCAGTCGACTGTACTTATAACTCCTGAACAAGTTTGAATGTTATCAATCTATATCAATTCAATTAGATTCAATCAATAAGTAAAATAGAAGGATTCAAAAGAACATAGCACTACATAACTACGGCTTCGATCTACCCAACTATGAAATTAGTTCCACATAATAATACTTTTATTGCTTAACAAGTTCAAATACATGATCAACATCAAAGAATAAAGAGAGAAGAAATAAACTAATGGATTCCGGCAATATGGTCGACTGGCTGTCACACAGTCGACTGCCTTCTGGTTGCTGGGTCTTCTTTCTCCTTCTTGGATGTTGATGGAATGAAGCACTGGTTGATGACTTGATGATTGGGAACTCTGAGATTAGGTTGCGTCCAAGAGATGTGTCGCCTGATAGCCCCCTTCGAATAATGCTTCTCTTCTGATATTTATAGGGTGCGGCTAAGAATTAGGGTTTTGCACTTTTTTCAGGAAAATCCTTCTTTGTTTGATTTGATGATTTATTTCTTTCTCTTTTCTTCTTTCCTTCCTTATCTGTTCACCACGTGCTCTTGGAAATACCTTGTCTTTAGATTTGATTCTTCGTATAAAATCTGGATCCACATAGATTCGAAATTAGATGCAGGTGTATCTTTGAATATCTTATCTGTTTACTCCGCCGCGTATCAGTCGACTGCCTTGCATATAAGTCGATTGGTCTCTGAGCATCTGTGGCTT
This sequence comes from Hemerocallis citrina, assembly GCA_017893485.1. Taxonomy (NCBI): domain Eukaryota; kingdom Viridiplantae; phylum Streptophyta; class Magnoliopsida; order Asparagales; family Asphodelaceae; genus Hemerocallis; species Hemerocallis citrina. The sequence goes on from CM030363.1 coordinate 189,584,239, forward strand.
CACGATTTCTCGGTCAAGTCGACTGGTGTTTGAGGAACCAGTCGACTGATCCTCTGCAGTTTGCTGTGTATTATCCTTGAAGTCCTAAATCTGCTTCGTTTTTCTGTTATAAGCTGTTTCCTATGGAAAAGAGAAAATAAGAGTTAAATACCACATATAGAGCTTTTAAATGTCTAATTATAACAAGATTATTGCTCTAGAAAGTGAATAATATTGTGTTCATCAAATACCCCCAAACTTAGATTTTTGCTTGTCCTCAAGCAAACTAGAATTACGAATAGGGAGAATAATAATAATAATAGACTCAACCACCAAGAGTTCTTATTATGTGGACATTAGCATAGAAAGGTATAAACAATTTCAGACAAAGTAAAATTAAACATACCCACTTTCTCTAGTACAATTGTTCAGTCATAATCCCCAAACTTAATCATATTTGTCATGCAATTAATTTAATTAAAGTATGCAACAACTCCATCTGTGATTATCCCTTTTTCTCTACTACAAACCGAGTAGCAAACTAGAGTTTTTTTTTTTTTTTTTTTTTTTTTTTTTTTTTTTTTTTTTTAGTCTCTTCTCTAAAGATGTCACTTGCCTTTTGACGCGAATGCGAAACATTTGTGATGTATCCACCCGGTTACTCAGCAGGTCACAAACTTTAAAGTGCTTTGCATACTCATATTTCAAGTTGCCGTTTGACGTAAAGGTAAACATTGGTGATGAATACCCCTAGTTACTAAGCACTCAAAACATTGGAGTAGATTGACTTTATTCAATTTTTTATTTTTATTTTTCTATTACTCTATTTACTTAAACTCGGTTTAGGACTAGATCTAAAGGGAATAATCACCAGAAAAAGTATCACATTTGTGTATTATGTATAATCGCATGACTCATACAATTTTGTAAGGAATTATGAAACTCAACAATCCTAAAGTAAATAAGTATCCTTCTTCTTACTTTATAAGAAATTGTGTATTCTAAAAAAAATTAAAATATAAATAACCCTAATACCCCCAAACTTAGATGGAACATTGTCCTCAATGTTCGAATATAAAAATAGGCATGGGTCACCATCTAGTAGGGAGATACTAAAAATAAAAAGAACTAAAAGAAAAATAATGAATAACTGAAAGCAGATAAAGGAAAGTGTAAATACTCCCCTGAAAAATTGGGTTGCCTCCCAATAAGCGCTGTGTTTTCTGTCTTCAGCTAGACATGATGAGTTCATGTGATGTACGGAATGGGTTGAAGATTCACATCTTCCTCTTGCAGTTCTAGACTCATCTCTATGTATGGTTTCGCTCTATGCCCGTTCACCTTAAATGTTTGATTCTTTTCCTTGCTATGAACCTCCAAAGCACCATGTGGAAAGACTTTTGTGACAATATATGGTCCATACCATCGTGACTTAAGCTTGCCTGGAAAGAGTCTTAATCTTGAGTTGTAGATCAATACCTTTTGTCCTTCATAAAACTCCTTCCTTGCTAGCTGTTTGTCATGGTACAACTTGGTTCTTTCCTTGTATAATTTGGCATTTTCATATGCATCGTGCCTCAATTCTTCAAGCTCATTTAGTTGCAATCGCCTTTTGTCACCTGCCTGTTTCATATCAAAATTGAACTTTTTGATAGCCCAATAAGCTTTGTGTTCCAATTCTACCGGCAGATGACATGCTTTTCCAAAGACCAAACGGTATGGTGACATGCCAATGGGTGTCTTGAAAGCGGTTCTGTAGGCCCATAAGGCATCGTTCAGGCGTAGTGACCAATCCCTTCTGCTTGTATTGACTGTCTTCTCCAGGATGCTCTTGATCTCTCTGTTGCTAATCTCCACCTGCCCACTGGTTTGAGGATGATATGGAGTTCCCACTCTATGTGTAATCCCATATTTCTTCATCAAAGAAGCAAATGGGAAGTTATTGAAGTGGCTCCCTCCATCACTAATTATTGCTCGTGGTGTACCAAACCTAGTGAAAATGTTCTCCTGCAAAAACTTGACAACAACTTTGTGATCATTAGTTCTTGAGGGGACAGCCTCGACCCATTTAGACACATAATCCACACCAACAAGTATATATAAATAACCAAGTGAGTTAGGAAATGGACCCATGAAGTCGATTCCCCAAACATCAAAAAGCTCGATTACTTGTATGTTGTGCAGTGGCATTTGATTTCTAGAAGAGATGTTGCCTGTCCTTTGGCATTTGTCGCAAGTCCTGCAAAAAGAAAAAGCATCTTTGAATACATTAGGCCAATAAAAACCAGATTGTAATACCTTGAGTGCTGTTCTTTTTGGTCCAAAATGTCCTCCACAGGCATATTGGTGGCAGTGTTGTAGGATACTCATTTGTTCTTCGTCTGCCACACATCTTCGTATAATTTGATCAGGGCAGAATTTGAATAAATAAGGATCATCCCAATAAAAGTGTTTGCACAGAGCCACCAATCTTTTTCTTTCTTGATGTGTCATACCTGGAGGGAAAACATGAGCAGTTAGAAAATTAACAATATCGGCAAACCAGGGGAGTTGTTCAGAGAGACAAGTCGACTGGTTTAGGGACCAGTCGACTTCCCCGAGAGATTGCACATTGATTTCAAATAGTTGTTCATCTGGGAAATTTTCATTCAGCGGGAGCACATTTCTCTCTTCCTCGTGCAGTAGCTTGGACATGTGATCTGCAACAACATTGTCGCTTCCTTTTTTATCTCTAATCTCAAGATCGAATTCTTGAAGTAACAGCACCCATCTGATTAATCTAGGCTTAGCATCCTTTTTAGCAAACAAATATCTCAAGGCAGCATGGTCAGTAAAAACAATAACTTTAGCACCAATTAAATATGATCTAAACTTCTCTACAGCAAAAATAACAGCTAACATTTCTTTTTCAGTAATGGAATAATTTAGCTGTGCATCGTTTAAAGTTCGAGAAGCATAGTAAATAACATGAGGTTTCTTATTGATTCGTTGACCTAAAACAGCCCCTAAAGCATAATCACTTGCATCACACATAAGCTCGAAAGGATGGCTCCAATCTGGTGCCATGACAATAGGTGCAGAAATGAGAAGGTTTTTCAATGTATTAAAAGCATTTGTGCACTCTTCTGTCCATACAAACTCAACATCCTTAGCCAACAAGTCACAAAGGGGTTTGGAGATTTTTGAAAAATCTTTTATGAATCTTCTATAGAACCCTGCATGTCCTAGAAAACTCCTAACACCCTTAACTGTAGTGGGAGGGGGTAGTTTCGATATTATATCAATTTTTGCCTTGTCTACCTCTATTCCCCTTTTTGACACTACATGTCCCAACACAATACCTTGTTGTACCATGAAATGGCACTTTTCCCAATTCAGCACTAAATTGCATTCTTCACATCTTTTTAGTACAAGCTGCAAATGGTTAAGACATTTATCGAAACAAGATCCAAAACACTAAAATCATCCATAAATACCTCAATGAATCTTTCCACCATGTCTGAAAATATGCTCATCATGCATCTTTGAAATGTTGCTGGTGCGTTGCACAATCCAAACGGCATCCTCCCTGCTAATCTTTCTAACATTTGATCAATAAAAGGGAGAGGGAAGTGATCTTTCCTGGTTTCATTGTTCAGTTTCCTATAATCAATGCATACCCTCCATCCTGTGGTTACTCTTGTTGGGATAAGTTCATTCTCTTCATTTGTTACCACTGTAACTCCACTTTTCTTAGGAACTACATGTATAGGACTTACCCATTTGCTATCTGAGATAGGATAGATGATGCCAACATCTAGTAGCTTCAAAATTTCTGCTCTTACCACTTCCTTCATGTTGGGGTTGAGCCTTCTCTGTGCCTCTCTACTAGGTTTTGCATCGTTCTCAAGGAGTATTCTATGCATGCACTTGGATGGACTTATTCCCTTGATGTCTGCAATGGTCCATCCTATTGCACTCTTGTGTTCTCGTAATACCTTCAGCAACTTATATTCTTCCTGTGCACTCAAGTTCGCAGCAATTATTACTGGTAGCGTCTGGTTCTCGCCCAAAAATGCATGCTTCAAATGGTCGGGCAGCTGCTTGAGTTCTATGTCTGGACGCTTCTGTACAGTCGACTGGTCCATGTCAGCAGTCGACTTGTTCTGGGTGTCTGGGTTTGGTCGACTGGTTAGAACACCAGTCGACTTACTCTGTTCATCAGTCGCCTGATCTGTAGAAGAACAATTTTTATCAGACACCAATTTTTCAAATAAAGGTGCAGGCTTACCTGAATATGACTGTGGAGTTTCAAGGTGATGTACTGTCTCTGCAATCCTTCAGTCATCGTATTCCTGTTCAACATGAGATAAAGTTAGAGATTCAGTGATTGTGGCTTGAAGTGGTTCAACGCTATGTACCTGAAATGTTTGATCAACAATCTCCTGCACCACATCAATATTATAGCATTCATGATCATCTTGTGGTAATTTTAGTGTATCAAACATTTTAAATTCCACTTTTTCTCTGTTTATCTTCATACTTATGATGCCCTTTTTAACACAAATTTTGATATCAGCTGTACTCATAAAGGGCCTACCTAATATGATCGGTAGAGATGATGACATTGAAGATTCCTCCATGTCCAACACAACAAAATCAGCAGGCAAAATAAAATCATTTACCTGAACTAGGACATCTTCTAAAATACCTCTAGGTCTTTTTATGCTACGATCAGCCAATTGCAAAGTGATGGATGTTGGCTTGAGTTCCCCCAATCCAAGCTTTTCGTAAACAGAATAAGGAAGAAGGTTGATGCTTGCCCCCAAGTCTAGCAGTGCCTTTTCAAAGAAGTGCTCACCAACCTTGCAAGGAATGGTAAAACTACCTGGATCTTTCAGTTTAGGTGGTAATTTTCTTAATAAAACAGCACTCACTTCTTCTGTCAAGGCCACATCCTCCTTAACCTGAAATGTTCTTTTGTGAGTACAACAGTCTTTCAAAAATTTGGCATAAGAAGGAATTTGTTTAATAGCATCAAGTAGGGGAATATTAATTTCTACCGTTTTGAGAGTTTCAAAAACGTCAAATAAATGTTGTTCTTTCTTTTTATTGACTAACCTTTGAGGGAATGGTGGTGGTACTGTCCCTACTTTTTCACTTACCTTATTTGAACCCAAAGCTTTTGATGGTTGTGTATCTGGTTTGTCTGTATGTGTTCCAATCATGTTGTCAATTATCTTACCATTTCTTAGGGTTGTTACTGCTTGGAGCTGTTCTTGACCTCCAGGGTTTGGTATGGTTTGTGAAGGGAGTTCTCCTGCCTTTCGTTCGCTTAACTCTTTTGCAATCTGACCAATTTGTGTTTCTAACTTCTGAATTGCTTGTCCTTGTTGGTTGCTTGTTTGATGTTGTTGTTGGAGCAATTGAAGAACGGTGGCCTCAAAATCCAACTTCTTCTGTTCTGGGGCTGGTCGATCAAACCCACTTCCCATCTGAAAGTTTCGTGCATGTCCTTGTGCGATTTGATTCCCTTGATTATTCTGATTATTACTCCATGAGAAGTTTGGATGGTTCCTCCACCCTGGGTTGTATGTGTTCGAGAATGGGTTGTTCTTTGGTGGAAAAACTCCTCGTCCCACATAATTCGCATGCTCCTGATCTGTGAAAGTAGACATGGGACATGTATCAGTTGTGTGATCTAAATGAGAACAAATTGCACACATTTCATTTGTTTGATTTTTAACTCCACCCATCGTCGATATTGCATTAACAAGCATATCAATTTTCTTATTCATGTTTGCCATTTCTAATTGAATGTTATTATTATTAGAGATTTCGTAAACTCCCTGTTTTTTCGTAGGTCCCCTTCTTGTTGAGAATTGTTGGGAGTTCTCGCTGAGTTCTTCAAAAAGTTCAATGGCTTCTTCTCCACTTTTCCTCATCAAAATTCCATTGCACGCTGCATCAACAATTGCCTTGTTAGTGTCATTTAAACCTTCATAAAAAGCTTGTACCTGATCATCCTTAGGCAGATTGTGAGTAGGACACTTGAGAAGCTTGCTCTTGAAATCCTTCCATGCTTCGAAAAATAAATCTCCATCCTTTTGTTGGAAGAGTTGAATCTCCCTTTTCAGCTGTTTGGTTTTCTGGGCTGGAAAGAACTCTTTCAAGAATTTTGTTGCCAATTGCTCCCATGAATTAATTGATCCTGGTTCCAAAGAATTATACCACAACTTAGCATTAAGTTTTAAAGAAAAAGGAAACAAGATTAACCTGATTTGTTCAGCGATAAGCCCTTGGACGCTTTGTGTCCTGCAAAGATCGAAAAAGTCTTGTAAGTGAAGATGAGGCTCTTCATCTGGTTTGCCACTAAAGTGGGGAACCATACTAAGTAAATGAGGAGATAGGTGCATGTTCCCTGTAGCATTAGGTTGAAAAGCAATGCAGGAAGGTTGCTCAATATTCTTAGGAGTGAATTTGTCCTGCATTGGCACTCGATTTTGTATTTCTTCAGCCATTCTTTCCTGTGAAATTTGTCTCTGTGCAGTCGACTGGGTCCGTACAGCAGTCGACTGGTTGGCTGAAAACAGCTTACCTAGTCTGTGCAAAGTTCGTTCTGTTTCTGCATCAATAGGTAGTAGCTCTGGACGAAGTGATCGTCTACCGTGCATTCACCGAAGTCCTGTAACCTAAAAGAAAAATTATTAATAAAAGAAAAGAAAAACTAATAAGAATTCTACTGACTTGTAAGTTAAAATACTAAACAATCCCCGGCAACGGTGCCAAAAACTTGTTGTGTTAAATCTAGATACCTAAATAAATAGATAAAACTAGACACAAATTATAAAACCTCGCAAGTGCACGAATCGTTTGAAAGCGTAGCAATAGCAAGGGTCGATCCCACAGAGATTGTAGACTTTAACTAACTAGTCAATAGAAAGTAATAAAAATCATAAAGAGTTGTTCTAAAGGTCTAAAAGAACTAAAAGATTAAAACTAAGATGAGAGGTGTTGAATCACAAATATCTCTTGAATAGTTGGGTTGTTGATCTCCACCAATAGTTGGTAATGCTAAGTTGCCTTCTGAATTTACTTCTAATTACTCATGTTTGTTCACTTCAAGGGCATGGTATCTACTCCTTAAAGTATTGTTTCCCTAAGCCAAGAATTAGGCATGGTATCTACTCTAATTCGTTTCTTCCCCTAAGTATTTTAGCATGGTATCTACTAAGTTATACTTAACAAAAGCATAAGAACAGTGGAAACGAACAAACACTTAAAGTTCTAGAAATTGGTATCAGATCTAGATCCTTTAAGTTGATTGAACCAAGAATCCTAAAGATTCCCTTGTTACAAATTACGAGCACGAGATACGGGTCGTCTCAATATGCTCATATAACAGATTCAGATTTCTAACTCACAAACTTGATAAGATCAGATTCTGTATGGCAGTCGACTGGCTCTCACCTTCAGTCGACTGTACTTATAACTCCTGAACAAGTTTGAATGTTATCAATCTATATCAATTCAATTAGATTCAATCAATAAGTAAAATAGAAGGATTCAAAAGAACATAGCACTACATAACTACGGCTTCGATCTACCCAACTATGAAATTAGTTCCACATAATAATACTTTTATTGCTTAACAAGTTCAAATACATGATCAACATCAAAGAATAAAGAGAGAAGAAATAAACTAATGGATTCCGGCAATATGGTCGACTGGCTGTCACACAGTCGACTGCCTTCTGGTTGCTGGGTCTTCTTTCTCCTTCTTGGATGTTGATGGAATGAAGCACTGGTTGATGACTTGATGATTGGGAACTCTGAGATTAGGTTGCGTCCAAGAGATGTGTCGCCTGATAGCCCCCTTCGAATAATGCTTCTCTTCTGATATTTATAGGGTGCGGCTAAGAATTAGGGTTTTGCACTTTTTTCAGGAAAATCCTTCTTTGTTTGATTTGATGATTTATTTCTTTCTCTTTTCTTCTTTCCTTCCTTATCTGTTCACCACGTGCTCTTGGAAATACCCTGTCTTTAGATTTGATTCTTCGTATAAAATCTGGATCCACATAGATTCGAAATTAGATGCAAGTGTATCTTTGAATATCTTATCTGTTTACTCCGCCGCGTATCAGTCGACTGCCTTGCATATAAGTCGACTGGTCTCTGAGCATCTGTGGCTTCACGATTTCTCGGTCAAGTCGACTGGTGTTTGAGGAACCAGTCGACTGATCCTCTGCAGTTTGCTGTGTATTATCCTTGAAGTCCTAAATCTGCTTCGTTTTTCTGTTATAAGCTGTTTCCTATGGAAAAGAGAAAATAAGAGTTAAATACCACATATAGAGCTTTTAAATGTCTAATTATAACAAGATTATTGCTCTAGAAAGTGAATAATATTGTGTTCATCAGAATTATATATATGCAAGAAGTATTTTTGGAAAGGATTATTTTGCAAAGTGGGAATAAAACCCTAATATACAATCCGGCATATTTAAGGGAAATTCTCTTCCCAGCCGTCATTGAGCATATTCAGATTTTGAGATTATTTGAGGAGCAAAAAGGAGGATTCTTGGATCTAGAAAGGAGAAGCTTTTGTGGATTTTTCTTCGAATCAAAGGTGAGTGGATTGTTTTGTTTGTTTTGTTTGCTTTGCTTTGTTTGTTTGATTGATGAATGACGTGAGACCTTTTGTTATGCTTATTTGTGATCATTATGCCTTTATTTTGTTAGACGCATTGTATGTATGATATGGATCTTTCATTTGATATGGAGGATGAGAACTCTTATTTGATATTTGGATCATGTATGAGAAATATTAAGATTTGTTGAGGAAAAGTTTGATTGATGAGATCGTATTGTTGGGAGACATATTAGGAATTGATAATGTGGTGATCAGATGATAAACATCTGGATCTTGTGATTGTAAACCAGATTCTGATTAAGATGTGAAAGACATTTGTTGAGAAGAAGCCCTAATGGGAGGATTTAGAGTTTAGATCATGAGAATATGAGATTTGAGAAAACTGATTGATTGAGTAATGTATCCAAGATGGAGATTATTGAGAGTTGTTTATTAGCCTGGATACAATTGATTTTATGTTCAGTGAATCTTTAGAAAACTCCAGTTTGATTTGTGTTCAGACCTATTGTTGGAAACCTGTAGCCGACAGTCGACTGGACTATAAAGCAGACGACTGGTACGAGCCTATTGTGTATTTTTAGTCTTTGAGATTTGTTCGGGACAGTCGACCTATGACCCCTCTCAGTCGACTGATATACTTAGAATATTTTTGCTGAGAATTATTTGTTTTTGTCTCGGGGCAGTCGACTGACTCCTTGGTAAGTCGACTGATCATGCCTAAGTTATTTTTGAGAAATGTTGGATTATGTCCTCTGGACAGTCGACTGATCTGATATGCAGTCGACTGGTCCTGAAGGATCTTAGTATTTGATTATGAGATATTTTGTTTAGTGTTTGATTTTAAGATGTTCAGTTGAGAACATGATTTTGAGTTATTCAGTGGAGCCACTTGTTCAGTGGGAATTTGTTCAGATATTTGTTTTGAGTCTCTAGAGGTATGTGACCCTAGTATACCGGTGTTGAGATATTCGTTCAGTTATTTGCTGAGGCCCATTGAGGCACATCTTCAGTATTCAGATTTTTAGTCCGGTAGGGTACACTACTCTAGGAGATTTGTTCAGTAACCCAAATTGATAAGGACAGGCATTAGTAGTGTCATGACGAATGAGAACGCGAGTTATGCACCTCAGTATGGCTTTTGATGTAGGATTTTAATCTCCTGAATTATCCAAGTAGTTAACTTGTGATGTGTGATTTATCTCCGGAATTATCCAGGTAGTTAACCTGAGATGTGAGGTATTTCTCCTGAATTATCCAAGTAATTATCTTGAGATGTGGGATTGACCTACGGAATGATCGGAGTCGAGGCGACGCTTTTGGGGTATTATTGTGATGATGAGTCTGTGTTTAGATGTGGGAAGATCTCTTGAATTATCCAGGGAAATACCTGTGATGTGGGATCTATCTCCGGAATGATCAAGCATGGGCAAATTATCATAGTTTATCTTCATCTCTTAGTAGTCATCGTTGTCAGCATGTAGTCATGATGTTTTCTTGAATCACTTTTATGCATTTGGATTTCCGTTTTACACACTTGGCTTTTGGTTTTGATATCACCCATCATTCTCTGTCGTTACTTCATACTTTATTGTTTGATTATTATTGTTGGACATTATGCTTTAAGTTCATTTATGTTATTTGTTTGATTTGTTGCCACTCACACCATTTATGGCTGACCCCGTAGTTTGGGGGTTAGGGTTCAACTCTAGCCTCACATGTTGCAGGTTATTGCTTAGATTGGAGGTTGGATGCTTGAGTGGGCAGTTTGAGATAATTGGATTATTTAGTGATTGGTGAAAAACTGTAAAGGATATTTGAGATCATTTTGAATTGTAAATAAAAAGATTAGTTTGTGTTGAAATGATTAGACTTCCGCTGGGATTTGTAATAATTGTTGTAATAAAAGAAAGAAAATTTTAGTGGTGTTTGTTGGTGTTTATTGTTGTATTGAAGTGGGTTACTGGGATTTCGCCACGTATTTTCTAAGCTCTCATATTAGAAATTCGGGGCGCTTCAATCATATCGGGTACTTGCCACATTCCCTTGAGCATTTGATGACTCAGGGTCTCCACTCTTCTTCTTGAACCAGCAATCCTTCTTGAAGTGCCCTTTCCTGCCATAGTTGTGGCACTTGTAAGTCTTCTTACTTCTGGATTTTGATCTACCATGATTCTGACTCCCACTGGGGCCACGCTCCGTTGATCTTCCTCTCATCACCATCAAAGCTTCCACTTGCTGCGAACTTCCCTGTCTGTCCTCCTTGTTCTTGCGCCTGGTTTCTTCTTCCAAAACAGCAGCTGCAACTTCGTCGAAGACTAGATAGTCCGTCAAGATATTGTTCGTCAGGTTGATGATGACTTGATCATACTAGTCAGGTAGACTTTGAAGTAGAAGCTCCGCACGTTCAGTTGTCTCTATTTTGCAACCCATTGATGTAAGTTGCGAAAATAGAGTGTTCAAGGTGTTGATGTGGTCGGTCACCAATGTCGATTTCGCCATTCGAAGAGTGTACAATCTTCTCTTTAAGAAGATCTTGTTGTAAAGTGACTTGGCCTCGTACAACCTTGTCAGAGTATCCCAAATTTCCTTTGCTGTCCTCTTTTCAGCCACACTGGATAACACACCATCAGCTAGTGCCAAGTGCAGATCGGCAATAGCGTTGCCGTCCATCTCGTTCCACTTGCTGTCGTCGGTGATCTCCGCGGGCCTATCTCCAATTGCTGCCAAGCAATTGTCCTTCCTCAAGATTGCCTTGATCTTCATTTTCCACAACGAGAAATTGCTCCCGTTGAATTTCTCAATATCGAACTTTGTTGTAGTCGACATTTCTGCTCCACCCCTGACAACCAAAGCTCTGATACCACTGTTAGTAAAATTATGGGCAGAACCTACCCCATAACTAAAGTAAAATTGAGAAAATGGAAATAAAGTGGACACAAATATTTTACGTGGAAAACCCCCAAAGGAGAAGGGGTAAAAACCACGGGCAAGGTAGTGGGATTTTACTGCTGAAAGTAGGGATTACAACCTTCTCTCTAACTATAAGGAGAGTACAATTTCCACTCTCTCTTATAATAGGAGAAACACTCTCTCACAAATTTGAGAAAAATACAAGTATACAAATTATCTCTAAGGGGATACAATTTTATCCCTCTTGAGAACACTTTGTAATACTCTCTTTCTTTTCTTAATCCCTCTTTCTTTTCTTAATCCTCACTGAGCTCTTGTTGCTCTGCTGCTACAACTCACTGCACTCTCTTCCATTCCATTGATCCCTATTTATAGGGAGTGGATTTTCACCAACCCCAACCACAGCCACTCCATTCATTTTTTTTTTCTTCTTTTCAAATTGCATTTGTCAAAGAAATGGTTGGTGTTCTTTGACATTGGCTCCAAAGTGCATTTGTCAAAGATGGTTGGTTTGACATTTGCTGCCGACACCTGCCACTTTGCAATCACATTTTTGGTCTTCTATACTACTCATCTTAGTCAGGGCCGGCCTGGAGATCCGGTTTGCCCTAGCCAAGCCCATATTTTGTTGTCCCTTAGTAAATTTTTTTAATAACAACAAAAAGTAAAAGTAAAAGCAAAAGCAAAAGCAAATAAAATAAATTTATGAAAATTGCCATGGAAAGCCATGAAGATGATTTATGAAATCTTAGAAATTTATATATTATTCCAGTTGATCCAAGATAAACTTCATCCATACTGAAAATTGAATTCCATAAATATCAGTTCCAGTTTGGTTTCATGAAAATTTTAAAACTTACATTTAATTCTTTTTAACTCAAGGTGAGTTTCTAATTGCATGTAATAATTAACATTGGAAAGATAAACTTGGACCACAAAGTATTAGATTATTAGTTTCATCGTTCATGTTTGAAAAAGTGAGGGGGGGGGGGGGGATTATATAGCCCCCGGAGAGGCACATTTATGGCATCGGGAAGTCCAAATGACGGAAGATGAAACGTCGCCAGTAATTTTTATCGGAAGGCGAAACGTCCCTCTTTGAGCACTGTCTGCAAGGAATTTCGGTTTGGCTCCCAAGCGAACCACAGCCTGACCACTCTTTCTGCCTCGGTAGCGACCTCCACCAAGGCCACACTCGGTTATGACCTCGAGCTACGCTCCTGCCCGCCTCACTCAATAAATAATCAAGATTAAAGAAATCGAAGTTTTATTACTCATAAGGCGCCAGAAATGACCACACAATACAATGAAGGTATTACAAATTACTCAACTCAGAAGGCGAACTCAGTGCTTCCTATGGGACCTTCTGCATGCTCCGCCTGATCGACGCAAAAAGACGCCTCAGCTATGGAACTCTGCGCATCAGCAGGCCTCGCCTCTTCCAGATAAAAGGTCAGAGAAGGACCTAATGCGGAATGGCCTGATCCCTCTTGCGGAAAGGCGCCGAGCATGAGCTTCAGCCTACGAATCTCCAACTCCTTCTCCACAACGGACTCGCGGAGAAAGGACTCCGAAGCTGACCCACCGGTGGAGGCATCCAAGGCTGACCAGTTCGTCTCCACTCTCCACCAATCTCGGTCGGCTATGGCCTTCCTTAGCCGAGCGACCTCTAGGCCAAGCTCCCGAGACTTATTCATGAAATAGTTTACCACGGCCTCTCGGTCACGAGACTGGTTATGACGGCGAGCCAGCATACTCTCTTGGGATCCCTACTCATTTCGACGCCTGGAGACCTCAGTAGAACCAAGGTCGGCGCTGAGGGCCTCATGCGCCTATCAAGAAGACGTGAAACACAACAAGTCACAAAGAGAGGCGAAAAAACACAAGTTATAGAGCATCGGCCAAAAATATCCTTTTATAAATTCAAAAAAATTTTGTATTACAAAAAGCGGTGGCCAGTCCGCGAAAGGCAAATACAAAAAATCCTAAGCTACTGATTAGGGGGGGACGACACCTCTTCGTCAACATGGTTGCCCCCGGCCTCATCTTGGGGAGGATCCCCCCTCTCCTCCTCCTCGCCAGTGGGAGTAGGCGGATGCTCTGGCCGCCAGTTATAGTGAAGGTGGTCAACTCGAGCGTTCAGGAAGACGATCTTGAAGCGCTCCTTTGCCAGGGCGTAGGCATCATCCTGGGCGAGGATCAAAGTATCCGCCATCGTGATCTCCACCTCCGCCATGGTGGCCTGCGCCTTCTCAGCCTCCGCCTAAGCCTTGGACTTGAAGTGCGCCAGCTCGTTCTTATGATGGTCGACAATTGAGGCCATCTGAGCTTGAACAACCGCAACTTCATTTCGGGCTTCCTTCAACTCGTCCTGCAGACGAGTTAGCTCCTGGAAATACTTCTCTGCATTCTTCCTCTCGACGAGGACCTCTTTCTCCATGCACTTGTGGTAGTGCTGCCCATGGAGCAACGCCTAGTCGAGGAAGAACAAGTTAAAAAATCCTAAGCACATGGAGTACCAAACACTTACCGAGAGCTGCGCCTGAGCCCACCTCATGTAGGCTATCCCAGACATCTGCATCGCCAGATTCATCCGATCTCACTCCGTGGCAAGATGCTCCACCGCCTCCATCGCCACTGGTCCCTCGAGTAGGGTGTCCCCTACCTTGACCCCCAGTCCGAGACGTGTAGCAGCAAGCCCTGCCTGCCCACCATCTCCGCGGCATCAGGGCGAAGGGGCGGGAGCCTCTGCTCCTGAACCTCGGCCACCTTCTGTAACCCCTGTTTTTCATTTTATGTATTTTTGGAGTGTATTTTTCATTTTTGTGTATTTTTATCTCCCTTGAATTTTTCGGAACCGTATATTGGATTATTTTCAATATTTATTCTTTTTCTTTCATCTTTGAACTCCTTGTATTTTGTTCGTCGTTTTTGTTCATTTTCACCATTTTGAGTTCTTTTTCTCATTTTCTTGGCCTCGTTCATTATTATTATTTATTTGGATGATGTGATGGATTTTTGGTGGTTTTTTCCTAAAATTATTATCTTTGACCCTTAAGGAGATTTTTAGAGCCCATATAATTCACTATAAATTGTATCCCCATTTAAATTTGACCCAATACCCATTACCCATTTGTATACCTATTGCTACATATTGATATCCACTACCCATTAACCCAAATTAATCCCCATATATAATAATCCCTAATCCCCTTAACCCTAACCCTAATCTCATTTTCTCTCTCCCTCTCCAAAAACACACCCGGCCTCCCCTAGTATCCATCCCGGCTGTTCTCCCTCCTCAAACCCGAGCCTGCATCTTCCCAAAAATTGACACCACTTCATCCCTTGCCGGCCATCTCCCACTCCAATCAAACAACCATCCATACAAAACCCTACTACTCCCATCCCCTACTTGTGAGGCCGGCTACCTCAAACAGCACCACCACCATCCAAAGGCATCACAAACTCCTCTCTTTGAGTTTCTTCAAGTGGGTACCATCCACTTTGGTTCATGGCATCAAGGAGTTCGATCGTAGGAGCTTTCGTGTTCGTGGGTTCGCTTGGATTCGCGCTTGGAAGGATTTCTCTGGTGGGTTTTGTTCCTACGGCTTGTTGGCATCATATTCACGCCATTAAGAGGCAAGTAACTTGTACTACAATTCATTAGGTTGATACAAGTCAAAAAATTCACATATAGTGTAGTTGGGTCTAGAGACAATCAAAATTTGTGTTTTCCTTGATGGGTTTTGTTTCTATTGTGTTAATTTGGCCATAGATGACTTATGACACAAAACTTGATAGGATAATGACCTAGGATTTACCCAAAACTTAATTTTTAGTCATGTATGTGAATACTTGTATGAATTGTGTTTGATTGAATGCCCATGTGAAATAATAGGTGTGGACTTGTTAATAATCCCTAAATCATGATGTTTAGATGTTTGGTGGGTTGTATTTCAAGTTTGGATGTGTTTGGATCAATATTGTGAAAGTTATGATGTTCGTGATTAGAAGTGTGAAATCTGTATTTACTGGGTGTTCTGTTTTGTTTGCTGTTTTCGTCCATGCTATAGTCCGAATTTGATTCCAAAATAAAAGAAGAATTCTAGATAATTTTTTCTATTTTCAAACCCCACTGGTTTTACTTGATTTGGATTTCGTATGACTGAGTTATGAATATTTTGGTACAGACGTGTCGATCAATTCCAGATTCTGTTTTGGGTCAATTTTGTTAACAAATTATTTTCAAGAACTATTCTATACATAATATCTTGATCTAATATTATGGTCGGTGTTTCTTTATGATATTAGGGACTACCCAGATTTTTGATGAATTTTAAAGATAAGTTTTATGTGGTGTTTCATGCTCTTTTCTAAAATTTTCTCATGCTGTAATTTGAGCGCTGTTCAGTAAAGAACTCTGTTTTCACTACGATTCCTTATACTGTATGAAAATTATTTGTGAAATATGAAAATTAGTAAAATCTATCTATTTTCATATCGTTTTGGCGGAATTGGATTTCGATTCACTGGTTGTAAGATATCCTAGTTTTCGTATAGCAGTGTTGAGAATTCCAGATTCGTCAAACTATGTTTTCGTGTTGCTTCTTATTTTTTATGGCTGATCTATACTTACTGGAATATTATGAAACTTGTTATTTTGAGTCTATACCTGTAGGGGAATACCCCAGATTTTTCGTGGAATTATTTGTTGTGTTTTCATACTGTTTTCATGCTTTTGAAGTCGTTCCCCTGTTTCCTGGCTGAACATAAAATTTGTATTCAAATCAGTTTTGAGTTGAGATGTTGTGAACTAGTATATGACTTTATTATACCTGTTGGATACGTGTGGATGTCTACTTTCCAGATCCATCGACGGATCTTGATTTTCTTGTCTGTAGCTTTTGGAATCACTGTTTTAGTACTGATCTATCATGCTGTCCTGATTATGAACATACACCATGTTGCTCGTTTATGTGACTGTATATTCTCTATACATGCTGATTTGATTTCCTGAACCTAAACCTGATTATATCGTGTTAGTTTGACACTATTTCGTAGACATTCATGTCCGTTGGATAAAAATAATAAAAGTAATCAAGCCAGGGTTTATGGGACAGATCTAGTAGAGAATAGTGCAGAAACGTGTACTCGGAAGGAGACTTGTGTTTCTTGTATGACATGTTACCAACCAAGTATACCGACCAAGTATACCGACCAAGCTTACCGACCAAGTTTACCGACCAAGTTCTGTGATTCTGTGAATACCTGAGTACACTGCCCTGTATGGTCCCCTACGAAATCTAAAGCAAAACTGTTGTGTTGTAGCAACCATGTGATAAAAATTGGGGCGCATGAAGTGCTACCTAAATAGTAAATCACACAAAACTTGATACATGATACTTGAATATGATACTCGAATCTGAAACCTGAATAAGAGACTTGACATGATACTTGCTTGCATGATACATGAAACTTGATACTTGAGATTTGATATTTGGTACATGTTACATGATTACCTGTTTACCTGATTACCTGATATCTTATACATGTTTACCTGTTTACCTGACGCTTGACACATGTTACCTGTACCTGTTTGTATATCATGATTATACCATGCTAGGTTTGTGGCTTAGATTCACCCATTTCCATGTGCATGTATTCTACTCTATTTGTGACCCGCGACTTGCAATTGACGGGTACTTGTGTTTACTCTTTTTCTCTTTCCTGTATTCGTTGAATTGCAGATTTTGGAGGACAGGTTCCAGAAGGGATTGGTGACATAATGTACTAAATGCTGAAATTTTGAATATTATTATTTCTTGTAGTTGCTTGAACAATATTGTATTTTGAGACTTGTATTTATTCTTGTATTTGGGCGATGTGACCTAGGATTATTTGTGTATTTCAGATCATGACTATTTGAGATTATTATATTTTTATTTCAAGTATTCCTGTTGGTATTTAGTTCATATGTGCATGTGGTTGACTTTTTTGGCTTCCGACTCTGATTATATTGTGATATGTTGTAAAGAATTCTTGAACAGGTTATGGATGATGAAAATCATTCGCTGGGCTTTTGTTACGTGCTCGTATTCCGTATTTTTGGGAAGCTGGACGTGACACCTTCTTACTACTGGAGCTCGCCCCCGGTTCCTTCTCTGACCTCGACGAATGGTAATGCCTCTTCACCCTCTTCGGGGATGGCTGCATAGGCACCTGCGTCGGCCCTTTACTGGATCCCGCAGCCGATGCGACTCTCTTCTCCTATTTGGCCTTCTTCTCCTGAACGGCCCTCCTCTTTACAGCTGTCACGCTCCGCTTTCTAAAAAGAATACGGAATACGGATATGCGACAAAAGCCCAGCAAATGATTTTCATCATCCATAAGCTGTTCAAGAATCTTTACAACATATCACAATATAATCAGAGTCGGAAGCCAGAAGAGTTAACCACATGCACATATGAACCAAATACCAACAAGAATACTTGAAATAAAATATATTAATCTCAAATAGTCATGATCTGAAATACACAAATAATGCTGGGTCATATTGCCCAAATACATGAATAAATCCAAATACATGAATACAATATTTGTCCAAGCAAACTACAAGAAATAATAACAGCAAAATTCCAGCATCTAGTACATCATGTCACCAATACCGTAGGGAAGCTATCCTCCAAAATCTGCAATTCAACGAATGCAGGAAAGAGGGAAAGAGAAAAACAAGTACCCGTCAATTGCAAGTTACGGGCCACTTATAATGTAGGATACAAGCACATGAGGAAACTAACTAGCAACATGGTATAAGTGTGATGTCAACATAAACAACTAGTATGGAAAAGTGAACAAGTGTATATGGCATGAATCAAGTGTCAAGAAAATCAAGTATCATATGAACATGCATCAGGTGTCAAGTATCATGTAATCATGTATGAAGTGTCACGTATCAAGTCTCATGTAAACAAGTCTCATGTATCATGTAGTCAAGTGTCAAGTAAGCATGTATCATGTATCAGGTAACAGGTATACAAGTAACAAGTAAACAGGTAATCAGGTATACAGGTATACAGGTACAGGTAAACAGGTAAACTGGTAAACTGGTAATCAGGAAATCATGTAAAAGGATAGTCAGATTTATGTTATGTCAAGTCTTGTTATTTTAATATCTAGGTAGCACTTCATGCATTCCAGTTTTTACTACATGGTTGCTACAAAAAATAGTTTTGCTTTAGATTTCATAGTGGAGTTTATAGGGCAGTGTACTTAGGTACAGAAAACAGGAACAGGTAGAACCTAGTGGTTCTCTTTCGAGTATACCTTCCTAAGGGAAGTATGCAGTCAGGTACAGGAAAACAGGCATAACCTAATGGTTATCTTCTGAGTACATCTTCCTATAGGGAAGCATGCAATCAGGTACAGGTAAACATGATCGTAAATCATGTAGTCATGAAACCGTAACAGGCAGGCAGGACACAGGTCCTCTTCCAAGTACATGTTTCTATATTTTTCACTACTAGATCTTTCCCTTAAACCCTGGCTTGGTCATTTATTATTATAAACAGGCATGCAGGTATGTGTTGCAAAACAAAGTAAGGATAACAGGGTATAAACATGTATCAGGTTCAGGGTGCAAGATAAACAAGTACAGGTATAAGATATCACATAACAGGGTAAAACAACTAGTTTTCTAATTCAGGACAGCAAGACAGTATTGTACAAAAATAGTGATTCCCGCTCCTACAAACATCTAAATCTGGGTCCGTCGAAGGATCTAGAAAATAGACTCCCACACGAATCCAGCAAGTATAAACAAGTCATATAGTAATTCACAACATCATAACTCAAAACAGATTTGAAAACAGAAAACATGTTCAGTCAGAAATCAGGAAAATGAATTCTCAGTCATGAAAACTGCATCAAAACCTCTCAAATAAATTCAGGAAAAATCTGGGGTATTCCCCTATATGTCTAGAATCAAAATATAAAGTTTTATAATATTCCAATAAAATTAGTTTAGTCATCAAAAATAAGAAAACATCAAGAAAACATAGTTTGACAAATCTGGAATTCCCAACACTGTTGTACGAAAACTAAGATATCTCGCAACCAGTGAAATGAAATCCAATTCCGCCAAAGGGATATGAAAATAGATAGAATATACTAAATTTCACATTTCACAAATATTTTTCATACAGTAAAAGTAATCATAGTGAAAATAAGGTTCTTTACCGAACAGCGAGCAAAATACAGCATGTATAGATTTTATAAACGAGTATGAAACATCACATAAAACTTATCAATAAAATTCACCAAAATTCTAGGTAATACCTAGCTTAATAAAAAAGGACTGACCAAAGTTTCAAATCAAAATAATATGTATAACATGGTTCTTGAAAATAATTTGTTATCAAAATTACCCAAAAACAGAATCTGGAAAAGATCGACACCTCTGTACTAAAATAGTCATAACTCAATCATACGAAATCAAAATCAAGCAAGGTCAGAGGGGTTTGAAAATAGAAGAAATTATCTAAAACTCATATTTTATTCCAAAATTAAGATACTAGCTTTAACACAGTCGAAAACAGCAAATAAAACAGAACATCCAGAAAATACAGATTTCACCCTTAAGAACAAAAACAACATACATTCAAGAATATTGATGCAAACACATCCAAACTTGAAATAAAGACTACCAAGTGTCTAAACATCATGATTTAGGGTTATTAACATGTTCACACCAAAAATGTCATATGGGTCTCAATCAAAACACAAATTTGCACACAAGTCTCACATACATGTTCCAAAAATTAAGAATTAGGCGAATCCTAGGTTATATCAGGTCAAGAATGTGTCATGAGTCATTTATGGTCATATTTTTACAATAGAGACAAAACCCATCAAGCAAAACACAACAAAAAGTCGTCTCTAACCCAACTACACTATAGGTGAACTTTTTTGACTTGTAACAAACAAATGAATTGGAGTACAAGTTACTTGCCTGGAAGATGACAAATCTAACGGAACAAAGTGAAAGAATAACGGGAACAGATTCCCGGGTACGATCGCAACACACTGATGGATCACGAACAAGATAGCGAACACAACGAACGGCTCAGATCTGATCAGACGATCACGATCATGATCGGAGCACGGGTCTTGATGATGATCAAGATCAAGATGATCATGAATACACTGATGGCAATAGTGATCACAAACTCACGGGGATCGGACGGTCAAGATCCATGAGATCAAGAATCAGATGGCCAAGATCTTGATGATCAAATCGATCAGACGGCCCACGATCAAGGGTGATCTAGAACCCATGATCACACCAAAACAATGGCAACCCTTAGCTGCACTGGCTGCGACTAGCAATTGCCGGAGGTCGCGAAGGTGGTCGACACAACAGCGGGGCGAGGGTCACCGGCGACTGCGGCGCGATGGGGTTTAATATGAAGAAGATGAACTGTTTGATATATGTGGGTTTATATATGGGGGGTATAGTTATTTAGGGTTACAACCGGGTAGAGTAAGTTACAAATGGGTCTTGGTGTTTAATAACGGGTTGGGGTAAACAGATGGGTAGTTAGGAAAACAGGGTATGGGTAGGGTAATGGGATTAAATGGATTGTAGGGGATTTAAAATGGGTAATGGGTTTAAATGGGTTTTATTAAAAAATCCAATAAGAAATAGGGTATTGGAAATTAAAATCAAAATAAAATAATATAACATAAAAATATATAATTTAGGATTTTTAAAAAAATAATAACAGTATTAATAATAATAATCGAAATCAAAGTAATAATAACCAAAATAAGATTTATATTACAATATAGATCATAGAAAATAGTTACAATAAAATTATTGGATCAAAACAGATTTTGATAGGAGATCCAACCATACATTTGGACAAAATAATTTGAAAACCGAAAAAATAATTTGTGAAAATTTTAAATACAGAAAATACACAAAAATACATTTTTAGGAAAACAGAGTTTACAGCGGCTACGGCCAGCAGGGCCTGCAGGTTGTCGATCTATTTAGCAGTCATCTCTGCAAAAAAGAGAGAAAGAAATAAATGTTAACACGAAGGTAGGAAGGTGAACAAATTCAGAACAAAAACATACTAGGGCAGGCTGGGCTCAGTCCGGCTCGGGCCAAGTGCAACTTCATGACGCGTAGCCGCGCTATGCTGTGCCCACCCACAATCTTCTCCACCATCGTCCACTCTTTCTCAGACAACTCGCTCTGCTTTGGGGGCTTGTGGTTCGGCCGACTAAAATTCCAAACCGTTGGAATCTTCCAAGTCCTTTCACTCCGGACAACGAAGTATTTTTCCTTCCATCCTTTGATGGAGTCCGGATGACTATGCATCACCTTCTTATGAGGGCGCGGAGAGAGGTAGAAAATCCCCTTCCGGTCGCCGAGCGATCTCATCCCCAAGATGGCACGAAAATACGTGAGTCTCGGCTTAACACCCTTCTCCTGGCACTTCAGGACGAAGCAAACCAGGTGCTTCCATGAGTTGGGCCCATATTGCATCTGGCTCAGACCCCTCCACTTCAGTACCCTCATA
Organism: Hemerocallis citrina; assembly: GCA_017893485.1. Classification (NCBI taxonomy): domain Eukaryota; kingdom Viridiplantae; phylum Streptophyta; class Magnoliopsida; order Asparagales; family Asphodelaceae; genus Hemerocallis; species Hemerocallis citrina. The sequence goes on from CM030363.1 coordinate 189,606,346, forward strand.
ATGAACGGATGTAGCGGTAGCCTCAACCCCGAGATGAAGACGTCTTCGGGGAACATACAGAAGTGGGACTCCAGCGCTGTAGTCGGACAGATTTCGGGGTTCGGCATCAGGAGCTCAAATTCCTTCGAGAAGTAAGCTGCCCTTAAGATGTGCAAGTAATTCACCCTCAAAAAACATTGGACGATATCCATCTTGATCATAGGCCGACTCGTGTCCCACAGTAGTGATGTGAATGCAAAAATTCCCTCCACGTCGTCAGGATACATCCTGATCGATCTAGGGTTTCTTGCCGTCACAGGGCCAAATGTGAACCCCGGCTCGGGTGCGTATTTGTCTGGTGAGCCCGGGGTATCGGGGCGAGTTACCTCCTTTTTTGCCTATGGGGCGTGGTTTTCTCTCTGGAGATGGGGTCGCTAACGAAGGCAGAGGCGGAAGACCTTCCTCTTCCTCGACTGCCTCTCCTGCGGATCCTCCTCCTTCTTCTCCTCGAATGTCTCCTCCCTTGGCTCCCAGGACGGGCTCCTCCTGGTTGTCCTTAGCAAACCCCTCTCCCTCGGGATCTCCTTCTTCATGCTCCTCTTCCTCAGCAAACCCCTCTCCCTCGGGGTCTCCCTCTTCGTACTCTTCCTCCTCAACGAAACCCTCTCCCTCGGAGTCTACTCCCTCCTGCTCTCCCTCCTCCATTGGCTCCTTACCCGGCCTCCGGGATTATAAAGGTTGTATGTCATACACTACAGCAACCTCGCCCTCCGACAGGATCTCCTCCTTAATTCCATAATCGCCTAGAGACCAAAATGTCGACGCCGACTGGACCTCCACAGGGAGACCTGAAGTGCTTGCCTCGAAGCCGGACTGAGAGCACGACATTGGAATACAAAAATACTAACCTAGTATGCTGAGAAACGGGAAAATCGCCGAAAAAACGGTTGTCGAAGACTAAGGGATTTTCCTATTATCTGAGAGAGAAAACGCGAAGTGGGGGAATGAGGGGGAAGGGGGAGATTTTAATAGAGGAAGGGACTCCTCGATTTCGATCCAACGGCCACCAAGATCTAGAGCGCTTCGATTCTCACGCCTGTGACGTCATCCTAGGGCACAAAATTACCCATTTACCCTCAGCCCTATCGACCGATACCACAGCTCGGAACGCGTGGTCGACTACTCAAGCACTACAAGCTGCCAAAGCTTTTCAAACAAGTTTTAGTGGCTCGATGCTCGGATGGCACCGCGAGCCACACTTTCCTCCTTTAATCAGCTTGAGGCTTGGTGCTCGGAGGTCACTGCGAGCCACAATTTCCTCCTTTGATCAGCTTGAAGCTCGACACTCGGATGTCACCGCGAGCCACAAATTCCTCCATTAATCAGCTTGAGACTCAGTACTCGGATGGCACCGCGAGCTACAATTTCCTCCTTTGATCAGCTTGAGGCTAGGCGCTCGGATGTCACCACGAGCCACAATTTCCTCCTTTAATCAGCTTGAGGCTCAGCACTCGAATGGCACCGCGAGCCACAGTTTCCTCCCTTAATCAACTTGAGGCTCAGCGCTCGGATGCCACCGCGAGCCACAGTTTCCTCCTTTAATCAGCTTGAGGCTCGGCGCTCGGATGGCACCGCGAGCCACAATTTCTTCCTTTAATCAAATTGAGTATCGACGCTCGGATGTCACTGCGAGCCACAATTTCCTCCTTTGATCAGCTTGAGGCTCGGTGCTCAGATGTCACTGCGAGCCACAAATTCCTCCTTTAATCAGCTTGAGGCTCGGCACTCGGATGGCACCGCGAGCCACAATTTCCTCCTTTAATCAGCTTGAGGCTCGGCGCTCGGATGGCACCGCGAGCCACAATTTCCTCCTTTAATCAAATTGAGGCTCGACGCTCGGATGGCACCGTGAGCCACAATTTTCTCCTTTAATCAGCTTGAGGCTTGGTGCTCGGATGTCACCACGAGCCATAATTCCCTCCTTTAATCAGCTTGAGGCTCGGCGCTCGGATGTCACTGCGAGCCACAATTTCCGTTTGCGGATCCAGACCCGTTTGGCATGCCTATAAATACCAGGCCCTCTCCCCCCTTTACAAGGTAATCAATCTTTTCCCCTCTAAAAAATCCCTAGCTACTGTTACTCTTCAGTAATTAACTAGACCATCGGAGGGCATGCCACCGGGATCAACCCCGGTGTTCCTAGGCCGAGTGCAGGTACACCAGACCGAGCCGAACCCCCAGGTCCGAGCCGAGCATCTGACCTCTACATTACTCCCGCCTACTCCCGAGCCGCTTCCTCAGCCGTGGGTCGGGCGTATAGCTAGTACCGAGACTTCCGCTAAATAACAAATTGAGAGAACTCACGCCTGTTGCAGCCACACCCCAAAAACAAACCGCGTCACTTATCACCTACAGTTAATCCTATAATTATTGTGGTCATAACGGTCCACATGCCTTGCATGTACTTCTTTCAAGTTCTAACAACAAAACTAATCGTACAAAGGGTTATCTAATACATCTACAGTACAAACTTTTTTTTTGCAAAATTAATTAAACCTTCTGCAACTTAGAAGGGTTTTGTACACTTTATCTAAAAAATTCCTTAATTGTGTAAGGAGTAACGTATGGGATGGTGCATGAATAATGCAAATACCAGCACGAAATATAATTCACACAAAGAATGTGTTTTTAGAAAGACTGGCTCTATATATGAGGAAGACAGCAAACAATTAGTTCCATATTCTCTTTTACTTTCCTTCCATTCTAGCTCAAACTAATGGCTAACTCAACTAAATTGCTGATTGCTGTGCTGGTTCTGCTCTTTTTGTTGGAGGTGAGTCCTAATCTTAGCTTCTTAGTGTAAGAATGTATCTGTAAATTATGGATTATAATAAATCTTAATTGAGGCATCGCAACAAATCAAAATTCGAATGAGGATGTGGACTTGAGTCAATTATGAGATATTAATTCTCCAATAGTAAACAAGGCATTACAGAAACTAGCTAGTTGTGTGTGTGTGTATCTTTATATATATACTCTTAAAATAATATAATGAATTGTTAGTTTGTTTTGAAAATGATCAATTTCATCATCTAAACTGAAATGTTTTGCAGATGGACGTGTTCACTGGAGGTGTGAGTAGAGTCGAAGCAATAAGTAAGCATATGAACTTCTTTCTTGATATTTCATGCAACATTTTCATACCTTGCAAGCATTAGATTTTTCTCTTTTTTTTGATAATACAGTTCGAGTATTAGATAATGACTGAATAACTGATATGAATGAAGCTCACATAAGAATAAGATTCATATATCAGTTATCTTTACAAATACTACCACCTAGAACGGTCAAAATAATGAGATATACATAGTAGGCCACTTGATGAAAATAATTTTACATGAGCTTTAGTTCAGCAAACCAAGTGCAGGTGACTTTCGCCAACTTCTTGCAGATGATTTTAAAGTAGTTACTAGTAGAGATGATTTTCTTAATTTACACCCACTGTAGAGGATGATTTTGATACAGACAATGATCGATGTGGGCAGATTGTGGAGCAAGATGTGGATACCGATGCAGTAAGTCATCTAGGCATAAGATGTGCATAAGAGCGTGCAACACATGCTGCCAGAGGTGCAACTGCGTGCCACCAGGAACTGCTGGGAATGAAAATGTATGCCCATGTTATGCCAACATGAAGACTCATGGCGGTCGCCACAAGTGCCCTTAATTTAACTACTACAACTATTATTAATATAGTAGTATGATACCTATCTTATTAATTAAGCTAAGCTACAAGTCTTCATCAGTTGATTTCTTGTTCTAAATTAAAGCTTGTATTTGTTGATTGATGGGGAAGGGTGATGTTGTACTTGTTTGGTTACATCGGCAGTCTAATAAAATTTGTCTTAATTCCAATTATTTATGGGCCTGACTAAATATCAAGCTTAAGAACTTGGCCAATTTTTCTAAACCTACGTCGGCTGGGTCTAGGTTCAACTCTTTCTGTGTCAACCTGCTAAGAATTGAATCAAATTGGGCCCAATTTATATACCTGATATTTCACTTATTTTACAATAATCAGTGAATTTGATGGTAACACTACAAAACATGAAGCCGGCGTTTTTTTTTATAGCTATCCCGGCTTTTTTAAAAAGCTAGGATAGAAACCCCACTATAGCACGCATCGGGACAGATTAGGGGTTTATCCCGGCATTTTTTGAAGTCGCCAATATAGCCCCCTAGCTACCCTCGCATTTCTTTTTTTTTTATCATAAAAGGTTGGCCAAGGCCCCCCGTGTTTCATTAAAAAGCTTTTAACAAAACAAATAATCAAGTAACAGACATTGATGTTCATGTCACCCACATGCTGGCCAAGATGCTCATTCTCCGACCAAAATATGAGTCCCCCTACTATACATGGTAATGACCCACTTGAACACCCCAAAAATACATACATCCAAATACCTGATCCCAAAATACATCACAATCCAGATATCCAAATACATGATCCCAAAATACAACAAAAGTCAGCATAGGTGCATGTTCCTCCCTCTTCGTTCCAGGCAATCAACCCTCTTGTGGTGTACCTTCCCTTTCCTGTGGCTCAGCCTGATTGGTGGCAATGTCCGTATACATGTCCTTGATTTTCTTCGTTTGTTCTTCACCTACCGTTTTAGACCAGAATATGATATTAGCAATAATCTTGAAAAGGATTTGTTGTTGCGTGATGTGTCTGTGTGTTATTCTAAAAATTCTATTGTTCCGTTCTAACTATAGACCCCAGCATATAGTTGCAACCCCAATATCCCAAATGTCAAAATTGCTGCTGCGAATGTGTCCCTCTCTCCACCCCCCCCCCCCAGGCGTCTAGTACCGTATGCAGGCCTGCCCCTGGGCTACCGATTCTGTTTAGTAGATCCCCCCAAATTGGCCTCGCAAAACTGCACGTCAGTAGTAGATGGTCCACCGTTTCGTTCTCCTGATTGCACATTTGTCAGTCCTTACCACCTTCTCCTAGCCAAGTTATCCCGTGTTAAAATTGCATTTCTACATGCCAACCAATTAAACGTCCTTACTTTAAGTGGGACTTTTGCCTTCCAGACTGGGTCATAGACCCTAACTCCCCATCGTTTAATCTTTTATATGTCGATTTCACCGAAAAGACACCACCTTTTTCTGCCTCTCATTTAACTTTGTCTTCTTGATCATTCCCTGTTGGTTTCAATTTCTGTAAGAAGTCAATAAGGTCATGTTTTTGTCTTCTGGCCTCGCTGGTTAACTTGCATGTGAGTCTTGGTCTCCATTCCTCATTCCTCCAATTTCTAGCCACCTGATCATTTTTATCAATAGCAAATTTGTATGCTTCTGAGAATCTTCTCTTTAGGTTAATAGGTCCACACCATCTGTCCTTCCAGAAACACGTAGTAGCCCCATTTCCAATGGAGAATGTTACCTCTGAGATGAAAATGTCCCTAGTACGAGTGATCCCTCGCCAAAACCCGGACGTTAATTCCTTGTTTTTCTGTTTTTGGTGCATGCAGCCATTCTTCAAGTAAGATGCCTTTATCAGTCTACCCCATTTTGTCTTAGTCTTTAGTTTGAGTTTCCACCACCATTTGTAGAGTTGGGCTTGGTACATTTGATGAATATTGACCACCCCAATCCACCAAGCTCTTTTCGTCTGCACACTAGTCCCCATTTGATTAATGCGTACCCTCTCCCTTCCCCTGCACCATGCCACAGAAACTATCTTCTAAGTCTGTCAATTATTTGAGGGACCCAAACCGGTATTTCATAAAAAGACATAAAGTAAAGTGGTATGGAGCTAACCACCGAATTGAGCAAGACTGGACGTCCCCCGAAGGACAGCATTTTACCTTTCCACCCTTCTAATCTGCTTGCAATTTTCTCTATGAGACCATGCCAGTCCACCCTCATAGTATTCCCGGTTCCGATCGGCAATCCCAGGTACTTAATTGGAAGTTTCTGGACCGGGCAGTTAAGAATATTAGCTATTGTGTTCCCCCTTCCTCTGAATCCCCTAAGAATGTGATGGAGCTTTTGTGGAAATTCACCTTTAGCCCTGACCACTCTTCAAATAAATACAGACCCCACTTCAAGAAAGTTGCCTACGCAATGTTGCACTCCCCAAAAATTAAAGTACATCCGCATACCGGACATTCATTTCAGCAGAGATACCCCTCCTCATACCAAGTCCATTAATCAGTCCATTTTCTCTGTAGGCGTGTAGCATTCTATGTAGCCCATCCCCCACCAAAGTGAATAATAGTGGTGATAGTGGGTCTCCCTGTCTAAGTTCCCGCCTACATCTGATTTTCTTTTTCGGCTCCCTGTTGACTAGCACGTTGACCTTGGACATACTTAACCAACTCTTTATCCATCTGATCTACCTGTTCCCGAACCTCTTCTCTCAAGAATCTCCAATAAGCATTTCCATTTGACCTTGTCGTATGCCTTCTCGAAGTATAATTTTAGGATGAACCCCGCCTTCTTTTCTTTTCGTGTCTTGTATTACTTCTTGTACTAATGTCACCCCTTCTAAGATATCCCTCCCGACAATAAAACCAGTCTGATAGTCCTCGATAATGTCCCCGATGATCCTTCCCAATCTATTAGCGAGAACCTTCGTGATGATTTTCACTGAGCAGTTAATCAAACTGATTGGCCTAAAATCACTCACTTCCCTCGCCACTTATTTTTAGGGATTAGGCAAACATGAGCGTAGTTGAGTCTCTCTAGATTCAAACTACCATTATAGAATTCATTCATGATATCCATAATGTCAAGTTTGACAATATCCCAAAACTGTTTGTAAAAGAATATAGGAAACCCATCTGACCCTGGTGCCTTATCCAGTCCCATTGTAATACCCTGAATTTTCCTAATATATAAAGATTATTTATTTTTACATATGGTATGCATGTGTAATATTTGTTTATTATTATTTTTCAACATAATGAATAAGCATATTGTTTTCTATAAGGATTTTCCCTAAAGCCCAAAGGTTAATTTACTTATCTTCTTTTAAAAATATTTATTTTTGGCCCAATTAATTTAAGCCCATGGATTTAAACCTCTTGTATTATTTCTTACAACTTGTATGTGTAGCATCTTTTCTTTTATTTCCGGGTATTTGATGTACAATTTTGTAGAGTGGTTTGTGTGTGCACGTGCATTCAATGTACACGTGCACAAGCACACAAGTATGGCCAGATTGGGTGAGTAGTGGGGATGAGATGTGGGCGGTTATGCAAGGTGTGGGTAGTTTTCACAACTTCCTAGTAAATCTTAACCCTTGATCATCCAACTCCCTAGTGCATCCTAACCCTCCATTCCACCTATATTCTAGTATAAATACCCCCTCTTATTCTCTATTTCTTTTACACTAGATTAATTTTATAAGAGAGGTTTTGTGAGAGTTGTGTGTGGGAGTTTTTCTGTGGAGGCCGAAAGAGTACTCTGAAGGATTTCGGTGTGGAACAAGGAGCAAGGAGCAAGAAGTGTTGCACCGCATTGAGGACCTTGCTGGATTCGATTACTTCGTCAAATAAGGTGGGTGTTTCTCAGGACTTCTAATGTAGAAAACATGCCGTAAATATAATGTTTGTTACTGTACTCTTGAGGAGTAAGATAATACGTAATAGAAATGCTTGAGCATGTTTATTGTTGATAATTATGGAGGACTAATAGTGTAGAAATGGTACGGAAACAAAGATGAATTGCGTCGGTACAGTCGACTGTCGTGTAGACAAGTCGACTGGTACGAGACAATTATTTTGTGATGTGGTGATAAACATGTGTGCAGATAGACCTAATGGTGTGATTACTAAGTTTGTATTTTCCCTATGACACATATGATGGAGGGAAGGTAAATGAATGAAAAGAACTAGCGATGATTAATAAAATTAAGAACTGTCGGAGCAGTCGACTGACACTGTGTTCAGCCGACTGGTGCTTCAATTTAATTATGGTTATTTGGAAATTCCATGTAATGAGATATTCCATCATGTTGACCTAGTGTAATGAATTGAGAATTATATCTTCATCTTCGTAAGGAAGTTATGAATAAGTGCGAATGCATGTTTGAAAATATTCCCTCGAAGAAGAGATAACATTCGTAACTTGAAGTTTCATGGTTGCGATGTTACTGAACAAAAAGAGACATTGTTTATGAAACATGAATATATGTATATTGTAAGTTGATATCATGATGCAAGTGCATGTAAGAGCTGTTAGATAATCTCTTAATTTGAAGTATGGATCTGTCCAGTCGACCGAATGCGCGTAGCAAGTCGACTGAGCTGAACGTAGAAATGAACTGCTAAAAACCCCAGGACAGACGACTGATGAGATAACAGTCGACTATCACGAGGATAATACTGTGAACATGAAAAGTTGCGGGACAGCCGACTGGCCAAGTGCAGCAGTCGACTCTCCCGAGTATTTTTATGAAGAATATGATTTGACTGTAACAGTCGACTGGTCCTTTTCCAAGTCGACTGTACATAGTGGAATTTGATATGACAGAAGTTTTATTTTGATTACTGTTAAAGAATTGTCACTGATGTTGTTAGAATCTATGCTGCTGTTGCATGAATGTATATGAAATGAATCGTATTTCTGAATTGAGAAGCTCACATGAAATGAGTCATGCTTGAATAAAGAATTACATGAATATGGAAATTAAAGAACATGATATGCTGAAGCACTGAAAAATGAATTCATGAGTTAGATTTGCTCAAACTGGAAATTGTGAAATTGAAATTGGAACGAAAGAGTAGCTAAGTCTCCCCGGCAATGGAATTGAAATTGAAAAGAAGACCAGGGTCGGTCATGTATTAAATGAATTAGTAAGTCCGGTTTAGGGAGAGGCTAACTCTAGAGCTTTGATTTTATTCATGATTCTATTAAAATAAGGACTAGTACATAGTGGAGATGTGATGAAAGTAAGAGACAAACATTGAGTATGAGGGCTATTGGGTAATGGCGAGAGTGTATCCCAGGAATTTCCATGATGAGTCTGGGTGAGGATACTACTCCAGAGTACCGTCCCAGTGGCGACGCTCGTGGGTTGTTCGAAGACTACGGGTGGTGTCATGTTTATGGTGAGAGCGTATCCCAGGAATTCCCATGACGAGTCTGGGTGCGGATACTACTCCAGAGTGCCTAGACATGAGTCCGTAGGTCAGAAAATATCTAAGATACTTACCGTAATTACAGTAGTAGAGTAAGTCATGGCGAGGGATTGAACCCTATGAAAATGAAGAACGATTAAGAGGCTTGCCCTCGGACCTATGTAGTATGGGATGCATAGAATCCGAACAAGTGCGCATTAGTGTCATGTAAAATTAAATAATTGCATTAAGAATTAAGTGCACAATCACGACACGACATCTTTAAGAGTTCCCTTTTGATTTACATGCTTATATTGAACAAGTTTGTGATTGTTAAGAAATGAGATTCGTTATACTGTTTCTGGCATAGAGAGGATGGCCATGTATAATTATCGTCGGTTGAATAAACTGACGTACCCACAGTTTTGTATGCAGAATAAATTACATGTAAAGAGGAATGGATGCATAAAGATCTTATCATGTTGTTGTATATTTATGTAAATGTTGTATATTTTGCTTCCGCTGTGCAAATGTAAGTGTAATATGATGTAAACTCTGATGTAAAAAGAAAAGTTTGAATTTTCTTGTAAAATTGTACTCAAAGAAAGTGAAAAGATCCTGTAGAACATCTCGAATTCAGTGATTTGGGATTCGGGGCGTTACACCCATCCCCCACACCGCACCTTATCCATTGTGAATGGTTCTTGCAGAGCATCCACTCTCTCTTGTGTTTCTCCTTGCAATTCCTCCCATATATTCTCATTGGACTCGGTCTTTCCATCTCTGTTTTGCCCGAATAATTTCTTGAACTTAACATCAACATGGTTCACTATCTATTGCTCATCTGAGACCGAGATATCGTCGATATCCAGTGAGTGGATGTAGTTTTTTTTTGTGTCGCATACTAGCGACCTTGTGGAAGTATTTGGTATTCGCATCCCCTTCTTTCAGCCACTTTACCTGGAACGTTGCCGCCACATAATTTCCTCGTTTTTGTAAGACTGTTGAATATCTTGCCTGCATGCCGTTAACCTTTGAAACTGGTTTTCGTTTAGATGGCCAACTTCCTCCTGTCTTTCAAGTTCCTCAATCTCGTTGAGGATCTCCTTTTTTCTTTTTAAAATATTCCTGAACGTGACCCTATTCCATTTTCTTAGCCTTCTTCTGAGAGTAAATAGTTTTTGTTAAGTCTGGCGGCTGGTTCTCCTGCCCATGCCCCTCTTCCCAGCAGCTCTTCACCATTGCGTGACAGTCCTTGTTGGACAGCCACATTTTCTCGAACCGAAAGATTTTCTGTCTTCTTCTTCCCTCTTCTCTTGTACTAATCGTGATAGGAACATGATCCGATGTATTTCAAATACATGACCTTGCCATTCCCAAGGAGAATTTTGTTTCCCAGTCTGTAGAAACTAGGATCCTGTCTAGCTTAGCCAGGATCGGCTCCCTACGTCGGTTTGAACACGTAAAGCTCTGGTCATTAATAGGGATGTCTATCAACCTCAAGCTTGATATCACCAGGTTGAATTTCCTCATATCGTATCCATTGCCTAGGCCTCCGCTCCTCATACGTGTGCCTAACGATGTTGAAGTCCCCCCTCCCCCCCACTACCCAAGGTAAACTCCACATTCCCCTTATATGTAGTAGTTCATCCCAAAACTATTGCTTGAGGTTCCTCTCATTTGGGCCATACACCACCGTGATGATTTGCTGCCACTAGTCCTACCTTCTTTGGACCACAATCGAAACCGTATAATTTCCAACCCAGTCATCCAGTAAATCAAATTTACTGGTATTGACCCCCACCATGATCCCCCCTGACGCACTTATAACATCCCTTACCCTCCATTCCTGGATATGGTCTAACTTTAGACCCCTGAGAACTATGTCAGTTGGTTGACCTATTTTAGTCTCTTCCAAACATACAATATCAATATTATTATTCCTGATAACCTCCCATATCATTCTACGCTTGGTAGCCTTGTCAAGCCCTCTAACATTCCAGAATATGATGTTAAACATAAATACTATCTTCACCCGGCCTCCTTGTGCCTGCAAAGTTGAATCCAACTCTACCAGGTTTTGGTACACGCAATCGAAGCTCGTCCCCCCTTTTAAAACCCTTTGAACATTCTCAGTATTAATCAATTCCCTACCCCGAATAACATCAATAATATTAGTGTGTGCGTTATGATGCAAATTTAAGCCATAGACGTGGGCAAGTTGAATTAACAAGTAGTCAGAGATAGAACAAAATATAGAAATAGTCGAGTTTGTACCTGCGATGTTTTCATACCCTTTTCGCTTGCCCACCCTTTGGTAAATTTCTTTGACAGTCATCAGCTTGTCCCCTTTGCTACGCTATCTTACGCTACATCTGTATCTCTCCTTCGCCTTTACCAGTTTTTCTTCTTACCAATTTCAACCACCGCTGATTCTTCACCTATGCTTAGGATCTCTCTCTTCTCCCGAGATAGGCTCCTCGGACATGTTAGAATTCGTTTCTGAATCTAATAATTCCTCTGATCTCTGCTTTTTGGTCGTAGCCCAATTTCCCAGCATTGCCTTCATCCTCTTTTCAACTTCGCATTCCACTCTTTTTTCGATCTCCTGTTTTAGTAGCTCTTCAATTTGTCCCCCCTCCTCCTTAGAGTCCGCAACCTGATTCAATTCAGCGACCTTCCTAAAATTCTGAGCCTCGTAATCTTTAACCGCCGAGTTGGGGGATTTTGTTATCCTCTAAACCCCTGCCCCCTCACCCTGCCTTAAGCCCAAACCCAATACACTCTGGCCCAAGCCCACGCCGCTCTCATAGCATTTCAAACTTCCCAAGTCCGTGCCCTGCTTTCCTCCTTTGATTGCGGTTGATGTGCCCCCGTTCTCGTATGCTGACAGATTCAAAAGGAGACCCATATCCCCTACGATTGGACCTGCATGACGCTCCATATCTCCTCCCTCACTGCTGATTGCATTGGGCCCCCAACCGAAGCTGTTTTGCGTAATTCAGCCAGGAAAAGGGGAGAAGGACATGCTGAGTTATCCTCCAGTTTCTTCGCTTTGCCAGCTGTCTTCGAATGTGGAGAGTGCACCACTGTCGTGGCTTTACCGAAGGAAAATTCCGCAACCGTTGGACCTTCTCCCCCTTCGGTCTCGTTGATGATGAACGGTATATATGAATCCACCTGAACCAGTTCAGTAGCCCAAACCGGTTTAGCCTATCCTAAACCGTCGTCGTTAACCTCAAGAAGTTGTTTCCCCACCGCAATAACAGTCCAATTCTTCGTCTTTCGCTCACTGCTGACCTCCCCGAATAGTTTTTTGATCACCGTCTTCATCTTCCATACGTCCTTTGCCACCTCCCCCGCACTCTCATCCTCCACCATAACCTCAACCATGAACGTTTTGTTTTCCACCAAAGCCTTAATAGTCCTAAGTAGCCTATCATCCCTATGGCGAGCGATCCTAGCTCGTGCAGTGCCTCCTCTCTTCCTCGCCGTCGGAGCGTCCATCTCTAGGACGATACCATACCTCCTGAAAATATCCCGAAGCCTCCAATCTCCCAACAGTGGAGCGGCAAGCCCGTTAGTGCCACCCAAGTTCCTTTGATGTTGCCATGACTAACTACTCCCTCATCGCCCGTCCACTGTCTGATGGAGATCCCATAATGGTCGCCAATGATCTTGAGTTCATCGCATCTTGCCAACGCCGTATCCCTTCGGCTGACGGAAATTCCGCAAGCCAGAAATCCTTCACCTTATGGAGCTCCCAAGTTCTACGGTTGAAGCTATCAGATAACTGCCTAAGCCCTGTAACGATCTCCTCCATCGTTGGCCATCCTCTCACTGCCCTAATCACCCCCATATTGAGTTTAAGTATCTCTTTGTTCTCCCTCATAACCCTCGTCACCGACACAATAGCGCGAGACACATCTATGGACTTAACCGCCGATCTATCCTCCATCCCCTGCCTTCCACACCTCTTTTCACCTCTAACCGCACAGGCGTGTAACTTATGGCCTGGAACCTTACATTCGAAACATACAAAGACGCCGAAAGGGCAATCCTCCTATGGTGATGGTCGCCACAGAATAAACATTGCGTCTCCCTCGCCTTTCCCATCATAGCGTCCAGTTTTTTAGACGATTTCGAGCGGTAGATCTCCCACACTCCCTCCTTGCCAACCTCTTGTAGATGAGCCTCCCCTTCCCTCCTTCACACCTCTTGTAGAGCCGATAAGAGCTCCTACTCAGTGAAGTTGGCCGGCGAAATAGGGGACTTAATCTTAGCAATGGTGTGTGGAAAAGGTGGCGACCGAATATTGGACTGTTCCACTGCAGGAGAGCGAGGCTGTGCAACGGTAACTGAAGACCTTGTCGTCCCCCTGGGGCTAGCCACCTTGTGAGAGTCCTTACTGGTGACGTTGGTAACCATGTCGGAAGCTTTGAGAGACTCCTGTGGGCTCTTGGACCCTCTAACATATCCCGGTAACTGGTGGCCAGGTTTGTGAGCATAATAGACTGGCGACCTAGAGCTCATACGACGGTGCCCACCGCCATCTCTCCCCATCGGTGGTCTAACGACAACTCTCCTCGGAGACCTCTCCCTGCGACTATCATGTCGACCATCCACTCGAGGCTCATGGTGTGCCTGCCTGCCACTTGGGTTGTGACGCTCCTCGTCGCTGCTGTGTCAAGGAGCCCACACTCGCTCTCTCCCATGGTCGATCCTAGACTCTCCCTGCATCGAGAAGCTTAACCAGGAAGGGACTGGAGGCGGTTGAGATGAAGAAAATTGGGTGGAAGTTGGGAAGGGAGAGGAAGAAAAGTAGGTGAAGGTTTGAGGAGGGGGGGGGGAGCAGGTAATGAGGTGGTGAAGAATGTGTTAGGGAAGAAGGTGGAACAGGAAAAGAATGGCGACGGTCGTTTATGAGGTGGTGGAAAAGGGGGAAGAGGTTTAAAAAGCTATGGTATGGGTTTTTTGTTTTGGGGGAGGAGAGATCGTCATCGAAGAAAAAGGGGTTGTGAGTGGTTGGAGGTAAGAAGGAGGCAGGGTGAGTGAGGAGGTGGACTAGGTGGTGGGGGAGCAGGAAGGGCTGGAAAAGAGTAGCGGTGGTTGATTATGAGGTGGTGACGGAGGGAGAAGCTGAGGGAAAAGCTAGGGTTTGAGAAGATTTTTTTGAAGGAGGAGGAGATAGAAGCTCCATGTTTTGAGGAGATTGCAAAAAAGGCCTTGTGGTAAGTAAAACTTTTTAAACGTTGGGGTATGTATTTTTTGGATTTTGACTTTTTAAAAATTATTAGCTATTCTGGTATTTTCAAACGTCGAGACTTTTTTTCTATTTATTAATTATCTATCCCGGCATTTTTGGAAAAAACGTTGGGATAAGCTTCTTTTTCTCCTCCTTTTTTCCCCTCCAAAACAATAGAACAGAACAGGAGGTAATATGACAAAAAAATAAATTAAACCGAAAACGAAAACAATGAATATAACAACATGCTTAACAGAAAAACTTAAATCTACTGATGCAGAGGTATATGAGAGTTGGAATTTACATACACACAGAAATACTATTGCAAATGTTCTATACACAAAACATTATATCGTTATAATGATAGTAGAATCCGCTGTTCCTGATCTGAGTCCTCCCTTCGTTGGTTCCTGACATCCTCAGGTGAAGCACCACAAATCCTCAGGTGAAGTAGAAACAAACGTTATAAGTGGCCTGCAGTAAAATATTTACAATTATTCAACTACAAATCTACAAACATGACAGAACAATATTAACTTGTATTCAACCTGTATACACTTCCAAGTTCCAACATTGTTATTGACAGTTAAGGAAAGATGTATTTAGCCTTGTAGATTTAGTTTCTCTAAATCATTAGATTGCGCAAATGTACCATCAAAGTTTCATTCATGAGATATTAATGAAATAAGTTCCCATATATAAGATCTCAATACATCCAAAACATAGGAAAGCACAATCTCTAAGAAATTGCCTAGTATACTAAGAAGAAAAAAAAAACCAAATTTGCAAATCTAGTTTGGGCTTAATACACTGACTAACCAAAAAATGTTAATGATGTCCCAATAAAAAAAAATATTGCAGAATTCAAACAGTTTTGAACACCAATATCTTCTGATCATGGTCTAAATGATCAGTAGAGACATACATTGCAAACAGATAAACAGATGTTAAAGAAAACTGAAGAGCTCACTTTCTCATCAATTGACAACAATGAACTCAGCTGATCATTTAGTATCCGGACAACGACATCAGTGGGAGTCATGCCATCAGCGACACTAAGATCACCTCCCTAAACGGGTAGTTCGTCCGATTGGCATCCCAAATATGGTTATATGAGTATAATTGTCTCAATAATTGATTTAATTTGTTGACCCATTTTGATTTCAACAAAAGAATCAGAGACATGATAATCAACACGAAGACATTCAACTAAGATTCAAAGGTTGAAAGTTGTTCAAGGCATTATCCAGTTATTTGTAAATTGAAACCAATTGGAAAGGTATGTTGTATGTATTGAGAAAAGCTTGATTAAATAGTATGTCGCGAAACCAGCCCTTGAAGTTGCTTCCAACTTCACCACAAGTAAGCGAAGGCTAGTGCACAGGAGGGACAGAGGATTAGGATGAAAAGATGACCATCAATACTGTATTCATCTTGCATGCATGATATAAACCAAAGAAGCAAATAAAACCCACTAGACAGAAGAAAATATGAATTTAAGTAATTGATAAGCATATTGTAGATGAAAATTCTGGTTATTGAGGAACATCCATAGTCATAAGAAAACAAAAGGTTGTACATCAATATGTGAGCCTGTGCCAAATTATGGGGGCCGGAAATGGCATATTAAGACACGACGACAAGCAACATGGATTTCATCTCTACGCAATATCACAGTAAACCATATGTAATAGGCATACCTTAAGCCTAATAAGAATAACTTCTCAGTTGTGTAAAACCCTTTTATCCCATTCAGAAATTGCAATGGCATGTTTCCGGAATTTGGCAGTACGTTCTTGAAGCGCAGAGTTTCAGTCCTTTATAATTTGCCAACCACAGACATACAAACAAGAGCAGACAATCAGTTCTCCCCAGTTTTATAAATTATTATATATAGCTAACAACATGAACAAAAACCTCAAAGAGGGCATGGCATCCAATTAATTGACGGAAAACAAAAAATTTTGAATTAACAAATAAATAACCATACATATGTCATTTGATTCATTTATCCCGACGTTTATGCCAAAAAACGCCGCCGGCATAAACTCTATCTATCCCAGTGTTTACCCCAAACACACTGAGATAGAGAGGCGAAAATTAAAAATAAATAAATAAAAGTGTCATCTATCCCAGTGTTTATACCCAAACGCCGGGATAGAGGTTGCGGTTGGTAGTGTAAAATAAAGGATTGCTTTGCAAGTAGACTAGTTTGTAACTAGATTCCTACAAAGAATGAAACTTGTGAGATTTTTACAACTCCCTCGTAACAATTTACCCTTACTTGTGCTAGCAAAGAATTTGATTGCAATAAGTTGCATCCAATATTATTGCAGTTGCAATTGCAAACAAACACCACCTTAGACTTGGGCAGGATGTGAATATTTTAATCTAAAGGAAATATGAAAAAGTGAAGAAAATAAAAGATGGAAGTATTAGCTCATTTTTGGATCTAGTAGTAAGATCTTCCAAATAATATCAGTTCGAATCTTACCAACTGATTAAATTAAATGCAAGTTATTTGTACAGTCCAGATCTCGACTCATAAGATGATCCTCTACATGCAAGACTGTATTAGAATATAAATATACTAAACTTTCAACTTTTTTTACAACTTCAGAGTTTTGCTCTAGCGAATAGAACAAAGAAAATGAGAGAAATAGATGGTAGTTAAGGTAAAAGCATAATGCATCAAACCAACCCTCCATCCACCGATACTCAAAAGTTGGTAGGTGTTCCCTTCATTTTGAAGTCTTCACACATTACTCATTCAGTGGAGGTTGCTCAGTATTCCCTTCATTTTGAAGTCAATATAATGACCAGAATGACTTACATTATTCAAAAGCAATTTACTATTGAAACAGATAATATCTCCACATCAGGCAGGGGCGGAGCTATGTGGGGGCCCGGGGTGGCCCGGCCCCCCCCATAATTTTGAAAAATTTCTTAAATTTTTTGATTTTTTTTAAAAAACCCCTTAAATCTATTAAATTTTATTATTTGGCCCCCTTAAAAATTATGAAAAATACCTATATATTTATATATAATTATAGAATTTTTTCTTGGCCCCCCTGAAAATTTTGTTCTGGCTTCGCCACTGCATCAATGCAAGATTGAATTATTTTTTATTTAAAAAGAGCAATCGTAAAATTTTAAATTTCAAATAAGACATCCACTGTTCGTTATTTTCATCTACAATACATATAATGTTGGGCTCACTTCAAAAAATAACATTTGAGTTTTTTGGTGTTAAAATAAGAGTGAATATTTTGTTAACTCTGACAGGAAGAGAATAGAATGTCTAAATTACCCAGGGCCGGCCCTGAGTTCTCGAAGGCCCGAGGCGAACTCCCGAAATAGCCTCCCATACATTAAAAAAAACATGTATAAATTTTTTTGCATATTGTTCAAGGAAAAATATGCAAAATATATATCATCGAATAACAAATTTACTCATAAGCATCAATCAGGTATGTAAAATAGAGTGAAAAATCAACATGCATCCATATAAGCATCCACACAAGAAGCATATAAAAACATGCATAAAACTATTCAGATATGTGAAACATGTAATTGAGCCTCAACAATTGTGAATGGATAACCACATATGTTGTGAATTGTGAATTGATCCTCAAAACATGTAATTAAATATGCAAAACCTGTCAATGGAAAGCTCCTTTGGCGAATGGAAAGTTCTGATTCAACCTCATTTAATGCATGAAGCTGCCTTAACAATTCACCTCTATCTCAACATAGATGAAATGAAAATTATGAAACGGAAAAATAGGAATAACACTTAAGTGAAAATGAAATGTTCATAATCATACGAGAAACATTTCGTGCAGCAAATTTATGAAATGTAAATGGAACAGAAACATAGCACTCAAGTGAAATGAAACAAAAACATAGGAGAAACCAAAATAGAAAATTATGAAATAAAAATGAATTAGCACTTAAGCGAAGAAATGAAACATAGGAGAAACAAAAACATTAAAGAGTTATATCTACTTCATTCATCATCTCGACGCATGACTTCTTCTCGCATTCCGTGCAGCAAACTCACTAATTAAATGTTAATAATCAAGATTTCCTACCATTACCTTCTCAATACATAGTAGGCCTAATCCATTCAATCTCTCTTGAGAAATGGTTGATCAAACATAAGACTTGATAATTTTCAACTTTGGAAAATTTCTTTATGTAGAAGCAATTGAACTCAAATTTCAACTTAATTAAGTTTTAATCTATTCAACTTAATTAAGAAACTCAATAATCAATTAGGAAATAACTACCAATAAGCCTTAACATAAAATTGAACTCATTAAGAAATAACTACCAATAACATAAAATTGAATTCGTGAAGTTATAGCCCGAACATAAAATTGAACATAAAATTGAACTCAATATTCAACTCATTAAGTCCTAACATAAAATTGAGTAAGAAATAGCTACCAATAAGTAACTCAGTCACGAGTCGGGTTCTGGCGGGTTTGAATGGGTTTGCGGATTGACGGGCTTTGTTGAGCGGGTTGGTATTGAGACTTTTTCGACCTGGGTTGACCCGGTTGGGATAACTGGTCTAACCCGAACCCGAACTGGGCCAAGACGGGTCGGATCAAGTTGGGCGGGTCACGGGTTGACCCGACCCGGATGTCATCCCTAGAAAATGCTATAATGTTTGAAAAGTTTGTATGTCTCATTTTTTGCAAATGCGTGGAGAAGAAGTATGTAATGTTTGTGTAAACCAAACATATATCCATGTTAGTAATGGAACGAGAGTTTTCACAAAAGTCGAACTATATAGCATTGAAAACTACAAATTCCAAAGCCATGATAGCTTTCTGTGCAGGTCTGAATAATGAAGAGTTGATGTGATGTGGGAGAAATTACAAAACAGTGTATGAAATCTGGAATAACATGCTAAAACGGTATGAAGGAACTACATCGGAGGTAAAGGCAAAAGTTTATCTATCTATATAATAAAACACAAAGAAAGCTATCAAGTGGCTCACCTTCAATAGAGTTGAAATCAATGGTCCAGATCTAACCTCACAAAACATATTTTTCCGCCCAAAAGTTTTCCTCCAAAACTCAAATTCAAATCCCCAAAACAACTCTTTTATTTATTTATTTATTTATTTATTTATTTCTCTCTCTCTCTCTGTATATCTCTCTCATTCTCTCTCTATTTACTCAGAAATTTATATTTTCAGATTTCAGGTTTGTAAATTTTCATATTTTTTATGCATTTTGTTATTGCTCATGTTACATTGAAAATAAAAAATATCTCATTAATATTTAAATTTCATCATTTTCCACACTCAAAGTTCTAAGAAGTTGGATTTTACACCCCCATTTATAACTATTTTTCAGCATATACTAATGGAAATATAGACTTTTATTTACAACTAATTATTGTTTTACTATTCAAACTTGAGCTACATAATTGTTGTTTTACTGTTTACAAGACTTTCATATGTTGTATCGTTCTGAAGATGTACCGTAGGCACGTGCTCACGGGCAAATCTAGTGCTTTGATAAGTTTGATATTTTTGCATGTTGGCAGGAGAAAATGTAAACTAGATGCTTGCTCGTTTTGATATTATCACACATGAGCTTGAGAGCTTAGGTAAGGGGTTGGATGATGACCGAAAGGTCAGAAAATTCATAAGTTATCTCACACCTGAATGGGACATAAAAGTTGCTACAATGAGGGAGATGCTTGAAGATAAATGATTCGACTACTATACTTTTCAAGGAAAATTGAAGACGTATGAGATGGAGATACTGAAACAAAGAGGTACCGGCAAAACATTGGGATTGAGCCCAAAACTGAAGAAAATAACATTGCCTTGAAAGCAGAAACTTCACGATCACTAAAATCATAGTCAGATCATGAAGAACCAGATGAAGATATAGCAATGCTGACTAAACAATTCTGTAAATATCTCAAACGCAAAAAGTATGACATGTCTCAAGGAGGAAGAGAAAAGGACAAAGATGACATATGTTACAAATGCAAGAAGTCAGGATAAATCCGTGCAAACTGTCCTCTCTTGCAGGATAGGAACAAAGATTATCATCACTCTAACTCAGGATTCAGAAAGAAGGCATTAAAGGCAACATAGATAGATTCAGACTCTAGCGATGAAGAGTAAGAACACAACGAATTTCGATTCATGGCTCTTAGGGATGGTAAGGTGCAATTATCACCCCAAGAAGAGGTAATCGAAGAACCCACTTATGATGATCTAGTTGATATGTGTAATGGCTTAAGAGATTATGCAAAGAAACTAAGTCGTGAGTTGAGACAATATAAACAAATATCTAATGAATCGCATGACTTGCATTGCTAAAAACCAAAACTTGAAAAAAGAAATCCTTGATTATTGAAAATTTTGAGTCATTTAGGAAGGATCATGATATTTTGATAGAAGAAAATAAATGTTTGAAACAACATATTCAAAAATATTTGGCAATATATAATGAAAACCTAAAGAAAATTCATGAGAAAGCTGCTTATATTGCTAAACTCAACGACGATCTAAATGAATGCAAAAGAAAATTTGATGAGGTTGTGGAAGGTTATAAGGAAGCACTCGAACATAATAGGATACTTGATGCTACTCTAGACACTTTTCGTTGGAATACCAAAGACGATGAGAAAACTAGAAAAGACTTTGTAATAGACTAATTGAGCTCGAAAAAATAGTTAGAAAATATGAAGGGCCAAATTATCTTATGACAAAGAACTCAAGGTCATTTCATGATAATCGAGGACTTGATTACAATGAGCCAATACAACATCAAAATTTCAAGAAATCTTGTCATACACATATGCATAACCACTAAAACAGTTACAAACAACATATAAATATGCACAAGTGTATGATCCAAAGCATATCGCATTACATGTCACTATTGCTATAAATTAGGATATATATCTTATAACTGTTCATTAAAAGAATACTATTTTTTTGGGGTGAAAAAGAATGTAAGTACAGGTCAGTACCAACATGGGAACCCAAAATTACATCTACTAATTTTAACGTAGGTGCATCAAGGTATCAAATCTAAAGATTGGTGGTACTTTGATAGTAGATGCTCAAATCATATGACAAGTGATGATAAATACTTTGCATCACTATCAAGGTAAAGAGGGAAGGACATCATCTTTGGAGATAACAACACAGGTCAAACCATCGGAAAAGGTAAAATAAACTTTGGTTCATCATGCTCCATTGTTGTACTTTTGGTAAGAGGCTTGAAACACAACTTGCTTAGTGTCAGTATGTTATGTGATAAAGGTCAGTTACTTTTGACAAAGATGCATGCATTGTATAAGATAAGAATAAATCATGCTTACTTCTTGCTAATAGAAGTAATAATGTGTATGTCATCAATTCTAATGAATTAGCCCAAGAAAATATGAGATGCTTTGTTGCTAGAAACGAAGATGGTTGGTTATGGCATCAGAGACTTGGACACATAGCTATGGATAATCTCAACAAACTTGTCAACAAGGAACTTGTACGTGGAATTCCCAAAATTAAGTATGAGAAAGATAAGCCCGGTGACTCGTGTCAGTTCACTAAAAGTTCCCACAAGGCCAAGAAATTGGTATCAACTTCTAGACCTCTTGAACTTCTGCACATGGACCTTTTTGGACCATCATGAACACGTAGTAAGTGGTGCATAGATGACTACAGTAGATTCACTTCGGTTGTTTTTTTATCACAAAAGGATGAAACCTCATATGTTTTTTAAAAATTTTGTCGTAAAGTTGAAAATGAGAAAAGTCTTACCATTGTCACTGTTCATAGTGATCATGGTGGAGAATTTCAAAATAAACTTTTTACGTCATTTTGTGTTGAAAAAAGAATAAAACATGAGTTCACTTGTCATCGCATTCCCCAACAAAATGAAGTTTTTGAGAGGAAAAATTGATCTCTTCAAGAAATGGCCCGCACTATACTTAGTGAAAATGTTTTACCAAAATCCTTTTAGGCAGAAGTTATCAGTACAACATATTATACCATTAACCAAGTAATCATTAGAAAATATCTCGAGAAAACGCCTTTTGAACTGTATTACGGAAAAATTCCAAACTTGAGTTATTTTCGTGTTTTTGGATGCAAAATGTTTATTTTAAATATCTTAGATAACTTAGGAAAATTTGATTGTAAAAGTGATGAAGGCATATTCCTAGGATAATATCTAAGTAGCAAGGCATATTGTGTACTTAACAAAAGAAAACGCACAATTCAAGAATCTATTGATGTTATATTTGATAAAACTAATCTTCTTACAAGAGACATATTACATATTGTTGATGATGATAGGACATGTATTCACGTTGAAAAGAAACAGGTACATATTGAAAAGAGGCCGAATGAAGACTCTCAAATCAACTCTTCTCATCAAAATGAAAACTCATCCATAAATCAAAGAACTAACAAATTCTTGATGGACGAGATGCACACACAACAAATTGATGTCATGGACGATGATCACACTCCTCCAACAACACAAACTCAACCTCCTACAAGTGAAAAGCGTCTTGCTTGAAAAATCATGTCTAGCCATCCCTTAGAGCTTATAAGAAGTGATATGTCAAATGGGGTAATTAATCGAACTCAAGCTAAAAAATTTCTATATTTTTTTGCATTCGTGTCCATACTCAAACCTAAAAATATTAAGGAGGCTCTGCAAGACAATGACTGGACACTGTTATGCAAGAGAACTTAATCAATTTGAAAGAAATCAAGTATGAAGACTTGTACATAGACCCCACAGTAGAACCGTTCTTGGAACAAAATGGGTGTTTAGGAACAAGCTTGACGAATCTGGTATTATTGTTAGAAATAAGGCACGTCTTGTTGCCCAAGGGTACAACCAACAAGAAGGAGTTGATTTTGATAAAACTTTTGCACTTGTTGCACGTCTTGAAGCCATTCATATTTTACTTACTTTTGCATCTTACATTGATTTCACTCCTTTTGACATGGATGTTAAAAGAGCCTTTTAAAATGGTCTTATTTCTGAAGAAGTTTATGTTGAACAACCATCTGAGTTCATTGACCCAATACACCCAAACCATGTATTTCATCTTGATAAAGTACTATATGGTTTGAAGCAAGTTCCTCATGCTTGGTATGAGCGATTAAGCTTATTTCTCATTCACATAGGCTTTTCTAAAGGGAAAGTAGACACTACACTTTTTATCAAACATGTTTTTAAATATATTTTGATTGTTCAAATTTATCTTGATGATATTATATTTGGGTCTACTAATAAAAATCTTTGCAAGGAATTTTATAAGTAAATGCAGGATGAATTTGAAATGAGTATGATGGGAGAATTAACATATTTTATTGGACTTCAAATACAACAAATAAAGGACAACATCTTCATAAACCAATCAAATTATCAAAAAAGTTTGGTCTTGATAGTGCAAACGCATACAAAACTCCCATGGCTACTACCACTAAACTATCCAAAAACGAATCCGGTTAACATGTTGATA
Source organism: Hemerocallis citrina (assembly GCA_017893485.1). NCBI lineage: Eukaryota > Viridiplantae > Streptophyta > Magnoliopsida > Asparagales > Asphodelaceae > Hemerocallis > Hemerocallis citrina. The sequence goes on from CM030363.1 coordinate 189,630,230, forward strand.
TTACTACCTATCGTGGTATGATTGGTAGCTTTCTTTACATTACTGCATCTCGTCATGACATAATGTTTAGTGTCTATCTATGTGCCCTTTTTCAATCGTGTCCACGGGAATCCCATTTGGTTGTAGTTAAGCGTATCATTCGATATCTTAAAGGCACACTAAATGTAGGTCTTTGGTACCTGAAAAATGAAAATTTTCTCTTGTAGGCTATTCAGATGTCGACTATGCTGGCAGTTTAACTGACAGAAAAAGCACAAGTGGTGCATGCCACTTTTTAAAAAACTATCTCGTGTCTTGGGCATCTAAAAAACAAAATTATGTTACTTTATCCACCGCCGAAGCCGAATATATAGCCGCTGGATCTTGTTGTGCCCAGGTATTATGGATGAAACAATACATTAGAAGACTACAAGGTATCTTTTGATCATATTTCCATTAAATGTGATAATACTAGTACTGTTCATATGATTAAGAATTCTGATCAATACAACCGCACTAAGCATATAGAAATTTGATATCACTTCATTAAAGATTATTTCAAAAGGAAAATATTATTCTTGATTATGTTTCAACTGATTCACAACTAGCTTATATCTTTACAAAACCTCTAGATGCAAAATGTTTTCACTTTTTGAAAGGAGAATTAAATGTTATTGATGTTTCAGCTTAAGAATTTTGCAGTTCGGTCGACTGTCACCCTGTAAGGGTGTACGGTGGACCGCGCGGTCGCCCGTCCCTCTTTTTGTTTTGTTTACAGTTCAAATGTTTGTTGGTATTCTCGACCGGTTGACTGCATGGTCGACCGATCCCTATTCTGCCTATTTTTTTTGGGGTTTCTCTTCTGTCTCCCAGTCTTCTTGTTTTTTATCACAGCTGTGTTTTGCACCTTTTGGTGTGTTCCAAAAGGATGGAGGAAATAGTTAAACTTAGAATCTACTTAGAATTTTCAACCCATGTTTCTCCTCTATTATACTCTTTATTCTATATTTGTGAAATCTCAAATCTATGATACTATGTAGAACTCTCATTGCATATTAAAAAGTTTCGCGATCAATGATATCATGTAAGTCGTTTTTTCCATGGCTTTTTAAAATGTAATATTCTTTTCTATAATGTTATACTTTTGTAATTCTGTTTCTTAAATTGATATCTCCCAAAATTGCTTGACTTTCAAATCTATGAATGCATGTTTTCAAACAAGTTTTGATCTTTACATATAGGTTGAACCATGAACACATACTTATTAAATTCCTATGTGCATGAATTTGGGGGGGGGGGGGGGGGGGGGGGGTACTTGATTAAGGAGGAGCATTTGAATAATATTTATTTTAAATTCTAAGGTATGTTTTGTTTACACCAAAAGAGAAAATTTTTGACCCTAAGTTTGGTGTACACAAAACGTATCACTAAAACCAATATTTTCAGTTGAGATTTACAAGATTTACAGAAAAAGCAAAATCAAAATAAAGATCCAAAATAATTTGAAATCCAGCAAAAGAGGCATGGATCAAAGAAGATTGCAATCATCAAAGAAAAGAAGCATGTGTCTCAAATATCAAGAAAGGCAACAAAACTAGTTTTTTTATTTCTGATTTTGTGAGAAAATACTATGTAAAGAGTCGTTGATTGATTGATTAATAACTGGAAAGAATATAAAGTGAAGTCGCCAAATAAATGTTGAATCTACACGATAGCGGTCGACCATATTATATGTTGGTCGACTGCTCATCTTAGTGGAAACGATGAGTCAATAAACCGGTCTTCGCTCGACTTTCAAGTTAAAAGATGAACAGTCGACCGCTCAACAAAGCGGTCAACTGTCCAAGGGCAGTTTTGACTATTTCGGAAATATTTTTTCATTTTTGGAAAGATACATTTCTTACTCTATAAATAGAGGTGAATTCACTGAGTATTTTTCTTTCCTTGCTATCAGAATTTTTCTGAACTATTCATTCAATCAACGATCTGAGTATGAGAGTTACCTCTCTCCCTCACTTATTCAAATGTCTTTTATATTCAACGGTTGAGAATCTCCCTCATTTTTCAGCATATTCAACGGCAGATAATCCCTCTCTTTTCCCCTCGAACCCACATCTCTATTTTTTCCAACCTTACTGATCTCCATCCTCATTACTTTTGTATTTTTCTAACTTATAACTCCAGATTAGCCATATTTGTTTTTCACCAGTCAAAACCCAAATTTATCTCAAATTCCTCATTTCATATCTTTAGGTTGAGTTAAACTGTGATATAATTGATGTATGTTTAACTGAAAGTTATGTTAGTCATTTGCCAACCATGGTTGGCTTTTAACTATGACTAAACTAACAAACCTTAAAAGAGTGTTGTTTTTTGAGTGAGCCCAACATTATGAGTGTCATATATAGAAATAGTGAATTGTGAGTATTTTTTATTGGAAATTAATGTATTGTGAATGCCCTCTCTAGAAAAAAAAATCCTTAATGATTTCGTCCTCGTAAAGAATTAAGAACCAAGAATGTTCTTCCCTTAGAGCATCCACAATGGTGTTTCTCATTTTTGAGCAAATGGTAGCTACAGTAATAACAAATAGCTAAATCGTCTATAGTGGTCGTTTGCTATATTTTTGCTAAAATTTGAGTAGGACGGGACAACTTGTTTCGTCCGTTAATTTTTCTTTTTTAAAGATTTAATTAATTACTGATTAACTATTAAAATATGTTAATTAAATAAATTAAATATTAAAATATAACCTAAACCTAATTAATCAGCCACTAAACCTAATTAAAAGGACTAAACCTGCCACTAATACTCTCCTCAAAATCTGGACGGGACATGTTGTCCCGTCCCAAGTTTTTTAGCTTGAGGCGAGACAACTTGTCTCGTCCGAGGTAATTTTTGATTTTTTTTTTCCGACGAATCTGACTGTTCGATCATTTAAAAAAAAAATTAGGACGATACATGTTGTATCGTCCGACGTGATTAAAAAAAAAAATATTGGGACGAGACATATTGTATCGTCCGACGGGATTAAAAAAAAATATTAGTTGTCTCGTCCCTTATAATTTAAGAATGCTAAATTCATTTCTCATTAATGAGAACGCACTGTAGCTATTTTGCCATAAAATGGCAAAATAGCAAACGACTGCAGCGTCTTAGTTCTCAAAAAAAGAAAAATTGACAAATATAGCAAACGACTGTGGATGCTCTGAAATCAAGGATTCTTTCCATGAAAAAACCAATTGAAACATTACCAAAAATTTGAACTTTTTCAATACAAAATGCTAATAAAGATCAAAAGTTACCACTATAAAAAAAAGGATTACTAGTAGATGCATAAACATACGACATTTTCAAAAAAAAAATGATATTGGAGAAGGCTATCAATATCATGCATAAGCTGACAGGGCCGGCCCTGATATGAAGGCAGAGAAGGCGGCCGCCTCGGGCCCCCGCGGAATTCGTCATTTTTTGGGGCCCCCGATTTCAAACTTCCCTTGTAAATATAGGCACGCGTTTCGCGCGTAATTTTTTTTTTTTTTTATATGGGGCAGGGGCGGCCCATTTCGGAAGTTCGCCTAGGGCCCCCGGAACTCAGGGCCGGCCCTGTAAGCTGATTGTCACGAAAACAATGTGGTCTAAATTTATGACCATTTAGCACGCCTTCTAAAAGCAGTTTGCATCGATTGAGCCTTTTGTTTTAATGCATATGATAAACTGAATTATTAGTTGACTTGTCCTTTTTCATAAGGTGGAATTTCCCGTTTAGCCTAATTTTGAAATATGATACTTTTTGTATCATCAAACCCTTTATCAGTTGACTTTTTTTTTCCCCCACTTTTTGAAACTATATCCATCTTTTTAGAATCAAAGAACATTCCATGAACCTCTACTTTAGGAAACCCACCAAATCCACTTTTCCTTTTTGAAGCTGCAAGTCAGGTTAAATTTAAGAACAGTACTTGCCCTACAAACTAGATAACCCATGTCTCTGCAAATTCTTTCCACTAATTAACACCGTAACTTCCCCATTTTGTGTAATAATCCTCTGATGCTATATGTAGAGCAATACATTTTGATGATCGACAAGATATTTAAGTACTTGAAAATTATACAAGTACGTATCTTAAGATAAATACAGTCGAAGGAATATCAAAACTTCTTTATGTCGTCATGAGTCTTACAAAATACTTGATCATTTAATGTGTGATCATACTATACCGTAAAATTGCTAAGAATAATTACCCCAATATTGCAAAAAAAATCATTTTTTTTATTTTTTTATTTTTAGCTAATAGTTTGTCATACTAGGATCGCTTTGAGATGCGTGCTCTTTTTTGTCCTATAAACCATGACTCATAGGAACTCTGTGAATCCAGTGAAGTTGGCAGTTTTCTAGTAGAATTTAAACCAATCAGAGATTCAGAATCAGAACAACGTGGCGTGGGGCCCCACTCGCACTAATTTGACTGGGTCAAACGACTAATGACAGCTTGATTAATTAATTATAACCACTAATCAAGGGAACTATTTCTTGATTCTCTTGTCCATGTGTCACAAAGTACAACATGCATCTATAATATTCAGAAAATAATAAATAAAAAAACGATAAAAGTGGGTTCCGACCAACGAGCACGCGTGCAAGTGGATACGAAAATATCCTACCAATTTGTTATCGTATTTATATTCTGACTAATACGGGTATCTGAAGAATGCGAATAAACATACATGTCATTCCTTGATTTGTCTAGGTTCACAGTATCGGCTCTTCTTGGTTAATGGGTGTAATATTGAGTACTTATTACTCAAAAAATAAATATTGAGTACTTATTAAATTAGCAAGATTATTAATTGTATATGTTAAACTTTTGATAATGGACAATAAAACTGATTAAAAAAACATAAAATACTATACGTCGCATTCTCATAGGTACCGTTGGTTGTGGATTTAGAGCATCCCAATGAAACCCCATTACCAACCCCATTTTGGTATATTCTTTGGAATATGCTATTTTGGTTTAGGGTTTTAAATGGGGGCTCCAATAGTAGGGATGGCATCAGGTCCGGGCCAGCCCGGGACAGGCCCGGCCCAGTCCCCCTTCTACCCGAGCTTAACCGCGACCCGGCCCCCATAAGAACCGGTCTGGTCCGGTCCCAAGTTTTCGGCAATTGGCCCGGTTAGGCCCGGTTCGCTCAAGGCCCGGGACCGGCTGAACCGGCCTGCCCGGGCTCTGGCCGGTTCGGGCCGACCGTTGGCCTTTTTTTTTTCTTCAGAAAATAAAATTTTTTAAAAAAAATTACAAAAAAACCCCCCAACGGATTTATACTGGCTAGTTTTGGGGGGTACTTTAGGAAATCAAACAAATGGCATTTTTTATAAATACCATACCATTTCTTTCATTTCTCTTCACTAATTCACTCAAATATCTCATTCTCTCTACATTTTCTAAAGATATAAGACATCGTTGGAATTCTACCTTTGAATTATTATGTGTTGTTCTTCATTATCGTTTTAATCTTAGAGATTTTTGTGTCGCAATGGGTATGCAAAATTGTATGTTAGATGATGATTTTTGGTTTTTTACCGATAGTTTGTATAAATTTTTACAACCTTTTAACAATGCAACTTTGCAATTTTCAAAAACATATACATCTACATCTAGTGGTATTTTACTTGAAATTGTGACTATGATGACAACAATTAAAGATTTGCAAAATGAACCTTTTATTGGAGATATGGTTAATGCGGCATATGTTAAATTTTTGAAATAATTTCATCCAATTCCTATGTTATATTGTGTAGCTAGTGTAATGAATCCAATGATTAAATTAGATGGTACAAAAAAATTAATTGATATTTTTTACACTTATGCCCCACATGATGCAATACTAGATTTTGATCATGTTGTTTTTACTCGTAAATTTGAGAATATTTTGACTAGGTTATATGATTCTTATGATAGGATTTATTCATCTAACACTATTCAAACACAAACACAAACACAAAATATTGATTCTTCTTCTTCTTCTTCTTCCATATTAGCAAAAGGAAAGAGTCAAGCTGGTATTGGTATTTTAAATCTTATTAAATCAAAAAAATCAAGAACCAATTCACCAAATGAGTTGAATTGGTATAATGCACAAAGTGCAGTTGAAAGATGTAAAAGATGTGTTACAATTTTGGAAGAGTAATGAAGCAATTTTTAATATTCTTTCTCGTATGGCTAAAGATCTGCTAACAACACCGGTGTCAACTGTTGAATCGGAAAGTGTTTTTTCTCTTAGTGGCAGGATAATGAGCCCGAGCAGAAACCGATTGACAGCCATAAATTTGGAGATACTAGTATGCGCCGAAGATTGGATGAAAGCGGAAGAGAGGACCCAAGACTTACTTGAAACACAAGCTGGAGCTGATCAACAAGTAGCAATGAATGAACGATTACATTTAGTTAATTTACATTAAAATGTTGTTCAATAAATTGTAATTAATTGGAAAATTTAGGGTGATGATATTCTATATTTAGGTTAAGTTGAAGTGCACGACAATAGTCCAATGCCTTCTCTTCAATCTAAGTAGAGGCCATCTTGATTTTTAAATTCAAATAATTCCCTTGATTTGTAATTTGATCTAATTAGACTAATTTGTATGAATTTTATTCATGTACTTCATTTTATTTAAGAATTTAAAATTTATTAAATCATGTACTTCATTTATTCATGTACTTCAATTATTTATGAAATTTTATTCTTTGCAATTGTTATGAAATTACAAATCCATATACTTCATCTTTAATAATATTTACACAAAAAAAATAATTCTCCCTAAACACGGGCCCGGCCCGGCCCGCGAACTGGCCCGGCCCAGCCTGACCCCCACACTTGGGTCCGGGGGCCAGGTCCGGGCCAAGGTTTCCAACCTTGAGCCCGGCCCGTGTAGTGGAGGAGCCCGATCCGGGTAGGCCCGGGACCGGTCAAACCCGGCCTGGACCGGCCCGAGTGGCCTGAATGCCATCCCTATCCAATAGTATCTCATTGTGGGTTTCAAATATTTTGTTTCTAATTTTTTTTCCACAAAATAATTTTTTGACTTCAAAAATATAATACAAACAATTAAAAAGTAATAATACAATTATTTAGAAATAGATAATACATTTACTAAGAAAGATGTAACACAATTATTGATGGTCTCGTTAAAAAAATCGTAGGAAAAAGAATACCACCTTATTCAAATTACAAAAATAGGCATCAATTAAACACCTGATATACTAACACCGTGTCGTTCCCTATGCAGTGGAGTCTAGTAACATCATTGGAATTAGGTGATCTAAGGTATTTCTCGCCAAATACCTCTACGACAGCGCAACAATATTTTTTCAAGCAAGAAACTGTGGTTAACTCACCAATTTTTAGATTTTCATTTGTAAAATCTGCTACAGCACCATACGCGAGCATTCTGAAAGCAGCTATTAGTTTCTAAAAAGTTGACAAACCAAGCTTGCCAACGCCATCGTGCTTTTGCACAAAGTAGTTATCATGATGTTTGACATCGCCATCGTGCTTTTGCACAAAGTAGTTATCATGATGTTTGACATCGTTTGCAATCCAATGAAATAATCTGCTACTCATCTAATAACGTCTCTGAAATTTCTTCTTGCCAAATCGTAGTTGTGGAGCAAAATAGTTAACCCACAAATTATGTGCAGTTGCCTTACGATCATGATTGATTACAAGATATCCAGAAACTGAGCCTCTTTGGGTTAATTGAGCATCATCTTCTTCGTTAGTTGGATGATCCGCCAAAAAATGATTGTTACTAGCAATCATGCCAAGTAACAAATTGTTGCTCTTTTTCTTGTGCATCCAAAATATCTTGATAATAATTAATGATACCGCTTGATGACCATGCAGATGAAGATATTTCATTTGAATCTTTTCAAGACTTTGTCAGGAATTTTGTCAGAAATCTTGTCTGATTTTTTTTTACGCCTCATCATAATAAAAAAAGGGGGGGGGGGGGGGGGGGGGGGGGGGGAGGGTTGCTATACACTTACTTAGAAAAACAAGAACGAGTTATGACATCTATAAGGAAGGAAAATTACTCAGAATTGGAGGATATAAAATTATTCATGCTTATCTTGACACTTCTCAAGATGCTATTGTCGGTATAAATAAAAAAGGAGATAAGTTATGACAACGAGTTACTGCAAAATTCAATAATCGTAAGCCTGCACAATCTCAGTGAACGTCGAAGTCTCTATCAAATCGTATGTTTGATTTGATGTCCGCTATTAGCAAATTTTGGGGTGCTAGCTCTTGGTCAACTAGAGAACATAAATCCAAGTGGTGCTTCTCAAGCTGATATTGTAAGTATTATTTTTACATATTTTTTATATTTTGTTATAATTAAAAAATATGCGATTATTATATCAGTTTATTATTTTTTGTATTTAGAGATGGTACATAAAACTCCCCAGATGGATGTCACTTTCAAAAGAAAGAGTTTCAAATTTATGCACGTGTGGCCGCTTTTGGATGAGGAGGAAAGATGGAACAATCTTACTGGTGCTCCACGGCTAAATTACGTAGGGGAAATAATTCACAAAAAAGGCTCCCAATTTGGTTCTCGTACAACCAAATTGGATGGATTACCTTCCTTCCGAGTAGATTTAAGTCCAGACGAATATGAGGTTCAACTGGGCAACAAGGTGAAGTTTCTTCACCAATTAGACATACTGAAAGAAAGAGAGAGAAGACAAAAAAGAAAGAAAAGATTTACAGTAAACGGATCAAGGAGGAAATCAAAGAACATAATCAAAAATTACATTTGTTGGTTGAACAAAATCAGCGATTAATGAATAATGGACGATGTAAAATTGAAAATATGCATCGTGAACGTGAAGATAACAAAATTATGCTGACCAATTTGAAATTCTTAAATGATCCAGATGATCTTGAATTGTTGCAAAGTAGAAAAGAGGAAATTCGAGCGAGAATGGCTTGTGAATCCCAACAACAAGGACCCACAAATACAGTTGGATATTTTCAGGGTCTCATACGTGATTCAGATCACACTTTCTATTCGGGGAGTTCAATAGTTCAACTCATTTTCTGAGAGAAAATAATGAATAAGAATTATTTGTATTTGTTACCGCTAAATCTGGTGTGGGGACAAACAGATAGTATTTGTGGATTCTTGGAAAACTTGAATAGCAAACCTGAAACCTATTCTGCCGAAGTTTGACCGTTGACTCCTGCCGTTCACCTGCAAAAAGTGCGAGACACCGGGGTTGATCCCGGCGACGCACCCTCCGACGCTCAAGTCAGTAATCAGGAATGATTATGAAAGAGCGTAAATTGGCAAAAGATTGATTACCTCTTAATGGTGGTCGATGGGGGGTATTTATAGTCGCCGTTGGGGTCAGATTAGGAATGTAATCCCTGTGATCAGATTAGGAATGTAATCCCTAATTCCTAGTGAAAGGATAGATGTGAATCAGGGCCATTGATTAGTATTAATCAGGGACCCTAATTATATCCGGCTGGACTGGGTTCGTTGCGGGTTGAAACCTGCACCCAGTAAGACAGATCCGTTCATGGGTTATTGGTCTTTGAATAAAGACCCAGTTCCCACTTCAGACCCGTTAGTATGTGAAATTACTGTTTTACCCCTGAGCTTTAAGATTCGTGTCCGATTTGAACGGCCCTGATTTAATCCTATTTTTAGCCATATCACGAGCCCCCCACTCCTGGAGACTGAGTTTTACAGTCTTCGAGGAGTAGTTTTGTTGTTCTAATGGCAAACGGGATTTTATCGGTGTTCTTAAGGGAGTGTGGATCTTGCTCGGGGTGTAACAGTGTTATTCTGGGCTTGTAAAATGCCCAAAAATATCCTTAGAATTTTTTGGATTTTTGGTGATTTTTCTAGATTTTTCTGAATTTTTTCTCATTTTTTGAATTTTTTTATTCATTTTCCAAATTAAATAATTAATTATCGAAAAGATTAATTAATTATTCTAATTTAATAATTATTTTTCCAGAATTTTAAAATAATTTTTTCTGAATTAATAATTATTTTTAGAATTTTTAATTATTTTTTTTCGATTTTTTAAGTATTTAAAACAATTAAATAAATAAATTAATTAATTAAATATTACCTGGACACATGGCGCGTTCTGGACCGTTGATCTTGTGCGGGCGTGAATTTCTGAAAGATCGGATGGACAGGGTCGCTCGGCAGTAATTTCTCTGCTTTTGCGGGTCGGATGGGCACTTGCTCAGAATCCGAACGAAGTGGCTCGGTTTTTTCCTCGTGCTAGTCGCTCGGCTCGGAATTCCGAGCGACATGGAGCGATCTGAACCGTCGGATCTCAGCACGGATCTCGAGGTAGGCTCGGTTCCCAAGAAAACGCTATCTTGTCGTTTAGTGGACGTGGCGTAATCTGGACCGTCCATCATCTCAGGTGCAATTTTCGCAATGATCCAACGGTTGGAGACGCTCGGCAGCATTTTTCTTCACTTTTGCAGGTCGGATTGGCACTTGCTCGGTCTCCTAGCGATGTAGCTCGGTAGCCGATCGTATAGCTCGGTGGCCGAACTGTTAGCTCGAGACCGAGCGTATAGCTCGGCGGCCGAACTGTTGGCTCGGATCGTCAGTTGCTCGGCTCGGACTGCCGAATGTCGTGGAGCGATCTGAGCCGTCGGATCTTAGCACGAATCTCGAGACGGGCACAGTTCTCAAGAAAATACTATCTTGTCGTGTAGTGGTGCTAGCACGATCTGGGCCGTCCAATCGAAATCTTACGTGAATTTTGAGGGGAAAGTCGTTTTTCTCCAATTCGCAGCTCGGATTGGCACTTGCTCGGAATCCGAGTTATCCTCTTGGTTGTTAAGGTTGGATCGCCTGTCGCTCGGATTTTGGTCCCGAGGGACGTGGGGCAATCGGAGCCGTTGGATGATGGCACAGATCTCGAGGCTGGCTCAGTTCTCGAGAAAATACTATCTTGTCGTTTAGTGCCGCTGGCATGATCTGAGCCATTCGATCAAGATCTTACACGAATTTTGGGGAGAAAGTCGTTTTTCTCCAATTCGCAGCTCGGATGGCTAGTTGCTCGGATTTGTAGATCCGAGCTACGTGGGGGGATCTAGACGGTTGATCACGATCATGGCGCGAATCCTGAGTTGATAGTTTTTGCCTTTTTCTTGCTCGGTGCAGCTGTGTCGCGATCTACTTTCTTGGTGCTACGGAGGTCCGATCGGGGCGTGCGACCCCTTGTTTCGAAGCTAATTCGAAGATCTACAACTTATCTTTAGGAGTGGGATGAAGATTCACCCTCCTTCATGGTCAAAATAGCCACGCAACATCCTTGTCTTCATGAAGTTAAGAAGTGTTTTGGTCTTGGGGATTTTTGAAGAGGAGCTCCACTCCTAGGGGCGGAGAAGATGTGCTAGGAAGACCCTCGTAAGAGCCATGGGAAGACCCATTCTTTGAGGTGAGTGCAAGGAGCAACTCTGTAGGAGAGTTTTGAGCTCCGATCTTGCTTAGAAGAGGCCTGCTTTGGAGGCGAGCGGAGTGAAAGGCTCGGCTCTGTGAGAGAGCCATTTGTTAGATGAGTTTGAGGAGCAATTCTAAGAGAGAGTTGTAAGCTCCGAACTTGTTGAGAGGAGGTCCGCCTTCGAGGTGAGCGGAGCGAAGAGCTTGACTCTAGGGGAGAGCCATTTGGGAGAAGAGTTTGAGGAAGAACTCTAGGAGAGAGTTGTGCTCCGAACTCGTTGAGAAAAGGTCCGCCTTGGAGGTGAGCGGAGCGAAGAGTTCGGCTCTAGGGGAGAGCCATTTGGGAGACGAGTGTGAGGAGCAACTCTAGGAGAGGGTTGTGAGCTCCGAACTCGTTGAGAAGAGGTCCGCCTTGGAGGCGAGAGGAGCGAAGAGTTTGACTCTGGGAGAGAGCCATTTAGGAGACGAGTTTGAGGAGCAACTCTAGGAGAGAATTGTGAGCTTGATCTGAACCGTTGGAAAGAAGTCCGCCTTGGAGGCGAGTGGGGTGGAGAGCTCGGCTCTGGGAGAGCCATCTAGAAGACAAGTTTGAGGAGCAACTCTAGGGGAGAGCTTTAGCTCCGAACTCGCTTAGAAAAGGCCCACCTTCGAGGTGAGCGGAGCGAAGAGCTTGACTCTATGGGAGAGCCATTTGGGAGACGAGTTTGAGGAGGAACTCTAGGAGAGAGTTGTGCTCCGAACTCGTTGAGAAGAGGTCCGCCTTGGAGGTGAGCGGAGCGAGGAGCTGGGCTCTAGAAGAGAGCCATTTGTGAGACAAGTGTGAGGAGGAACTCTAGGAGAGAGTTCTGCTCCAAACTTATTGAGAGGAGGTCCGTCTTCGAGGTGAGCGGAGCGAAGAGCTTGACTCTAGGGGAGAGCCATTTGGGAGACGAGTTTGAGGAGGAAATCTAGGAGAGAGTTGTGCTCCGAACTCGTTGAGAAGAGGTTCGCCTTGGAGGTGAGCGAAGCGAAGAGCTTGGCTCTAGGAGAGAGCCATTTGTGAGACAAGTGTGAGGAGGAACTCTAGGAGAGAGTTGTGCTCCAAACTTGTTGAGAAGGGGTCCGCCTTCGAGGTGAGCGGAGCGAAGAGCTCGGCTCTAGGAGAGAGCCATTTGGGAGATGAGTTTGAGGAGGAACTCTAGGAGAGAGTTGTGAGCTCCGAACTCGTTGAGAAGGGGTCCGCCTTGGAGGTGGGCGGAGCGAAGAGCTCGACTCTAGGAGAGAGCTATTTGGGAGACGAGTTTGAGAAGGAACTCTAGGAGAGAGTTGTGCCCCGAACTCGCTGTTTAAGTGAGAGAATCAACGGTTATGGGAGCAGTTCCGAATGGCGAACCACTTCTAACTCGCTTAAGAGCAAGTTATCTGAAGCAGAATCGAGCCAAGTGTTGGACTCCGAACTCGTCGTTAGAGGGATTCAACGGTTGTGGGAGCAATTCCGAATGGCGAACCACTTCTGACTCGCTTAAGAGCAAGTTATCCGAAGCAGAATCGAGCCAAGTGTTGGACTCCGAACTCGTCGTTAGAGGGATTCAACGGTTGTGGGAGAAATTCCGAATGGCGAAGCACTTCTAACTTGCTTACGAGCAAGTTTGCGAAGCGGAATCGAGCCAAGTGTTGGACTCCGAACTCGTCGTTTAAGAGAGGTTAACGAGGTGTAGGAGCAATTCCGAATGGCGAACCACTTCTTACCCGCTTATGAGTGAGTAATTTGAAGCAGAATCGAGCCAAGTGTTGGACTCCGACTTCATTGTTAGAGCTTAGTAAGTTGTGGGGGCAGCCATGTAAGAGAAGCTGGACTCCGAACTTACCATTTAGCGAGTCGCGACTCGGAAAGATAGAGAAACAGGAGTAATAATTTTCAATGAAAAAATGTAAAGTTTTATTGAGATAAACTAAGTGGCCGCTTCAACAGGGCGAGCCATTATTACATGCTATTGGCCGGGTTACAAGCATCGGCCTTATTGAAAATCAAGATCCTACTTCTACATAAAGTGAAGAGCTCTTGAGAGGAGCTGGGAGGTTCTGAGTCTTGAAGCTCGGCAGGCCTTTCTGTTCGTTTGTAGTATCCTCGGGGGGGGAGCTCCGCCCCCTCTTTTTGGACGAACTTGGTCAGGTGTTCCCGCTGTATGAGTTCTTCGATCTCCTCCTTGAGAGCCCGACAATCATCCGTGTCGTGGCCGTGGTCCCTGTGAAAGCGGCACCACTTATCCTTATTCCTTTTCTTACAAGGTGTATTCATTCTAGGGGGAGCACGGAGTAGCCCTTCCTTGTCCACCTCCATAAGAACTTCTGATATATTAGTAATGAGGGGGGTGAACTTCTCAAAACGAGGTGTCGGGCGATGCTGGCCATTGTCGTCCCTCTGGGGTGATATTGAGGGCCCGTAAGACTATCGCTTGGAAGTCTTGAAGATCTGCCCTTGTGACTGGTGCCTCTCCAACTTGGCGGTCCCTATGTGTGGCTCGGCTTACTGGAGAATGAGTTCTCCGCCGATGATGCTGAGGGGACTCCCTTTGCCCTCTTCGAGTAGGGGACCTTCTGTAGTCTCGGCGATGAGGAGATCGCTCGTTTGGACGTTGTTGGCGGGAGGCTCCCTCTCGGGCTTGCCTTTCATCCAAACGGCGGCGAAGATCCTCTTCCTTTTGCCGATTGAGGATGGTATTTCGAAGGTCGGAAGCTCAGGGATTATGGGATGCCATAGAGTCGGAAGAGGGGTTGTGTATAGGGATGCGGTCTTGTTGGAGAGGTTGCTTCTGAGGATTGGGATGCGAGCCCCCCGCGTCGGCATTCTGAGGCCCGGTTGGATCCCGAGGGGTTGAAGATTCTGAGGAGGGAGTTGGTCCAGCCGCAGGGTGTCCTCTGCCTGAGGAGGAAGTTGCCCCTGCTGCTAAACGAGTTGGAGGGGGACCTCCTGTTGTGGTTGAGGAGGGGTAGGCCCACGGTTGGACCCTCTGGATCTGAGTTTCCTTGGAGGCATGACGGAGGAAGGTCTGACCTACAGGAAGAGGAAGGCTGCTATTCGTGGTGTTTCCTATAGACGGCGCCAATCTGTTACCGCTAAATCTGGTGTGGGGTAAACAGATAGTATTTGTAGATTCTTGGAAAACTTGAATAGCAAACCTGAAACCTGTTCCGCTGGAGTTTGACCGTTGACTCCCGCCGTTCACCTGCAAAAAGTGCGAGACACCGGGGTTGATCCCGGTGACGCACCCTCCGACGCTCAAGTCAGTAATCAGGAATGATTATGAAAGAGCGTAAATTGGCAAAAGATTGATTACCTCTCAATGGTGGTGGATGGAGGGTATTTATAGTCGCCGTTGGGATCAGATTAGGAATGTAATCCCTAATTCCCAGTGAAAGGATAGATGTGAATCAGGGCCGTTGATTAGTATTAATCAGAGACCCTAATTCTATCCGGCTGGACTGGGTTCGTTGCGGGTTGAAACCCGCACCCAGTAAGACAGATCCGTTCATGGGTTATTGGTCTTTGAATAAAGACCCAGTTCTCACTTCAGACCCGTTAGTATGTGAAATTATCGTTTTACCCCTGTGCTTTAAGATTCGTGTCTGATTTGAACGGCCCCGATTTAATCCTATTTTTAGCCATATCAGTATTCGCCCTCCATTCAATAGTATGTTTTGTAATTTTCGATGAATATTTATGAGTTTTTATTTCTCCTTAGTATAATTATTGATTCATATTATTAATTTCCACACTTAAAACAAATCAGGAAGATATCCAATATTATATTAAAGATCTCGTTGAAAAATTAACAATAGTACAATTATTTTCTATTATTATTTACAAAGAAAATACTAAAAGAAGTTTAAAGAAACACATCAAACAAACAAATAAACAACCTTATTCTATAATACAATTTCCAAATGAGGGAAGGGGTTTTTTGTATAAAAAAAACCCATTTTTCGTTTCATTCTCTCATCGATATTTAATTTGTTGATTGGGCCCACTTTTAAGGAACAGTCAAAAGATAACATAGTTGGTCTTCAAGAGACCAAACTATCACATATGTCTAGACTTAGTAGATTGGAGGGGAATCGAATCTCTGAATGGAGAATGTGCCCATCTACTGGGGCATCTGGAGGTATTGCCCTTTGTTTTAACCCTAAGATGTTTTTCTGCCTAGACGTTCTCTACGGCCAATTTTCAAGTTCGGTCTTGCTCCAGCGGAAAACCGACTTGTGAACCCAATCAATTTCGGTGGTCTATGGGCCGCACACTTCTGCATCTAGGATGAATTTCTGGATAGAACTAAGAGCGATTCACACACTTTGGCCGCACCCCTGGGTGGTGGGGGGAGATTTTAACATCACCAGGTTCGCATCAGAACACAGAGGTAGAGGTTCCAGTGAATCTGATATGGAAGCGTTGAATGAGGCTATCGCAGACCTGGAACTGGTTGACATTCCCATCACTGACAGGCTTTTTGTAACACCCCGAATTCCAAATAAGACCGAATTTGAAGTTCCACAGGATCTTTACACTTCTCTTCGTACAATTTTACAAGAAAATAAAAACTTTTATTACATCAGAGTTATATTTTAAACAACAGAAGCAAAATTACAACAATTACATGAATGAAATAAAACAACACTTGAATAATTCTTTAGGTCAATTCCTCCTTAGTCATTTTCATTCACTTTATCCTGCATAGAAACTGTGGGCACGTCAGTTCATTCAACTGTCGCAAGGATATAATACATCAATTTCTCATACTTAGAAAGCACACACTTGTCACAAAACAAAGCTACGGGGAATATTTTATTGATGTCGTGTGTGAATATGCACTTAATCCTTAATGCAATTATTTATGTTACATGACACTAATGCGCACTTGTTCGGATTCTATGCATCCCATACTACATAGGTCTGAGGGCAAGTTCTTAATCGTTCTTCATCTTGTAGGGTTCAATCCCTCGCCATGACTTAAAATACTACGGTAACTATGGTAAGTATCCTAGATATTCTATGAGTTATGAGCTCATGTCCAGACAGCCTGGAGGGGAATCCCACGTCACGACACGACGCATCGTGTAGAATCTATGGACAATTCAGCCTCCGTCATGGGACATGACACCACCCGCAGTCACCAAACACCCCACAAGCGTCGCCTGCGGTACGAACTCCTGGATATGTATCCACGTCATGACACGACGCATTGTGTAGACAGCCTGTGAACACTCTCACGTCATAGCTCCAAGGCCCTCTTACTCGTGTTTTTCTCTTACTTTTATCACATCTTCACTATGTATCTAATCCTTAATTATTTGAATCATGAATAAAATCAATACCTTCAAGTTAGCACTCCCACTATACCGGTCTTAACCATCAATTCGACAATATGACCTAAACATGGTCTTTTCATTTCAATATCTTATCTCAAAGAATTTATTCAATGTCTGTATAAGGCTTAGCTACACTCTAGCTTTTAACCTCATTTCATATTCATAGAATTGAATGTTCATACTCATAAAATCTTTCATAATTCAACATGATCTTCTATTTCACTTTCATGTACCAATTCATGCATAAACACTAAATACATTTTCAAATTGTCACATTCATCATTTATTTTTTCACATAATTTCTTTTATTCTCATAGTATCAATACTATGTTCAAAATCACACTTAAAAATTTTCCATTACACAAATTTCATTTCAACTCTTTATTAAAATCCTTTAAACAAAAATATTCATTTTTCTTTATCTAATCAATAAGTCAATATAACAATTTGTATCAAAATCTTTCTTGGAATAGTCTTCAATTCTTACTTATAATAAGCCAAAAGTTATAGAAAAATTCTCATGAAGCCTAAACATTATTAGAATTTTTCGAGTATTTTTCCTCAATTTTATTTCAATTTAAAAGCACTTAAAAATAATTACCCCCCCCCCCCCCAAAAAAAAAAATCATATACTTTTAATAAACCCGAGGTCAGGTTTCGAACCCCCAACCCGATGCTGACGTCAGCGCTACAGTAGCACTCTGTGGCACCACCGATGACCAATAAGTCCAAGCGCCGAAGCGATATGAGATGCGCTAAAGTCCATATAGGTCAACTCTGTGTTATTCAGATTTTAAAAAATAAATAAATAAAAGGAGCTCTGCCCAGTTTCGAACCCACAACCAAAGACCAGACTAGCGCTACAGTAGCGCTCTAATGTGCACCCGAAAACCAGTAGGTCCAAGTGACTCACCCGTTATAAAAACCAGTTGAGTTGTTTACGATCCAGTTCTTTGTTTATTACTAATTTTCATAATTTAAAACTATTAGTTCTTTTCTTCTCTTTTTGTATCAAAAAATTCCAGATTATAAACAATAGAGATTTACAGTAAAACAGTATTTTAATAATCATTATTTGACTTGAAAAACATGAATTCTTAGTTCTATTTTGTGTTCTGTGTCCATAATTTCAACATTGAGAACGTTCACAAATCTTACATAATGTATAATCAAAATTTCCACAAAAGACTTATTTTTCTCTTTATTTTTACTTATTTTTATTCTACAATATTTTTAGAACACAAATTTCCCTTTCCACATTATTATCACATTAATTTAGACAATAAAGTTTCAATGGTGCATTTAATCAACTAGTCATCTCATAAGCACAATTTTCGCAATTTAGCAAGGCTCCAACATATAATTCATGGCAACATGATAAATTCTAGCATAGAAATCACAATTTTATCAACTAGCAATCAATTTACCAAGCAATCACTTTATCTACAATTTATCTCTATTTAAACAAACATGTTGCCAATCTACTTAGTTTTTCTTAGCAATTTTATCCATCCAAACCTTAGCATGATGTCTAAACTAGAAGCATGCATCCACCTTTTGGAGAAAATAAGTATAAAGCTCCTAGAAATCTTTTAGAACACACGAATGTGTCCTTCTCCTGCTAGATTGTGCCACCAAGAGTCTCCTCCTCCTTGTGCTAGGTGGAACCCGATCCCTCTTCTTGCTCCTAGATATAGGTCGGCCTCCTCTTGGAAAGAACACACACAAACTCTCTCAATCTTTTACTCACCAAAAGCTCTTAATCTTTTTCTCACACTAATTCTTTTCTTTCTTTCTTTATCAATTTTTTTAGTGTACTACATGAATAGAACTAGGGGGGTATTTATACTTTTTTGAAAGCAAAATAGATGGCTAGGATTGATCTAGATGGTTAAAGATAGAGAGCTAGGATGTATTAGGGAGTTGTAGCAACCACCGATGAACACATAACCACCCCAATCCACTACTCCACTCTCCCATCTCTCTTGCCTCCATCCGGCCAACCATAGAACACTAGGGACACGTGCTAGTGCAATGCACGTGTCTCACCTAGTACTCCCTATTTATTAGTTGTACAAGATTAATTAATTAATTTTCTACCAAATTAGTCTACACTGCATGTTATGACAATTAATAGATAAATTAACTAGAGGGCTCAAAATTAGTGAGCCTTAGACCCATGGGTTATTAATAAAATAATTAATTAATTAGGGTGGGCTAGATTAGACAATTAGGCCTAGGCTTTTACAAATAAAAGAGAAGGATTTAAAAAAAATACTCGTTCATGTTATGAAAAGAAATAATTTTTCTAAGGGAAAATGCACAAGAAATTGTACGTTCAAAACACGTAAAAATCAACAAACTCTCATTTAATAATAAATGAAAATTTAGGATGTTACAACACTCCCTCCTTAGAATAGGTCCGTCCCCGGAACTACGCTTAAATAGTGAGAAAAATATAATAAAAGATAAGAAAAGAAGATACAAATCAAGCAAAGAGCTCAGGATGATCCTTCATCATCCTCTCCTCAGATTTCCAAATAGCCTCTTCAACCAACTAGTTTCTCCAGACTACTTTGACCATCGGTATTGTCTTGTTCCTCAAGACTTTCTCCCGACGATCCACAATCTCAACCGGAAGCTCAAAGTAACTCAGATCCAACTGCAAACCCTCCGGCACTTCGGGCAAATGGTGACTCGGATCTGGAATGTAACCTCTCAGCATAGACACATGGAACACATTGTGCACCTGAGACAACTCTTCTGGTAACTCCAACCAGTAAGCAGTTTTTCCAATATGCTTCAATATCTTGTACGGGCCTATGAACCTTGGGGCTAACTTTCTACCTCTCCCGAAACGGATCACACCTTTACTAGGTGATACCTTCATAAAAACAAAGTCACCAACCTCGAACTCAAGGTCCCTCCTCCGGTTGTCTGCATATCTCTTCTGCCTACTATGAGCATCCACCAACCTCTTCCTGATCAGATCAATCTTTTCAGAAGCCTTCTGCACAATCTCAAGCTCAAACATCTGCCGTTCCCCCACTTCAAACCATCAGACAGGTGTTCTGCACTTTCTGTCATAAGAGCTTTGTACAGCGCCATCCAGATACTAGTCTGAAAACTGTTGTTGTAGGAAAACTCTACCAAAGCTAGATGCCTTTTCCAACTGCATCCAAAATCTCGAACATAACACCGAAGCATATCCTCAAGAACTCGATTGACTCTCTCAGTCTGTCCATCAGTCTGAGAATGGAAGGCAGTGCTGAAATCCGTCTTAGTACTCAAAGCTGTCTGAAGACTCCTCTAAAAATGCAAAGTAAACTATACATCTCGATCAAACACAATGGTCAACAGAACACCATAAAGCCTGACAATCCCTCCAACATATAGCTCGGCTAACTTGTCCATACACGAAGTTTCATTGCCAAGAAGTGAGCAGACTTGGTTAGTCGATCGACTATAACCCAAATCGCATCATTGCCCTTTGAACTCTTGGGCAAACTCGTGATGAAATTCATACTGATGTTATCCCACTTCCACTCCGAAATAGGTAACGGTTGCAGTAAACCTCTGGGTTTCTGATTCTCGGCTTTCACCTGCTAACAAATCTCGCACCTCGCCACAAATTCAGCCACATCCCACTTCAAACCTGACTACCAAAAATGCTGCTTAATGTCCTTGTACATCTTAGTGCTCCCAGGATGTACAGACAAAAGAGTAGCATGTGCCTCTTAAAGAATACTCTCCTTCAAGTCCGACTGATCCGGAATACGCAGTCTCTCTCCAAACCACAACACTCCATCCCTGATCTGAAACTCAGACAACCTGCCTGTACCAACCTGCTCCTTCATCTTCTGAATCTCTACATCTTCCCTCTGACTTGCTATAATTCTTTCGTTCAGCGTGGGATGAAGCCTCAACTGAGCTAAGGATGCTCCCAAGCCTTGTAGAACAACTTCAATACCAGCCCGATTAACTCCTCTACAAGATGCCTCTGAGTTGTAATCAAACTAGCCAAACTGTTCTTACGGCTAAGTGCATCAGCAACAGCATTAGTCTTCCCAGGATGGTACTTAATCTCAGGACGAATGTCCTCAAGTACTTCCAGCCATCTCCGTTGCCTCAGATTCAGGTCCTTCTGTTGATAGATTTACTTCAAGGTCTTATGGTCTGTATACAAGTTCAATTTCTCACCATACACGTAATGTCTCCATTGCTTCAAAGTGAAGATAATTGCAGCCAACTCCAGATCATGAGTCGGATAATTTTTCTCATGCGATCTTAGTTGCCTAGACCCATATGCGATCTTTTTCCCTTCTTACATTAAGACACAACTAAGTCCACGATGTGAAGCATTGCTATAGACATCATACTCAATACCTGCTCTACGCAAAGCCAAAATGGGAGCAGTAGTCAACTTCTCTTTCAACTCCTGAAAGCTTGCCTCGCACTGCTCAGTCCACTTGAAGTTCACATTCTTCTTGATCAGACCAGTGAGCGGCACGGCTATCTGAGCATAGCCTTGAATGAACCTTCTGTAGTATCTAGTTAGCCCAAGGAAACTCCAGATTTCTTTCACTGTAGTAGGCATCGCCCAATCTCTCACTACCTCTATCTTCTGAGGATCAGTTGCCACTCCCTCCTTAGAAAGGATGTGACCCATGAATGCCACTTCAGATTTCTAGAAATCGCACGTGGACAACTTGGCATACAACTCCTGCTCTTGCAGTTTCTTTAAAACTGCAGCCAGATGCACTGTGTGCTCCTCCTCTGACTTGGAGTACACAAGGATATCATCGATAAATACCACGATGAACGAATTAATGAACGGCCTCAGAACTCTGTTCATCATATCCATAAAGATTGCAGGTGCATTCGTTACTCCAAATGGCATAATTAAGTATTCGTAATGCCCATGTCGAGTTCTGAATGCAGTCTTATGTACATCTTCAGTCTTCACTCGAACCTGATGGTATCCTGATTGAAGATCTATTTTAGAGAAAATAGCTGCTCCTTGTAAACGATCGAACAAGTCATCAATTCGTGGAATAGGATACTTATTCTGAACAGTGACCTTATTCAGCTCTCGGTAGTCGATGCACATCCTCATCGATCCATCCTTCTTCTTTACCAACAGCACCGGTGCTTCCCAAGGCGACGTACTCGGTTGAATAAAGCCTAGCTCCAACAGTTCCTCAATCTGCCGTTTAACTTTATCCTGCTCTACTAGCGCCATCCTATATGGTGCCTTGAAAATTGGTGCACTCCCTGGCTGGATAGTGATGTTGAACTTTACATCACGTTGCGGGGGTAACCCAGGCAAATCTTCCAAGAACACAGTCGAATAGTCCCGAACCACCGAAATCTGCTGCACCTCCATAGGAACCTCCCTCTTGCTGATAGCTGCTACCAAATCTGAATATCTCTTCTTTTCCTGGAAAGTGACTTCAAGACCACCTGGAGCTTCACTATTACTTCCTTGGTCTTGCACTCAATGTTCACACTGTACACCGACATCCAATTAATGCTAATGATAACATCGACCCCCAAGATATTCAGCTCGATAAGATCAATTCCAAAAATCCTGTCCCCAATCACAATCTCGCAGTTCGCATAGTACCGATTAGTGGTTAGAGTCTCCCCTAATGGATTAGCTACTGCTAAGATCTTGCCTTGAAAAATCTTCGGTTCAACTCCCAAGACTTTAACAAATTTAGGAGATACAAAGTATGAGAGGATCCAGTATCGAATAGAACAGCAGCTTTCTTTCCATTCAAATAAAGTTCTCCTGTTACATAACACACTCGTTACATAACAGTTCACTAAATAAATAGGGAAGAGAGAACAACAGAAAGAAAACACTTCTAAACATCCCCTATCGTACCAGTGATGATGTGATCCACTTCATCAGTGGCAGCTTTAGTCAAGGCAAATAGTTGCCCCTCCTGGTATGGCTTCTTCCTAACTTGCTGTGTTGGTCTACTACGGGTGACATTCTGCAGCTTGGGGCATTGAGATTTGTAATGTCCCGTCTCACCACAGTTGAAACAAGTCACCACAGAAGGGTTTCACCCAAACATTTTCGGGTCTTCCAGCCATGTTGAAAGCATTCGCTCCTGTTGGTTTTAACCTTTGAGCTGACGGCTGTCCCTTAAAATTTTCAGAAACTGCGGGCCTTTTCCCAACATGCCAATTTCTCCTCCGGTTCTGAGCGGCATGAAACTGCTCCATATCTTCCTTCATAGCTGCAGCTCGCTTGACCAACTTGTCAAACCTCCTGATACTAAGGGGTATCATCTTGGATCTCAGACTTGGCCTCAATCCGTGCTCGAACTTCCGAGCTTTCTTTGCCTCGTCCATCACCAGTTCGAGCGCATACCTCGAGAGCTGAGTAAACCTTGTCTCATACTCTCTAACCGACATACTGTCCTGCTACAGCGCTAGGAATTCCATAGCCTTCTTCTCTTGGACATCAGATAGAAAATAGTGACTGCAGAACTCCTTCATGAATTCCTCCCAGCCATGAACAACATTTCCCACCGTCCACTTCGTGGACTGCCACCAAACAGCTGCATCCTTCTCGAACTGCAGTGCAGCCAACTTCAACTTGCTAGCTTTCGGAGTTTCCAAGACTTCAAAAATAGTCTCAACCTGCCTGATCCAATTGTCAGCCGCATCTGGGTCTGACTTTCCCTTAAACACGGGTGGTTTTATCCTCTTGAATGATTCCACAAGTTTGATTACCTTGGGTACTGGATTTGCAGGCATCCTCCCCTGGTTCTGATTCATGGCAAAGGCATAGAGGGTCTGATAGACTCTCGCTAACTCCATTTCCAAGTCCAGCCCTTCTCCGCTTCTAGCTCTTCTTCCAGCCATATTCTGATGCAAAAGATCCATTAAATCCGAAGTAGAAAGCATGAATTTAACTCAACTCTTCATTTCATTGAATTCAAACTTTGTACATTCAAATTTAAAACATTTCTGATATCAAATGAAAGCAGAAAGAAGACACAACATTCTAGTCCCTATGGTTCCTCTTGGCTTCTCAAAGCTTTCCCCGTAGTTCTGCCACTTCTTCCTTCAGTGCATCGTGCGTGTTCTTTCTCTTCTCGAGATCCCAAAGATGATGACTAAGAGTTGCAATATCCTCCTTGCACTTCGCACATTGGGCCTGCAGTAGCTCTGCTCTCTCCCTCTGAGTCTCCACCTACCTCTAAAGAGACACAATGAGACTATTCAGAACTGGCTCATCCTCATCGGAGGAATCATCAGATGAATCCTGAGGCGGAGTGATCGCTTGGGTCTCAGGCCATTCCTCCTCAAATTCCTCGGGATCTTCTTCGTCGGAGTCAGCTTCTCCGGGTTGTAGTCATCTTCGATAATGTGCTAATTATCATCACCGGCTGGTTCGAAGTGGTTCGCCATCTTGGAGAAAGGAGAAGAAGAAGTATAAATCATAGAGCAACACAAATGTAAGTGACTTATATTTAAATCACTATACCCAACTCACACTCTAATGTCCACTCTAGGGTGTCGTTCCTTATAATTAGTACTACTTGGAAGCGTGGCTCTAATACCACTCTGTAACACCCCAAATTCCAAATAAAACCGAATTCGAAGTTCCACAGGATCTTTACACTTCTCTTAGTACAATTTTACAAGGAAATAAAAAACTTTTATTACATCAGCGTTACATTTCAAACAGCAAAAGCAAAATTACAACAATTATATGAATGAAATAAAAGAACACTTGAATAATTCTTTAAGCATCAATTCTTTCTTAGTCTTTTTCATTTACTTTATCCTACATAGAAACTGTGGACACGTCAGTTCATTCAACTAACGCAATGATATAATACATCAATTTTTCTTACTTAGAAAGCACATACTTGTCACAAAACAAAGCTATGGAGAATATCCTATTGATGTCGTGTGTGAATGTGCACTTAATCTTAATGCAATTATTTATGTCACATGGCACTAATGCGCACTTGTTCGGATTCTATGCATCCCATACTACATAGGTCCAAAGGCAAGCCCTTAATCGTTCTTCATCTTGTAGGGTTCAATCCCTTGCCATGACTTAAACTACTACGGTAACTACGGTAAGTATTCTAGATATTCTATGAGTTACGAGCTCATATCCAGACAGCCTGGAGGGGAATCCCACGTCATGACACGACGCATCGTGTAGAACCTATGGACAATTCAGTCTCTGCATGGGACATGACACCACCTGCAGTCACCAAACGCCCCACAAGCGTCGCCTGCGGTACCATCAATTCGACAATACGACCCAAACTTGGTCTTTTCATTTCAATATCTTATCTCAAAGAATTTATTCAATGTCGGTATAAGGCTTAGCTACACTTTAGCTTTTAATCTCATTTCATATTTATAGAATTGAATGTTCATACTCATAAAATCTTTTATAATTCAACATGGTCTTCTATTTCACTTTAATGTACCAATTCATGCATAAACACTAAATACATTTTCAAATTGTCACATTCATCTTTTATTCTTTCACATAATTTCTTTTATTCTCATATTATCAATACTAAGTTCAAAATCACACTTACAAATTTTCCGTTACACAAATCTCATTTCAACTCTTTATTAAAATCCTTTAAACAAAAATATTCATTTTTCTTTATCTAATCAATATATAACAATTTGTATCAAAATCTTTCTTGAAATAGTCTTCAATTCTTACTTATAATAAGCCAAAAGTTATAGAAAAATTCTCATAAAGCCTAGAAATTATTAGAATTTTTCTAGTATTTTTCCTTAATTTAATTTCAATTTAAAAGCTCTTAAAAATAATTAAACCCAAAAAAATCATATATTTTTAATAAAACCCAAGGTCAGGTTTCGAACCCCCAACCCGAGGCTGACGTCAGCGCTACAGTAGCGCTCTATGGCACCACCGAAGACCAATAAGTCCAAGCGCCGAAGCGATATGAGATGGGCTAAAGTCCATATAGGTCGACTCTGTGTTATTCGGATTAAATAAATTAATAAATAAAAGGGGCTCTGCCCAGTTTCGGACCCACCACCAAAGACCAGACGAGCGCTACAATAGCGCTCTAATGTGCATCCGAAGACCAGTAGGTCCAAGTGACTCACCTGTTATAAAAATGAGTTGGGTTGTTTATGATCCAGTTCTCTGTTTATTACTAATTTTCATAATTCAAAACTTTTTAGTTCTTTTCTTCTCTTTTTGTATCAAAAAATTCCAAATTATAAACAATAGAGATTTACAGTAAAACAATATTTTAATAATCATTATTTGACTTGAAAAACATGAATTCTTAGTTCTATTTTGTGTTCTATGTCCATAATTTCGGCAATGAGAACGTTCACAAATCTTACATAATTTATAATCAAAATTTTCACAAAAGACTACTTTTTATCTTTATTTTTACTTTTTGTTATTCTACAATATTTTTAGAACACAAATTTCCCTTTCCACATTATTATCACATTAATTTAGACAATAAAGTTTCAATGGTGCATTTAATCAACTAGTCATCTCATAAACACAATTTTTGCAATTTAGCAAGGCTCAAACATATAATTCATGGCAACATGATAAATTCTAGCATAGAAATCACAATTATATCAACTAGCCATCAATTTACCAAGCAATCACTTTATCTACAATTTATCTCTATTTAAACAAACATGTTACCAATCTACTTAGTTTTTCTTAGCAATTTTATCCATCCAAACCCTAGCATGATGTCTAAAGTAGAAGCATGAGAAATCACCCACCTTTTGGAGAAAATAAGTATAAAGCTCCTAGAAATCTCCTAGAACACACGAATGAGTCATTCTCCTCCTAGATTGTGCCACCAAGAGTCTCCTCCTCCTTGTGCTAGGTGGAACCCGATCCCTCTTCTTGCTCCTAGATGTAGGCTGGCCTCCTCTTGGAAAGAACACACACACAAACTCTCTCAATCTTTTACTCACCAAAAGCTCTCAATCTTTTTCTCACGCTAATTTTTTTCTTTCTTTCTTTCTTTATCAATTTTTTTAATGTACTACATGAATAGAACTAGGGGGTATTTATACTTTTTTGAAAGCAAAATAGATGGCTAGGATTGATCTAGATGGTTAAAGATAGAGGGCTAGGATGTATTAGGGAGCTGTAGCAACCACCGATGGACACATAACCACCCTAATCCACTACTCCACTCTCCCATCTCTCTTGCCTCCATCTGGCCAACCATAGCACACTAGGGACACGTGCTAGTGCAATGCACGTGTCTCACCTAGTACCCCTTATTTATTAGTTGTACAAGATTAATTAATTAATTATCTACCAATTTAGTCTACACTACATGTTATGACAATTAATAGAAAAATTAACTAGTGGGCTCAAAATTAGTGGGCCTTAGACCCATGGGTTATTAATAAAATAATTAATTAATTAGGGTGGGCTAGATTAGACAATTAGGCCTAGGCTTTTAAAAATAAAAGAGAAGGATTTAAAAAAAATACTTGTTCATGTTATTAAAAGAAATAATTTTTCTAAGGGAAAATGCACAAGAAATTGTACGTTCAAAACATGTAAAAATCAACAAACTCTCATTTAATTATAAATGGAAATTTAGGATGTTACACTCTTCACCTGGTCTAACATGCAATCGTCGCCCATTTTAGCTAAACTTGATAGGATCTTGGTCTCCACTGACTGAGAGACCAAATTTTTGATGTCTTCAGCTAAATCCCTACCTAAACCAACCTTGGATCATGTCCCTATTATCTTGTCATCCGGTGAAGTGCAACCTAGGAAATCTCCAAAGTTTAGATTTGAGAAAGCATTGTTAGAAATCCAGGGCTTCCATCACATGGTCTGCGAGAATTGGTCCCGACCGACTAGAGGGACCGAAGCGACCGCTATATGTTGCAAAAAAATTAGAAGACTTCGGGCAAAGCTCAGAAAATGAAATCGGACCAGATTTGCGCTGATTTGGAGGGCAAAAGATTCCCTTCTTGAGAGTATCGAGGAACTTGAGAAAAATGAAGAAACTAGAGACCTGCTACAGGATAAGCAGAATAGGTTGCTCCAATTCCGACAGGAAATTGACTAACTCTATAGGCTTGATGAAATTAAATGGCAACAACGGTACAGGATCTCATGGCTCAAAGAGGGAGACGTGAACACGGCATTCTTCCATCGAGTAGCCAGTGCCCGACATAGATCTAATCTCATTCACTTGATCCACTCTGATTCGGGAATGATTCAAGGTGACGAGGATATCAGAGTAGCATTCCAATCTCATTTCAAACTCCTTTTTGGACACAGAGCGGATTTGAGAGTCCCTCTACACCACGAGTTCTGGCAGGTCCCGACAGGCAACTCAGACCCTTGTTTCGAGCCCTAGAAACACCCTTTATGGAGAATGAAATCTCGGAGGCATTCCGGCAACTTGGGAAGGATAAAGCCCCAGGGCCAGATGGTTTCCCAATCCTTTTCTACCAGACATTCTGAGAGGAAATCAAAGACAACCTGCTGAAGTTGTTTGCTGATTTCTACAAACATAACCTCAAATTAGGTAGAATTAATTTTGCAGAGGTTATACTGATACCTAAGAAGGAAGACTCTCTGCAGGTGGGTGACTTTTGCCCTATTAGTCTCCAATACTGCTCAGTCAAGATCATTACCAAGACTCTCGCTAATAGACTGGAAAAGGTGATGGATGGACTCATTAGTCACGATCATACGGGGTTCATTAAAAGACAATGTATTCAGGATAGTATAGCCACGGTTGAAGAAGTTATCCACCAATGCCACATGTCAAATGCTAAGAGCTATCTCCTGAACCTGGACTTCGAGAAAGCTTACGATTTAGTGGAATGGGACTGTCTTCTAGAAGCGCTTGCTGGAAGAGGTTTTGGGGTTAGATGGATCCACACATGTCTTACCACCAGCAGAACTATAATTTTGGTGAATGGGGTCTCGGGACACCTATTTTCATGCAAACAGGGCCTCAGACACAAAGATCTGCTATCCCCCCTCCTCTTCATCATTGTGGCAGATGTACTTCGATCCATAATGGATAACTACAGTAGAACAGGATGGATATCGCCATTGGCCAAGGGAGCCAATCGCCAAGGCTATTCAATCCTTCAATATGCAGACGATACCCTCCTATTTGGAAATGGCAACATCGAAAAAACAACCGCCTTCAAATGAATTCTGTATAGTTTTGAAGGTTGGTCTGGCCTCAGGAGGCACTAGAACATGCCACGATTCTCAATTGCTCCACCGAGAGTTTCCCAATTAAGTACCTCGGGCTGCCACTGAGACCGGAGAAACTAAAGAAGGTTGATTGGTTACCCATCACTGACCGGATTGAGAACCGACTGGCAGGCTGGAAAGGTAAAGCTCTATCTTTGGGAGGAGAGTCACGCTTATTAATGCAGTCCTCTCAAATCTGCCAACATATTATTTGTACTTCTTTGAAATGCCGAGATGGGTTATTCAGAGAATTGACTGGACTCGTAAACGTTTCTTATGGAAAGGGGCAAACCCAGATAGAAGCAGATATAACCTTATCAGATGGGAGAAAGCTTGTATGAAGAAGATACACGGAGGTCTAGGTATTATTGATCTTCGAGATATGAATCTTGCTCTTCTGGGTAAATGGTGGTGGAAAGTTTTCCACCCTAATGGAGAAGGGTGGCAAGATTTCATTCAGGGTTAACTTCATGGGAATGGAATGAGGAATTTGGGCTTCAAGGTAAGCCCACGTGTGTCCTGGTTCTGGAAAGGTATCGCTAAGATCTACGAACCCTTCATTAGTTGTGTGACATCAGTTATCGGTAATGGCAGACTCACCAGATCCTGGTGGGATAAGTGGTGTGGGGACCACACACTTAGAGCTCTATTCCCATACCTTTATGATCAGGCATCGCAACCGCGCTGCACGATGGCCGTAGCCTGGAAAAGAAATGCCTGGAAACCGGTCTTTAAACAAAAATTGGACTCGGGCTTTCAGCTTAGACTCATGGAACTTCAGACCTATATCACCAACGCTGGAATTAATTGCTCTCAAGGTCCCGATAGGAAGTCTTGGGGACTAGAAAAGAATGACACATTCACTGTTCATTCCCTGTATAACCGCATTCACTTTAGGGGATGTACTCCAGATTGGTCGACCGTTATTTGGAAGCCGAAAGCCCCACTGAAAATTAAAGTTTTCTTATGGCTGGTGCTCAACGATGCAATTTTGACTAGAGTAAACTTAACTAAACGCTAACCAAATGTTGATTCTTGTTGTGGGTTCTACAATGCTGCCCCTGAGACTAGAGAGCACCTTTTTCTACAGTGTCCTAGGAGCAAAGCGGTACTCGTTGAGGTACTCAGTGCCCTGGGGATGAATCAGTACCTTAGTGGGTATGAAGAACTGTGGGTAGGTCCAAAGTTCCCTATTAAGAGAAGAACTATGAGAGAAGCTTGGTTTATCGCTATCGCCGCAACGACCTGAGTTCTTTGGCTAAACAAGAATAATTGTTATTTTCGTGGGACCTGTAATAATTTATCTGTTAATTTGACTCATATTATGCATCTTATTTCCTTTTGGGCTAATGTGGCTGCAACAGGTCCCAGAGGGAGGATTGCGAGCGTCTTCCAGGTAGAGGACTATGATGATGCTGAAGTCGAGATAGGCCCGACGATCGACTGACTGACAGCTTAGCATTGTACTGTTGATAGATCCCCACCATCCTAGGGTTTGTTGGGGGGATTTGACATATTTTGTTTAGACACATGTATGTTTTGCTCATTCTGTTCTTCTTTTGTCCCACCCACCATGCTTGGGGTGGAGGTATGTAATTTTATTGTGTTTTAGGACATTGTACTTGGCTCAGTACTCTGAGTTTGTTTTATTAACTCCTTATTAATAAAACATGGTGGCCATATTTCACCTTTTCTTCAAAAAAAATAATATATATATATATATATATGAATATATATATATATATATATATATATATATATATATATATATATATATATATATATAATACTAGGATAATATTTAATAATTAAGTTTACATATTCAACAATTAAAAAACTTAGTACATGAAACATGATGCACTAAATAGGTATATGTAAAGTTAGAGAATAATTTATCTTTATAAAGAAATGGAATATATGAACCCTTATTTTATTTTTCTTAAAAATAAAATGGAGTGTAATTAACATCTTTGAGTCTGGAAAAAAAAAGAAGTAAAACTGAATGTTTTGAAGAATTAAAGAAATAAAGTGTGGAATTGAAAAAAAAAGAAGTTTCTACGTAGGGTCTGTTTGGTTTGTTGTTTTTTTCTTTTTTTTGTTTTCCAAAACTCCAAAATCCGATTGGTTTAGTTGTTTTGTGAAAACAGTTTTCACAAAACTCCACTTCAACTATTTTCTGTTTTTTCACATCCTCTCTCTAAATATATTTATATATTATTATTATTATTATTATTATTATTATTATTATTATTATTATTATTATTATTATTATTATTATTATTATTATTATTATTATATATTTATAATATATTATTATTATTATTATTATATATTTATAATATATTATTATTGTTATTATTATTATTATTATTATTATTATTATTTTATTTTTTAATATATATATATATATATATATATATATATATGTATATATATAAAATATTATTTTTTCATACATACTATTTTATATATACTATTATAATATTCTAATATTATTATAATAAATATTATTATATAATTAATTATTATTATAATAAATTAATTAATATATTATTATAATATATTATTATTACATATATATTATTATAATTATTATATGTTATTATATATATGTATATAATTCAATATGTTTATTATAATAAATTATTTTATATTATTATATAATATAAAATTATTATAATATATTATTATTTTATATACTATTATTATATTATTATTATTATATTTATTATTATTTTATTTATACTATTTTATATATAATATTATTATATTATATTTTTATTATATATAATATTATTTTATATATACGATTTTATATATACTATTATTATATTATATTATTATTATATATATTATTATTATATATATTATTATTATTATATATTACTATTATATATTGCTATTATATATTATAGTATATATTAATATATAATATATTACTATTATATATTATTATATATATTAATATATAATATTTTACTATTATATATTATTATATATATTATTATGTAATATACTGTTATTATAATATATTGTTATATATATAATATATAATATATTATTATATATATTATTATTATATATATTATTATTATTATTATTATTATTATTATTATATATTACTATTATATATTGCGATTATATATTATTATATATATTAATATATAATATATTACTATTATATATTATTATATATATTATTATATAATATACTATTATTATAATATATTGTTATATATATATTTATAATATATTATTATTATTATTATTATTATTATTATTATTATTATTTCATATATACTATTTTATATATACTATTATAATAATCAACTATTATTATAATATATATTATTATTATTATTATTATGTATTGCTATTATATATTATTATATAATTTATTATTATTGTAATAAATTGTTTAATTTATAATTATAATAGATTATTATTACATATATATTATTATAATTATTATATGTTATTATATATATGTATATAAGTAAATATGTTTATTATAATAAATTATTTCATATTATTATATAATATACAATTATTATAATATATTATTATTTTATATATACTATTTTATATATACTATTATTATATTATATTATTATTTAATATATATTATTTTATATATACTATTTTATATATATTATTATTATAATCTATTATTATTATAATATATATTATTATTATTATATATTACTATTATATATTATTATATATATTATTATATTATTTATTATTATTATAAAAAATTGTTTAATATATAATTTGAATATATTATTATTACATATATATTATTTTAATTATTATATATTATTATATATATGTATATTATTAATTTTGTATATTATAATAAAATATTTTATATTATTATATATCAGTATGTATGTATATGTATACAACATGTATGTATCAGAGTAAATATATTGTATACAGTATATACATACAACCAAACTTATACATACATTATACTCTCATTTTCAAAAAACTGTTTTCATTAAAAATTATTACCAAACAGCTTTTACACTCTCATTTTCAGAAAACTGTTTTCAGAAAACTCTTTTCAGAAAACTGTTTTCAAAACAACAAACCAAACGCAACCGAATGTTTTGAAGAATTAAAGAAATAAAGTGTGGAATTGTTTGGGGAAAAAAATTCAAATACAATCCACTTAGTGATATCATACAAAATGGTAAGAAACTTATTAGATTTACAAACCAAGGAGTACGAATATTCAAACTCTATGTATTCTTTAGCGAATAGATCACACACCCTCAATGATTTACATGGAGAAGGAAAAGAATCTATACGTATGGTAGTAGATGAAATCAGCACCGGTTCTGAGATTTTTAGGACCTTGTGCAGACAGAAAAAATTGACTCTTTCTAATATATTCCAATACTAATTTTACTTTATATTGGTTTCGACGGCATGTATATATAATAATTTATATTATATGAATTCAACTAAAAAATATAAGTAGCTCTATATCAACCAAAATTTTATATGAATTCATTTAAAAATACATTTCAAAGTTGCAAAACCGTAGTATCTTCAAAAATCTCCAATTTCACTAAAATTCCAGCATCTTGAAGCAATTCCATGAGAAAACCTTAAAATACAAAACAACAAACATCAAAATTAGTAGTTAGCCTAGTAGAAGAAATACATAATACATTAACCGACAAATCCAACAACAAAATGTGTCATTTAAAAATTGATCGTTTCACATGTTTAGATGCAAAATTATTAATTATGGTACTCATATCAATTTTTTTTTCTAAAAAATCAGTTTCAATAGATATTAAAGCTAGTCCATTTAGTCTTTATTGTGACATTATCGATCTGAGATAAGATTTCAATAATTTTAATTTGGAAAAACTTCTTTTTGCAGACGCAACAGTAACATGTATAGTTAACAATAAGCAATAAATGCATTTGCAAAATTGACTTGCTTTTTAAAAAAAAGTTTAGTATATCAATAGAAGACTTTGTTTCTCTTGGTAAAATCTCTCGTAAAATTTTTAGTTTTGTAAATAAATCTTTTCCGTCAAAATCAGAAAACATTTCTTGTTTTAGAACTAATTCAATATTGTCGCAACATGCTTTCAATTGAGTATCGTCTAATGAATTTAACTTATCTGAATTAAACAAAAATCCAAAAAATATCTTCATATGCTTTATACTAATCGAACATTTTTTTTAAGTGAACAAATAGCTCGATCTACAATATAATAAAAATAATTAATTTTAAACGATTCTTCAGATGATTGTTTTGTCTCGTTATCAGCATTCTCATCAAAATATGTTTTCCTACGAATTTTTCATTTCTAATGAAATATAGGTTCAACTTCCATTTCAATAGTAATTTTTATAGTGACAATCCTGGCTTGTTTGAGTTCCGTTTCTCTAAAATGTTCAAAAAATATGATCAACCCTTCTACTTGTTCTATAACAACATTAATAAACATATCTTTAGATTTTAACTTTTTGCTCACTAAGTTAACAACAAACAATATTTCATACCAAATAACCATGGCTAAAAAAAACTCAAAATCTCCAAGCTCATGTTTTGCTAAAGATTTAGCCTCACTCTTTGTTTTAGACTCATTATTAGTTCCTGCTAATTCAAGTAAAGCTTATCTAATTTCAGGTGCTTGGAACCTAATTGTTTTAACACTTTCTATACGACATTCCCATCTTGTGGCTGACAACGGCTTAACAGCTATACCATTTACGATAATTTTTTAAAATTTTACCTCACTTTATAGAATTAGCGAACAATGTATAAATACGGTTTACTACTCCAAAAAAACCTTCTGATTTAACACAACCGTTTGCCATATCACGAAGTGTTAAAGTAATACTATAAGAATCACATGGCCTGTAGAATACTCTAGGATTCACATCTAAGAGTTTTTTTTGTACACCTTGGTGTTTCCCTTTCATATCAGATCCGTTATCATATCCTTGACCTCGTATGTCATCAATATCAAGATTAAGAGTTTGTTCGAGTCTTCTTTCTTTCTTAAGTTTCGTATAAGTAGATGCATATTTTTTAGGAAACATTGATGTAGTAAAAATAATATGTCTAGTAATCAAATTAGTTAAGTTGAAACAACACGACCCAATTGAAGCTGTAAACAGATATGATGTGTGAATTTGCTTTAGAAATATATAAGATAATCACATGACCTGCAGTTAAAAAATTGAAACAAATGTACAATTAGTCAATTTTTTATCTGATAAAGCCATTTTCCAAAAATCTACAAATTTAAAAGATTCTACAGTGTCAATGTTAGAGGAAACTTGAAGAATGTCGCTACTTTGATGATGATTCTATTACTACCATTACTAAATAGTAAACATAAACAACTAATGCGAATACATTTTTCTAACTATCTACTTGGATAATGGTAATAATAGTAATAATAATAATAATACTTACATAGTTGTACATCATTATCCGCATATTTGGTGGTTTATCTGATGCATACACATAGTTGCAACTTAACATTTATGAACTCCTTTCAATACAAGCACGGTGACAGAGGGCATGGGTCGTTAGGAGGTGATTTCAACCTCAGAAGATTTTCCGTTGAACACTGTGGAAGAGGGTCGGACGATATGGATAGGGAAGAGTTCAATATGGTGACTAATGAACTACAACTTATTGGCATCCCTATTAATGATAGGCTAATCACTTGGTTGAATATGCAAGCGGTCCCTATTATGGCTAAACTTGATACAATATTACTCTCCATAGACTGGAATCGAATTTTTCGCTGGCATATTCTAATTCTCTTCTTAGACCAACCTCGGATCACATCCCCATCATCCTCTCCAAGGGAAAGCAGTGCTCCCGTCAAACAAGGAAATTCATATTCAAGAAGGCATGGATGAAGGTTCGGGGATTTCACCACATGGTTATGGAGAGCTGGGCATTACCAACCAGGGGTACGGATGCAGCAGCCTGCTGATGTGAAAGATACAGTGGCTACGCAACACATTGCGAAAAATGGAACCACTTTAGATTCACTAATATCTGGTGTGTGGAAAAATTGTTTCTAGACGGCATCAACAAATTAGAAAGATTAGAGAAATCAAAATCTCGCGACTTGTCCCAGGAAGAGCGGTACATACTTCTCGAACTTAGGGATAACATTGCTAACCTTTACAAACTTGAGGAGATCAAGTGGTAATAGAGATCTAGGATTTCGTGGCTCAAAAAGGGAGACATGAATACTGCATTCTTTCTCCGGGTGGCTAGTGCTCGACATAGATGCAACCTCATCCTTTTTACCTATACAGACTCTGAGATTTCGATTTCTAAAATGAGAAGAAAATCATGGACACTTTTCAATCTCATTATAAGATCTTATTCGGCCAAAAGAATGTGTTTAGAATCCCACTTAGGGAGAACTTTTTGGAGAACATCTGTCATGAAACTGCTCAGACCCTGTGAGATTTGGAGGCCCGATTCACCGAGGAAGAAGTGAAAGAGATAATCAATCAGATGAGATCTGATAAGGCACCAGGGCCAGATGACTCCCCTATGATGTTTTTCCAAACTATTTGGGATGAAATCAAAGGGAACATCATGAACCTCATGGATGAATTCTTCGACCATTGGTTGAAATTGGGCATGTTCAACTTTGCAGAAGTCATCCTCATCCCCAAACGGGATAATGCCCATAGGGTGGGTGATTTCAGACCCATTAACCTTCTTAACTGCTCGGTTAAGATTATCACTAAGACCTTAGCCAATCGTTTGGAAAAGATTATGGATGGTTTAATTAGCCGAGAACAA
This sequence comes from Hemerocallis citrina, assembly GCA_017893485.1. NCBI lineage: Eukaryota > Viridiplantae > Streptophyta > Magnoliopsida > Asparagales > Asphodelaceae > Hemerocallis > Hemerocallis citrina. The sequence continues at coordinate 189,667,115 of CM030363.1, forward strand.
TATGGTTTTATTAAGGGGCGATGTATCTTAGATTATGTGGCCATGGTCGAAGAAGTGATCCACTAGTGCCATATTGCTAATGAGAGGAGCTAACTTCTAAAGTTAGACTTTGAAAAAGCGTATGACTCTGTGGACTAGGAATGCTTGTTAGAAACTCTCAGAGGCAGAGGATTTGGTGACAGATGGATCAAATGAATCATATGGATTTGTCTCTGTCTGGATATGATTATAACGTCCATCTCGGTTAACGGTCGAACCGATCACCCCTTCTCCTGTAGGAAAGGTCTAAGACAAGGGGATCCACTTTCACCCATTCTTTTTACCCTTATTGCGGATTGCTTAAGACTATGTTGGACAACTGCAAGCAAGAGGGCTGGATCTCCACAGTGGCCAGTTGTAGTGCCCCGAATTTTCAACATAATATCTCAAAAATACGTGGCACAATTCCTAGTATTTACCTCAATTATAATAGTAAACATAGCCAAAACACAAATATTTTTTTCAACTTTTATTACATTTCTTTACAAAATACAGCGAAAAAACAAATACCTTGAATTACAATCTTTTCTTTTTCAACACTTCTTTTACAATTTACATAAGTCACATTATCATTCTACCATATGCATCCAAATCCCAATGATAGGTACCTACCTGTAAAACATGAGGCTAGAGATAACCCTAACCCCAAAAACTACAGGGGTCAGCCATAACAGTGTGAGTGACATAAAAAGAAATACAACATAAATAAAATATGAAGAATAAAGTCATGATCAACACATAGCCACAGTATTAATGGAAGGAATATGAAATAACAATAAATAAAACATAAAAACATCGACTGAAACTAGACTAAGTATTAAGTGTAGGCAAAACAGAAAAACAACATGCATAAAACCAAGTCAAGAAAATACATTGTTATATGCTGACTCTCTAATGCACACTTGTCGGATTCTATGCATTCCATACTACATAGGTCCGGTGCAAGCCCTTAACGTTCTCCACTTTATAGGATTAGATCTCCCATTATGCAACTAATCCTACGACGGTGATGGAAACAAGATCAAGAATACTCCGCGAATAGGCATCACAACCCTCGATGGGTAAGCATCATGTAAGAATAGCTCAAAAACCGGAGAATCACCTCCCTGCCGTGTATCCCACGAATAGGCTTGCGAGGTCCTCGACGTGTAGATACACCAGGTACATCCCGTGAATAGGACCGCCGACCCTCGACACGCGAATGCACCCTGCATGCTCCTTGAATAGGCCTGCAAACCCTCAACACGCGAACATACAAATGTCCTCTCGAGACAGAACAACACACAAGTCCTGGAATGCATCCGTTAGACCTAAACCCAAGAGCATATACTTACGTTTTCCAAGTTCCATTACATTTCCACTAGTGCCTGTCCTTAAGTTGGTTATTATATATTTAAAAAAAATACAAATCCCCCTTCTCTAGAGTTAGTGTATCCTGCCGGACTTAATTCCATAACAACAATCCCAAGACCCCACTAGTCTAAATCCACAAAATCTCATATGCCAGTTCACATGACTCCTACTCAACTCCTAGAGATTCACAACTTAGCTATCAATACCAAATCTTTCAATAAAACTCATAATTCCATCATCAAAACGTTTATATAAAGGAAACTTCTTAAATCAACAAAAATCCAATTTCATTTAATGTGCTCATAAAATTTCAGAATTCAAATAAAATATTAAACCCATCAAATAACAGAAAATCACATTTTTAAGTCGTAGAATATCGCCAAAACAACAATTCTTTTGAAAACACATATAACTCACTTAATAAGGTCATAAGGATACGAATTAAAATTATATTATAAATAAAATATAACTCTCTGTAAAATACTGTAATCTGTAGTAAAAACATCATCTAAAGCAGTAGAGCAATAATCCATAATATCAAGGAAATAACCGTTTAAAATAAACGAAGAAAACTCAACAAAACAATCCAAAAAAAAGCTGACGGTCGACTGCGCAAATAGTTCAAAAATAGGGCAGTCGACTGTCGAGTGTGAATTCTCAAAAAAAAAATAAAGCGGCGGTCGACTGCCAAAACAGTGTAAATTAGCGGCGGTCGACTGCCATGTTGAAATTTTCTAAAAAATAGAATGGCAGTCGATCATGCGGTCGACCGCTAGCTGTTATGCAACCAGATTAGAATTTTGTGCATGTTTTCAAATGATACATCGATTAAAATTCATGAAATTGAAAACAAACTTCCTGAGATGCTAAAGTATAACTTTTACAACATATATGAATTTATAAAATACATCAAAACTTCATCACGAATGCAAAATAGCAAATTCTCATTAAAACTTCCCAAAACAGATTATACGTATACATATATATGTTCATGTAAGTGTTTAAATATCAGTCATAGCATCAAAACTCTTCAAATAGGAGTAGTATACTGTTTAGATTAGTCTCAGTATCAAAACGAATCAAATCCAATTGAAAACTCTCAAAACATCAACTTTTGACAATTCTTCAAATAGTATATATGTGTATATATATATATAAGTGTAGGTAAGTGTGTGTTTGCATCAGTAAATATCAAGAAACCCATTGTATATACGTACAGTATGAAGTTCAAAACCATCTCAGTACTAAACAACTCAGATTCAATCGAGATTTCACAAAAACACCAAAATCTGATTTTTTGTCAGCATACAATCAGACCGAAAATCAACTACTCAAATTTGAGCTTGACCTTTTGATTCAAAACTCCTCCCATAACTTGTTATATACATTCACCACTGACTACAATCGTTTACTCATGAATATATTTGAATACAACCAGTATTTAATCAAGTTATAGTTCATCAAAGCAGAACATATATACTATACACACAGTAAAGATTCAATTTTGGTTCACTTTAAGCAATATTCATCATATAATCTCAATACAACAATAAAAAAAACAAGTATATGAAAGAAAATATCCTACTCACGATTTCTATTAGGTTCTTAACAAATCTCAAGTTATCTATATATAATTTTAACCATTCATGGCATAGTTTCATGAAAGAATTCAATTTTTAGTTCATCTACTCATCAAAATTTCATATTATCATCATACAATCCCTGATCATGCTTTCTAATACACAACCATCACATACAACATGCTTAGACAATAAGAAAACAAATATGTCACTCACCTTATTGAAGAATCAACTGGAGATAATAAAGAAAATAAGAAAATCCCTCATTTCGCAAGAAAACCAAGATCCTCGTTTTAAAACTCCAAGAAATAATAATAAAGAAATTCCTTTGTGTTGTGCAGCAAAGGGACAGCTGCAGCACACCTTTAATAGGCCGGAAATAGGGTATCTAGGGTTTTTGAATAGATTTGTAAAATATCGCTTTTGAATATATTTTTACATATATAAATCCTTATACTTGGTAATTAGATAAACCAATTCAATTTAAACTTAAAAACAAAAATAACTAACCAAATATGGGCCGACACTATTTGTAAAACCCAGAAAATAAAATTTGTACTTTTTGCCCTCTAAGTGGCAATTTTGCAAAAAGACCATTCTTTACCAAAACTTGCAAAATAAACGAAATTTATTAAAACGAAAAGTAAAATATTTACCTCTGAGTTGGATAGGCATCATACTCAGCCTAAAAAACCAAAAATCTGGAGTTTTCACTTCAAGTGATAATTTTACACAAAAGTCCCTCCTTTTGCAATATTTACAAATAGGTCAAATAAATATCAGAAAAATCCAGAAAATTCACAAATAATACTTACTAATAAATAATAGGTTTTTCCCAAAATAATTTCTGATTTTGAACTCCCCAAGAAGATATTTGCACGTGTAAAAAGATAAATTTCAGAAAAATATTTATTAAATCACCAAAAACCATTTTAATCCATTTATTAATCTTAAAAACATTATTTAAAAATATGGGGTATTACACTAGCAGTAGGGCGTGGCAGGGGTGCTCAATCCTACAATATGCGGATGATACAATTTTGTTCGGTAATGGGGACAGGGCGGAAACGATATGTTTTAAGGGTACCCTCTACTGCTTTAACGTGTGGTCTAGCTTAAGGGTAAATACCATAAGAGTGCTTTGGTCCCTATTACTTTATCGGAAGCAGATGCAGAGACACACGCTAACATCCTCAACTGCAATAAGGAAACCTTCCCTATCAGATACCTGGGCCTTCCACTAAGACCAGGTAAATTAAAGAAATCGAACTGGCTACCGATCATTGATAGAGTTGAGGATAGACTGGTGGGTTGGAAAGGCAAGACTCTTTCTCTTGGAGGAAGAGTGGTCCTTATCAACTCGGTTCTGTCTAACCTTCCTACTTATTACATGTCATTCTTCGAACTCTTGAAATGGTTGATCCAAAGAATTGACTGCACTAGGAAGAGATTCTTGTGGAAAGGAGTCGACATGGATAAGAGGGGCTACCATTTGATCTGATGGGAAAATCCGTGGTTGAAGAAATCTCATGGTGTTGGGTATCATCGACTTAAGAGACATGAATCTAGCCCTATTGAGCAAATGGTGGTCGAAAGTGTTCCATCCAAATAGGGAAGGTTAGCAGTTCACTGACTTTTACTTGCAAGGGAATGAATCGAGAAATCTTGGTTTTCGAGTGGGTCCTAAGGTATCTTGGTTCTGGAAAGAGGTCACCAGTGCAAATGGTCCATTCTGCACGGCTACTACAGCGTTTATAGGAAATTACATGTCGACCAAATTTTGGTAGGACAAATGGTGTGGCGCCCACAAACTTAGAGAAATACGTTCGGACCTATACGAGCTAGCTTCCCAACCACACACCTCCGTGGCCAAGACGTGGAGGAGGAAAAATTGGAAACCATCCCTTATGACTCAACTTAGCCCAGAAGCTCGTGAAAGGCTAAGGGCCCTCCAAGACTACATCGCGCAGACTGGGGCATAGTGCTTGCACGACCCAGATAGAATGTCTTGGGGCCTAGAGAACAATGACTCTTTTTACAGTTCACTCCTTATACAACCGTATTCACTTCCAGAGATGTAGACCTAAGTGGGCGACAATTCCATTGAAGGCAAAGATGCCCCGCAAAGTCAGGGTATTCCTCTGGTTGGTTCTTAATAATGCCATCTTGGCTGGAGGGAATCTAGCTAAAAGACAGCTGAACATTGCGACCAATTATGGGTTCTGCAGCCATCTTACAGAGTCGCTGAACCACATGTTCATTGATTGCTAATGGAGCAAGGCACCACTGGTCGAAGTTCTGCGGGCTTTGGGTACGAGTGAATATCCCAACACATTTGGGGACCTGTGGATTGCTCCCAAATTTGCACATATACGACACGAGATGAAAGATGTGTGATACATCGCCATTGCTGCTACGACCTGGATTTTATGGCTAGACAGAAACAACTTTTACTTTTGGGGTAATTATAATAGTACTTCTGGTATTTTAACTCATATCATGCATCTTATTTTCTTTTGGGCTACAACTGCAACTATTGGGCTGAGAGGGAGGATCGCCAGAGCATTCTAGGTTGACGAACATGATGATGAGGAGGTAGGGTTTGTGCTTGCACCCAGATACTCACCTTCCAGAGCTTTGTTGGAAGGATTGCTATGGTTGTATTTGTTTTCTTTCGTACTTGTGTTGTTGTATGTCAGTATCACTTTTGGAGTTGTCCCACGCTGTTGGAGATTTATATTTTATTATCTGTTTTGTAGTTCCATGTACTTTCTCCCAGTACTCTGAGGTTATTTTATTAAAATCTTACTAATAAAACAGGGTGACGATATTCCACATTTTTCTTTAAAAAAAAAACTAAATAAGCGGACAGGGAGTGTCGGTGAGAGCGAGTTGACGGTGATATCATGCATTAACTACAAAACAACATTAACAATTAATATACACTAACAGATTAAATGAGGATCTAAATGGTTAATATTACTAGTAATCTGTACGTGCGATGCATGTTCTAATTAACTATTTTTTTTAATATTAATTAGTAAATATTAAGACGTAATTTGGCCTTGAATTACTGAATGTCTACAAATTACTGAATGTCTACAAATGAAAATCCCAATTCTCTCGTTGTAATGTTAGAGAATTAGAGATAGAGATTAGAGAGATAAAACTCTACAAGTGCTTAAACGGAAACTAGCGATACCATTACAAAACATCATTAAAATTAATAATAATCATTATATATGTAGATTCCTTGCTAATGCAGTGTATATAAGGTATCCATTATAGATTTTTAGCAAGTGCTAAAATTGGATGCTTTTAATTACCAATCCACAGAAAAAGGGGGAAAAAAAAGGGAAAACGAAATGCAAATTTATGTATTAAAATCTCAATTAACACCGTCAACGGCGCCTAATCCTCACTGATGCCAGCGTGGCACCAACTAACCCCACCTAACGACCAACAACCCAAATTACTATCCGTATCCGTATTCCGTATATGTACCGTCCCATTTTGTCCATTTCCCGTTCTCAAATCCCCACCCTCCGTTCCACTCCGAGCGCGCATCCCAAAGCACCTTCTTCAACAACTACAGCCTCTCAACGGTCTATAAACACTTCCCCGATCTCTCTCCTCATTCTCTTTTCCCTCATCGTCTCCCATTTCCGCTTTACGATTCGTACCCACTTCCTGGTTCGTCTTTTATATATATATTTGCGACTTTTAGTAATTCTTGATTCTCCTGAATTTTCTCGATTTCAATTTATAGATCTGTTTCTAATTTCTATTTTTCGTCTTAAAATTTTATCCATTTATCTCTCTGTTCATCCAGTACTACTACTCTCTTTACCAATAAAGATCTCAGAGCGCGGATCTCAAAGCAGAGATAGATAGAGATGGAGACTTTGCTGGGACTGAGGAAGGTGTCGTCGCACGCGTCGATAGCGGACATGGAGGAGCTGGACTTCGAGGTAATGAAGCTGCCGAAGCTAAATGAGAGGCAGAGGTCGTTCGACGAAAGGTCGCTGAGCGAGCTGACGGTGAATATTAGAGGGAGCGGAGATGGGTACGAGAATGTTTATTCGCCGAGGAGTGGGGGACACAGGTCGGGGTTCGACACGCCGGCGTCGTCGGTGAGGAACGCGTTCGAGCCGCACCCGATGGTGGGGGAGGCCTGGGATGCGTTGCGGAAGTCGATGGTGTATTTTAGGAAGGAGCCGGTAGGGACGATAGCCGCCGTGGATCATGCCTCCGAGGAGGTGCTCAACTATGATCAGGTATATGAATTTTTATTATTTTTATTATTTTATATTCATATTAAAAAAAAGTAGGGTTTTTAACATGTATACCCCTAACAAATATGATAATATTATATATATATATATACCCTTTACAAATATGTATTTTTATATATGCCCCTAATAATTTAAACTTTATTTTATATTTACCCTTATGTTAGATATCACTGAATTAACCATAATTTATCCTTTACGAGATAAATAGAAATCAAATTAAAATATCAAATTAAACAATCAAATGAGTAAAAATTTAAGAGTTTTAAGAAAAATAAATGAGAAAGCTTATAATCTATCATTAAAAACCAAAATTGATGACAAATATGGAGAAGTAACGTGACGAAGAGTATGTAGTTTTCAAAGTTGCACTTATAGTTTATCAATTTCTTGAAAAAAAATTGACTTTATTTTATAGAAGAGTTAATGAGTCTCGGTTGGATTAATAAATGTCCGGATTTACGAGGATGAAGAAAATAAAGTTTGTATGGTAGAGAGGATAATTTTCAGTCTTCTTTCATCAAGTTCATTAAAAAAAACTGAAATTTCTCCATCATGTTGAGTTTTTTTAACTAGAGGGGTAATTAAGAGAACTGACATATATTGTTGGAGACAAATATAAAAATGGGTAAAAAGGATATGAGCAACTTGCTCATTTAGTAAATGAGCAATTGATTATGTGGCATGCATGTGATACATTAGACAACTAACCCTTTTAAGGATATTCCAATCACATTTATGCCACATCATCAATTGCTTATTTACTAAATAAGCAAGTTGCTCATACCCCTTTTCCCCTATAAAAATACATATTTGTGAGAGGTATTTATGATATTCACGTATTTGTTAGGAGCATATATATATATATATATATTAAAAATCCAAAAAAGTAGGATTTGAACAAGAGACATTTTCAAACTATCAAAAGGCATTACTGCTTTACTAGAACAGTATTCGGTTTGTTTGTTTTTTTTTTAAAATATCGTAGGTATTGTTTAGATGGGTCTAGGTAGCATGTGGGATGTGAACCGTAAACCTTAGACCTTTTGCACGCTGCTAGAAGGGTTTACCATTCTACTACTACTGTAGTTTTTGCTTTAATTTTGTCTTGTAGGTATTGTTAGATGTGAATTTTGGTTTGATAATCTTGTTTAAGGGATTATTTGGGTACGTGGGATTTGAAACCTCGGACCTTTTCCTAACTGCTAGGAGGCTCTTAACACTGTACTAGTATAGTGTTTTTGCTTTATTTTTGTCTTGCAGGTATTGTTAGATGTGGGTTTTTGTTTGAACATCTTGTTTGAGGGACTATTTGGCATATGCTATTTTGAAGGAAAATGAAAGGAATTGTAGATTACAAGCAACAGGAACTGGAATTTCTTTGCCAGCCCAGATATATGTTTGGCATAGGATCTATATGGACTTCCCTCTTCGATTTTTGAAGTAACATATTGGGATTCAAAAGTCTTAGGTGAAGTTACATTGTCAGTCGAAGATATCTAGATAGGATTTGCCTGTAGATTTGTATGAGTGCACCCCCATGGTGGCTACATTTTGAATATTTTCTTTATTTGGATCTGCTATTTTAAGATCTGAATCTATATCTGGAAACCTCTGAGTTGTGTAAGTGCTCAGGGTACGAAAAGTGATCGGAAGTAGCCACAACTAGTTAGCTTGTGACAAGAAACTGATCTCCTTTAACCGTGTATTATGCAACCACAGAGGTGATGTTTTCACAGAACATACTCAGTTTCGTTATTGCCGTGCGTGATTATTTATTATTTCTTTTTTAATAAAAGAATTTAGTTGATGAAGTCAAGACATTTGGCTGTTCAATTGGATGATCCACTCTCAAATTTGGAATCAACCAATAAGAAATTCTTAAAAACAGATATCATCTGATAGATCTCTTAACTATAGTTCAGGTTACATGCCATCAACAAATATGAATAAGAAAATCTTAATACCAGATATCATCTGATGAAAGTTTAGTTGCTAAGTTATCACTGATGGTCAGAGTAAGAGAGCCCACTTTAACATTGACTTTAAGGAGCTATACTAGAAGAAAAACGTGCAATTATTTGGTCTACCTCATTTGAAGTGCCTCTTAGTGGAATACCACTAAACAATATGTTTAGATAGAAGTTCAAGCTTTCTTATCCACTAAGAGGCAAAAAACCATTCGACTTATTCCACTGACAAAGAACTTTAGTTGTCATATTGATTTTTTACCTAGGGAATAATTTAACTTATTCTCTTTTCAAATTCTTTAGTTTAATTTTTTAAAAAAGATGATTTATTTTATATTGCCTTTTGAATTTTAATTTTAATACCTCCATGTTAGTTGCCTTTGATGATCATGTTAACATATATGTCATATAACCATTTTTGGACCGAACTGTAAGATTATGATTGTTAGGTAAAATTCTTCAATAAAATAATTTTAAACAATTCTTTGGATTGCAATAATAGTTCAAACCATGCGATGATTACTCAACTTGATTTGAGTTTTATATTGTGACAGGTGTTTGTCCGTGATTTTGTACCAAGTGCACTGGCTTTCTTAATGAATGGTGAGCCGGACATAGTTAAAAACTTTCTCCTGAAAACTGTTCACCTTCAAGGGTGGGAGAAGAGAATTGACCGTTTTAAGCTCGGGGAAGGTGCAATGCCAGCAAGTTTCAAAGTTCTCCACAATCCTATCAGGAAGACCGACACTCTGGTTGCAGATTTTGGTGAAAGTGCAATTGGAAGAGTTGCACCTGTTGACTCTGGATTTTGGTGGATTATTCTCCTCCGTGCATATACAAAGTCAACAGGGGATATGACTCTTGCAGAGACCCCTGAATGTCAGAAGGGGATGAGGCTTATCTTAGCTTTATGTTTGTCGGAGGGATTTGATACGTTTCCCACATTGCTCTGTGCTGATGGGTGTTCTATGATTGATCGAAGAATGGTAAGATGATCGTCATCTTGTTTCATTTGACTTTTCTATTATATCCTCTTCTTGTAAAGATGTCTCTTAAATAAGCTACTTTCCTTTTCATTGGAGTGCAACTGGATATAGCTCAAATCTATTCAGAGAAGGATATTTAGATAATTTTACTCTACAGACACAAGCACAAAGTAAACAGTTTTTGTTTTGCTGAATTATTCTCAGTGCACTTGATTTCTCACATTTGTTGAACTATATGAGATCAATGTGAATAATGAGGATCACATGTGATAGTCTATCGTTGAGTTCTCACTGAACTTATTTGAGCACCCATCTCATAGTAGCATCTCCCTTATATTCACACTAAGAAGCGCATATTAAATTATATAATGTTGTATAAATTGCACTTCTACCATGAAATATAAGTTCAGATGACTTCTGCATCACTCCTTTTACAGAAATCAGACACTTCTCGAAAGATCCTAGATTATGTACTTACAAAGTAAATCTAACATTTTCAGATGTAACATATATATTAGCTTCAGTTCACTTATGCATGAATTAATACACTCAGAATTGTCACCGTGTCCACAAATCTCTAGGTGAATCTAATAGTAACATACATATTAAACTGATTGTTTCTAGGTTCAATGTAGAACCTATCGTCGAACGTTTTATGCGTGTTCAGTCTGAGAAAAGTGTGTTCGGAAGTGTTAGAAGTGGAAACAAAAAAAGTAAAAATGATTATGAAAATTTCAGTATGTGACCTCAATTTAAGACATCGATAAAATGTCAGACTGGTATCGTGGAAGTATCTGAAAGTTGAAAGTAACATCTCGTAAATGGCCTGGACACTGAACAATAGTTATGAGTTATTACATGAAACCATTCTAGTATTTAAGGTTGCCATTCCAAAGTCCAATAGGACCCGATTCACCTTAATTGTCTGCCATCCTACTAGGGTGATATTGATATGCTATTGGTGGCTACTGCCAAACATATATTCTACGAGTAATCCTTTAAGTATGTGTGAGTTGCAAAAAAATGGAAATTGCTGCAGTTCTATGAGAAATGAAGGCAGCTTGGGTTAATCACTACATGATTCGCTATATAGCTTAACATGGAAGGAAAATAGAAGAAATTTATTGTTGGTTTTTTCTTTGATTTACTTATTATGATCTATAGATCTTCAGCTCCTATCCTCTGCTATTCCTAATCCTAATACAACAGTACTCTCATATGAAAAGACCATTTATAAATTACTGGTATATCTCTGTTACGCAAAATTTTAAAGCATATATTTTCTTCAATTTTTGTGTTTGATGGTGGAAGGCTTAGCAAAGTTTTTTAATGGTGCAAACACATTTTCAGGGTATTTATGGTTATCCTATTGAGATCCAAGCCCTTTTCTTTATGGCCTTGAGGTCTGCTTTACCAATGGTTAAACTTGATACTGAAGGAAAGGAGTTAGTAGAACGGATACTTAAACGGATGCACGCTTTAACTTTTCATATGCGAAACTACTTTTGGCTCGACTTCCATCAGCTGAATAATATTTACCGCTTTAAGACAGAGGAATATTCACATACAGCAGTTAACAAGTTTAATGTTATGCCTGATTCAATTCCGGATTGGGTTTTCGATTTTATGCCAACCAAAGGAGGTTATTTTGTCGGAAATGTCAGTCCTGCCAGAATGGACTTCCGATGGTTTGCACTGGGTAATTGTGTTGCCATTTTATCATCACTAGCTACACCAGAGCAATCTATGGCTATAATGGATCTCATTGAAGCCCGCTGGGAAGAGCTGGTCGGAGAAATGCCTCTAAAGATATCATATCCTGCAATTGAGAGTCATGAATGGCGGATCGTTACTGGTTGTGACCCCAAAAATACCAGGTGGAGTTACCATAATGGAGGATCTTGGCCAGGTTAGTGCACTTGATACCATTAACTGTTCCGTAAATTGAATTTCTGATATGTTTGCTCCTTGTGTTTAAAACTGGCCAATGTTGTTTTGTGCAGTGCTAATTTGGCTGCTGACTGCAGCCTGCATCAAGACTGGCAGACCCCAGATCGCCAGGCGAGCAATTGAGCTTGCTGAAAGTAGACTTATGAAGGACAGCTGGCCCGAATACTATGATGGTAAGCTTGGCAGATACGTTGGGAAACAGGCAAGAAAGTACCAGACATGGTCGATAGCAGGGTACTTGGTGGCCAAGATGCTTTTAGAAGACCCCTCTCATCTTGGAATGATCTCTCTTGAAGAGGACAGGAATATAAAATGTGTGATTAAGAGGTCAGCCTCATGGACCTGCTGAGAGATAGGCGGTCGTGACTTGAAGAAGAAGAAGAAGAAGAAGATATCTTACAATTATTTTTACCATTCTTTCGGCAGTAATCTGATATGTAAAATCTAGATTGTCATTGGAAAAACAAATCCCAAATAATAAGTTCGAGTTTTGTTTTGCAACGGATTTACCTAGATCATTATAGCAAGAAGGAATTTCCAAATTACTTGAGATTACTTAAATTTCCTTGCATTTACCATTAATTGGAACGATCTCAGAACTGCTTAATTGACCTTACAACATTGGATTCAGCTATTTTCTGTTCAACGTATACTATCTAGAGCGTAACTTCATCAGCGTTCAATGTCTACCTGCCGGACTATAATCGCTTGTAGATACTATTCTCATATAGTTTTAGGGTATATAAGCTTTGTAGAGAATTAGCAATGGTAGCAAAATACAGTTCTTCATTGGACACACACATATATATATCTATATAATAAAACACAAAGAAGGTAAAGAACAAGCGAAGAAGGTCAAGGATATGTATACGGACACAATTCATGCAACCAATGGGGCAGAGTGAGTTTATTGAATGGCTTGCACACCTTAACCGGTGATGCTAATGCTTTATTTATAGAGTTTTTACAAAACAAATCAGATTTTATTTGTTACAAATCCTATCTTTTAGGGATACAAATAATTGCAGTTGCAGACCTATTCTTCTGGAGATCGGTTGTTGACACGGTTGCATCTTTGCTGACCTTGAGGGATTGTAACGGATCGGGTACAGTCGACTGTAGTGTGCTATCAGTCGACTGTACCGAGAGTTTTGTTGAAATAGTTGCAGTCTTATTCAGTCGACTGATGATGAGCTTCAGTCGACCTATTTGAAGATCAGTCGACTGATTGAGGCTCAGTCGACTTAGACTTAACACTCCCCTGCAAGTTGAACGGCCAAGCCTGGATGGTCAACTTGTTCCTTAGCTCTTGAAACCTGTTGCTGCTGAGACCCTTGGTGAAGATGTCGGCCAGCTGATCTTTGGTGGAGATAAATCGAACACTGAGTTGTTTGGAAGCAACACGTTCACGGACAAAATGGTAATCTATTTCGATATGCTTTGTGCGAGCATGGAAGATAGGATTTACCGTGAGATACGTAGCCCCTAAGTTGTCACACCAGAGAGTTGGCGGCGAAAGTTTGGAGAAACCAAGCTCTTTTAGTAGAGATTGAATCCACATAACTTCCGCGGTAGCAATTGCGACGCCCCTGTATTCAGCTTCCGTGCTTGAACGGGAAACTGTCTTTTGCTTCCTTGCACTCCATGAGATGAGGTTGCCACCAAAGAAGACACAATAGCCGCTTGTAGACCTGCGATCATCAGGACATCCTGCCCAGTCCGAGTCCGAATATGCATGAATTGTGGAAGTTGTTGGTGTAGACAACTGCAAGCCAAAGTTGATGGTGTGTTTGAGATAACGAAGAATTCGCTTGACAGCAGACCAATGGACATCGCGAGGGTTATGCATGAACTGACATACTTTGTTGACAGCAACTGCAATGTCAGGTCTAGTGAAAGATAGATACTGCAAAGATCCCACAATACTTCGATATTGGGTAGGATCATTGTGAGTTGGCCCATCATGTTTAGAGAGTGGAGTATTGGCTGCCAGAGGTGTGGTGATAGGCTTGACACCATCGAACTTAGAGCTTAGTAATAGATCGAGAATATATTTGCGCTGAGATAGAAAAAGGCCATTGCGATTTGGAAGAACTTCGATGCCCAAAAAGTAACTTAATGGGCCCAGGTCCTTAATTGCAAATGTAGATTGGAGCTGGGATATGAGTGTATTGATATGGTTCCCTGGTGTGCCTGTGATAATAATGTCATCAACATATATTAAAATAAATAGAGTAGAGTCACCAGTTTGTCTTATGAGCAGAGACGAGTCGGCCTTGGAACTGACAAAACCAAGAGAGCAAAGATACCCAGTGAGTCTCGAGTACCAAGCTCTAGGGGCTTGCTTAAGCCCATAGAAAGATTTCCGTAGGCGACAAACATGCTTTGGAAATCTGGAATCTACATACCCTGGTGGTTGTTTCATGTAAACTTCTTCTGTGAGATGGCCATGAAGAAAGGCATTTCGAACATCTAATTGACGGAGTGCCCATTTGTTCATTAATGCGATGGAAATGACAAGCCTAATTGTGCAGGGTTTAATCACAGGGCTGAAAGTTTCTCCATAATCAATACCTGCTTGTTGATGAAATCCTTTTGCGACAAGACGAGCTTTGTAGCGGTCAATAGTGCCATCGGATTTTCATTTGATACGAAAGACCCATTTGCATCCCACAATGTTCTGATTGCTTTGAGCAGGGGTGAGGGTCCATGTGCCATTCTGTAGTAGGGCATTGATCTCATCATCCATAGCACTACGCCATTGAGGATGGCTCTGTGCTTGTGTGAAGCAGGTTGGTTCCTCTAATTCTGCATCCTGCAAAGGGTGTTTAGTGGCATGCAAACATAATCTATTAACAGGTTTACGTATACCACCTTTTGCCCTAGTAATCATATGGTGTTGGGGAAGGGATTCTTGTGTTTGGGGTGCAGCAGTAGGTACAGTCGACTGTAGGGTAATATCAGTCGACTGTACCGAGAGTGGTGGAGCGGTAGGCTCAGTCGACTGTATAGTACTACCAGTCGACTGTACCGAGGAAGGTTGAGGGGCAGTTTGAAATGGGTTAATGTTAGGTGGGTTATTTGGTATAGGTGGTATGTGAGGGGCTTGTAGAGTGGGTAAAATTGATGTGGTTTGTAAAGGTGCAGAGGATACAGAAGTAGTACTTACATTGGTGGGGTTGCTTTGCACTGCCGAATAGGGAAAGATTGTTTCTTCAAAGTCGACGTGACGAGAGATGTATATCCTTTGGGATGGTCGATGAAAGCATATGTATCCTTTTTGAGTGCTGGAATAGCCAATAAAGACACAGTCAAGGGATCTTTTATCTAATTTATTTGATGCATAGGGTCTGAGATATGGGTAGCAAAGACACCCAAAGGATTTTAAGGTATTGTAGTCTGGAGTGGAACCAAAAAACAGTTCAAAGGGAGTTTGACCTTTTAGTGGTGAGGATGGTAGGCGATTTATGAGGTAGCAACTGGTGACAAAGGCATCAGCCCAAAATGTTAAGGGCATGGATGCATGGTTTAAGAGAGAGAGACCAGACTCAACAACATGTCTGTGGCGTCTCTCTGCTAATCCATTTTGAGCTGAGGTGTGTGGACATGTAAAGCGATGGACAACACCACTTTGGAGAAGAAAGGGAGTGAATTTCTTGAATTCAGTTCCATTGTCAGTTTGAAAAATTTTGATCTTTTTGCCAGTGAGATTTTCAATTTGTAACTTAAACTATTTGAAGACAGTAAAAGCATCACTTTTGTGAGATAAGGGATAGACCCATGTGTATCTACTGAATGCATCCATTAACAGTAAATAATATCGAGAACCATTTCTAGAAAGCATTGGAGCAGGGCCCCACAAATCTGATACAATCAGTTGTAAAGGTTCTTTATAAATTGTGGAACTCAATGAAAAAGGCAATTTATGACTCTTGCTAACACGACAAGCATGACAAAACAAAGTGGATTTATTATCTACTGGCAATGAGTAGTTGGACACAATTTTATTGACAGTTTTTAGCATCGGATGACCAAGTCGGTGATGCCACAATGAAAAGGACACGGATTGAAAAGCAAAAGGAGAACTAGCTGGCTTGTCGACAAAGTGATAAAATCCTCCTCTATTCGTGCCGTGCAACAGCGATGTCCCCGTTTCCTGATCCTTCACAACAAAAGAGAATGGGTGAAATTCAAAAAAGACGTTGTTGTCAATGCAAAATTTGGATACAGATAATAGATTAGTAGAGATAGATGGTACGTGGTAAATTTGATTGAAAAGGAAAGTTCGATTATTAAGGCAAAAGGATGATTTACCAACATGTTTAATAGAAAGTGTATTACCATTGCCAACTTTGATTTGATCAGGACCATCATATAGGGACTGGATGTGAAGATTGTTCAGATCAGGGGTTAAGTGGTGTGTAGCACCACTATCTGGGCACCAATTTCCATCAAGGAGGGATCCAGGGGCAGCAACATATGCAGCTGGGGGGGTGGATGAAGAGGCGGCAGTGAAATTGCGATCAAAGCGATACCAACATTTCATAGCAGTGTGGTTCTTCCTGCCACAGAGCTGGCAAGGTCCTTGGGGATTGCGATTTGGTTGAGGGCGGCCTTGGGCTCTGTTGGAAGGCCGATTCTTCTGATCTTGAGAGCCGAACCGTGAGTTGTTGAAGCGATTGTTGGGATGGGGAGGGCCCTGATGGGCAATGTTTGCCATGGGCTGAGGGGAGGTTGCATGTTGAGCTTCCCAGCGCATCTCATAGGCTAACAGATTTGAGTAGAAGTCATCCATATGGAGATCAGCTGCGGTTGCAGTAAGCACCGTCATAATGGGATCATAGGATGAGTCAAGACCACCTAGCATCATGTGCTGGAGATCAGTGGTTGAGATAGCATTGCCAGAAGCGGCAAGATTGTCAGCGAGTTGTTTCGCATGGAGGTAATATTCAGCCATTGTCTTGTTTCCCATACGCATATTTTGGAGTTCACGTTTGAGATACAAGACCCTAGACTGAGATTGGGAGGAGAAGTGTTTGCGGAGTGATTCCCATACATCTTGAGACGTGCTAAGGCCGACTACTTGAGCCAGCACTGACTCGGAGAGGGAAGATAATAACCATCCTAGGAGAATTTGATCTTGCTTCTTCCAGGCGGTATAGGCTGGATTAATCTCTGTGGATTGTGGGAGAAGACGTGTGGGGCAAGGGAAGCTCCCATCGACATATCCTTCGAGGTCGTATCCCTTTAGAAGAGGTCGAAATTGGGTGAGCCATAGAAGGTAGTTGTTGTTGTCGAGCTTAACGGAGATTAGGTGGTGAACTTGAATTGGTGGGAGTGTAGATGGTGTTGTGGATACAATGTTGGTTGCAGCGGATTGAGGGGTGGCCATGATTGGAAGAAGTTAAGCTGGGTTTAGGATCAGATCTGCTCTGATACCAAGTGAGTTTATTGAATGGCTTGCACACCTTAACCGGTGATGCTAATGCTTTATTTATAGAGTTTTTACAAAACAAATCAGATTTTATTTGTTACAAATCCTATCCTTTAGGGATACAAATAATTGCTGTTGCAGACCTATTCTTCTGGAGATCGGTTGTTGACACGGTTGCATCTTTGCTGATCTTGAGGGATTGTAACGGATCGGGTACAGTCGACTGTAGTGTGCTATCAGTCGACTGTACCGAGAGTTTTGTTGAAATAGTTGCAGTCTTATTCAGTCGACTGATGATGAGCTTCAGTCGACCTATTTGAAGATCAGTCGACTGATTGAGGCTCAGTCGACTTAGACTTAACAGGCAGAGTCACAGGAAAGGGAAGGTACACCAGAGGAAGAATGATTGCATGCATTGATAATGGAGGAGCATGAACTTCTTTTGGCAATGTATTTTGGGGATATCTATTTTGACAATTGTATTTTTGGTTTGTTGGAGTCGAAGAAAGACTCATGTTTTGGGTAAGGGAAATGAGTATCATGACCCGCCTGTGGATACATGAATATCATTGCCTAGTTAAGTATTTCTGCTGTGTTTGTTTTATTAAAAGCTTTTTAATGAAACTCGGGGGGCTTCGGCCAACCTTTTTATGATAAAAAAATACAAAACACAAAGAAAGCTATCAAGCGGCTCTCCTTCAATCCCCAAAAATCAAAGGTCCAGATCTAACCTCACAAAACACATCCCCCCCCCCCCAACACACACACACACACACACACACACACAACCCCAAAAGTTTTCCCCCAAAACTCAAATTCAAATCTCCCCCAAAACAACTCCTTTATTTATTTAATTCTCTCTCTCTCTCTCTCTCTCTCTCTCTCTCTCTCTCTATATATATATATATATATATATATATAGAGAGAGAGAGACTCTCTCTCTCTCTCTCTCTCTCTCTCTCTCTCTCTCTATATATATATATATATAGAGAGAGAGAGAGAGAGAGAGAGAGAGAGAGTCCCCTTCGGTTGCACACTATTTTTGGTGAGCATTCCGTGAGCACTCATGAAATAAAGACCCTATGAAAAATCCGAACTGCTCATATTATTCTATATGCCTAAGATAGCCTAACAATAAAAAATCAAGTAATTTGAAGTTCATTTGCCCATCCATCATGTTGTTAGAATTTTCAGCCATACAATTTTGTGATGATGTAAATCATGGACAAATGAATTTCAAATTAATTAATTTTTTATTGTTAGGCTATCTTAGGTATATAGAACAATATGAGCGGTTCAAATTTGTCATAGGTTCTCTATTTCGTGAGTACTCACGGATTGCTCACCAAAGTAGTGTGCAACCGAAGATTTCTCTCTCTCTCTCTCTCTCTCTCTCTATATATATATATATATATATATATATATATATATATATATATATATATATGGAAACATGGACTTTTATTTACAACTAATTATTGTCATACCAGTCAAACATGAGCTACATAATTGTTGATTTACTGTTTACAAGGTTTTTCATATGCTATATCATCCTGAAGACATGCTGTAGGCACGTGCCCACGGGCAAATCTAGTCTATATAATAAAACACAAAGAAAGCTATCAAGTTGCTCTCATTCATTTGGGAAAAACCAACGGTCTAGATTTTTGCTCCCAAAAGACATTCCAAATGTTTTTCCCCCCAAAATTTAAAATTTCTCGCTCAAAACAAAACAACTCCTTCATTTATTACTCTCTCTCTCACACTCTCTCTCTCTCTTCCCCCTCTTTTCTCTTTTTTCACACTTCTTTCTCTTTTTTTTTACCCAAGTATATCAACAAAAAAAAACAATGAATGTTATTTAATGCAATTTCAGATTATGTCTTTTTTTTCTTTCTTTTTTTTTTTCAAATTTTTAATTATGTTTTTTTTCTTCGGATTATGCTTTCATAACTCGATAACATTCACTTCCATTTAATTACTTTTGAATTACCATATTTGATCTGATTGTATTATACTTCACTGAGTAATTGTCTCATAGAGTTAATTTTGATTAGAATGTTTTTTTTATTCTGCAATTTCGGATTAAGTTTTTTTTGAATATTTGGGCATTTTCTGCTTAGAAAGATCGTTGCAAATTCTTTAATTGACTCGCTTGCTCATGCTTTTATGGACAAATCCATGCTTAATCGCTGTATTTCTGATTTTTGTAGCTGCAAAATTGTATCTTGATCTGCTTTGCTGCAATTTCACTTCACGTATACATCACAACAAATTTTCTCTTTTAAATTCATACATGGTTAACTACATAAAAAACAAATAAGGAGAAACTAACTTATGCAGTTTGAGGCATTAACTGTAACTCATGCAGTTAGAAAATGAATTGCTAATTATGTTAGACTCCAAATAAAAAAAGAAATCTCTTATGCTCAAGTCACACAATGCAAGAAATTTCCGATTCACTACTGTTGCATATTCATAATACTATTTTTTAATCCCGAGCTGTTGACAATAATCCTGCAATATACAAACCAATAAATATCAAGGTCACTTCATAATCCTATTTCAAAGTACATCAATACATCAACGTCTACTAGCAAATAAACATCTATATAAATCATCTCTTACTGTTTACATGATTTTTCATATGTTGTATCGTTCCGAATACGGGTCGTAGGCATGTGCCCACGGGCATACCTAGTATATATCTTTATTACTATATCTCTCTTCTCTCTTCACTTTTTCATATTTCTCTCTTTCTCTCTCTCCCATTCTTTCTATATTTACTTAGAAATTTAGATTTTTAGAATTTTAATGTTTTCTTTTTGCACATGTTATATTGAAAATAGTAAATATCTCTTCAACTCCACACTTAAAGTTCTAAGAAGTTAGATTTTATACCCTCATTTATAATTATTTTGAAACATATACTTATGGAAATATGGACTTTTATATACAACTAATTATTGTCATACTATTCAAACTTGAGCTACATAATTGTTGTTTTACTGTTTACAAACTTTTCGTGTTTTGTATCATTCCGAAGACATGCCGTAGGCACGTGCCCACGGGCAAATCTAGTATATATATATGGGAGATGTTCCCTTGCAAACTCCCGCTGTTTGCAAATGCGTGCAAAATGCCATCGTGGCCATCGTATCGATGATCCGAACTGATCACATTGTTTGGAATGACCAAATTAGTCTAATTAAGGAAAATCAAGTCATTTGAAATTCATTTGTCCATCCATCATGCCATTATAAAAAATAACGATATTTAGCCATACAATTTTGTAACACTTCAATGCATGGACGAAAAATCTCAAATCACTTGATTTTACATATGTAAACAAATTTAGACATCTAGATCAATATGAATGGTTTGGATCATCGATAGATGGCCATTTGCAATGGAAGTCTCCATAACTTGGTCATTCTAAACAATGTGAAAGGTTTGGATCGTTGATTCGATGATCATGATGGCCGTTTGCATGCATTTGCAAATGGTGGACATTTGCAATGGAACATCTCACACACACACACACACACACACTAGTAATTTACACGTGCGATGCACGTCTTAATAAATATAGTTTTTAAAGTAAAAATTCACACGTCGTCTGGGCTTGAACTTGAGACCTCCTTTATAATAGTTATGCACATACATTGCACGCATTGATAGATTTACAAATGACACTAAGGCCTTCTCCATTATATATATATATATATAGAGAGAGTCCCCTTCGGTTGCACACTATTTTTGGTGAGCACTCCGTGAGCACTCACGAACTAGAGACCCTATGAAAAATCCGAACCGCTCATATTGTTCTATATGCCTTAGATAGCCTAACAATAAAAAATCAAATAATTTGAAGTTCATTTGCCCATCCATCAAGCTGTTAGAATTTTCAGTCATACAATTTTGTGATGATGTAAATCATGGGCAAATGAACTTCAAATTACTTGATTTTTTATTGTTAGGCTATCTATGGCATATAGAACAATATGAGCGGTTCGGATTTTTCATAGGGTCTCTAGTTCGTGAGTGCTCACAGAGTGCTCACCAAAGTAGTGTGCAACCGAAGATTTTTCTCTCTCTCTCTCTCTCTCTCTCTCTCTCTCTCTCTCTCTCTCTCTCTCTATATATATATATATATATATATATGAGTGATCCAATGAGAAATTTTAAAATGAGAAAATGATAAACAACAATTCATACCGATATGAGGGGATTGAGATGAATGACTCATTCATTTTGGATTAATTAATTGAGAACCCGATTTTTTCTTAAGATCCCCCCCTCCCCCCACCCAAATAATAATAATAATAATAATAAACCCCCCAAAAAAACCAGAAACAAAACCCTCACCCCTGGAAGTAATCCAGCGATTCACGAACCCTAGCAAACCCCTCATCCCCTGGAAGAAATCGCTAAACGCCGCCCATCCCCCGCTACGCCGCTCGTTCTCCATCGTTGCGCCGACCCCAACGCCACGCCACCTTATCCTCGACCCGCCCCATTAGATTCTTAACTTTACAGTAATATTTAGGTCCAACTTCGAAACTTACATTTTCTCTTTATTCTCTTTATGCTCTGTTTCAGGATGTCATCTTAAAGATAATAGTTGATGCTTTTAATATTAAAGACTTCATACAAAATGCTACTGGTGTCAATGGACATTGAGTAGAGCTGTACCAAATCAGTTTTTAATATCTCAAGAATAACTATTTGAGTTTTTTTTTAATGGGTTCATACTGTTTAATAGAGGTGCTTATCTTTATGTAATTTATAATTGTGAAAACTTTTTTTTTTTTTGGATATGCCCCATATTCTTAGGAATAAAAACAAATGGCTCCAGTGCTGCCAAAATATGTTTATAGGCATAACATTTCATGTATTTGTAACACCGCGACTAACAGTCTGATTTTCATGTATTATCCTGGGAAAGAATAACCTTTGAAATGATGGAGGTGGTAATAGAAATGAAGAGGGAATCTGTATACTTCCCAAAAGATTGCCCTGCTCAAAATCATTACAATTTTGTTATCTCATTGTTCGCTTGCTTCATTCTCCAAGCACGACATGTTTGTGCGATACTTTGTCTTGTCTATTTCACACGGATATCTAAAAACATTACTTACAGAAACCTTCAAAGTTAATTTTGTTGATCTCTTGCATGAGCAAAAACTTGCAACGTAAGTAATCCTGCATATAATTGGTACTTTTATTGTTGCTCAAAACATAGAAAGAGGAACTACGCATTTTAAGTCAGCAGCTTACCGACAACTTTAGAAGAGAAGATTCAATACAAAACAAATGGTATTTCTGTATATCTGTATTTCTGAATGTAGTAACTCCTTCGCGGATCTTTATTCAATAACAATTTTGTTTCCGGATGAAATTGATGTAATTGGTTCTACCAATAAAATGGCCGGTATGCCATGATAAATGCACAAAAACCTATGAATGTTTCATGCTCAAACAATCTCAATAGGGAGATTAAGTTGTTCTGGTTGCATCGAGCATATGTACATCTCTACGAAGAACCAGAAAAGTAAATATCGAAATCAAAATATCCTGATTAGAACCAGTTAGGTGTTATAAATAAGTATGCTAAAACAAAATTAAATAAATTATAAAAATACAAGATCACCCCTGCAACTTATCGTTAGAAATAACAAATATCGAACAACCAATTTAACTAAAGAATTAGGGATGCAGCCAAATAAATTCACAACCTCTCGATTTCACATTATTGCTGCAGTTGAATTCCAAATAGAACAACACAAGTGAAAATAGTGACTTCTCAATTAAAAGCTAACGAATTCTCAATTTATGTTTTGTTTAATGTGAAAAGGCATGTTTAAATTGTTCAAACAAAAATACAAGAGGATCCGACAACATCAACAAAACCAATAGCGACAAACAATCATACTTCAATGTAGAAATTAACATCCATACATCAAAAAATTGATTGTGAAAAAATTAAACTCGTAGAAATAAAAGCACTAAACAATCTATTGACACTACAACACATGTGCGATTTACCGGCATATATTTCCCGGCATTTTACCATTCGCACAGGGGTAGGGAGTGACCAGGAATGGGGCGCCAGATTGGATGGTTATACACCGGCGGCCTCTATAAAATGCCGGGGAATCATGATATTCACCGGCGTTTTATTTAGAAACGCCGGTGAATGGTATTATTCACCAGCGTTTTAATAACACACGCCGGGGAATATATAGATACATTCACCGGCGTTTGTAATTTCAAACGCCGGTGAATTAACTGAGATAAATCCCCACCCACCCTAACATTTCGCTCGCTAATTTCCCAAACCCAATTTGGCCGCCTTCGTTTTCCCTCCTCCCTCTCTCTATTTCGCGCGCTTCGCCTCCGTCCCTTCGTCATCTTCGACAGCCCAAATCGATTTCCCTCCTCCCTCTCTATTTCGTGGTGAATTTGTGATCGAAAACCACCGCTCGTCGCCCCGCTCTCTCTCTATCTCCTATGCCCTTGCTCGTCGCCCCCCTCTCTCTCTTCGGTAATTTCTCTTGATTTCTCTCCTTTTCACTGTCAAAGATGCTGAATTCATGAATCTGATTGTCATCTTAGCATGATTTTTTTACCAAAATGGGTTCACTATCAACTAAGGATGCTGTATGTATACCAAAATCCTCCAAATCTGTACCAGAATTGGGTGAGAACAAACCTTGTGCAGGTTTCTTTTGTAGCCACAAACATCAATGGTTTAGTTAGGATGAAGAATTAATAGAGAAACATATATGCTTAGATACTGGAAATTTTCATTTTCTTTTACTGTTAAAGAAGCTGAATTCATGCATCTGATTGTCATCTTAGCATGATTTTTTTTACCAAAAATGGGTTCACTGTCAACTAAGCATGCTAGCTGTATACCATAATCCTCCAAATCTGTACAAGAATTGGGCGGAACAAACCTTGTGCAGGTTTCTTTTGGAGCCACAAACATCATGATTTAGTTGGGATGAAGAATTAATAGAGAAACATATATGCTTAGATACTGGAAATTTTCATTTTGTTTTACTGTTAAAGAAGCTGAATTCATGCATCTGATTGTCATCTTAGCATGATTTTTTTACCAAAATGGGTTAACTGTCAACTAAGGATGCTGCATGTATACCAAAATCCTCCAAATCTGTACAAGAATTAGGCTGAACAAACCTTGTGCAGGTTTCTTTTGTAGCCACAAACATCAATGGTTTAGTTGGGATGAAGAATTAATAGAGAAACATATATGCTTAGATACTGGAAATTTTCATTTTCTTTTACTGTTAAAGAAGCTGAATTCATGCATCTGATTGCCATCTTAGCATGATTTTTTTACCAAAATGGGTTGACTGTCAACTAAGGATGCTAGCTGTATACCAAAATCCTCCAAATCTGTGCAAGAATTGGGCTGAACAAACCTTGTGCAGGTTTCTTTTGGAGCCACAAACGTGAATGATTTAGTTGGGATGAAGAATTAATAGAGAAACATATATGTTTAGATACCGGAAATTTTCATTTTCTTTTACTGTTAAAGAAGCTGAATTCATGCATCTGATTGCCATCTTAGCATGATTTTTTTACCAAAATGGATTAACTGTCAACTAAGGATGCTATATGTATACCAAAATCCTCCAAATATGTACAAGAATCGGGTGAGAACAAACCTTGTGCAGGTTTCTTTTGTATCCACAAACATCATGATTTAGTTGGGATGAAGAATTAATAGAGAAACATATATGCTTATATACTGGAAATTTTCATTTTCTTTCACTATCAAAGATGCTGAACTCATGCATCTGATTGTCATCTAAGCATGATTTTTTTCCCAAAATGGGTTGATTAATTTTGCTCCTCTAATGAATTTATTGAATCTTTGACAGGTACAAGATGCCTGGGCGTGGAAAACGGATAAACATAAATGATGGCAACGAAAGCCATGGGGATGAGCAGTCACTATATAATAGTGGCAGTCAAACAGACGAGGGGGAGGGTAGCACGCCGCCCACTATCAAAAAATATCGAGGGCGAACTAAGATGTCAACCATATGGAAACTTAATAATGACGAAAGGATTGTGGTGGAGAAAAACAGTGTCGGGCAGCCGATTAGTGATAATGCAAGCAAATTCTCATCATTTATTGGGGTAATAGCAAAGAACCCACGGATAATTCCTTTGTCGTACGAGAGTTGGCCGAAGGTGCCAACCACGACAAAGGCAACTGCAATTACAACAATCAAGGTATTTCCCATCTGAAATAAATAATTGGTAGGCTCAAATATATTATTGAAATATGTATTTTTGGTGATGGGTATTCGGTTTATGCAATTCAGTTATCATTTGTTAAACTTCATAAATTTTGCAGCAATACTTCCAGTTCTCGGACTCCCTTACGCCTTGGGTTGAAAAGTCACTCTCTAAAAAGTGGAGGGACTACAAGAGTGACTTGAAGGCTAGGTTTTTTGACTAAGACCTCACAGAGGCGGATAATGCAGGGGCTGTGCCACCGAATGTGGAGCCTTCAGATTGGCAATTCCTTGTGCATTACTGGTGTTCGGCGGTCGGTCAGGTATTTACATTATTAACCAAAATTTAATGACTTTGTGGTTGTATGGCTACTCTAATTAAAGATGCTGTTAACTTCATTGTGGCATGTACAGAAAAGGGCGGAGGTGGGTGTTGCCAGTAGGTCAAAGCAGCTAGTGTTGCACACTGCTGGTACACAGAGCTTTGCTCTGGTTCGGGAAGAATTGGTAAGCACAATCAAATTGAATATTTTTGACTTACAGTTATTTGTTTATAAGCATTTCATCTTACTAATATATAGGAAGAAGATTTGGGAGGTCCTACGGAGTTTGGCGACATAGATTTTTTCGATGCCACCCACAAGTCGAAGGATGGGACGTATGCGAGTCCTGAGGCAGAACGGATTGTGGTAATTAGAAATTTACTACTATATATAGGCTATAGCAATGTTATTGTTTATATATATCTTCAGTTGCGTTTACTTTTTGATGATCTCTTGCTGTTTTTGTAAATGGCTAATAATTTGTCGAAATCTCATATGTTTTTAACTCTGATTGTTATGTCCTTTTACAGACTAACGCTCGGAAAAAGTTTGGTGAAATATCTTCCGCTTCAGATTCTGACCCCACGACGACATCCACAGATTTCCGTACCCGCCAGCGACTTGCCTTGACCGCAGTTAGGGGAAAGGAGAGGCATGGACGTGTCCGTGGTATATGGCTAGGCCCAACCCCCTCGCGGTTATTCGGGCGGAGTGAATCTACTTCAAGTGGGTCTCGGGACGAGGAGATGACTTCATTAAAGGCACAAGTGGCACTCCTCCAAGAATAAATGGCCCAGTTAATAGGGCAGCAATCTCAAGTCCCACCACCGGTAAGTCTTTAAATTGGTAATTTTGAAGAGATTATAATTTTGAATGCATGAAAGACACGTATTAGTGTTTGTGAGTCTGCATTGTGGCTGTCGTCTAATGGCTGTCGTCTATGTTTCTTAATTGGGTTGTGATTAGAAAGAAAGGGCTCGAGTGGAGATCTGGAAACCCATATAGAGACATCTCGTTTATTATAATCTATTATTATTGTTGGACCAACCCCCTCTTGCTGTTGTTGCTGATGTCTCTTTGTGTGCGTGTGTTGAAGAGAAAGAAGGGATGAGAGAGAGTTGAGGAAAATGCCGCTATGTTAGCCTGGTGTATCCTCATTCTCTACCATTCCTCTTTCTGGCTCCATTTATGGCTTCTATATTAAATTGGTTTCCTTTCACGATTACAGTTCCGTAAAACTACACTTGATATGAGCCCTGTTCTTATTGTTCTTCAATAAAATTGGGAGTTTTGGTGATCCAACTAGTGATCATAGCTGCACCTCACTGCATACTCACAAACACTAATACGTGTCGTTCATGCATTCTTTGACCAACCTCACTTTGGCATATAGCATGCTTAGATGACATTCTAAGAAACCTGCACAAGGTTTGTTCTCACCCAATTCTTTTACAGATTTGGAGGATTTTGGTATACAGCTAGCATCCTTAGTTGAAAGTTAATCCATTTTGGTAAAAAAGCATGCTAAGATGACAATCAGATGCATGAATTCAGCAACTTTGATAGTGAAAGAAAATGAAAATTTCCAGTATATAAGCATTTATGTTTCTCTATTAATTCTTCATCCCAACTAAATCATTGATGTTTGTGGCTACAAAAGAAACCTGCACAAGGTTTGTTCTTAATTGGGCTGTGATTAGAAAGAGACGAGTTGGAGTGGAGAACTGGAAACTCATATAGAGACATCTCGTTCATAATAATTTATTATTATTGCAGTTCTTGTCGCTCTTGCTGTTGTTGCTGATGTCTCTTTATGTGCGTTTGCTGAAGAGAAAGTAGGGATGAGAGAGAGTTGAGGAAAATTCCGCTATGTTAGCATGGTGTATCCTCATTCTCTACCATTCCTCTTTCTGGCTTCTATAAACGCCGGTTTCCTTCCACGATGATAGTTCCTTAAAACTACACTTGATATGAGCCCTATTCTTATTTTTCTTCAATAAAAATGGAAGTTTTGGTTATCCAACAAACATGTACCCGCATATTTCCAAATGGCAATTTCTTTAGAAAGTCGGGCTCCAAAGAATCGATCTATGACTAGAATCTCCATTCGCCCAATCAAAATTTGTCATCCTGGATCTAAAATCTTCTTTGAGCCACAAACATCAATGGTTCAGTTGGGATGAAGAATTAATAGAGAAACACATATGCTTATATACTGGAAATTTTCATTTTCTTTCACTATCAAAGATGCTGAATTCATGAATCTGATTGTCATGTTAGCATGATTCTTTTACCAAAATGGGTTCACTGTCAACCAAGGATGCTGTATGTATACCAAAATCCTCCAAATTAATCTGTACAAGAATTGGGTGAGAACAAACCTTGTGCAGGTTTCTTTTGTAGCCACAAACATCATGATTTAGTTGGGATGAATAATTAATAGAGAAACATATATGCTTAGATACCGGAAATTTTCATTTTCTTTTACTGTTAAAGAAGCTGAATTCATGCATCTGATTGCCATCTTAGCATGATTTTTTTACCAAAATGGGTTAACTGTCAACTAAGGATGCTGTATGTATACCAAAATCCTACAAATCTGTACAAGAATTGGGTGAGAACAAACCTTGTGCAGGTTTCTTTTGTAGCCACAAACATCAATGGTTTAGTTGGGATGAAGAATTAATAGAGAAACACATATGCTTATATACTGGAAATTTTCATTTTCTTTCACTATCAAAGATTCTGAATTCATGCATCTGATTGTCATCTTAGCATGATTTTTTTTACGAAAATGGGTTAACGGTCAACTAAGGATGCTGTATGTATACCAAAACCCTACAAATCTGTACAAGAATTGGGTGAGAACAAACCTTGTGCAGGTTTCTTTTGTAGCTACAAACATCATGATTTAGTTGGGATGAAGAATTAATAGAGAAACATATATGCTTAGATACCGAAAATTTTTATTTTCTTTTACTATTAAAGAAGCTGAAGTCATGCACCTGATTGCCATCTTAGCATGATTTTTTTACCAAAATGGGTTAACTGTCAACTAAGGATGCTGTATGTATACCAAAATCCTACAAATCTGTACAAGAATTGGGTGAGAACAAACCTTGTGCAGGTTTCTTTTGTAGCCACAAACATCAATGGTTTAGTTGGGATGAAGAATTAATAGAGAAACACATATGCTTATATACTTGAAATTTTCATTTTCTTTTACTATCAAAGATGCTGAATTCATGCATCTGATTGTCATCTTAGCGTGATTTTTTTACCAAAATGGGTTAACTGTCAACTAAGGATGCTGTATGTATACCAAAATCATACAAATTTGTACAAGAATTGGGTGAGAACAAACCTTGTGCAGGTTTCTTTTGTAGCCACAAACATCATGATTTAGTTGGGATGAAGAATTAATAGAGAAACATATAGGCTTAGATACCGGAAATTTTCATTTTCTTTTACTGTTAAAGAAGCTGAATTCATGCATCTGATTGCCATCTTAGCATGATTTTTTTACCAAAATGGGTTAACTGTCAACTAAGGATGCTGTATGTATACCAAAATCCTACAAATCTGTACAAGAATTGGGTGAGAACAAACCTTGTGCAGGTTTCTTTTGTAGCCACAAACATCAATGGTTTAGTTGGGATGAAGAATTAATAGAGAAACACATATGCTTATATACTGGAAATTTTCATTTTCTTTCACTATCAAAGATATTGAATTCATGCATCTGATTGTCATCTTAGCATGATTTTTTTACCAAAATGGGTTAACTATCAACTAAGGATGCTGTATGTATACCAAAATCCTACAAATCTGTACAAGAATTGGGTGAGAACAAATCTTGTGCAGGTTTCTTTTGTAGCCACAAACATCATGATTTAGTTGGGATGAAGAATTAATAGAGAAACATATATGCTTAGATACCGGAAATTTTCATTTTCTTTTACTGTTAAAGAAGCTAAATTCATGCATCTGATTGCCATCTTAGCATGATTTTTTTACCAAAATGGGTTAACTGTCAACTAAGGATGCTGTATGTATACCAAAATCCTACAAATCTGTACAAGAATTGGGTGAGAACAAACCTTGTGCAGGTTTCTTTTGTAGCCACAAACATCAATGGTTTAGTTGTGATGAAGAATTAATAGAGAAACACATATGCTTATATACTGAAAATTTTCATTTTCTTTCACTATCAAAGATGCTGAATTCATGCATCTGATTGTCATCTTAGCATAATTTTTTTACCAAAATGGGTTAACTGTCAACTAAGGATGTTGTATGTATACCAAAATCCTTCAAATCTGTACAAGAATTGGGTGAGAACAAACCTTGTGCAGGTTTCTTTTGTAGCCACAAACATTATGATTTAGTTGGAATGAAGAATTAATAGAGAAACACATACGCTTAGATACCGGAAATTTTCATTTTCTTTTACTGTTAAAGAAGCTGAATTCATGCATCTGATTGCCATCTTAGCATGATTTTTTTACCAAAATGGGTTAACTGTCAACTAAGGATGCTGTATGTATACCAAAATCCTACAAATCTGTACAAGAATTGGGTGAGAACAAACCTTGTGCAGGTTTCTTTTGTAGCCACAAACATCAATGGTTTAGTTGGGATGAGGAATTAATAGAGAAACACATACGCTTATATACTGGAAATTTTCATTTTCTTTCACTATCAAAGATGCTGAATTCATGCATCTGATTGTCATCTTAGCATGATTTTTTTACCAAAATGGGTTAACTGTCAACTAAGGATGCTGTATGTATACCAAAATCCTACAAATCTGTACAAGAATTGGGTGAGAACAAACCTTGTGCAGGTTTCTTTTGTAGCCACAAACATCATGATTTAGTTGGGAAGAAGAATTAATAGAGAAACATATATGCTTAGATACCGGAAATTTTCATTTTCTTTTACTGTTAAAGAAGCTGAATTCATGCATCTGATTGCCATCTTAGCATGATTTTTTTACCAAAATGGGTTAACTGTCAACTAAGGATGCTGTATGTATACCAAAATCCTACAAATCTGTACAAGAATTGGGTGAGAACAAACCTTGTGCAGGTTTCTTTTGTAGCCACAAACATCAATGGTTTAGTTGGGATGAAGAATTAATAGAGAAACACATACGCTTATATACTGGAAATTTTTATTTTCTTTCACTATCAAAGATGCTGAATTCATGCATCTGATTGCCATCTTAGCATATTTTTTTACCAAAATTGGTTAACTGTCAACTAAGGATGCTGTATGTATACCAAAATCCTACAAATCTGTACAAGAATTGGGTGAGAACAAACCTTGTGCAGGTTTCTTTTGTAGCCACAAACATCATGATTTAGTTGGGATGAAGAATTAATAGAGAAACACATACGCTTAGATACCGAAAATTTTCATTTTCTTTTACTGTTAAAGAAGCTGAATTCATGCATCTGATTGCCATCTTAGCATGATTTTTTTACCAAAATGGGTTAACTGTCAACTAAGGATGTTGTATGTATACCAAAATCCTACAAATCTGTACAAGAATTGGGTGAGAACAAACCTTGTGCCGGTTTCTTTTGTAGCTACAAACATCAATGGTTTAGTTGGGATGAAGAATTAATAGAGAAACATATATGCTTATATACTGGAAATTTTCATTGGGCTGTGATTGGATTGTTCAGTGGCCGTCGTCTATGTTCTTAATTGGGCTGTGATTAGAAAGAGAGGGCTCGAGCGGAGATCTGGAAACCCATATAGAGACATCTCGTTTATAATAATTTATTATTATTATTGTTCTTGTCGCTCTTGCTGTTTTTGCTGATGTCTCTTTGTGTGCGTGTGCTGAAGGGAAATAATGGATGAGAGAGAGATGAGAAAAATGCCGCTATGTTAGCCTGGTGTATCCACATTCTCTACCATTTTCTGTTTCCATTTCTGGCTTCTATATTTGGTTTCCTTCCACGATGACAGTTCTTGAAAACTACACTTGATATAAGCCCCTTCTTATTTTTCTTATTTTTCTTATATTTCTTTTCCTTCCACGATGACAGTTTCATGGATTGTCTGAACAATCCATGAAAGACATATTAGATACTGGATTTTCATTTGTTTTACTGTTTTGGATACTGGATATTCCCAATCAGAGGAGAATATAAAGGTTTTAAGTTAGATACTTGATTTTCATTTGTTTTGCTGTTTTAGATACATTCAAAAACAAAATTAAATACTAGCTTTTTAGCACTGCAATATAATTATTTTACCTCTCTATATATCATTAACAATTTCAATTGCAATTGGCACTTTGATCTTAGAATTTATGAATTGAGTAGATCTTTTTGCAAGCTTAAAAAATATGTTTATTCTGTATTGTGGTCTACTGTTGAACTAAATTATTGTTTTTTTTATAGAGCGGTTTTCGAGATGAAGAAAATTCTGATGATCAGAACTGAAGCTACTCGAGGGGTATGAATCTGTAGTCGGCCTATCCTTGCTGTTGTTATATCCTCCTTGCTGTTGCTATGTCTTGTATTGTTGTTTTAAGTTTTCGTTGGGATATTTGGGATGTTCGTTACTGTATTTGTATTTGTTAATTATGACACTGTGTTAATTTTGCGGTGGATTTGGACGATGATATAACACGTGTGAAACTTTATTATCTTTAATTCTTGTGTTTGGTTGTGATTTGCGCATTAATATGCCTGAAATTGGTTGAATCAGTTGTGAATTAGTTTACAGGTTTTTTAAATAAAATTATGAATTGAAATCGAATGGAAAACTGAAGCAGGAAAAACAAACGGGCATACACTGGCGTATGAAATTGTGAATTGAAATCGAATGGAAAACTGGAGCAGGAAAAACAAACTGGCATACACCGGCGTTTCATCATACGCCGGTGTATCTAATTGTTTAGTTGAAAATTTCGTTAGAGAGGCATTTCCACACACGCCAGTGTACCCGTAAGTTGCAACAGTCCTAAGAAACACCGGCGTTTTATATAATGCCAGTGAATATCTCTATAGCAGCGTTTTACAATGCGCCGGTGCTTGTAAGTAGGGAAAGAAGGGCGCTCAGAAACAAGCATATACCGGCATTCCTTGACCGCCGGTAAATATTACACAATTCACCGGCGTTTGTACAATCGCCGGTGAAAAGTTATATACCGGCGGTATGTGACCGCCGGTGAATGTATATTGGGGGAAAGAACGGCACCCAGAAATTGCTATATACCGGCGGCCATACCGGTGTCCAGTAGAAACGTCGGTGAATACGCCTATCTTTCCGCGACGCTCAATTCGGCAGCATTTACACCGGCGTTTTTATAAATGCCGGTGAATGTTACACCGGCGTAAAAAACCGCCAGTGAATGTCTAAAAAAACGCCGGCGAATCGCTTCTGTGTTGTAGTGTGAGAGTTTTAGTTACTCCAAATGCTCACACTTGACAAACTTTCAGTACTAGTAACTTTATTTTTTTCACGGCTACCTCCATCCCCACATCCTACTATTTCATGAAATGGAACTGGTAACAAACAAAATAGTATAATTAGTTGAAAGCTATATTTAAACATGCAAAACATGATATAAGAATAAAAGAATAATTTATGATAAATAAATTAGTACGTGTAGTTATCTTACCTAACAACTTCAAATTTAAGAATCATGAAATGTATACTTGTTGCATGTTCTACAGTGTCTTTTATTCTTTTCTTGTTGTTCTATGGCCTTCTCTTTCCCTCCTTTTAATCGTTTTCCGTTTCCCTTCGTCTTCGAAATATCCCGTATGCAAACATTGTCATTATTTGAAGTTGTTGGAAGAACATCGGCCGTGGAATGTTTCTCTTTCGTCTGGTTCAAATCAACACTTAAGTTTTCTTTCATACTTAGTAATTCATCTATAAGAATCTTACCTCTTTCCATAGCACGTAAAAATGTCTCATTTGAATAGTCAGCAAGACACATGCACTCTGAAAGTAATCCCACAATGGTGATATGTTAAATTCAGTTATGATACTTGAAGTTCCACACAATTCATTTCCTTCAGCATCAAATATTTGAGCACTTGTTGCAAATTTAGTCCACATCCTCATAATATAGTGAGTAGAAAATTCGTCGACAAATTCATTTTTTAACACAACAAGAACATGCCTACAAGGAAATTCCTCTCCCTCAAACATTCTGCAATCACAATATGCCACCTTAGTTGATGTATCATAAACTACTTCTCTTACTCTGAGTTTCTTATTATTCTTATTTTCTTGAACAATGTAAAAAGACAGATCTCCTTCCTCCTTGATATTTTTTGTAGCACAACTAACACAACTATTAAGCAATTCATCTTGAAATAGACAAAAGTTAGTGCGTTTGTAGATCTTACTCATTTGTTTCTCCACTGAATTCTTTAATTTCATCTTTGGCCTGGTATAAATTGTATCATTATCAGCCTTCAATTCATTATGTCTTTGGTGCTCCAATACCCTCATGAATCGTGTATGGAATTCCACCAAACCATTCCTCTGCCTAACAAAGTGACTAAAAAAAGAATTCATACTTTCTCTGTGCTATGTTGCCCTCATTCCAGCCAAAAAAGTTTCACTGAAAAATGCATGTATCCATATCTCACTTAATTTATGCATCATTTTCAGCCAAGGATTGTTCTCTAACTGATAAGCTGTTATAACTTCATTCCACTGCATTTCTAACTCCTCAATAGTTTCATAAGAATAAACACAAAATTTAAAATCTTTGTGAATTTTTTTTATTAGAGGCCAAATCAGATCCAACCTTTCCTAACAGCTATTGAGAATATGCCACATGCAATATCTATGTTTTGTTTTTTCCAGTTTATCTTTTACAACACTACCAATATATGGACATTGATCTGTAATGAATGCTAATGGTTGTTTTCCCCCCATAGCTTCCAAGAATTTATCAAACAACCAAATAAAAGTTTCTGCCTTCTCATTAGCTAAAAACCCGACACTAAAGTTCACCGACTGTCTATGATGATTTACTCCTCTATAAGCAAAAATACAATAATTAATCTTGTACTTTTATATGGAGTGCAAATAATAGTTAGTTTCATACTGTAAATAAATTATTACCCGTGAACAGCGCAAATATCATCGAATATTTGTTTGTTACATACCTAGTGTCAAAAACTACTACATCTCCTAAAAGATGGTATGCTTTCCTTGAATGTCCATTAGTCCAAAATACACGAGTGAACTTCATTTCTTTATCGACCTTATAATCATAGAAAAATGAAGGATTGACTTTTTTCATTCTTGCAAAATTATCTAGAAATATATGCGCATCTGTTTCATTCATTGCCTTTCTTACATCTGCTTTATGATTTCCGATGTCTCTTTCAGTGCAACCCATATTCTCGTACCATTTAGCTTGAATCTTTAGAACTGTAACTAATTGGGATGTGGGGATATTAGCTTCATCATAGATTTGTATTAAGGACTTTTGTGTCGATGATACTCCTCGATTTATTGTTAAAAATTGTTGCCCTAGTGAAAACTGTTAGGAATGTGTCCTGAATACTTGTGGTTCAGAATAGAAGAAGGTAAGATGAAGCACGAAGGTCGAAGCTTCGAAGAGAGTAGAAGGGAATACAACAGCAGCAAGGTGCAACAGAGTTGCAGTCAACTGTCCTGGGAGGAGGGTTTGGCCGTAGCTGTACAGAGTTTGGCCGAGATGAGGACGGTCGACCGACCGCAGCGCTGTGTTCGTTTCGGGCCTCGATTTGTTAGGTCGTTTCAGTTCAATCTTCAACTCTAAGTTAGATCGTACGACTCCTATTCAGTTACTTCTCCTAGAGATTATATCGAACGATTGAGAATCAAGATTAAACCTAGCTTTCTCTCTATTCTTCTATATATATTGTATACTCCTCTAATATGAGAGTAAAGTACTTCATTGATATTTTCTCCATTGCAAAGAGAGACTTAGAAAGAGATAGTTCTTAGTGAGTGAGTTTAATTCCTTGTATTGAGTGAATTAGTAACTCCTTATAATCTCTTCTAGTTGAATATCAAATCTCCCTATATTTTCCCCAGGATTAAGCGAAAGCTAACCGGGAATAAATCCTCGTTGTGTTTGTGTTAGATTGGTGGATCTACTTGCTTGCTCAATTGATTTATCTCATCTACTTTGACTTCTTCATTACTCTATTTAGTTCCACTGTGACAATGGGCGTTCGTTGACGCCCCAATTCCAACATATGGTATCAGAGCTTCAAGTTATCGAGTCCCTTGGTTAAGATGATAGGTCACAAACTTTTGAAGATCAAGCAGTTCGATGGAAAGATCAATTTCAATCTTTGAAAAGTTGACATGTATGATGTCCTTGTTCAACAACCTTTGCAGTTAGCCGTTAAGAAGAAAGAAAAGCCAACTGATATAAAGGATGTTGTTTGGAAAGATATTCGTAAAAGAGTCATAAGTCTTATCCGAATATCATTGGCGGACGAGGGTCAAGTGCAGATTTCTTGAAGAAACTAATGCAGCGAGTTTGAAGGAAAAACTCATAGCTAACTACTCTAGTTTATCGTTATTAGATAGGATGCATTGGAAGAGGAAGTTATTCCGTTTGTCAATGAAGGAAGGTACCGATCTCCAAGACCACATTACAGAGTTCAATAAGGTTCTATCTGAACTCAAGGCGATAAACGCGAATGTGTATGAGGAAGATAATGCTTTCAACCTGATATATTCACTATCGGATTCGTACGAGCTTTTGATCACGACCATGCTACACGGTAGATCTGTCAAGGAGAGTATTTCGGTAGATGGTGTAATCAAAGCATTGAAGGAAAATCAACTTAGGAAGGGGCCTCAGAAATCATCGTCTATTCCCACAAGTTGTCTAGTAATGGAAGGTCCTTCAGAGGTAAGACAAAGTGCTATGCAAAAGGATTTGATCTGTTGCTGATATTGCAAGAGACCAGTGCATATCAAGAAAGACTGTTGGAAATTGCAGAATTAGGAGAGCGCCAAGAATGGGAATTCAGTAGCTAATGTGGTTAGTGCCTTTGATTCAGGTGATTCATGTCTTCTTGTTTCAAATTGTTTAGAAGTGGATTCTAGTTGGTTTCTTGACTCAGGGAGTTCTTCTCATATTTGTTCCGAGAGGGAGTTATTTTCTACTTATAAGTCTACTACAGGGCATTGTGTGAGAATGGAAACTGCAAAGATTTGTAAAGTAGTAGGTGAGGGGACAGTTGAGTTAAAGTTGTCAGGTCTAAATATGTTCACTTTATGGGACGTTTTGCATATTCCTCTGTTGAAATGAAATTTGATTTCCTTGGGAACTCTTGATGCATGGGGTTGTAGGTACACAATTCGAGGTGGAGTTCTGTCTGTATTTCAGTCGTCGTAAGGTGATTAGAGGTATGAGAATGGTTGGGCCAAGCCAAAACAATTTTTACAAGGTTGGGAAAATCCGAAATACCTGTGCAGGTATTGTTACTTTTTTTTTCCGTTATTCCCACAAGCTTATCTAGTTTGCTGCAACTAACATCATCGAAGCGAGACTACGATGTTCAAATATTTTCGGAAGGTGGAGAGTGCCTTGATGTAGGTGGAGTTCGTGCGGAGGTTGGAAACTCTGTGAGTACACCTACAAAGGTGTGCTCTTGAAGGGGTAGACTGATCGGTGAGATTGGGTAGAGATTTGTTCAACTAGAAGAAGAAGCTATTGTTCTAAGTGTTTTTGCAAGTGAAATTCATTAGAGTTTGGAGATGAATAATAACATCATGTGATATCACTCGTATGCAATCCTAGGTGGAGTTTTTTAAGAATGTGTCTTGAATACTCGTGGCTCACATTAGAAGAAGGTAAGATGAAGCACAGAGGTCGAAGCGTCGAAGAGAGTAGAAGGGAAAATAGCAGCAACAAGGTGCAGCAGAGTTGCGGTCGACTGTCCTGGGAGACGGTCGACTGCACCCCCGACCGTAGTGGAACAGGGTTTGGCCGAAAGGAGGATGGTCGACCAACCGCGGCGCTGTGTTCATTTTAGGCCTCGATTTGTTAGGTCGTTTCAGCCCAATCTTCAACTCCAAGTTAGCCTGTACGGCTCCTTTTCAGTTACTTCACCTACAGGTAATATCGGACGACTGAAAATCAAGATTAAACCTAGGGTTCTCTCTATTATTCTATATATATTGTAAACTCCTCCAATATGAGAGTAGAGTACTTCATAGATATTTTCTCCATTGCAAAGAGAGGTTTGAGAAAGAGATAGTTCTTGGTGAGTGACTTTAATTTCTTGTATTGAGTGAATCAGTAACTCCTTGTAATCTCTTCAAGTTGAAAATCAGATCTCCCTATACTTGTCTCCGAATTAAGCGAAAGCTAATCAGGATAAATCTTCATTGTATTTGTGTTAGATTGGTGGATCTACTTGCTTACTCAATTGATTTGTCTCATCTACTTCGACTTCCTCATTGCTCTATTTAGTTCCGCTGTGACAACGAACGTTCGTTGACGCCCCAATCCCAACAAGAATATGACAATGACCTTCATGAAATTTAACAATCTCCCACATGTCATTTTCAACTTTCTTAAATTCTATCATAGCCATACAATTCTCTCTAATTGCAGATTGTCATCTTTTTTTCTTACCTGCATCTGATCCCACTGGAAGCTCTTTGATAGTTTCACTGTAACCCCCATTCCCGCTAATAAGTATTTTTCGTATATTTTCTATAATTTGATTTTTATAAATTTATTTTGTGCAAAATTC
This sequence comes from Hemerocallis citrina, assembly GCA_017893485.1. Classification (NCBI taxonomy): domain Eukaryota; kingdom Viridiplantae; phylum Streptophyta; class Magnoliopsida; order Asparagales; family Asphodelaceae; genus Hemerocallis; species Hemerocallis citrina. The sequence continues at coordinate 189,706,079 of CM030363.1, forward strand.
ATTTAGGATTTTTATTAAAGTGTTTTCTAATAAAAAATTTATTCATTTTGAATAATGGCATATTTTAATATTACTTCATATTTCTTATTGATCGGATATTTATATTTGAGTCTAAATCAAATATATTATTGTTATTGGATTATTTAATAAAATTCGTTAAGCCCGAATACTATTTTGTTATACAATTTTATATTATCATGATTATAATTATTAATTGTTATTTCTTGATTATCTAATTAAAATTCATCTATTGAGTTATTTTATTATTGTACTGGATCTGATTTTCTTGATGAATTCTAATTTAATTACAAGCCAATTTATATTCTTTTCATTTGTATTATTCATTTATCTAAATTTTTGTTCATGAACTATTTTCACCTTTATTGGGCTATATATCTTATGGATTTTATTTTATTGGATTGTGGTTATTTTAATTGAACCCTATTGTCTTCAAACACATCTCATGTTGAACCCAAAACCCAATTGCAATTTGTTCTCAACCCAAACCCACTATTATTGGATCCAAATTAAATAACCCAACAATCTACTTGTATTCTATAAATACAACTCTAATACAAACCCTAAAAACACAAAATACAAATTGTAGTCGTCATCCTCTCTCCTTTCTCTCAACCCAATTTCCGGCCTTCCTCGACCTCTCTCCGCCGACCCCCCCAGCCGTCGATCCTCCGCCGATCCCCCTTCCTACCCCGTCGAAACCCCCCTCCCCTTTGTCCTCCTCCCTCCCGATCGACGCCAGAGCCATCGATCCGCCCTAATCGTTTATCGTCTCATTGTATTGATTATCCTTCGTTGGGTCTATTGAAGGTTTACACGAGCTAACCCCAATATTCTTGACTTCGTGTCATTTTTGACTCCAAATATTGAATCTTTCATGCATTTATGTAGAATTGATAATAGGGTTAATCATATAATCATAACACAATTAATTATTGTAGAGATAATTGTTAGGTTGTATGTTTGATTGATCGATTAATGTTGGATGTTATTAGAATTGTGTATATGTGTGTGTTTAATTGTATTTATCATGCTATTACACCTTTCATGTTGATTACATAATTTATTGACTATAGAATTGATACCCATCATGCGTAATTAATTTACTTCAAGAAAAATACCCAAAACTCTATATGTTGCTAGCTGGTTGTATATAATTTGTTATTTTGGACCTAGTAAATAATCTTAAAATGAATAACTTTCTGAATGAGAATTGTAGCCTTAGCTTTCTAGTTTCCAGAACATCTTGAATTTCCGAACTCCGAGTTGTGTTGCGAAAGTTATGCCAGTTTTACTACAGCTGTGTTTTTATTTTACAGATTTTCAGATTCTTGTATCTTTCATATTTAAACTGTTAAAATGCTGATCAAATGTTAAAATATTGCTCTGAAAATTTCCATATTGTTACTTAACATGTTTAGGAGTTTAACCAATATTTTTAATGAGTTTAATATTGAGTTTTTCTAATTCTAAAAATTATAATAACTTGATGTCAAATTTCGGCCTGAACATATAATCTGTAACAAATGGTGTGTTCGACCTAGCTTCTTTTGTCGGATTTTGAACTTTAAATATGCGTTGGAACCGTGTGGAAATCTAGTTTTCAGAATTTCTGACGGTTTCAATTTTTGAGTTCTAAAACAGCTGGAAATTGTATTTTTGTACACACTACTCTTGTTGTCCAGAAATTCGTATTCCAGATTTTCTTAATATAAGTATATGTATATCATTGTATTGCTTGAATTGAAGTGTATATATTGCATTGCATGATCCTAGTGTCCTATTATCATCATTTTTATTTTTCTTATCTAAGTTATCGTCCTATTATTCCCCTATTGTTACTATTGTCCATCTAATGTCTCATTTGCATATTGTATTGTATTGTTGCATCGATAAAATTGTTAATCAAGCCGGGGTTTTAAGTGTGACCTAGTAGTGGAAAATATATGAGATTGTACTCGAAAGGGAGATCGTGGTTTTCCTACAATTACTGAATGACTGAATGACAGAATGACTAAATAACTGGAAATATAGCTGCATATTGTTCAATGGATATTGATACTGAATAACTGAATGACTGAATGACTGAATAACTGAATACTGAAGAGAATCGTTTACAACGTTCCCGAGTACATGAACTATAAAATCTACCACTAAGTCTAAACGTAACTTGTTTGTATGTAGCACCCATGTGGTAAATAAATGGGTTGCATGAAGTGCTACATTAGTTAGGATTAAAATGATTAATAGACTTAAGAATTGACACGGCAATGACATTGCATATTGTTCATCATTGCCCCTATTGATATTGAATCCTGGCTAAGTTATTGATCACTGAATATTGTTATCGATTATTGAACCATTTTTTATACCAAATTGCATCGTTTATCATAATATTGATTATTGCCATTATCCCATATTATTGATTCCTATTGATCTATTGAATTCATTATTATATTGTAACCCATGTTTTCCCAAAAACGTATTTTTGTGTATTTTCTGTATTTAAAAATTTTCGCGAATTATTTTTTTCGGTTTTCAAATTCTTTTGTCAAGATGTATTCTTGACTCTTCTATTAAAATCTAATTGATCAATAATTTTATTATAACTATTTTCTATAAATTTTACATTTTATTACAAATCTTATTTTTGTTATTATTACTCTGATTTATGTTATTATTACTACTACTGTTATTATTAGTACTATTATTATTTTTATCATTTTCTTATTATTATTATTGTGAGTATTATTATTATTACTGTTATTTTTAATATTGTTGTTGTTATTATTATTATTATTATTATTAATATTATTATTACTATTATTATTAATATTGTTATTACTATTATTAATATTATTATTATTATTATTATTATTTTCTTTACTACTATCAGTATTATTATTTTATCATATTACATTTTAATTTTATATTAAAAATCCTATTTCTTTATTTATTTATATATATGTTTCCTATTTTCCTTATTGGATTTATTTAACCCCAAATACCCATTTAACCCATTTACCTATTCATAACCCTATACCCATTTATAACCCTACCCAATACCCAAATAAAACCCCAACCCGTTAACCTACTCTACCCACTTACTTACCCCAACCCGAAACCCATGCACCCCTAACCTAAACCCTCAACTATACCCCCACCTATATAACCCATCTGCTATCCCTCCGCCGCTTCGTCTTCCCTCTCCTAGTCTCTCTCCCGATCTCTCATCCCTCTCCCTGCCTCTTCTCTCCCTGTCGCAACTCGACTCCGACAACAATAGCCGCTACGGAGCCCAATCGCATCCTCTCTCCCACCCTATGCACCCGCGATGCAGCCAGTTGTGACCCCCTGTCTCCGTCGCAGTCATCGGCGACTGCAGTGCCCCCTGGTCCCCCTGCTCTGCCTCGATCTGTCGTCGTGCCGCTGTAACAGCAACAGCAACAACACTGCTGTGCTGTGTTTCTCTCGGCGTGCCTCGGCACAGCCCCGTGCCCTACTCCCTGTGTCGTCCTCCGCCACAGTGGACAACCCGTATCATCCCCGTCCTCGACGGCCCAGTCGATAGTGCAGCCTTCACGCTCCATCTATCGCAACCCCCGGTGCTCCCTAATCGACTGCAGCACAACAGTACATCAACTATAGCAGCTGTACTGCGCCATGCCTCCCCGCCATCTGCCGTCAGCCCCTGTGTGCTGTCCGCCGTCTGCCGTCCGCCGCCTTGCCGCCCTATGTCGATCATAGTGCACTCCTCTTTGCCTTGTTGTTTCTGTTGTATTGGTTTTGATCCTTTGATTATGGGTTTGATCATGTTGGATGTGGGCCGTCCGTTTGATTGTGATCATGATCTCTTGATCTTGATCTTGATTGATTGATTCCTAGCCATCCGTTGATTTGATCTTGATCATCACTATCGGAGTGATCTTGGCCGTTCGTTGGATCTTGATCATCATGCTTGATTGGATGTGGGCCGTCGATCTCCTCTTGATCATCTGATTACATCCTAGCCGTCTGATCTCTTCTTGATCGTCACGATCATGATGATATCAACTTTTTTTTATCGCTGTCGTTCGATCGATCTTGATCTTCATCATTATCTTCATCATCAGGGAAATCTGACCGTTCGATCTGATCCGATCATCTTGATCTTGATCTTCGATCTCAGCCATCCGATTGTGTTCGTGATTGGTTCGTGTGTTCGTTCAATCCGTTTGTTGTGTTCGTGTCGGGAATCTGTTCCTGTTATTCTTGTCTTGCTTCGTTTTCGTCGTCGTCTCTCAGGCAAGTAACTTGTATTAAATTCTTTTGCAAATATAAGTACTAAATACCGCTTGTAGTGTAGTTGGGTTATAGAGACAATTTGTGTGTAGAACCCCTTGTTGATATTGTCTCCATTATGATGATTTGACCCTAGTTGCCTTACGACATATATGACATGAATTAACCTAGGGTTGACCACTTTGATGTATATGTTCATGCTATCTTGAGATATCTGTGTTTGATGTGTTATTCGTGTTATACTTGTTGAATACTTGTGAAATACCCTACATCATGTTGTTTGGACATCTAGTACACTATATTTCATGTTTGGGTTGATTTGGATGAATTTCGTATGATCTATGTTGTTTTGTGTGTGAAGAACAAATCTGTATTTTCTGTTTCCCTGATGTTGTTCAGTATTTTAGACCCTATTAAGATCAGTATTTGAAAATATTTTGTGAACATGATTTGTAGAGAATCCTGTCTATTTTCCAAACCTTTTGACGGATCTCAGTTTCAATTTTTGGTTTGCGAGTTATGTCAATTTTACTACAGTGGTGTTGAAAGATTTTCAGATTGTGTTTTCTATGAATTCTGAAGAGTAATCTATTTTTATTTGGGTATTAAAATTATTATTTTGATCTTAAACTTTGCTCAGTACTTCTAGACCTGATTGGTATGAACCCAGAATTTTTATGGATTTATTTAAGATGTTTTACAAATCTTTTCATGCTTGCAAATAAAGAGTTTACATACAGAATTTTACTACTTTTCAGTAAAGAACTTGATTTTTGACCTATTTCTACTTGCTATTTCTAAAATATTTCTGAATATGAAAGTTAGCCTACTGTATCTATTTTACTAACCATTTGGCAGATTTGGATTTTGATTTATGGTTTGTGAGATATTGTTGTTTTCGTACTGCAGTGTTTACAATTCCAGATTCACAAACTACTACATCTTTATGTTTTCTGATTTTACTTGACTACTCTATTTTTATTGGAAAATTATGAAACTTGATTTTATGTTACTATACATATAGGGGAATACCCCAGATTTTTCGTGGATTTAATTAACGAGTTTTCATACTGTTTTCCTGACTTTGAATATGATCTTCTGATTTCTGGCTGAACGTATTTTCTGGTTTCAAATCTGTTTTGAGTTATGTTCTTGTGAAATACTATATGACTTATATTGTTTGCTGGATTCGGCCAGAAGTCTATTTTCTAGATCTTTCAATGGATTCAGATTTGTATGTTTGTAACAACGGGAATCACCATTTTACTACAGTATGGTCTTGCTGTCCTGAACTAGAAATTTTGTTATTTTACCCTTTTATGTGTTATCTTGCACCCGTATATATTTATCTTGCAACTTGAACTTGTTACATGATCATTCCATGTTATTCTGGATATGTTTTGTACATATACATGCTTGTTTGAGACTAATAATAAATAATCAAGCCGGGGTTTAAGGGAAAGATCTAATAGTGGATAATTCAGAAACGTGTACTTGAAAGGGGATCCACTGATCCTACGTGATTACTTGATACATGATACTTGACACGTGATTACTTGACACTCGCACGCAAGACACGTGATTACTTACCACTTGCACAACTTGACACGTGATACATGATACATGATACATGATACATGATACTTGGAGCTTGGAGCTCGATACTTGATACTTGTCCCTGAGTACATTGCCCTATATGGTCTACTATGAAATATAAAGCAAAACTGTTTAAACGTAGCAACCATGTGGTGTGGGCCGCATGAAGTGCTACCTATATAGTAATCACACAAGACTTATAAGAACATGACATCTGTTATCTGTTATCTGTATCTGTTATCTGATTATCTGTTATCTGTCTGACTATCATCTGACACTATCATCTGAATATCTGTTTGCATACCATCTGACACTAGACACTTGATACATGTTATCTGTATCTGTTAGTATACCATATTATTTGATTTGTTTTCCTGATTGATGTTAGATATTATATTCATGTTGATATGCTTATACCATACTATGTTTGTTCTATTGTTATTTTATATTTGTTATTTATCCTATATACTTGTATCCTGCATTAGAAGCGGCCCGTAACTTGCATTGACGGGAGTTTGTTTTCTTTTTCCTATTCCTGCAATTGTTAAATTGCAGATTTTGGAGAACAGGTACCAGATGGTGTTGGTGATATGCAATATTAGTGCTGGAGTTATTATTATTATTTCTATTGCTTATTTGAACAATTGTATTTATGCTACTTGGATTTATTTGTATTTGGGCAATGTGACCCAGGATATTGACTTATTCAGATCTGATTTATTTGAGATTATATATTTTGGTTTCAAGTAAATTTCTGTTGGTATATTTGATTCGATTATGCATACTTGGTTGATTCTTTTGCTTCCGACTCTGATTATTTCTGTGAGATGTTGTAAAGATCCTGAACAGTTTATGGATGATGAAAATCATTCGCTGGGCTTTTGTCACGTATCCGTATTCCGTATTCTCTTTTTGGAAAACAGGGCATGACATATATCGTTATTCCATTGTTCCTTGCTTTCTCTACTTGATGTCCATGACTTGCTCTAAGGATAATTTTTCTCCTCTTTTAGATGAAGTGTTCACAGGTAATGAAGGAGAATTGCCTGCTGGGATTGAAGAACCGATATTCTGAAGATTTAATGCTTTCTAATTGCTTATTGTTTAATCGAACTTAATGTATTGAGACTTATTATTATTGGGATTGGATTTATTATTGTATTGGGCTTATGACCCAGATATAATTATTTGTTTTCAGATGTTGGTTTATTATATTTGGATATTTCATTTTGCTTCATTCTAAATATTATTTTTCATGAGATTATTATTATTGTTTGCGCAACTGTTCTGTATTGATTATATTGTTGATCTGATCGGATAAAAAGCTTATGGGTGATGTTAGTCATTCGCTGGGCTAATGTCACGTGCTCGTATTCTGTATTTTTGGGAAGCGGTGCGTGACAAGTTTTTTAGTAGTATTAGAGCCCTGGTTTTGGACAATATATCAGTCAAACATGACTAACGAAAGAAAGTTTGGCTTTGACTGATATATTAGTCAGATTTGGGTTTTACCTGTTTGACTTAACAGTATGTGCAATACAGAAATCACATGGACAATTGATAACCAACTCATGATCTGGACGCTAACCGTTTGATTTTATTACAGACCATAGCTAGAAGAGTTGCTTCATCTTCCCGTGCTGGGGATGATCAGTCGGATGAGCCGACTATTGCACAGATGGTGCAGATGTAGCATGAGCACAATGAACTGATGATGCAGATGCAGTGAGAGCATAATGAACTGATGAGGGTAGCTTTGGAAGCTGCCAACAGGAAACCCATTGTACCGGCACCCGGATTGCTGCCACCTAAACCTGGTAATGTGTCAGATTTCATGAAGCTACATCCAGACAAATTCTCGGACACGGAAGGTCTACTGGAAGCCGAGCAATGGCTTATCAGGACTGTGCAGCTGTTAACTGCAGCACGGATACGGATGTGGATCATGTGATGTGGTGAGCATCCAGCTCGTTGATCTTGTCCACATCTGGTAGCAAGCAGAGGCTGAACGATTGGGGTGACCCATCACATGGGCTACCTTCACTGAGAGCTTCCTTACGAAGTTCTTTCTGAATGTCACCAAGAATGAAATGGAACAACAATTTGTCTCGCTAACCCAGGTTCGTCAGACAGTGTTTATTCATGTTTTTGTTGTTATTTCATAAAGTACCAACGTTAAACTAAACACTATCTTGGATCAGGGGAGTCGGACTGTGGACGAGTACGCTGCGGAATTTACCCGACTAAGTCGTTTTGCTACTTCTATGGTGGCAAATGACGAAGATAGAGGCTGTCGTTTCTTATTGGGCTTTGATATTGAGATTCAGGATCGCCTTGCTGCCTTGCAACTTCGATCTTATGCTGATATCCTGGATGATGCTAGAATTCAAGAGCAGACTAGTAAGAGGAAGTGTGCCACCCTGCAGTCTTTTCCGCACCTTGTCGCTGCTAGGTCTTCTAGAGGACCTATGCAAAAGCCGGTTCCGACCACAACGGCTAGAGCACTTCCCTACCCATCAACAACTCCGAACAAGAGTCCGACATGCAACTATTGCCATAGGGTTGGACACCAACGCAGGGACTACTGGGTAGCCAACCATCTTTGCCTGGCATGTGGAGCAAGCGACCACATGGTTCGGGACTGTTCACAGAGGAGGGGTAGTACACTAGAAGAAGGATCAGTTCCAGGTGGAAGACATAGCCAGGCTTACAACCTGACTGCCGAAGGAGTGACAACAGGTATTCAGCAATAGAGTTGTTTTGTTTATTATTCTTTCTTTTTCTGTTCTTGCCTTGGTTTTTCTTTCTTGCATCATTTATCCCTTCTGAATCTTGCATTTATCTTCATTTATTGATTCATTATTGAGTATCATACTAGTTATTCCTTCCCTACCATACCCTCGTCAATTCCAGTTGTACCACCCTACTCGTTTCTCTCCTTCCATATTCAATCATTCCATGTCTTATTCTCTTTCGTCTCTTGTAGTCATTCTCATTCGTTGATTTCTTATTGAGTGTAAATTCATTCTTTTTCGTCCTACGTACTGCCTGAATGAATTTCGAGGACGAAATTCTTGTGTAAGGTGGGTAGGATTGTAACCCCATTCCCGCTAATAAGTATTTTCCGTGTATTTTCTATAATTTGATTTTTATAAATTTATTTTGTGCTAAATTTATTTAGGATTTTTATTAAAGTGTTTTCTAATCGAAAATTTATTCATTTTGAATAATGGCGTATTTTAATCTTACTTCATATTTCTTATTGTTCGGATATTTATATTTGAGTCTAAATCAAATATATTTTTATTATTGGATTATTTTAATATAATTCGTTAAGTCCGAATACTATTTTGTTATACAATTTTATATTATCATGATTATAATTATTAATTGTTATTTCTCGATTATCTAATTAAAATTCATCTATTAAACTATTTTATTATTATACTGGATTTGATTTTCTCAGCGAATTCTAATTTAATTGCAAGCCAATTTATATTCTTTTCATTTGTATTATTCATTTATCTAAATTTACGTTCATAAACTATTTTCTCCTTTATTGGGCTATATATCTTGTAGATTTTATTTTATTGGATTGTGGTTAATTTAATTGAACTCTATTGTCTTCAAACTCATCTCTTGTTGAACCCAAAACCCAATTACAATTTGTTCTCAACCCAAACCCACTATTATTGGATCCTTACCCAATAACCCAACAATCTACTTGTATCCTATAAATACAACCCTAATACAAATCCTAAAAACACAAAACTCAAATTGTAGCCGTCATCCTCTCTCCTCTCTCCTTTCTCTCAACCCAATTTCCGGCCTTCCCCGACCTCTCTCCAGCGACCCCCCTCCGGCGACCCCCCCCCCAGTCGTCGATTCTCTATCGATCCCCCTTCCTACCCCATCGAAACCCCCCTCCGCCTTGTACTCCTCCCTCCTGATCGACGCCAGAGCCGGTGATCCGCCCTCTGCCTCGTCAACACCCGCGACCAGCGACCACCGATTGTCGCCGCTAGGTGCGTCCTCATCGCCGTCAAGTTCACCGCCATCGACGCCAGTCGGGTTCGCCGCCGACGAGCCCCCTGGTCTTCACTGTTGACGTTGCTGCTCTTGACTTTTACCGTTTATTGCTCTTGCAGTTTCTGTTGCAGTTCTCTTTCTATTGTTGCTGAGTTTCTCTATTGCACGTAGTATACACTTGTTACTTCGTGTGTTCGTGGGTTCGTTGCTTCGGGATTTTCATCCCGTTATTCTTGGTATTCAATTTCATCGTCCAAAAGGCAAGTCACTTTTCCTCTTGAATTGTTAATTGTATCAAATTCACGTTTTATTGAAATTCCGCAAGTCGATCTAATCATTTATCGTCTCATTGTATTGATTATCCTTCGTTGGGTCTATTGAGGGTTTACACAAGCTAATCCCATTATTCTTGACTTCGTGCCACTTTTGACTCCAAATATTGAATCTTTCATGCATTCATGTAGAATTGATAATAAGGTTAATCATATAAATAACACAATTAATTATTGTAGAGATAATTGCTACGTTGTATGTGTGATTAATCGATTAATGTTGGATGTTGTTAGAATTGTGTATTTGTGTGTTTTTAATTGAATTTATCATGCTATTACACCTTTCATGTTGATTACATAATTTATTGACTATAGAATTGATACCCATCATATTTAATTAATTTACTTCATGAAAAATATCCAAAATCCTATATGTTACTTGCTGACTGTATATTGTTTGTTATTTTCGACCCAGTAAATGATCTTAAAATGAATAACTTTCTGAATGAGAATTGTAGCTTTATCTTTCTAATTTCCAGAACATCATTAATTTCTGAATTCCAAGTTGTGTAGCGAAAGTTATGCCCATTTTACTACAGCTGTATTTTTATTTCCAGATTTTCAGATTCTTGTATCTTTCATGTTTAAACTGTTAAAAGGCTGATCAAATGTTAAAATATTGCTCTGAAAATTTCCAGATTGTTACTTAACATGTTTAGGAGTTTAACCAATATTTTTAATGAATTTAATATTGAGTTTTGCTGATTCTAAAAATTATAATAACTTGATGTTAAATTTCTGCCTGAACATATAATCTGTAAAGAATGGTGTGTTTGACCTAGCTACTGTTGTTGGATTTTGAACTTTAAATATGCGTTGGAACAGTGTGGAAATCTAGTTTTCATAATTTCTGACAGTTTCAATTTTCGAGTTCTGAAACAGCGGAAAATTCTATTTTTGTACACACTACTCTTGCTGTCGAGAAATTCGTTTTCCAAATTTTCTTAATATAAGTATATATATATATATATATATATATATATATATATATATATATATATATATATATATATCATTGTCATTGTATTGCATGAATTGAAGAGTATATGTTGCATTGCATGATTCTAGTGTCCTATTGTCATCATTCTAATTGTCCTATCTAAGTTATCGTCCTATTGTTCCCCCATTGTTACTATTGTCCATCTAATGTCTTATATTTGCATATTGTATTGTATTGTTGCATCGATAAAACTGTTAATCAAGCCGGGGTTTAAGGATGACCTAGTAGTGGAAAATATATGAGATTATACTCGGAAGGGAGCTCGTGATTTCCCTACAATTACTAATTGACTGAATGACTGAATAACTGGATAACTGCATATTGTTCCATGGATATTAATACTGAATAACTAAATGACTGAATGACTGAATAACTAAATACTGAAGAGGATCGTTTACATCGTTCCCGAGTACATGAACTATAAAATCTACCACTAAGTCTAAACGTAACTTGTTTGTATGTAGCAACCATGTGGTAAATTAATGGGACACATGAAGTGCTACATTAGTTAGAATTAAAATAATTAATAGACTTAAGAATTGACACGGCATTAACACTGCATATTGTTCATCATTGTCCCTATTGATATCGAATCTTGGCTAAGTGTTATTGATATTGATCATTGAATATTGTTATCGATTATTGAACCATTGTTTATACCAAATTGTATCGTTTATCATGATATTGATTATTGCTATTGTCCAATGTTATTGATTCCTATTGATCTGTTGAATTCATTGTTATATCGTTATTGGATTGTTCCTTGCTTTCTCTACTTGCTGTCCATGACTTGCTCTAAGGATAATTTTTTCCTTCTTTTTAGATGAAGTGTTTACAGGTAATGAAGGAGAATTGCCTGCTAGGATTGGAGAATAGACATTCTGAAGATTTAATGTTTTCTAATTGCTTATTGTTTTATCGAACTTAATGTATTGAGACTTATTATTATTGAGATGGATTTATTATTGTATTGGGCTTATGACCCGAATATTATTATTTGTTTCTAGACGTTGGTTTATTGTATTTAGATATTTCATATTGCTTCATTCCAAGTATTATTGTTCATGAGATTATTATTATTGCCTACGCAATTGTTCTGTATTGATTATAATGTTGAGTTGATCGTATAAACAGCTTATTGGTGACGTTAGTCATTCACTGGACCAATGTCATGTGCTCGTATTCTGTATTTTTGGGAAGCGGGGCGTGACATTCACCTTGTATATTTTTGCAATACTTTTACCTTGTTTTGAGCAGACAAAGTATTTTGTTCTCAATTCTCTTGTGTTCCTATCCAAATTTGTGCTCGCTTTCCGAACAGAAAAGCCTCCAAGCTTTTTATATGCATAGTAAAAAAAATTCCCTTCCTCTAATGATGCAAACTTCATTCCAAGTTTCAGCTGATTAATATCATCTACAATTGGTGTCCACTCACCATGGTCATATTCTCTTGCTGTTTTAGGAGTCAAACTCAATGCCTGTTAAAAAAAATTTGAAACTAGTTAGTTCAGGAGTCAACAGTAATAAAAAGAAAACTGTTATATATTTGGAGTTAGTTGTTGCATGTATATAAAGAAAATTAATTCTTTTTGCTAACCAACCTCAACTACATCTAAATCTGAATATGAGATATTATCATTGTTAGGATCTCCAAAGTTCTTGCTTGTTGCTCGTTCATCAAGAAATGCATCCTTCGTGTGCCTTGTTTCAAACCCTTAAGGAAAAAAAAGGATAAAACCAAACAACAATTAATTTTAGAAGAGTAGTAATGTCAATATTTTTAATAGTATTGTTATCTATACCTATCTCATGTTCTTCACTGCCTTCAAATACTTCATGTTCTTCCTCTAAATGTTCAATATACAGTACAAGCTTCTGCAGGTTTTGATGCTCTGTGAAGGCATCATGCATTGACTCATCTGTATTAATAAGTATGTAGCCATCGTCGACTGAGCTTTCGTTCATATTTGAAAAGACTATAATCTTCAAAAAATTCACACTCCACCATTATTTCTTTTATCAAACTCATGTAGATTTGGGGATTAGGATTTGGGTGAAGATTTGGGGATTAGGGTTTAGGGTTTGAATAAAGATTTGGAGGATTTGGATGTAGTTTAGAGCTTCTCACAAACCCTAATACTTTCTTAGGATTTCTCACAAACCCTAATGTTCATTTATGATCTCACACACACAAGAGGATAATGAAGAGCAACAACTTAACACACGAACCTCACACTATGGCTCCTACCAACTCCCAATCCCACTACCCTCTCCATGCTCTCCCCTCTCCTCTGCCTCACCGGAAACCCCCTGTTGACTACTGTTAAAAACCGGCCTCTCTAACCTCCCCTACCCTCCCTAACCCTCCCTTTGTTTGTCTGCTTTCCTTACCCCACTCCTAACGCCACCCTGTTTCGCCACTGCCCAACCGTTCCCACCACTTCTTCAGCCCAGCAATCCTTTCTCTGCCGTTCAGATATGCCACTTACGGAGGCGGAACTGTGTGGGTACGGACCCAATGAGAGGGCCCGTTACCCCAACAACTCCAACACCCCCCCTGCTACGAATCCACCACCTCAACTCGACCCTCATACTGGGGTGTTTCAAAATTAGAAACAGGACGGTGGCACTTCAGTTTCTCGCAATGTCAGCCCTCCTCGTGATCCGACATCTGCGGGGACTCATCACCGTGATGTGGATCCCCATAGGCTCAGGCGCGCGCTCTCCCCAAGGCGGGCACACCGTAGTGCACTCCATGGCCGGGGGAGAGGCGAGGCTCGTCATCGCCAGTATCGGGAGTCTCCACCGAGGGGAAGGGCCCATGATGAGGGTCCTCCTACTCGCTTCAGAGAGAGAAGAAGAAACCCCCCCCACAGTCCTGCAATACCCTAGGCAGAGCGGCTCAGATTCATTTCCCAGGGAGTACCGTCGCTCTCCTCAGGGGACAGTGAACAAAGCATCAGAAACCTTTATTTCAGTACCTCACCTCCCTCATGCTACCAAAACCTCAAACACGTCACACAACACCAATGCGACTTTGCCTCACCCCATCCCCAACTCTCTATCTTCTGTCCTTCCCTCTTCCATCCGACCAGCCACTCCTAGCCTCGCTATCCAGTCCATCGAGAAGGCTCCAGACCATCCAACGGACTCCAACGTTTGGGCCCAACGAGGGGAGCCAAACGGAGGGCCTACTGAAATGGTGGAATGAGCGCGAGAAGAGGAGGAGGCGGAGAAGTGGGTGACGGTGGCCAGAGGGGGTAAGAGAAAGCAATACCCATCCTCTCCTCCAACCCATCAGGAACCAAAAGTCCACAACCTTTCTTTCAGAAATGCTCAAACTACTCTAAGGGAACATGGTAAGAAAAAGATGCGGAAAGGAAAAAAAAACCCGTCCCGTGCTTCAATTGTGGGGATCTTGGTCATTTCCGCTCGGAATGTACCAAAGAGGTACGCTGCATTAGGTGCTTGAAATGGGGCCATATGTCCTACTCGTGTACCAACGACAACGGCTCCAATCTGGAGGAGGACAGGCCAGTGGTCAGAGGGGTGTCGCCGGAGAGCCCCACCAGGATCAAACTTGCCCACAGCTTAGCGGTTATCAAGCATGAAGAAGACTGGCTTCGTAAATGGTGTGCGATTGCCAAGATCCGGTCGGGGTCTCCCTCCGAAGTGCATTTCCTCAACGCACTGAACCTCAAATGGCCTTTGCGTGCCGACAAGGACTGGGTGGTCAAAAAACTGTGTCATCAGCAGTTCCTGATCTCTTTCCCCAAGCCGAAAAAGGTTTCGGAGGTGGTGAGCCTAGGGAAGGTCGACTTTGGACACTTCCAAGCTGTCTTCAGTGAGTGGTCGCCAACATTCGGTGCGGAGCTCCCTCAGGGAGATCGCTACTGGATTTGGATACATAATATTCCTCTTCACTTCTGGAAAAGAGAAGCGATTCAAGAAATTATCTCGGAGTTTGGGTTGGTGGAGGAGCTTGATGAGAAGACGAGGCGGCGCTCCGACCTAATTTCGGCAAGGGTGTTGATACGAAGCTCTGACATCTCTCTGATGCTGCGGTTCGCAAAAATCTTTTCTTTTGAGGAAGCTTATTTAGTTAGATTCGTGCTTGAGAAGAGGGTCGAAGCACTGCCGAAGAACCAAGCCCCTCAGCCGACTGTGAATCTCAGAGACAACCGTAGTTACAAACAAGTACTTTCGCCATCAAATAGCCTCACTATTGACGGTTCTCATGAGATTGAAAGAGCTCACCGAGAGGTTATCAATGCGGCCATGGCTTCAAAGCAGCAACAGGGGATTTCGGTGGGTGAGAGGCGGCCACAAAAGAGTCTCCCGTACACCGGAGGTCGAGAACCTTGTCTAACCGGTAAATCCAAGGGTCAACAGCCACCAGGGGCCATCAACTCAGCGGAGAGACCAGTGACTGCTCTCAACCACTCCCTGGAAGCCTGCACTGACACTATGGAGAGAGGACCAGTGTGCACAGACAAGCAGGTGGGGAAAAATCCAAAAAACTCCGACATGCAACCTCAGAGAAAGGGTCTGGTGGGGAGTAGCGACAAAGGGGGGATGCCGACAAGCGCTAAGCCAGTCTCAACCAGAGAGTGGGTGATGAAAGGCTGGTTTTCACCAGGGACTGTAAAAGTGGCGAAAAAAGAAGCTTCTGTGAAGCCTGCAGCCAAAGATACTGAACCCCCTCTGGAGAAAGAGCAGATCAGTACCCTGAGCGTTCACAGCAAAAGCAACACAGAGGAGAGAGAGCTTGTAGTGGAGGGAGGGGGCTGTGGAGCTGTAGAAATGGGTGGTCAAAAGGGGCTTTCGGAGCTTGCTCAGAAAGGGAAAGAAGAAGATGAAGCAATTGGGAAAGCCAGGGATTCGAAGGGAGTCGATGGGATTTCAGAGGGGCTGTCATTTCAAACCGCACCAAGGCCCAATATACTTTGGACAGGTGGAGATGTTTTCTCGAATTCCTATACTCACCAAGTATTGACAGCACCCACCGTTGTTACAACGTATGAAGAGACGCCACATGGCAATGGCGGTAATGTTACCGCCCAAAACGACTCTTCGAGGAGCGGCAGTCTCGTGGTGTGCGGTAGGGTTAACCGCAGAGGAGGGGTACACGATAAAGGCGTGGATGAGATCTATACGGGGGAGATTTCTAAAGGGAATGGTGGCTCTGTTATAGATTTGTGTGGGCCCAAAGAGGGGTCCATACAGCCAATTAATGTACCCAAGTCAGGTGTGTTTGTAAGCCCCACTAAAGTCTATGGGCCCATAGAGGGGTCCAAGACACTTCGTCTCACTCCTTCTCCATGTGATTTAACTGTCTTCCCAAAGTGTACGGAGTGTGGGCCCATTGAGGGGCCCATTATTAAACACAAAGTTGATACTAGTGGGCCATCGGCGATTGCAGGGCTCACGGAGGGGTCCGCAATGTCAGTGCCCAGTCTACAACTTCTAAGTCAAATATCAGATAGTGAAGAAGACCCAGAAGGGCGGTTGAACCTGGACGTTGATTTCACTCTTTCAGACGATGATTCAGAGGACTTAGAATTCGTTGCAGATACACAAAGGGAATGCTCGCCAGAGATGGTTTTAGCCACACTGCCAGAGTCTGCGCCCAGAGGTAGCTCAGGATCGTCGCATAGGTCAGTTGGGTGCAGAGTTCAGCGAGCGCCTAAGAGGGCTCACGCGGAGTCCCTGGATGACTTCTTGGAGAGAGCTACGGCCGCAAAAGCAGCTAAACACGTCAATGGAGGTACAAAAACTTTTCTTGCTAATATTTTAAATTTCATGTCAGACTCTGAGGTTTTTTTATTAGCTGTTACCTGTGGTCTAGAAGTTTGTGATAAAGAACGCAATGCGTTTCTTCTTAACAAAATGAGGGGTTGGGAATCTGAGAGGGCGAAACCTAGTGACCTTAGGGATCTAGGTAATAACTCCGGGGGGATTACCATCTCTGAGGGTGAGTCCTGCCTGATGCCCTCGCACACTGTAACCTCGGACACTTTTTCCCAATGAATACACTATTCTGGAACGTCCGGGGTCTGGGGGATAAAGGCAAAAGAGATATGGTTAGAGACGTTATCACGAAGTCCAAGGCAGAGGTGGTTGGGCTTCAGGAGACCAAACTTAGTCATGGGTCTAAACTCAAGAGAGTAGGGGGGAATAGAGTCAAGGAATGGGTCTTTCGCCCAGCCATGGGGGCCTCAGGGGGAATTGCCATTGGTTTCAACTCGGACCTACTCTCCTGTTCCGAGGTCCATAATGGTACATTCTCCCTGACTGCACGACTGGAACGACAATCGGATAAGTATATGCAGACGATCACGGTTGTGTATGGACCCAACGTGGCTTCACAGCGGGACGCCTTCTGGCAAGAATTGGTCGATATTCGGCTCCGTTGGCCGGGAGCCTGGATTGTCTGGGGGAATTTCAATATTACCCGATTTGCATTCGAACACAAGGGTAGAGGCTCCAGCGACAGGCACAGAGCTGAGTTCAATAGGGTGATTGCAGATCTTGAGTTGATCGATATCCCTATTAATGATAGGCTCTTTACCTGGTCTAATATGCAGTCTTCTCCGATTTTGGCTAAATTGGACCAGATTTTGGTATCTATGGACTGGGAGGCTAAGTTCCCCCTTGCAACTGCTAGATCGATCCCTAGACCTACGTCAGATCATACCCCAATCCTTCTTGATCTTGGGCTTCAGGAAGTCAAAAGATATAAAAAAATTCAGATTTGAGAAGGCCTGGCTGGAGATTCAGGGGTTTCACCATCTGGTGATGGAAAACTGGGCACTCCCAGTGTCGGGTGCTGACGCGGCAGCTAGATGGTGTGAAAAAATTCGCAGGCTTAGAAAGCAGCTTCGTAAATGGAACCGATCTAGGTTCTCGACCATCTGGCGGGCTAAAGATTCCTTGTTGGAAGATATTGATGAACTTGAAAGAGTGGAGGAGTTGAGAGATCTGTCACAGGAGGAAAGGAATAAACTTCTGGAACTCCGGGAGAATATTGCTTATCTCTATAAGATGGAAGAAATTAAATGGCAACAAAGATCTAGAATTTCGTGGCTCAAAGAGGGAGACGCGAACACAGCCTTCTTCCACCGAATTGCAAGTGCAAGGCGCAGGTCTAATCTTATTCTATCCTTAGAAACTAGATCGGGAATGGTACAAGATGAGCAAGTTATCTCCACAGCCTTCCAAGGATACTACAAGGAGCTCTTGGGGAAGCAGAATGACTTCAGGGTTCCACTTAGGTATGACTTCTGGCAGTCATATCAGAATGAGTCGGCACCTTCACTAGACTGTCTTGAGGTGCCATTTTAGGAGGAGGAAGTTAAAAATGCCATCTGTCACATGGGAGCAGACAAGTCGCCAGGGCCAGACGGTTTCCCAATGATGTTCTTCCAAATTTTCTGGGAGGAAATTAAAGGGAACTATATGGCATTGCTGGATGACTTTTTCAACAACAAGCTCAGATTGGGAATGTTCAATTTTGCGGAGATTGTCCTTATTCCCAAATGGGAAGTGTCGTCCAGAGTGGGCGATTTTAGGCCAATCAGTCTCATAAATTGCTCGGCAAAAATTATCTTTAAACTCCTCGCAATCCGCCTACGGAATATTATGGACAGCCTTATCAACAAAGCTCAGTCGGGATTCATTAAGGGCAGAAATATTTTAGATTGTGTTGCCACGGCGGAACAAGTTATCCACCGTTGCCATACGACCAACTCCAAGAGCTTTCTTCTTAAGTTGGACTTTGAAAAAGCTTATGACTCGGTCGATTGGGAGTGCTTGTTGGAGGCACTCAGAGGTAGGGGCTTCGGGAATAAATGGATCTGCTGGATCAGACAGTGCTTGCAGTCTAGCAAAACGGCCATATCGGTGAATGGTAAGTCGGGCCAGCCGTTCCCCTGCAGGAAAGGGCTCAGACAAGGGGATCCGCTTTCACCGCTCTTATTTACTTTAGTAGCGGATGTGCTCAGGCTTATGCTGGAGAAATGCCGAGAAAAAGGTTGGGTCACGCCAGTGGCCAGCAACGCGTCTACTCAAGGGTGCTCGATCCTGCAATACGCAGATGACACCCTACTCTTTGGGAATGGGTCTAGACGAGAAACTGCCTGCTTTAAAGGGGCCCTTTATTGCTTTGAGGCCTGGTCAGGCCTGAGGATTAATTTTCATAGGAGTGCGCTGATTCCAATCTCTCTCTCCGATGTTGAAGCAGGGGAACACGCGAACATTTTGAATTGCACTACGAGTGGCTTCCCAATCAAGTATCTAGGGTTACCACTCAGGCCCGGGAGATTAACTAAAGCAGATTGGTTACCTATCATTGACAGGGTGGAAGACAGACTGTCGGGTTGGAAAGGAAAATCTTTGTCCATCGGGGGCAGAGTGGTTCTCATCAATTCAGTGCTGTCTAATTTACCTATCTACTACATGTCATTTTTTTGAGCTTCCGATATGGGTAATCAATAGGATTGATAGGATTCGAAAACGTTTCCTTTGGAAGGGGGCAGACTCGAATAAAGGAGGCTATCACCTAATCAAGTGGAGTATCGCCTGCATGAAAAAAAGGCATGGAGGGCTAGGCATTATAGACCTCAGAGATATGAACTTGGCCCTACTGGGAAAATGGTGGTGGAAGGTCTTCCACAACAGCGGGGAAGGCTGGAAGGACTTCATCCAACCGTATCTTAGAAGGAAAGGTACAAGAGCCCTGGGTTTCCGAGTAGGGGCTAAGGTTTCGCGCTTCTGGAAGGGAATTGCCAAGGTTAGCGGCCCCTTTAACTCGGCAGTATCGTCGAACATCGACAATGGCCGGTCTACCAGATTCTGGTGGGATAGGTGGTGTGGAGACCATGCACTGAAGGATGTGTTTCCAGACCTGTATGAGAGGTCGTCTCGACCGAATATGTCCGTGGCCGACGGCTGGAAAAGAGGAGGTTGGAGACCGGCGCTCCGAGGTACGTTAACGCCAAATACTCATCAGCAACTGCTTAACATGCAAGCACACATTGCGCGGGCAGGCGCAAGATGCACTCAAGGCCCAGACCAGAAGCGATGGGGACTCGAGAGTAAGGGTGTTTTCTCGGTGAGATCTCTGTATCACCGGATCCACTTTCGAGGGTGCAGACCCGGCTGGGCACAGGTGTTGTGGAAGGTGAAAACACCGCTTAAAGTCAAGGTTTTCTTATGGCTTGTTCTCAATAATGTCATCCTCACTAGGCAGAACCTGGCCAAAAGGCAACCACAGGTGGCGACCAACTGTGGATTCTGCAACGCACCGGTGGAAGATTTAAATCACCTGTTTATTAACTGCCCTAGAAGTAAGGCAACTATGGTGGAGGTACTCCGAGCCGTTGGTACAGGGGACTACCCAGGTGCATATGAGGACTTGTGGATTGGTCCTAAATTTGCATCGTTTCGTCATGAGATGAAGGAGGCATGGTACATTGCAATAGCAGCGACAACATGGGTGTTATGGCTTGACAAAAATAACTTTTATTTTTGTACTTCATGTAATAGTATTTCTGGTAATTTGACTCACATAATGCATCTAATCTCTTTTTGGGCTACAGCTGCGGCCACCGGGGCAAGAGGGAGGATTGCCAAAGTTTTTCAGGTTGAGGAGTTTGACGATGAGGAGGTAGAGATCGGGCCAACGCTGGATTGAGGGACTGGTTGCACCAGTCATGACAGAGCGTTCCAGATGGGGTTTTGTTTCTCTATACTGTCCTCTCGGGTTGCTGGAGGTTGCGTAGTTAGACCCACCCCCCAGGGTTTGTTGGGGGGTATGTTTGTTTTCTCGTTTTTTTTCTGCACTGTATCTTGTTTTGTACTGTTGTTTTGTACTGTTGTTTTGCTCTGTTGTTTTCTCCCGGTACGCCGGGGTTGTTTTATTAACATCTTATTAATGAAACAGGGTGGCTTTATTCCACCTTTTCCCTAAAAAAAAACAACTTAACACACAATAATTTTTTTAATTAATAATAGCATTTTTTTCTCATTATTCTCAAGGCCTATATATAGGCTCAAAACAAAATTTCAATACAAATCTCCATAATATTATAATGCATAAAATAAATGGTGCAAATTGTATATAAACTATATATGGCTAAAATCTCAAAACAAAACAAAACAAAACAAAACAAAACCAATATCCTCATCAGTTTAGATGATGACGGGTAGATAGAAACAATTTTTATTTCCGTGCTTCATGTAATTCTATTTCTGGTAACCTTACTCTTATCATGCATCTGATTTCCTTTTGGGCTACAGCTGCTGCCTCAGGAGCGAGAGGGAGGATTGCATGGGTCTTCCAGGTGGAAGAATTTGACGATAAGGAGATAGAGTTCGGGCCGACTCTGGATTGAGGAGTGCACCCGCCTTACTACCCAGTTGCGTCAGCGGCACTCTCTGTGTCTATATATGTTGTTTCATTTCTTAGTACTTTGGTTGTCTGAGGTTTAGATGTTGAAACCCACCCCCCAGGATTCTGTTGGGGGTTTATGTTTTATTTCCTGTTGTCTGAGGTTTAGATAATGAAACCCACCCCCCAGGGTTCTGTTGGGGGTTTATATTTTATTTCCTGCACTGCACTTTTGTTATCTCCCGATTCTGCGGGGTTGTTTATTAATCTCTTATTAATGATACAGGGTGGTGTTATTCCACCTTTTAACTCAAAAAATATCCTCATCAGTTTCTGTTGTCCCAGAGTTGAAATAGGTTAAAGAAAACTGAAAAAATTGTATCTCCTTTTATGTAATGAAGGATACATCAAATATTGAAACTTAAATTTCAATTATACAATAAGAGCTTGTACCTTTAAATGGATAGCCAAAACAAAGGGCTACATGAGGATCCCAGCTTCAGGCAAGTAATACTACTAATTTTCTCCCTGACCTACATAGAAACAAATTTAAACTGTGAATGGCCTGTAGGCTGTAGATTACTGAAATTCAGCAAAACAGTTGATGAATATATTTCATAATACATATTGGAACACAAATTGTTCTTTCTTTTGAAGAAACGGAAGACAAATTGTTAAGCCTCTCCATTTTGAGTCGGTAGGTCACAAGTTTCTGGCGAACCAATAGAATGGAGGATGTTTACTATGCGGGCACTATCTCCACCTTATTAGTTCAAACAACAGATGTAAACACACAAAGGTACATGTTAACAACTTCATGTGAAAACTAGCAAAAATAATTCTAAAAAAGAACAAAGTTACTGGATAAACCAAGAAAAATCAGAACAGTTCAGCTGCCAAAAAGGAACTTCAGATTTCAAACGGTACAGAGATAACCCTCCTCAACACCAAACCAATTTCATTTGACAATCAACACGATAAATATCATAAACATCGTTTTACAAGATCTTCAGATCCGTTTCTTCCCAATTGGCAGAGGAAATTATTGTACTGAAACCAAAGTCAATCATAATTCTACAACAATGGTAAAGGCCCCTCCATTAACCAATTTAACGTTATCAAACGGGGACAGGGGGCTTGAGAAGAGCTAGGGTTTCTTTTATTTTCTTGAACGCTTCTTGTAGCGTCGATAGAGATGCAGCATAGGAGATTCGAATGCACCTGTCATCGCCGAATGCATCCCCAGGGACAACAGCAACCTGCATAAACAAATATGTTCAATAAATAAGTTTGCACTTCCTGCAAATATCACATTCTTTGACACTACACAACTCTGGGGGAAGCATTTCCACCTCAGATCTTTAAGAGAATATTTCATCATGTAGGTAATTGATTTCTGCATAAAATCAGATGCAATGCATTGAATTGTCTCTTTATAGTACCTGCCCCTTATCCAAGAGGAATCGGCAAAGAGACTCTGAGTTGCTTATAGTTCCAAACTCTTCTATTTCTGTTCCATAGTAGCAGCTGAAATCCATGAACAGATAAAATGCACCCTGCAAGCACATAAAATAAAATAATTAAGCAAAAAAGCATATACGGAGCATAGGAAAAAAAAACATTGTAGCAAAGAGTAAAGGGTTTCGCTTCATTGTACCATTAAATAGGGCACACATACACTGTTGCATTCAACTATTTTGGTACAACATATGCTAGTTTACGCTGTGTACACTATTTTATACTATATTTTACCTATATTATGGTATCTAAATCAGCTAACTGCGAAAAAGAATTAGTGAAATTATGGTGTTAAGCCAACAACATTTGTCTTACTTGTTAAAAAACTATTATAAGAATATTGTAGCTTGAGACATTTCCAAATTCGAAAAAGTTAAAATACATGTAGCTTATGTTTTATGCTACAGTTTTTACAGTTTGCGTTGTTGAGAGTTGTGTAACACCGCAGTTTTGCACTTGCTCAAAACTGATTTTGAATGAAGTAATTATGAGTGTTTTACCTGGGGTTCTGTTATCTTAACACCCTCTAACTCCCCAAAGCTTTTCACTAGGTAGTCTCGTCGCTCCCTGAATGCTTTCACCATCGTCGCAACTGCTTCACCACCAGCATACCCCAAGCCTAGAGCCGCAACTCCTGCTCTCTGTGAAATACTGCTGGCGCCGGATGTCAACTGCAGTATATTAAAGTTTTTTGGGATATAGGTCAGCAATAAAGCAAAGACAAGAATGAGATGGCTTTGCAATTTTACTACATTAGTCAAGTTGTCGGTTGTGACCACATAAACATAATTTGTACGAACTTTTGGTACAACAATATCAAGTAAATTAGTTACAGAATTCTTAAAAGGAAAAAAAATAGTACTGAAAAAAGGTACTGATTAGAGAAACTTGGAAGAGCAACATACTTGGCTCTGGATCTTCCCACATGCTGCTAAAAAGTGTTTAGGGCCGGCGAGGTATCCAAGTCGCCAGCCAGTCATTGCAAATGCCTACAAAATTGCAATTACTTACCTATTTTAGTTAATATTATTAATTAGTGCGATACATGGTGTTTGATTAGAAACAAAATTTGTCAAGGGCAATTTATAAACATAATAAGGTCTTTTTTGTATAATACCTATCTAATATAGATTAACAATATAGATTAACATTCCTATTCTTTTTTAAAATAAAAATACAAATAAAAAAATAGTGTAGGAATGCCAACCATGCACAGAAATTATCCCAAATATCAAGGTTTCTCCATTGGATTTATTAAAAAGATTAAACCACCCTGCACCATCACACGTTCAGTAGCCTGAATTATCATACAAAATTTGGAGAAAAAACCTGGACCATTATTTTATAATTGAGCACAAAAAACACAGAACCAGATATTCTTAAAAAGATAAATTCGATCCCAGTGTGCAGATTTTAAAATTTAGTTATGGTTTTGTAAATACATGAACTTGTGGAACTAGAAATAGTAGTCGGGATAATTGAAGGGCTTTCATGTTTCAAAACATCCTAAATTTTGAATTATACCATGTGTATTTCTTGTTCGGTATGATGATATCATTATCATATTGAATGGATGGTTTCTCTACAAAATGAGAAATAGCAATCCAATTTGTCACAGTATACTGCAGAATGACAATAATGATCCCATAGAAGGGTAAATTACTTATTGGCTATTGAGGCCATTAAAGGTTGACCACAAGCAGCAGCTAATACACTTTGAGTTGACTAGCAAATTAGATAATATTCCATGTAATTACTTACCTTGGAGAACCCATTCACAGTCAATGTTCTTTCATACATGCCAGGCAACGAAGCAAAGCTTGTGTGTTTTGCTGGAGAATATATAATATGTTCATATATCTCATCAGATATAACCTGAAATGAAGAACACAAAAGTTCAATTGGGTTAATGTAAACATGGTAAATACCTTTTTGATAACTTATCAATAAAAGATGTGGAAGTGCCTCATCAATAAAAAAAACTCACCAAAAGCCTTGGATGCTTCCTAACTACATCAGCAATCTTCTCAAGCAACTCCTTTGGATAAACTGATCCAGTAGGATTTGATGGAGAACAAAGAATGAGAAGCCTTGACTTATCGGTGAGTTTTGAAGCAAGCAACTCCGGTTTTAGGAGGAAATTATCTGATATCTCTGTCGGAATAATTACTGGAGTAGAATCAGCCAACCTAGCCATTTCCGGATAACTGACCCAATATGGTGCAGGAACTATAACCTTAACAAAAGAGAAAAAAATGTTATAACATGGTTCAAAACTCTGTATAGGGTTCAGGAAGGACCTTCTGATATATGTATCAGTTTCTGGATAATAAAAAATATTGATTTTTATCACCTCTATCAAAGTTTTTTGAAGATTTGATTAAAACTCTTATAGAGTTGAATATTTAAAACATAGAAATGAACCTTCAGTCCATTTTTTGTTGAACGTATAACAAAAAATTATAATTATTATGTTTATTTTTCATGTTCATCTATAAACAATTTTTTTAAGTGTTTGTTCTATTACAAATTTATACTATAAGAATCCAAAACTTAAGTTACAAGGTTATACTATAAAAGACACCTTTATAAATAATATTAAAGTATTTGTGTATTGTGCTATTGCTATCCCGTTTGTGCTTTACCGGTTGAGTAGTCTCATTCTTGTTCTCTCTCTCATTCGTGCTGTCCACATAGGTTGTGCATGGTGCTAACATCACAAAAAAATGTTTTATAACCTATGATTCAATTGATTGCTGTTCAAAATTTTATACCAAAATCCAAGACAACTCGGGCGTATTGTCTCAGACTCGATCAATATTTCAAGCCATGGTTAGTGATCAAACAGCATCACAGTGGACAGGAAAAGGTTGTTCAGAAGCAAATTAAATACATTAATCGCTTTGCTATAAGTCACTTTAATAACTTCTACTGTCAAGGAAAATAAAAGAATCAAGCTCTGATGCAAGTCAAATTTCATTTCCAGTCATGCAAACAATATTGACATAAATGTCTGGCATGTCATTCAATTTAGGCCCTGGCAAATGTAAGATCATTTTTTGAAGAAGCCTCATACTTTGCTATCATACTACAATCAAAACCATTGCAAAAATCCAGAGAATAAAAGGACTGAAAAAAGGAAATCACTAGGGAAAGACTGAATCTTCACCTCATCTCCTGGTGAACAAACTGCCATAACCGCCTGAATGATACACTGCTTGGCCCCGTTACTCACCAGAATCTGATCTGGAGTATACCTCAGTCCGTTCTCCTCTATCACCAAAAATAACAATTAGTTCCCAATAATAAAAACAAATTAATAAAATTATAGTTACAAACTTACAATCGGATCTTTACTAACACAACTCCAAATAGAACAATTTTTATGTTGGCAATTTTCGCACGTGACTACATGTTCAAAAATATGGCAAGCTGACCTTCTAACTTATGACAGATCGCCTTTCGCAACTCCATAGTCCCAGTATTGGGAGTGTACCTGGTGTAGCCATCACGAATAGCATTTATCCCAGCCTGAAGAATAACCAAACAAAATCACCTACCATAACAAAATTACACGAAATATCTCCATTCGACCTAGACAATATTTTAAGAAGAAACGAAAACTACCTTGATCAACTAAATTATCAATGGTACATGAAATCTAATCCCAAAAATGTCAAATTCATATGGATCACGGATGTTTGTATTTGATTTGATACAATACACCCTATCCCAGGGATGTTTCAATTCAACTGTACATTTGTACTTTTCCCAAATTGCCATTTGATAAAAAATTTCACTACACTATTTTATGAAAGGTCGAATAGAAATTCTGCATTTGATTATGCAGGGAAGAATACAAAAATCCCAAATTCATCTATGTGAATCAAAATCTTCCCATTATGAGAACCTGATTCCATGTCAATCTCTTTTTCTCAGACATCCAAAACACCTAAGATGACTATCCAAATTACCAACAAAAAAGGAATTAAAAAGACGAAAACCGGTTTTAAACCCCTACTTTCAAACCAACTTTACTTTCACACCCACCACCTACTCAATTTCAACCTTATGTTATATTAAGAGCATCTGTAGTCGTTGGCTAAAAACTCATTTTTTGCAAAATTTGGAAAAAAAAGATTGCTGCAGTCGTTGGCTAAATACCCAAATTTTGGGTTCGAGGGAACAGTAGCCAGCTATATTTGGGAGAAGACATCGGTTTTTTGGAAAAAATAGCTGACGAAAGATCATCTTTTGTCCGTTCAAAATTTAATCCCAAAATTTGATCGTACGAGAGATGATCTTTCGTCCGAAATATTTTTTTTCTAATAAAATGAACGGACGGGAAATGATTTTCCGTCCGATCAATTTTATAAATTTTTAAAAAAAATGGCTCGGACGGGAAATGATTTACCGTCCGATCGTTTTTTTAAATTTTAATTTTTTGTGTCTCGGACGGAAAATGAAGAACCGTCCGATCCATTTTTCCCCGAAAAGATTGAAGGGTGTTTTTCTATGGAATTTGGCTTATAAGAATTGTTATGCATACTCTTAGCTTTGAGATTGGTGTGAATATTGGGATCAAGGGCTGAGATGGAATGGGCCTATAAGAATTGTTATGCATACATATGCGTACAATTTTTTTAAAAATCTTTCTAAAAAAATTCCTCGGATGGGAGATCATCTCCCGTCCTTTTTTTTAATTTCGAAATAATTTTACTCTCAGAAATTTTACTCTTAGGAATTTTTAATTTTTTTTAAAAAATTTGGGACGACTAATCATCTCCCGTCCGTCGCTTTTTTAAAATCAAAACACATATTTTGGGTTCAAACAACTACCGCTCTAACCCAAATTTTCTATTTCTAAAAGCCACATACCCAAATTTTAACTCCAAACGACTACAGATGCTCTAACTTCTTTACCAAACCCACAAAATTCAATCCTTCACTCTTCCTTACCTACCACAAATCTAACCCAAACATCTCATCACCAATGCCTTCGACCACAATCCACTCCTCCAAAATCCAGCTACAAACCAAAACAACGACCCATCACGAACAAAAATCCCAACTAAGGTTCTGTTCGGTATTGATGTGAACAGAAAGTGTTGGTATCAAAAGTATTGTTAGGGAAAAAAATTATTTAACTTCAAATTTTTCCTAGTAAGTAAAAGCAATTTTTGAAAAGCTAAACACCATTTTAGTTGCTTTGAGAAAAAATGATAAAAATAGTAGTTTTAGAAAACGTAGTTTTGATTAAACACACTTTTTATTAAGTTTGCCAAATACCTATTTTGAACCTAAAAGAGCTTTCAGATCCATAAGCACTCTTAAAAACAATGCATTCCCATCTCAAAACGCCAACCCAAACCCCAAAATTGAGCCAAATTGAACTCCTCAAAAGCCAAACAAAATGGGAAGAAAATTTATACCTCCGAAATTGCAGCCGGGGTATCAAAATCGGGCTCCCCTGCTGCCAACCTGATGACCGGCACCCCAGCCTGCACCAGCGCCGTCGCCTTATCCGAAATCGCCATCGTTTTCGACGGTTTCACAGCCTCAACCCTAGGACTAATACTCAAATCCACCTTCAAATCCATTGCTTTCTCCGATTTCACCCTCAAAACCGACCAAGTACCGATCTTTACCCTCCTGCTACACAATTAAACGTCAATTATTTGATCAAAAAAGGAAATTTGAGAGATGGGGTATTAGGGTTTACTTACCTGGAGTTGGAGAGTGTTATGGAATTGGGGGAGAGTAATGGGGATTTGGAGAAAGAGAGGGTTTTGTCCATTGGAGTGAATTATTGGGGAATAAAGAAAATGGGGATAAAAAGAGGGGTGAGATCAGAATTTTGTCGAATTGGATGGTGCTTTTTGGTCGCTGTTGTTGCTGATGTTGCTGTGCTTTATAGTTGTTTTGGGCTTTGGAATCCGACAGTGAATCTACAACAACCCTTCCTGCTTCACCTACCCCCACATAACTACGTTGGAGGTTGGTGAACGATGACTATGAATTTTTGACTTGAGCTGAATGTATCTGCAGATGCCTTAAAACAAAATTATACCACTTCTACTATTCTATATTGAGAATGTTTTTTTTTTTTTATGTAAGCGGATAGAGTCAACAGATTTTGAAGCGTCTGGATAGTTTTGAATATATCCGAAAGTTATGTGTATGAATAGACAATTATATTTTTTTGTTTGGTGATTTTTTATGTTTATTATATTTTTCTATGCAGAATGGAGTTTGAAGAGTTACTAAGTCAAGATGTTCATACCGGTTGGAGAGACGTTGATGATGATTCTAAACCAATTGTTGGTTTACTATTTGCTACTTTAGAGGAAGGTAATGAATTTTATAAAAAAATATGCAAAATTAACTGGTTTTTCTGTTCGCAAATCTGCTACAATGATAGACACTACTACAAAGGAGAAGTATTCACAACTATTTGTATGCTCTAAGCAAGGTAAGCCGAAAACTTTAGAGGAAGGAGTGAATGTTGCCGATATTGAAGAACCATCTTCTTCAAATGTGATCAAGAGAAGGAGAAGGGCTGTGACTAAAGAAGAGTGTTTGGCTCAAATACGAATTCAAAAAGACGATGATGGGAGATGGTCAATCCGAAGGTTTGTTGAGGAGCACATTCATTCTTGTGTTACACCTAGAAAGCAACAGTTCTTAAGAAGTAATAGAACTGTTTTCAATGCACAAAAAAGTTTACTTAGTTCGTTCAAAGAAGCTAACATAAGAATTTCGGAGTTTATATCCTACATGGAGATAGAAAATGAGGGTTTCGGTAATATTCAATGTTCTGAAAAGGACATTAGGAATTCGATGCAAAAAGACAAGGATCGGAGTAGAGCTTATGATGTGGATCTATTGATGGAGCACTTGCAAGAGGAAAATGAGATGAATCCTTCTTTTTGTTTTCATTATAAGGTGGATGAAGACAACAAATTAACCCATGTCTTTTGGGCTGATGCTCTTGCCAGGAAAGCTTACAAGCATTTTGGTGATATGCTAATTTTTGATACTACATATGACACAAATCAGTACAAATTGGTTTTTGCTCCATTTACTAGAGTTAATCACCATGGTCAATCTGTCAATTTTGGTGCAACTTTCATAAATAAGGTTGTTTGAAAAATGGGGTGAAACAATGTGTGCGCCTCCACCTGAAGTTATTATTACAGATCAAGATCCCGCAATGGAAAATGCTATCCGACTATGTTTTCCTGGTTCCAGCCACAGGCTGTGTATGTGGCACATTCTTAAAAAGTTTCCCGATAAGCTTGGTGGACTGGGCCTTAATAGTGATTTTAGCATTCCATTTCATAGTTACATTTGGCATTCAGAGACACCGGAAGAGTTTGAGATGAGATGGAATGAAGTTATGAACGCTAATTTGTCTATTTCAGGTAACCCTTGATTTAATAAATTTTATTGTCGTTTAACTAATTTTTAGTAGTTTTAATACTTGATAAATATTGAAATTGCAGGTAATCCTTGGCTTTATGATATTTATGAGCTTCGTGAAAAATGGATACCAGCTTATGCTAAGCATATTTTCACTGCTGGAATTCGCACAACTCAAAGATCAGAAAGTATCAATGCTTTTGTCGATAAGTATGTTAATAGTAAAAATTCTTTACACGAATTTATTACGAGGTTTGAAAGGGCGATAAGGAAACAAAGACAAAATCAGTTAGCAGCAGACTACATAACTCTTCATACAAAACCAAAGCTGCAAACAGATTTAGAAATTGAGACACAAATGTCTGAGGTGTACACGAGAGAGAAATTTCATGTATTTCAAGATGAATTAGTTCAAAGCATGAATTATGCCTCTTTAATGAAAGATGATAATGGGAGTGTGCGGCACTATATTGTGAGGAGAATGGGAAAGTCACTAAAATCAGACAAAACAAGAGATGTGTTCTATAAAGGAATGGATGATGCTGGGTCCTGTACCTGTAGAAAATTTGTAGTTGATGGAATTCCTTGTAGACACATCCTTGTTGTTTTAAGGAATGAGTTTGTTGATTACCTACCTCAATCTTATATCTTAAAGAGGTGGACCGCCTCAGTAACTACCGAGATTGTATATGATGATGGTGGTGAAGAAATTATTGGTAGCTACGGCAGTCCACAAGATTTGGATATGGTGGAGTTGTCAAATGAAATCCACAAGTTGATGAGGATTGCTCGCTCATCCAAAAAGATGTGCCACAAGGCCAAAACATTAGTAGTTGCCGATATTGCAGAATTGCAACAAAATATGCCCCAAGAATTACAAGCAAGAAGCACTTCGTTACCTAAATCAGTAAACATTCATGTACCGGATTGCAAAGACCAAAGGTAGTGGGAAGCGAATTAAAGGAGGGAAGGAGAAAGCCATGGAGAAGGCCGTGAAGCCGTTAAGGAAGTGTCGTTTATACAAGAAGCTTGTTAATCATGACAGTCGCACTTGCCCTTTGAAGGAAAGGTTGGTATTTTCATACATAATTTATTTCAACTTTTGTCATATATAATATAATCTTATCTTTAATTTGTGCTTATTATTCGTGTAGTTCTAATTTGAATGAGTCACAAGCTTCAACTACTAGCTTATTCAAGAATGGAACCCATAACAGAAGAGGCTCCAAACATTGCATGAACTTTATTAGTTTATGTCTGTGGATTTTGTAGGTAAGTGTCTTTCATGATTTTAAATAATTTTTTTACCATATCTGTAATTATTATTCTTTAATTCCAAATAGCACATATGTTAAATTAATCGTTATGTCTTGACTGTTTGCAGGCAAACTGATGATGAATATAACAGACATGCATGCATTTTCTCCATCTTCGAAAAGTTGGTAAAATGATTTTGTTTATACAAATAATACCAAGTTAGTAGGCAGTGATGAAAAGTTTATGAATGCTTTTGTTTATGCATGATTTTGTTTATTCATGAGTTTTCTCTTTTGGAGTGGGTAGGCAGTGATGAAAACGTTATATAAGACAGGTAAAATAATTTTCTTTTTTTGCACCCTCCTACCAAGTTAGTGTGCAACTGAAAGGCACCCAAGAACATGAATTTCTGTTTACTATGTTTATGAGTTAGTCTATTATGAGATGGTGAGATGGGCTCCTTATCGTGAGCGGGAGTTATCAGATCTCTGATCTCGTTTGCTGGCAATCGAACGAGTCAGATTTGATCCCGTTCTCTCAACTCTTTTGTTGAGGGTAAAATGGTCATTTATGTCTCCTTTTCTTTTGGCACTATCGCTCTCAGCTCTCAACTAAATTTTATGCTTTACTGTGTTTTGTCAAGCATTTTCCTGTGTTTGTTGAGTTCCGTTGTGCACTCATTTGGTGTTAAAGTGATTGACTTGGAAGAGATGGAGATGCAAAACAAAAATTGGGTTGGAACTAGTAGGCATGGCTTAATTTAGCAGCCCTAGTGACAAACTTAAATTTCTGCATTTGACTCACTTATACTTGATTTATTGCAAATATTTCCAGCACTTGTGTAGGGTCCTACAAGTTATTGTTGTTATGAGCTTACACATTTTTTTGGTGGTGTTGTTGTTCTGAGCCTACAAATTTTTTTGGCTGTTGTTGTTGTTCTAAGCCTTCAAGTTTTGTTGCTGTTGTTGTTGTTCTGAGCCTACAAATTTTTGCATTTTGACTCACAAATTTTGTTAAGTTGGAATTTTCTATCAGAAGTCAAATTACTGCATCTGTATAACTTCAACATCATCATTAATTCCCGATAAACATATACAGTTGCATCAGCCATATGTATGAGTAAACATCGCAGATCACATCTAAATATGCTACAAATTTTCTTTCTCCTTTAAATATGACTTAATTACTGTTATTATTCTTTACACAAGTAGAATGCAGAGTAGTTTAACTGCTGGTTGCACAAGTGTTGTTGATTCTAGGATGACTTCTCTGGTCCGTAGTCTGAGATTAAGTTAAGCGAATATACAGCAAAACTGAATGTTGAGCTAGTTCCCATCTGGTTAGTGGAAAAAATTAGTTCAGATTTGTCTTCTCAATTCCCACTAGATAATTTGTTCTCTACCTTCTAGCAACATTAATTGTGCTTGTTCAACACATCTTGCTTATATAAATTCTTGTTATAATGTACTTGATGCGGTTTATTTCTGGGAGACGTGTGGATGCACCAGGTGTGAGTTCGGACTCGATTTATAAATGAAGGAGAATGCTGCTCGTCTGCCGACCCTTGAATGACCGGGTGGAATTCGTGGCGACCTCGGGGTGGTTCAGAGATCTGGGCTCGGATCAGAGGATTCGGATCCGAGGTCTTGTGTACCTGCAGACGGTCCTGAAACACCGGGGTTTGTCCCGGTGGCGGACCCTCCGACGATCTAGTCAGTCTCTGTGAGAGAGTAGCAGTAACTAGGAAAATTTAAGTGGCAAAAGATTCATTACCTCCCAAAGGTGGGTGAGGGTCTAGTATTTATAGAGAATCCCAATCGGGTTTGGATCCGCTTGGGGGCCGGGTCTGAACCCGAAAGCCCATGGGCCTGTCGTGGCAGAAGGCCCAGGGGGTTTAGGGCTGACGTGGCAATACCAGGAGTGGTATAGGGCTGACGTGGCAAAACCCTGAGCGGTATAGAGCTGACATGGCTGATAGTGGGTCTCCTGTGCTTCTGGGAGAATCGGAGGGCCTAGGCTGCGCCAGGTCAACCCCCTGTTTCGCCAGAGGGGGGGGTGCACCTGAGGTTCGGCGCCGACCCGGTAAGGGTTCGAAGTCGAGCTAGATTTGCTATTTTTACCTTTCTTGAGTGAGTGTTGTATTGGGCCCTGGTTGGGCCCGCAGGCCATTTTTACCCTACCACACAAGCCCCCCACTCCTGCGGGGGTGCGGGAGCTAGCCGGGGAGGAGTGTTCATGGTCGTGGAAATGGGATGGCAAATCGTGGAATCATCCGGAGGAGAGTCCCCTGGTGCCCGGCCCAGCCTCGATATGACGAGGGATTATGCGTTTGACAAGGGCGATGCGAGACGTTGTTTCTTCCTGAGAAGAAGGCCCTAGTGCACGACCAAACCTCTAGATGAGGAGGGATTACGGGTCGGTAAGGGTGATGGCGAGCCGTTATTTCTTCCTGAGAAGAGTACCCTGGTGCCAGACCGAACCTCGAGTTGAGGAGAGATTACGGGTCGGTAAGGGTGATGGCGAGCCGGTGGATCTCCCGAAGAAGAGTACCCAGGTGCCAGACCGAACCTCGAGTTGAGGAGTGATTACGGGTCGGTAAGGGTGATGGCGAGCCGTTGTTTCTTCCTGAGAAGAGTACCCTGGTGCCAGACCGAACCTCGAGATGAGGAGGGATTACGGGTCGGTAAGGGTGATGGCGAGCCGGTGGATCTTCCGAAGAAGAGTACCCAGGTGCCAGACCTGACCTCGAGTTGAGGAGTGATTACGGGTCGGTAAGGGTGATGGCGAGCCGTTGTTTCTTCCTGAGAAGAGTACCCTGGTGCCAGACCGAACCTCGAGATGAGGAGGGATTACGGGTCGGTAAGGGTGATGGCGAGCCGGTGGATCTTCCGAAGAAGAGTACCCAGGTGCCAGACCGGACCTCGAGTTGAGGAGGGATTACGGGTCGGTAAGGGTGATGGCGAGCCGTTGTTTCTTCCTGAGAAGAGTACCCTGGTGCCAGACCGAACCTCAAGTTGAGGAGGGATTACGGGTCGGTAAGGGTGATGGCGAGCCGTGGAGCCTTCCTGAGAAGACTATTCTGGTGCTAGGAACTGGTCTCGAGCTGGCGAGAGGTTTAGGGGCCGGTCAGATTGTGGGCGAACCGTTGTGTCTCGGGAATGTTGAGCAGGGTGGTCTGCTGTCTTTGCGGAACATTGGGGGCGCCTTGGGATCCGTGTGAGGTTCCAATTCCCCAGGTGCTTTAATGGCGCCGCCTAATAAATGTAGGGCGCATGGTCTTCCGTCGTTTGGCTTTCCCCTTGCCATAGTGGTAGGACAACGGTGGAGGTTTATAAATACCTAATTCCTCTCTGAGGATTCGATCACCACAGAGGTGTCTGCTTCGTCGGTTTGCTGTCCGAGAGGGTTCCAGACGACGGTGGCTTTCCTACCGCCCTTGAACAGCCCTGGGGTTTCGGCTGCCGAAGCTGTGAGCCCCCAGTTGTTCGTGGGTGAGGGGGAAACCGACCGATTTCTGGAGTCCGGGGCGCAGGCGGTGGTGGCTATTCTCCCACCCGGGAACAATTTGGGGTTTCGGCTTCCGAGGTCGTAAGCCCCGAGTTGTTCGCGGGTGAGAGGTGAGCCAACCGAACCCTGGAGCCTTAATCTTTAAGTAAAACATTGCCCCCCCCCCCCGAGCCCTCCATCCGAACCGACCCCTGTGCAGGATTGCCAGCCTGGCGCTGGGTGACGTCAGCAGCGCACGTTTCGAGGTCGCGGCGTAATTCTCCAGGTGGCAGTTGTACGTCAATCAGTGAATAGTGACTGCGAAAATCGAGGAGTCGTTTCTATCCCCTATAAATATCCTCCCCTCTCCTCTCACTGCCCACTTTTTTCCTGCTCCTTACTTTTCACAAAAAATCCTCCAACTCCTCAGTTTTTGTTTCTTCAGCTTCCTGCAGTAGGCCCGTTCTTCCGAAGTGATCTCAGGTTTTAACTGGTAAGTCTGTTTTAGCTTAGATACAGATGGATAGGGCTCAGTCTGGCTCGTCGGCGTCGGCGTCTGGGGGGGGGTGGAGCCTGCCTTCAAATCGATCTCGTGGGAGGATACGGTAAGCGAGGAGGAAGTGGTTCATGACGCGAAGCCGTTGCGATCTCGGAGGCATTTCGTGGTGGATAGCAGCGACTCCGAGGAGGAGGACGGTAGTTCAGAAGAAGTCCGGACTCCCGGGTTGGTTTCCGGAGAGGGAGGTGGTTCTGAAGGGGATGCCGCCGAAGGGCGCCGGAACCCGACCGGCCTGGCTCGGTTGTCTAGTCCCTCGCCGGAGCGAGCCAAGAAGAAGAAGAGAGCTTCGAAGAAGAAGAAGGGGTCGGGGATCGGTGGCTCGAGTCAGGTACCAGTTTACGGTGATCCGACTATAGGGTCGTTTGTACAACCCAAGCCCTTTCGTTGCTATCCCGACGATCTCTCCGATAAGGAGCTCTCTGGGGTTCAGCCGTCGTCGTCGGACCGAAAGAGGGTGATGGTGGACGCACACCCGACAGTTTTGGGGGTCGGTGATTTAGGGGCTCTGCAGTTGGCCTACTACATTGGGTCCAGCTATGAGCTTCTGCTACCGAACTCTACTCTTCGGCCGACGGACCCCCTGCCGGATAGGTATTGTATCTTCCCTGTGGACGCCTTTATCTCCGGTCTGAGGCTGCCGATCCATCCATTCGTTCGGGAGGTGTTGAATTGGGCGTCTTTGGCGCCGATGCAGTTTGGGCCGAACGCCTGGAAGCAGATCGTCTGCTTCGTGCTGTTGTGCGAAGAGCAGAAGGTTCCCCTGCGGCTGAATGTGTTCCGAGCGATGTTGATGATCGGCTCATCGCCAGAGGGAGTATACTATATTTCGCCTCGTGGTAAGGGGAAGGTAGTCCACGGTCACCCGGATTCTATCAAGTTTTGGAAGAAGAAATATTTGGTGATTCGGAGTGAGGACCCTTGGGACATCCCCACCCGGTGGAACTATTCGAAGCCGCGATATGAAACGCCGGGGCCGGGGGACCTGACGGCGGAGGAGTGGAGGTTTGTTGACCGCCTCCGTCTGTCGTACAGCATCGATTGGGCGAAGGTGACGGAGGCCCACCTGGCGAGTGTTGGACTGAGCCCGGCCGTTCTTTCTAGTATGTGGTTGTTTCTTTCCTCTCGATCTTTTTGTACTTTCTTGCTCATTGTTCTTAATGGATTTTTTTACAGATATGGATGAAGAATCGATTAAGGCGCTGAGGCTCGCTATGAAGAAGAAGAAGGTCGAGAAGAAGGGGGACGCGGTAAAGACGACCGAATTGTCCCAGGTGGTCTCTGAGGCCCCAATCCAGCCGAGGGTCAAGAGGACTCGCTCGGAGACAGGCGGGGACGCGGTTGTTCAGGGCGGCTCGGATCAGGTCAGGACTACTGACCTCGATAAGGGGAAGGATCCCCTGGTGGATACCGGGATAGAGGAGAGACTTCGGCGACCATGGGTGCCGAATTGGTCGATCCGAGAGGGTGATTGCCTGGTCCGAGGGCGCCAGGCCGTGGAGGTTGCAGATAAGCTGGCGACCCCCCGGGACCGTTCGGATATGAAGGCCCAGACCCTGGACGAGGCGTACGTGCGTCTTGCGCAGGCCAATGTGCTGGTAAGTCAACCGAACCCACTTGCTTTCAGATCACGTTGTTTAAGACAGGTTTCTTAGTATGGTCGGGATATTGCAGGCGACCGTGCAGGGGGCCCACGTGAGAGGCCTTTATGAGGCGGCTTTGCAGCGCGAGCGAGACCGGGCTGACAAGGCCGAGCAGGAGGTGAAGGAGTTGAAGGTAGAGCTCGAAGGCTCTCATGGGAGGGAGACGGACATGAAGGTGGCCTTTGACAAGGAGAAGGAGGAATGGGCGAAGAAGATGACGGCTCAGGAGAAGAGGTCGGCGACGGAGAAGGATGAGTTAACGAAGTCGTGTCAGTTCCTGGTGATCAAGGCCCAGGACAACTGTTATGCGAAGGCCCTCAGTCACGTGAGGCACTTCTACCCTACTATCGACCTGTCCAACTTCGAGTTTGATATGGAGATTGAGGGGACACCGAAGACTCCTGGCGAACAAGGGTCCGACGGTGACCAGGCCGCCGACCCCCCCGTGAACCCGACCGACACTGAGGTGGGGAAACTAGCTGTATAACTTTTGTCCTTCTTTTTCCTTCTCTCGATTGTATTTGCCTTCCGCGGACTGGCCACCGCATTTTTTGTGAGGAGAAACTATATTTATAAAAGAAGGTTTTTGGCTGGCCCAGTGTTTTGATCTTGAATATTCCCGAACCTCCTTGCTTATATGTTTTGAGTGGGCTGGTTCTCTCGCAGGTTTCGGCTCCCCCTCCTGAGGCGGACCCCCGTCGTTCCGACGTGGCGTGGCTTCGGAGCAAGGTTGAGGCCCTGGAGGCCACTTTGGTTCGGTACCGAAAGGGGGTGCGTGATACTGACGCAGCTTTCCATTACTACAGGAATAAGTCTGAGGTCCTTAGTGAGGAGGCAAGCCGGTTGAGGAGGGCGATTGTGGATCGGGAGCTCGGGGGCGCCGGTCTCGGATATACTATGTCTAGTTCCTCGGTGCAGAGGCCCTCCTCTGAAAAGCTACTTCGTGATGTGATAGTGGAGAAGGAGATGGAGATACACCGTTATAAGACAATGTTGGGCGTCTCGCTATCTTCCTCGGAGGGTCGGCGAGTAGAGGGGGTCCCCTCTGCGACGCTCCTGATGGAGCGTATGCGATCCGTTGATGCTCAGAGCTCCATGGCCGGTGTGTCGACTGTGGCAGAACCGATGGACCGTCATGACGAAGAGAGAGCTCCAAGTCGTTCGGTCGGAGTGATCCCGCCCCTCGCTGGATCCAAGGAGCCCTAAGACGGTGATTTCCTTTAGTTTGAGATGAGTGGAGTGGTCTTGTAACGGTCTTTGTTTGTTTTCCCCGAACAAAATAAAAGAATATGAAATAAAGAAATCTTTTCCTTCTTTGCTCTGGTCAGAGGTGTGGCGAAGGCGAGGTTTGGATTTTAGTGAAAAGAGACTTCTTTCACACCAGATAGGGAGGGCCGTTGAAGGGGCCCTTTACATACGATAGCTTACATCAGTTTTATTTTACTTTTAGTCAGGCTAGGAGCTAGGCTCGCTCTTCCAGGAATTTCATTAGGTGCTCGGCATTCCAGGGTCGGCTGATGGGTCGGTCGTCCATGTCTGCCAGTCGGTACGTACCCGGGCAGACAGCCTCGACCACACGGTATGGGCCTTCCCAGTTGGGAGCCAATTTTCTCTTCTTGGTTGGATCGGAGACCGATAGCTTGCGTAATACCAGGTCCCCTGCCCTGATGTTTGTGGGTCGGACCTTCTTGTTGTAAAACTTCTCGATCCATTGCTGGTAGATGCTTCTTCGGATTGAAGACTTCTCTCGTACCTCGGCGACGAGGTCCAGGTTGGCCCTTAGACCGGACGTGTTGTCAGCTTCATCGAAGGCTATGATCCGGGGAGAAGGTAATCCGACCTCGACGGGGATGACTGCCTCCGTCCCATAGGTCAGACTAAATGACGTTTCTCCCATGGGGATCCTCTGGGTGGTTCGGTGCGCCCATAGTACGCTGGGCAGTTCTTCGACCCACAGCCCTTTGGGGGAACTGTCGAGGCGCTTTTTGAGGCCGTCAAGGATTTGTCTGTTCGCGTTCTCTGCTTGGCCGTTGGATTGAGGGTGGCAAATGGCGGAAAAACGTTGCTGGATGCCGATGTCTGCGCAGAAGGTTTGGAAGTTTTGACCTTGGAACTGGGTTCCGTTGTCTGTGACGAGGATTCGAGGGATTCCGAACAGGCAAATGATGTTCTTCCAGAAGAATTGTTGTACTTGGCGCTCGGTGATGCTGGACAGTGGTTCGGCTTCGATCCACTTGGTGAAGTAGTCGATGGCGACGATCAGGAATTTCTTTTGTCCTACCGCTGGGGGGAAGGGCCCCATAAGGTCCATACCCCACATGGCGAAGGGCGTAGGGCTCGCCAGAGACCGGAGATTGGCTTGAGGAAGCCTTTTGACAGGGGAGAATCTTTGGCACGGGCCGCACCTCTTGACCAAGTCTAGCGAGTCTTGGAGCATGGTTGGCCAATAGTACCCCTGATTCAGGGCCTTCCGAGCAAGCGTCCTGCTCCCCATGTGGCATCCGCCGATCCCCTCGTGCAGGTCTCTGAGGGCGTAGCTGGCCTCGTCGCTGGTGAGGCAGCGGAGGTAGGGTTTGCCGTCGGCCAGTGTGTACGAACGTTTGAAGAGGATGTCATCGATCATGACAAACCTTTCAGCCCGGACTCTGACTCGTCTGGCCTCGGCTCTGTCCTCGGGGAGCTCGGCGTTGATTAAGAATTTTCTGATGGGGGTGGTCCAGTCGTCCGGGAGGGACCCCTCTTGCACGCACATTGCTTCCGGCTCCGGGTCACTGATACTCGGTTTCAGTAGGACCTCTATGAGCACCGTCCGATCGAGGCCTTCGAAGGAGGAAGAGGCCAGTTTGGATAACGCGTCTGCTTGAGCGTTCTGTTCCCTGGGGACTCTGATAACCGCGGCGCAGGTGAAGGACGCCAGGAGTCGCTTGACTACCGTTAAATACCTTATCATGCGTTCATCGCGGACTTCGTATTCTCCGGTGATCTGATTGACCACGAGTTGAGAATCGCTAAAGGCCCGGATTTGCTTGGCCCCGGCTCGGCTGGCAAGGGTCAATCCGGCGATTAAGGCCTCGTATTCTGCTTCGTTGTTGGAGGCCGGGAAGTTGAGGCGGAGGGAGTATTGAAGTAGGAATTGGTCGGGGCCACGAAGGATAATGCCCGCCCCACTTCCGGTTTCGCATGATGAACCGTTGACGAAGACCTCCCAGGCCGGATCCGATCCTTCGAGGTTAGGTTGTTCGGAGACGGTGCACTCCGTTATGAATTCGGCGAGGGCCTGTCCCTTAATGGCCGCCCTCGGCTGATAGCTGATGTCGAACTGGCTCAGCTCGATTGACTACTTGACTAAGCGGCCAGAGTTTACGGGTTTGTGAAGGACAGTCTTTAGTGGTTGGTCGGTCAGTACTTGGACGGAGTGGGCTTGGAAGTAAGGGCGAAGCTTCCGGGCCGCCATGACCAACGCATAGGCCACCTTTTCTATTTTTGCGTATCTCGTCTCCGCTGGGAGGAGAACTTTGCTTACGTAATACAGCGGCTTTTGAACTCCTTCCTCCTCTCGGACTAGGACGGCGCTAAGAGCGTTGTCCGAGGCGGACAGGTAGAGCCACAGCGGCTCGCCGGGCTCGGGCTTGCTGAGGAGAGGCGGGTTGGCGAGGTATTGCTTTAGTTGTTCGAAGGCTTCTTGTTGAGGGGTACCCCACTCGAAGCCCCCTTTTCCGCGCAAGGCCTTGAAAAAGGGGAGAGACTTCTCTCCTGATTTGGAGAGAAAACGGCCAATTGCCGCTAATCGACCTGTGAGCCTTTGAACCTCCTTGACATTCCGGGGCGGGGACATGTCAATAATGGCTTGGATTTTCTCGGGGTTTGCTTCAATGCCGCGTTGGCTGACGATGAACCCTAAGAACTTCCCCGTGGAGACGCCGAAGGCGCATTTGGCTGGGTTGAGTCTCATGTTGTGACGTCGGAGGACACTGAAGGCTTCTTTGAGGTCGGCGACGTGGTCCGGCCCGGCCCGGCTCTTGACAAGCATGTCGTCGACGTACACTTCCACATTGCGACCGATCAGGTCTTTGAAGATTCTGTTGACGAGTCACTGGTACGTGGCTCCAGCGTTTTTCAGCCCGAAGGGCATAACACGGTAGCAATAGAGACCCTGGTCGGTGACGAACGAGGTCTTGGAGATGTCTGGTGGAAACATCCGGATCTGATTGTACCCCGAGAATGCGTCCATGAAGGATAGTAGCTCATGCCCCGAGGTTGCGTCGATGAGAGCGTCGATGCGTGGGAGGGGGAAAGGATCTTTCGGACAAGCTTTGTTGAGGTCCGTGAAGTCGATGCAGATCCGCCAACCCCCTGTTGCCTTCTTCACCATGACGACATTAGCCAGCCACTCAGGGTAACTGACTTCCTGGATGAATCGAGCGGACAAGAGTTTGTCCACTTCTGTCTTTACAATCTGTTGCCTCTCCGGGGCGACTTTGCGCATCTTTTGGACGACCGGCTTAGAGTCAGGAATGACGCTTAGTCGATGCATGATCAAGTCTTCGGAGATCCCTGGCATGTCGAAGGGTTTCCAAGCGAAGAGATCGACATTGCGACGGATGCAGGCGATGATGTCTGACTTCAAGTCCTCAGAGAGCGAGCGGCTCACCTGGAACCACTTCGACTCATCCTTGGCATCGAACATGACCTCTTCTAAT
This sequence comes from Hemerocallis citrina, assembly GCA_017893485.1. Lineage (NCBI taxonomy): Eukaryota > Viridiplantae > Streptophyta > Magnoliopsida > Asparagales > Asphodelaceae > Hemerocallis > Hemerocallis citrina. The sequence goes on from CM030363.1 coordinate 189,748,307, forward strand.
TCGTCCACAGGCTCGGGAGCTGGACCGTCTCTCTCGAGTTCGAGCTCAACGGCATCGAGGGAGAATACACCCCCTCCGCTGGCTGTTATGTAGCACGACCGTGCTGTTTCAGGGCTACCTCGGACGATGCCGACCCCTTGGGGGGTGGGAAATTTAAGCTTTAGGCGGGAGGCCGAGGATATTGCTTGGAAGGAGTTTAGTCCGGGTCGGCCAAGAATGGCGTTGTAAGCCGCCCCTACGTCGATGATCATGAAATCTATAGATTCGGTCCTTTTGATAGGAGCGGTTCCTGCGGTGACGTCGAGGGTAATAGCCCCCTCTATTGCGATTGGGACGCCGGAGAATTCAAGCGACGTGTGTCCGGCTGGTTTGAGCTTCCCTTTGGATAATTGGAGACCTTCGAAGGCTTTGAGAAAAAGGATATTTACCGAGCTACCGTTGTCGACGAGGATTCGACGAACCTCGCAATTAGCTATGTGGAGGTTAACGACGAGGGCGTCGCAGGGGGGTAGGCGAACTCCTTCGAGGTCCTCTCCTGCGGAGGAGATCGGCAGTGGTTGTTGCTTGGGGGAGGGGCTGTTTCGGATAGCATTCGCCTCTCGGAAAAAGGCTTTTCGGGATGTATCAGATTCTTCTCCCGTGGGCCCCCCGTGGATATAGTGCAGGGTGAACGGCGTGCCCATGGGTCCCTCAGACTCGGGATCCCGACCCTGGATGCGGTTTGGATTAGGGTTCGGAGGTGAGAGTCTCCGGTCCCTAGTACCTCGCTGATCCTGTGGGTCTTCCTCCCTGGAGGTCCGTCGGTAGGTTTTAGGAATATCTTTTCGGAAGTCCTGGAACTCCTTCTGAGTGATGGGGGATCCCTCGACCCTGTTTGGTCGGTCTGAAGGTTGTCTTCCGATGTGGCTGAGTGCGGGCCCCCGTCTCTCGGGCGGGGGTCGTGGACGGTTCGGGACCGGGTTGGAAGCAGCCCTTCCCCTGCTGCGGTCAACCCGTTGGGTGGCGATGACTCCTCGGAGGTCGGGCTGGACTCGATGGGCGACGCTCCTTTGGGATCCCTGATGGGGAGCCCTGTGTTTCGAAGTATGTGGACCGGGGTTAGCGATTGGTGGGGGCGAGTCCCGTCGGTTGATGGAGGAAGCGGCCCTCTTGCCCTTTGAGGCCATGAGAATTCGGCTGTCGAGGTGCCTTGATGGTCGTGCTCGGGTCGGCTTCTGAAGCAGTGTTCCCACAGACGGCGCCAACCTGATGCGGTTTATTTCTGGGAGACGTGTGGATGCACCAGGTGTGAGTTCGGACTCGATTTATAAATGAAGGAGAATGCTGCTCGTCTGCCGACCCTTGAATGACCGGGTGGAATTCGTGGCGACCTCGGGGTGGTTCAGAGATCTGGGCTCGGATCAGAGGATTCGGATCCGAGGTCTTGTGTACCTGCAGACGGTCCTGAAACACCGGGGTTTGTCCCGGTGGCGGACCCTCCGACGATCTAGTCAGTCTCTGTGAGAGAGTAGCAGTAACTAGGAAAATTTAAGTGGCAAAAGATTCATTACCTCCCAAAGGTGGGTGAGGGTCTAGTATTTATAGAGAATCCCAATCGGGTTTGGATCCGCTTGGGGGCCGGGTCTGAACCCGAAAGCCCATGGGCCTGTCGTGGCAGAAGGCCCAGGGGGTTTAGGGCTGACGTGGCAATACCAGGAGTGGTATAGGGCTGACATGGCAAAACCCTGAGCGGTATAGAGCTGACATGGCTGATAGTGGGTCTCCTGTGCTTCTGGGAGAATCGGAGGGCCTAGGCTGCGCCAGGTCAACCCCCTGTTTCGCCAGAGGGGGGGGGTGCACCTGAGGTTCGGCGCCGACACGGTAAGGGTTCGAAGCCGAGCTAGATTTGCTATTTTTACCTTTCTTGAGTGAGTGTTGTATTGGGCCCTGGTTGGGCCCGCAGGCCATTTTTACCCTACCACAGTACTTTTAATAGAAGTTTTCACGGACATGAGGAATCGGTTGAAGAGTTTGTCCAACGTAATATCGGCGATGAGGTTTTTGAACGACTGATGGAGGCATTTTGTTCAGGTGACTACTTTGTTTGTCAAAATTGTGGCAAGTTCTTATTGCATCAAATGTTATATTGACTTGGATAAAAAAAATATAAAGGCATATAATTCTGCATCAAGCAATATGTAATCTTGTCGTCGTGGACTAATGCTGCAACTGTATCATTTATAATGCTAGATACCAAAACCAAGTTGTCAATCCTTGGTTCTTACATAATAATTCCCAGGAAGAATGACCATGTTGGTTGAAATTTAACAAGAGAAATGAGTGTATGCTTCTCCCTATGTGCAACTCTAATTGCAACTCTCATATGATTGGTCCACTCAGAGAAAGTAAGTGGTCCCAACTAAATAGATTTTTTCCCTTTACAAAGTATGCATGGACCATCATGTGAGAGAGTTGCAAATGGAATTGCATTTTGAGAGGCGTGCCATCCCTTCCTCTTGTAACAATACAGAGTAGTTTCCTGGAGAGTTTGTGCATGTTCTTAAGGTTCTCAGCTGAGTACTTCTTATGAGGCAAATAGTTGGTTGTAGTATAGTTCGTGCAAATTTGCTTGACTTGATTATATTGAGTTCTGTGATTTATACGTAATTATGTGTATAGGTTAATTGGTGAAGTATAAGTAGAACTACTAAATGACATAGGTTGTTTTTTATTTTATTCTTTCAGATGAAAATTTTGTGCTTCGGCATGATGGTCCTGGTCTTCTGTCAGTGGCAAATACTGGTCCTGATTGCAATGGTTCTCAATTCTTCATAACCTTTTAGGCTGCTCCTCACCTTGATAGGTCAGTTTTAGTTCTACCATTCTATTGCATGCAGATTATTTATCAATGTTCTTCAGCTGTATTAGATTGCTAAATATAAGAACCTGCAACATCAACATTTCTATTTACACTGTACATCTTTGTCCGTGCCGTGTATGAATATTGTACAAGTTGCTTACAATGCCCAGCTCATACTTGCCTCATTATTTTCAAGTATCTGTTAACTGAATTCCATTTTCTCATTGCTTACAATGCCCAGCTCATACATGTAGGTGTCTATGCTGGTGATACTGCAACCATCTCAAGTCCCCAGTTCAAACAGAAAAGGGAAATCTGAAGGAACGCTAATTTAGTGTCTTTATGAAGCCTGCTGCAGATGTTTTGAAACGTAAATTATTATTTTTGTTTCAAGAGATGGACTTGTGAAGTCATGTATTTGGAATTTACTCTTGTTAATGACCAGTAACAAAATTTAGTATAATAGCATGTATTTGACCGGTCTAGTCCATTTTGAAAGCTCTAGTTCATAAGGAGCCGACTGATATGTTCATTCCATGAATCTTACAAGGTTTAAGATGTTATTGTTATGCAGAATTATACGTTCGTACTGTAATTTGACAGGCCTTATTTCTTGCAATGTACAGTCAGATTTTGAGTATCAGAATGAGCCAATTTTTCAGATAGAATTTTTGAATGTATCAGAATGAGTCAGTTTTGAGTATGAGAAAGAGCCAGTCAGATTTCTTGCAATGTCTATTCCCAGATTTTTTGAAGTGTTGTACATTCTCAGAATTTGAGTATCAGTTTTTTAAATGGAAGTGGCATAGCAATACAATTAACATCAGAGCAACAAATAACAAGGTCAAACCCACAACTGAAGTGGCATAGTAATACAATTAACATCTTTGCAAAAAATAACAAGGAAAAAGCCCACAAATGAAGTGGCATAGATCTCATTCAGGCATACAACAAAACAGTTAACATTAGAGCAACAAATGAAGTGGCATGAAGTGGCATACATCTCATTCAGGCACATCTCATATAGTTAACATATGAGTAAAAAAGAACAAGGAAAAAGCCCACAAATTAAGAGGCATACATCTCATTCAGGCATACAACAAAACAGTTAACATCAGAGCAACAAATGAAGTGGCATACATCTGATTCAAGCATACATCTCATACAGTTAACATATGAGTAAAAAAGAACAAGGAAAAAGCCCACAAATTAAGAGGCATACATCTCATTCAGGCATACAACAATACAGTTAACATCAGAGACCCAAAAAAAACTATGGAAAACCTCCACAAATGAAGAGGCATACATACATCTCAAAACCTACACAAATAGAGGAGCATACCCAAATACAAATAACATCAGAGCAAAAAAAGAACAAGGAAAAACACCATATATGAATTAGCATACATAGCATATGCATATATCTGATTCAGGTGATAATATTACATCTCGTTCATCAAATGTTACAATTTATTTTAAAGCCGTATAATAATAACTGCATTTCAGTTGTATAATCTTCTCGGTTTCCTTCTTCATGGGTTGTGCGACTGCATGTAAACAACCAAAGAAAGATTTAGTATTGTTAGAATTAATTTGATTCATTTGATGCATCAAGAAAGTAGTAAGATCATCAAAATCATGAATTGAATTAGTTGTAGGCTCAGAACACAATTGTGTATAAGGATTGTTCAAATCAAACATCAAGATTAGTGTAGGGGTACATTATTATGCCATGCCAACTACAACTAACCATATTTCCCCCCCCAACCCCCCCCCCCCCAAAAAAAAAACAAGCATCTCAGACAGCTTGTATTTAACTGATCAGCATACATCTCATTCAGGTCACAACAGTAAACAAGAATAGAGGGGCATACAGCAATACAGTTAACATCAGAGTAAAAAAGAACAAGGAAAAACTCCACATATGAATCAGCATACATCTCATTCAGGTCATAAAGCTACTTAATGTAGACTTCACCAAGACACAACAATACTAGGTAGAGCGTCCAGTGAGCCGGGGACCTAGGCCACTACAGGAGTGAATGCACTAAAGAAGTACGGTGCCTCAAATGCATGAAGTGGGGACATCTCTCTTATGTATGCACCAATGTGGTGGAAACCCAAAGCGATGAAGAGCGTCCAGTGAGCCGGGGAAGGTCACCAGACAACCCCACAGTCATCAGATTGGCTAAGAGCCTAGATATTGTCAAAAACGAAGAACAATGGCTGCGGCAATGGTGCGCGATTGCCAAAGTCAGAGCAGGAAGGCCTTCGGAGGTTCACCTCATGTAAGCGCTTACTGAGAAAGTGGCCTATGAGAGCCCATAGAGATTGGGTCGCTAAGAAGCTATGTCACTTGCAATTTCTGGTCTCTTTCCCCTCGCCGGAGAAAGTCGCTGAGGTGGTAAGCTTGGGGGCTATCGACTTTGGACATTTCCAAGTCGATTTCAATGCTTGGACACCGACTTTAGGAGCGGAGCTCCCTCAGGGTGAAAAATTCTGGATTTGGATTCATAACATCCCCATACACTTTTGGAAGAGGGAAGCTATCCAAGAGATTGTAGCAGACTTCGAGACTGTGGAGGAGCTAGATGAGAAGACGGTGCGCCGGTCAGAGTTAGTATCGGCAAGGGTACTAATCAGAAGCACTGATATTTCCTTGATGCCGCGATTTGCCAAAGTGTTTTCCTTCGAAGATTCGTACCTTGTTGATTTGTGCTAGACAAGAGAGATGAAGCTCCAAAGGAACAGGTGACTGTCACCTCCCCTAAATGATCAACTTCCCTCAGAGATAACATATCCTACAAGCAAGTGTTATCACCCACAAAGTGCCTCACTATAGATGGCTCCCACGAGGTGGAAAGGGCTCACCGGGAGATCATCAAGGCGGCAAGGGGGCAGGAGCAGCGCAATGACTCTCCGGTAGAGGGGCCACGGCCAAAACAAGCTCCTCCGTACAAAGAAGTTCGAGGCAGGTACTGTTCCGTCAGATCCAACGGTCAAAAATCCTCTAGAACCCTCAACTCATTGAATCGAACGGTGGACCTGGCGAACAACCCTATTTTGGAGGAGCGCGCAGTGGCACAGAGGGGAGGGACAGGGCTTCCAGACCCCAAAATGGGCAAAACTCCACTCTGCAGTAACATGCAGGCTCCGAGACAGGGGTTGGTGGAAGAGACCACCAGTTTGGGGAAGGCGACAGGCGAAGGTACACTTTCGACCAGAGAGTGGGTCACAAAGTGCTGGTTTGCACTAGAAAAGGAAAAAGAAACCACTTTGAAGCAGGCGCAACAGGAGTCAGAGACCTCTCTGAGGAAAGAGAGGAGCGATGGTCTGCTCAACCTCAACAAAAAGAACCCAAAGGAGAACGAGTTCGACGCTGAGGGAGTGGGTATCAAAGACAGGCTTTTGGCAGTAGGCAATTTCGGGAAAGAAGACATTGGGGATGAAGAAGAGTCTGCTTTGGTAGCGAAAGATAAGGAAGCTGAGGGAGTGAGTAACAAAGACCCTACAAATACCTACGCTTCGTTTTTAAAGAAAAGTCCCTCGATTTTAACGCCTTCTGAGGCTGCCGTTATACCCACCAACCCAGCACTGCCAGCTGACATAGGGGGTGAGCTCACCGCCTCCTGTAACCAGTCTGATCGCGCTCTCTTCGAGGCATGCGGTGTGGTGGAATGCGATGCAACGTTAGTCCCCCATTCGAAGGGTTATTGTGTACGTGCAGAGGAGTATACGTGTACGCCTTTTATTGGCGCTTATGGGCCCAAAGAGGGGCCCAAAATGCACTCTACTGCCTCTGGTACTTGTACTTCTGTATTGTCACACAATCAGATAAATTTTCAGACAGGTAACGGACACATTGAGGGATCCACAATGGATAGCACCGCTATTATTATCGAGTCGCAAGTCTGCGGGCCCAATGAGGAGTCCGTAACAAGAGAGCCGACCCTACAACGGGAAGCTCAGCAATCAGACAGTGTTGAGGACCTGGAAGAGCACCTGAATCTAGATGAAGAATTTATTCTCACAGATGAGGAGTCAAATGATTTCGAGTTCATTGCTAACAGCAGATGTCGCCAGAGATAGTTTTTTCCACTCTCCCAGAATCAGCACCCGCAGATAGTTCTGGATCATCACACAGGATGGTTGGGTTCAGAGTGCAGAGATCACCCAAGAGGGCTCATATGGAGTCCTTGGATGACTATCTCAAGGTCGTGGCGGCAGCCAAAGCTGCTAAATTCAACAATGGAGGTACGACTTATTTTTTAGCTACTATATTAAATTTCATGTCAGACTCTGAAGCTTTTTTCCTAGCTAAAACATGTGGGTTAGAAGTGTGTGACACAGAGCACAGTGCTTTATTACTCAATAAAATCAGGGGTTGGGAAACTGAAAGGGTTAAAACTAGTTATGAGAACGACCTAGGAAATTGCGCTGGGACGGCAGACATCCCTGACAATGTAACCGGCCCCACACCCACACCAATGATCTCCGATGACACTGTCCCCCAATGAATACACTATTCTGGAATGTTAGGGGGCTGGGGGATAGGGGGAAGACAGATATGGTAAGGGATGTCATTAGCAAATCCAAGGCAGAAGTGGTAGGGTTACAGGAGACCAAACTTCAGCTCGGGCTCAAACTCAAAAGAATCGGGGGTAACAGAATCAAGGAATGGGTGTTACGACCGTCAGCAGGAGCCTCAGGAGGGATTACTATAGGGTTCAATTTGGATATCCTCTCTTGCATTGAGGTGTACAGTGGAATGTTCTCCCTGGCTACCCGACTTAAGCGAAGGTCTGATGATTGGGTACAGATGGTAACGGTTGTCTATGTCTGTAGATTTGCTTTTGAGCACAAGGGAAGAGGCTCTAGCGACAGACACAGAGAGGAGTTCAATAAAGTGATTATAGAACTAGAGTTGATCGATATCCCAATTAATGACAGACTATTCACTTGGTCTAATATGCAAGCGGCTCCGGTTATGGCCAAGTTGGACAGGATTTTAGTATCATTGGAATGGGAAGCTAAATTTCCACTAGCTACAGCTAGATCGGTCCCTAGACCCACATCAGATCATACCCCGATCCTACTAGATGTGGGGATACGCGGAGCCCACAGGCCACAAAAATTCAGATTCAAGAAGGCTTGGCTGGAAATTCAGGGATTTCATCACATGTTAATGGAGAATTGGGCGCTCCCAACCGCTGGCAGGGACGCAACTTTCCGATGGTGTGAAAAAATTCGCAGATTGAGAAAGAGGCTGCGTAGATGGAATCGATCTAGATTCTCGACCATCTGGCGTGCAAAAGATTCCTTTCTGGAAGGAATTGATGAGCTTGAAAGGGTGGAAGAGACGAGAGTTCTGTCATAGGAAGAAAGAAGCAAGCTGCTAGAGCTTCGGAAAAATGTCGCCAATCTGTACAAGTTGGAAGAGATCAAGTGGCGACAAAGATCTAGGATTTCGTGGCTCAAAGAGGGAGACGCGAATACGGCCTACTTTCACCGAGTGGCAAGTGCAAGATGTAGATCCAATATCATCCTCTCACTTCAGACGGATACAGGAACACTGCAAGACGAAAATGCGATCTCCACAACCTTTCAAAATTACTACAAGGGCCTCTTTGACAGAAAGAATGAGTTCAGGATCCCACTGCGGGAGGATTATTGGCAGGAATACCAGAACGATTCTACGTAAATTTTCTCCTCTTTGGAGGCACCTTTTTCGGAAATAGAAGTGAAAAAGGCCATCAATCAAATGGGAGCAGACAAGTTCCCTGGGCCAGACGGCTTTCCAATGATGTTCTTCCAGGTGTTCTGGGAAGAAATTAAAGGGGACATTATGGCACTGATGGAGGAATTTTTTCATAACAAGCTCAGGTTGGGCATGTTCAATTTTGCAGAAGTGGTCCTCATACCCAAACAGGAGGAGTCTAAGCGTGTGGGGGATTTTAGACCAATTAGCCCCATCAACTGCTCGACAAAGATCATCACAAAGGTCCTGGACATCTGCCTGGGGAGCGTAATGGATAGTATAATCAGCAAAACCCAGACAAGCTTCATCAAGGGCAGATGTATCCTTGATTGTGTGGTCACTGCTGAACAAGTTATCCACCGCTGCCATAAGAGCAACTCTAAGAACTTCCTCCTAAAACTGGATTTTGAGAAGGCATAGGACTCTGTCGATTGGGAGTGTTTGCTGGAAGCTCTCAGAGGGAGAGGATTCGGGGACAAGTGGGTTAAATGGATCTAACAGTGTTTACTTTCGAGTAAAACGGCAATATCGGTGAATGGAAGGCTAGGACCGCCATTTCCATGCAAGAAAGGTCTCCGGAAAGGGGATCCTTTATCCCCGCTTCTATTCATGATTGTAGCAGATATGCTAAGGAGAATTTTAGAAAATTGCCGGAGAAAGGGTTGGATTACGCCCGTGGCCAGCGGCAACTCCAATCAAGGGTGCACGATTCTCCAGTACGCTTATGACACCATACTCTTTGGAAATGGGACCAGATCAGAAACTGTTTGCTTTAAAGGAGCCCTCTACTATTTTGAAGCCTGGTCAGGACTCCGGATAAATTTTCACAAGAGTGCACTGATTCCCATTACACTTTCCGATGAAGAAGCACGGGAACATGCCACCATATTAAACTGTGTGAGGAATGAGTTTCCAATCAAATACTTAGGGCTTCCACTCAAGCCAGGGAGACTCACTAAGTCGGATTGGCTGCCTATAATTGACAGGGTGGGGGATAGACTCGCTGGCTGGAAAGAAAAATCGCTTTCGCTAGTAGGAAGAGTTGTACTCATCAACTTAGTACTATCCAATCTGCCCATCTACTACATGTCTTTTTTTGAGCTCCCTAAGTGGGTTATCCAACGGATTGACCGAATCCGAAAACGATTCATTTGGAAAGGGTCAGACTCGAACAGGGGAGGTTACCACCTGATCAAATGGAATATCGCTTGCATGAAGAAGAAGCATGGAGGGCTAGGCACCATCGACCTTAGAGATATGAATCTTGCCCTTTTGGGAAAATGGTGGTGGAAGGTTTTTCACCACAGCGGGAAAGGATGGCAGGACTTTATTCAGCCATACCTGCGAGGAAAAGGCACGAGAAACCTGGGCTTCCGAGTAGGGTCCAGAGTGTCGCGATTCTGGAAAGGAATTTCCAAAGCTAGCGGGTCGTTCAATTCAGCAGTTACGTCAACTATCGGTAATGGGCGGTCCACCAGATTCTGGTGGGACAAATGGTGTGGTGCACATTCTTTGAAGGAAACTTTCCCCGAGTTGTATGACAATACGAATCGGCCCAATATATATGTAGCTGAGGCTTGGAAAAGGGGAAGTTGGAAGCCGTCGTTCTGAGGAGCTCTTACCCCAAGGTTACATCAGCAACTGCTCAAATTACAAGCACATATCACATGACCGGGACGAGATGCGTCCAAGGCCCAGATCAGATGAGATGGGGACTCGATCCCAAGGGAGCATTCACGGTCAGTTCCCTGTACCATCGGATTCACTGTCGGGGATGCACACCCAGTTGGACACAGGTATTATGGAAGGCAAAAACACCTCTTAAAGTCAGAGTCTTCCTTTGTCTAGTGCTCAATAACGCAATTCTTACCAGAGAGAACCTGGCCAAAAGACAACCCCAGATTGCGACCGACTGTGGATTCTGCAACATGCACACGGAGAACTTGAACCACCTTTTTATCCACTGTCTAAGGAGTAAGGCGACTATGGTAGAGGTTTTACGAGCCCTAGGAACAAGTGACTACCCCTGCGAATATGAGGATTTGTGGGTTGGCTCCAAATTCGCAAAGGTTCGCCATGAAATGAAGGATGCGTGGTACATTGCCATTGCGGTAACTACATGGGTGTTATGGCTAGACAGAAATAACTTTTATTTTCGTGCTTCATGTAGTAGTATTTCTTGTAACCTTACTCATATCATGCATCTTATTTCTTTTTGGGCTACAGCTGCCATCACAGGAGCGCGAGGGAGGATTGCTAGTCTTCCAGGTGGAGGACATTGATGATGAGGAGGTAGAGTTTGGGCTGACACTGGACTGAGGGCCAGAGCCGTCTCAGTAGCTGCACTCTATGCTAGCTTGGTCTTGACCTACTGTACTTTTGGTTTTTGTATGGAGGATTCGACCCACCCCCAGGGTTTTGTTGGGGGTTTATGTTTTATTTCCTACACTGTTTTGTCTTTCCTGATTTGTACTGTTGTATCCTTCCCGGTACACCGGGGTTGTTTTATTAACTGCTTATTAATGAAACAGGGTGGCTTTATTCCACCTTCTACCTCAAAAAAAAAAAAAAAACAATACTAGGTAGAGGGGGGAGACACATTCAAAATAAATAGCTTACACATTCAAAATAAATCGCTTGTTAAGTAGTGCTTATCATCATTGCCTAGACCAACACAACAAAAAAAGGACATTGGGTAAATTTAAAACGAGTGAGAATCAAGCACTTCCTGTGAGTGAGAATCAGATGCACCCTTATGAACATCTTGGCTTAGTAACTCTTCAAACTCCATTCTACATAGAAAAATATAATAAACATAAAAAATCACCAAACAGAAAAATATAATTGTCTATTCATACACATAGCTTTCAACTCTATTCTAAACCATCCAGACGTTCCAAAATCACCAAACTTATCTTTGTTTTTTTTAATTTTTCTAGAGACATATACATAAGGTTGCTAGAAATAGGAAGACAAAACTACCAATAAATAATCAGACATACATGCTACTGCACTCAGGCGAACACACATAGCCAAATCGAGTTTGCAAAAGGATTTATTCAATTACTTGGTTCTATACATGCATAGGGGAAATCACCGACAAACTACATTCTAAAGACAAACTACATTCTAAAGACAGACTACCTTCTGATAAGGAGTGCGTTCCATATGGCTTTGTTAAAGTGTTTAAGTCCACTAATTCCGACAAACTACATTCTAAAGCTTCTCTCCACATTTCCATCCAAAAGATGTCTTCTTCATCTCATCAACTACATATGACTAATACATATTCAATACAGGATTTAATATGCATCTGGTGCCACTATAACATAAAGACAAGTCTTTGTTGTGGTTGTGCATGTGAATCTGCAACATCTAAAATGTATATTGATATAACTGATGAATTTAACCTACTTCATTACTCCTTTTCTTAGGAGCATACAACCTACCAACTTTAATGGAACTCCTATCAACATTTTAACTGCCAAAAAATAAGGCTACTAGAATACAAGATCAGCCCTCGGCTTCTTCCTCTAAAGTATTAGTACACATAGACAACACGCAGAGGATTTCACTTCCCAATTTTGATTTGATGCAATGGACAGGCCGAAAAATGCCTCCAATTCGCATAACTATAAGCAATTATAAAGGAAACAAGATTTGAAATTGAGATTACCTGATAGAAAGATTGGGGGAGCTGATAGTGACTTGAGGTTCGATGCTTGGAGCATGGAAGATTGGGGGCTAGGGTTTCTCTTCGAATCGCAACCGGAACAAAAGGGCCAAGGGCGATTTGGGTTTGTATTTGAAGAGAGAGAGAGAATCCAAGAGACAACCGAAATTGAAACCCTAAATGGCAGTTGCCCAGTATGGTTTGTTCATCGAAGGGAGAGAGAGAACGGGAGAGGGTAGAAATTGAGAGCCCCTTCGAAGATTTGGGTTTCGACGAAGAGTCGAAGAGATCGCTATTCTCAGTGTAGAGGGGTTTCTCTTCGAAGAGAGAGAGAGAGAGAGAAAGAGAGAGAGAGAGAGCATGAGAGAGCAAGGAGGCTAGGGTTTCATCGAAGAAAGAGAGAGCGGGAGTTGGAGATGGATGAGAGCTGAGAGCGATAGTGCCAAAAGAAAAGGAGAGGAGGCTAGGGTTTCATCGAAGAAAGAGAGAGCGGGAGTTGGATATGAATGAGAGCTGAGAGCGATAGTGCCAAAAGAAAAGGACACATAAATGACCATTTTACCCTCAACAAAAGAGCTGAGAGAACGGCATCAGATCTGACTCGTTCGATCGCCAGCAAACGAGATCGGACGGCTGATAACTCCCGCTCACGATAAGGAGCCCACCTCACCATCTCATAATAGACTAACTAACTAACTAACTCTATATATATATATATATATGCTAGTGTTACCCTCTGCAAATTGCACAACCTACATTATAAACCATGCATTATAGCACATGATAGACTAAAAATGATAGACTAAGAAAATCACATAAAAATAATTTATGCATTGTATTTGCTTAAAAATCTAATTCTAAGATATAGGATGGGGGTGGGTTTGGGAAGAGACGTATGATTTTGTGAAATTGAGAAAGTGGGAGGGAAGTAGACTATGTTTGAGAAATTGAGATTTATTTTGTTTTGGTTTTTTAATAAAATTGTGTGTAGTGCATGTGTTAGTTAAATATGAATCCTTATTTTCCTTCTCCTTTCTTTATTTCAAAATAAAGAAATAAGAGAGGGGGTGGACTCTCTCTCCTATTAGTGTGTGTGTGTGTGTGTGTGTGTGTGTGTGTGTCTATATATATATATATATATATATATATATATATATATATATATATATATATATATATATATATATATATATATATATCTGTGTGTGTGTGTAAGGAAAATTTTCTCATACAAAATGATTATATTCACTTTGTGGGGCTCTCATGGAAGATCCACTCCGTTCATTATGTTTATCATACCAATGGATATATGTAGAAAAAATCAAGTGGTTTTGAGGTCATTCACTTATGCATCATGTGAGTCCAATTTGTAGTTTGATTTGTATTACTGTTGAAATCGTTCACTTTCAACCACATGATGCATGAGTCAATGACCTCCAAACCACTTAATTTTTTCTACACATATATATCCATTAGCATGATAAACATGATGGACGAAGTGGATCTTCCATAAGGGTTCCACCAAGTGAATATAATTATCTTGCATGAGAAAAATTTTCTCATACAAATATGAGGCTCACATTGCTCGAGAGAGAAAAGTGAGCCTCATATAGTGTATGTGGAATTTTTTCTCATACAAAGTTATTATACTCACTTTGTGGGGCCCTTATGGAAGATCCACTCCGTCCATCATGTTTATCATGCCAATGGATGTATGCATAGAAAAAAACAAGTGGTTTGGAGATCATTCATGCATGCATCATGTGATTGAAAAATGAACGATTTTAACTGTAATACAAATCGAACCACAAATTTGACTCACATGATGTATAAATAAATGACCTCCAAACCAGTTGATTTTTTCTACACATATATATCCATTGGCATGATAAACATGATGAACGGAGTGAATCTTTCCTAAGGTCCCCACCAAGTGAATATAATTATTTTGTATGAGAAAATTTTCCTTATACTCTATATGAGTCTCTGTCTCTCTCTCTCTCTCTCTCTCTCTCTCTCTCTCTCTCTCTATATATATATATATATATATATATATATATATATATATATATAGGCAAATGCTCAGTTGAAAACGGATCCGTTTTCAACGGGTTGGAAAATGCCCATCTCAGCCGTTGGATCTTGCAAGATAATGATCAGTGGCTGAGATCGAAACCCACTGAGTCTCCTACTAACGGCACTAAAAGCGGAGGGGCAATTTCGGAACTTCACACCAAAAAATGTTTCAGACTTAGCATTTTTTTGGCGTGGAGTTTTTTTTTTTGGAAAAACTTATACTTAAGCCATTATTGGGAACAACGGCCTAGGTTGTTTGAAGTTTTTTTTGAAGAAAATTAGACTTAGGGCGTTGTTGGGAACAACGGCTTAGGTTGTTTTTTAACAAAAATTTCAACCTAGGTCGTTATTTCCAACAACGGCCTAAGTATGTACATACTCAGATCTGAGCCATCTCCCTCACAACTATTCGACAACTCTCTCTATCTATCTATCTGGAGCTCCCGAAACCCAATCCCCAAACCCTAGCTCTACTCCAACCTCCTCTCGCTCGATGTGAAACTCTTCTCGATCTCCGCCTCTTCTCGATCTATCTCTATCTATCTTTCTCTCTCCCGAATACCCCAAACCCTAATCCTATCCGAAATCTCCCCAACTCACCCGAACCCTAGCACAAATTCTACGATACCGTAGACTCTACAACTTGTTCGTCTACAGTAGTGGCTCCTCACATCTTCGATAACTCCCTATCTCTCTATGGACTAGGTAGTCACTTTTTCACAATTTAGTATAATAAAGTATGTTAATTTATTAAAAAAAATTCGGTTTTTGAGCTTGATTTTTTGTACTATGCATAGTAGTCTTCAATTTAGAGAGTGTACAATTTTTTGTATCATGTGTGTTGTATATACTTTGTGGACATTTTTGTAAATATAGTGTTAGTTGTAGTTGTAGAATATAGAAAAAGCAAACAAACTAGATCTAAAAATTCCAAAATTTGACGACTTGGTCGGGCTCACCACGCAGAAAGCAACGCAATTTGTAGTGGCGATTTCTGTCTCACGGTTTGCAAGATACGTCCGTTTATCACTTTTATTCAATAAAATGGATATAAAGCGATACACAGTCGTATATTACAAACCGAGAGTCTGAACTCACATTTGCAAGTTGTGTTGGCTTGTGTTTGGTGTGCCAGACGTAACGGCCAAATTTCGAAATTTTTGCATCTCGTTTGTGTTGTATTGTCACGTATATGAAAGAACTTCTATATACCTTGGATTTTTTTTCGTACGAGCTCACTAGAAAACTGCTCAAACGAATTCCAAAAAATACGAAACTGTGGGAGTAGGTTGGGCTAACCACTCACAACCCAACGCAACTTGTAGTTGCGAGTTCCGACCCACGGTTTGCGAGATTCGTCAATGTATCAGTTTCCGCTCTTTTTCAAGATTGAAAGCGATACACGGCCGTATCTTTCAAACCGTCGGTCGGAACTTGCTTGTACAAGTTGCGTTGCCTTGTGTACGGAAAGCCTGACCTAATCGTAAAGTGTAATTTTTTTTACCTTCGTTTTTGTGGTTCTCTCATGAATTTTGTTATGTATTTAACGAGTTTACAATAGAGAAATGGCTAAGAAATTACGAAATTTTACGGGTAGGCCATTTACGCCAATCACAAGCCAAAGCAAATTGTGGTTGGGAGTTCTCACCCACGGTTAGATATATGCATCCGTGAATCACATTTCGCTCTTTTTTCAAGAGTCAAAGCGATACATGGCCGTTTCTTGAAGACCGTTAGTCCAAACTCGCTTCTACAAGTTGTGGTGGCTTGTGTGCGGCATTTTAGACCCATTCAAAAAGTTTGGTATTTTTTGAATGTTTTTTTTGCGGTTGTCTCATGTATTTTGTTTCGTATCTATATATATGCTTTTTTTTGAACAATTTGTTTTATAATTGCAAACTTTCTTACAGAAAAATGGTTAGAACGAGGGAAACCGGAAGGTCATCTGTTAGTGGTCGGGGCGAACATTACACAGAAGTAAGAGAACTATTAATTTGTATTGTGCATTTTGTATATAGTGGTATTGTTAGTACACTAATAATAATTGTGTTTTGTGTTCGTGTAGGTTGGTGCATCCTCTTCGAGTCCACCACGTTGAGGTCCAGGACCAATATATGATGGTGAACTGACCTTGCAAGACCACCATAGATCTGCGGTAGTGTGGGGTAGGACGACGCGGAGGTGCAATTTTCGCACCCACGAGACCATGACGGTGCACCCATGTATCGTCGAGTACCTAGTTCCGGCCAATTTCTACGGAATCAGCATGATGGGTCAGGTAAAATTTGACCGGGCACTTCTTTCAGCACTCGTGGAGCGATGGAGGCCAGAGTCGCACACCTTCCATCTACCGGTCTGAAAGATGGTCATGACGCTACAGGATATAGCGATGATCTCCAGTCTTCCAATAGATGAGATGGTCGTGACCAGTAATTTAAACTTTGATAAGTTAGAGCTGTGTAATCAACTCCTCGGTGAGGAGGCCACGAAAGATAGAGATATTTTTGTCAGACAATCAATCTGACTATCTTGGTTAAAGAGATATTTTGAAGGGACGTTGACCGATGCATCGATCGACCACGATGTACAGTCCTACACAAGAGCGTACATTCTAACGGTGCTCGGAGGGGTTCTCTTGACTAACTCATCCGGAGATATGGTACACCTCATGTATCTACGATTGCTCGCCGACCTAGGCTTAGCTGGCCGGTACAGCTGAGGAAGTTGTGTGTTGGCAACGCTATACAGGACATTGTGTTCTGTAGCGTTAGATGGGACTGAGATGACCGGTCCAATGGTCTTGTTACAGATTTGGCCATGGGAGCGACTGCACTTGGGTCGTCCCCGAATTACGAGACCGGCGGATGATTGGATGGCCGAACCACCAAATGCTCATATGTTAGCACCCTTAGGGGTATATTGGGTAGGTAGACGGAGTTACAAAGACAATCCAAAAGGTGTACTAACGTACTACAGAAACGAGCTCGACCAACTACGAGAAGGTATTCGCGTTGCAGAATGGAATGAGCGACAGTTTCAACTTGTAATTGTTAATGTTCCAGGGTACGATGGCAAGCTGCAAGCGAAGTACATGCAATGGTTCAGATCAATGACACGTTTGTACATCTCTCCCGATACAAAACTACCTATTGGTATTCAAGTACCAATTGAGGAGAGGGAGATTGAACCACCACCCGCCTATTCTAGTTCACAACCCATGTTCCAACCGAAGGCCTCAGCTATACGTACATTGGTGAGTATAATGTTCAAATTTTGTTGAATGTTCGTTATATTTAAAGTGATTATATTGTTTACATATCCGTATGTGTTTAATTTTATTTTTTTGGTTTTTTGTTTTAGATCGATAATACGTTGGACATGGCAAAAGAATGCGCGGAGGTAATCAAAAGTTGATCCATCCAAGGTTGCTATAGTGAGATATTGGCCAGTGCCTAAGTCAATTTCAGAGGTGAAAAGTTTTTGGTCTAGCTGTATATTATCAGAAATTCGTCCAAGATTTTTCGAAGATAGCTGGACCGTTGACTAAGCTGACAGGGAAGGATCAGAAGTTTTGTTGGGATGAAGCTTGCAGTGAAGCTTTTGCGGAGTTGAAGAGCAGGTTGATGTCAGCGCCAATGTTGACTATTCCAGATGGTTTAGGCGGATTTATGGTTTACTGTGACGCTTCTAGCAAGGGTCTTGGTGTATTTTTGATGCAGAAGGGCCGAGTTGTTGCTTATGCATTGAGGCACTTGAGGCCGCATGAGAGGAACTATGACACTCATGATTTGGAGTTTGCGGCAGTGATCTTTGCTTTGAAGTTGTGGAGACACTATTTACTTAGACACCGAGTGGAAATCTTTACTTACCACAAAAGTCTTAAGTATGTCTTCACCCAGAAGGAATTGAACATGAGGCAGAGGCATTGGTTGGAGATGATGACTGACTATGATATCAATCTGTAGTATCACCCTAGCAAGATCAATTTGGTGCCAAATGCATTGAGCAGGCGACAGCAGCCATGTTCTTGTCTCAGCAGAGTGAGCTGATTGAGCACATACGAAGGTTAGAGTTGGATGTGGTTTTGCTGAGTTCTGATCAAAGTTGCATGATGCTTCAGCTTCAGTCGTCTCTTGTTGAGCAGATTAAAAAGGCTCTGTCTGGTGATGAGCAGTTGCAGGGATTCAGAGCAGAAGTTGAGGCTGGTTCCAAAATGGATATGGTCATTCATGAAGATGGATCACTTCGTTTTGGGTTCAGGTTGTGTGTCCCGAAGGGTGAAGTTCGTCAGAGGTTACTTGAGGAAGCCCACCAGTCATCGTACTCTATTCATCCCAGAGGTACCAAGATGTACTGAGACTTCAAGCTTCACTTCTGGTGGCATGGTATGAAGAGGGCCGTGGCTAGGTTTATGTCTCAGTATTTGATCTGCCAGCAGGTGAAGACAGAGCATCAGAGAACCGTCGGACTTCTTCAACCCCTTCCCATTACGGAGTGAAAGTGGAAACACATCACGATGGACTTTGTGACCGCTTTGCAGAGGAGTCCCATGGGTCATAATGCCATTTGGGTGATTGTGGACAGACTGACGAAGAGTGCTCACTTCATTCCCTTCAGAGTTGGACAGTCTACTGAGAGCCTAGTTGAGAAGTACATGCAAGAGATCGTCAGACTTCATGGGGTTCCAGTCAGTATTGTATCCGATAGAGATACGAGGTCTAGGTCTCAATTTTGGGAGAGTCTTCAGAGTAGTCAGAGAGTAAACTGAAGTATAGTACAGCTTTTAACCCCCAGACAGATGGACAGTCAGAGAGGACCATCCAGACTCTATAGGACATGTTGAGGGCCTGTGTGTTGCAGTTTGGTGGATCTTGGGAGGACCATTTGCATCTTGTAGAGTTCTCGTACAATAATAGCTTTTAGGCCTGTCTTAAAGCTGCACCGTTCGAGGCACTATATGGTCGGAAGTGCAGATCACCAGTGTGTTGGGATGACATTGGTGAGAGGAAGTTGTTGGGTCCGGAGTTGATCACCAGGACTGTTGATGCGGTGACTCAGATCAGGAAGCATCTTCAGGCAGCACAAGACAAGTAGCGGAGATGGGCAGATGTCCATAGGAGAGCCTTGGAGTTTGAGGTTGGTGACCATGTTTTCCATAAGGTATTGCCGTGGAGAGGTGTCATTCGGTTTGGTGGTAAGGGCAAGCTAAGCCCTAGGTTCATCGGGTCGTTTGATATCGTAGAGCGAGTAGGCAAGGTGGCCTATCGTCTTGCAATGCCACCGGCTTTATCTGGAGTGCACGATGTTTTCCATGTCTCAGAACTCAGGATATACATCTGTGATGAGAGCCACGTGATCGACTACTCAGAGTTATCCGTGCAACCGGAATCTGACTTGTGAGATTTCGCTAGCTGCTATTTTGGATCAGCAGGAGAAAGTGCTGAAGAACAAGGTCATTAGGTTGGTATAGGTTTCTTGGAATCATCACTCGCCGGGTGAGTCGACTTGGGAGCTGGAGGAGGATATCCAGCGGAAGTTTTCTCATTTGTTTGTGTAGCTTTGTTTTTGTTGTTATTTCTCTTTATTTTCAGAGTTACCCTACAGGCCTCTTGTTTGAATTTTGAGGATGACATTTCTCTTGTTAGGTGGGTAGGATTTGTAAATCCTGTTTCCCATTTCTAGTATTTTGTACTGTATTTTCTTCCCAGTGTATTCTACCTAATTGTATTCTTTTATTTTTTTTCTGAACTGTGTATTTGTTCTTCATTCTCAATATAAATTCATCTATTGTTTTGTCGCCTGTAATTTGATCTTCTTGATTCGCTTCTGTCTGCCAATTATTATCTCTCTGAATGATTTATTGTTTCTAATCTATTTCATTTCATGGCCTAATTTCTCATTCATTTGTCTCTGGCTTATTGGATCTGATTTTACCCAGTCTACCCTATTTTAACTCTTCTATCCGTCCTTCTGGATTCAAACCCGCTACCCATTACCCTATTCTTTTACCTAGTCTCCCCCAGATATTTCTTCACATTCTGTATCTGCCTAACAAGTAGAACATGCCTTTCCCCTATCTTCTCTTGATTCTCCAAAATCCTTCTAGCCAAAAATCCCATTAAAACCCCCCAAAAAAATTTGTTACTGCTATCTACAATAGCTATATCCTAAACCCTAACCCTAATCTCTCTCTCTCCAACTCATCTCTCTCCCTCACTGCATCCCGATCCCCTACCCCAGCTGTGCCGCTCTCCGACTACCGTGCTGCCCCCATCACTGGTGCCTGCTCACGACCCCCTGTCGACCTACCCTCATCCCGATGCCAGAGCCCTCTTGACCTCTCTCCCCTTCTCCTTTCGAAGCTAACAGTAGCGCTCACAGCCAACCGCAAACCCCCCTCTCCGCATGTTCCCTTCCGACGCCAACAGCCGCACCCTGTGCCCTTGCCGTCACTGCCCCTGTTCGTCGCTGTCGTCCTCTCATCGCCGCGCACACACCCCCCCGGCTGCCTTGTTTGTTGTGTGCACGTAGTTGATCCCAAGCATTGTGTTCGTGATCATCTTACTCGTCTCGTTCGTGATTCGATTATGTTCTGTTCGTTGCTAGGAATCCATTCTTGTTATTCTCATCTTTACATCAGATTCGTCGACTATCCTAAGGCAAGTAACTTGTATTAACTTTTGTTGTATATACAAGTACAAAATACCGCCTGTAGTCTCGCTTTTTTTTAAAGATTTGCCCTCATGAAAATCTCTTGTTAGATCTTGACTCTATTTGTTGATCCATCCATAGTCATAATTGTCACACACACAACATAAAAATAAGTTAGATTTAACTAGACTCTTGATGCATGCATGTATGTGGTTTTGTGATCCATGATTGCATGCTCGATGTGTTGGTTGTAGTATCTTGTAGTGGATTTGTTGAGCTCCCATACCATGTTGATTTAGACATTTATTATACCATGTTTTGTATTTTGTTCTAATTTGGATTTATTGCATATGAACTATTTGATTAAATGCATTAGAAGAGTTTTCGTTTTGCTGCTATCCTGTTTTGGTTTAGTATTTTAGACCCTGTTAAGGTCAGTAAATCAAACTAATTTGTGAATATAAATCGTATGCCCCGTTGTCTATTTTCCAGAATTTTTGACATATCTCAGTTTCGATTTTGTGAGGTGTGAGATATTGCTGTTTTACTACAGATGTGCTGAAAATTCTAGATTCTGTTTTATGTTTAATGTGACTTCTGTATAGTTATTCATTTTAATACTGATGTTAAAGGTAAGATTTGAATCTAATATTTTTCTAGGTATGACCAATCATGACTGGGATTAACCCCAAATTTTTTAGATTTATTTAATGACTTTTATAAACTATTCTGTGCTTGTGAATAAACAAATTTATTCCCAAACTGCATGTTGTTCAGTAAAAAACTCTATTTTCATCCTGATTCCAGTCACTTTGGATAAAACTTTGTGAATATGAAATGTAGCCTACTGTGTCTATTTTACAATCATTTTGACGGATTTGTATTTTGAGTTATACTTTGTGATCTATCACTGTTTTATTACTGCTGTATCTAAAATTTTAGATTCATAAACTTGCTGTATCTTTCTGTTTTCCGAATTTATTTGACTGTGCTATCTGTAATGGAATATTATGAAAATTTATTTGCTGATACTAGATATACTAGGGAATCTTTCAGATTTAACTTAGATTTAATCAGTAAGTTTTTATGCTATTTTCATACTTACAAATAAAACTTGCGATTTCTGGCTGAACATGAATTCTGTATAAAAGCTGTTTGAACCTTGTTTCTGTAGTTGTTATATGACTTCTGTATATGCACTGGATTCGGCTGAAAAGTCTATTTTCTAGATTTTTTTACGGATCCAGGTTTGCATTTCTGTGGCAACAGGAATCTCAGATTTGGTGCAGTAGTGTCTTGCTATCCAGAATTGAAAGTTTCGCTGTCCTAGTCTATTATAAGTTTGTGTGTCACCCGTGCATGTTTCTATTTGACTTGAACCTGTCTCTTGTTCTTGCCATGATTTCCTTGTCCTGTTTGTGCACGTATATGCCTGCTTTAATAGTAATAACAAGTAATCAAGCCGGGGTTAAGGGAAAGATCTTAGTAGTGAAAAATATATGTATGTGTACTCAGAAGGGGGCCCGCGTTTTCCATTTCATGTTTGATTCATGAACCTATTTTACTTTATGTTGATTCATGAACTTGTTGCATTTTATGATTTGAGTCATGAACCTGTTATGTTACTACCTAATTCATGAACCTGTTACCTATTACCTGTGCATGATGCCTGAGTACACAGCCCTATAGAAACCCACCACTAGATCTAAACGTAACTTGCATGTAAGTAGCAACCATGTGGTAAAAATTTGGGACGCATGAAGTGCTACCTAGATAGGATTAAATAGAAGACTTGCGAATAACATGATCACCTGCATATTCCTGTTTATCTATACATGCTACTTGGCACCTGTTACATGTTTACCTGCTTGCATGCTATCTGATACCTGTTACATGTTATATGCACCATGTTATCTCATTACATTACTTGACTCTGTTCCTCGTTAGTGTTAGTCATTCTATTGTTGTTGTCACATGCATTCCATTCTTATTCAGTACCTGCTTCCACTGTTACTCTATACTTGTCTATCTTTTCTATATTTGTTGCCTACACTACAAGCGGCCCATCACTTGCATTAGCGGGCATTTTGTTTCTCCTTCCTCTTCCTGCAATTTGTTAAACTTGCAGACTTTGGTGACCAGTTGCCTGAGGGAGTAAGTGATCAAATATTCTAACTGGCTGGAGTTCTTGCTACAAATTATTTTCCTGTTGTTTTTGAATAAATTGTAATTGCTACATGGATTTTGTATTGGGCATTTTGTCCCAGATTTATGTCTTGTTTCCAGACTTGATTATTTGAGATTAATTATTCTTATTTTCAAGTAATCATGTTGACTATGTTAATTTATTCTTGCATGCATTGTTGATTATTTCATGTACATCTCTTGTTTATTCCTGTACATATTGTAAAGATCCTTATAGCTTATGAATGGTGAAAGCCATTCACTGAACTTGTGTCGCATATCCGTATTCTGTATTCCTTTTTGGGAAGCGGTGCATGACAACTTGGGTGACCGAACTCTGTCTTCACCGTTGAGTAGCTTGTTTTGGGCGACTGAGGCGACTCAGCAACCACACAGGCTTTGTCGACCACGAGGCTGCAGCGAGCAAGGTGATTCGGCGATCATAAGGGCTTTGTCGACCACGAGCCTTTGTCTTCTCCGATGAGCACTTCCTCGTCGAGCTAGCTTGTGGTGACCAAGGTTTCAATGAGCTGGCACATGGCAACCAAGATCTGTGGCGACCAAGTTTCAGTGAGCAAGCTTCTGGTGACCATCACCATTTTGTTGACCAACAGTTTCGGCAAGCTAATCTTGGCCACCACCAGTCTCGGCAGCCACCTCTGTCGACTTAGGTTTTTGATGGAGTTTGGAGTTGGGTTCTTGAACAAGTGTGGTGGTGCTCGGAGCTTTTGCTTGATCACTAACGAAGTCTTTTAAGAGGTTCGGGTCTCATAGCTTGATTTTGATCCTTCCTCATGCCTTTTGTGGAGTTCGAGTTAGAAGCTTTTCCTACCCATGCTTGAAGCTTCAGTATCGGGTTTGGATTTGATCTTCTTCGAGGAACTTTGTTGTGAGGTTGATCTAGGGTGGAAGTCGAGTTTTGTGGGGCTAGGGTATTGGCGAAGCTTTGGTGCACTGGGTTTGAACTTATCTTTGGAGCTCCAGGTATGATCATCTTCGGAGCTCCTTTGCGAAGTTGGAGTATGGGTTGTAGTTTTGAGTTTGACTCATCTCCGAGGCTTGAAATTGAGTTAAAAGCTTCACATTGATAATGTGAGGTAGTATACGATATTGAAGACCTATAAAGAGGTCCTTCACTTAAAGAAATTTGAGCATTATTACCCCCCTTCATTAATATTATTATTATCCTTCTTCATGGCTTCTCTTCTTTTGAACCTTTGGAGAATATCAGAATTCCAATGTCCTGAGTATTGGGGGAATGTCAATGTTAGCCATTCACTACCATTAGTAGCTTCATTAGATGATGAAGATATCATTTGAAGTGGAGGTTCTTCAACAGACAAAGACAGGGGCAATGTTGAACAATTAGAGAATTGTTCAAAACTTTTTAATGGGAATTGGATAGGAGGAAACTTGTCGAGCTCATTCTGGGTAGCACTGAGCAACCAGTCCACAACTTTGCTAGGCTAATTTAACCGTAGTTTATTTTGGCTTCGAACGAGTCGGTGATCATTTAATTTGGTTTGGAGATTCCTTGAGTTTTTGCCTAACAAATGTTTATTGATAGGTCTACCTTGTCGATTAGCTTTTTCGTCGACCAAGCATTTTGTCGTTCGCTTGTTCTATATCGATCGAGCATTTCTTTGTTCGCTTCGCTAAAACGCACTTTCGTCGACCAAGCATTTTGTTGTTCTCTTGTTTTGTCGATCAAGAATTTCGTTGTTGGATGAGTACTCCGTTGATCTAGGAGCTAAGTGCTTCGATCATTGGATCTTGTGTATGTAGCTCACCAAGAAGAGTTGTTGAAGGAACAAACTTCGAAAGGTAGTCAAACTGCGGACTTGCTGTATGACTAAGCAAGTTTGTTGAGGCAATTCTGGGACGGAATTGAACGTTAAACTTGCCATTTGAGCTCAGCAAGTTCGTAGAGAAAACTCCGGGATAGAGTTGAATGTTTGAACTTGCTGATTGTGCCCAGCAAGTTTGTAGAGACAACTCTAACTCCGCATTGGATGTTTGAACTTGCCATTTTTGCTCAGCAAGTTTGTAGAAGCAATTCTGAGATGAAGTTCGTTGGATGTTTGAACTTGCCGAATGTTCCCAACAAGTTTGGAAAGGCAACTCTCAAACGGAGTTGAACGTTTGAACTTGTCATTTGTGCCCGGCAAGTTTATAGAGATAACTCTGAGACGGAGTTGATGTAGAGCTTGATGTTTGCCTCTAGCAAGTTAGTATAGACAACTCTAGGATGGAGTCGGACGTTGAACTTGCCGTTTGAGCCCAACACTCTTGTAGAGGCAACTCTCGGATGGAGTTAAACATTTGAACCTGCTGTTTGCGCACAACAAGTTTTTACAGACAACTCTTGGACAGAGTTGAATGTTTGGACTTGTTGTTTACACTCAAACAAGTTTGGAGAGGCAACTCTAGGATGGAGTTGGATGTAGAGCCTTCTGTTTGTACCTATCAAGTTTTATAGAGACAACTCTAAGATGAAGTTGAATTTTTGAACTTGCTATTTGTGCCCAACAAATTTGGGGAGGCAACTCTAGGACGAAGTTGAATGTAGAGCATGTGGTTTGTGCCCAACAAGCTTGCAGAGGCAAATCTGAGACAAAATTGGATGTTTGAACTCATTGTTTGTGCCCAGCAAGTTCGGAGAGGCAACTCTAGGCCGGCTTTGGAAGACGAACCTATTGCATTAAGTTTAGGGGTTGTTGGAAGGACTCCAGTGAGATGCATGGCATCAAACTCGTTGTATGAAGTTAACAAGTATTTGACAAAGCTGGAGCAAAGAGCAAGACACTGAACTTTTTTTATGTAGTTAACACGTTTTTGACAGAACTGGAGTGAAGAGCAATTCATTAAACTCTTTGTACAGAGCTAAACAATTATAGACGAAGCTTGAGCAAAGAGCAAGACATTAGACTCGTTGTATGGGGTTTGACGGGGCTCAAGCAAAAAGTGGGCTACCAAACTCGTTAAATGAAGTTAACAAATTACTGATGGAGCTCGAGCAAAGAGCAAACTATTAAACTAGTTGTTTGTAGTTAATGAGATGTTGGCAGAGCTCGAGCGAAGGGCAAGACATTGAACTCATTGTATGGAGTTAACGAGTTATTGATGGAGCTTTTCAGCGAAGAGCAGGGCGTTAAACTCGTTGCATGGAGCAAACACGTTGTTAATGGATCTCGAACGGAGAGTGAGGTACTGAACTCGTTATCTGCAGTTAACAAGTGATTGGCGAAGCTCGAGCGAAGAGCAGGGTATTGAACTCATTCTATGGAGCTAATGAGTTGTTAACAGAGCTTGAGCAAAGAGCGAGGTGCTGAACTCATTATATAGAGTTAACGAGTTGTTGACGAGGCTCGAGCGGAATGCAGGGCATTGAACTTGTTGTATGGAGTTAACGAGTTACTAACGTAGTGCGAGCGAAGTGCGGGTCATTGAACTCATTGTATGGAGTAAATAAGCTGTTGACGGAGCTCGAGATAAGAGTAGAGCATTGAACTCATTGTTTGGAGTTAACGAGCTGTTCATGAAGCTCGAGCAGAGAGAATGGCATTGAAATCGTTGTTATGGAATGAACGAGCTGTTGACAGAGCTCGAGCGAAGAGCAGGGCATTGAACTTATCATATGGAGATAATGAGTTGTTGATGGAGCTCGAGTGAAGAGCATGGTGTTGAACTCGTTGCTGCGCTTTGATGAAGTTGGGACTTGTCTGTTTGCACAGCGCATCTCGCGAGATGAAGTTGGAACTTTCTCAGGCGAAGGTGGTGTTAATCGGGAAAGACTTGGAGCTTGCCTGCCTAAGGAATGCTTGTCTTAAATTTTATCGTCAAAAGTTTAGGCAACCCTGGAAGCTATTAGTTGGCAGGAGGCTTGTGAAGAGGTTTATGTTTCTTTGGCAGAATATCACTCTAACATGTAGCTGGAAGAACGTCTTGTAGGACATCTTGTTGTATAGTGTTTGCAATACTATTGTAGTAATGCTTAGGCATGAAACGTAGACTCATTGTAATTATGCAGTTGTAATGACACTTGTTGTTTATGAAATAAGAAATCTTTTGCATGTTTGTTCCTTATTCTGCGATTTTTCTCGTTGGGAATTGGCTATTCGTAAGAGCTGCTCTTAGGGAGGGTTGGACTCCGTACTTACCATTTTGTACTTAGCTAGTTGTATGAGCAACTCCAGGGAAGAGTTGGACTCCGAACTTGCTGTGTGGGTCCTCCAACGAATTATGAGAGTTGCTTCAAGTGGCAAATTGAGCTACAAAGTTGCTTGTTTGCAGGTTTACTGGAGCAAATGCAATCCACGATTATGGACCTTTAATTCGTCTTAAAAAGTTTTTAACAGGTTCCAGGAATAGATCGAATGGCGAGTCGAACTCTAAACTTGCTAGTTTGTAGGTTATTAACACAACTTCGAGCCAGGGGTATGGATTCCACACTTGTTGTTTAGGGATTTAACAGGTTATAGGAGCAGATTGAATGGCGATTTGAGCTCTGAAATTGCTTGATTGTAGGTCACTAGAGCAACTCCGAGGGGCATGGACTCTAAACTTGTTGCTGATGTGTTTAACGAGTTGCAGGAAAAGATCGAATGGCAAGTTAAGCTCTGAACTTGCTTCGTTGCAGATTGCTAGAGCAACTCTGAGCCACGGATATGGACTCCAAACTCGTCTTATAAGGAGCTTCTAATGAGTTTTTTTGCTATTTTTAGGAGTAAGCTTGGAATTTAACTCATTCTTTGCATTCAGAAAATTGTACAAAATCTTTGAAAAGATAAATTAATACTAAATTTTATTGAAAGACCGGTAGTGGCTAACCTTTATTACATGCATTGACCGGTAGGAAAAGCGGTTTTTATTTAAAAAATATTGAAAATATATTGAGGAGGGGGGCGCTCAGCGCCCTTGATGAAGTTCATGAGGCGTTCCACATTCTAAGCCCCTACTGATATCTCCTTACCCCCTGGGTCTTCAAGTTGATGAGCCAATAGGCGAATAACTTGGTAGACCTTACATGGACTTGCCTATTTTGGAGCGAGCCTCTCCTTGTTTTGCAGAGAAAAAAGGAGATATTTAGTTCACCAATGTGTTTAGGTAGGGCTATTTCTTTCCGTTGAGAGTGGAGTGGCTTCGGGCGAGGGATTCAAATTTATTACTATATTCTGATGATGAATTTGGACCTAGTGAGAGATTATTTAGCGGGTTTGGAAGTTCCTGGCAGGATTGTTTATGGCAATTCCTTCAAGCTTGTTTACGGGCTTTGAGTTATTGTGACTACTTTCTGGCGATAGTTCTATGGCGTCGAGGGGGAAAACTGAGCCCCACATTGTGGTGGTGTAGCATAATCGTGCTACATGTTGACTTCCTACAACTTGGCCTATGTCTGCTATTGTTGGGAACTTTATTTTCATGCGGTAGGCGAAAGCAACTGCATGAAAGGCCGTCTGGTCCTGACGGCCAAATATTTGCATTGTATGCAGTTTTGACGTTGACTACCATAATGTCCAGCACTTCTGTTAGAGTGGCTGGAGGCTTTCCTGCTGTCACATCAAGTGTGACGATTCCTTCGATTTTAACAGGGAGACCAGAGAATCCATGGAGTTCATAGCCGACTGGTTTGAGTCGGTCTCGGGAGAGCTTGAGGTCATTGAAAGTGTTCATGAAAAGAATGTTTACTTAACTACAATTGTCCACCATGATGCGGCGTATCTCATGATTCACCATGTAAAGGTTTATGACCAGTGCGTCGCAATGAAATATTCTGACACCTTCTAAGTCCTTGTCCTAGAAAGATATAAAGACCCCTATGCCCGTGGTAGGAGGGATGTTGTGTACTGAGTTGACCTCCCTCATAAAGGCTTTGCAGAAGGAGTTGGAATCTACCATCATCGACCATTCGTGGATGGAGTGGATAATGGCCATGTGTTCTGAGTCTTGGGATTCGAAGGGTCTCCCTCGTCGCGTATTAGCCCCCTGTGTCGGAGGGGTTTCAGCGTCATTCTTTTATTAAATAGATTGGGAGAGGTAGCCCCAACGAATCAGACCTTCTAATTCTTCTTGAGGGGTCAGCAATTGTCGATAGTGTGTCCATGGTCTCTGTGAAATGTGACCACTTGTTCATATCCATTCTCTTGCTGGCTGTGGTCTTCTTGGGGGGAGGGCAGACTATTCCATCATTTTCAATTACCATGAGGATGGAAGACACACTTTTGTTAAGGAGAGTGAAATTTTCGAAGCGTGGTGCTGGAGGAGGACGGCATTGACATATGCCTTCTTTCTGAAACTTTCTTGGTCCTTCCTCGCTTGCATTCCTCCATTTGTTCTCGAAAGATGAATCATTCTTACCTTGACGATGAAGAGCTTCATCGGCTTATATATACTTGTCACTCCTTTCCAGATACTTGGTGAAATCTTTAGAAGGCTTCTCCACGATGGAGGCTTTCAAGTCTTTGTGAGCGATGTTGTGACGGAAGATGGCAGTCGCCACTGACGAGTCCAGGGAGGAGATGGACCTTGCTTCGGCCATAAAGTGCTTGACAAAGTCTTTTAGCAGTTCTTCGTCTCTTTGCTTTAATTCCAATAGGGAAGCACTTATTTTTTCAGCCTTGCGGCTAGTATTGAAGTACGCTATGAAGACTCCTCGAGCTAGTCGAAGGAGAATAGACTCTGGAGTGAGGCGGAAGTACCATTCCCTTGCTGATCCTTTTAAAGTTGCGGAAAATGTTCAACACATCAGTGCATCAGTGGCGTTATAGACCATCATGAGAGTTTTAAAACTATCAATATGGTCAGCTGAGTCAGATTTACCATCGTGAGATTCAAACCGAGGAGCTTTGATGTTCTTTGGAATGAGTTCATTGAGGATGGATTTGCTAAAAAGGAGGTCGACTTGGGTGGTAAGCCCTGCTAGAGCGGTTCCCTTCATGTTTCATCTATTTCATGTGATTCTCTACTTCCCAGATGCGGCAAAGGATTTGGTCATCCTTTCCCTTGGATCTAGTTGAGTCGCTGGATTGTTGTTCTCTGGAAGGAGTAGATTAGCAGCTCCATAAGCGTCGACCCTGATCATGAGTACCTCAGGTGGCTCGGAGTATGTCATACTTGAAGTTTTCCAATTCTGTCATAGTATTCTGCCATAGTGACTGGGGCATCTTGTTCTTTGTTTCGCTCAAAATGCTTTCGACTCTCACGAGTTGAGTTTCTTTCTGTAGGGCGCCCCCTATGAGGAGGAGCATCTTGATCTCTGCCTTCGGGGAGAGTTGTTTCTTCGTTTCTTTAGACATTTTGAGCGGGAGGCCTCACCTCGGGCACGCTTCTCATCCAAATGGATTTGTAGATTGGTCCCTTGTTGTCAGGCATTGATGATTTGATGGAGATCTCTTGACGCCCGGGGGACCTCACGAGGTCATCGAGTCACTAACAGCCTTATGGACCGAGACATGGTTGTGTAGAGGGTTATGTTCATGGCGTTGTTCATGTCAGCTTTGTCAGGAGTCCCCTGGCTCTTCGTGACGGCTTTGTCGGGAGTCCCCTGGCTCTTCGTTGATAGCAGTTTGATTAGGCTGTTGTGGCTGATTCGACTGATGAGGATGAATATGCTCCTCCATAGGAGGAGCATGGTTAACGAAGAGGTTTGGCTAAACAGCTTGAGGCCGCTGCTCTCCCTCTTAACTTCGGTGGCATGGTGGGAGAATTCAGTGTTTCTCACGATAAGTCTGATCTTTGATGTAGATCTGTGTCGTTTTCCATATACAGCATCAATCTGTTGCTGCTTACTTTTTGTGTGGGAACAAACAAATAGTGAGTTTATATTTTGAAGGAAACTACTAAAGATCTAACCTTTGATCGTCGCCGTAAAAAGTGGATAGAGCTCCTGACATTGGATCTGGATTGTTGATTGAACAACTTGATCTGAATCCAATGATTGCTGACGCGGCCGATGGACCTGCAAAAAGTCTGAAACACCGGGGATGGCCCCGACGGTAGACCCTCCAATGCTCAAGTCAGAACCAGAGAGAGAAAGAGATGTTGAGAGAGAAATTCTTAATTACCTTCTGACTGAGGGAGGGGGGAGGGTATTTATAGGTGCGAGAAACAGTTTGGAGATTGATATGAATTTATTATCTCCTTTTGATTCTCCTCCTTTTCAGAGATAGAATCAGTTACTCTGTTGTTGAGGATAAGAAATTGACTTACAACTCTCATGGGCTGAGCGTCTCTCTTAGTGGACCTATTCGATTTTAATGAGCTTGAAAGCGGCTTATGTCTTGTTAATGAGTCTGAAGAAGACCCGGGCCTATTAAAGAGTTCTATTACTGTTAATCTGCTTGTAAAAGTTTTAAGATTTGTGATGGAATCGTACGATCCTGATTTGCTGCAATTTTACCATTATTACAAAGGAAATATTGAAAATAACACATTGGTTAGGCTATGAGGACCAAGTATTGGTATTGTATGTGTATTTTCTACGTTCACTAACTTGCACATTCTAAACTTTTAGGAATGACTGAGTTTAAATAGAGAACGTGTTGCAACTAAATGTTTCGTGTGAAAATTAATATTTCGTGTGCTTTACACTTAATAAGGACGATGGAGAGTGCCACAGAGTAAACTAATCTTAGAATAATTCATGGATATTGTTGGCATGCATGGATCATTCCCAAAGAGTAGGGAGAAGGTGCCAAACAATTAATAAATTAGAAATCACAAGTTGATAAAGCTTTTATGGAATGTTTGCAGAGAACGGACAAAGAGGGCAGTACAATTGTACTAAAGTGTTCGCCAAAGAATTAGAGGACAATTAATTAAATGAAATAACAGCTAACAGCATCTTCAACCACATTAGCTATTTTGGCTCGCTAGGATACTCAAAATAGAGAGCAATTGGATAATTTGGCTAGCGAAAAAAGTGTACGGTCCAACCATGCTAGCTATTTTGGCTAGGCATAAATATTTTAATTTTTATTTACTAATAAATAGTCATAATATTCTTCTAAAAAATGACTACATTTCGCATAAAATGAATATACCTAGAGAATTTTAAAATCAAATGAAAATATTTGTTTCCAAATAGTACAAAACAATTGCATGATATTGAAACATTGTAAACTCAAACTACTAGTTTTATTGTGGAAAAAAATACTTGTTTTTATTGTCCGTGTCGCTGCCACAAGTGCTCTACAAGATCCGACTGGAGTTGGGAATGCATCCGTCTATCTCTAATGCGATGATGAGTTTGAATAAATGTAAGAAGCTCGGGCATATAATCATGTCACTTCTATAGACGGACTTTCCTCAAGTGCATCATAATTAAAATCCTAATTATTATCTTCTCTCTCGTCTTCAGCTATCATGTTGTGCATTATTATGCATGCTGTCATAATATCATTGAGCGTCTCTTGATCCCAAAAATGTGCTGGTCCACGAACAATTGCAAAACGTGCTTGAAGAACACTGAATGCTTGCTCTACATCCTTCCTTGCCGACTCCTGAGCTTCAGCAAAATATTTATTCTTATTACCTTGTGGAAATGGAATTGTTTTTACAAATGTTGACCACTCTGGATATATACCATCAGCAAGATAATATCCCATCGTATAATCATTACCATTGATAGAATAGATAACCTTGGGCGCTCGTCCATTAGCAAGATCATCAAAGATAGAAGACCGATGTAGCACATTGATGTCATTAAGAGCTCTTGGTAATCCAAAGAATGCATGTCATATCTAAAGATCATGTGAAGCCACAGCTTCTAAAATAATTGTAGGTTTATGAATGTGGCCAGTATACATTCCTTGCCATCCAACTGGACAATTCTTCCACTTCCAGTGCATACAATCAATACTTCCCAACATACCTGAAAAATTATGATCTTCGTTCATTGCCAGCAATCTGTTAATGTCATTATTGTTTGGTGACCTTAAGTATTCATCACCAAATATTCTAACAACGGCCTTGACAAAATGACAAAGACTCTAGATTGTAGTGCTTTCTCCAATACATATGTGATTATCAACAAAATCTGTTGATACCCTATAAGCAAGCATCTTTATTGCGGCTGTCATCTTTTGAAGTGAAGACAATCCAAGAACTCCACAAGCATTCCTTCTTTGAATGAAGTATCGATCATATGCTTCTATAGCAGATTGAATTCTTAGAAAAAGAGGACGTCTCATCCCGAATCTCCTTCGAAAGAAATGAGGATGATATACAAGTCTTTCAGAAAAATAGTCATGAAAAAGCCTTTCATGACCTTGAGCTCTATTACGTTAAATAATAGCGTGTCCTGGAACAAAACCATAACGGTGTGCTCTTCGTCTTCTTGCAAGTTCTTCTTCTTCTTCTTCTATGGCCATTAATGTTAAAGGTAGCAATTCATCATTAGAGTAGACATCAAGGCCATCGATCTCGAACATCATATCAAGTACATTACTAAAGTGTGCATCTGTGAACAAATGACATTGAATACTTAATTGAGCTGATATGAGTGAAAACATGAATTGAGTTAGAATATTTATATTGCAAGTTTATATGCGAATTGCAATTCATAAAGGCAAAATACAACTTTTATTAATAAGATGTTACGTTGAAAGCTTACAGATGCATAAGTAAAAAAGAATTTGATTACAATAAGTTCCTACTTTTTGAAGTGAAAAAAACACACAAACGACTACTAATTTTCATCTTATGGGCTTCATAATATTTTGCTTGTAGTGGGTCCATTCCAGTGGTGTCAATAGCCATTATTTTTTCCTCAACTGCTAACTTCTGTAGATGAAGATTTTCCTTCTCAATTTCGACCAGCTCTTGTCGTTAAGCAAATGCTTTTTCGTATTGTTCTATTTTAGTTTTTTTATTGTCCTCCATATATTCTTGCAGGAGCATTACTGCAGGTGTTTTCTCTTGATATTGTTCCTTACACTTTCTCTTTTGTTGCTCCTTGACAACCTTTCTACCAATAGGTCTTTCCATATCAGTTGCAATATTTTCTGCCTCTAAATTAATTTGATTTGGAAGAGAAGAAGACGATTTCGCAGGACTTATTTTTTTTTAATTCTTTGAAATTTTCATTGTCTATTTGGGATTATGCTTCAATTCATGTAAACAGTGTAAAAATTCAGTTGGTTTTCCATGCAGTTCCTCACACATTAGCTTTTCTTTAAAAAACTAAAATTAGTATAAAATAAAAGTTATTTTCAGAAAAATATTGAAAATTAAATATATGAACTTTAGTGATGTCAATACCTTATCTTCATTGGTGATCCCACTTTGGTTTCTTGCTTCTATCTGCATAGTACCCACAATATAAATTAACATCTTTTTGAATTCCTGACCACCGGTTCATGAGAGAACTCGCATTGCGCTCAGACTTAAACTTTTTGTTTGTGTGAAAATATTTATGTATTCTGTCCCAGTATTTACCCATTGTTTTCTTATTTCCTTGTATCGAATCTAAACTAATATTAAGCCATGCAGATACAATGAGAAGGTCTTCTTCTGCGGTGAAGTTACCCCGTCTTTGTGATTTTTTGGTAGATGGATTAACTGTAACTCGATTTTCTGGTGTCACGGTCTGTTGATCTGTGAAATGAGTAGCCTCAAAAAATTCTGGACTAGATAATTCATTCTCAAAGTTTGATCCTTTACGGAGGAGATCGGTGTAAAATGTATTATTAAGTGAATCCATCTAAACATAGCAAAATAATATTGTGAGATTAGATATGATAATAATTATAGCACACTCAGGTTGATCCTAAAACTTTCAAAAAAAGTACTGTAAATTTATCATTTCTTACTTTTCTTATCATGATCTGCATGATCTGCTTATCATTTCTTACTTTGCGACACAAGTAGATAAACATCACTAATCATGCGTACATAAATATAGAAGAACAACTAGACTACCCGAACCTAAAATGATTGTTTATCTACATCTATCCCAATGAGCAATCTATCGAATCGTTGCAATTGATGTTTACTAGACTGTTCACTTCAAAATTGATCAAGCACAACACACTTCAAAATTTGTGTTTCACTACTGAGAAAAAAGACATTTACTAACCTGATAAATCTCAATAGTCCTCTCAAGCTCAGCAATATATTGAAGCTTGCGAACCCTTAATCATTGCCCAGACCTCCTACAAAAATATTAATCAGTCAATATTAAGTGAATATTAAGAAGGGTCCTCAACTCCTGTTTTTCTAGAGACCAAGAATTTAAACTAGCATATATCAGCATATATCAGGTATCAGCATATATCAGCAATATGAAACCTTTGACCAGGTCAGGAGCATTTAACCTAGCTCATTTTTCACCCCAAACAGACTTTTACTGATGTAAATAAAGAGTTCCGAATTCCATTGAATCTATATTGTTCTTAAAACATCTAAAAGCCATAGATTTATCACAGTTCAATCAATCAGACCAGGCTCATTTAATTATCAGATAAATAAGAACATGGCACTAATAACACTCATGGCCTTAGAAATTATATAATATGCAGAAGAAATTTATTTTAAAGGATATATGATGCAGCAGTATCTACAGTGAAAGTCCTTACTCCCACCCAAGTGTTTAGACAATTAGATGGCATAAGAAATTGCAAAAGAACATTTCCTCAAATAAAAAAAACAAACAAAAAATCAACAAAAAAAAAGTTGCAACAAATTAATATGCATAAGAAACATGCATGTGGTCTCATTAAATGAAAATTATGCAGACAGAGTGGGACAATGTTCAGAGATCCAGATATGTAGACCATATCTGCGTTTAGCACCCAGATCTATAGTCAGGCTAAAGAAGGGTCCTCAACCCCTGTTTTTCTAGAGACCAAGAATTTAAACTAGCATATAGAATCAAATTTACCATTATTTCAAAGATCTTGCATAGATGACTAGAATGATGTGAACTCTTTATGGGCATTTCTCACAGGTGGAGCACCATTATGTCCAGATTTTGAGAACCAATTTTGTTTGGCTGTTGGCATTGTCTAAGCCTCAGATCTAAATAGTTCCCTATTGCAAACTCTTCCGTCTTCCCTTTAATCTAAATGTTTTACTCCAGTATAGAAGAATCTGTATTAGTCATTTACTACTAGAATAAGCATCTCCAAAGTTTCTTCAACCAGGAACCTCAACACTAAACCTGCTCAGATTATTGTCACAAATTGCCAACTTTGTGCTCAATTGGACAACCAATTTTTTAATAGGAAAGTAGGTAAGCCGATAATACGCATTGTGTGCATTTGCTAGGGGTAGGTCGTGGTTAATTTAAAATAAACAACATACATGTTGAAGCCAACAATCACTTCACTGGAACCCATCTTGCTTATTGTCTTCCCCAACCCAAAATAAATAAATAAATACATCCGACTCCGTTTTACGATTCTCTTTTTCACCGAACAACCAGTCTTCATACAAGCATCACAAACTCAACATACTATCTCAATTCTCAAGTTTCATCTTCAATCCTATATACACTAACAAAAAACCCAGTACAATATCTAATCAAAAAAACAAAAAACAAAAAATCCTATCATGCTCAACAACTCCACTCCAACAACTACCGCGTTATCCGCAAATTGCACCCAAATTCCATCACTTGCGTTGCAAGACATAAGAATAT
Source organism: Hemerocallis citrina (assembly GCA_017893485.1). Classification (NCBI taxonomy): domain Eukaryota; kingdom Viridiplantae; phylum Streptophyta; class Magnoliopsida; order Asparagales; family Asphodelaceae; genus Hemerocallis; species Hemerocallis citrina. Next base: position 189,785,127 of record CM030363.1, read on the forward strand.
AAAGTCTAAGAATGTGCAAAAAACCGACAAATTTCCTAAATTTGTAAAAGAATTTGAAAGTGAATCTGAATTAAGGCAGTAAAGACATGTTAATTTCTAGCTTGATATAGAATCATAGATTAATGCATCCTAGTACGTATATAGAAAACATTTGTGACTAAGATTTTCTTGTTGCCTTTGATGTTTTCTCTTTTGATAGTTGTACAAATCTATATCTTATATATACCATTAAAATTTTTCTTTTATAATCATGTCTCCGAAATGTATGATACTATAAAAATTTATAGCACCTACAACCCCACAACCGAGAGCAGTACTAGTCATTAAACACTACAGGTTCCATGTTATTTCTACTGCATTAGCTAATACAGGTAATTAACTTCACATTCACCTATATTTATTCATTCATACATAGAAAATCCACTACTCCCAAAGGAAAGCACCCAGGTTCACAATTGGGATATGCATTACACTACTAAATACTAATATTTGACAAAATCTCATTATATAAACTGAGTACAAGATAAATTCAGTGTCTGTAATGCCATTATAAGTACCTTACTGGAAGCCTATAAAAGTAAATATTACACATTAATTCTTATTGTTCTTTATATCAGGACAAAATCTGAAGAGCGGCTAAATGGAACAACTAAAACCTTAACAAATTGATGAACCCAGAGAAGAAGAAGAAAAAGAAGAAGAAGAAGAAGAAGAAGAAAAAGAAGAAGAAGAAAGCAGCTGATGAAGAAGATACCTGATGAAGAAGGAAAAGAAGCTACCTCTGAGGTCAGAAGACTAAATCCACCAAGAACAAATTAAAGAGATTGAACAAACTGAAAAAAAATCTTGGAGGAATTAATAGTGGGACTCGATGGAGCCGTTGGGAGTCCCCTTGATCTCCGGTGGCAAGAGAGGAAAGAGATTTGGCGAGCTTCCCCTCCATTTTAAAAATCGCCAGATCTAGCAAGAATCTCACATCGCCAGATCTGCAAGTCAATTGCCGAGCCCGTTGGAGAGAACTTTTTGGGATTTTCTGGCTATTTTGACTAATTTGTAGAAATGACGAGTCTCCGTTGGAGATGGTCTAACTTTTTAATATCTAAGAGCATTCATACGGATCGACATATCATTTTGGTTGTTATTTTAAATTTTGGCAATTTAAATGAAAACTTTTCTAAAAAATAAAGGTTGTTCTACACTCATAGTTGCAATTTGAGTTGCCAATTATGTCTATAATAGTATACTAATAGTGTATAATTAGGTATATATAATTATAATAGTGTATACTAATAGTGTGTGTGTGTGTGTGTGTGTGTGTGTGTGTGTGTATGTGTGTGTGTGTGTGTGTGTGTGTGTATATATATATATATATATATATATATATATATACACCCACACTATTATATATACATAAATATATTTAAATTTGGTAGGAAAAGAGAAAAAAGTGTGGTGATGGGACATTTGGCAATGCCATTTGGTTTTCCAAATTTGAGAAAAAAAATGTTATTCTCAAATTTGACAACCAAAATGGCATGTCGGTATAGAGGGTTTTTACCATTTAGATTGTCAAATATGAAAATGGCAACTCAAATGACATATTAGTTTGGATGCTCTAAGAAGACAATAACAATGATCTGGATTGAAGTGTGGGCGAGGAGGGGATTGAGGGTGTGAACTATACACACTATTCTGTTAGTAAATTACATGCATGGTGCACCTTCATTATGTATACATATTCTGGTCGAATCTTGATAGTACACTTATTCCTAAAGTTAGCTACAAATACTACAACAACAACAACAAAGCTTTTTTCCCAACTAGTTGGGGTCGGCTACATGAATCCTGGTTTTCCATTCTGCTCGGTTTAGTGCAATATCTTCTGTGAGGTCACAAGCTATCATATCTTTTTTTACTGTTTTCATTCAAGTTAGTTTAGGTCTTCCTCTACCCCTAACTCTACCCTCAATACTTATCAAATCACTCTTTCTAATGGGAGGCAGTGTGACATGTCCAAACCACCTGAGGCGATTCTCTGTTAACTTATCTTGGATTGGAGCTACCTTTAGCATGTCTCGTACATGCTCATTTCTAATTCTATCCTTCCTTGTTTTACCACACATCCATCTTAGCATCCTCATCTTCGCTACACTCATTTTTTGAACATGTTGTTTCTTTGTTGCCCAACACTCTGCTCCATACATCATTGCTGGTCTAACAGCCGTCCTATAAAATTTTTCCTCCAACTTCAAAGGTATACGTTTGTCGCACAAAACACCAATGGAACTTCTCCACTTAAGCCACCCTGCTTGGATCCTATGTGTAACATCTTCCCAGATCTCCCCATCTCTTTGTATAATCGAGCCTAAATATCGAAAACGGTCTCTCTTAGGTATCTCTTGGCCATCAAGCTTCACTACTTCCTCAGTTGTGTTCCGAATATCACTAAAATTACACTCCCTATACTCTATTTTAGTCCTGCTTATTTTAAGGCCTCTAGCTTCTAAAGTTTCTCTCCACAATTCTAATTTAGCATTGACTCATGCTCTAGTCTCGTCAACTAAGACGATGTCATCAGCAAAAAGCATACACCAAGGCACCTCATCTTGTGTTCCTCGCGTCAATTCATTCATAACCAAAGTAAAGAGGTTGGGGCTTAAAGCCAAACCTTGGTGTAAACCTACTGTAATAGGAAAATCGCTGGTCTCTCATGTGATTGTTCTAATTGTGGTTGTTGCCCCTTCATACATTTCCTTAATTACCTCAATATACTGAATAGTTACTCTTTTATTATTTAACACCCACCATACCATGTCTTTAGGGACTTTATCATATGCTTTTACTAGATCTATAAAAATCATATGTAGGTCTTTCTTATTCTCCCTATATTTTTTCATAAGTCTCCTTAGTACATAAATTGCTTCCATTTTTTACCTCCCCGACATTAACCCAAATTGATTTTCAGACACTGTAGTTTCTAGTCTCAGTTTATGTTCGATCACTCTCTCCCAAATTTTTATCGTATGACTCATTAATTTAATTCCTCGGTAGTTTAAGCAACTTTGTATATCTCCTTTATTTTTATATATAGGTACTAAAATATTCTTTCTCCATTCATCAGGCATCTTCTTAGTCCTCAAAATTTTATTAAATAATTTTGTTAGCCAACTCACTCCTACATCCCCATGACACTTCCAAACTTGAATAGGTATATCATTCGGCCCTAAAGCTTTTCCTATTTTCATCCTTCCTAAAACATTTCGAACCTCCGATGACCTAATTCTACGGAAAAATACATGCTCTCGACTCTCCCTCGATTCCTCCAAAATTAAGTTGCCCACAAAATTTTTCATTTAATAGCTTCTCAAAGTAATTTCGCCATCTTTCCTTAATTTCCTCATCTTTTACTAGGACTCTTGAATCCTCGCTCTTAATACACGTAATTGTATTCAGGTCTTTTGTCTTTCTATCCCTTTGTTTAACAAGCTTATAAATATTGTTTTCTCCTTCTTTTATTTCTAATTTTGTGTATAAATCATCATACACTTTTTCTTTTGCATCTCTTACTGTTTTTTTAACTTTTTTTCTAACGGTCTTATATCTCTCTAAATCCTCTTCATTTCTACTCTTTTGCCACATTTTGAAGGTTGATCTTTTTTCTCGCACAATATTTTGAAGTTCTTTTTTCCACCGTCACGTTTCTTTATTTAGCAACCCTCTATCTTTAGACTCTCCAAGTACCTCCTTTGAAATTTCTCTTATGTACGTAGCCATATTAGTCCACATCATATTTGTCTCCCCTTTCCAATTCCATGATGCTCCTTTGAGGACATTATCTTTAAAAACTTCTAGTTTATCACCCTTCAAGTTCCACTACCTAATTCTTGGGTTCCTAGTCTCCTTCCTTGCACATGTGTTTCCCAATCTTCAAATCTAATAACATTAATCTATGTTATGAGGTTAAACACTCTCCCGGTATAACTTTACAATCTTTACGTGTCAAGCGATCTACCGTTCTAGTGATGAAAAAATTAATCTGACTCCTATTTGCCCCACTGTTAAAGGTTATCAAATGTTCCTCCCTCTTCCTAAAATAAGTATTTGCTAGTATAAGATTATACGAAGCCGCAAAATCTAATAGAGCCTCTCCACCATCATTCTTATTTCCAAGTCCATGTCCTCCATGCACCATCTCATATCCTATATTATCTTCTCCTGCATGTCCATTGAAATCTCCTCCTATAAATAGTTTCTCAACTAAGGGTACTCCTTGAATTATCTCATCCATATCTTCTCAAAATTTATTTTTAGCTTGTGCATCTAATCCTACTTGGGGTGCATAATCACTAATGATATTAATTATGTTTCTCCCTAATACAAGCTTAATTTGTATTATTCTATCTCTTTTCCTATTAACACCTACTACATCTCTTTTGAATTTCTTATCTACTAAAATTTCTACTCCACTTCTATTTTTTTATTTTACCAGTATAATATAATTTAAAACCATCTCTCTTTAGCTTTCTCCCCTACCCACTTTGTTTATTCTAAACAAGATATATTAATATTTCTTTTAATCATGGTATCTACTAGTTCTATACTTTTTCCTGTCAATGTTCCTATATTCCAAGTCGCTAACCTAAGCCTATTTTCCTGAACTAGCTTCTTTATCCGCACACGTCCAGAATGGTGCAGGAACCCTTGTCCATTTTTCACCGCACCCGGGTGCCGGTGCGACGCCCCTTGCACACTTTTCGAAGCACCCAGAGGCAGGCACAATGCATAGCTTCCAAGGAATGCCCTAGCATTTGCATGTATATTATTAGAATTCATGTTCATAAGATTTGACAAAATTTTATGCTGGCTGTAAAATGCCTAACAAAACCCTCCTCCTTACCCGGTTTGTGGCCAGATTCCTGGCTTGGGACAGGCAATGACAGAGTTAAAGTTAGCTACAAATAAAAATATTAATAAAAAAGAAAAAAAAACAAGGAGAATTTAAAGAGTCAATAAGTAAAAAATCTATTTTATCGTTTTGAAACTTATTGTGTTTGATTTAAAATAAATACATGAGAATTTGTTCCATGTGTTAAAGATCATTAAGAAAAGACTAGTTTGGATGCAAGATATGACTCAGTGCAAGAGAAAATTGTTAGGATTCGTTGCTGAGTTTTACGACATGATCGCTGCAAACAAACCACCAAGTAAATAGTAGACCAAACTAAACACACAAATCGCACAATTTTGTCCTAGTTTGGGCGAACCTTAATTCGGGAGAAAAGCAAATGAGATCATATTCAACTAGAGAAAGATACAAGAGTTACAACTGCTCTCACCATGAACCTATCTATCTCTCAAATCTCACCAGAAGGTACTTGCTGTTTACAATGTAAAACTCTCAAACTCTCTGCAATGAAGTACTCTCTCTTACCTCTCAAAGAAGGCCGTTACAATGTATATATAAAGATCTAGAGAAACCCTACGTTGTTCTTGATCCAATAGCCGTCTGATATTCCTTAAGAGATAACAATACAAGAAGAGCCGTATGATCATACTTGAAGAAGAAACTAGGCTCAAACAGACTCACCTTGAATCAGCCTAATAAGCTGCGGCGCCGCTATCAGTCGACTGCCCCCTAGGGCAGTCGATTGCAATGAGTCAAACTCAAAACAGAGAACAAATGTGGTCGGCTATCCATATAGGCAGTCGATTGTCAATTGATTCTCAACCTGCACAACCTGCACAACTGCTCCTTTTTGCCTCCAATCTTCGCTGCGATTCCTCCTCTCGCTTCACCGTCTTCTCTTCTCATCGAACATATTATGCAATTTGTGGTTTAAACAAACTAGACTATTTTCATCTTTTGCAAAAAACCCAGTTTAATAACTTCTTCTGCTAGTTGAATCTACATCCACAAGTTTTTCTCCAACTGTATGCCTCATTCAAGGGTGTATCCCAGTAGATGTCAACATGAAGGTGTCACCCTCTACATGAACTCCACCTACCCTGAGACACTCTCCATCTCCCGATGATATTCGAACGTCGCAGTTTCACATTGGTTATTCTGGTGGCAGTGAACTAGATAATGAATTAGGAATGTAGGGCTTCAAATCAATTATACAAGATTTTCCGTTCCCAGAAAATCTGGTAGAGGTTATTCTAAAAAGTTGTAACTTCCTTCATTGAGAAACACCACAATTTTCTCATCCAGTACATCTCATCCTATGACAAGGATTTCGAGTAATCAGTTCTGAGTCTCACCTATAGACTCGATGTGCTTCTACTACACCTGACTTCACTCCTCAATAATAGCCGATTAAACTCAAGGCTTTTGAATAAATCTCCTCACAACTCTCTTAATTTATGCCTATTGGTCTCTCTTTATCTCCTTCTAGAGCTAGATCCAAGCCCTGTTGAACCGATGCTTCGTGCATGTCCACCTTCCAGAGATCAAAGTTGATCTTATCGTCAAACCGCTAAATCTTCGTGAACTGGTCTGTCATCTCCAATGAACTCGATTAACCTTTTCTGCAACAAGATGCTCTGACACCATTTGTTAGAATTTTTTATTGATTTTTACGACACGATCACTATGAACAAACCACCAAGCAAATAGTAGACCAAGCCAAATACACAAAGTGCACAGTTTTGTCCCGATTTGGACGAACCCTAATATGGGGGATAAATAACCAAGATAATATTCAATTAAAGAAAGATACAAGAGTTACAACTACTTTTTCCATGAACATATCTATCTCTCAAGCCTCAGCAGAAGATACTTGTTGTTTACAATGGAAAACTCTCACTCTCTGCAATGAAGTACTCTCTCTTACATCTCAAATGAGGCCATTAAAATGTACATATAGAAATCTAGTGAAACCCTGGTTTGTATTTTTGATCCAATAACCGCTTGATATTCCTGAAGAGATAACCATACAATAAGATTCGTTCCATCGTACTTGGAGAAGAAACTGCGCTCAAACAACTCACCTTCAATTAGGCCCAATAAGTTGTTGCACTGCTGTCAGTTGTTGCTCTGGCCCCTTAGGGCAGTAGATTGCATTGAGTCAAACCCAAACTAGGGAACAAATGTTGTTGACTGTCCATTTGGAAAGTAGACTGTCAATTGATTCTCAACATTTACTGCTTGCACAACTGCTCCTTTTCGTCTCCAATCTCCGCTTTGTTTCCTCTTCTCACTTCACCATATTCTCTTCTTATCGAACATAGTATGCAAGACATGAACACAACAAAATATCAGGAAGCTCATAGACTATCAACATCAACACTATTAAATTGCCGAGATTATAAGACCTATAGGAGTTGCTTTTCTTCTGAACGGAGATTTGGTTGGGTTTTGCTTGGACTCAACGCATACATTTTCTTTGAATATCTTGTACCATATCTCTTACTTCGTCAAAACATCTACTTCGTCAACATCTTTGCGAACTCGTCCACATTTAGGCGTCTATCTCTCATGTCTCTCCAACATCAAGAATTTGAAGTTCGTTTCCTGACCACTTGGAGTATTATTGTTGTAATTGGATGTTAGGAACCTAGGAGAACTCATCCTTAAAAGCTAGCTGTTAAAGGGAGGGAGCCCAAGTTTATAACTACCCAACATTGGTTCCCCATATAACCGATGTGGGACTAAATTTGGATCATAACATTCCACCACGCTTCCGTAACCCGCCGCCCTCGGCGATATTCACTCTAGCGACATTGGCCCGGCTCGGCCCTACGAGTAATTTTAATCTAGCCTTTAGGTAGCCTTTTCCGACTCTCGGCAGCTTTCACTCTAGCGACACTGGCCCGACCTGGGTCTACCAGTAATTTTAATCTTGCCTCTAGAGCGAATTAAGAAGCATGGGGTTGGCTCTGATACCAATTGTTAGGAATCTAGAAGAAGTCACCCTTAAAAGCTAGTTGTTAAAGGGAGGGATCCCAAGTTTATAACTACCCAACATTGGTTCCCCATATAACCGATGTGGGACTAAATTTGGATCATAACATTGGAGGGGGTGGAGTTGTCATCAATGCAGGGAAATTGATCTGAGGTTTCAAATGCACAGTTAACCATTGATGAATCATGATGATCAAGGTTTTAACTGTATCAGATCATTTTTCGAGGGGATACTATGATACAACTAAATCATGTGATCAGTGAGATAAATCATGTTTTAGCTGAGTTACAATTTTTATTGGATGGATGAGTCTGATCTCAACCCGAAACTACCCCTTCTATGACTAAAATTTTCAATATTTGAATTTTCTATTAATGTAGATTATCTTCATCCAAGCAATGAAGATATAATTGTATAATAAACATCACTTTATTTTTAGCTTATATTTAATTATTTCCTTATATATAAATAAACTTTTATTATTTTGCCACTCATTTCTATTGTTTTAGTTTTATTCTACATTAATAATTTTCTAAAGCTAATTAAAATGTTCAAGTACGTAACTAAAAATATTAAATTTCTAAAAATAATTATTTAAATTTATCAATTCACTTTTTTTTAAAAAAAAATAGTTATTTAAAGAAATATATTAGATTTTAAAAATTTTTTTTAAAATATATGACCAAAAAGAACCAGATACACTGATCTGATACTACCGTTCCGGAATTTTTTTTTATATGCCACTTTTCGAACTAACTATTTGCAGAAAGATGACAGTTGCAAAAATATTTGCACTCGTGGACTCAACAACTAAACTCATCGTTCCCAATGCCGAGTTTAGTTATTTCATACTCGCCATTGGAACACGGTGAGTGTAGCTTTCAAAATTTTCAATGAAAACTCGCTGTTCCCAATGGCAAGGACATTTACACTAAACTGGTTGTTGGGAACAGCAAATTTATTTCAATTTCTTTTTTGAAGACTCGCCATTCCCAACGGTAAGGACATTTACACTGGACTCGCTGTTGGGAACGACGAGTTTAATTATTTTTTTGAAGACTCGTCGTTCCCAACGGCGATGACATTTACACTAGAATCACTGTGAAAATGGTGGTTTTAGTTTTTTTTTTTTAGAATACTCTTCGTTCCCAACGGCGAGGACATTTACACTAGACTCGCTGTTGGGAACGACGAGTTTAGTTCAAAAAAAAATTCTACAGAGTTTTTTTCGAAAATTCACTAAGTCCAACAAAGTGTGTTATGATACTTTGCGTAAATTAATTAACTTGAACCATATACCAACATTTCAAATTGATTCCAGACACAAGCATGAAACTTGTGTTGAGGTAAAACTGACAAGATTATCTTTTAAAAGTGTTGAAAGAAATACTGAACCTCTTGATCTAATTTACACTGATATTTGTGATTTAAAAATGATACAAACAAGATGTAGTAATAAAATATTTTATTATCTTTATTGATGATAGCACAAAATACTATTATGTACACTCTCTGTGAAATTTCCTACATCCTCAGTGTTCCCAACAGCGAGTCTAGTATAAATGCCCCCGCCGTTGGGAACGGTGAGTCTTTAATGAAAATTTTGGACTAAACTCGCTATCCCAAATGTGAGTCTAGTGTAAATGTCATCGTCATTGGGAACGGAGAGTCTTCATTAAAAATTTGAACTGAACTCGCCATTGGGAACTGCGAGTTCTCAAAAATTTAGCACTAAACTTGCCGTGTCTCAACGACGAGCATGAAACAACTAAACACGCTGTTGGGAACGACAAGTTTAGGTGTTGAGTCCACGAATGCAAATACTTTGGCAACTGTCCTCTTTCTGCAGATAGTTTTGAAAATTGGCATATTAAAAAAAAATTCACTGTTCCGGGCGATACCAATTCCGATCCAAAGATTTGGAAAAACCCAGTCCCGCTACTGATCCCGTTGATGACAATGAATATGAAACGTATGAAATATAGATAATAATGCATCGAAAACGTCATGGAGAGTAAGAGCATCCACAGTCGTGCATGCTAAAAAATGGCAAAATACATAAATAAAAATAACATTTCGTTGTTTTGTTGCAATAGCGAAATTGCAAAATATAGCAAAGTTAGATAAAAATTTCCGTAGAAATTACTATACAAAATTCTATAAAATTCATCTTATAGAACCTTTCTCACCACCCATCTTCTCCATCCAGCCGTTTATCTCTTTACTCCATACAAAATTCTATACATATTTTCCCATAGAATCCAAAAAAATTACAATTTTTTTTTTTTGCAAAAAGCCCCTCCATTTCCCTTGGACGAAACATGTTGTTTCTCCAAGAATCATGGACGAAGCATCATGTTTCTTCCGTGGGGGTTTTTTCCCGGGGTTTTATTTTAATTTAAAAAATTCACTATTTTCATCGGACAAAAGATGATATTTTGTCTGATGGATTAAAAATATTATAAAATATTTGAGATGAAACATGATGTTTCGTCCGCTATAATATGCATATTGTTATATCTTCTCTCAAATATAGCATTCTACTGTAGCGAGAAATGCAAAATATGGTAGAATAGCACACGACGGCAACACTCTTTTTGCTATAAAATGCATAATATGGAGATATAGAACACGACTAGGGATGCTCTAAGGGTTGATATTACATGCATACTTTTACTTTTAGGATTGCAAAATATAGCAAAGTTAGATAAAATTTGAACGGATGAAACATGATATTTCGTCCGAAGAAAATTCTATACAAAATTCTATACAATCCATCTAATAGAATCTTTCTCACCACCCATCCCCTCCATCCAACCATTTATCTCTTTACTCCATACAAAATTTTATACATATTTCCCCTTAGAATCCCAAAAAATTACAATTTTTTTTTTTTTGCAAAAAGCCCCTCCATTTTCCTTGGACAAAACATGATGTTTCTCCAAGAATCATGGGCGAAACATCATATTTCGTCCGTGGGGTTTTTTTTTTCTGGGGTTTTCTTTTAATTTAAAAAGTTCACTATTTTCATCGAACAAAATATGATGTTTCGTTAGATGGATTAAAAATATTATAAAATATTTGGGACAAAACATGATGTTTTGTCCGTTATAATATGCATATTGCTATATCTTCTCTCAAATATAGCATTCTACTGTAGCGAGAAATGCAAAATATGGTAGAATAACACACGACGACAACACTCTTTTTGCTATAATGCATAATATGGAGATATAGCAACTATGGATGCTCTAATGGGTTGATATTACATGCATACTTTAACTTTTAGGATGGCAAAATATAGCAAAGTTAGATAAAATTTGAACGGACGAAAAATAATATTTCGTCCGAAGAAAATCCTATACAAAATTCTGTACAATCCATCTTATAAAATATGAGGTTAAGAGCAATTGAGGTATAAAAGCCTTAACACCCTAGTTATTTTGATAATTTGAACCCAATGGAGCCATAGGAAAGTTCAAACTTAAGCATCAGTTTTGACATTTGGCATGTTTTAGATAATTTTGAAAAGATCCATGTAAATTTTACAAATATATAATATCATTCCAATTTGATGGTACAATATATTTTAATAATTTACTTAGCATCATATTATTTCAATACGAAATATAAAAACTCGTCCATATATTTCTAATGATTAAATTGTCTTTATATATCATTCTAAATTTGATGATATGTCTTTATGGATACATGTTTTATTCTAATTTTGATGACTCAGTATTTAACCATGATTGATATGACAGTATTTTCATGCCAATATAAAACATAATATGGTTCTTGTGTAGAAATTGTAAATCATGTATTTTATTTGTTAAAGATACTTGATTGTGATACACGTGTAAAAATTTTGCTAAATTAAATGAACCGTACTAAGTTTCTTTGTTTGAACTACATACTTTTATGCAATTTGTTTGAATTCTAAGAGAAGTGTCTCATAAAATTCTTGTTTGCAATATTGAGAAATAGATGTTGGCAAAGATAATGGAGGTGGAACTCTAGATCTCGATTTCGAAGATGATGATTGGTCGACATGGATGAGTAATCATTAAAGCGGCTTGCAAGGACATTCTGTCGTTATTCACTTGCTTGATGGAACTTCTTTTGTATTTAAGACTCTACATATTTTGAGCTTAAAACTCTTGTTTTGGTTTTGAAGTTTATTTTAGGTTGATATTGTTGGGACTATGACATAGTTCTATCTATTTTGTTTAGTCTTTGTGAACTATTTTAATTTTGATATGGTTTGGAAACTATTTAATTATTTTGGTTTAGTCTTGTTTCAACTATCAGATCTATAATTAATTTTTGTCTTTATGTACTGTACTTTGTGATGCATTTCTTCTATTTTTTAGACTGCCATTGGCCGATCAACTTTATGTTGAACTGATGAGATAATTCAATATTGCTTTACATATTGAGAATATAGGAGGAAATTGTTGGATATATAGGTATATTCTCTATGTATAAATAATAATATGTGTAATATTATTCTGTGGGTAACATGTGTGTTATATTTACTAATTGTATGGATATCGGACCGCGGATTAAGTGTGTTTATAACCCAGTACCCAAATCAGTATATATCCTATAAATACTGGTATATGATAATAGTCTATGTATTCTAATCTTGATACCTATGGTAAATATCTCAAGCACCTTATTCTAGGATATTAACCATAATTTCTCCTCTTGTTATTTCTCATATTCTTCAACATTATGAAAATCAACACAAATGCCGCAGTTGGAAGGGTGGAATCGACAACAGTGACGATAGTCTGTGATTGGGGAGGTCAAGTACACAATATACAGTCGACTCGAGTTATGAAGACATGGAGGTAGCTGAAGCAAATGCTACTATAGATGGGATGCAGATGTGGCTGATTAAGTGCACCATTGTGAGTACGATTCCAACAACATTGTTGGATGGGTCAGCGGTTCCAGCTCAACCTTTATTTTTTTTAGACGTTCCTTCGTTTTTTTTTTAGAAACTTTAGAAAGTTCTTTTTAGACAAAATTTAAAAAAACGTTACAATAGTTTGGCGCTGTTTAAAAAAACGTCACAAAATTTTGACTTTTTAAAAAAACCGCACAATGTTTAACTTTCAACTCACGGAGTTATCCAACCGTTAACTGGGAGCAAAATTTAAAAAAACGTCACAATAGTTTGGCGCTGTTTAAAAAAACGTCACAAAACTTTGACTTTTTAAAAAAACGGCACAATATTTAACTCTCAACTCATGGAGTTATCCAACCGTTAACTGGGATAATAGTTATGTGATGTTTTTTTAAAATAAATGGGAACTTTTGTGATGTTTTTTTAAATAGAATAATAGTTCTGTGTTTTTTTTTAAACAAAACAATAGTTTTGTGATGTTTTTTTAAACATTACGTATAACCCAGTTAACAGTTGGATAACTCCGTGAGTTGAGAGTTAAACTTTGTGCGGGTTTTTTAAAAAGTCAAAGTTTTGTGACCTTTTTTTAAACAGCGCCAAACTATTATGACGTTTTTTTAAATTTAGCCTTAACTGGGATAATAGTTATGTGATGTTTTTTTAAAACAAATGGGAACTTTTGTGATGTTTTTTTAAACAGGATAATAGTTGTGTGTTGTTTTTTTAAACAAAACAATAGTTTTGTGATGTTTTTTTAAACATTACGAATAACCCAGTTAACGGTTGGATAACTCCGTGAGTTGAAAGTTAAACATTGTGCGGTTTTTTTAAAAAGTCAAAGTTTTGTAACGTTTTTTTAAACAGCGCCAAACTATTGTGCCGTTTTTTTAAATTTTGCCTTCCTTTTATAAAAAGATTATCCATGTGTTTCGGATTGGAACAAAACTCTATAATTCATCCTCGCCTATCCCACCATGGAAAATTCGTCATGTGATTGAGCTGCAGAGAGATACTGATCAGACAAAGTCCAAATCTCTCGGTCATTCATGAGCTAAAAGATTCCAACCTTGATGCGCATGAGCTTGCCAATCCAGTATCCACAAATTTGTTAGGCTTTAGATATTTGCTAGTACTTCTGCAATTAGAGTTAAAGCACAAGAATATGTTTTGTTTATTTTTTCTCCCTTATCCATCATCTTCAACCTTGGTGCCTTTTACTTTCTCTCCGTTGATTCCATCTCCAAAATGATGAATGTTCAATATTCAAATAGCAGTGATTCACGAACAAGTCTTACACTATCTACCATTGACGTGGTATTATTAGACTGATCCTTTGGTGAGAAATGTTCTTCATTTTAGATATGAAACCATTCCATTACTACCAACCCACACAAATACGATCTCTCTGATTTATAGTTTATGCCGGAAAGGTACAAAGTTGTACTAACTTAGAAACATTCTAGAGGGTCTCTGTTTGGTTTATTGTTTTTATCTTTTTTTTATTTTCCAAAACTCCAAAACCCATTTGGTTATGTCGTTTTTTGAAAACAGTTTTCACAAAACTCTACTTCACCTATTTTCTGTTTTTTTACATTCTCTTTCTAAATCTATTTAGATATATTATTATTATTATATATATATTTATAATATATTATTGTTACATATATTATTATTACTATTATTATATATATATATATATATATACACTATTATTATAATATATATTATTATTTCATATATACTATTTTATATATACTATTATAATATTCTATTATTATTATAATATATATTATTATTATATATTACTATTATATATTATTACAAATATTATTATATAATTTATTATTATTATAATAAATTATTTAATATATTATTATAATATATTATTATTAAATATATATTATTATAATTATTATATGTTATTATATATATGTATATAATTAAATATGTTTATTATAATAAATTATTTTATATTATTATATAATATACAATTATTATAATATACTATTATTTTATATATACTATTTTATATATACTATTATTATTATATATATTATTATTTTATTTATACTTTTTTATATATACTATTATTATATTATATTATTATTATATATATTATTATTTTATATATACTATTTTATATATACTATTATTATATTATATTATTATTATATATATTATTATTATATATATTATTATTATTATATATTACTATTACATATTATTATATATATTAATATATAATATATTACTATTATATATTATTATATATATTATTATATAATATACTATTATTATAATATATTGTTGTATATATATATTTACAATATATTATTGTTACATTTATTATTATTATTATTATTATTGTATATATTATCTAAATATTTATATTTATTTTTATATATATACATTATTATTATTATAATATATAGTATTTTTTCATATATACTATGTTATATATACTATTATAATAATCTATTATTATTATAATATATATTATTATTATTATACATTACTATTATATATTATTATATAATTTATTAAATAATTTATTATTATTGTATTAAATTGTTTAATACATAATTATAATAGATTATTATTAAATATATATTATAATTATTATATGTTATTATATATATGATTATAATTAAATATGTTTATTATAATAAATTATTTCATATTATAATCTAATATAAAATTGTTATAATATATTATTATTTTATATATACTATTTTATATATACTATTATTATATTATAATATTATTATATATATTATTATTTTATATATACTATTTTATATATACTATTTTATACTATTTTATACGTACTATTATTATATTATATTATTATTATATATATTATTATTATTATATATTATTATTACATATTATTATATACTAGGTATGCCCGTGGCACGTGCCTACGGCACGTATTCGGAACTGTATATAAATTTATTTGTAGTTATTTGAGTTAGTCTAATACAATCACTTTTAAATTGTTTCCTATGGCACGTTTAAATTGTTTCCTACGGCCTCCTTTGAAATTATATTGTTTCCAAATAGTTTTCTAATACAATCACCTTTAAATTGTTTCCTACCGCACGTTATCGCGAAGACTGATTAATTAATTAAGTTGTTTAGTAAAAATTTCGACAGACTTCTCTAAAATTTTACAGGCAGGATTGTAGTAAAAATTTCGACGAAATTTCTCCTGAAATATTTGTCCTTTTAGAACAATTCCTTACGAAATTATGCTCAAAATTTAAAAATTAACATTACATGCAGTCAAAAAGAATCCTCCCAAGGCCATTCCACGCAACACCACACAGACATCATATATATAGGGCTCTGGGGGAAAAAATCTTCATATGACTAAAGATACAAAATAAAAACTAAGATATTGTTTGAAAACATAATAGATTTTAGGAAATTTAGTAAAAATTTTGACATAATCTCCCTTAAAATATTAGCCATTTTACAGCAATTCCTTACGGAATTATGCTCACAATTAAAAATATAACATCACAGGCAGTCAATATCAATCCTCCCCAGGCTAAACCAAGCAACATCACACAGACATCATATATATAAGGCTCTGGGGGAAAAAATCATAATATGATGCAAGTTACAAAATAAAAACTAAAATTTCGTTTGAAAACGTAATGGATTTTTAGAAAAACCTTTGAAAAACCAAACACAGAACCCAGTACTCCACAATTTTGCGGGTACGGGTATTAACATAACAATATTATATCATCATCATATACAGATACTTACATCATCTCCCAAAATAATAAATATTACAACTATTACATCCTCCATCAAAATATACACCAACCAACCGAATTACAAAAAAAAATTTACAGGGTTGTAGGAAAACACAATACTTCAAATCTTCAATATGGGACCAAACAGGGAACCTAAACAAACAATAAGAGTATTTCAATAATCAATCAAAACCATGATAATTAAAGAAACAAATAGTAAGAGTTTTGAAAAATCATGATAAAGTAGATAGCAAGTGACAAATGACAATAGCAAGACATGAACATATTGAGAAAGAATTGTAGTGCCACCTTACCATCACATTGCAGGACTGATTTCTTCAAATTAAAATACCATCATGGCCAATTGCAGATGAGTACAACATGATGTCAACCAGACTATCATCTTTGTGATTACCTGCAGAATATAAATAGGAAAGAGAATCAATTGTTTATTGGTAAGAATGTGAAGAAAGTAAAAGCAAGCAAACCAACTTATCAACAAAGTGACATTCTTCTAGCTTACTCTTCATCGATCTTTCCCACACTTGTTCTCTCTGCTTCATCT
This sequence comes from Hemerocallis citrina, assembly GCA_017893485.1. NCBI lineage: Eukaryota > Viridiplantae > Streptophyta > Magnoliopsida > Asparagales > Asphodelaceae > Hemerocallis > Hemerocallis citrina. Next base: position 189,802,278 of record CM030363.1, read on the forward strand.
GTTTGCTCTCTTAATCCCAACTTTGACCATGGCTTCTGAAACCTTCATACTATGGTATCTTTTCATGAATAAAAATTGTTGATAAGTGGATGAATAAAAATTGAATCTTTTCATGAAAACCTTGCTAGTAATGGTCAAAATTTTATGTAGACGACTTGAGATGGTTGAGAACCTAAACGGAGTAGGTGTTCTTCTCTTCTTTTGTTTGTTTTATATTGTTAATAAAAATAAAAAGCATGATAGGACTTCTTTGTATGGACACATAACGTTTAATTAAGGTGATTTCATGAATAGAGTCATAATGGTTGATGTCGTATACGTGAGTGATGTTGTATCTCATGATATTTTCATTAAAAAAAACAGAGAGAGTTCCTCGCTTATGTATACAATAGTAAACATCAGGATTTGTTAAGCATTTGCAACAAAATAATCGTTTTCTCAAGGAAAGTATTGATATATCATTAATCATATTCTCAAAAATGAAGTTAGATATATTACCATAGTTTGGTTTTTCGAGCAGATTCAGTTGTGGGTTAGGTTTCAAGTTTTCCAGATTCAGTCTAGTCAGGTTTTTAAACACCGAAAATTCTTTTTTGCTTTTGGGTTGAGCAGGTTAAGTTTGTGTCCAACTTTAGATCTTTCTAGCAGCATCACATTGTATTATTTAATCATTTGTAAAGGCCTATTGAGGTTCTGATTCATAATATTTAAACATTATGGATCAAAATTAATTTGAGAGAGCACTCTGTCCATTAACTAAAACAACACTACACAAACTAAAGAAATCATGATCATTGCTTTTGTGTGGCCTTTAACCTAAAACTTAAACTGTATACACTCAAGTCATCACTTGCAAGAACTCATCAATTATCAATAGTTAGAGTAAACAAATATTTGTGCAGGAAAAGTCCACCCATTTCTCACTTAATATCAACAACGGAATCAAGTATTTGAGTTACTACTACTTACCTGTAACTGAATGGCCCAACAGACCAACCTTTATTCATTTACTTGAGTCATCTCAGCTTGTGGATCAATGATACATGCCTAAATTAAATTAGGGATTTGTATACATCACACACATATATATATACACACACCTGCTTCATAATCAGTATAAGGGGTTTTTATATATCAGTTACATATATACTTTAAAGCAGTAGATAGGATCAATTTTACCTCCTTATATTACTTTAAAGCAAGTTTGTCTTTCTTATATTACTCCTTCATTCATTAAAGAGTCTTTGCTTACAGAGTTTTATTTAAAATTGTGTATATCGATGCTTTGTTTTGAAATTGTCATATTTGATGGTTCTAGTGTTATACAAATATTCTGTCTTTTAGATCATTACTTATTCCTTACCAATTTTACAGCCAATTGTTTCCTGAATGGCGAAAATGATATGGTGGCCAAGATGTGGATCTGAACTATTTGATGGATCTGAATTATTTTTGTAGATTTCCAATACCACGACATGATTAAACTCTTTCACTGTGCTTGTAGTTTAAAAATTATAAGCACTTCTTGGTTTTGTAATTTGTGTATATAGGCAAACTGATCCAAATTTGTCCATAGGAGAGTTCTTATGTTGGGGACATTTTCTTAATTCTTTTTCTTTTTCTGGGAGCAATGCCTCCAAAAGAGTTACAAATGACCTAATGCTTGAAAAGGTAATGTAGCTAATACCTGTAAACTTTAATCTTGTGTCTCAATATAAACTATCCCCAAAACACAAATCAATTATCCACAAAAAAATTGAACACACCAATGAGCAAAAAAAGCTACATTTCTAATAAACTAAGAAATGAACTCACATTTCATTCCAGCTCATAAATCCTAAATCCTAAAATTGGACCAACAAATAAAACCGTAAACCCCAAATCACAAATTAGCCTACCACTCACAGTTGTGTCAAAAATATTAGCCTACCACTCACAATTGAGTCAAAAATAACTTTAGGTATAACCTAACTCAAGTTTCTACCAAATTTTCAATCTCTTGAATGTATAAAACCAAGAGAGAGTGTTATCATCATCATTGAAAATTTATGACTACAAAATTATCTAACTGATGTTTGCACAAAACAGTTCGTCCGGAAGTGCAGTAAACAGGAACATCAGTTAAATAGTACAGTTAAATAGTACAGTTAAATAGTACACTGACCAAAATTTATCCGAAACAAATATATAATTGAACCCTCAAAATGATTAGTTACTTACAATGTTGCCAAATGTTTCCGGCGAGATCCTCTATATTCTTGGCAGCTTCCCCCATCTTCTTCCCCCACCTTCCGAGAACACCTTTAACCGTCTCAATCGTATCTACTCAGATCAAATCATATCATTATTTAAATTTAAGGAAAAACATACTAATAATTAGAATTAGAATTAGAATTAAACTTTTTATTTGAAAAAAAAAAATCTGAGGAAGTTCCTAAACGCACTCTTAGAAGAGGAAGGAGCGGGGGAAGACGTGACGTAGGGGTTTGACTCCGGCGGCAGATCGTACAGTCTTATCATATGAGTCTTAGAGATGTTTGGGGTGTGTGTGTGTGTGTGTGTGTGGGGGGGGGGGGGGGGGGGGGGGGGTTGCAAAGCACATAGATAAATCATTCCAATAAGAAATTTCCTCTAAACTTCAAGAATTTGATCCGGAACTTCCTTATTAAACCGAAACCTGATTCAAAAAATGGTGAAGCGGAAGAAAGGGTAGTTAAGAAGTCGCGTAATAGAGTCAATGTCGTACGATTCAAATGATAAGGCTCAACAAAATTGAATTTACATTAAAAAAAAACCCAATTATTTCATTACATGAAACAAAATGGAAATGCCACCCTACCATTTCTAGAATCTGAGGGTGGCCTTAGCTAGGACTGGGGTTGTATCCAAGTCAACCCAGGAAGGAAGAAAAAAAAGGAAAACTTATGCTCCCATGCTTAACTATGTATGTTTAATCTAACCCTTACAGCCTTACTTGATCCATTCCCATATACCGATTCTTAGTTTTTCTTTTGAATTGAGAAAACAATGGATTGCCCCTCACTATATCACTTGTAATTTGATTCAAAGAGCACATTTTGGTCTCCATTCTGGAATTGCGACATGGTTTTCATTCGTTTGATAGGTAATTAAAATGCTATAAACTATCTATCTGATTTGGTTGTGAGGATAACTAACAATTCATTTGCTCCCACAAATTAGAATTATGTAGTTGAAAAACAATTTTGAGAGAAAGAGCTTACCCTTTATGTTGAGCAAGTGAACCACGACAACCTGCTCTGATCGTTCACACAACGCCATATACTATGCACATTAACAACAAATTAACTTCCATTTTTTTCACACAATCACGAACTCTACACATACCTCCTTACCTTGTTAACTCTCACGCACCAACAGAGACAATCCAGTTCCACGTCAAACCTTCCCCTTCTTTCATGTTCATACCTGAAATCAAATAAAAATAAAATTGGTTCAAAATCCGTGCTAACAAATTATTACTTACATTAAAAAAAGAAACAAAAAAAGAGACTAATTTACCTGAATTTGATGGCAAATGAGAAATCCTCCTTCACTTTTGGCCAATTTCAAACCTGAAAACATTGTTGGAAATCGGTCGGAAATTATAAAGGAGGGGGAAATTTAGAGTTTGGAAACGTGAAATCATTAAATTTGATAGAAATCTATAACAAAATTCCCGCATGTGCAACTGGAGTTGTGTTTAATAACTGGAGTTTTGTAAAGTTGTCTCACATAAACTTAGATATCTAACGTTGGTCTAGTTGGGGACTTCAGTGGTGTTGAGATAATTGTTATATAAACTTTTGTTGGCCACAAAGTTTTAACCATAGTTCTCAATTCCATTACTATCTTTATCTAAACTATACTTATCCAACCACTTGCAAAATAACTCATTAAAAAATGTGCTATACAAAATAAGAGGATGTAAATGTTTTCAGGATGAATTTACCTGAATGTCCAGCAAGAGCCACAGTGTCCCTGATCTTTTACGGGGCTCACTATTCCGGCCTCCCTCGAATCTTTCTGCAATGCCAAACACATCATCAAAAGATATGGTTTAGCTTAAAAAGAACATAAATTAACTTATTCACCTTGCACTTTAACTTTGGCGTATATCAACATATATCAATATGAGAATGTTTTTAACTTTGGCGTATATATCTTTTGGACAATATGCAGTTACACTTCAATTCAATCAGAAGATTTATTTCATCACTGTCAGTTAAATCAAAATTCGGCTTTCAACATGACAATCTTAGATCCATTCCAAACAAAGCTTAATATCCAATGTTTGAGTAAGCTAGGCATATCTAAACTAAGATAGTTCACAACATCTAGCACAGAATAATTTCTAAATCACAATCAACTTGTATGTTTGCACTAATTGCATTCAGCCTTCACTGAATTCCAACCTTTTAAGCTCAAACAAATAAACACAACCGCCCAGACCATTCTTACCTTTTAAGCTCATTTAGCTTCGCAATTGCCTTCCGAGTATACTCAAGTAGAATCTTCGACTCCTTCTGCACCTTTGCCCTCTTCTCCCCAACATCTGCCTTCCTCAACAATAAATCTCCCATGGTCACCACAAAACTGCACTCCAGTCCATAAGAAAACCGAATTTAATTCAGGTCTAAAGCTAAGTAACTAATGAATAACTTGTTCACCAAATGTAAAACTCGACTCTAATTCAACCTTTTAGGAAAAGATATCTTTACCTAGGATCCAATTCGTTCTTACTAAGTATCTTCTGCAAAATTTCATCCCTAACTTAAGTTAAATTAGAACGTTCTTGTCTGAATATAATGTGGGAATGATCCCATTTTGAGGGGAATGTTTCTAGCTCCGAGCATTCTCGAAACATGCTGCAAAATTGTGTGATGATAATGACTATATTAACATGTGTTAAAGGCCTAAAACATAATTACGCACACTATCTTGATACCGCATAGACGTCATTTTGCTGGGAAATGGCAATTATAGCCACTAAGATTGAGAAATTTCATCAATAAAATCAACAGATAATACACAAAGACAGTTATTTTAGTTACTTACATTGACATTAATCGCAAAATATGGCAAAACTATGTGAAATTGATGGCGTCGAGCTATCCTAAATTCAGCAATTTGGATGGCAAATTTGTGTGAGTTCCATCTTAAATTCATGATCCTAACTCAAACCACTATCTCAGTAACCCACTACTGAACATTTCGGTAACTTTGAACTTCAAATTTCCTCAATATTATCAATAATCACAATCTCCTAATTCATCAATTGACGGGGGAAAAGATAGCAAAAAACATTACCTGCTAGTCTCGGTATCGCGAATTCTGAGAAAATCGGCGAGTTTGGCGACAATCTGAGCGGATCCGACTGCGTTTGGGCTGAGCCTCTCTTGCCCTAAGCCAACCGAATCGAGGATCTCGCGAATCTGAGCGGCCTGAGGGAGCGGAGGTTGGAGAGAGAGGAGATGGAGTGGAAGTGGGCGACGGTGCGAGGGGTGAAGTCGAAGTCCGGGATGGGGCGGTTCGCGGCGTCGAAGTGGGTAGTGAGGAACGATTTGATCTCGGCGATGCGAGCCGCGTCGGAGATGGTGGGGGTTGGACAGTCGAGGTCGGAGTTGGACAGTCGAGGTCGGGGATGGTTGTTTTTGGCGGAGAGTAAATATTTTTCCCAAAAATGACCCACTTTTTGAAACTAAGAGCATCACAGTTGGTATTCTAGCAGTAATAGGGTTAGGGTTTGGGAATGGGAAATAACAGAGAGAGGAGAGGGAGAAGGCCATGAATCCACCTCTGAGTCTTGGTTTGAAAGCGGAGGAAATCGTTGCTGGAAGTGATTGTGTGTGTGAGAGAGAGAGACAGTGAGAGAGAGAGTGAGACAGTGAGAGAGAGTGAGCGGTAAAGAGAGACAGTGAGAAAAGAGAGAGAAGGGGGTATTTTGGGAGAGAGAGAGAGAGTGTGTGTTTCAATTTGTGAAGTTTGAAATTTGGGCGGGAAAATATGTTTTGTGAGAGTAGATCTGGTCCATTGATTTTGGGATAGATTGAATGTGAGCCACTTGATAGCTTTCTTTGTATTTTATTATATAGATATTAATATATAATATATTACTATTATATATTATTATATTTATTATTATACAATATACTATTATTATAAAATATTGTTATATATATATTTATAATATATTATTGTTACATATACATAGATGTATGAATGTGTGTGTGTGTGTGTGTGTGTGTGTGTGTGTGTGTGTGTGTATATATATATATATATATATATATAGATAGATGTATGAATGTGTGTGTGTGTGTGTGTGTGTGTGTGTGTGTGTGTGTATATATATATATATACACACACACTATTATTGTAATATATAATGTATGAATGTGTGTGTGTGTGTGTGTGTGTGTGTGTGTGTGTGTGTGTGTATATATATATATATATATATACACACACACTATTATTGTAATATATATTATTTTTTCATATATACGATTTTATATATACTATTATAATTATCTATTATTATTATAATATATATTATTATTATTATTATATATTACTATTATATATTATTATATATATATTATAATATAATTTATTATTATTGTAATAAATTGTTTAATATATAATTATAATAGATTATTATTAATATATATTATTATAATTAATATATGTTATTATATATATGTATATAATTAAATATGTTTATTATAATAAATTATTTCATATTATTATATAATATACAATTATTATAATATATTATTATTATATATGTATTAATTTATATATACTATTACTATATTATAATATCATTATATATATTATTATTTTATATATACTATTTTATATATACTATTATTATATTATATTATTATTATATATACTATTATTATATTATCTTATTATTATATATATATTATTTTATTTTATTATTTTATATATACTATTTTATATATGCTATTATTTCATATATACTATTTTTTATATACTATTATAATAATCTATTATTATAATATATATTATTATTATTATAATATATATTATTATTATTATATATTACTATTATATATTATTATATATATTATTATATAATTTATTATTATTATAATAAGTTGTTTAATATATAATTTGAATATATTATTATTACATATATATTATTATAATTATTATATATTATTATATATATGTATATTATTAAATATGTTTATTTTAATAAAATATTTTTTATTATTATATATCAGTATGTATGTATATGTCAGAGTATATATACTGTATACAGTATATATACATACAACCAAACCTATACATACATTATACTCTCATTTTCAAAAAACTGTTTTCATAAAAATTATTACCAAACAGCTTTTACACTCTCATTTTTATTAAACTGTTTTCAGAAAACTCTTTTCAGAAACTGTTTTCAAAGCAACAAACCACAGGCAATTTACTTATACCTACTATTCTGTCTCATTTTCTGATTGAACTTTGGCAAATATGCCCGTAGTGCCCCTATTTCGATGAGGAAAAAAAAAAAAATCCAATCTCTCAATTTCTGTTGAGTAATAGTTCGATTAAGTCTTTAATGCCCCCCTATAAAGGTTGATGCAAATATGCAAATTTTTGTTAGACGTTTCCGAGCTAATATCCTCGTCTAACTTTAGTCATTGAATCAAATTAAACTTTAATGAATAACTAATTGATTTCTATTCTTCTTTTATCCTCTGGTTGATTAAAAACAAACCGATTATTCCAAATATAAAATATAAATTCCTTTTCCAGAAAGAAAAAAAAAAAAGCACAAGAAATGTTTATTCTCACCATTAACATTTAGTTGCTAAGTTCTGGTTCACACGTAACTGCAGCATTCATACATCTATATAAACTCAATCATTCCTCGTTTGGAATGTGCAAGTACAAATTTATATATAAAATAGTAATCCCTTGTTCCCATGGCTTTACCTAACTATTATTATCAATATCGTGTATGTTTAATATTCATGATGATGATGATGGTTCCATCAATGGTTGGCTGGGCATACGCAGCCAAAAATGGCATCCCCTCTGATGATGAAAATCCCTCCTCCTCCTCCTCCTCCTCCAAGGATAACAACACTATGCTAAGTAGTCACTACATGAACCAAGAGGTACTGATGTTGGAGAGACACCAGAAATGGACAACACAGTATGGACGTGAGTACAAAGATGATGCTGAGAAAGAAATACGATTCAAGATATTCAAACAAAATGTAGAATACATTGAGTCGGTAAACCTTCGTGGAGATCGTTCGTATAAGCTTGGGATAAACCAATTTACTGATCGCACTCTTGAGGAGTTACAGGAAGATCTTGGATGTGATTCTGCCAATCCATCAGAAGAGTCAAGTAAAGATTTATCCAATAGAACGACGTCCACCTTGACAAGTAGCTTCACATATCCAAAGGTAATGGAGGATCCACCTGAGAGCATAGATTGGAGAGAGGCCGGTGCTATTGGTCCTGTCCGGGATCAAGGACATTGCGGTATTTACTGACAAAAAACATTATTAAGTAATTAATTACTCCAGTCCAGCCGCTTTTTTATTTTCATTTGAAAATCTAAAACCGTTTTGAGTCTATTAATGATAAAGATGAAAATTCATATGGGGCCTGATAAACTTATAACAAACTGATTATTATGATATTCACATGTTATATCATGTGTTCTTATTATATAAACTGCATGTGTATATATATATAGGAAGTTGCTGGGCACTTTCAGCCGTTGAGGCAACCCAAGCAGCCTATCAAATAAAATACGGTGATCTGCCCATCCTCTCTGCACAGCAGCTTGTAGACTGTGATCGCAAACGTAATAAAGGATGCATTGCAGGTAACCCTTCTTTTGCCTACGAAGATTTCATACAAGTCACTGGGCTCACAACGGAAGATGACTATCCGTACAAAGCAGCAGAAGAAACTTGCAGAACAGATGTAGCTACTTCAATCACTATCTCTGGATTCACTCGAGTAACAAAAAGAGATGAGCAGGCAATTTTTGACGCAGTAATAAATCAACCAGTGGTTGCTCGTATCCAAGTTGGAAGCCGTGACTTCTATACTTATAAGGGGGGTGTCTTCTCAGGGTTGTGTACTGAACCGAATACAAACTTTGTCATACATTTCGTGACCATCATTGGGTATGGAGTGGACACGGAAGACAGCGGGAAAAAGTACTGGTTGATTAAGAACAATTGGGGATCTGGCTGGGGGGAGGGTGGATATGTGAGGTTCGAGAGGGATATTAATTTGTGTCAAATTTACATTGAAGCATATTATCCTTATTTTAATGACGAGTGAGTTGATCAACTGAAGCCCGCAATTATAATAGAATGTTTATTCGACGTTAATTTGTGTAACTAGTATGTTGCACTATGTTATAAGCCAGGAATTATAGATTCCAACTGTTCTACAATTTATGGACATTATATGTAATAAGGCTGCTGTATTATTGAGATCAATAAATTCTTCCTTGTACCTTGCTACGAATACTCATGATTAAGGTATTGAATGATAACTATGTATTCCCCTTTGTATCATTTCAGAGTGGTCACATTTGGAAATGATCTGTTCTGAAAATAATTTCATATAGTGAAAAAGTTCATATCATAACATCAATGCATTTTTCATGGATTGATGTGGTCCAACATTGGCTTCAATATCATTGATAATTCATTTAAAATCTATCTAATGAAGAGAGCTTTTGTAATCCGTACGTTTGATTTATGAGGTTTTAGGCCACAATCAGTAATATGTACGTTTGATTTATGAGGTTTTAGGCCACAATCAGTATGCACACTTTTTTTTTTTTTTGTTGAATGTTGGCATCTTTGTAAATTTTAAGTAAAAAGTAAAGAGATTTTATGCTAACCAACCATCTTTGTGTTAATTAAAGGGGCGAAAAAACATCTTTGTGGGTTGCAATTTGAGTGATTATTTTATGAAATTGTTTGTCCTGTTGACGGTAGCCTCTGTTGTGCTACGGGGGTTGTTTGTTTCCCCTGAATGAATTTCACTGTTTGGAACTCAAACTCATGGAAAATCACTGTTTACTGGGGTTTGTTTACCTTAGAGCATCCACAGTGGGGTTTCTTACTTCTAGGCAAAATGAAAAGAATAAGAATGGAATTGGATGCACTGTCTGCAGTGGGGTTTCTTACTTTTTTGTTTGAACGATACATCATGTATCGTTCCTTAGTTGTGGCATCCAAAAACAAATCAAAAAAAAAAAAAAAAACCTGGGAAGCCCTCGGACGGGACATCATGTCCCGGTCGATCAATGATCAAACGGGACATGATGTCCCGTTGGAGGTGTTTCCCAATTTTTTTTTTGCAAAATTCGGCAAGGACGATACATCTTGTATCGTCCGAGCCATTAAAAAAAAAAAAAAAAAAAAAAACGACGAGACATCATGTATCGTCCTCTATATTTCTATATTCGCTGCGCGACTTCTCAAATATGAGAATGCACTGTAGATCGTTTGCTATTTTTTGAGAAAATAGCAAACGACTGCAGAGCTCATTTCTCATATTATTCTCAAAAAATGAGAATATGAGAATTATGAGAAACGACTGTGGATGCTCTTAAAAGTGGCACCCACCCCAAGAAATAGCTTGGAACTCAGATGATACAGTAGCATTTTTATAATATTTCTCTCTCATACTTTTTTACTCTATCCAATAAAATAATTCCACCTAACCCGCTACATTAAATTTCTTTGAGTAATGCTAGAGCCACTACCAATTTTACTACCTGCCCGCTCGACATTTGAGCTGACGAGTTACCTATTATATAAAATTATATAATAGTGCAAATTTGGCAAATTATGCTGTGTACCTATTGGAGCCAGGAATTATATTTGAGCGGGCAGGTCGACCGACATCTTTCATCTCTATCCTATAATACAATAAAATTACATCCAACCAAACCACTTTTTTATAAGTCAAATTTACAGATTTCTTTTCTCTACAGTAATCTTACAACTTCAAAAGTTTTACATGCAACCAAACACCTCCTAATTGTCGCGAGTACTTTGAAAATTGTTGGAGAAAATGGTTTATGATATATTCGTATGGGAAGCACATGTTCGATCAAAATCTTGGAATTAGTAGGGACCAACAACTTGTTGCAGAATCTACCACAACTTGTATGGATAATAGCGGAATTCACATTCCACAAGCAATAGAAACTTCCAAAGAACTAGATGAACTAAGAATTAGTCACCACAATAATCGCAAGATCTCACAAGAACACAATAATATGCAGATATAACCAATACTTCTTATTCCCCAAGAAATATAAAGATTACAAAGTGATTACAACTCACAATCTCTCTCTCACCTTTGAAACACTCAGCACAATCCCCTCTTGAAGTTCAACAATGACAACGCCTCACCAATTCTCTCTAATCATTTATAGATTGGATACAAAACCCTAGAGTATACAGCCAATTATATAGCTCCTAAGCAAACCCTAAAAGATAAACACAAATACAGCTTAGTGGACCTTAAACTCGTCAGCTCAAATAACACACAGCGTCGATGTTGGTCGACCGCACTTTGGGTTGGTCGACCGCAATGTGTCAAGTCCACACCTGAGGCCTGGTCAGTTGACTGCACGGTCGACCTGCCCGCTCTCTGTTGAACCCTGTACACTCGAAGATACCTAGCAGCCTAGTTGCAGTCGGTGGTTGGTTAGGTGGTCGGTCGAGCTGTCGGTCGACCTCACCCTATGACAGTCAAATGCAACCCTCCAGCTGCACTTCTTCTAATTGTTGTCTTCATCTTCTCCTCTTCTTCTCAAACTTCAAGTACTCAGTGCCTACGTTTATTTGAGGCCACAATCCTAACAATCTCCTACTTGGATCGCTTCAAAGTTATTATAATTTTACCACACATTATCTCTATCAGTCTCCCACTCTCATGAAAGACCCAAGTACTCCCCATCCTCATGAAGAGCACCTCCACAACTCCACCACGTGGAGTGCACCAACCACCCCTCATAGGCTCATGAAGGATGTGCTCCACCGATCGCATAAAGCACGAATACCAAAGAAACAACCTCCCATGTCGGATTTTGTGTTATAAGACTCCCCAACTCGCAGAATCTCCATTAACACCAAACATGGTTCAAGTCTCTCAATGCAACCTCTATACTAGAAGTCTTCGTGGACGACACCTCCACAAAATTCGCAGACTGTTCAATCCCTACAGTCTCATTTCGGTTACCACCATCGACATCACCCTGCATTTCGATAACAGTGCTCTTTAACTCACAAGAGCGACTTGAAGCTTCTTCTACCATATCACAAGCTACCCTCACCACATCAACGTCTTGCTCTCTAGGAACACACTTATGGCCAGCAGTTTGCACTAAATTAGTAACCTCCCCTGAATTCCCACAACTGAAAGAACTCGGTTGCATCCCACACAACCTAATACTCGATTCTGGCTGTGAGTCAACTACAGGAGAAACACCCCTCACATCTCTAAGAAAATACAATGTTCTCTCATGCTTTCCTTTTGCAATCATCCTTGAACCTACAACTATACGCCACTCCCCACTCCCAACTATAGTAGACAACCTCTCTTTGTCAACCCTTCCAATCGAGATAAGATTTTCCTTCAAGTCTGGAACATGCCTTGTCTCCCGCAAGACAATACTGATCATCATTGGCTTTCACACGAACAGTACCAAACCCTCGTATAAGACACCTTTGACCATTCCCCACGATCACATCTCCAAAAGAACCATCATTGGAGTCATCAAACATCTCTCTCCTCGGAGTGTAATGAGATTATGAGAAGAAGCTCCCGAATCAATACATCAATCTCGCGTGCCCAACTCCTCCCTAGCTTATAAGAACAACTCTTCAATTTTATCAGACACCACATTGGCTTCCTTTGGTTTGACTTCCTTTGGTTTCTTCTGCTTCCTCTTCATATAAACCTTACAACTGTACATCATGTGACCCCTCTAAAAATACTAACACTCAGGTCCATATCCCCCATCGCTGTCATCAGACACTCTCAGATGAACTACTCTGATCCTTTCTTCTTCGACTGCTCTTAGATCTCTCACGTCTCTTCTCAACTAACATTGCGAAATCTCTAGAAGATGATGATGGAAATCCCCCGTTTCTCACCTTTCTCACCCCCTTGTTGAGAATGCTACTCACCACATCATGTAGTCATCGAATTTGTCATAGTACATGTAATAGTATGTTCCACCGTACCATAACTATCGGGCAAAGTAGATAGAAGTAACAATGACTGTCCCCTCTCCGAAAACTTCAATCCTGCAGCTTCCATCTGGTTGTAAACCATATAGTAATTGTTCACATGTTTTACAACTGAACCCCCTTCCCTCAGCTTCATATTAACCAATTTATTCACGTGAAGAAATTAATTAGATGCCGGCGGTTTCTCATACATATCCGTGAGAATCTCCATAGACTCCTTTGTGGTCTTTGCCTTCGAGATATGAAATAATGCCTCCTTACTCAGTCCAAACTAAATCTACCCTAGCGCATTTTGATCCAAACGATTTCAATCCGCCACGTCCTTCGCATCCTTGTCTTCACCTTCCAGCTTATCATCAAACAACGGACCATCTAGATCTTTCTGACGAAGATGAGCTATCATTTGAATCTTCTACATCGTGAAGTCACCCCCTTCGAACCTCTCGATATCGGCCATCTCGAACATAGTGCTCTGATACCACTTGTTGCAGAATCTACCACAACTCGTAGTGTTAATAGCGGAACTCACACACCACAAGCAATAGAAACTTTTCAAGAACTAGATGAACCAAGAACAGGCTACCACATCACAAGATCTCACAAGAACATAATAATCTGCAGAGATAACCAATACTTCTTATTTCCCAAGAAATACAAAGATTACAAAAAGATTACAACTCTCAATCTCTCTCTCTCTCTCTCTCTCACGTTTGAAACACTCGGCACAATCCCCTCTTGAAGTTGAACAATGATAACAGCTCACCAATTCTCTCTAATCAGTTATAAATTGGATACAATCCCTAAAGTCTGCAACCATATATATAGTCCCTAAGTAAACCCTAAACGATAAACACAAATACAGCTTATCGGGCCTTAAACTCGTTAGCCCAAATAACACAAAGTGCTGATGTCGGTCGATCGCAACGTGTCCAGTCTACACCCTAGGCCTGGTCGGTCGACCTGCTCGCTCTCTGTTGGCTCCAAACAAGTTCCGTCAACAACTTGTTGGCTCCAAAATGAGGTCAACGCTCCGCTCACCATGCGAGCTCCGTCAACAACTCGTTGACTCCAAAACAGCGAGTTTAACACATTTCTCTCCGCTCGAGCTCCATTAACAACTCATAGACTCTAAACAACGACAACAGTGCCCCGCTCTTTGCTCGAGTCCTTCCAACGACCCCTCATCTTTATGCAATGGCTGGACATCCAACACCAGCCTAGAATTGTTTCTACAAACTCGCTGAGTACAAACAGTGAGTCCAAACGTCAGCTCTATCAAAGGGTGTCTCTACAAAACTTGATGGGCAAAAATAGAACGTTCCACATCCAATTATGTCTCTATAAACTTGCAGGTCACAAACAGCAAGTTCAAACATCCAACTCCGTCGCAGAGTTCTCTACAAGCTTGTTGGGTGAGCTCTACATCAACTCGATTAAGGAGTTGCCACTCCAAACTTGTCGGGATCAAACGACGAGCTCTACATCGACTCCATCTCAGAGTTGCCTCACTAAACTCGTTGGCATCAAATGGCAAGTCCTACATCCAACTCCATCACAGAGTTGCCTCTGCAAAACTTGTTGAGCGCAAATGGCAAGTCCAACATTTAACTCCGTCAAAGAGTTCTCTATAAACTTGCTGGGATCAAATGGCAAGTCCAACATCAACTCCGTCTCAGAGTTGCCTCCACAAACTTGTTGGGAACAAACAACGAGTTCAAACATCCATCTCCGTCTTAGAGTTGTATCTACTCACCTGCCGGGCATCAAATGGCAAGTTCAATGTTCAACTCTGTCTCATAGTTGTCTCTACAAATCGCTGGGATCAAACAACGAGCTCTATGTTCAACTCCTTCATAGAGTTGTCTCACCAAACTTGCTGGGATCAGATGGCAAACTCTACGACCAACTCTGTCTCAGAGTTGCCTCTACAAACTTTCTGGGCATAAACAGTAAGTTCAAACATCCAACTCCGTCTCAGAGTTGCCTCTCCAAACTTGCCAGGATCAAACTACAAGTATCACGACCGACTCCGTCTCAGAGTTGTCTCTCCAAACTTGCTGGGCTCAAACATCAAGCTTTACATCAACTCGATCACAGAGTTACCTCTATAAACTTGTCAGGAGCAAAAGACAAGTTCAAACGTTTCAAATCCGTCAAAGAGTCGCCTCAACAAACTTGTTGGGGTCAAACATCAAGTCCACAGTTCGACCGCCTTCCAATTTTGTTCCTGCTACAGCCCGTCTAAGTTAGCTACATACACAAGATCCAACGATCGGAACACTCTGCCCGTAGACCGATAAAATGCTTGTCCAACGATGAAATGCTCGATCGACAAAACAAGCGAACAACTCAATGCTTGATTGAAAACAGAGTGGTTCACCAAAACAAGCGACGAGATTTTTAATCAACAAGTACAATAAGTAATGAATCATCAAAAGAGCTTCAAAACTCGAACTCAACTCCAAGCACAACGTCGACATCGACAAAAGCTCCACACAAAGCTTCAAAGGAAGAGATTAACAATCTCTTGCAACTTAGCTCACTCAAAGAGATTTATCTCCTACCTCACCACAAGAACTCCTACAAGAAACACGACCAACTTTCGTTCGAAGATGATCGAGATCGATCAAGCTCCAAGATTTCTAAAAAAACTCCAACAAGTGAAGAACTAAATCTTTTGGCTCAAAAGAATAATAGAAGAAGAGGAAACTTGGGTTTATTACATTAGGGTATGGAGCTTGATCCAAAACCCTAACCCGCAGACCCAAAACCCGAACCCCCTTCTTCATCCAAATCGCTTCTTCTTCAAAGCCTCTCTTCTTTGTCAAAGAGCTCTGCCAAACCCCAAACTCCGTAGCTCAACGAGGGTGGCAGCACAACCAAATTGATGAGTAGCTCGACCTGCATCTCTAGCTCGACGGGAATGGAGCTCGACCAACTTCGAGGTCGACGAAAATAGATTGCAGCTGGAGAGAACCACTAGCTGACGAGGGTGGCAGCTCAACCAAACCTCACAACTCAACCAAAGCAGTGAGTAGCTCGAACGCATCTCTAGGTCGATGAAAATGGAGCTCGACCAACTTTTAGGTCGACAAAAATAGACTGCAGCTCGACCACATCTTTAGCTCGACGAAAATGGAGCTCGACCAACTTTGAGGTCGACGAAAATAGATTGGAGCGCGACTAAACTCCTAGCTCACTTGAACTTCGAGCTCGACGAAAAGGGGGGAGCTCGACCAAACCTTGTAGCTCGATGAGATAACGAGGAGCTTGACCAAACCTTGTAGCTCGACGAGACGGTGAGGAGGTCGACCAAACTCCAAGCTTGAATGAAATTCGAGCTCAACAAAAAAGAGAAGATACCCCACAGTCTTACAGCTTGACGACGAAGCGGGGCTCGACCAAGGCCTAGCACACCCAAACGAACGCCCAAAATTCAAAGAACCAGAGAGGAGCTTGACAAACTCGTCGATCGAGCTGGGAGGCTCTGCCAGCCTTTTCAGACTGTCAGAATACCAAGATAGTCCTGGTCTAACATGATGAATGGCCCAGATTGAGCCATGTCACTTGGCTTCTTCCCAAATGCTCCCCTAAATTCCTGTCCACCTGATAGCCCAAATCTGCGAGCTCAATCACAATCGACGCACGATATCATTCTTTGTTGTCGTGATGCCATCACAGCCATCAAAGTTAGTGGGCGAGATCCTCTTGATCAACATCCCTGATCATGCCAAGAAGTGTGCCAAGGTTTGATAATTCGTTAAAAAAAATCCCTAGAAATTCATTTTAATTTTGAAAATTAAATTTAAAATTTTCAAAAATAATTATTTAAATTCAAAAAATCAATCGACCACTCCTTCGTCCAGGTGGAGGAGGTCTCACAAAGATCAGCCCCCCAAAAAAATATTCCGTTCCAGCCCAGACCGGTTATCGCACCTTCCAAACCCAAAATCTCTCCTTCTAAAGCTCCCAATTTGGTCTGGATTAATCCAGATTTGGCCGCGGGGAAATCCATATCCTCTCAGCAGGGGGCTACAACTGATCCTATCCCTAAGCACCCTGTGCTGCTAGCCATCTCGGATCCTCTGACCTCTGTCCCTCCGGTGCCATCCTTCCCTCTCCCTGCTAAGCAAAATCCAGCTAATGCTTCTAAGAAGTGGCCCGTTTGGGATGCTAGTCCTCATTATTCTTCAGACTGGGAAAAATTCATGAGTGTGGTTCATTGCACCCACACTTCTGGTCTCGCTACTTCCTCCTTGCCTAATAAAGTTTCTTCCTCTCCCTCTCTAAAGGCAGATGCCTGGGTTGATAAAGATGATCTTTTAGTGGATGAGTTGGTGAGCTGGATCATTCTCACTCACAAAAGCAGGTATTCTTTCTTTCTATTTCAGTTTTTTATCACTTCCTTTCTTCTTATTGTTTGAAGAACATCAACTTTTTCTTTTTTAAAATTAGTCCTTTTTCGATTTCCATGACAAGTTACAACCACGATTCCTATCTCGCTACTTTTAGTCACTTTAACCTGCCTGGCTGGCTTCCTCTAGAATCGATTGTGGATCCTTATCTTCCCATTAGTTGTGGAGTGTCGACCTACAATTTCCTTCCCCATGTTGGCCACTATTTTGGCCCTTCTGACCAAATGACCTTTGCATCCCTAGCCTCCGCAGGCACCTCAGTGGCGTCTGTGGGCGCCTTAGCAGGGCCCTGCCCTGAGCAACAGCGCACAATTTGTAACAAATCAAAGGGGAAAAAAGTTTGTTAAACAAAAACTTGTCTCTGTCATTCGTTCTAGTGCTCGTATTCGAGTCAGTAGAGAATCGAATCTGATGGCAGACTCTCAGTCGCCCCTTGTGGCTCAGTTCTGCAGTTTCGATTCGTCTCCCCCTTCTCCTTTTTCATCTGGAAAGAAACATTATGGTTCCATATACCAAGTGCACTCTGATTCTCTTTCCAATTTAGATATGCTTGGCATGACTAGAAGATGGGATTCCTAGTTGATTCGGATAACTTTGTTGATTTTTATGCTATTCGCGGTCGCAAAATTTCAAGAGCTTTTGAGGCTAATGTTTTTAATGATTAGCATCTCTTGGAACATTCGTGGGCTTAGGGTCCATCTAAGCAACAAACATTGTTTCAACTTATTTCTTCCTCCCATTGTGATTTGATCTCTATTCAAGAATCGAAACTTGAATCCCCCTCGCCTTCCCTTTTATGATCGATAGGCCGATCCTTAATCTCCCATTGGCTTTTTCTTGATGCCATAGGCACTAGAGGAGGTATCCTCTTCGGTTTCAAAGAATCCAATTTCTCTCTCATTTCGACTCGTCGTTTAACTTTCTTTCTGGTGGTTCATCTTCACTGGTTGGAATTCAATTGTGTTCTCACAGTTGTGTCAGTTTACGGTCCTTCTACTGTGGATCTTCGCGATGCTTTCTGGAACGAACTTAACTCCTTCCATTACGACATCAACAACTTCTAGCTTTTTTGTGGCGACTTTAATGTTACCAGATTCTCTTCCGAGAGATCGCGTTCTTCCTCTTACTCTTTGGACTCTTCTCGCTTTAATGATAGCATCTGTTCCCTCCAATTGACTGATCTGCCCCTCAATGGAAGATCATTCACTTGGTCGAATATGAGGTCTCCTCTGATCATGGCTAAGCTTGATCGCTTTCTGGTTTCTTTTGACTGGATCAATTTTTTCCACAACTCTTTTGCTTCAGCTTTGCCCAATCCTTCGTCAGATCACATTCCTATCTCTTTGTCATTGAACTATAACTTCTCCAGATCGTTCAAGTTTCGTCTCGAAAAATTTTGGTTGCAAGACCAAACCTTCGTCAATCTCATCACAGAATGTCTTTCTTCTATAACGGGTTCATCGGGATTAGGTCGCATTCTGATTAAGCTTCATGCCATTAAATATGGTAGCAAAATATGGCATAAAGAAAGATTGGCCAATAATAATTTTCTTAAAGAGGTTTTCCTGTCGACTATCGAATCCATTGATCGTTTGGAGGAGATTGGCCCAATCTCGGATTCCCTTCGTTCTGAGCGAGCTTCTTGTAAAAGAAGCTACGCGAATTTTCTCCATAACGAACACATTAAATGGGCTCAGAGAGCCAAGTTTCACTGGCTTAAAGAGGGTGACGGTAACACCTCTTTCTTCCACAATTTTACTTCGCACCGACAGCGATGCAATCGTATTTATTCTATTCTTGATAATGACAATGAATTATCTTCGGAATTTGATATCCATGCTTCTTTCCTTCGGTTCTTTAAAGATCTGTTGGGATCTAATAAACATCGTTCTATCCATCTAGACTGGCAGCAACTGTATGGGCAGCAGTCGCACGATCTATCTAGCTTGGAAGCTCCATTCACCTTAGAAGAGATCAAGCGGGCGGTGTTCTCTTTGAAGAGCAATCCGCTCCAGGTCCGGATGGCTTTCCAGCCTTCTTTTTCCAATAGTTTTGGGATTGCCTCAAATATGATCTCTTTAAAATGTTCTCAGATCTGCATCATGGGAATTTTTCCTTCGATAGGATCAATTATGCGCACATTGTCCTCATCCCCAAATTTTTGGGTGCAAAATTGGTTTCTAACTTTAGGCCTATTAGCCTCCTTAACTCTACCTTCAAGATCATCATGAAAGTGCTCTTTTCTCGCCTTAGTGCCATTATCTATCCTTTGATTGATCCTATGCAATCAGGATTCATTAAAGACCGGTTTATCCTTGATAGTGTGGCCTTAGCCCAAGAAATCATTTCTGACTGTCATAGATCAAATTTGGAAGGTATCCTCTTAAAATTAGACTTTCAAAAACCTTATGATAATGTAAGCTGGGACTTTCTTCTTGAAATTCTTTTTCACCGTAGTTTTGGCCCTAAATGGATTGCTTGGGTCAAATCCAGTCTTTTTGCGGGAACTTTGTCCATTATTATCAATGGGACGGAAGGCCACAAGTTCAAATGTAAGCGTGGTCTTCGCCAAGGGGATCTTATTTCTTCCCTGTTATTCGCTCTTATTGCGGATGTGTTAAGTAAACTGCTTCGTAATGCGTGGAAAGCTGGTGTTATTAAAGGGCTTGGTAGTTCTCGTAGTTTCTGTGGAGTGTTGAATCTCCAATACGCTGATGATACCATTATCTTTGGAAAACCCAACGGGTACACTTTACGTAACCTGAAGTTACTTCTCTATGTCTTTGAAAGTACGTCAGGATTGGCCATTAACTTTCATAAGTCTTCTGTTCTTTGGCTTGGTGGTTCCCATAACCGGCAAACGGAAATTACGCAATTCTTTAATTGTGTCTCGGCCTCCTTCGCTATCACTTACCTGGGTATCCCTTTGCGATGGGGGAAGCTTAATAAAGCTGATTGGGTGCCGATGATTGATAAGGTTGAATCGAAACTCAACCGGTGGTCTGGTAAACACCTTTCTCGCGGGGGCAGACTCATCCTCGTTAACTCTGTTCTCTCCTCTATACCTTTATATATGATGTCCTTTTTTTACCTTCCGTCGTGGGTGATTAAGAGGATTGATCGTATCAAAAGAAATTTTTTCTGGTCAGGATTGGGTTCGTATAAAGCTGGTACTCATCTTTGCAACTGGAAACTTATCTGCACCTCTAAGGCAGCTGGCGGTTTAGGAGTTCTTAATCACACCAAAATTTGGCCCTTTTAGGCAAATGGTTATGGAGATTTCTAAAATGGGAGCAACTGCCTTGGGCACACATGATCTCTTCCAATTGTTATTCCCGTACCAATTTGTGGGATTTTCCCCCCTCCCCTCCACGTAAATCCTCTTCGTTCTAGAGAGGTGTTTGGAAAGTAGCCAGCCCATTTCAATGTGGGTTAGTTCATCAGTGCACTAATGGCACTAAGACTAGATTCTGGTCTAATTTATGGTTTGGCAACATCAAACTCGCTAATGCATTTCCTAAGCTCTATCAGATGGTGACCAACCCCTCTGCTTTGGTGTCTGATTATGTTATTATTATCAATAACCAAAAGTTCTGGTCTATTCCATTCTCGGACGCTCTTCCTCTGCCTCTTGAGATTGAGCTTCAAGAGCTTTTTGATGGTATTAACCTTGATACCTGGCATCCACTTGAATATTTCAAATGGAGATGGACCTGGTAACTATTCGGTTAAATCCTTCTATAACTTTCTCAATTTCTGTGGGATTGTCTCCCCGAGTGCTAAGCCATTGTGGAGCAGCTGTGCTCCTCTCAAATCTAAAATTCTGACCTGGCTAGTGCTGAATAATAAGCTTCTTACTGTGGAAGTGCTTAACAAGAAGAACCTGGCGGTAGGCCAGTTGTGTATTTTGTGCTCTACCCATCATGAGGACGCCGATCACCTATTCCTTAAGTGTACTTTTATTCAACCTCTTTGGATGATCGCAGTTACTGCCTGGCAAGTATCGTGTATTCCCTCCGAATTCTCTTCTTGGTGGATGTATCAATCCACTAGGAAAGAATTTCGTAAATCGTGGTTTCTATCTATTATGGCGATTATTTGGGTTATTTGGTCGGAACGGAACAAGCGTATTTTTTCACAGTCCACTTCGACGATTGATAGCATCATCGATGAGTTCTTATTCTATTCCAAATTTTGGCCCTCCAGTTTAACATTGGATAAAGTGGCTGCATTGCATTTAAATCATCTCGATGAGGCGTTTAGTTTTTATCGCTCTAATATTTCTTAATCGTGCTCTTCTTTTGTAGCCTTTAATTAATTCATGTTCCCTTTTCTTTGCAGACCTGAGGTAGTGGTGTTGATTTGGAGACTTCCTCTTGGAGGACCTGCTGTTTCAATTTTGAAGCGAGTCTTTAGGCTCGGCTTTAGGCTCTCGTTGTTTCATTTGGTTTTTTTGTTTTTTGTTTGGCTGCACCCTGACATGCTGGGGGTTTGTTAAGATATTGCTCCCCCCATCCTTTGCTTTCTTCTGTTCTGGTGTTCTGGATGTTTACCCTGATGGGGTGTTGACCCTGAAGGGGCAGTGTGTTTTTACGCCTCTTAAGCCTTTACTTTTTATGAGTTAACTCTACTTGATGCTCTATGTATGCTCATTTTGTGGCTAGCTCCCAATGTTGTATTGGCTCTTGGCCGTCCCTGGTCTGAGTTGTTATCACTAAGTTGCAGAGTGAGGGATGCATTTGTTATGCTTCTTTTTTGGGTTTTGTTTGCGTTGCAGTGGAGGGGCTGCTCTTGTTTGGTTCCATGTTGTTTTGTTCTGTGTCGTTTGCTAAGTTTGGATTTAGGCCCAGTGAGGTTGCTAAGTTTGTTGTCACTGCGTTGCAGTGTGTGGGAACCATTTGTTCTGTTCCTGCTCTGGGGGTGACTGCAATGCAGTGCAGGAGTTACCTGTGTTATGCTCCTATTCTGTTTATTTTTTTCAATTTTTGAGTTTGGGGTTCGGCCCAGCACTATTATTAGCGCTTCTTTGTTTGCTTGCTTGCTTGGTTGCGTTCTTCGGTGCTTACGACAAGGTTGAATGGAAATGCTTGGTGGAGATCCTTTGGAGGCAAGGGTTCGGGAGCAAGTTAATCAGATGGATTGAGACCTAGTTAAGTACTACCAAGGTGTGTGTATTAGTCAACGGGACCCCAAATAAGCAAATCAAGAGTAGGGTGAGTTCGACACGGGGGATCCGCTTTCACCAATGTTATTCACACTTTCCATCCCTATTTTGACCAAACAATACCTTGTATGTGTCATGAACGTGCTTTGAGATTCGGCGTTCCTCTGAAACTGTGGTCCCCTCAATATCCAAGGAATGGATGATATTGTTTCTATGCCGCATGCTTGCAATCTTGTGGAAGTAATTAGTTTTTGCATCCCCTTCTAGTAGCCATTTAACCCTCGACCATCGCGCCACATGATTTCTTCCCTATTACAAGTTTCTAAAATTTCTTGCCTACACGTCGATAATCTTTAAAATTTGTTGTCATCCAAACCATTCGCCTCCTCCTTCCTCTCTAGTTCCTCAATCTCAGTTCAAAATGGCTTCCTTCCTTTGTAGTACATTCCCAAATGTGCTCGTATTCCATTTTCTTAACATTCTTCTGAGTCTTGAGAGTTTCTTTACTAGAATTATTGTCGAGTCCGCCTGTATGATCTCCCCTTCCTAGCTTGCCTTAACCAGATCATGACATTCCTTGTTGGTCCGCCACATCATCTCAAAGTGGAAGATCTTGGTCCTTCATTTCCCGTCTTCTCTCATGCTGGTATCATGGGAACATGGTTTGAGGTATTGCGAATGCACGATCTTGTCATAGCCCATGGGAATTTTGTCTCTCAATCAATCGAGAACAATATTCTATCCAGTTTCGCAAGAACTGGTAACCTACAACTATTAGACCACGTAAAACTACGATCACTTATTGGAGTCTCCATCAACATGAGACAGGATATGACTTGATTGAATTTTCTTTTTTCATTTCTGTTACCCATCCCTCCTTTTCTTTCATACGTGTGGCTGACGATATTGAAATCTCCCTACCACCCATGGCAGGTTCCATCTGCCCCTTATGTGAGTTAACTCATCCCAGAGATCTTGTCTATGGTTCCTATCGTTAGGACCGTATACCGCCGTGATTGTCTCCTTCCACATGTCCATCCTCTTTTGGACTACCACTGATACAGTTTACCCACCCAACCATCAAATAAGTCCAAATTATTGGTATTGACCCCCCCCCCCCCCCTCGATGCTCCTAAGGCATCCCGAAACCTTAATTCCTTAATATGGTGTAACTTTAAACCCTTGAGAAACATGTATGTTAGTTGAGACAATTTTGTCTCCTCCAGGCAAACAATATGGATGTTGTTATTCTTAATAACATCGCCTACAAACCTACGCTTGGACGCTTTATCAAGCCCTCTAACATTTTAAAATAGGATGTTAAATATTAATATTTATAGCCTAACCATCCCCCCCCCCAAACGAGTTGTAAACAACTCTGCCATATTTCGGGAGATGCTATAACGCCCCGAATACCAAAATACGGTAATTTCGTAGCTCAACCGGATCTACACTTCACTTCTTACAATTTTACAAGGAATTTTGAAACTTTTATTACATATTGTTCTATTACATCAATAACGCAGCGGAAAATAAATGAAGTACAACATGATAAATATACAATTTCAACAACTTGAACATGTAACTAATCATCAGCATCAAATTCATCTATATATCTCCTTGTAAGATCCAAGTCCTGCATATGAAACTGTGGGTACGTCAGTTGCTTATAACCGACGCAATGTTACAAACAGCGATCCTCTCTATGCTGTATTATAATGAAATCTCTTACTTTAACAAATCACAAACTTGAATGCATATAAAAGTGTAAAGAGTGAATACCCTAGATATGTTAGTGTATGACATGACTTAATGCCTACTGCAGGTTGTTATACTACAATGACATTAATGCATACTTGTTCGGATTCTATGCATCCCATACTATATAGGTCCGAGAGCAAGAACCTACGTACTCCACATTAAAGGGTTTAATCCCTCATCATGATAACTACCCAGTAATAAAACAAAGTTTAGACATTCCACTAGTACGGATTCCAGTCCCGGAGATCCACCGCCCGACTATACAGAATCATCGTCGTGCGAACATCCCATAAGTGTCCCTTTAGCCCCGGTATACACATATACACTGGAGTACGACCAACTATCCGTCCGACTATTCATGATCCCGGAATCCACCGCCCGATCAATCATAATTCTGGATTTAATTAAGGCTCGCATCCATCGCAAGCAACCAGAGTCCCGAAATCCACCGTCCGACTATATAGAGGCCCTCCACTTACGTTTGCCCAAGTTTATTATATCTTCACTTAGTGCCTAATTCTTAAGTATGAATAAGAATAAATAATACTACCTAGAGCTAGTTTACCCTCTTGCCGGTCTTACACAAAATACCGAGAACGACACCCTTATTGGCCACTTCTCAAAAATCATTTATTCATTATCATTACTTTTTCCGGTACCTGGGTATCACTAAGCCTCTAGAATCAACATCTTTCAATGTTCAACAACTTGAGGTACTCATCCCCTAATGATTCATATTCTCAAATTTCATGTATTCATAATTTATTCAAATTCTTCCATGCATTCTTATTCATTCATCAATAGGTACAATCTCAACGTATTCATTTTCACAAACACTTTTCATATTCATCCAAAACTTTCTTGAATCAAGTTAATTACATAATCTCTTTAAAATTTATCTTTGAAAATCAATTCCATCATCTTCCTTTGATTTATTTTGAACTAATCTTAACATCTTAATCCTATATATATATATGTCTTTCTTAAGTTCACATCTTTCCCAAAATGTAACTTAAAACAGCGAGAATATATTTTCAATCAAGTTGTTTAAGTAACATTGCAAAACAGTAAATTCAAAGTTAGAAAACTGCATTTCATGCAATTTGTAAAAATCATAGAAAATTATATACTTCACGAAACTTTTTCTTTATATCAAAGTGAAGGTATACAAGTCTACTTTCATTTTGTAGTTATAAGTTTTCTCAAAATACCATATCTATAACCCTGAATTCTTCAAAATATACAGTGGGGTCGAGATACTAAAATACTGCTACTGTACAGTCTTGTAAAATTCATATAAAATCCAATTCTTTATGAAAATTTGAGTTCTTGGACTTTTCAGAAAGGTTAACGTGTCTACTATAATTTCTTAGTTCTGACTTTTCTCAAACTATTTCATTTACGATGCTGAATTAATCAAAAATCGAAAGGTGTGCAGAATTCCTACAACCAGCCAACTACTAACCAGTTTTGATTTTAGAATTTATTAAAATAGTAAACGAACTCCAAATCTTATGAAATTTTAAAGGGGTGCTACTGACATATACAAGATACTCTCCAAAAAAAATTTGTTCCAGATTCCAACTATTTTATTAGATATGATTTTCTGAAGTGTAAACAAAATTTAAAACAGTAACTTTCTTTGCATGAATTAGTAACTTTGTGTACAAATCTATTTTCATATCATTTAATCTAATCAAGATATACTACCATGCAATTAAACAACATCAATTCAACTTATCTTCATGAAAATCTTTCAATTAGCATGCATCTTCATTCTAAATATCATCATTTCAATTTAATCACTACTCATATGCATATCAAGTTTATCTAACAATTTACCTACACATGCTTGATACTATAAATTAGAAAGCTCAAGAAGACACCCACCTCAAATGAAGATTTTAAAGTAGAAGAAGACTCCTAGAAGTTGTTCCTAGCTCCAAGAATGGGACTTTCTTCTTCTCCTAGCAAGCTCTCCTTTCTCCAAGCAAGAACTCAAACAATTCTCTCTTTCTTTTCCTCTCTTTCTTATTTTTATCTTTTGTTTCTTTTGATCTTTGGAGCAAAATTATGAAGGAAAGATGGTGGTATTTATAGGGTTTGAGATGGCTATTCTACTACTCAAATTAAGTGTTCTAATTCATAACCTACATAACCCCCTTCACTAATTGCCCATTCACCATTACTCTCACAAACTACCAACTCTTCCTATTCTTATGCATGGCTAACTCTTCTTGTGACTTTTGGGTTGCACTACGTGCACGTGCAACCCACAAGCACACTCTCTCATTTGTTAGTTATTATTTTTTTATTTGTACATGTTGTTTACATGACAAGTGTACAACTAATTGTAGGATTTTTCTTAGTGGGTTTTCTCTTATGGGCTTTGTCTATTTTTATTTATTTAATTTATTTTAATGGGCTTAGAGTCGTCTATTAGGCCTATGAGTTCTAATATACATCAAAAATGAATGAAATGAAATTGTGCATAACTTTTAAATAAAATTGAGAATAAAAAAAATCATAAGATGAAATTGCATGTGCGTTGCACGTGTAAAAATAATAAATGTATTTTTCATTTAAAAATTTTATACGGGATGTTACAGACGCAATCCTCATTAGTCTCCTCTCCTAATACCCTCTGGACTTTCAGTATATTGTCCATTTTCCTAGCCCTAATTACGTCAATAATGTTTGTCTGTGCAGTATGACAAAGATGCAAGTTTATAAAATAAACATTTGCTAACTGAATTAACTTAGAATCATGAAGTCACTTTTTTCTCCAAAAAAAAAACATAGAATCATGAATTAAGTCAAAAATAGATATACGTGTGTGTACCTGCAATGTTTTCGTAAATTTTCCACTTTCCCACCCTTTGATATATCTCTTTAACTGTCATCGGCTTGTCCCACCTGCTACGCTTTCTATCACTGTGCATGTATCCCTCCTTGGCCTTGTCATCTTTTTCTTTGTAATATGTTCCTTCCTTGGAATATCCTCAAATATACTCTCTAACCCTCTCACCTCCCCTGAATGTGGCTCCCCAGACCTGATTGATTCTCTATCCGATTCAGATGATCCCTCTAAATTCTTTGCCTTTTCCCTAGTCCAACTCCGTAATATAGTCTTCACACTCTTTTTTACTTTCCACCCTCTTTTTTCACCTCTTATTTTAGCAACGCCTCAGTAGTGCCCCCCTCCCCCTCCTCATCTCCTTCATCTTCTTGGTCAACTGTGTCGTCTAGCCCCCCCGCACCCCCCCCCCCCCCCCCCCCCCCCCCCCACCCCATTGTATTAATTTCACCTTAATCTTCGACCCCAACTTTTATGTAGGTAACACTTACAGCTAAGTAGGTTAAGTTTGTATGACATAACACATAAGGGTATGTAAGATAAGTTTCGGTGGGATAAGTTTTGTTGTGTGTTATGTTGGAAACGTTGTTTTGTGTGATAAGTTTTGTATGACATAACACTTATGCATACGTCAGTTCTTTTTCTCAAGGTCAAGGGAGATTATTGTTAGGGACACGAATGTTTCCACCATTGTAAGGATTATTACCTCAAACTGAGGGATCTAATTCCGATGCTGAAACTTTTCATGCATTTTTTAACACAAATCGACCAAACCAGGAAGTGGCATTTTCTTACGCCGAGATAAATATGATCAGGTCTTCGTAGGCCCAACAGGTATGTTATATGTCCTAACTTACATCCTGTTGTTTTATTTATTGATTTAAATTTATAGAAGAAACTTAATTGTTTGTTTCATCCTTTCATGTTCTGGTACTGCAACCTTTCTCTAAATTATCCTCACAAAAAAAAGAAAAAATAAACTTTATGTGAATAGTATGTTCTTCTAGTCACCTGTCCTGTGCTTCTACAATGGACTAGTTAGGAATTAAGCCTGCTGCGGAAGGGGTTGAGGAGAAGAGGAGCAGTCAATGACCGATCAATACAAACAATCAAGTAAGTAGACCAAACCATTCGCACAAATTGCACAATTTTGTCCCGATTCAAGCGAACCTAATTCAGGGAAGAATAGCTTAGGTATTATTCAACTAAAAAAGATGCAAGAGTTACAAGCAAAACAATTGACCAACTGCAAATGATAATATGGAGGGAGGAAATGAAAACGACAAGTAGAGGAGGAAAATTAATGCAGACTAAGCAGGATTGCATGTATTTTTTTTTTTTTTTTTTTGTATGGATTTAAGAATTATATAATTTGTTTATTTTCATTTTCATTTGACCTTGAATCTTATGTATTATGTACACATGTTTCGTTATTTTTCTTATTAATGAGACGGATGACGATTGTCATCTTTGAGCCCAAAAAAAGAATAACGAGTAACTGGTTATCCTCATTTCTCACACCTTCTCTTTGTCATTTGCACAGACTACATACGTGCCAATCCAAGATTCATGAATTTATCTAGCTGGATCAATTGCTAGCACTCTCTATCATCCTTATTAATTAAGAGTGTAAAATACAAGGAATATACATTCTCATCAGTAACATTTAGTTGCTGACTTGTACATGTAGCATATACCTCTATAAAAACTCAAAACTTACCCCAAAAGTTTAAAGTGTTAAAGTTAGTCAACTAACAATTAAAATACATATATAATATCAATTAATTCTTGATCCCCATGGCCTTACCAGTATGTTATTGTCACTATTCCATAAGCTTAATATCGATGATAATGACGATGATGCATCCATCGATGATTGGATGGGCATCTGCAACCAAAAATCATCATCTTCCCTCCGTGAACGGGGGCAGCTTTCCCCCTCCATCCTCCTTGAATCATAGCAATACTAGTATTTTAAGTAGTCATGACATGACCTTAGAGATGTCGATGTTGGAGAGGCACGATAAATGGATGGAGAAATATGGAAGAGTGTACAAAGATGTTGCTGAGAAAGAGGTTCGATTCAATATATTCAAACAAAATGTGGAGTACATTGAGTCCGTCAACAATGGTGGAGGACACTCGTACAAGCTTGGGGTCAACAAGTTTGCTGATCTCACCCATGATGAATTGAAGGTGTATCTCGCATGTTATCATAGTAATCCACCTGAAACGTCTATTAATGCAAAAAGACACGATAATATGACCACCTTGACACATAGATTTAGGTATCCGAAGTTGATGGACGATCTACCTGAGAGTGTGGACTGGAAAGCTAATGGTGCTGTCACTCCTGTCAGGGATCAACTGAACTGCGGTATTTATTTATTTATTTATTTATAATTAATTTATTCATTCTTCTCGGTTGATATTTTCTTCGAAATTATACCATGATCAAATTTATTAATTTTTAAGATACTAAATCCATTACATGATCGAATTGATTAACAACGAACTAATTAAATAACTAACGATGTTTCACTACATGTCTCATTAATTTTTTGTAAATCCGGCCTGTATATATATATAGGAAGTTGTTGGGCATTTGCAGCGGTTGAAACAACTGAAGGGATCCATCAGATATACCGTGGGGATTTGGTTACCCTTTCCGTACAACAGCTCATCGACTGTGACCGTGACAATGGTAATAATGGATGTACCGATGGTAACCCGGCTTGGGCATTCGAGGGTTTCATACAAAACCCAGGACTCACAACTGATGATGATTATCCGTACAAAGGAGTAGAAGGTACTTGCGAACCAGATGTAGCTGCAGGAATCACTATATCTGGATACTTCACAATTCCAGCAGACAACGAGCAAGCTCTTTTAGAGGTGGTAGTAGAACAACCAGTGACCGCTACCATCAGTGTTGGTAGCCGAGAATTTTATTTCTTAAATAGTTTTGATGTGTTCTCAGGTCCGTGTGCTGATCCGAATGACAACCAACAGAGTGTGCACGCCGTGACCATCATTGGATACGGAACGGACACTGGAGGAAGTGAAAAGAAATAATGGTTGATTAAGAACCATTGGGGAACCCACTGGGGTCAGGGAGGGTATGCGAGGATAGAGAGGGACGCTAATATCTGTGCAATTGGCCATGAAGCATATTATCCTTATATTGACGATGAGTGATCAACTGCATGATTCCCATATTTAAAATATGTATGTATTTCCCCTTAATTATTGTAACTAATATATATTTGTTTAAATATCGATGTCATAATCCAGGAATTCAAAGTTCTAATATATGGTTCTCTATCATTTTCGAATGTAAATAATAATTCAGTAATAATAAAGGGGCTTTTAATTATTTTTTTCCACCCTTTTGTGCTACCTATGTGATCCTTTTTTGCTACCTATGTGATTTAGTGTAATTGATTATATATATATATATATATATATATTATATATATATATATATATTCTATCATAAAAGCCACAATAAATCTGTCCTGAGTAGATTTGGACCAAAGATCTTATATTTCTATATCAAATCTCAATCATTCAAAATAAATCTGTCAGAACAGATCCAAACCGTAGATCTTATATTTCTAGATCAAATCTCTGCCATCCAAAATACTCATATATTTATCTAACTAAAATTACTAATATCTAATTATCTATGCCCTCCATCTGTTCTCTCCCAATCTTTCTTCCCCAAAATTCCGATCTCTCTCAGAACTCAAACCCTAACCGTTCCAAATTCTTCTCTCACGATCTTTCCCCAAAATCCCTTCCCTGTCCAAAACCTTCTGTCCCCTGTAAATTGCACACCCGCTTACAGCCTCCCCCTCTTCGCCCTCACACCATCAGGTACATTTTTTATGGGTTTTTTGGACATCTTAAATCCCCAATCTCTTAATTTATTTCATGAGCTTTTCCTAATTTAGCCTAATTTGATATGTAATGTAATTTATTGCTCATATTCTTACATGGGTCTTCCATGTAACTGTTATTTTGTATGAATCTGAGTTGGATCTTAGTAGTTTAGTTGTAGTGTTTATTGATTGTTGATGCCTAATTCGCGGTTTTGTATATAATGGCTTCATTGTTTACATTAGGATCAGTTTTGGGATTTTTTCCGCCAAATTAGGCCACCTTTTGAAACTAATTCCGAAGATAGACCACTCGCAGTTGAGAACTGCGCCTATTCGACTGTGAGGCCTCTATTGGAACTGCGACATCTTCAAAATTGTGTTTTTTTCGAGGCCGCAGTTCCAACAGTGGATAACTTCTATCCAGCTGGGCAGGTACATCTGATTTACTATACATTATTCTATTTAATAATATCCTTGTTGATTATATGTTTCTTTGAAATTGCATATAGAAGTATGCGAATCGAAGATTAAGGGGCTCTGTGAGCACTTTGGCTTCCCTACAACCTAATGCTAACCCTAGGAGCCACATCCCTAGTAACTTTCTCGTTGCATCTACGTTTCTTTTGGTATTTTCTATAATCCAGCTGATTTGTTTATTTGCTGAAAATAATTATAGTACCTAAAGCCTCTTCTGGGTCATTCAGATGCTCGATTAGTTAGTTCTCCAATGCAATGTATAAATTTCTGGAGCAATTGTGTTGGCACAGTCATGTATATAAGGGTATTCAAATTTTTAATCAAAATATAAGGGGAGCTCTTTGGAGAAAATTGCAACTATTTAAGTGCAGTTGGAGGTAGGAAGTTTTTTTCATTTGTCATCATAGATTAAACATGATATAGTTCAATTGTGTATAGTTATTTTCCCTAGCTTGAATTTTACTATTTAAAAGTGGAAAATAAAAAAAGAGAACTTAGGAGAGATAGATCTGAGAACCCTGATGAGATTAATGTGGAGCAGGTGCCTTCTAAACAATTCTTTATGTTCAAGTTCAGAGAACAACAATTTTGGGTAAAAAGAACATGTGATTAATGTCATTATATCGAACTAGATGTTTATGTATGCGTAGATGCAACAGTTGGTGTTAGTATTAGTAATGATGCCTTCTGTCTTATTACGTTCAGCTTTTTCCCATAATCTGCATTAGTGGGAACTCTGTCTGAACCTTTACATGGTTTGTTGATTGCTGATTCTGGAGGTTACCCTTCTTTCCGTTTCTGGAGTCGACTACTCAGTCGTGTTACTTCCTTCCAGAAGATTTGCCTATAAAATGAATTTGAGTACTTTGGGGTAAATGAAGCCAAACTTGTGATAGAAAAGTATTCATTGGATGTTCCACATGGATTTCCTGTTACAAATGTAACAAGCAAACCTCATTCATTTTTTACTGCATCATTGTAAGTCTTTGAACGCATTCAGCAAGAAGATTGATTTACTTAACACTTGGAAGATAGGGGGGGTCTAATGGAGGATCTCAGGTTTTCATTTACACAGCATTTGTTGTTGATACCCTTAGAACCGATGCTCCTATTTTTGTGATATTGAAACAACTCACAGTCCCATGTATGACGTGATCAGGACACTTTCCTTCTGTAGATAGTATGCATTGTACAATATAATGTTTTTGTCTTTTATTATGGATTAAAAAACAGGAGGTCCATTTGATGCTCCATTAATTTTCAGTATGTTGAAGTGTCTGTAATTTGTTTCAGCTATTTTTCATTTTTCTTCCCATAAATGTTTTAGTAGTGATGTGTCCTTCCTTTTTATAGCTCCAAACGAGCATAATGGTTACATTCATGCAAAAATTCATGGTGGATTTGATCAGATTAGACCTTCGGTAAGCTTCTTTTAGCTTAGGGTATTCTCTCTAAAATTTCTCATTGAAACTTTATAGTTTATGTACTCTTCCCTATAAAAGTTTATCTACTACAACTTCCTAGTTGTCCACTTCCTCTGATTCGGCAATTAATAGGCTCAAAAATATAGAACAAGTCAAACAACGAGCACTTCAACCCAAGCTGGCTGTTGTATCTTATAAAAGGCATAACTTCTACTCCGCTTGTCGGAATCTAACCAAATAGGGCAATTTGAAAAGGTGAGAACGTCTACCATAACTTCCTAGATGGTCACTGTCTGATCTTGATTCTAACAAACCTGCAGACCCTCCCGGCTCCTATGATTCAGCAGGTAATAGGCTCAAAAATATAGAACAAGTCAAACAGCGAGCACTTCTGTCCAAGCTGGCTGCTGTGTCTTATAAAAGGCATAACTTCTACTCCGCTTATCAGAATCTAACCAAATAGGAAAATTTGGAAATGTGAGAACGTCTACTACAACTTCCTAGTTGGTCACATTTCCAAATTCCGCAAGGAACATCAAGATACAGCCCTTTGAACATAGCCGATGTTAATCCCAAAACAGTAGGGTTGCTATTTTTGGCTAAACTCTCGCTGTTTTGGAAAAATGGTTTGTTTCACCCATCAAACCAACTCAGAAAAATCCCCAAAAATTAGAGCATGGTAATAACACCTATAAGAACCTCCAAAATAAATTTGGGGTCAAAACTCCACCTTTAACCTAGTTAAATAATTCTAACCCTAAAACATCAAATATCGAATCTTTATGCTTCTATTTTGTGTTCTACCACTTGAATCTTTACATGCCATCTATTCTTAGTCCATACAACTCATATGCATCATGAATTAGTCCATATTATTCACACAATAATATATAACAATAATAAATAAATATAACAAACATGAGAATGAGAAACCCCCACCCAAATTGATTTGTAGGAAGAACTAGCTTGCTACTTCTCTCTTGCTCCTTGTTCTTGCTCCTCTTCAAGAACACCTCAAGAACAAATAACCCATGAAGTAAACCCCCTCTTTTCTTTTGGTTTAATCTCTCTTTCTTTTCCTTTCCTTCTCAATCTTTTTTCCTAATTTTAAAACAAGTAGAAGTAGAAGAAATTTCAAGAGGAAATGAGGTGAAAATGAGATGGAGGAACACCAAATTGAGGATAGGGCTTTGCCCTAGGGTTGGGGCCAGCCAATGGGTAAAAGGGGGGTGTTTTTATAGAAGGGGGGTGAAGGGTTTGTGGTTGAGAAGAGAACAAATCATTCTCATGGCTCATCAATTGGATGTTCAAATTGTAATTTTATGTTACAATCAAAACCTAATTAAATTGCAATCACACCCTAATCCAAGTCTAACCCTTCATCTCATCAAGATTGATCAAAAATAAAATATATTTTTTTCCAAATCACATACTACACGATTTCATACAAACGTACGAAATCGATATAGTTCAAATACGTACATATATCTGAATATACAGATAATCTTTATTAGTGAAAACAAATCAATCTGTATAAAAATAATTTAATTCTGAGAAATAAAAGTAAAATAATTTTATTACCGGCTTGGAAGATTCCAGTATCAATTTGATACGATACAGTTATATACCGACTAATATATATATATATATATATATATATATATATATATATATATATATATATATATATATATATATAATGTTTATTAACAAAACCGGGTGATATCCACCAAAAATATTCCATTTCTGAAAATAATAATTTTTAATATCTGCCCGGGAATTTTCAGATATTTTCTCAAAAACGCATTTTTTCAAGATTTTGTACAAGTGCACAAAACTGATACAATACATATATATACTTACTAGTATATATATCCAGATAACTTTTTATTAGAAAAACCAAGTAATTTTCATTAAAAATATTTTAATTTAAAAATAATAATTTATACAATATAATATCCGAACTGGATATTACAGCAAAGGAGATTTGGGATACTCTGACGAGGTTGTACGAGGTCAAGTCACTTCACAACAAGATCTTCTTAAAGAGAAGATTGTACACTCTTCGAATGGCAGAATCGACATTGGTGACCGACCACATCAACACCCTAAATACTCTATTTTCACAACTTACATCAATGGGTTGTAAAATAGAGACAACTGAACGTGCGGAGCTTCTACTTCAAAGTCTACCTAACTCGTATGATTAACTCATCATCAACCTGACGAACAATATCCTGACAGATTATCTAGTCTTCGATGAAGTTTCAGCTGCTGTTTTGGAAGAAGAAACCAGGCGCGAGAATAATGGAGACAGACAGGGAAGTTCGCAGCAAGTGGAAGCTTTGATGGTGATGAGAAGGAGATCAACGGAACGTGGCCTCATTGGGAGTCAGAATCATGGTAGATCAAAGTCCTGAAGTAAGAAGACTTACAGGTGCCACAACTGTGGCAAGAAAGGGCACTTCAAGAAGGATTGTTGGTTCAAGAAGAAGAGTGGAGACCCTAGTCATCAAATGCTCAAGAAAATGTGGCGAGTACCCGATATGATGGTGAAGTTCTATACAGCGAGGCAACAACGATGGTTGGAGGCAGAAAGCAATTCTCTAACGTCTGGTTATTAGACTCAGGAGCAACATGGCACATGACTTCCCGGAGAGAGTGGTTCCACACATACGAACCAATCTCAGGAGGTTCTATACACATAGGCGATGATCATGCTTTGAAAATCGTTGATATTGGTACTATCAAGCTCAACATGTTTGATGGTACGGTTTGCACCATCCGGGAGGTACCGCATGTGAAGGGCTTGAGGAAGAATCTATTGTCTTTGGGACAAATAGATAGCCTTGGATGCAAGACCCATGTAGAAAATGGGGTCATGAAGATTGTCAGAGGCGCGCTTGTGGTCGTGAAGGCAGAAAAGATTGCAGAAAATCTATTCATGCTTAATGGAGAAACACTATAGGAAGCTGATGTGTGTGTCGCATCAAGGGAGAAGAGTCGACAATGATGTGGAATCTCAAACTAGGCCATATGTCTAAACGTGGTTTGAAGATTCTCCCTGACCAGAAGCTGCTTCCAGGGCTCAAATCGGTGAATCTACCGTTTTGTGAGCATTGTGTTACAAGTAAGCAGTATAGATTACAGTTCAGCAGATCTGAATTCAGGAGTAAATGCATTCCAGACTTGATTCATT
The DNA here is from genome assembly GCA_017893485.1 of Hemerocallis citrina. Lineage (NCBI taxonomy): Eukaryota > Viridiplantae > Streptophyta > Magnoliopsida > Asparagales > Asphodelaceae > Hemerocallis > Hemerocallis citrina. Next base: position 189,838,766 of record CM030363.1, read on the forward strand.
CTGATGTATGAGAATCACCGGAAATGTCCCTAGGAGGAATAAAATACTTTGTGTCTTTCACTGATGATTACTCCAGGAGATTGTGGGTGTATCCAATCAAGAAGAAGTCAGATGTGTTTCCAGTGTTCAAAGATTTCAAAGCGCAGGTGGAACTTGAATCTGGGAAGAAGATCAAGTGCTTGAGGACAGATAATGGAAGGGAGTGTACAGACGGCAAGTTTCTTGCACTTTGTAAGCAAGAAGGTATCACAAGACAGTTCACAGTCTCATATACACCTCAGCAAAATGGCATAGCAGAGCGGATGAATAGGACTCTTGTAGAAAGGATGAGAGCTATGTTGCAGACTGCAGGTCAGCCCAACTTTTTTTGGGCAGAAGCAGCCAAAACCGCTTATTATGTTATAAATCGGTCGTCATCAAAGGAAATTGAGCCGAAGACACCGATGGAGATGTGGACTGGCAAGCCGGAGAATTACTCTACTTTATATTGGTTCGGGTGTCCCACGTACATGATGTACAATGCCCAAGAAAGAACGAAGCTGGATCCGAAATCCAGGAGGTGCATGTTCTTAGGGTATGCTGACGGAGTGAAGGGGTATCACCTGTGGGATCCCACTACCCACAAGGTTTTTGTCAGCAGGGATGTGATCTTTTTAGAAGATTAGCTACAAAAAAAGATGGATGCGATAGCACATCAAAGGAGAATCAAGAGACTACTACAGTTCAGGTGGAAGATAAACCAGATGAAGATCTAGATTCTTTTGAAGCAGTACCAGAACACGATGTACAAGAACCAGTCGAGTCCGATGCTCCAGAAGTTCGTCGGTCGACTCGTGAGAGAAGACCGCCAACTTGGCACTCGGAGTACGTTACGGAAAGCAATGTTGCATACTGTCTTTTGACAGAGAATGGGGAGTCATCATCCTCCCAGGCAAAAATCAAAGGCTCAGATGTATCCCTGTGGATGACAGCAATGCAGGAAGAAATTGAAGCTCTACACAAGAATAAGATGCGGGATCTTGTTACGCTACCACAAAGAATAAAGACCATCGGAACAAATGGTTCTACAAGATCAAGCGTGATGGTAATGACTAAGTGGAGCGGTATCGTGCAAGATTGGTGGTAAAAGGATATGCTCAGAAAGAAGGTATTGACTTCAATAAGATATTTTCACCTGTGGTTTGACTCACGACAATCAGAGTAGTCTTGGCAATGTGTGTTACGCTTGACCTACATCTAGAGCAGTTAGATGTGAAGACTGCTTTTCTTCATGGAGATCTTGAAGAAGAAATCTATATGCTCCAACCAGAAGTTTTGCTGAAATAGGCAAAGAGAACTTAGTTTGCAGGTTGAACAAATCTCTGTACGGTCTCAAACAGGCACCGAGGTGTTGGTACAAGAGATTTGATTCTTTCATTATCATCCTTGGATATAACAGACTCGGTTCAGACCATTGTACGTACTACAAAAGGTTTGATGGTGATGATGACTTCATTATCCTACTGTTGTATGTGGATGACATGTTGGCAGCAGGCCCCAACAAAGATCGAATCCAAAAAATGATGGCACAGTTGGCTAGGGAGTTTTACATGAAGGACTTGGGACCAGCAAACAAGATTCTAGGGATGCAGATTCACCGTGACAAAAATAACATGAAGGTTTGGCTTTCCCAGAAGAATTATTTCAACAAGATCTTGCGGTGCTTCCACATGCAAGATTGTAAGCCAATTTCAACCCCGCTTCCTGTTAATTTCAAGTTATCCTCCAAGATGTGTCCTAGAAATAAAGCAGAGAGGAAGGAGATGTCTCGAGTACCGTATCCATCAACAGTGGAAAGTTTGATGTTCGCTATGATCTGTACAAGACCGCACATTGCACAAGTAGTGGGAACGGTTAGTCGATACATGGAGAATCTTGGTAGAGAGCATTGGATCATAGTGAAGAGGATTCTGAGATACATCAGAGGAACCTCAGATGCTGTATTATGTTATGGAGGATCAGAATTAACTGTCAGATGTTATGTAGACTCAGATTTTGCAGGAGAACTTGACAAAAGCAAATCCACTACAGGATATGTGTTTACACTTGCAGGGGGAGCTGTAAACTGGGTTTCGAAACTGCAGAATGTTGTGGCTCTATCTACAATAGAAGCAGAATACATGGTGGCTACAACAGCATGCAAGGAAGCAGTTTGGATTCAAAGATTATTGGAGGAGCTCGGGCACAAACATGAGAAGATTGTTCTGTTTTGTGACAGTCAGAGTGCCTTGCACATCGCAAGGAATCCAGCTTTTCATTCACGAACAAAACACATAAGTGTCCAGTATCACTTCGCTCGAGAAGTAGTGGAGGAAGGAAGTGTGGATGTGCACAAGATTCACACTGACGAGAACCTAGGAGATGTTATGATCAAACCAGTCAACACTAGCAAGTTTGAATGGTGTAAAGCTTCGTGCAGCCTAGGAGAAACGTAAGCAGCATGAGAATGGCAAGATAGAAAGGATTGTGTAGAGATATGTTTAATTCTCAATCAAGTCTTCAAGTGGGAGAATGTTGGCAAAAGATGGTGGGTCAGGACCACCAACCTTGTGTGGAAAAAAAAGGTGCAAGCCCCACAATTTTGTCAAAGCCTCCTACCCCATGCCAAAAAAAATCAAAACCAAACTCTCTCCTCTCTGACTATAAATAGGGGTGGGAGGAAAGGGTTTGAGATGCAGCAGAGCAACAAGAGCTCAGTGAGGATTAAGAAAAGAAAGAGGGATTAAGAAAGAAATAGACTATTACAAGAGTGTTCTCAAGATGAATAAAATTGTATCCCTTTGGAGATCATTTGTATACTTGTATTTTTTCTCAAATTTGTGAGAGAGTGTTTCTCCTATTATAAGAGAGAGTGAAAATTGTACTCTCCTTATATTTAGAGAGAATGTTGTAATCCCTACTTTCAGCAGTAAAATCTCATTACCTTGCCCGTAGTTTTTACCCATTCTCCTTTGGGGGTTTGCCACGTAAAATATCTGTGTCCACTTTCCACTTTCCCATAACTTTCCTAACAATATATATATATATATATATAGTAATGCTCCATTGAAAACGGGTTTTTTTCACCGGGTTGGAAAACAGCGATCTGAGCCATTCGATCGCTCTTGACCATGATCAGCGGCTCAGACCGCTGCCGCCCATCACCCGTCTCACTTAAGTGGCGGAGGGTTAATCTGGGAATTTCGTCCCAAATAACTCTTCGCCTCTTTCGCTCTAAAAAATGAATGAACCTAGGCCGTTGTTATTCCCAACAACAGCCTAGTCTATAAAATTTTATAGCATAGGTTATTTGAAACAACAAAATTTTTTAGCCTAGGAACAACAGCCTAGGTTATAAAAAATTGAATGAAGGCCGTTGTTCCAAACAACGGCCTATGATTCAATTTTTTATAACCTAGGCCGTTGTTCCCAACAACGGCCTAGGTTCATTCATTTTTTAGAGCGAAAGAGGTGAAGAGTTATTTGGGACGAAATTCCCAAATTAACCCTCCGCCACTTAAGTGATATTGGGTGATGGGCGGCAGCGATCGGAGCCGCTGATCACGATCAAGAGCGATCCAATGGCTCAGATCACTGTTTCCCAACCCGTGAAAACAAACCTGTTTTCAATGGAGCATTTCTTATATATATATATAATAAAACACAAAGAAAGCTATGAAGTGGCTCTCATTCAATATGGTTGAAATCAATGGTTCAGATCAAACCTCACAAAACATATTTTCCCGCCCAAAAGTTCCCTTCCAAAACTCAAATTCAAATCCCCCAAAACAACTCCTTTATTTATTATTTTTTATGCTCTCTCTCTCTCTCTCATTCTCTCTCTATTTACTCAAAATTTTATATTTTTAGATTTTAGGTTTGTTAATTTTCAGACTTTTTATACATTTTTTTATTGCTCATGTTACATTTAAAATAGCAAATATCTCATCAACAGTTAAATTTCATCATTTTCTTCACTCAAAGTTTTAAGAAGTTGAATTTTACACCCCCATTTATAATTATTTTTCAACATATACTAATGAAAACATGGACTTTTATTTACAACTATGCTGTTTACTGACTTTTTCAACATATAATTATTTTACTGTTTACAAGACTTTCATAGTTGTATTGTTCCAAAGACGTGCGTAGGCACGTGCCCATGGGCAAATCTAGTATATATAATAAAACACAAAGAAAAGATATCAAATGGCTTTCCTTCAATAGTAAGGAAATCAATGGTCCAGATCTAAGCTCCCAAAAAATATCCCCCCCCCCCCAAAAGTTTTTCCCCAAAACTCAAATCCCCCCTCCCCCCGTCAAAAAAAAACAACTCCTTTATATATTTAATTATTTCTCTTTCTCTCTCACAATCTTTCTCTCTCTCTCTCTCTCTCTCTCTCTCTCTCTCTCTCTCTCCTATTCAGATCAGTTTGCCCCCTTTATTCACCAAACCAGAGAGCTCCAATTTCTCTCTCTCTCCCATAGAGTTTTTAAGTCGCTAATTCCAAATCCCTAAAACCATTTTCTCTTCCATTCCATTGGCGAAGCCTCCATCGTCCTCTCAAGCGCGAATCTTAAAGCAAATTCAAATCTAAATCCAGTGTTGAACCCCAATCAAGTGGTCGTCGTCGATATCTGATCCGCTGCTGATTCCGTATCAGCGACTCCCCTCCACCGAATAGAGAGCCTCTACATGTGATGCGGCGACTCTAATTTCATCTCATCAACCGAATTCTCATTCTAATTTTTAATTTTGTGTGTGCAGGGGATTACTCAGTTGTTTACTGAGTTGAATTTTGTGTGTGCATGAGATCTAAGTTTAGGGAGGTATGATTGTTTTACTTTTTGGTTTAAAAAATTTTAATTTGGTGATTTATTTGATGAGTTTTTATTGGTTTTGATTTAACGTGTATGCAAGTGAGAAATGGATTATTTGGTGGCCTCAATTTGGACTTCCAAACCATAGCAGGACAGGTAAGCTGATCAACAACCTAAAATAACTTGGCAAATATGCAACATTAATTTCTGTACTTCAAGAGAATATACTATCATGAAGTGTTCCCTTCACTGGTTATTAGAAACCATGGATAACATAACATATAAGAACTTTCAGTGTATGTTTGGATATATAGGATTGGGATGACTGTAGTTTACCAGTGAAGGGTGCAAACTCTCCACTCAAGAAAGATAGCTAAAGTAAACGACAGACAAAACCGTTTCGTCAGTTTGAAACGTGTGGATGAATGTCAAAATGTAAATAATAATTCAACAATAATAAAGGGGTTTTCATCCCCCCCCCCCCCCCTCCCCTCACAAAATACATTCCCCCCCCCCCCCATAGTTTTCCCCAAAAACTTAAATTCAAATTTCCCCCAAAACAACTCCTTTATTTATTAATACTCTCTCTCTCTCTCTCTCTCTCTCTCTCTCTCTCTCTCTCTCTCTCTCTCTCTCTCTATATATATATATATATATATATATATATATATATATATATATATATATATATATATATATATATATATATATATATATATATATATATAATAATAATAAAACACAAAGAAAGCTATCAAGTGGCTCTCCTTCAATCCCCTCAAAATCAAAGGCTCAGATCTAACCTCACAAAATGTTGGATATATAGGTATATTCTCTATATATAAATATTACATGTGCATATGAGTAACACGTGTATTGAACGTAAAATTGATTGGATATTGGAACGGGGGTTTGTGGGCTTATAACCCGATACCCAAACCAGTATTTATTCCATAAATACTGGCTTGTGATAGCAATCTAGGTATTCCAATCTCGATACCTAGGGTGAATATCTCAAGCAACTTAGATCTAGATACTAACCCTAATTCCCTTTGTTAATTACTTACAAAACTTAACAAAAAATACATCCCCCCCCCCCCAATAGTTTCCCCCCAAAACTTAAATTCAAATCCCGCCAAAACAACTCCTTTATTTATTAATTCTCTCTCTCTCTCTCTCTCTCTCTCTCTCTCTCTCTCTCTCTCTCTCTCTCTATATATATATATATATATATATACACACACACTAGAATTTTAGCATTGTTTAGTTAGAAATGGTTTCTCATCATTGCGCACGTGGTATGCAGTCATTGTCGAGTTCGAGGTCCAATGTCGGTCCCAACCAATCGTCGAATAATTAAGGGGCATCTCTAAATTTTTTATTTTCATATAATTTTATGAGTCTCTCAATAATATTCCAGTCTGTGCAATTTGCACAGGGTAAGACTAATCTTGAATATTATAATGGGAGAGTTGGGTTGTCATTTATAGACATTCTACCATCTAATCTCAATCAATCATTTACCCAACTATTGTTGCTAGTTACCATAATACCCTCAAAGTTCAAATTTATTTCTGACATAATTATTTACAAAAGTGTCAATCATATAAAATAAAAATTGGTGCCACTATGGGTAATTTGTAAAAAGTATGTGATGTGCAAAGGAATATTTCAGGTTCGATGCCAGATTACATTAGAAACATGAAAATTTGTACAAAAAAAATTCATTGAAGTTTTCTGCATACAGAGGATAGTTCAAGGTTTTTTTTAATGTTTCTTTTTCATGTTAATTTGTAAAAAAAATGCATCGAACCAGTGCATTTTTTTTTCCTCTTTATGCAGAAAACTTTACTGAACTTTTTTTTTACAAATTTTCATGTTTCTAATGTAATCTGGCATCGAACCTGAAATATTCCTTTGCTCATCACATACTTTTTACAAATTACCCATAGTGGCACCAATTTTTATTTTATATGATTGACACTTTTGTAAATAATTATGTCAGAAATAAATTTGAACTCTGAGGGTATTATGGTAACTAACAACAATAGTTGGGTAAATGACTGATTGAGATTAGATGGTAGAAATTTCTATAAATGACAACCCAACTCTCCCATTATAATATTAGAGATTAGTCTTACCCTGTGCAAATTGCATAGACTAAAATATTATTGAGAGACTCATAAAATTATATGAAAATAAAAAATTTAGAGATGCCCCTTAATTATTCGACGATTGGTTGGGACCCACATTAGACCTCGAACTCGACAATGACTGCATGCCACGTGCGCAATGATGAGAAGCCATTTCTAACTAAACAATGCTAAAATTCTAGTTTAAACCATTTCTAATTGAACAATGCAACAAAAGGACAATTCTTTTATGTCCTCCACTCCACTCAGACTCATAACGAAGTCTAGTTTAAACCATTTCTGACTAAAATGCAACAAAAGGATGACTTTTTGATGTCCACTTCACTCCGGCTCCTAACGAAGCCTAAACCCCCCAATTTTAAAAACAAAAAAAAGATGTAAATTATAGAGTATACGCCCAATCCTAACTTGTGACTCAAATAAATGATTTCATTTTTTTATAAAAAAAATTAAAGAAAATTTGTCTTCATATGAGGAAGAGCAAGAGTTACCAAGTGTGCAATGATGAGAAAATGGAGAAAAAAAATGCAAAGGACTTGGACTGGGAGAAAGAATGGAAAGCTACCTACACCAAGTTCGATTATCATTTTGTAGACATATGAAGAGACATATGATAAATATTATTGCGTTAAGAAAATATTCGTGCTTCATTTTCATATATCTCAAACATTGAGATAAAAAAATTTCTAAAATATTTTGATGAACAGTTGGAAAGTGCAATACACCATCTAGTCAAAAACTGCATATATTTGCAGGAATAACATTTATAAGTACTCCATAAGAGGAACACAATTCAAATAATTGTGTAGTACTAAAATTGTTCAGAACAGATTATTGTCACATTTGAAAGTTGGTTGTCAATCTATTATGAAGATTTTCTTCAATGATTTTATATTGAAAATTATCTCCATAAATAGATTATGATGCAGGATATTGACAGTTCCATTACTCTTTCGGCATAATGCAGTTACAATTTACACCATATCATAATTAGAAATCACATAAACCAAAACTGCTAATTATGCAGCAAATTGTATTTTAGAAAGAAAAAAAAAGGATTTAAATAAGTAAAATTCTCTTCCATTGGATGTTCAACATATTATCAATTATAATTTTTTTATCTTTTGTTTAAAAATAAATAAAATAAAGAATATCATACTGAATGTTCGACTACTTTCAAACTGACCATGATCAGAATCAAACTAACCATGGTCTTAATTAGTAAGAATTAAACAAACGCTTCATTCTCCCCTTAAAGGCCCCTGACTACACGACCCCTGAAACATATGGATGATTAAAACATATACCATACAAAACATTATGCAATTGATGAACACAAAAGTATAAACCATATATAGGTGAGGCGATGGATCAAATTTATAACCAAACCACGCATTATATACTAACTATTAACAAACTGATAAAGATTGTTAAAGCTCCAAATATGCAAAGTGCAGCTACTTTAGTTCTCTAAGTAGAACAAAAACAACAAACATTATTATTGATATTTGATTATCATAGATAATGTTAACACAAACAATATAAAGAGTTGATAAAGTGTACAATTTTTTTGTCTTTTTTTTCCTTGCGTTCTTTTGTGATGTTAAAATCATCTTTACTATTGATATGGCTGAAAATGGGATTAAATCGGAACCATTCAAAGTGGAAACGAATCCAAAGTCATGGGGAAGATGGTAATTTCACCTACAGATGGGTCCGAATTGGGTACCGGGTCTCTCCTCTTGGACCCGCTAATCCATGAACGGATCTGTTCAGCTGAGAACAAGGTCTCAACCCATTAAGGACCAACTCAATGGGATAGGAGGAAATCCCGTCTCGTCCTTATCCGCTAGAGGTGGTTACAACCACTTCTATCCAGTCACGCCGGGAAGTAGGGATTTGATCTTATCCCGAAGCAGATCCCTATAGCGACTATAAATACCCCCTACCTCCTACTATCACAGGTGATCACTCTTTGTGCACTTGACCTCTTTTCCTTTACCTTTTTCTATGAATTGACAAGAGCATCGGAGGGTTCGTCGTCGGAATCCATCCCGGTGTTTCGAACGTTTGTGCAGGTACCAAGGGAGCACCCAGAAGTCAACTTGTCACCAAGGAAGAAGTAGGATTCTGCCCGTTCGAGTTCCTACAAACCTACAAATCTCATCCATTGCCCCCACACCAGATTCAGCGACAACAGATTGTCACCATCTGTGGGAACTTTCTCGACAAGCAATCCAACCTTCCTCCTTCAGCCAAAGCAACTTCCAGCAATGCCTCCCAATAGGAAGCCCGCAAACTCCAATCGAAGAACAACCTCTTCTCATCCTCCTCCTCCGCCTCCGCAGGGGGAATCTCCCTCCCCCCTAACCAACCGACCCTGCAGCTCGATCGACAGGCTCCGCAGTCCATTTAGCAGCCCTCGGGACCCCAAGCCATAGTGGGGGAACACTCTCGACGAAGCCGCCACAAGCAACCTGTACATCAGGTTCGGGTTTCCTTCCATAATGCCGACATCGACTCTATGGCCTCCCGTACTCCACCCAATCCAAAGGATCTGCGGGATGTGCTCAATAATCGGTAGGCAGAGCATGTGCCAGACCTCCGTACCCGTCTGGATGAGAGGTGGACCCACGAGGCGAACCCTCGCCGCGAGCATCAAAGAGAGTCGCCCCGACATCACCCAAGACGGAGTCGCTCCCCGGTTGGTCGTCCTGTGCCTCAAGCCCATCAAAAGCAGGAGGCCCCCGTCACGAAAGCAGAATTCCAGCAATTCCAGGAGGCAGTCCTCCGGGCGCTCAATGCTGCCCCCAACAATGGTCGTCAGGCTCCCTACCCTCTGCCAGCTCCTCGCTAACCTCACCACTCTCACAGTCCTCGACCAGCTCCTCACCATCCTCACCACTCCCTCAGTCCTTGACCAGCTCCGAGCCATCCTCGCCGCTCCCGAAGTCCCAGGCTGGCTCCGAGCCATCGCCGCCCTTCTCCCGAACACCACTGCCACTCCCGAAGTCCGCGGCCTGCTCCGAGCCACCCCCATCGTTCTATCAGTCCACCTCTTACTCAGAGCCATTACCGTCGCAGCCCTAGCCCTCCTCGGCATAAGGGTGAGTCTTGGGGCTCAGCAAAATACAACCAAAGGGGGGACTCGGTCCGCCACCGTCTCCACGAGATAGAGAGGCGCCTCGGCCAGCTCGACCGAGATGAAGAATGATGGGCGAGGGACCTCCACCCAAGCAGGCCCCCATTCTCTCGAGCCATCATGGAGGCTCCAGTCCCAGACAACTTCAGGCCTCCATACTTTGAGACCTACACCGGGGAGTCAGACCCTACAGAACACATTGAGAGTTTCAAAACTCTCATGATGATCCGTCATGCATCTGATGCCCTCCTCTGCAATACCTTCCCTGGCCACACTCAAGGGGCCGGCTCGGGAGTGGTATTCTCGACTTGCGCTGACATTTATCTTCTCCTTCGACCAGTTCGAAGGACTCTTCCTCACGCATTTCGTGAGCAGTCGTCGCACCGAGAAGACGAGAGCCTCCCTCCTGTTCCTTAGCCAAACGAAGGGCAAACGGTTGAGGGACTATGTCAAGCGCTTCACTGCTGAAGCTAGGTCCATCGCTTCCTTGGAACCTTCGGTGACCACCGTCGCCTTCCAATCCAACGTCCTCAATGCTGACCTCAGGTCATCCCTCACCAAAAAGTCCCCTCGGAACTTCTCAGAGCTCCTACTCCGGAGCGAGAAGTACATCCGAGCGAAAGAAGCTCTCCACCGCCCCACCTTTGAGGCATCATCTTCCGCGAACAAGCAGAAGGGTGCAAAAGAAGGAGCTAAGAAGCTCCAAAAGTACAATGGGGGTCAGCATCGTCCTCCTCCTCGGTTCGAGAAATTCACTCTGCTAAATGTGAGTGTGTCCGCCATTCTGATGGAAATCGGGAACGAGGGTCTCCTACCTCCTCCCCCCAAGATGAATACTCCGAGAAAGAGGAGAGACCGGAATAAATGGTGTCGTTTCCATCGGGACCACGGGCACGACACATATGAATGTCGGACCCTCAAAGACAAGATTGAGGCCCTCATCCAGAGAGGCCAGCTTGCTCGCTTCATCAGGAGGGACAGATCCGATCCGCCCCCACCACCCAGGGGGGCTAACAGGCGTGCAGAGCCGCATGTGGAGGCTCCAGAGGTCAAGGCAGAGGCTATCAGGCCCAATGGGGAGAGATTCCAACTCCTCCCGAAAAGCCTACGGAAGTCAATTCCGTGCAGAGCCATCCTCCCCCTAGGGGCCTAGGAGTCCCCGTGATGTTCTCCAATCGGGACTTGGAGGGCGTTCGCATGTCCCACTGTGATGCCTTCGTAATCAACCTCCGAATGGCGAACTTCAATGTTCGTTGAATTCTGATGGACAACGGCAACTCCGTCAACATCCTTTTCTTGGAGGCTTTCAAGGGCCTCCAGCTGTCGAGGGACCGGCTCAAGCCAGCGGGATACACTCTTCATGGGTTTACTGGGGTCCCGGTGACAATCGAGGGAGTTATAACCCTCGACGTAACTGCTGGAAAGGCCCCGGCAACTCGCACGAAGCCAATGGACTTCATGGTGGTAGACATCAAGACCGCCTATAATGTTATCCTAGGTAGACCAGGTTTGGCCGTGCTTTAAGCCATCCCTTCAGCCTACCACATGAAGATGAAGTTCCATATGCCCTCAGGAGTGGTAGAAGTGAGGGGCAGCCAAGAAGCGGCTCGGAAGTGCTATATGACCTCGATGGGAGGTCCAGTTCTCTTTTTAGAAGCACTTGAACTTCCTCAAGAAGGCGGTCAAACTATCTCCGAGCCCGTGGACAAATTGGAAGAAGTGGCCTTCTCCGAAGAAGACGCCACTAGGACGTTCTGCATCAGTAAGGCTCTCTCCCCCTCCATTAAGCAAGATATCTCCTGGTGCATACGGGAGAACCAAGACCTCTTTGCCTGGACTGCAGCCGATATGCTCGGGATCTCAGAAGAGCTCTCAATGCACCGTCTGAGCATCACCCCTGGGGTCAAGCCTGTCCAATAGAAAAGGTGGAAGTTCGCTCCCGAGCAACAACATGCGATCAAAGAGGAGGTCGAGAAGCTCCTCAACGCTCGATTTATCCAGAAGGTAAACTACCCTGAGTGGCTCTCCAATGTGATGATGGTCAAGAAGGCCAATGGGAGCTGGAGGATATGCATTGACTTCACCGACCTAATAAGGCGTGCCCGAAAGATCCTTTTCCTCTCCCCAGATCGATGCCCTGATCGATGCGACCTCCGGGCACGAGCTCCTTAGTTTTATGGATGCCTTCTCAGGGTACAACCAGATCCGGATGTTCCCTCCCCACATCCTGAAGAACTTGTTCGTAACGGAACAAGGCCTCTATTACTACCGAGTTATGCCGTTCGACCTAAAAAATGCAGGAGCAACGTATCAGCGCCTTGTGAACAGGGTCTTCCAAGACCAAATTGGCCGAAACATGAAGGTCTACGTAGAAGACATGTTGGTCAAAAGCACCCGAGGGCAGGAACATGTTCTCAACCTTCAAGAAGCCTTCGGGGTGCTCAGGAGGCACAATATGAGACTAAACCCGAACAAGTATGCGTTCGGTGTCTCATTAGGCATGTTCCTAGGGTTTATGATTAGCCAGAGGGGCATAGAGGCCAACCCTGAAAGATCCAGGTCATTCTCAAAATGGCTCCCCCCCTCCAACGTCAAAGAGGTGCAGAGGCTCATGAGGTGCCTCGCCACGATTGGGCAATTCCTCTCCATGTTCGGGGAAAAGAGCCTCCCCTTCTTCAAAGCCCTCCGGAGGGCTAAAGGCTTCCAATGGGGGCAACAACAACAAGAGTCCTTCGACAAGCTCAAGGAGTATCTAGCTAACCCCCCGCTCTTGAGCAAGCCAGGGCCTGGGGAGGTCCTCTACCTCTATCTTGCAACTTCAGAGCAGACACTCACCGCGGTCCTCGTGAGGGAAGAGGATAAGGCACATAAGTCCATCTATTATGTGAGTAAGGTGCTCCGCGATGCCGAACTCCGTTACCCTAAGTTGGAGAAGATGGCTCTCGCTCTAGGTATGGTAGCCCTTAAAGCTCAGCCCCTACTTCCAATCTCATTCGGTGGTCGTCCTCATCGACCAGCCACTGAAACAAGTTATCCACAAGCCCGAGACCTCTGGGCAACTCATGAAGTGGTCCATCGAGCTGAGTCAACATGATATCAGCTACCAGCCTAGATCGACAATAAGGTCCAAGCTCTGGCCGAATTCATTATGGAGAACACCATCCCCACTCTGGCGAGTCATCTGCCGACCCCTTGGTCTGGACCGTTTATGTAGACGGGTCCTCCTGTGCCGACGGAAGCGGGGCTGGCGTCATCCTAACCGGATCGGATGCTTTCGTCCTCCAATACTCCCTCCATCTGAACTTCCCCACATCAAACAACGAAGCGGAGTATGAAGCCCTCATAGCGGGGCTTTGCATGGCTCGCAAGGCGGGAGCCGAGCGAGTAAGGGTCGTCAGCGACTCGCAACTGGTCGTCAACCAAGTGTCCGGGGAGTACGAGGCCAGGGAAGAGCGTATGGCCAAGTACTTGGCTAAGGTTAGGGAGCTTCTAACCCTGTTCAAAGATGTTCAACTCCAGCGCGTCCCTCGAGAGGAAAATGCGCAGGCAAACGCTCTCTCAAAACTCGCCTCATCGTCCCTCCAGGATCTAGAACGGACCATCCTTATAGAGGTCCTCCTCAGACCAAGCATTGATGAAGATAGTCTGGAGCCGATGGAGGCCTATCCCCTAACACTTGGGGAGAACTAGATGAAGCCTCTCCTCGAGTATCTCAGAGACGGACTTCTCCCCGAAGACCCAAAAGAAGCAAGAAGGGTCAGGACACGAGCTGAGCGGTACACTCTCCTTGACGGAGTCATGTACAAACGCACTTATACCCAGATTGACAGGCGACCCTATCTGAGGTGCCTCTCCCCGGAAGAAGCACTCTATGCCCTAAGAGAGGTCTATGACGATATGTGCAGTTCCCACTTGGGAGCAAGATTCCTCGCCCGTAAGCTCCTGAACTACGACTACTTCTGGCCCACACTACTGAGTGATTCCGAGGAATACGTCCGCCAGTGCAACGCCTGCCAAAAATTCACCCCGATCCGTTGCCTGCTCCAAGCGTAACTCACCTCCTTAGTAAGCCTGATCCCCTTCGCAATGTGGGGGATGGATTTGCTCGGACCCTTCCCTTCGGCACAACGTCAACTGAAATTCTTAGTCGTAGAAATAGACTACTTCTCAAAATGGATCGAGGCCGAACCTCTTTCAACAATCACCGAACACAAGGTCCAGAAGTTCTTTTGGAAGAACATCATTTGCCGATTCGGGGTACCTCGCATCCTCATAACTGACAATGGGACTCAATTCGCGGGAGCGACCTTCCGCAATTTTTGCGCCGACCTCGGTATTCAGCAGCAATTTTCTTCGATAGCTCACCCTCAGTCCAATGGCCAAGCGGAGAATGCAAACCGACAAATCCTTTCTGGCCTGAAGAAGAGGCTCGACAAATCTACTAAGGTGTTGTGGGTCGAACAACTCCCCAATGTGCTTTGGAACGATCGCACCACCAAAAGAGCTCCAACGGGGGAGTCCCCTTTCAACCTCACGTATGGCTTCGAAGCTCTCATCCCTTTGGGAGTGGGCCTCCCTTCACCTCGGCTGATAGCCTACAATGAAGCACAGAATGCGAACCAGCTTCACATCTACCTAGACCTCATAGACGAAGTGCGTGAGAGAGCCACAATTTGACAAGAGACTTACCACCGTAGGATCACTCAGGCATACAATAATAGGATACAGCTAGCCAACCTAAAAGAGGGTGACCTAGTGCTCAGAAAGTTGTCGATCTCTGATCCAAGCAAGAGAGGCAAGTTGGCACCCAATTGGGAAGGACCATATAGGGTCTCCAGAGTTATTCGCCCGAGAGCGTATAAACTCGAAGACCCAGGGGGCAGGAGAATACCGAGGACGTGGAATGCGGAGCACTTGATGAAGTACCAAGAGGGTGTCTAAACACCGCTCCGAGCAACTTCCCCAAGAATGCTCCAGAAGACATGTCTAAAGTCCTTACTTGTATTTTCTTTTTAACAAAGTGTAAAGGCGGCTCGCAACTTGGCCGCCCAGTTGTTCTCAATAAAAAGAAATCTCTACTTCTCAAGTTCTCTATTTTTGGGTAGTCTAACTCTAATTATAAAAAAAAATCGCATTCAAACGACATGCTTGGAGTCCAACACTCGGTTCGACTCCGCTTCAACTACTTGCTTCTAAGCGAGTACGAAGCGGATCACCATTCAGAATTTCTCTTGCAGGTGTTGATGCTTTCAAAATGACACGCTTAGAGTCCAACACTTGGTTCGACTCTGCTTCAACTACTTGCTTCTAAGCGAGTACGAAGCGGATCACCATTCGGAATTGCTCCTACAGCTGTTGATGCTTTCAAAACGACACACTTGGAGTCTAACACTTGGTTCTACTCTGCTTCAGCTACTTGCTTCCAAGCAAGTACGAAGCAGATCACCATTCGGAATTGCTCCTACAGTTGTTGATGCTTTCAAAACGACCGCTTGGAGTCCAACACTTGGTTCGACTCTGCTTCAACTACTTGCTTCTAAGCAAGTATGAAGCGGATCACCATTCGAAATTGCTCCTACAGCTATTGATGCTTTTAAAATGACGCGCTTGGAGTCCAACACTTGGTTCGACTCTGCTTCAACTAATCGCTTCTAAGCGAGTAGAGAGAGGATCACCATTCGAAATTACTCTTACTAGTCGTTGGTATTCTCTAAACAACAAGTTCGGAGTCCAACACTTTTGGCTCCTACGACCGTCGACAACTACAAATACTAGCGAAACACACAAGTACAAAAACAAGTATTATTTCATTAAAGTTTGAGAAACAAGTCTAATTACAAGACCAACTACTCATCTTTACACTGAGATACCAAACTTGTGAAAACAAAAGTTACGAGATTACAGAAAACTACTTCAGCGCCTCCTAGGGGTGGGGATACTTCGATTAAAAGACACACGGGGGTGATGAATGTTGTATTGCTGACGCCCCCCTTCGGCAGGATGTCCCAAGGCCGACGAGCCGAGATGCGTCGTCTGCACCCGTTCTAACGGTAGCCCCTGACTGAAGCTCCGCTTGACGAGGCTGCCACCCTACTTTGAGCATCTCCGGGGTCCCAATGTATGGGCAAGGGGCGAAGCGCGAGCTTACGGAATGATATCCCCCTATTATACTCCTCTCGTGTGCAAGAGGTGGTTCTGACATTGCTTCCCTCTGTTCGCGGTCGAAGGCGAGCGATCTCCATCTCGAGCTCGACAATTTGCTCCTTTAGCGAGTCGTCCGTCACTCTTATCTTTAAGCGCGGTAGTCGCGCCGAGCCTGCACCGTGAGAACTGTTGGCGATTGTCCGTCGAAGATGAGCAACTTCCATACTCTTGTCGATAGTGACCTTCTTCAGCTCGTCTCTCTCTGCTGTCACCTTGGTCAAAGAATGTCGAAGGTGCCTAAGTCTCAAGCCGAGGTTGACAGCCACTGACGAGCCCACATCATTGCCTTCGGGGGTCGTCTCGCAGAGCCTCTCTTCTAGTCGCCTGATCTTGAGGTTTCGACGAATTAAGACCAATCTCAAGTGATTCTGCTCGCGCTCTGCTTTGCGAAGCTCCTACTCTACTTCACGAAGTTGCTCTCTGCTCCTAGCAAGGCCCAACTTTGTCGCCCCTAGAACAACCTCGGGACGAGCCTCCTCGGCCACCCAGGGCATTTCGGCGAGTGGCATCACTTCGACAATCTGAAAAGGCCAAGTCGAACCGTTATGAACAATCCTGCTAATCCATGAATGGATCTGTTCAGCTGAGAACGGGTCTCAACCCGTTAAGGACCAACTCAACGAGATAGGAGGAAATCCCGTCTCGTCCTTATCTGCTGGAGGTGGTTACAACCACTTCTATCCAGTCACGCCGGGAAGTAGGGATTTAATCTTATCCCGAAGCAGATCCCTATGGAAACTATAAATACCCCCTACCTCCTACTATCATAGGTGATCACTCTTTGTGTACTTGATCTCTTTCCCTTGACCTTTTTCTATGTATTGACAAGAGCGTCGGAGGGTTCATCGCTAGGATCCATTCCGGTGTTTCGAACGTTTGTGCAGATACCAAGGGAGCACCCAGGAGTCAACTTGTCACCAAGGAAGAAGTAGGATTCTGCCCGTTCGAGTTCCTGCGAACCTACAAATCTCATCTATTGCCCCCACACCAGATTCAGCGGCAACAACTATAAAAAATGAATTTAAATTACATCCATAACGATTCCGATTAAACATAGCCTCAATGATTTTATATAAATGTTGAGAGAAATTGTTTTATCATGTATATGTTTTGAAAAAGAAATTTCGCAGATAAATATCACGATAAGATAGAAGAATTTCACGATATGTCTAATATATCTACATCTAAGATAAGATAAAAATTTCACTATATGTCAAATAAATATCTAAATAATAATGGAACACAACACCTGTTAATAATGTCATATGAAACCAAAATATTCATACTTTATATGCAATTACTATTCATTTTTCCTTGCATTAGCAGTTTTTTATACCAAAATCTACACGTCCACTAAATATTTCTTGAGAAACATTATGTAAATGTGAACATACATATGAAATTATAACCAACATAGTCATGTCCCAACATCATTCTAACAAAAAACAAAATCTGTGCAAATTTGATTATATGAATGAACCCTTGTACTCACAAAATCACACATCCCTAACCTCCGAATCAAACCCAATCCAAGCCAACCAACAAAAGATCATGAACTACAGTAAATACTTGAGATACTACTCACCAAATATTCCGAGCTTAGATAATAGATGAAACCCTAGCTTTGTGAGTGGTAATGAAATTGATGAAGAAAGGGTGAGCAAATCTAATGAAACGTAGATTTGAATGATCGATAGGTGGCGACGGCGAGGAGATGGATGGGCGGCGATGGCAATGGTAGCGATGGGTGACGATGGAGGATAGCGACGGGCGGCGATGGCGAGGAGATCGACTGGGTGACGGAGGAGATTTGGGCGGGTTTTGGGGTAGGGAGGGTTAGGGTTAGTGGGTTTGGGGGAGATGTGGTAGAAGAGATGTTTTTTGTGTGTTTTTTAAATTTTGCAATTGATGTGGACTGCACGTGTTAATTCATACTTTTGCTCTCCATTTCTCTATTTCAAAATAAAGAGAGGACAAATGGGGTAGGCCTATTAGCTTAAGATATATAATAATAATAATAATAATAATAATAATAATAATAATAATAATAATAATAACATATATATATATATATAGGAAAATCTTCCGTTGTGCACCACCCCTCCGTGTGCACTCGGCCTTCCCGCATTCGTATCGATGATCCGAACCGTTCACATTGATCTACACATCTAAATTAGTCTAAATATGTAAAATCAAATCATTTGACATTGATTTGCCCATCCATCATGTGACTATAAAAAACAATGATTTTCAGCCATATAATTTTGTAACGCTTCAATGGATGGGCAAATGAATTTCAAATGATTTGATTTTACATATTCAGACTAATTTAGATGTGTAGATCAATATGAACGATTCGGATCGTCGATACAAAGGCAGGGAAGGCCGAGTGCACACGTCGTGTGCACCATAGGTGGTGCACAACGGAAGACATATATATATACACTTACAGAACATGGACTTTTATACCCCAATTTATAATTATTTTTCAACATATATTAATGAAAATATTGACTTTTATTCAGGGGTGGAGGCAGCTGCAATTCTGGGGGGACAAATGGGACCCTAGAATATTCCCCCCTCCCCCCCCCCCCCCCCAATTAAATAATTTTTGGGACCCCCAACCTAACCTATCCAAGCCCAAGTCCCATCCTCACAGTATTCCTCTCATTCTCTTCGGATTTGCACACCACAAGCAACGCAGACATCCTGGTCGACCTCCCCAGCAACTCAGATCAAGTAAAAAAAAAACTGTCTTTCTCAATAAAGATTCTTTCTTGCTTGAATTTTAGTGTTTTAGATTCTAGACTTCTAGTTATTGTCAGAATTTTTTTGTGAAACCTCGACGGTAGGGATAAATTTGTTAATTGTAATTTTTGAAAACATGGGTCATATTATTGACGTATTTTGTCGTTTGGCTATAAATTTATGGGTTTTATGAATATATTTGATCCAATTATTTTGGGAATTTTTTTGGCAACAATCATGATGATGTCGAAAAAATTGGGACCCCCATTTTGAATAGTCTGGCTCCACCACTGCTTTTATTTACAACTAATTATTGTCATACTATTCAAACTGGAGCTATATAATTGTTGATTTACTGTTTACAAGACTTTTCATATGCTATATCATTCTGAAGACGTGCCGTGGGCACGTGCCCATAGACAAATATAGTATATATACGCATAAAAGATGACAGACACCACCATATTTTATTAGTGACAGAACATAACAAAACAAGAGTTCACAGTAATATAAATTATTCAATATATAAAACACATCTCTAATCTCTAATATTATAATGGGAGAAGGCCTTAGTGTCATTTGTCAATCTACCAACACGTGCATCAAATGTACATAACTAATATGAAGGAGGTCTCAAGTTCGAGTCCTCACAATATCAGTTTTTTTTACTTTAATTTTTTTATATATTGAACATGCATCACATATGTAAATTAGTATCCATCTATCTATCTAGAATAGAATATATTTACTTACTATTTATTGGAAGAGTTTGTCACAAATAAATAATTTTAAATATATTTTTGTCACAAAAGAAACATCACTTTTGTCACCAAACAAGCAGGTTCATTGCACGTGCAACTCCAAATCTATTTTTCAACACGTGCATCGCACATACACATCAATGTTTTTCTTCTTAATTTTTAAAAAATTCGTGTATCACCTGTTCAACTCCATTTTTTTAGAATGACTTATGTGTATTGCACGTTTAACTCCAACTCTTTACACGTGCGTCGCACGTGAAAAATACTAGTAACTTTTAAGTTGAGAGATATATGTTAGATTCGGGGCTAAGGCATGGACCTCAGGCCCGGCCCTACATGCCTGCACTACAAAACGCACAGGCTATAGCGGCACTTTTACAAGGCTATAGAGGCATTAATTGGCGCCGTTATAGCCTATAACGGTGCTTCTGAAATTGCCGCCGAAAATGCCATTACAGCGTGCATCGTTATAGCTATATGGGCTATCGCGGCGTTTACCGACGCCGCCGCTATAGGGTGCCCACCTATAACGGCGTTGCCAAACCGCCATTACAGAGCATTTCCGTGTCAAAGTTTTTGAAACTTTGACAAAATTAGAGCTATAGCGGCGTTTCGCCAAGCACCGGGATTGCTCCCCTGAATAATAGCTAGCATTGGTACCCTGCAGCGACGCTTGTCTAGCACCGCAATAGAGGGTACTCAAAAACGGTAGGATCTATTGCGGCGTTTATTGGTAAACGCCGCGTTAGGTCGGTTTTTTTTTTTTTTTGGCATTTCTTTATAAAATTTTGAATTGAAAAAACCAGTAATTAATCGCATATTACAAATACATGTAATCATATTAAATTTAAATGCTTAAATCTTAAAATCAATAATAACATCATAATCAAGAACCAAAAGTCACACATCACAAAAAACAACTCAATAGAAAACAAAAGAAGTAACACATATAAACTGTCATACAACGAGTGTCAAATGTATATGTTGTACAACACATAGTTATTACAAAACATAGATATAATTCCTACAAAACATTTTTAAAAAAGTCCAAATTTGACAAACTACAGCAAGATAGTCTCCACGTGTGGCCCGCTTTTGCTTCCAATTCCATCATTATTTTGCCCTAGTGTATGTGCGTGACTGGAAACCGATGGAATACGATGGCCCTATAGAAAAAACATAAATATTTCATCATCAATTTTTCAAACAAAAGAAGGAGTTGTTATTAGGGACTTGGATGGTGCAAAAGAGAGGCTTAATAAAGAAAATGGATGGTTAATACAGCATTTCATAAAATTAATACAAAAAATCTGAAGTATATCAATAAGAAGCAAAGTTAATTATAAGATTGTAGTACACTAAACATTGAAACAAGAAAAGCACTTTCAGGCTTAACTGAAATTCTGATAGTTGTCAAGTCGTTATGCTTATCATATATCATTTTCCAAGAATACCATATCGTATTTAAATTTGCAGTTACCAAAGCTAATAGAGATGATACAAACAATATGATGCCTAAAGTCTATTAAGGTACCAGAACATCAGCACAGATAACAGAAAATATGAAATACAAGTGTAAACCTAGCTTAATCTGAATAAGAGTAAATCTAAAGCAGGACCTACTAATCAATTTGTCTATTCATTCTAAAAGAAGCACCTTGAATTGTCAATGAAATAGAATAGTCGTTTACATGATTAAGACTATATGCACAGCACATCTAAACTTTGAAGAAAGAAATCTATAGAACTTTCTGAAGTGGCAGCAACTGTTAAGGGGTGGAAAAGTCCACAATTTGAAACTCTACTAAGTCAATTAAGGCAAGTGCTACAACTATGACATCTTAACTTCAATGTTCGGTTAAATAATCATTTTGAAACAAACTGAATTATTTTGATTGAAAGTGTGGGTTCTAGCAGCAGTTAACAACTTCACAGAAAGTAACAAACAAACTATAGATGTCAATGACAACTTTTTGCTAACTTTGCAATGAGCTATTGATAACATACATCACAGGCAGTTTGACCAGGCCTTTGAGGATACATAGCTGAGCCAACTCCAAGTCCAAGCTGCATCAACCAAAAGGAAGTGAAGGGATTGTGCACTCTCTCAAATATTCAATTGTGAGAAATTACTTGAATAATATAATTTATGCAAAGACGATAATCTAACCGATGATTGCCCCAGGAGTGGGCTTAGGCTTAAGATAAGGTTAGCACTTGGATTGGTGAGGCCAAGAATTAGTGGTTTCATTGTTGCATAGACCGCTAAGGCCAGACATTAAAATGATTGCAACAAAGAAAAGAAAATAACAGAAACAAAATTCATAATCATATATGTTATTGCCATATATCTTTACCATATATCTTGGTAAAGATAGATACTATTTACATGTCTAAGAACTGAACAGAGAACATACAAGTTATATCAGGGTGATTGTATCAGCAAGTAGCCCCATATTTGCAACTGGGTCAAAACACATAAAAGGTCAGATAATTGTGTTCATAATAGTCACTCATTAATTAAACAGAGTTTTAAGGCAAGAACAATGAAGTGTGTACCTTTCAGTCTTGAGGTAGAATGGGCAATCTGTTTCACCCGTACAAAATGTTCATAGATCACATTCAATTAATAACTTACTTTTTTGCAGATTTACAGTCAATCCTTCTATTTAACAACTCAAACAACAAGAGAAACAAACTGCAGATAGAAACTTCACTAGTCTCTAGTAATGATTTGCTAATATAGTACTAAAAATTTAAAGATAAGTGATATGTCAAAAAGAACATAGAATATACCAGTCTTATAGGCAAACCCTTTGAGTTGTGCAATAAAGCAGGGCTGGCAGGAGTAAATGCTCTTGCTATCACTGAATCACCTCCTGATACCCCATTATCCATCACTACTGATTCAGTTTGTCCAGTGGTGCCAGTATTTTGCCCAGTTGATGGAATTTGAAGATCCTTGGGATGGTGAAATTTACAACTTGCACCAAACTTACAACTTCCAGTCTTTGAATAGAACTGTGAAGGATTTTTCAAAGCAAAACAGAATAATGTTGGAAATGATGGGAGTGAACAATTGACCCATAAACACCATAAAAAGTCTTACCATACATATAGGCTCTAGAGGACACTCTGGTAAAGTTATTTCTGCAGTGGAACCAGTGTTCTGCAATTTTTATACAATATACACATAAATAGGTATACAAAAATGCAATAAGATTAATAAAAAAAGCAAATTAGGTACTAGGTTAATGAATTAAATCAGATCTTACCACCCCATTTCCACCAGCTAGTGCAATTAACTTGTCCTTTGGATGGTTGAATCCGCACTGGGGTCCAAATTTGTATAACTGAGTCTTCATATAGTACCATACCACATCAAAAAAAGAAAATATCAACATACAAATACTCACAAATAAATTAAATGATGATTAGATTTAAGATGTGTCTGCTTGGATAAATAGGCAAAAATAACAAGTAAATTTTCTTACAGGACAATCAGGCGCTCCTGGTCTCTCCGGAAGAGATTCGCTATCATGAACTTGCGGAATCTGTGAAAACTATCACCAATATTAGTGCAGTTTCAATCTTATATCCACGAATTACTGGAAAAGTCATGGGTCCAACACAGACAGTACTACAAACTACTTGAAGACAATTTGATATTTGATAACATCATTTTTATGACTCTGCATGAATTTGAACATTCATGGTGCCAGTCAATTAGTTAAGCACAAGACAATATTCAGTTAATGATCCTATATGGAATAAACCAAGTTATCCTGCAAACCACCTTCAGATATACACAGAAGTAACAAAGAACAAAGCTCAAATAAAAAATTCAACTACTTCATCCCCTCACAAGGAATTGCCAGACCAATTGAGTATTAACTCAATCCAATATATAGGATTAGTAAATCAAAAGGAGAGCAGTAAACTGATCGGTTTAAAAATAAATGCGTAGTCAGTTGTCAAGTATTATTTCCAATAACAAACATAACAAAGAAACGACGTCAGACAAATATGTACAGTTTAATGAAGCAAATAGATCTAAGGGTCTTGAACCACAACTTTATCTTTCACACATACAGTTGTTCAATCATTTAATAACCTCTCATTCTTTGATAAAGGATCACTTATGCGTCAGACTAAAAAGAACATATCAATTCCTTTTTCTGCAATTAAGGTGGATAATTGAACCTTAAAGTTGTGCTTGAAACTGTTATATATTTAAATTTGCCTATTAACTTGTACACTACCACAGTTTCTTAGATGTAATTCTGTTGTGATTCTGGTAATAAATCTTATGTGCAACTTGAAGAACTTAGTTGGCTCGTTTCTGTAGAGTATAGTCTTTACCCCAACATGGCCCAGTCGAGTCGAGTTATTTCAGTTAGGGAAAATGATGAGGAACCAGATTTCTCTACAAATTATTCATGAATATGTTTTCTATTAAGGCTCACGTGCACACCCTTGTCATATCCATTATTTTAATGGTATATAAAAGAATCATACCACAATGTTTCACTACAATTATACCACAATTCAATGCCTCGATCACTGCTCTCAACGTCTCGACCGCAACGCACGCCACTCAGAATGAGCCAAGTGGTGAAGACGTCAGAGGAAACGAACTGTTGCACCAAAGGCACAATATAGGCTATTGTACTCCACAGCAGAGCAAAATTTGAAAGCACAAAAATATACGACTGGGCCCAAGCCCAAGAAGACGAATTTAAAAGAAGGGGTTTTGAGTGTCAGAGGCTTTAATAATGGCCTTTGCAATGTTCAGCTCTTAAGGGAGAAGAATTATTTATATAGGCCCAAAGAGGGGCTCATTCCAGAGAAAAATGTAGTAATGGGCTCAAATAATTTATTGGGCACAAATAAGTGTGTCCCAGTCTCACCTCTTCACATTTATGAAGATGACCGAGATGATAGGCTTAATCTTGATGTTGACTATGTCTACTCAGAAGGAGTGGCTGAAGAGCACTCGAGTATATCACCAGATTTGGTACCTTGCACATTTCCTCCAATACAATCAACGGTTACAAGCTCGTCTCAAGGTGGTACAGATCTCAGGGTTCACAAGAGGGCTATTAAGGAGTCCTTAGACGACTATCTGGAGATTACTACAGCCGCTAAAGTGGCTAAGACAAGCATCGGAGGTTCAGGCTCTTTCCTAGCTTCTGTTTTTAATTTCATGACTGATACTGAGATTTTTTATCTAGCCGAAACCTGTGGTCTTGCGGTTACCAATATTGATAGGAATGCCCTCCTCCTTAATCAATTTAGAGGATGGGAGACCGATAGGGTTTCTTAATTTGAACTCGACTGCCAAAACGAGTCACGTTCCACCCCTCCTAGTCGTAGTTAATGGATGCCCTTTTCTGGAATGTTAGAGGCCTCGGTGGGGGGGCAAGCGAGAAATGGTTAGGGAAGTCGTAGCCAGGTCTAAGACTAACATTGTGGGTCTCCAAGAGACCAAACTTTCACACATGTCTAGACTTAGTAGAGTAGAGGGTAGTCGAATCTCCGAATGGAGGATGTCCCCATCAGTTGGGGAGTCTGGGGGCATCGCCCTAGGGTTTAACCCTAACATCTTCTGTTGTCTTGACGAGCTCCACGGGCAATTTGTTTTGTCGGTATTGCTACAGCGAAAATCCGACCGGTGGACTCAATCGGTTACGGTGGTCTACGGACCGCATACTTTTGTCACTAGAATGGCATTCTGGACGGAACTAAGAGCAATCCAAGCACACTGGCCACACCCTTAGGTGGTGGGGGGCAATTTTAACATCACAAGATTCGCCTCAGAACACAGGCAGAGGTTCCAATGACCTAGATAGGGAAGCATTTAATGAGGTCATCACGGACCTGGAATTGGTTGACATCCCCATCTTGGATAGGATTTTCACCTGGTCGAACATGCAGGCGGCACCCATTATAGCTAAGTTAGGTAGGATCTTGGTCTCCATGGACTGGGAGACCAAATTTCCATTGTCATCAGCTAAATCACTTCCTAAACCAATCTCTGATCACGTACCTATTTTCTTATCTTCCGGGGATGACCGCCCCAGAAAGCTGTCAAAATTTCGGTTCGAGAAAGCTTGGTTAGAAATTCAAGGCTTCCACCATATGGTCAACGAGAGTTGGTCTCGCCCGACCAAGGTTAGTAGGCATCTGCTATATGGTGTAAAAAAATTAGCAAGCTCAGGGAAAAACTTAGAAAATGGAACCGGACCAGATTTACACTGATTTGGAGAGCAAAGGAATCCCTTCTTGAAGGAATTGAAGAACTCGAGAAAACAGAAGAATCTAGGGATCTACTACAGGAAGAGCGGAATCGATTGCTCCAATTCAGACAGGAAATTGACCAGCTCTACAGGATTGAGGAAATCAGATGGCAATAACAGTCCAGAATTTCGTGGCTCAAAGAGGGAGATGCGAACACAGCATTCTTCCACCGAGTTACTAGTGCTCAGCGTAGATCTAACCTCATTCACTCAATCAACTCGGATTTTGGAATGGTACAAGGCGACGTTGCTGGTAAGCTGGCTTTCCAGTCCCACTTCATGTGCCTCTTTGGGCACAAAGCGAACTTGAGAGTCCCTCTCCAACACGATTTCTGGCAAGACCAAGCAGGCACTTTAGACCCTAGGCAGCAATCCCTCAAAGCATCCTTCACAGAGAAGGAGGTCTGGAAGGCAGTCCAACAACTTGGAAAAGATAAAGCTCCAGGTCCATATGGTTTCCCGATTCTATTCTATCAGATATTCTGGGAGGAAATCAAATATGACTTGCTGAAGCTGTTCGAAGACTTCTATGAGCATAAACTCAACTTAGGGAGATTCAACTATGCGAAGGTGGTGCTGATTCCCAAGAAAGAAGATTCACAACGAGTTGGAGACTTCCGTCCCATAAGCCTCCTTAACTACTCTGTAAAGATCATTACCAAGACCCTCGCTAACAGACTGGGGAAGGTAATAGATGGCCTCATTAGTCAGGGACCAGACGGGATTCATCAAGGGAATATGTATTCAGGATAGTATAGCAATGGCTGAAGAGACTATCCATCAATGCCACACATTGAATTCTAAGAGCTACCTACTAAAGCTGGATTTTGAGAAAGCCTATGACTCTGTGGAATGGGACTATTTGTTGGAAGCACTTGCTGGAAGGGGTTTCGGGGACAGATGGATCAGATGGATCCACACTTTTCTTACCACCAGCAGGATGGCTATTTTGGTAAATGAGATATTAGGCCACCCATTCTCCTCCAAATGGGGGCTCAGACATAGAGATCCACTATCACCCCTTCTGTTTACCATCGTGGCAGACGTCCTAAGATCCATGATGGCTAAATGCAGTAGAACAGGTTGGATCGTACCAGTGGCTAAGGGAATCAATCTTCAAGGATGCTCTATACTCCAATATGCAGACGATACTCTCCTATTTGGCAATGGCAACCTAGGGAAAACTACCGTTTTCAAAGGAATTATGTATTACTTTGAAGCTTGGTATGGCCTCAGAGTAATTTCCACAAAAGTGCACTCATTTCTATTGCTCTGACTCCGGATAAGGCTCTTGATCATGCCACAGTCCTCAATTGCTTCATCAAGAGTTTTCCCATTCAATACCTTGGATTGCCGCTAAGACCCGGGAAACTCAAAAAGGCGGATTGGCTACCCATCATTGACTGAGTTGAGAAACGGCTAGCAGGCTGGAAAGGGAAAGCCCTATCTTTGGGAGGGAGAGTCACGCTCATTAATACAGTCTTCTCAAACCTTCCTACCTATTATCTCTCCTTCTTTAAAATGCCGCGATGGGTAATCCCAAGAATTGACTGGACTAGGAAATGTTTCTTATGGAAAGGGACAGACCCGGACCGAGGAGGATATCACCTCATTAGATGGGAGAAGGCGTGCATGAAAAAGATATATGGAGGCCTAGGTATAATTGATCTTCGATATATGAATCTGGCGCTACTGGGTAAATGATGGTGGAAAGTATTCCACCCTAATAGAGAAGGGTGGCAACAATTTGTTCAGAGATACATGCATAGGAATGGAACGAGAAATCTGGGCTTCGGGATATGCCCTCGGGTATCCTGGTTCTGGAAAGGTATCACTAAGGCATACGAACCCTTCCATAGCTGTGTCAAATCAGCTATCGAAAATGGCAGACTCACCAGATTTTGGTGGGATAAGTGGTGTGCTGATCACACACTCAGAACCCTGTTCCCCGATTTATATGAGCAGGCAACACAACCACACTGCCCGGTGGCAGCAGCTTGGAAAAGAGGCGCCTGTAATCCATCTTTCAAACAACCGCTTGACCTAGGCTCTTAACTCAGATTAACGAAACTTCAGGCCTACATCACCAACGCTGGAATTGGTTGCTTTCAGGGACCCGATAAGAAAACCTGGGGATTGGGGAAGAACGGCAAGTTCACGGTTTGCTCCATGTACAATCACATCCATTTTAGGGAATGTACACCAAAGTGATCTACTGTTGTCTGGAGAACGAAAGCCCCGCTAAAAATCAAAGTTTTCTTATGGTTGGTGCTAAATGATGCGATCCTGACTAGAGAAAACCTCGCTAAGCGCCAACCGAATGTGGACTCTCAATGCGGGTTCTGCCACACTACCCTGGAGACTAAAGACCATCTTTTTCTTCAGTGTCCTAGGAGCAAAGCGGTTATTATAGAGGTACTCAGCGCCCTAGGAACATCTCAATATCCTAGTACATACGAGGACCTATGGGTAGGTCCTAAGTTCGCGATGGAGAGGGGTGCTATGAGAGAAGCATGGTATATCGCTATCGCCGCAATGGCCTAGGTTCTCTGGCTAGACAGAAATAATCTTTACTTTCGTAGAACTTGCAATAGTATTTCTGGGAATTTGACTCACATTATGCATTTTATTTTATTTTGGGCTAATGTTGCAGCAGCAGGTCCCAGGGGAAGGATTGCGAGTGTATTCCAGGTATAGGTTTTTGATGACAAGGAGATCGAGATCGACCGACGATGGATTGACAACCAGCACGGTCTACAATGGTCATTGATACCCACCACCCCAGGATTTGTTGGGGGGTATGATGTATTTCTTTGCTGCTACTCTATGTTTTTTCTTTTGTCCCACCCCCATGTTCGGGGTGGAGTTATGTACTTCTGTTTTGAATGTAGGATTTTTTTGTAAGCTCGGTACTCTGAGTTTGTTTTATTAATCACTTATTAATGAAACAGGATGGCCAGACTCTACCTTTTCTTCAACAAAAAAAAATGTTTCACTCCCTTTGCTTTTATACCCGGCCATTTCTTTTGTTGCTTTTATATTCCCTGAAGTTGTTTAATCCTGTTTTTTAATACCTATGGTTATATGTCAACTTGAATATTGTAAGTCTCAATGTTCGAGATCAACCTAATTCAAATTTGAATACAAAAACAACATCATAGCCATTATAACAGATCGATGACATTGAGATAAAACTTTCAATGTGTATTGGAAGCAAAAAATCAGATAGATACACATATGGATACTTCACTAAAAAGTTTTTGCTAGTTCAAGCCTCGACCAAAAAATCAATCTTATAAGAATTTTTACTCAAGTATAAATTTTCAAAAACTCAACCTACACATGAAAATAATGAAGAATTCTTCTTCGAACCTGATTTTCCTCTCAAGTTTTATTATGTGTGATTGTTAAATTCAAACATGTATAGTGCAATCCATGTTCAAATCATGACCATGTTATTTTATCATCTTAGTTTATGTATTCATCAAACCCAATTGAAAATAATCACAAATTTCACAAAACTTCATTTGGCCAAGAGGAGGAAAAACATGTATAGTGCAATCCATGTTCAAATCATGAACAATAATGAAACTAAGGACATCTAGAAGAATTCATACCACAAACCACTCAACAATATATAGTTGAAGAGCACTGGCAATGGCAAGGGCGGCGGCGATCGATAAGGGCAGTCGAAGGAGGTGCGGCGAAGGAGGTGTGGCGAGGAGCGGCGAGGGTGGTGCGGCGCGAGGGAGTTGAGGCGGTGAGTGGTGAGGGGAGAGACAGTCGTGGTTGGGTCGTCAGTGGTGAGGAGAGAGAGTGGTGAGGGGAGAGAGCGGATTTAGGAAGTAAAGCGGCGATTATTTGGGAAGTAGAGCGGCGATCGAGCGGGATTATTTGGAATTAGAGCGCGAACGAGGGTTTTGGGTTACAAAAATTGGGGGAAATAAAAAAGGGGGCCTGAGGGCATGGTTTAGAGCGGGGTAAATCCAGAACATTATTTACCCTAGCCTATAACGGCGCGTTTACATAACCGCCGCGATAAGGTGATAAAAAAAACAGCAACTGTGCGACATAGAAGTCTGTCCCGGTGTTTATATTAAAAATGCCGCTACTGCTTGAGTCTATAGCGGCGTTGTTGTCCAACGCCGTTACAGAGACTGTGTTTTTTTATGAAATAAAATTATTCTATACCTATAGCGGCGTGTTGTTGAAACGCCGGGAAAGATATGCCGCTAGAGGCTTAGCAGTTTGTAGTGCTGCATCGTCCTAAAGCCGGTTAGTGGATTCGCTAAGGGCAAAGATTTCCAAAAGTTGGCTGCCCAAACCCTATCCCAGCTCAGGTGGCTTGTGGGCTTGGCCGAGAGCCGACCCGCACATATCATTCTCTTAAATAGGGTTACGGGTCAAGTCATTTGAATTTTGTTTCTCTCTAGATTGGATCTTACTATTCAATACAAAATCTCCAGACCACACACACACAGATTCTATGGCTCATGGTTAGGTTGGAGTGTTGGAATTTTATAAACACTTAAGAACATGCATAAAACATTAATAATAACCCAAAACATGTTTCTATGATTCTAGATCTTAATCATGTTGCAAAAGTGCTTTGATATAAAATCCTAAATCATGAAACTATTGATCTTTGCTAAATTAAAAGAATAACAAAATTAAAAGCGGAAGCACTAACCTGAAGCCATTGATGGAGATTGCGCAGAGGGTTTGGATCTTCCTATATAATACGCACTTCTATAAGAGGTCGTCTCTCTATTCTTCTGTTGATGGGATGGCAGATGGAATAAGAAGATGCGTATATATAGGGGACCATAACCCTAACTGATAAATATTGATTTCCAATTTTTCCCATCACAAAATAAGAAATTTACTTTACGGTCTCTACACGTGTTATATCACACTTTAAATTATATGCTTTTAACCCATTACTTAATCTTGATTAGAT
The DNA here is from genome assembly GCA_017893485.1 of Hemerocallis citrina. Lineage (NCBI taxonomy): Eukaryota > Viridiplantae > Streptophyta > Magnoliopsida > Asparagales > Asphodelaceae > Hemerocallis > Hemerocallis citrina. The sequence goes on from CM030363.1 coordinate 189,869,872, forward strand.
CACTTTAATTTGGGTTAGACTTTAGAATAGCAATTATACATTTAGTCACATATGTGAGCCCACATAGATTATTTTTCCAACAATCTCCCACTTGGGCCACATATGTTACTCCTTATAAATGTACATACTTTATGAGCTCAAAATTTTGCTATTATAACCAAAAGCATAGCCAAACAATCTCGTCCATTAATCATGTAAATATAGGATCAAAGCAATTTTCGTTACATTTATCGTAACTAAATCCATCAATGGTCACATATATCAACATAATCAAATGACATAGATCAAGTGTGAATGTGTAGCATGGAAATTTCATGTAATGTGATTTATACACATGCCTATTTCCAACTGGTCCTCTTTAAAACTTAAGTGAGGTCAGAACCAAAACATGACAAATGAGTGAGAAAACTGAATTCTTTATGTCTGATCAGAAAATAACCAAATGTATAAATGTCTCACACAAACATAATACAAACTCCCACTAAATCATGATATCCTCAAATAATATAACACCCATACGAGCAGTATGCTCATAAAAGACCTTGGGCGGTAATCCCTTTGTGAGCGGATCCGCTATCATGGAGTTTGTCCCAATGTGCTCTATGGACATCTGTCCACTTTGCACTCTTTCTTTCACAACTAGGAACTTTATGTCAATATGTTTCGACTTTGTCGAACTCCTGTTGTTGGAATACATCACTGCTGACTTATTGTCACAAAATAACTTAAGTGGTCTTTCTATATTCTCCAAAATGCGCAGCCCAGTGACAAAAATTCGTAGCCATATTCCATAATTTTATGCCTCATAGCATGCTACATACTCCGTTGCCATAGTGGATGAAGCTATAAGTGTTTGTTTGACACTTTTCCTAGATATAGCTCCTCCAGCTAACAGGTAAATATAGCCTGATGTAGATTTTTGCTATCTTGGCACCCTAGTGAAATCAGAATCAGAATACCTTATGACCTCCAAATGATCTGATTTCCTATATGTGAGCATGTAGTATTTTGTTCTCTGAAGATACCTCATGACCCTCTAGGCTGCTATCCAATGGTCCATACTAGATTGTCTTAAATACCTGCCTAACATCCCAATAATGTATGCAATATCCGAACGCATACATACTTGAGCATACATTAGACTCCCAATAGCTGATGCATAGGGGATCTTTTGTATTTCCTGAATTTCAAGGTTAATTTTAGGACACTGATTGAGACTAAATTTGACTCCTTTAGCAATAAGGGTATCCCCTGATCTACAATCTTGCATGCCAAACCATTTGAGTACTTTATTGATGTATCCCTTTTGTGATAATCCAAGAGTACCTCGAGAACGATCTCGGTGTATCTGAATTCTTAATACAAAAGAGGCATCCCTAAGATCCTTCATCTCAAAAATGCTTGGACAGAAACCTTTCAGTTTCATGCAATAAATCTATATCATTAGTGGTAAGCAATATGTCATCGACATATTGAACTAGGAATATATGCTTACTCCCACTGAACTTGTGATACACACAATCATCAACTACATTCATCTCAAAACCAAATGAGATAATTACTTGATGAAACTTGTGGTACCATTGACGAAAAGCTTGCTTGAGTCCATAGATGGATTTTGTCAATTTGCAAACCATATTCTTTGGATCTCCCGACACAAAGTTTTCTGGTTGCACCATATAAATTGTCTCGTCAATGTCACCATTGAGAAACGCCGTCTTGACATCCATCTGATGTAGCTCAAGATCAAGATGAGCAACAATTGCCATAATTATCCTAAACGAGTCTTTCGATGAAACTGGAGAGAAAGTCTCTGTAAAATCAATGCCTTCTTTCTGAGTATAGCCTTTAGTTACAAGACGTGCCTTATACCTCCATTTGCATCCCTCTTGGTCTTAAATATCTATTTACAACCAATTGGTTTTGCACCTTCTGGTAATGGGACAAGTTCCCAAACTTTATTGTCTTGCATAGACTTATACTCCTCATTCATGGCATTAATCCACTTTTGAGAGTTACAACCTTTCATGGCCTGATAAAATGTGATTGGATCATCTTCCATCATTTCATTGTCATCCTCATGTTCTTGGAGAAATGCAATATAATCATCCGGAATAGCATTCTTCCTTTCTCTCGTGGATCTCCTTAATGGCACTGGTTCTTGAGGTTGTTGAGTTTGTTCTTCTGGAACAATTACCTCATCTTGAATGGGGGGTTGTTCAACATTGTCTTGTTGAGGTTCCAGATTCACTTCTTGATCAATAATAGGTGTGGGAACCTGAATATTGTCAAAAGTGATAGTAGGAATTAGGTTTGTAATTGAATCCAATTCCTCCTCAAAAGCAATGTTCCTGACTTTATTTCTCCCCCAAAACTCAACTTCCTCAAAAAAATGTTGCAGTTCCTGTCTCAAAAATATTCCTAAGCGTGGGATCATAAAACTTATAGCCCTTAGATCGTTCAGAATAACCAATAAAGTAGCTGCTCACTGTTTTGGAGTCCAATTTCTTTTCAGGTGGCCTGTAAGGCCTTGCCTTAGCTGGACATCCCCAAACGTGAAAGTGTTTTAGACTAGGCTTTCGACCTGTCAAAAGCTCATAAGATGTTTTTGTAGCTGCTTTAGGTGGTACTTTATTGAGAATGTAAGCTGTTGTCTTTAATGCTTCTCCCCAGAGGGACTCAGGTAATCATACTCCTTACCATATCCTTAAGAGTCCTTTTCTAATCCTTGATATTTTTCCCATTAATCATGGGAACAAAATTGATGTTAGTAGTTATTGAGGTAGCAGATGATAAACTAGCTGAATATAGAACAAAAAAATAATAATAATAAACAAAATAAGCTCACATGAAAATTCATATAAAACAATAAATTCAAATAATGGTTAATCCCATCTCAAGATACCAAGCACAACGTTAATATCAAGTCTTTGGACAGTAACATTAACTGTAAGCGGTACTCTTGTTGTAGTAATCAAATATTGACAATAAATCCTGTCAAATAACAAGTCATTCTTTGGACTGACTTATTGTTCACATGGAATACCTTATAATTGTCACATATTTATTACCACGGATGTGTATGAAATTCGGCCAAATATCAACTTACCTTTGGGTCAGTTAATAAATGCATGAATTATAAACACACAATCATCTTGATATTTTAAATAAATTAATCTACACAAAAGAGGTCACTTTGGCGACATTTTGTTTCAATTAAACTATTCAAAATATTAGACATTCATAAGAAAAACCAAAACCAAAATTTGAATTTAATTGTTTCCCAAAATTTTATCTTTTCCTTAATATCATAATTTTACTTTATTTGTAGATGGATAATTTCAAGATAATATCTATGATAACAAAACCATAATTGAACCATATCTATCTACTGATTTGATAATATCAAATTAATTAAAACCATAATAGATAATTGAACATCATAATCCTAACCAAAAATTCAAGCACAACTATCCCACACAAATTTCTTTGGGCAAAGTCTATCAATTCATAACCATATATGGATTTTTATTTTTTTTTTGTTCTGGACCTTTAGCAGCATTATTCTTGGTAAACTCAAATTTCTTTCTTTTGCCCTTTACCTTAAATGTGTTAGCCGAATGAGTACTTTTAATCTTTAAGATTGGTCTCTTTAACACATCTAAAGGTTTCTGAAATGGTTTTCATTATGACCAGAAGACCAATGCGATTAGAACACTCTCATTTCTCAAAAGTTATTTTCTCATAAAGAGAACTTGAATCTGTAACAGAAATGAGTGTCTTAATCCATGCAAGGTCTAGATCTATGCACCTAGAAAATATCGGCAAACACCACAGCAATATTAACTTAATGAGAACAAATGACCATATAATTCACAAAAAAAATCAATCAATATTCAAAACCAAATAATTGTACATCACACCTGAAGATATCAAGTGCAACATTAATATCAAGTCTTTGGACAATAATATTAACTGCTAGTGATACTCTTGATGTAATGATCAAACATTGATAATAATGCATGTGCAATAACAAAACTCTCTTTGGATCGATTTATTATTCACAAGTGCAACCTTATAATTATCACATGTTTACCATCACAAGTGCAGATGTAATCCGGCCAAGTATAGACCTGCCTTTGGGTCGATCAATACTCGCATGGACATACACTTGCACAACATTTAATATTTTTCATGAATAATCTTCACAAGAGTGGACACTTTGGTGTCATCATGCTTCAATTAATTCACTTAAAATATTAAACATGTACAATTTGTAAACAAAACATGAATATTGATTGAAATGACTTATATATAATGAAAACCATCAAACAAAATATTAATCCACCAAATTTATGCTATGTATACTTGTTTATTAAAAGCATCAAAAAAAAACATTTAACTCAACTGCATTTGAAAGTATCATATAGACCTTTCTGTATCATATAGATCTATAGATCTATATTAAAAGTATCATATAGATCTTTCTGTATCATATAGATCTATATTAAAAGTATCATATAGATCTTGGCTGTAACATCCTGAAGAGTTAATTAAACTCAACTGCATTTGATTCATACACTGAAGCTGTACCGATTTGATTCATACATAAGGAGAAAGAAAAAAAGGACAGGAAATAAGTCTTTAAATCATATCTTAAAACAAAACTTCTGTAGAGTTTCAGTATAGATCATTAAATGCATCTAAACCACCCAATAGACTAAAAACTGGTCCAAACCCTACACAATCTACGAACTCCCAACTTCAAATCCAAATACACCCCTGCCTATAGTTCACAAACAGTACGGGAGATGGAAAAAACAAGATATTGTGTAACTATGAATCATCTTTATGGTTCAAAACCATAAGTCAGTGCTTACGGTTTTCATGCTTACGGTTTTGACCTTTTTTTTTTTTAAGATCTGAATTTTATAGTATCTGTCTTCCATAAAGAAACCCTAAAAATTTATATTTTCTTAAACAAGAATACCATAAAATACCATAAAAGGGAGATCAAAAGAAAGCCCTAAATTTCTTAAGTTTCTTTAAACAAGAAACCCTAATTTTCTTAAATTAATTCAGCAAAGATGGCTCTGATACCAATTGTTGGAATTTTATAAACACTTAAGAACATGCATAAAACATTAATAATAACCCAAAACATGTTTCTATGATTCTAGATCTTAATCATGTTGCAAAAGTGCTTTGATATAAAATCCTAAATCATGAAACTATTGATCTTTGCTAAATTAAAAGAAGAACAAAATTAAAAGCGGAAGCACTAACCTGAAGCCATTGATGGAGATTGCGCAGAAGGTTTGGATCTTCCTATATAATACGCACTTCTATAAGAGGTCGTCTCTCTATTCTTCTGTTGATGGGATGGCAAATGGAATAAGAAGATGCGTATATATAGGGGACCATAACCCTAATTGATAAATATTGATTTCCAATTTTGCCCATCACAAAATAAGAAATTTACTTTATGGTCTCTACACGTGTTATATCACACTTTAAATTATATGTTTTTAACCCATTACTTAATCTTGATTAGATCACTTTAATTTGGGTTAGACTTTAGAATAGCAATTATACATTTAGTCACATATGTGAGCCCACATAGATTATTTTTCCAACATGGAGAGCTCTCCATACAAACAAACCGACCATTCAACACTCATATTCACAGGCCTATGCATGCACGCATGCACACAGAGTTCATGACTCGCAGTGAAGTTGGATGGCCATCTCCATTTGACCAATCTGAATCATTCATCTTAATAGCGCAAATTAGTAATAAGTAATGCTACATCCATTACCAATTTCACTATATTTCTCTTCACTATCTTAGATGGCACACTCTAATAGGTTGGGGAAGATAGAGTAGGTGGGAGAATTCTCCAATAGAAGTATGTCACCTAAGGTAGTGAACAAAATGGTAGTGAAATTGGTAGTGGATGAAGCATTACTCATTAGTAATACAAATGCAGTTTATAGCTCAAGGTATGGTTGGAGACCCCACTTTGTCCAAACAATCCGAACCATTCATCTTGATGCAATGATTCCTATGAATGGGCACTCTCTGATAAACCTCCATCTGAAAACAAAAAGAATATTTCGAATAGAAGTGATCAAACATCTAAAGTAGCAACCTACTTCTTAAAATAAATCTCTAAAGAATAATCGCTGCAATAATAGATTAGTGTCAGCATATCGACCACTATATTACTATTAAACATGTACATCATCACAAAAATTAGCACATTTTATTAATTAACTAATATTCTAGCAATTTTTTCCAAATTCCTTAACCTCAGTTGCTTTTCTGTGTTAACTAATGTTGAAAAATTGCAAGAAAACTTTGATCGACACACACAAAACAGAGAATGAGAAGAGAAAGTTGACAACCACATGGAAATATAAAGGCAAATAAAGTAAAAGGAAAAGAATACCAAACTGAGTCTTGTGCATCGCACAATGTTCTCAAAACAGATTTGCCTCATCGCCCAGTGCTGGAGGAATGCAGTGGCGATTGTCTCCCAGGATACAACGGTTGCGGAGTGACAACAACAGCACAATGTTTCACTCCCGAACTGAAAGATGAGCGGAACTCTATCACCGACTGAAGAGGACACCAGAACAAAAAAGGACAGGAGAGGAGAAAAGATTTCAGATGTGTTTAGAATGGGAGGAGAAGGCCTCAATTTATAGGGTTCTGGGGAGACAGGTGAATGAAAGCGCACAATTAAATGGTAGACAACTCTATCACCGACAGAAGAGGACACCAGAATAAAGAAGGATAAAACAGGAGAAAAGATTTCGGGGGTGTTTAGAATGAGAGGAAGAGGCCTCAATTTATATGGTTCTGGGGAGACAGGTGAATGAATGCACACAATTAAACGGCAGACAAAATCATTTCGTCTGTTTGAACCATGCACATGAATGCCAGACAAAAATGTGTCAGCATATCGACCATTATATTACTATTAAACAAGTACATCATCACAAAAATTAGCACATTTTATCAATTAACTAATATTCTAGCATTTTTTCCAAATTACTTAACCTCCATTGCTTTTCTGTGTTAACTATTGTTGGAAAATTACAAGAAAACTAAGATCAAGATTCACAAAACAAAGAATGAGAAGAGGAAGTTGAAAACCGTACAGAAATAGAAAGGAAAATAAAGTAAAAAGGAAAGAGTACCAAACCGAGTCTTGTGCGTCGCACAATGTCCTCAAAACAGATTCGCCTCATCGCCCAGTGCTGGAGGAATGCAGTGGCGACTGTCTCTCAGGATACAACGGTTGTGGAGTGACAACAGCAGCACAATGTTTCACTCCCGAACTAAAAGATGAGTGGAACTCTATCACCGACTAAAGAGGACACCAGAACAAAGAAGGACAGGAGAGGAGAAAAGATTTTAGGTGTGTTTAGAATGAGAGGAGAAGGCCTCAATTTATAGGGTTCTGGGGAGACAGGTGAATCAATGCACACAATTAAATGGTAGACAACTCTATCACCGACAGAAGAGGACACCAAAAAAGAGGTATAGGAGAGGAGAAAAGATTTCGGGGATGTTTAGAATGAGAGGAGGAGGCCTCAATTTGTATGGTTCTGAGGAGACAGGTGAATGAATGCACACAATTAAACGGCAGACAAAACCATTTCGTCAGTTTGAAACATGCGGATGAATGCCGGACAAAATTGTGTCAGCATATCGACCATATTATATTACTATTAAACAAGTACATCATCACAAAAATTATCACATTTTATCAATTAACTAATATTCTAGCAATTTTTTTTCCAAATTACTTAACCTCCATTGCTTTTCTGTGTTAACTATTGTTGGAAAATTGCAAGAAAACTTTGATCGAGATGCACAAAACAAAGAATGAGAAGAGGAAGTTGAAATCTGTACAGAAATAAAAAGGAAAATAAAGTAAAAAGGAAAGAGTACCAAACCGAGCTTTGTAAGTCGCACAATGTCCTCAAAACAAATTCGCTTCATCGCCCAGTGCTGGAGGAATGTAGTGGCAATTGTCTCCAGGATACAACGATTGCAGAGTGACAATAGCTGCACAACATTTCACTCCCGTACTGAAGATGAGCGGAACTCTATCACCGAATGAAAAGAACACCAGAACAAAGAAGGACATAATAGGAGAAAAGATTTCGTGTGTGTTTAAAATGAGAGGCGGAGGCCTCAATTTATAGGGTTCTGGATAGACAGGTGAATGAATGCACATAATTAAATAGTAGACAACTCTATCACCGACTAAAGATGACACCAGAACAAAGAAGGAGAGGAGAGGAGAAACGATTTCAGGGGTGTTTAGAATGAGAGGAGGAGGCCTCAATTTATATGGTTCTGGGGAGACAAGTGAATGAATGCACACAACTAGACAACAGACAAAACCGTTTCATCAGTTTGAACCATGCACATGAATGCCAGACAAAAATGTGTCAGTATATCGACCATTATATTACTATTAAACAAGTACATCATCACAAAAATTAGCACATTTTATCAATTAACTAATATTCTAACATTTTTTTTCAAATTACTTAACCTCCATTTCTTTTTTGTGTTAACTGTTGTTGGAAAATTGCAAGAAAACTTTGATCGAGAGGCACAAAACAGAGAATGGGAAGTGGAAGTTGAAAACCGTACAGAAATATAAAGGAAAATAAAGTAAAAGGGAAAGAGTACCAAACCGAATCTTGTGTGTCGCACAATGTCCTCAAAACAGATTCGCCTCATCGCCCAGTCTGGAGGAATGCAGTGGCGATTGTCTCCCATGATACAACAGTTGCGGAGTGACAACAGCTGCACAACGTTTCACTCTCGTACTGAAGATGAGCGGAACTCTATCACCGACTGAAGAGAACACTAAAACAAAGAAGGACATAAGAGGAGAAAAGATTTCGTGTGTGTTTAAAATGAGAGGAGGCCGCCTCAATTTATAGGGTTCTGGATAGACAGGTGAATGAATGCACACAATTAAACAGTAGACAACTTTATCACCGACTAAATATGACACTAGAACAAAGAAGGAGAGGAGAGAAGAAACATAGAATGAGAAGAGGAACTTGAAAACCGTACAGAAATTTGAAGGAAAATAAAGTAAAAAAGGATAGAATATCAAACTGAGTCTTGTGCATCGCACAATGTCCTCAAAACAGATTCGCCTCATCGCCCAGTGCTGGAGGAATGCAATGGTGATTGTCTCCCAGGATGCAACGGTTGCAGAGTGACAACAGCAGCACAACGTTTCACTCCTGAACTGAAGATGAGCGGAACTCTATCACCGACTGAAGAGAACACCAGAACAAAGAAGGACAGAAGAGGAGAAAAGATTTCGAGTGTGTTTAGAATGAGATGACGATGCCTCAATTTATAGGGTTCTGGAGAGAGGTGAATGAATGCACACAATCAAACATTAGACAACTCTATCACTGATTGAAGATGACACTAGAATAAAGAAGGATATGAGAGGAGAAAAGATTTCAGGTGTTTCTAGAATGAGAAGAGGATTTCTCAATTTATATTGTTCTTCGGAGACAGGTGAATGAATGCACACAATTAAACGGCAGACAAAACCGTTTTGTCAGATTGAAACGTGTGGATGAATGTCAGACAAAAATTTTTTGAAACCAGGTCTTGTCCGTCGCACAATGTACTCAAAACAGATTCGCCTCATCGCCTAGTGCTGGAGGAATGCAGTGGCGATTATTTCCCAGGATACAGCGGTTCTGGAGTGATAACAGCAGCACAACGTTTCACTCCCGAACTGAAAGATTAGCGGAACTCTGTCACAGACTGAAGAGGACACCAAAACAAAGAAGGACAGGAAAGGAGAAAAGATTTCGGGTGTGTTTAGAATGAGAGGAGGCGGCCTCAATTTATAGGGTTGTGGGGAGACAGGTGAATGAATGTACAAAATTAAATAGTAGACAACTCTATCATCGACAGAAGAGGACACCAGAATAAAGAAGGATAAGAGAGGAGAAAAGATTTCGGGTGTATTTAGAATGAGAGAAGGAGACCTCAATTTATATGGTTCTAGGGAGACAAGCGAATGAATGCACACAATTAAACGGCAGACCAAACCGTTTTGTAAGTTTGAAACGTGTGGATGAATGCCAGGCAAAAAAGTTTCGTCCGTTACTAAACTTCAGCATTCATTTTTGGGGCAAAAATAAACCCCACATGGGGTGGGGTTCAACAAGTTGGTCCAACATTCGTGGCTGCAGGACATGCAGGCACACACACAAGCCAATGAAATCAAGTCTAAGATTTGCATCCCTGCACGCATGAGAGGAAGCCTTTCAACTTGCTTTCTTACCAGGCTAAGGAGGGGGTTAGTTTCTATACCCTTTAGTCCGTATGATTTTTCCGATATGCGACTAAAGTTCTTCAACTCACTTTCTTCCATCAAGTAGCTCACTTTGGAAGAAAATTTCTCATTCACCCTATAACCGTTTTGAGCAAGTAAATATATGATTCTGATGTACTCACAAAGGAGAACACAAATTCATAAAGTTCTTTCACTAATCTATAGTGGATCTTACCCAAAAATTGCCTCAAAACAAATTCATAAAATGGTGTTAAAATACCAATTTTCTAACAACTCTGTCTATATGTTGGAGCGTCATAATCAGAACTAAGGCTAGACATCAGAGGATAAAGACCTTGAAAACTATAACTGCGACGATTCTTGCCACGACATTAAACCATTATCAATAACGGAGAACAAGCATTAGAATTATTTTTTGCCTTCACAGATTTCCCTCCTTCCACTAGTTTATAAGGGGAAAAGAACATCAGCTTTAAAATTCATAAGGTAAGAAGAGAATCTAGCTAGGATCATGTTTTTTCGGTTTAAAGGGGTTAGGAGACCTAATATACAAACTTTTCATATCTTGATAGATTTATATGCAAACTGACCTTAAAACCTGCAATTCCGGCTTTTTTTGAAACATAAGAGGGTTTTTTTTATGTTCGAAAACCAGGTAATTAAGGTCATGAGATTTTATTTTATTTTATTTTTATAACAAATAGAGAGATTTTTTACAACCTGCAATTCATGTTTTTCTATGTTACTTCAAATTTCAAACTTCGAAGGGTCAAAGTTCATGAAAATCTGTGATGTACTTCCTTTTTGTTATGATTACTGATATGGGATAAATAAAGCAGCATCAACCAGGGCCTTCTGATCTCCTCAGGATCCTCTCCCTGTGATCATCAGGCCAGTTACAGTTCAACGGACCTCAGCCAGCACAGGCCCGTGGGCAAACGGGTCCAATCCGACCTGTTAGGGCTCCATACCCGTTTTCCCTGCCTATAAATATCAGACCCCCTCCTCACTGTAAAAGGTAATCTAACTTTTCCCACCTGAACCCTAGCTGCCCAGTCTCTTTTCCAGTGACTGACTAGATCGTCGGAAGGCCTGCTATCGGAACTTCTTTCGGTGTTCCTAGACATTGTGCAGGTACAGAAGATCCGAGCCGAGCCACTCCCCTCTACCTCTGCACTCCTACTTCCAAACCGCTCCCGCTACCCGGGGTCGGACCGACGCCAGTACCGCATAAAGACTTCCACTATACAAATTACAAGAACTCATACCTGCTGCCCCACACCCCAAAAACAAACAGCATCAAATACTTACAATAATAACCAAGATCATTAATAATGTCTCCTAAAAATTAATAAATTTTATAAATTCAATTAATTAATTAGTGCTCCCCCTTTGTTTTCTACCAACATTTCAGGCAGGCAGGCAGGCATGCCTCTTCATTAACAAGTTCAATTTAGTGCTTTAGTTCTAATTAATTAATTATTAATTAATTATTAATTAGTATCCGTTCATTTTAGCACCTTTTCCCTGCCCTTTGCAAAGGATTCCGTGCATGCCAAGCCAATATCCATGGATTAATGTAGATTAGATAATGCTAAAGTCCTTATAAGACCGAACAGTACAAGAACTGCTTATTCTCACCCCAGACATTTAGTTGCTAATTCATTCTCTATTTAAATTCAATAGTTCCTGGAAAATTTAAAATGTGGAAGTTAGGAGCGAATCTGTAAACCACTTGATATGTTAGAGATATACATATTATGACATAAATAATAGAGTGAACCGTGTCGATCATTCATAGCGAGTCGCACAATGTAATTACAAACACTCAATAAGAGGAAATCGCTCCTATAAGTATGAGACTCAATTTCCTCTAAGTAGATACCATATCATATTTTAGCTGTTTCTTAACTTTGGATATCTGTAGAATTTAAAATGTGGTATGGTATCTACTTAGAGGAAAGCTAACCTCATATTTATAAGAGATGATTTCCTCCTATTATGGTTTGTAATTACATTGTGGGACTGCCTATGAATTATCGGCGCGGTTCATTATGTTCTTTATATCATAATATGTACGCATACAACATATAAGTTGTTTAAACATCGTTTATTTATACTTTAAGTGATAGCGAAATGAACAGTTTTTTAATAATATAACAATTGGCACTATGCAATGCATGTCTCCGAACAACTTGATCTTTTGTATACACACATTTTATGATATTATAAATTTAATAAACGGTTTGGATCGTCTATATAGAGCCCCAAAATATTGTTCGATATATAGATATATTCTCACTATATGAATAACATTATGTGTAATATTATTTTATGGATAACATGTGTGTTACATGTACTAATTGTATGGATATCGAATCGCGGATTGAGTGGGTTTAGAGCCCAATACCCCATAAATACTGGCTTGTGATAGTAATCTAGGTATTCCAGTATTGATACCTAGAGTAAATATCTCAAGCACTTTAGTCTAGGATATTAATCATAATTTCTTTTATTATTATTTCTCATAATGTTTAACAAATATGAGTACAACTATTTTATATGAGGAGTTTTTCTCCTACAAGTATGAGGCTCCCTTTAGTCGTCTACCGGTCATAAGAAACTTGAAGGAGTATCAATCATTTTTCTCTTCTATTTTTTTTCTTCAGAAACTTGTAATTATAACCAGCAATCTTAATTTTTATGAAGCATATTGATTGATGAAGTTGTCAGACTTGATTGACAATGAACTAATAATGATATAGGAAGTTGCTGGGCATGTGCAGCAGCTGAAACAACCCACGGGATTCATAAAATTTAAAAAAAAAAAATGGTGAATTACTCTCTCCCTCTCTGAACAACAAACCCTGATTTTTGCCTTTTTGAGTTCATAAAGAACACAGGACTGACACAGACGAAGTGGGGAAAAAAATGTTAGTTGGTTAAGAACTATCGGGGACCTGGCTAGCGGGGACGAGGGAGGGAGGGTTTGCGAGGATAGAGAAGGATGTTAATACATAGTGACCTTGGCTATGAAGCATATTATCCTCATATTGTTGATTAGTGATCACATTGAGCTGATCAACAGGTTTACATATTTATAGTATGTTGCATTCCTTCTTAACTGTGTGTTACTAATATGTTGAGAAAGAATTATAGGTTCTCTTTCATCTTTGATATATCAACACGAATGAGCCATCAATTTCTTTCCATTTACGAACACTAATCAGCACATATCTCTAGCCCAATTTGACCATCAATGCCCGAAGATTGAAAACAAGTCCTACTCATTTTGGCTACTTTCAAAAGTACGACTGCAGCAACACAGACGGGAAAATGCAACTTTAAAACAGGTTAGAAAGCATCCCATGTGTCTGTCTGATAACAGAGTAACTTCCAAACGAAAAGTAAATTAGGAGCAAATCCAACCATCACGAAATGCTGTCTCATATTTTTCATCCAGGAACTCCGCCATGGAAACAACAAAAATAAAATATCCAATTGTGGCAGCCTACAAATAATGTAAACAGCACCTATCTTACATCTACAAAGCTCCGTATTTTATAGTACAGAAGAAGCAGCCATGCATATCATCACGGGATGGAAACTCCATGTAACACTTCCTCTGCAATATATTATATATATATTAAATTGCCATGACGTAGAAAATACTTAAGAAGAAAACTCTAAGATTATTTCTATCCAGATCGGAGCTTTTTGACTCTTGGTCCAGATTTCTTCTGTTGTCGGACACGTTCCCTCTCCTCTTTCTTGCGAAGTGCCTCTGCACTGAGCTTGGCTTCTGCCTCTTCCATCATCTTCTTCTTCTCTGCTTTCTTTCTCTGAAGCGTTTCCATTCGAGCACTCTGCAGTTCTTTATGGATCTCTTGTGCTACCTTCGCTCTAGCTGCTTCAGTTTTAGAGCGAGCCTGAAATAAATTATAGAAGTATTTATTTACTTGCTTCTGAGTAACTTAAATGAAAATCGCTTTTTTTCGATGTCAGTGTTCAAAACACTTTCGCTTGTAAAATGAGTTTCGATTTCAGGTGGAAATTAAAATCAACAATTTTGGAATGAATACGAGTGAAACATCATAAGCTACCAAGAACTAGAGAAAATTTGTTTCCTATTTTCTAACTGAAACTAAAATATAATTGTTTTTTTTAATAATATCACCCCTTAAAAATTTCTGTAACCACCTGAAACTTCTTGTTATATATCCCTTCAAAGGACAAAAATACCTGAGTGGATAGAGATTCTATAAGGGTGTTTTGGACACAGTTTTTAGGAAATTTTTGGTGAGCTGCAAATTTGTTGAAATTTTGGTACCCCACCAGTGACCAGCTCCTTGGCAATTGCACACATTGGTCTGCAAATTAGACGTGGGACCCAGGTGCCATATCAGATTTTTACTACACTACACTGCTCAAGTCAGAAATTACATGCCCAAGGGCAATTGGGCCGCAATTTCTCACTTGTTCCTCTTTTTAAGTTTTTTATAAAAAGTGTTGGGACTTGGGAGAGAATGAAGGGAAAGTGTTGTGGTTACCTTTTCACTTCCAGTCCCCAAGGACCCCAACCATCTTCAACCCAAGGTCTCCAGACCCTCCCCCAAAACACATCTTCAACCTTAGATACCTCCCATTTCTCTCTCCAAAATACATCAATTATTCGGTGAGATTCCAAAAAATAAATCATGGGTTTTGTTGGAACCATCCAGAACATACAAAGGCCTAAGAAAATTTTCAGAATTGATGCTATTTCAATTTCATGCTCTTCGATGCATTCTAATTTTCTGCTTGGATTTTGCTTCCTAACCTTTGCTTGTTTTCCTTTTCCTTAATTATCATGACTTTTCCTTGGGGGTTTTGATAATTTGCTCATCTTGGTTTGTTGTTTAATTGGTGGTTGATTTTGTTGGGTAATATCCATTTCTTTTTATTATAGATGGAGCTTAAATGTGTATTTTAGTGGAAAGTTGTAAACTTTAGTCCACTGTAAATGTGATTGTGAGCTATATTTTTGCCCTATCATGGCCTCTTAATTTCTTTTTTACCTATGTTGAACCCCATTTTGGGGTGAGTAGTATCATACACTACCAAGAATCTTAGTATCCCATAATTTTTTATTAAAACACCACACTAAGAGGTGTACTTTTCATTGCTTTTTTTCATTTGCATTTGGTACTTGCATGAACATTATGGAGATGAGTTGGCATATTTGCATCAATAGTAGATGTGATACCAAATAAATTTTGATGCAATTTGAGACCAAAAAAAGTTTGCTACAGTGAACAAAATTTGCATTTTTTACATATCCAAACACCCCCTAACTGTAAAATCCCTCAACCAGCTAACTTGGGAGTTTGGAGCAGTGAGCATTTCACATGGTACCAGAGCTAACCTAGGGAACAAAGATTTACGAAAAGAAAACAGATTTGTTGCTTACACACTCACAGCCAAAAAAAGGGGGGCACTCAACCTGCAAGGCCTGTTAGAACATTAATAAAATCTTCATCCTTCACAATTTTATAGTTTTGGTGCAAACCCCAAGCAAGCAGCAAAATATCAATTTGAGGGGGTCACCTCAGAACAAACAAGTCCTCTTAGATGATATATAAGAACTAGATTTGCCCATGGGTACGTGCCTACGGCACGTCTTAAGAACGATACAGCATATGAAAAGCCTTGTAAACAGTAAATCAACAATTATGTAGCTCAAGTTTGAATAGTGATATGGCTAAAAATGGGGTTAAATCGGAATCGTCCAAATCAGGCGTGAATCTCAATGTTTGGGGGTAAAATGGTAATTTCACCTACAAACGGGTCTGAAGTGGGTACTGGGTCTTCTCTCTAAAAGCCCAGTAACCCACAAACGGATTCACCTCAACTGGGTACGGGTCCAAACCCGAAACGGACCCGCCCCAGCAGGATAGAATTAGGGTTTCTGATTAATCCTAATCAACGGCCCTGATTCACATCTATCCTTTCACTGGAAAATTAGGGATTACGTTCCTAACCTGATCCCAAAGGCGGCTATAAATACCCCCCATCCACCACCATTAAGAGGTAATCAATCTTTTGCCAATTCACGCTCTTTCATAATCTTCTCTAATTACTGACTTGAGCGTCGGAGGGTGCGTCGCCGGGATCAACCCCGGTGTATCGTACTTTTTGCAGGTAAACGGCGGGAGTCAATAGTGAAACTCCGGCGGAAAAGGTTAAGGTTTGATTATTCGGTTTCCCCAAGAATCCACAAATACTATCTGTTTGCCCCCACGCCAGATTCAGCGATAACAGATTGGCGTCGTCTATGGGAAGTAACAAATAGCAGCCCTTCCTCTTTCCGTTGGTCAGATCTACCCAGCCATGCCTCCCCGAAAGCTAAGATTCAGAGGGTCCAACCGTGGACCCACTCCTCCTCGACCACAACAGGAGATCCCCCTCCAGATCGTCCAACCGGCGAGACTTCCTCCTCAACCTGATCAGGCCCCGCAGCAGGACCAACCTCCTTATCAGAACCTCCAACCCCCTCGGGGTCAGATCGGTCCTCAGAATGCCGGTGCGGGGGCTCCCGTCTCAATCCTCCGAAACAACCTCTCCAACATGACCACGTCTCCGTGCACAACCCCTCTACCGACTCCATGACATCTCACAATCCCCGGGCCTCCGATGACCTCCACAGCACCCTTAACAATCGACATAAAGAAGAGGATCTTCGCCGCCGTTTGGATGAAAGGCGGGCCCGAGAGGGAGTCTCCCGCCAACAACGTCCAAATGAGCGATCTCCTCATCGCCGAGAACATAGGAGGTCTCCGCCTCACAGAAGACGGAGAGAGTCCCCTGAGCACTATAGAAGAAGGCATCGCTCACCGAGAGATGATAATGCTCCTATCACCCGTGCCGAATTCCAGCAATTCCAAGCAACCATCTTGCAAGCCCTCCATCTCCGACCCAACAATAACAATGCTCGGAGGGTCCCCACTCCTCCGGTCCAAAGTCCTCGCCGACGGTCCCTAACTCCTCCCCCAGCTCCCAGCAACCCCCAGTACATTCCTAGTCCTCGTCACTCCCGGAGCCACCGTCGTAGTAGCCCCCGCTCTCCCTCGTACGAAGACGAGTCCGGAGGCTCGTTTGATTACCGTCGAAGGGATGACACTGTCTACCGTCGTTTCCACGAAATGGAGAGGCGCTTGGGTCAGCTAGACAGAGAAGAAGAGCTTAGAGGAAGGACCCTCCATCCAAGCCGACCTCTTTTCTCTCGGACCATCATGGAGGTGCCCGTTCAATAGGCTTCAAGCCTCCCCAATTCGAGACTTATTCCGGGGAGTCTGACCTCGTCGATCACATCGAAAGCTTTAAGACCCTCATGCTAATCCACCAAGCTTCCGATGCTCTGCTGTGCAAGACCTTCCCCGCTACTATCAAGGGTCCGGCCCGAAAATGGTACTCTCGCCTCGCCCCATCCTCAATATTCTCCTTTGAGCAATTCGAGACCCTCTTCGTCACCCACTTCGTGAGTAGCCGCCGAACTGAGAAGACCAGCATTTCGCTACTCTACCTCAACCAGAAGAAGGGTGAGAAGCTGAGAGACTATGTGAAAAGGTTCACCGCTGAAGCCAGGTCCATCGCTTCCCTCGACCAGTCGGTCGCTGCAGCAGCATTCCAGTCGAATGTCCTTAACTCCGGCCTTTGGTCCTCCCTCGCCAAGAAGCCCCCGCAGAACTTCTCCGAAGCGAGAAGTATATCCGGGCTGAGGAAGCTGATCATCGCCCCACCTTTGAGGGGCCTTCCTCCGGAACCAAAAGAAAGGCAGGTGAAGAAGAGGGGGCCAAGAAACTCCAGAAGGACAATGGCGGTCAGCGCCGCCTTCTCCCCAGATTCGAAAATTCACTCCTCTTAACGCCACCATTTCCACTGTTCTCATAGAAGTTGAGAAGGAAGGGGTGATACCTCCTGCCCCGAAGATGAACACCCCTGGCAAGAATAGGGACAAAGAGAAGTGGTGCCGCTATCACCGGAACCATGGCCACGACACCAATGATTATCGGGCCTTGAAGAACGAAATTGAGGCCCTCATCCAGAGGGGGCAGCTGGCCAAATTTGTGAGAAAGGACCCGATCGATCTCCCTCCTCCCCCTCGGCGGGCTAACAAGCGTCCTGAACGACGCGATGAAACTCCAGAGTTCGAAGAGGAACGCATCCTACATCTCATCCATGGAGGCCCCATGGGAGGCACCTCCAACTCCTCTCGAAAGGCTTTCATACGGGAAGTCAACTCAATACATGGCATGCCCCCCCCCCAAAGGCCTCGGAGTACCGGTCACCTTTTCAGATGAAGACCTTGAGGGTGTCTGAACCCCCCATTGTAACGCACTAGTCATCCACCTCCATATGGCGAATTTTAAAGTGGAGAGGATCATGGTGGACAATGGCAGCTCCGTTAACATCCTCTTCCTCGCTGCTTTCAAAGGACTCAAACTATCCCGAAACAGACTTAAGCCCGCCGGCTACACACTCCACGGGTTTAAGGGAGTGCCAGTGACTATTGAAGGGGTGATCACCCTCGACGTAACCGCTGGCAAAACTCCTGCTACCCGAACGGAGCCGATGGACTTCATGGTCGTCGATGTCCCCGCTGCTTATAATGTGATCCTAGGCCGACCCGACCTAGCTGCTCTCGATGCCGTTCCTTCCGCTTATCACCTCAAGATGAAGTTCCCCACCTGGGCAGGAGTAGGGAAAGTAAGAGACAGTCAGGAAATGGCCCGCAAATGCTACATGACCTCTACTGGGGGTCCAGTCCTCTCCCTCGAAACTCTTGAAATCCCCCAAGACGGTGTCCGACCAACGTCCGAGCCGGTGGATGAATTGGAGGAAGTGCTCTTCTCTGAGCAAGATCCGAACCGCAAGTTCTTTATCAGCAAGACCCTCCCATCTGCCCTAATCTCAGACATAGTCCAATGCATTAGAAAGAACTGTGACCTCTTCGCATGGTCGGCTGCTGACATGCCAGGAATCTCCGAAGAGCTCCTCGTCCACCACCTGAGTGTTGCACCGGGGTCCAAACCGGTTCAACAGAAGAGGTGCAAATTTGCTCCCGAGCGCCAATAAGCTATAAAAAAAGAGGTGGACAAGCTTCTTAAGGCTCGGTTCATACAGGAGGTCAATTATCCCGGGTTACAGAGTGATGCCTTTCGGGTTGAAGAATGCAGGCGCCACCTATCAACGCCTCGTTAACAAAGTCATCCAAAATCAGATCGACCGCAACATGGAGGTGTATGTTGATGATATGCTTGTGAAGAGCATCCGTGGGGCCGACCATGTCACCGATCTGCAGGAGGCGTTCGATGTATTAAGAAAGCATGATATGATGCTCAATCCGAACAAGTGTGCATTCGGAGTCTCGTCGGGAAAATTCCTAGGCTTCATGGTCAGCCAAAGAGGAATCGAAGCCAACCCCGAGAAGATCAAAGCCATACTGGACATGGCTCCTCCCAAAAATGTGAAAGAGGTTCAGAAGCTAACCGGGCGCCTCGCAGCTATAGGACGCTTCTTCTCTAAGTCAGGGGAGAAGTGTCTTCCCTTCTTCAAGGCTCTCAGGGAGGTTAAGGGCTTCGAATGGGGTCAACAACAGCATGAGTCATTCGATCAGCTTAAAGCCTATCTAGTCAACCCCCTCTCCTCAGCAAGCCTATTTCCGGGGAAACACTCTACCTCTACTTAGCTGCCTCCGAACAGACCCTCAGTGCTGTCTTGGTGAGGGGAGAAGACAGGGCTCAGAAGCCCGTCTACTATGTGAGCAAGGTACTTCGGGATGCCGGGCTCCGTTATCCAAGACTGGAGAAGATGGCATACGCCTTGGTCATGGCAGCTAGGAAGCTTCGCCCATATTTCCAGTCCCACTCGGTGGTCGTTCTTACCAACCAACCGCTGAAGCAAATCCTCCACAAGCCGGAGACCTCTGGCCGCCTCATGAAGTGGTCGATCGAGCTGAGCCAGCATGATATATCATACCGGCCTCGGACCGCGATCAAGGCTCAGGCCTTAGCTGAATTCATCGTGGAAAGCACCATCCCCGAGGTTAGTCGAGCAGCAAACGGGCCTCCTGCCTAGTCGGTATATGTGGACGACCCTCTTGCACTGAAGAAAGCAGAGCCGGGGTCATTCTGGCAGGCCCAGATGATTTCGTTCTCCAATACTCCCTCCGCATTAACTTCAAAGCCTCCAACAATGAAGCAGAGTATGAAGCACTTATAGCCGGCCTCGGTATGGCTCGCAAGGCAGGGGCACAACGCCTACGGATTTTTAGCGACTCTCAGCTGGTCGTGAACCAAGTTTTGGGCAAGTACGAGGTGCGAGATGACCGAATGGCTAAGTATCTAGCCAATGTCCAAAATCTCATGGCTCGGTTTGAAGAGGCGCTGATTCGGCGAATCCCCAGAGAAGAAAATTCCCAAGCAGATGCCCTCTCTAAGCTGGCCTCCTCCTCCCTTCAAGGTCTCGAGCAGACCGTCCTGATTGTAAGTGCTCCTGAGACCGAGCATAGAAGAAGAAACTCCCGACTCAATAGAGTCACTGCCCGTCCAGCTTCAAGACAATTGGATGAAACCCTTGATAGAATTTCTAAGGGATGGACTCCTCCCCGAAAACCCTAAGGAAGCTCGTCGAGTTAGAACAAGAGAGGAGCGGTACACCCTTATTGAGGGGGGTCTTGTACAAGTGCTCCTTCACCCAAGTGGACGGCAAACCTTATTTGAGGTGTCTCTCCCCGGAACAAGCCACATATGCCTTACAAGAGCTTCACGAAGGCATAGGCGGAGCACATTCAGGATCCAGATCACTCGCCCGGAAGGTGTTGAATTATGGATACTTCTGGCCTACCCTCCTTCAAGATGCCGAACGACACGTTCGGCAATGCAGCTCTTATCAAAAGTATTCCAACATTCGTCGCCTACCCCAAGCTCAGCTCACCTCCCTATCAAGTCCGATCCCGTTTACAATGTGGGGGATGGATTTACTGGGGCCGTTTCCCCCAGCTCCCGGCCAGCTCAAATTCTTAATCGTGGCAATCGACTACTTTTCAAAGTGGATAGAGGCCGAGCCCTTAGCTACAATCACCGAGAACAAAGTACTTCAATTCTTCTGGAAGAGCATCATCTGCAGATTCGGCGTCCCTCGAGTCCTTATAACAGACAATGGAACACAATTTACAGGGGCTGCATTCCGAGCTCTATGTGAAGACCTCGCCATCCAACAATGCTTCTCCTCCGTCTTTCACCCACAGTCAAATGGTCAAGTAGAAAATGCCAACCGACAAATCCTCTCCGGTATTAAGAAGAGGCTAGATAAGTCCACTAAAGGCTTATAGGTCGATCAGCTCCCTAATGTACTGTGGAATTACCGCACTATGAAACGGACCCCAACAGGAGAGTCGCCATTTAATCTCACCTATGGGTCTGAAGCTGTAATCCCCCTGGAAGTCGGTGTACCCTCTCCTCGCCTCATTGCCTATGAAGAAGAGCAGAATGCCAGGGAGCTTCGGGCGAATTTGGATTTGATTGATGAGCAACGTGAAAGAGCCTCGATTCGCCAACAAAGCTACCGAAGGAGGATCGAGCTGGCCTACAACAAGAGGGTCCATCCCACCGACCTCAAAGAAGGAGACTTGGTCCTCAGAAAGTTAGCTATCTCATTCCCCAGTCAGAAGAACAAGCTAGTCCCAAATTGTAAAGGACCCGACAAGATCTCCAGAGTGGTTCGGCCCGGGACATACCGACTAGAAGACCTTGAAGGAAGAGATTCCCAGGACTTGGAATGCCGACCATCTCTTGAAGTACCAAGAGAGTGCATAAATGCCTCTCTGAGTACCTTCAGATGTCGAACTGTTCCTTTCCCTTCACTTGTATTTTACTTTTGCTTCTTTATTTCTCCAATGTAATAACGGCTCGCAACTTAGAAACAGCCGACTATTAGTTTTCAATAAAGAATATTTTTCTTCATATCTTACTTGTGAATTGCTTGTATCTCTCTGTTTTTTACCTTCTTTATACTCAAACGACGAGTTCGGAGTCCAACACTTGGCTCGACTCCGCTTCGCAAGCTCGCTCTTAAGCGAGCTAGAAGTGGTTCGTCATTCGGAATTGCTCCCACAACCGTTGAAACATACCCAAACGACGAGTTCGGAGTCCAACACTTGGCTCGACTCTGCTTCGCAAGCCCGCTCTTAAGCGAACTAGAAGTGGTTCGCCATTCGGAATTGCTCCCACAACCGTCGACGCGGGCGAAATTTCTACAACTAGACTAGACATGGGAGAAAAGTACTTAAAAGAGCTAACATTTGGTTCTTATGACTCGTTTCGAATCGAACTACCATGCACGTCCAACACACGAACATCAGAAAGAAAATGAGCTTTTATTTCATTAAAAAGTTCGACAAAGGAACCCAAATTACAAGACCGAGTTACTACTACGAGGCGCTACAAAAACTCAAAGAAGCATAATTACAACTTATTCAACGCTTCTTTGGAATGGGGATGTTTCGGTTCAAAGACACTCGGGGACGGCGTCTCCTAACTTCGAAGCTCGTCTGTAGGCCAACGGACCGAGACGCCTCTTCGGCGCTGCCTCCGACCGTGGCCCCAACCGAAGCGCCACTAGACGAGGCAGCCACCCCGCTTTGAGCATTGGCCGGGCTCCGCCTAACGACAGGCGAACGAGTCGCGAGCTCGTAAAAAGAGATTCCCCTCTCACTCTCTTCGCGCGTACACGACGTGCTCCGAACGTTGATTCTTGCCGGCTGAGGTTTGAGTCGAGCGACTTCCTCCTCGAGCTCGACAATCCGATCCTTCAAAGAGTCATCTTTCACTGATATCTTAAAGCGAGGAAGCCGAGCAGAGCCTCCAGCGCCAGGGCTATCGGCAATAATACGACGAAGGTGGGTCACTTCGATACTTCTGTGAACCGTGACCCTCCTCAACTCGTCAACCTTTGCCGTCAACTCGTCGCACTCGGCCATCAATTTACCCACTGCCAAGGCTAACTCGTCTTCCTCCACCAAGAGTTCTTCCTCAGCTATCTTCAAATCGTGAACTTCCGCCGCAAGATCACCTTCCCCTCGGCTAACGTCGAACAGCGCCTTTCGGAGCAATTCCACCTCGCCTTCAAGGCGAACTTCGCGAGATAGCTTCCGTAATTGTTTCAGCTCGGAAAAATATCCTCTCGCCGTTGCCTTGACATCCTCTAGATCCAACTCGCTTTTGAGGAAGCACTCTCGGCTGCGAGAGAGAGCCCGCTTCGCCGTCTTCAATTCAGTACGAAGGCGAGAGACCTCGGCCGCCGAATTCGACTTAACCTGAAAAGTAAAAAAATATCAACACAGAGAGCAAAAGGAGTCTTCAACACTAAGTAAAATTTCAGGGTGTTCGCAACTCTTGGGTTCTCAACACGAACAACAGAGTGTTCAAGTGTTCAACAAGGTGAACACAAATCGAAGCCAACATTTTCAAACGTTCGGCCAACAAAAAGGAAGTCGTTTCATTAAAAATTCAAAATATACACAAAAGCAGTGGCCAGTCCGCAGTTAGGCGTTACAACAAGAACAAAACAAAAGCAGCAAAAACAATGAGAGAAAAGGCGACTAAGTCAGGGGTCGACCTCGTGATGTTGTTCCGAAGCGTCGTCGCTCGGCACGGTGACTATCGCACCCTCGACGCGCACCTCGTCCTTGGCCTCTTTGCCCTCCTGCCCGGGGGCGAGCTCCGCCAGAGGCAGTTCTTCCTCCCCCTCTACGGGGTCGTAGAAGTAGTAGTAGGAGCTGTCGAACCCGGGGATGGGAGCGGCCACATGCTTCAGCGCTCGGGCATACGCCTCCTCCATGTTTGTCAACATGTGGGCTTCGGCCTCGTCCCGAACCGCCTGCTCCGCAACCGCCACCTTCAACGCCTGGCTGCTCAAAGCCTCCTCCGATGCCCTCAGTGCCTTGGACAGCTCCTCTTCGAGACGAGCCGTCTCTTTCTCCAAAGCTTCGACCTTGGCAGCCTCGACGGCTGAGTGCTTCAGCGCCTCGGCGAGCTTTGCCTCAAGACCGGCCACCTCGACCGCGCGCGAAGCGGAAAGCAGCTGCTCGGCCTCGAATAGTTTGACCGTCTTGGCGCGCTCCGACCTCTCTCGATCATTCAGCACCGTCATCTCCTTCTCTTGGCTCGCAAACTCCTCGAGCAAGTGACTGAGGTGGCAGAGAGTCTGCAAGCAACACGAGAAATTGTTATTCCCAAACGAAAAAACTTAGAAAAGTTTTTGAGAAGTTTTTGATACTCACCGACATAGTGTTCCGAGCAATCTGCATGGCGTCGTCGCCTACGGAGCCGGCCTTCATCGCGGCTCGGTCTTTGGGGGTCGACAGGTGCTTCACCGCCTGCATACAGATACCCCCGTCGCCGAGGAACCCGTCCACCTTCATCACCCGCCAGTCGGGAACGAAGAGGCGCTTATGCTCCTCGGTGAGGATCTGCTCAGCCTCGGCAGTGAGCAGCAGAACCTCAAGAGCTAAGGTCGCACCCACAGTGAACGTCCCGCTCGACGACTCGGGTGCGTCAGCCTGAGCGACTCGAGCAGGCACCTCCGATGGAGCTTGGGCAGGCATTTCCGAAGGGGCCTTGGTCGGGCGCATCCGACGGCCACCGGCTCCACAACAGTCGGGGGTGCCGAGGGGACCTTCGCAGCTCGCCCCCCCTGAGGCCCGGCTACAGTCCTCTTCCTCTTCCTCGACTCTTGCTCCTTCGCCGCGTGAGCCTTAGCCATCAATCCCTTATAGTCCATGTCGGGGCTCTCTGAAAAAGCCGAGCAAAAGAGTCAGAAAAAATTAACTAAAAGATAAAACTAAAGCGAGAAAAGAAGAGAAAGCATACTGGGGTCGATCGGACTGAGACCCCCACGAAACAAGACCTCAGTAATGTCCTTCCAACTGAGGGTCGGATGTCCGAGCAGCTTCTCCACCACCTCTTCCTCTTCTTTAGTGAGTACGGGCTCCTTCGCCCACTTCGGAACCCCGGTCTTCCACGACGTCGGAAAGACCACGGCTCAGGAGCACGGATGAGAAAGTACTTCTCCTTCCAGTGCTTGATCGAGTCCGGGTTCTCGATCAACTTCACGCCCTTCCTCGGTGACAGGTAGTACCTCTCCTCCATCTTGCTCATCTGACAGATGCGATAAAGGCTTCGAAGCACAACCATCTCCGGTTGCACTCCAATCTCTTGGCACTGAAGGACGAACGCGATGACGTGCTACCACATGTTCGGCATGAACTGAACGGGACTCGGTCCATACCATCGCAGCACCTCGACCACGAAGGGGTGCAGTGGCAGCCGAAGTCCGGCGTTCAGCGCGTCAAACGGAAGACGCAAGTATTAGCCGAAGTCATCGTGCATGCTCAGACACCGGGGCCGGGAAGTAAAAGCACATACTCTTTGGGGATCCGGAAACCACTCCTGATCCGATGCAGGTCTGCCTCGGTCAAAATTGAGGAAATCTGATCCACTTCGGAAAGGTCCCTCGGATCATTCTTCTCGTATGACGGAGCCGTACCCTGCGTCACCTTCTCCAAGATATCTTCGGGATAACTTCGCACCCCGCCAACACTAGATAAAACTAATGGGTGTCGACCCAACTCTCCTGCTGTCTTCGGGTTCTCGATTATCGTCGTCACACCGTCGTCACCCCGACCGGTTCGGCAACCTCCTTCCCCTTGCTCGGCCTAGCCGTCACCGCTCGGCTGGTGTCTTGGTCCGAGGTGGGGGTCTCATCCTCAGAAGAAAACTTAACCATTTTATAAGGATAAGGGGAGAGACTAACCTTGAAGTGATGTGAATGGCCGGAAAAGATTGCCAGAATCTGAAAGCGCCTTGCCGCGACAGCTAGTAGCGCCATTCGAGAGCAAAAACTTCTCTAGTAGAAAGTAAAAGCGAAAGAAATGAAAAGTGAAGAATGAGGTAAAACGTGGGGGGGTGAAGACTTATAGTAAAAGAAACGACTCTTGGACTTTGTAACGTAAAGACGCAACTTTTGGGCCTCCCCTCAAGGCGTTGAAGAAGCCCAAGCGACTAAGTAGCAAAGAGCGGCGACCGTTCACAAGAAGTAACGACGGTTCGATATGAGCCCCTCCGCTCGGCTGTGCCTCAAGCCCCAAGTCGCTGATGCACTTTACTTAGCAACCTAGAAGCACTCAGATCGGCCCACGATTCCTCGGAAACCGAGCAACTGCCAATCCGAGCTGCGAATTAGAGAAAAATGACTTTCTCCCCAAAATTCGTACAAGATCTCGATCAGACGGCTCAGATCGAACCACGCCCACAAGACGACAAGATAGCATTTTCTCGAAATCTGAGCCTACCCTCGGAGTAAAAATCCGAGCGACAATCGATCCGAGCCGAGAAAACAACTCAGGATCCCAATCCGACCGACCAGGCTTCCGAGCTACTCGCAATACAGGAGAGAACGAAGTCACGTCGCTCGGAATCCGAGCCAATGGCAATCCGAGCTGCACATTTAAAGAAAAATGCAACCGAGCAACCCCAATCGTCGGATCGTTGCGAAAATCATGCCAAAAATGATGAACGACTCAGATCGTGCCACGCCCACAAAACGACAAGATAGTGTTTTCTCGAGAACTGTGCCTGCCCTCGAGATCCGCACCGTGATCCAACGGCTCAGATCGTTCCACGTCGCTCAGAATTCCTATCCGAGCGACCGGCGATCCGAGCTGCTCATGCGGAGAAAAGAACGCCGAGCGGTAACAGTCATCGGATCTCCTCAAAAATCACACTTCGACCTGATGACCGGGCCAGATCATCCCGCGTCGCTCGGAATCTGTGCTCCGAGCGACTGGCGATCCGAGCCGCTCACACGAAGAAAATGGCGCCGAGCTACGTGCCTCGGATTCCGAGCAACTGGCCATCCGAGCTGCTCATGCGAAGAAAATACTGCCGAGCGACTCTGACCATCCGATCTTTCAGAAATTCACGCCCGCACGAGATGGGCAGCCCAGATCTCGCCACATCATAATTCTGTATTAAAAATAGATTTTTATTTATCAAAATCAATTTATTTATTTAAAAATTGCGAAAAAATGGTTTAAAATTTGGGGGAAATTAATTAAAAATTCTAAAAAATAATTACAAATTCAGGAAAACGTTTTGAGCCCCTGAGCAGATAATTATTGCTTAGAATAGTTGAGTAAGACCCCCGAACGACAAATCAACACTTCGCAAAATTAAATAAATGGTCCGAAAAATTGCCAAAAGTTCAGGAAAGCCCAAGAACAACCTAGGGCGTGCAACTAACTCAACAATTACCATAGTCCCTCCAACAAGGATTCGACGCCTCCTATTTGGACTCCTATACAACTCCGCAAGCCATTAAAACAGTAAAACTACTCCTCAAAGGCTGATCAAACTCAGTCTTCGGAAGTGGGGGGCTCGTGATATGGCTAAAAATGGGGTTAAATCGGAATCGTCCAAATCAGGCGTGAATCTCAAAGTTTGGGAGTAAAATGATAATTCCACCTACAAACGGGTCTGAAGTGGATACTGGGTCTTCTCTCTAAAAGCCCAGTAACCCGCAAACAGATTCACCTCAACTGGGTACGGGTCCAAACCCGAAACGGACCCGCCCCAGCAGGATAGAATTAGGGTTTCTGATTAATCCTGATCAACGGCCCTGATTCACATCTATCCTTTCACTGGAAAATTAGGGATTACAGTCCTAATCTGATCCCAAAGGCGGCTATAAATACTCCTCATCCACCACCATTAAGAGGTAATCAATCTTTTGCCAATTCACGCTCTTTCATAATCTTCTCTGATTACTGACTTGAGCGTCAGAGGGTGCGTCGCCGGGAACAACCCTGGTGTATCGCACTTTTTGCAGGTGAACGGCGGGAGTCAACGGTGAAACTCCGGCGGAAAAGGTTAAGATTTGATTATTCAGTTTTCCTAAGAATCCACAAATACTATCTGTTTGCCCCCACACCAGATTCAGCGGTAACAAATAGTATGACAATAATTAGTTGTAAATAAAAGTCTACATTTCCATATATGTATATATATATATATATATATATATATAGAGAGAGAGAGAGAGAGAGAGAAATAATTAAATAAATAAAGGAGTTTTTTTTTGGGGGGGATGTGTTTTGTGAGGTTAAATCTAGGACTTTGATTTTGGGAGGATTGAATGAGAGCCACTTGATAGCTTTCTTTGTGTTTTATTATATAGATATCTCTACCTAATAAGCACCTACTAACTGTGAAAACAGGTAGTTTCATATAGGAGGCTTTAAAAAAATTGAACATTAAAAATTGAAGAAAAAGAAATGACGTGAAAGTCCTTGTCTAAATTGTTACTGATTCTTGAAAGCCAATTTGATGAAAGAAAAATCTCGAAAATATTGTACTGAGATGTCCAATATACGCAATCATCAGCTTTATAACTAAGAGATGGCATGTGGGCACAGACCTGTGAGCTCAGTTTGTAGCGTCCAATCAAATCAATGTAGTAAGGCACAAGCGTGATTAGTCTCGTCATGTCAGCCATGTCACTAGCACTTGGAAGAACAAACTTGAATACGAGAATCTTCCTCCGAGATCTGGGTTGCTGATCGGAAAAGTGCAGCGAGATGAACCACTTCCCATACCTCTCAAATGCCTTTTCACCAAAAACCTACAAAAGGTACAAACTGCAATAAGAACAAGAGCTTGCACTGCAAACATAGAAGATAAAACAACTCGGTGACACTCACGATCAAGGTTGACAAGAAACCGAACACCAAAAGAAAAGGTTCACGAAATTCATTTTTGTGTCCGAACTTTAAGAAACCTTTAAATATGTAGCACATTTTTTTCTAAGAAATCATTATGGGTAAAATGGCAAAAATACCCCTTAACTCCATAAATGTGCATTACTTTTTAAATTCTCTCTCCCTTTTTTTTTGTTTTTTGTTTTTATTTGGGGGGGGGGGGGGGGGGGGGGGGGGGGGGGGGGGTTCTAATATTGTTTTTATGAAGCTAACTTTAGAGTAACTGTAAACATTTAATGAGTAAATATACAACAGGGATGTGCATTACACATGAGAGTTATTAGAATAAAGTATAAATTAAATGTATTCACTATTCAGTACACAACTTCCTCCTCTCCATGCATCCCTTTCATGCAAGATCAAAAATTAATTTCTGTTATTATTTGCACATGTTCCTCTCGTCATCTGCTCTTATGAACACTTTATTACTCCCAGACTCGTGTCATTTTCATCTCTATTCTTTCCAGACATCCGTTCATACCTCTCCATCCATATCTTCTCGATTAAAGATTATTAATTTAATAATTAATTGGTTTCCTCTCCTTTTGGGTTCTCTCTCTTTTTCTTTGCAAGCACTCCATGCATGCCTCCCCATCTATGAATTAATCTATAGTATATTGTTAGCACTCTCTAGTGTCCTGGGAGTATAAAACATAAAGAAGATATATTCTCAGTACCAATATCAACCACTGACTAGCACAAGAACTACAGCATACCACTATATAGACTAAACCAATCCCACAAGTTTAGGGTGTGCAAGTTAGTCAACTAACAAATTACATATATCTCATCCTTGAACCCCATGGCCTTACAAATGTATTGTTGTTGATATTCTATCTGTTTAGTGTTCATGATGATTACATCAACAGTTGGTGAATGTCTGCTCATATTATGAGTTTTTTTTCTCAGAACTATATTATTGGAGTCAATAAACCTCGAGTAGTGTAAAACAAAAAAAACTGTGAAAAGCCACAGATTCTAGGTTTCAATTTGTTCATCCATCATCTATGTACATAAACATGATAAGACGAAGAAGACTGGAATAATAATGAGATAATCATGATTCGATGTAGCAGATAAAAGTACACACCCCCTTGTATCAGATCAAAGAGGTCATGGATAATTCGTTATATAGCAAGCCAATATATATTATAGTTTTTAATACTAGAACTAGAGAGTCTAGGGATGCAGCATGTACGTCTGGCTTCTCGCATGTATTGCACATGAATTTCTGGCTTAATGAATATTTTATGTAATGAGTATTGAGAATTAGCTAGCACTATAAAACCAATATTGAAATATGACGGTAGTTATTGTGCTTTGAAGGTAAGAGATTTTTTAATATTAACATTATAAAGAAGAAGCATGTGTTAAACAACTAGTTAACGTTGTTATCGTATTTCCACCTTATATCGTTCCTAATATAGTAAGTTTGGAATGTACAAAACATGACCACAAAGAGGCAATAAGAAAAGCTTGGCCCTTTTTTTTACAAGAAAAAATTTCAGATATAAATTAAGAAGTCAACTCGTTCTGACCAAATTAGCCAAGCCAATAAGATGAGGTCTAGTCACGTTCCTAATTCTTCCCCTTTATAATAAAATGAATTTTTATATGAATTTATCATTTTTAGGGAAATCAATAAGATGAGGTCTAGTAACGATAAATAAAATAGTCAAGATAATTTGCCCACAAGACCATTTCAATCCCCTTAAAATTTCCTAGTATTGCAATGACAAAGTTCATTTGGACGACTACTCGAATGTATGTTGAATCTAATGAGTCCTACATTCCACTGAGCTTGTCTGTTCGTATACTGTTACAAAAACCATTACCAGCAAATTGCTCTCCATCTTCCAATGCATCTTAGACAAACCTTTCCTTCAAATGAAAATCTAAGAATGAACGCTCGTCATCTAAATTCCCAAAACTGAAACTTCCATTTTAGATAGAATTCAAATTTGAACACCCAAAAATCCATAAAATTTAAAGTGAACCCGTATTGTTGTTTTCGCAGTCTATGATATCAAATCCATTATCATCATCAGTCATCACCATCATCACCATCAACTTCTTCACTCTACCACTCCGATGAGGACATCAAATCTGTTTTATTTTGTTTTGGCAATTATAACCATATGTAGTAGTTTTAGGATTTGTAATCTTTCTTTTATGCATTAGAATATTTCCGAGATTTTAGAATATTTGAGATTTGTATCAAGATTTATTTTGAGCCTATATATAGGCCTTGAGATTAATGAGAAGTTATGCTATTCTTGATTTAAAAAATTATTGTGTTGAGTTTTGCTCTTCAACCCTCTTTTGTGTGATACAATTGAGATCCAATTATTAGGATTTATGATAAATCCTAATAAAACTATTAGGGTTTGTGATCAACTCTAAAACTACCCCCAAATTCCCAAATCAATTAAACCCAAACCCTAATCCCCTAATCCCCAAATCCAATCAAAATCAAACCCTAGCCCCCTTCTTCATCTTCTCTCTCCCTTCTTCCCCGACCTTCCTCGACCCCACCGTCACCCACCACCACCGACCAACAACCCCGACGTCAACCTCCACCCAGCCACACCACAGACGTCAACACCTTCCTCTTCCCCCTCCTGATCTTCACCCTCGCCGTCATCGAACCCCCACCAACGCCGTTGTCCCTCCACCATCTCAACTTGAGAACCCCTCGGCCCTCGCCTCCCGCAACCATCGCCCACGCCCCTCCGCCGACCCTCCTTCCTTTGCCATGTTCTGAACCCGAACCTCATCGACTTCCACCGCTCGACGACCCTGCCAGCACCCCCATCGTCCTCTGACGCTCAACATCCACCGAAGCCCCGTCGATCTTCCCCCTTCCGCGCACACAAGACGGGATTGCTGCAGCCACTATTTGTCTCAGATCTAATCCCTGGTTGTGGGATCTGTTCGCCAAATTTCTTCGAAGCCCAGTAAACTCTTTCCACTTTTCAAATATTTGTGTTATACTGCTTTATCATCTCTATTATATTATCTAATTTATCTGTCGTCCACAAATATTGAAAGTGAGCGTTTCTACTTGCTAATTAGAGTACAAATCAATATTGCATCTTTTACTTGCTAAGAACGCTTAGGAATATAATTATTGATTGTTAGAACTGAATTGTTAATTGAGTTTGTTAAACTTAATTTAATTCTTGAAAATCTATCGAACTGATTAACTGTTTTAAATTCTAACTTGATCCGCATTACATGTTGGAAAAACTAATCCTTTAAAATTCTTGAAAATTCTCTATTTATGATTATGTTTTACATCACACTCTTTCATATACATAATGGATGGATTGTGCATAATATATGACTAGTAATTTACACGTGCGATGCACGTCTTAATAAATATATTTTTTAAAGTAAAAATTTTGGCGTAGTCTAGTCTCGAACCTGAGAACACTTTTATATTAGTTATGCACGAACAATGCATGTTTTAATAATTTTTTTAAAAAAAATAAAAAATAAAAACTCTGATGTAGTGAGGACTCGAACCTGAAACCTCCCTAGTATTAGTTATGTACGTGCGTCACACATTGATAAATTTACAAATGACACTAAGGCCTTCTCTCATTCTAATATTAGAGATTAGAGATGAGAGATAAGGATTGGATGGAATAATGAGGGGAAGAAGGGTAAAGGAAGATGAAGTCTGCCTGACTGAAAAAGTTTGGGATCTAGAATTTAGCATTACTGCACAACATCTGACGTCTTTCAGAAAGAGATGGTTGTAGCTGAATAATAAAGTGTTTTTCATACTCACAAGGAAGAGGTGCAGATTTATGGTAGATTAATTTATGGAGAAGGCCGGCTATGGAAAATAGAGAGCCGATGTGGAAGAAATTAGGAATATAAATTGATCTGGAAACTAATATCGCACGAAGAGGACTAGGGTCAACTACTCACAACTGGGAGATTTGAAAATTGTAGTTGTCAACATACAAAACAAAGAAAAATTCAACTCATGCAATCATTTTCTATTATCAACCCATCCAATACTCCTTCATTTCACTCTAGTGCATATACAAGAGTCAAGACTAGATATAAAGGAATCACATAGGTACGAATCTACGAATGACTAGAACAACAAAATAAAGTAATAATAGAAAAAGAAAATTACAATAAATAAAGCAATCAATTTGTGAATAAAGAATAACTAAAAAGGTTTACTAAATTTCAATCAAAATGAAATTTAATAGTAATCATGCAAAAAAATGCCTGAATCAACCTTTACAAAAAAAAGGCCTAAGCAATATACATATATGGCCACATGAATATAGATTTTATACATCTAATAAAAATTAAAAGAGTATTACTTAGATTATCAACCAACCTTTCCAATCAAAAGGCTACATACTCATAGAGATGGCATGTCTTCTTTGGAAGAATTTATTGATGCAACATTTTAGTTGTAAATGATAAAGATTAAACAAAAGGAAGAAAGAAGAAGAACAAGAAATTAGAATTTGTCGGGTTAAACTAGAGGAGTATTCATATATGACTATATAAAATTTATTGGGCATAAAAAAAAATGGAAACTCTATAAGAATAACAGGCTGAACAAATTACAGAACATGAAAGTGAAGATTGTCAAACAAAATCCGTAAGGAAGTTTGAGAAATTTCAAGTAGTTATAAGCTCAATGTTTCTAAAACTAACCAAACAAAGGATTCATGTTCTCATTAAAGGGAGATCCATAACAGAAGAATTGCTCCGCAATGAAAGACATTTTCTGATATGTGCTATACAAGGTGTCACCGATGGCATGTTAGATTAACATTGAACTTCTTATATTTGTTTGCTAAACCAAGAAGTAGCTTTGGAATTAGCTTCTCACGATCTTAGATGGATCCTTTATGGAATTTTTTGCCATCATAGGCCACTTTTTGAAAATGTTTGCGATTATGGGCCAGTTTTGTAATTATTAGCGCTCGTGGGTAGGGATGGCAACCGGGCCGGGCTGACCCGCGACCCACTCACCAAACCCGACCCGTTAAAAGACGGTTCGGGTCTGGGTCGAACCCGCGAGTCTAAGCGGGTCAACCCGGGTCGTCAAAAAATGGATTTCAACCCGTCGAACCCGGCTGGTGAACCCAGTGAACAGGCCAGACCCGCTCGCCAACCCGCGGGTCGATCCGCAAGTTTCGAACCGTTAGACCCGTACGGATCAAATGTTCGACCCGCACGGGTCGACCGTTCGACCAGCGGGTCCAACGGCCGAATTCACAGCCTAACGGCTGTTATAGTAGTTTTTTTTTGTTTTTTTTCCTCTATAAATACCCCTTAAACCCAAACTAAAAATTTCACACCTTACTCTCTTACTCTCTCTACTACTACTACTCAATTCAGTCTCAATTCTTTCCAAATTTTGTGAACAAAGAAGCTAGCAACATAGAAACGATCAAACGACAGCTTCCGATCGTATCGAATTCAACATTCAACTACGTCTTCAAGTCTTCAACTCCTCCAAGGCTCCAACAAAGAAGCTCTCTTTCTATCTCTTTACGAGTCCGGACTTCTATTTCTACTTCTACTTTTATTTTCACTCTCATTTTATATACGATTATCCGCAAAATACGGTATCAAAATTTCACAACCCTCTTATTGTCTTGATTTTTTTTTGTAGTTATAATTTTTTTATCCTATTTGTTTGTTGATTTTTTGATCTTCTCTCTCACAACCCTCTTATTGTTTTCTAGATTTTTTTTAAACTTATCTCGATTAGATTGCATTTAATTTTTTCACATTCACTACTATATCAATATGTCTAGATCACGAGGTAGCGGCCGTAGCCAAAGTGGACAAGATTTCACCGGCACTTCTCGTAGGCCTCCAATTGTCCCACAAAATGAGTCCGCCGAAGAGTACCCTATGACCCAACACATTGGTACACACGATGAATTTGTAGGAGACAGACATAGAAGAACCACAAATACAAACAACGGAAACAACACATTCAGGTAGTAGTAGGAAAACTAAAGGGAAAACTAGTGATTGGCATAAATTTTATGATTATATTCCGGACGAAGAAAATCCGGATGTAGGCATAAAAGTTTGTAAAACATGTTCGAAGCCATACAAATGGAAGAGGGATGAGGGGACGGGTACAATAAGACGACACATCCAAAATATACATAAAGAACTTGTAGACCTACCCGGCCAACAAAAAATCCACCCTAGGACCAGTGTAGTTGATAGTCATTCTCATAATCCCGAACTTGTTCGTCGGGAAATGGCTCGACTAGTAATCAAGGAAGAGTTACTATTTTCCTATTCCGAGAGTAGGGACTTAGAAAGTTTTAATCGAACCGCATTGAACCCCCATTTTAAAAGAATCCCTAGGAATACTTGCAAATCTGATTGTTTTAAAATGTACAATGAAATGAGAGAAGCTTTGATTATCATTTTATGGAATTTAACTTGTAGAGTTTCTTTAACTTCCGATTGTTGGACAGGTTGAAACAATATTAGAATAATGGGAATAACTTGTCATTGGATCGACAGTGATTGGATTATTCAAAAAAGGATCATATCACTTGTTGCGTTGCCCTATCCCCATAGTGGTATTGAAATTACAAATCGTATTTTATAAATTTGTGATGTTTTTCATATTCGTGATAAAATTATGTATATAAGTTTTGATAATGCATCTAACAATGCATCAATTAGTATATTAAAAACCGCATTAAATTCTCCATCTGACAATATTTTTCATGTTAGATGTGCATGTCATATTTTAAATTTATGTGTTCAAGATGTATTAAAAATAGTCAAACCATATATAGTTAAAATTAAAAATTGTGTACATTTTATTGCATTAAGTGACCCTATATTTCAAGAATGGAAAGCTTGGTGTAGGCTTTAAAATGTACATTATAGAAAATTTTCAAAGGATGTTAAACACCGATGGAACTCTACTTTTGATTTGCAACATGTTGTTACTGAATATAAAGCATGTATAAATGATTTTTGTATGGCAAAAAATATGCCAAATTTTGAAATGACTCCCCAAGCTTGGTTTTATGCCAAATCTTTGCTAAAAATATTAGAACCATTTAAAACCGCAATTTTCAAATTTTCAAAATCTTATGAATCTACTCTTAGTAGCATTTTTATTTCAATAGTTACTATGATGCAAACTTTCAATGAAATTATCAATGATGCTTTTATTAGTGATATTGTGAAACCTGCATACACCAAATTTATGACGTATTTTAATCCTCCTCCTATGTTGTATTGTATTGCTACTGCGAAGAAGGTACGAAGAGTTTGATTGAAATGTTTTTTACTTTACTTGGGGAAGATGAATCTGAAATTGATTGCGGAACATTTTTAGCTAAATTTGAATCGACATTAAATAACTTGTATGATTATTATGATAGAAGTTTTTTATCTAGTAGTACTACTACTTTAGTTACTTCTTCTGCTACTTCTACAGGTAAGGGTAAGAATAAATTAGATGATGTGATGAGGACATCGGTTCAAGACGATTTGGGCATTTCTATCAGCGCAGGCATCGTCTAGGACAGCTGCTTATTTAGTTAGGACTTTTATTTCAGTACCATAATTGTTTTTGGCAATTATAGCCATATGTAATCTTTTTTTGTATTTTTAGATTTTGAGAATATTCTGAGATTTGTATCTTTATTTGTTTTGAGCCTATATATAGGCCTTGAGATTAATGAGAAGTATGTCATTCTTGATTTAAAAAAATTGTGTTGAGTTTTTACTCTTCCTCTCTTTGTGTGATACAACTGAGATCCAAATTATTAAGGTTTGTGATAAATCCTAATACAATTTTAGGATTTGTGATAAACTCTAAAATCTACCCCAAATTAAAACAATCCCCCCAACTAAAATTACCCAAACCCTAATTTCCCAAAATCCCAAATCACCCTGCCATCTTCATCGTCAACATCCCCAACTCCAACAAGATAAAAACCCTAACCCTCCTTCCGCAATCCCGTCGCCTCTTCGCCCCAACCCCCCCCACCCCGGTCGATTCTTCATTCTCCGTCAAACCCATCAACCGACGACCACTCCCCTCCCATCGACCCAGCATCTCGATCACCCCCCCAACCTCCAAAACCCCCGACCTCTCCCCTTGCTCCTCCTCGTCACCTCATCATTGAACCCATCTTCAACCTCCGACCTCCTCGCCCTTGTGCCCTTCCCTCCGTCGTCAAGCCAGACCAGCAGCCAGCTGCCCTGTGACTTCCTGTCGCAACAGCCTTTGCGCCGCCTCGCGAGTACACCCTTCGACGCCAGTCACGACCCTGTGCCGATCACAGTGCACCCCACTGCCATTGTTCTTGAAGCTAGTGTTGCCAGTGCTCTCTTTGGTTGTTGTGCTCTTCCAAGATCTACGCTGATCTCTTCGCACTCGGTATACTCTTTCCACTTTTAAATATTTGTTCTCTACTGCTCTATTATTATTATATTATCTAATTGCCTGTCGTCCACAAAAATAACTGAGAGTGAGTGTTCCACATGCTTGATTAGAGTACGAATCAATATTGAATTTATTACTTGCTAAGAACACTTAGGAATTTAATTATTGATTGTAGAGTGAATTATTAATTGGGATTGTTAGCGTAATTCAGTTCTTGAAAATCCATCCAACCAATTAATTGTTTAAAATTTCTAACTTTGATCTGCACCTACGTGTTGGTAAAATTAATCCATTAAGAATCTTGGAAATTCTCTATTTTAGGGTTAGTTTTACATCATTTTAGTATCAGAGCGACGGTTCTTAAAACCCTAGTTCTTGCATCATTTAGTCATCAATTTTTGCATTCATTTAGGATCGTACAGTCTTTTATTTTTCTTTCTTTTATTTTAGGTCATTTCAGATTCATTTAAAATTAAAAATTTTTAAAAAATTATTGTGTTGAGTTTTTGCTCTTCCTCTCTCTTTGTGTGATACAAGTGAAATCCAAATTATTAGGATTTGTGATAAATCCTAATACAATTTTAGGGTTTGTGACAAACTCTAAAATCTATCCCCAAATTAAAAAAATCCCCTAAATCAATTATACCCAAACCCTAATCCCCAAATTAACCCACCCTAATTAACCCTCTTCTCTTCTTCTTCCTCCTACTCCCGACCCCGACCAAAACCCTAGCCCGTACCCCCACTTCGCCGTCGTCTCTACCACCAGCAACCTCGACGACCACCTCCCGCCGTCATCCCGCAACTACTTCCCCACACCATCAGGCATCAGCGACCTCCTTTCCCCCTCTTCCCCCCACCGTCGCCATCGACATTCCCCTCCCCTCCTCTGTCAACGCCGCTGTCGAAGAGCCACCTACCCTCTTCCCCGTCGAATCCCAGATCCCTATTTTCCTTCTCCATCGACGTCAGTCGCCTCCCTTTCTCGTCGACGAAGCAGCGCAGCCGTTCGCCACCAGACCGACCACCAGCCCAGCAACCGTGCGCGCCCTGTGCTCCTCCCGAGTGCCGACGTCAGCCCAGATCTGTCAGTGCTCTTGAGATTCTCGCTGCCATTGCTCTATCTTTGATTGTTGTGCTCTTCCGAGATCTACACTGCGTTCTTCGAACCCTTGGTATACTCTTTCCACTTTTAAATATTTGTGTTATACTGCTCTGTTATCTATTATATTATTTAATTTGTCTGTCGTCCACAAAAACAAGTGAGATTGAGTGTTCCACTTGCTTGATTAGAGTACGAATCAATATTGAATCTTTTACTTGCTAAGAATACTAAGGGATTTAATTATTGATTGTAGAGTTGAATTATTAATTGGATTGTTAAACGTGATTCAGTTCTTGAAAATCCATCAAACCAATTAATTGTTTAAACTTCTAACTCTGATCTGCATTACATGTTGGTAAAATTAACCCATTAAGATTCTTGGAAATTCTCTAGTTCGGGTTTTGACTCGACTGGGTCGAGCCCTCTCCCACCCGGAAAGAATGATGAAGACATCGGTTCAAGACGATTCGGGCGTTTCTATCATTGCAGGCATCGTCTAGGACAGTTGCTTATTTAGTTAGGATTTTTATTTCAGTACCATAATTGTTTTCAGCAATTATAGCCATATGTAATCTTTTTTTGTATTTTTAGATTTTGAGAATATTCTGAGATTTGTATCGTTATTTGGTTTTGAGCCTATATATAGGCCTTGAGATTAATGAGAAAGTATGTCATTCTTGATTAAAAAAATTGTGTTGAGTTTTTGCTCTTCCTCTCTCTCTCTGTGATACAACTGAGATCCAAATTATTAGAGTGTGATAAATCCTAATACAATTTTAGGGTTTGTGATAAACTCTAAATCTATCCCAAATTAAAAAAATTCCCCAACTAAAATTACCCAAACTCTAATTTCCCAAAATCCCATATCACCCTACCGTCTTCATCGTCAACATCCCCAATTCCAACGAGATAAAAACCCTAACCCTCCTTCCACAATCCCATCGCCTCTTCGCCCCAGACCCCCCCGGTCGATTCTTCATTCTCCGTCAAACCCATCAACCGACCACTCCTTCCCTCCCGTTGACCCAGCATCTCGATCACCCCCAACCTCCAAAACTTCCGACCACTCCCCCTTGCTCCTCGTCACCTCATCATTAAACCCATCTTCAACCTCCGACCTCCTCGCCCCTGTGCCCTTCCCTCCGTCGTCAGGCCAGACCAGCAGCCCTGCGACTTCCTATCGCAACAGCCTTTGCGCCGCCTCGCGAGTACACCCTTCGACGCCAGTCACGACCCTGTGCCGATCACAGTGCACCCCACTGCCATTGTTCTTGAAGCTGGTGCTGCCAGTGCTATCTCTTTGGTAGATGTGCTCTTCCAAGATCTACGCTGATCTCTTCGCACTCGGTATACTCTTTCCACTTTTAAATATTTGTTTTCTACTGCTCTATTATCTATTATATTATCTTATTTGCCTGTCGTCTACAAAAATAATTGAGAGTGAGTGTTCCACATACTTGATTAGAGTACAAATCAATATTGAATCTATTGCTAAGAACACTTAGGGATTTAATTATTGATTGTAGAGTGAATTATTAATTGGGATTGTTAACGTGATTCAGTTCTTGAAAATCCATCCAACCAATTAATTGTTTAAAATTTCTAACTTTGATCCGCACCTACGTGTTGGTAAAATTAATCCATTAAGAATCTTGGAAATTCTCTATTTTAGGGTTATTCTTACATCATGATGCCACATTTAATTTACTTGCAAAAATTCAATCAAAAAAAGCTAAGACTAATCAACCAAATGAATTACATTGGTATGATCAACAAGATTCTGAAAGTTTTTCTTCACTAGATATTTTCCAATGGTGAAAAGACCATGAACATACTTATAGTATTCTCAAATATATGACTAAAGATTTACTAACTCCTCCTGTGTCTACAGTTGCTTCAGAAAGTGCATTTTCTACAAGTGGCAGGTTTCTAACCGATTACAGGAATCGCTTGAAGCCCCAATCGTTGGAGATGCCCGTCTGCACGGAAGATTGGATGAAGGCTGAAGATAAGACTCAAGGAGTAGGGTTCGACACGTCTACAAGTAGAAGCAACTCGCCAGAAGAACAACAACAACAATAGCAACCAACATGAAGAATTGAAGACCAACAACAACAACAACAAATTGAAGACCAACAAATTGAAGAAAATTATAAATGTATAAAAAAATGTATAAAATCTTTGTTTGTTATAAAAAATTAGGATATGAAGATAATTGAAATTGTATCGAAGAAATTTGTTATTGTATAAAACAAATTTGTAGGAAATCTTTATTTCTTATTACAAATTGGAAAAAATTGTATAAGTTGAAATCATATTAATAATATATACATTTTTTTTGGCAATTTCACTCTTTGAGTCTTATTATTAATATTTCATTTTTTTATTATTAAAATTACAATTTTTTGAAGTAAAAAACAAAAAATTAAATAAACGGGCCAACCCGCGGGTCGACCCGACCCGACCCGGGTTGGACCCGAATGAG
Organism: Hemerocallis citrina; assembly: GCA_017893485.1. Classification (NCBI taxonomy): domain Eukaryota; kingdom Viridiplantae; phylum Streptophyta; class Magnoliopsida; order Asparagales; family Asphodelaceae; genus Hemerocallis; species Hemerocallis citrina. Next base: position 189,911,104 of record CM030363.1, read on the forward strand.
TTCGCGGGTTGGGCAGGTCGAGTTTTTGCAATTCCGACCCGGCCCGGTTGCCACTCAAACCCGACCCGAACCCGCCCTAGTTGGGTTCCAACCCGGACAAGTTCGACCCGACCCAGCCCGGTCGACCCATTTGCCAACCCTACCCGTAGACTACCTTGTGCCACGTCAGTAGCGGCCGCTATTCTCATTTGCGACCTATTCATTTTAAAATCGCTAATGGGTATAGCAGCCTATGTTTTTAAAAAATTTGAATTTTTTTTTGTTGTCGCTATTCCCACTAGTTACCTTTAGTATATATGAGGTCGCTGATGGGATTAGCGACCTCAAATGAATGTATTGAAACACTTAGCGATTTCTAGAGAGCTTTTGCACTTTGGGGGAAAAAATTTAAAAATGAGGTCGCTATTGGGAATAACGACCTTAAGTATACTTAGGTCGTTATTCGCAATAGCGACCACAGTAGGAAACACAATGTCCTTGTCCTCAGTAAAATTTGCAAAATAGTCACACAATTAAGGTCTCTATTCCGAATAGTGTCCTTAGTACAACTAAGGTTGCTATTCAGAATAGCGACCTAAGTTTTTAAAAAAATGATTGTTATGTTTTCAGAGAGCAAAAGCTATCTAGATTTTCAAAAGCTATCTAGATTTTTGCTAAGTGTTAGACTACAGCTCATTAAAGGTCGATAAACCCATTAGCGACCTTATATATACTAAGGTCGTTATTCTCAATAGCGACCACAATTTTTTTTTCCAAATAGAGTAAAAACTCTCTAGTAATCGCTAAGTGTCTAAATACATTCATTTGAGGTCGCTAATCTCATTAGCGACCTCATATATACTAAGGTCGCTAGTGAGAATAGTGACAACAAATAAAAAATTCAAAATATTTTAAAACAGAGGCCATTATTCCCATCAGCGACTTTCAAAATGAAGAGATCACTAATGAGAATAGCGACCGCAACTGACGTGACACAAAGTAGCCCACAAGCGCTAATAGTTTCAAAATTGGCCCATAATCACAAATATTTTCAAAAGGTGGCTTATTGCGGCAAAAAAAAAAACTCTCCTCTATATCACATCCAAATTTTCATAAACGATTATTTCCTATGTTGCTTATCACGAAACTAAACAAAAGACGCAATAAATCGAATATAAACAAGTACTAATTTCTCACACTTACTCCCATTCAAATACACAAAAACCAAGATATACCTGATCAATCACCGCATCTGTAATCAAATCCCCGGCCACCTCCTTCGACTCCGTGACCACCATCAACTCATCGGCCACCCACTTCCTCCCGCTCCCCACTCCCCCCACCACAGCCCCGGCAAACCTCGCCAGATCCGTGCACTCCTTCTGCATCGCCCTTGCCACCTTCTTCCTCGCCACTGCCATCACCACATGATCCATCGCCTCCTCATTCATCACCACCTCCACCGTCAACACATCCTTCTTTGGCATCACCAGATCCACCGCCCTCGCAATCAGATCATGCCTCCCCTTCAGCTCCATCGTTGCCAGCAGCCCCTGACAGAACCTCCTCCCGCTCGCATAAAACTTAAACACATCATGCCCTTCTTTTAATAACAAAGGGGAGTCATCGGCGCCGTCGCCGGTGCCGAGGAGGCTGAAGTTTTTATCAAAGATGGAGTCTTTGGTGGCAAAGACGGTGGCGAAGGAGAGAGCGATGAGCTCGTTCTGGCGCTTGCCGGTGAAGTAGTTGGCGGCGAACATGATGAGGAAGCTGACGCAGACGATCTCGACGGTGAAGGAGCGGATCGAGAGGGGGTTTGACTGCGCAGATGCGGTGGCATTGAGATCGGACGGTGAGGATGGATCGAGGGTGGGGTTAGGGTTAGGGTTAGGGTTTTGGGAGGGGATGCCTTCGAACTCGTCCTCGTCCCAGAGATCGAGGGCGGGAGTAGGAATGGGATCGGACGGCGGCGGAGATTGGGCAGGATGAGGAGAGGCGGGGGAGGCGGGGGTGAGGGGGGAGATGGAGGAGGGGGATTGAGGGAGGGGGAAGGACCGACCGTCATCGTCGTCGTCGTCGAGTTCGTCGCCGTCGAATCCTTCGAAGTGGGCAGAGGAGGCTGCGGCAGTGGAGACGGCGGCGGAGAGGAGGAGGAGAAGGAGGAGGATGGAGGTTGGTTTCGCCATGGCTAGAGAGAGAAAGCGGAGGACAGAGAGATTGGATCGATCTGGATTTTGAAGGGAGGGTGATGGATAGTGGTTTCGGGTGGGAGATGGGGGGAGGATCCGACCCGGCAAGGGGGCGGCTAATAAGTATTAATAAATTTTGGGGATTTTTATTTTTATTTTATTTTTGGGTTTTCAATCGTATCCACCCCTAACAAATATGATAATATCATATATATCCCTCACAAATATATATTTTCATATATGTCCCTAATAATTTAAACTTTATTTTATATTTACCCCTATGTTATATATCACTATAAGTTAACCATGATTTTACCCTTAAGAGACAAATAGAATTCGAATCAAAAGATCAAATTAGACAATCAAATGATAAAAGATTTAAAAATTTTAAGGAAAAATAAATAAGAAGCTTATAATCTATCATTAAAAAAACAAGATTTATAGCAAATTTGGAGAAGTAACGTAAGAAATAATATATAAAGATGCACTGTTATTTATCCATTTCTTGAAAAAAAAAGAAGAAATTTTGAGAAAAGTTAATGAGTCTCGATTAGATTAACAATTGCTCGGATTTACAAAGATGAAAAAAATAAAATTTGAATAGCAGATAAGGGTATATTTCAGAAATTTTTTAACAAAATTTATTTTAAAAACTGAAAATTCTCCAACGTTTTTAGTTATTTTAACTAGAGGGGTAATTAAGAGATGTGGTATAAATTGTTGAGGACAAATATAAAAATACATATTTGCGAGGGGCATACATGATATTCACGTATTTGTTATGGACATATATATTAAAACCCTTTATTTTTTATGGCAAGCCACAAATGAGTAATGCTATACTCACTACCAATTTCAAATAAACCACCCACAAATCTCTATTTTCATTACGGTGTTTAATTTATATGTCCCTAACAAATATGTAAATACCATATATACCCCTCCCAAATATATATTTTCATATTTACCCCTAACAATATATGCTACATCTAATAATGTAACCCTTATAATTAAAAAAAAAAACTCAATAAAGTAAAGAATTTTCAATTTTTTTTAATGAACTTTATGAAAAATGACTGAAATATTCTATTTTCTACTATTCAAACTTTATCTTCTTTCTTCTTATGAACCCAAATGATTTCAGATTCCACCGAAACTCGTCAAGTCTTCTCCATATTTCTTCACTTTATTCAAGAAATGAGCAAACTTCCGGTGCATCTTTGAAAACTTCAAATTCCTCCTAACGTTACTTCTTTAAATATGTCATAAATCTTGTGTTTCCAATGATAGATTGTAAAATTTCTCATTCATTGCCTTTAATTCTCTCTAAAATTCTTTAATTTTTTCTCATTTGAGTTTCTAATTTTCATTTTTCAATTTGATTTCTTTTTTCTAGTAAGCGGTGAAATCATGATTAACTTAGGAATATCTAAAATGGGTAAATATGAAATACGGTCCAAATTGTTAAGGGCATATATAAAAATACACATTTGTAAAGGGAATATATATGATATTAGCATATTTGTTAGGGTATACGTGTTTAAAACCATTTCCATTAACACAACTCACAATGTTATACGTATTTCAAAAACACCACTTGAATTATTTGCTTTTAGTGTGAAATGGAGAATATTAAATTTAGTATAACCGTGCAGGAGTAAAGTGACCAAATACCGTTCTCACTTATAAGCCACAATATTATGGATGGATTTCGAGTCAGATTCGAATCAAGTTAGGTTAAAGGCAACTGCAAAGTTGGCATAAATTTAACCCAAACTCATCCACATTGTTGAGGTTGATCAAAGACGAAAGTGTTTGTTCATTTTACCCTTGTTTTGGAGATAGATTAAACTGGATATTTTCACCCTCCAATTAATAGCAAATAATTATTTGGAATTAACAAATTTGTGAATGACCTATGTAGAAAAAAAACCCTTCTGTACATGTTTTCCAGAAGAAATACTAAAAAAATCAACAATGCTACACCCACAACTTTTTCTTCCAACATTTTTCTTTACAATCTTGGGTGGGACAATAATGTTAGAGGTTTCTACCACATATTCTATAACTACTCTATAATAACTTCCGTTAGTAGTGTGTCACCTTACATTGCAAAGAAAAATATTGTAGAAAAAATTGTAGGTATAGCATTACTGTAAAAAAATATCCACACAAGCTCCTAAGAAATACTGAAACTCTATACAAATACTCCACAATTCATTACTTATATATTAGTTTATGTAACCACTTGAAAAGTGATCAGCTTGAGATTTGAGTATGGCATCATAAAAATTCTGACTAATGTGACTAATATTTGGAGAGAACTTCCTACGTAGAATGATCTATAAAGAATAAGATCACAACGACTGAAAAACTGTATTGGGAAATGAGTTTTTTTGATATTTCGGATAGAGCCAAACGGCTCCAGCCATCAATATATATATATATATATATATATATATATATATATATATATATATATATATATATAAACCAGTTGAGTTAACAAAATATATAGAAAGAGTTAACAAGCTGTAAAACAGAAGGGGAATTACAAAAATGAGTACAAAAAACGGATGAGTCGCACGCAAACAAGAGATCTGCGAGCTAAATGAAGAACAACTCCGAGGCGGGCGACGGAGCAAACAGCCAGAATAGCATCGCAACAAAAGGTGCTAAACACCATTCCGCATCAAATCGGAGGGAGGGCACCCACAAGGCTAACGTCCGCCAAGCAAGAGGAACAGCAACGATGAGGAATTACGATCCAGGAAAGACACAAACCTTGATGACATGCTCGAAAATTGTGTAATAGATCCAAAAGACAGAACCAAGACTCAAGAGGCAAACGGCCCCATACGAAGGCACTAAACACAACCTGCATAGACAAGAAAAGAGAGAAAACACAGAAAACCAGGCGCACCACTAAAAAGCTCAGGAAATAGTGTATGCAACCATTCACGTGTATACGAACACAGAATGCGAAGATAGGAGGAGAGAAGGCACACCACAAAACATCTTATGACGAGGCTAAATGAGAAGAAACAGACCCAACAGCACATGAAAACACAAACAGCACCGAAAAGACAATACACCAGCCTGCCAACTGAGAGGAGGACCGAAACAGAGCAAAACCTCAGCTGTGCCCAAGAAAAGGAGCCGACACCGAAGCTGTTTTCTTAGCTAAAATATGAGCACTCACGCAAATTTGCACGTTATTAAAGTGTTTCTTCTTGTATTTATGCTTAGCGGGGGGAGGATCGACCTCCACCAAAGGGAGCGAAATCACACTTAGGTCCGGCATGCTCGCCTCGACTTTGTTTAGGCAATAAAAGGGTAAGAGGAGACTGGAAGAAACTGAAGATGATATTGGAATGGAATTAGTAGGATAAGCATAACGGGAAAAGGAAGACTCGCCAAGAATTGGTTGATGAGCGTGCCCCTTCGCACTTCGAAACCAAAAATGACTAGACCCTAAGGATTTAAACAAAACAGACTACTTATCCAGACTCTTACTCAACGAATGCCTCACAGCTATAGTATGGGGACGAGGATGATAAGTACTGTAATACCCTGATTTTCATTTATAAATTTTTTTTTGTATTATTAATTTGTACGTATTATGCACGTGCAATTTTGCAGTATGAAATTTTTATAATTATTTTTCATTACATGGACAAATGAGTATATATATATATATATATATATATATATATATATATATATATATATATATATATATATATATATATTTCTATTATTTTTATCAAAGCCTATTTTTTAACAAACATAAGTATTCTTTTATTTTGAGCCCAATTTAATTTATTTTAAATGTAAGCTATTTTGGCCCATTAAATAAAAGCCCATGAGTTTATTTTCCTTTTTATTACAACTTGTAATGTATACAAATTTTTAGATTATTTTTATAATAAATAAAATGTACAACTTTTAAAATAGGAGACTATGGAGAACACGTGCATTACACGTGCACGTGTTTGTGCACCATTGATGGCTGGATATGGATTAGGAGGGAAAAGAGAGTGGAGTTTGTGGGAGGTGGTTTTTGTGATCATGGTTGGTTACTACAACTTTCCCTTGAATCCTAGCCCTTGTTTCTTAACTTCTAGATCAATCCTAGCCCTCTATTTGTCCCAAATTTTTTTATAAATACCCCCCCTTAGCCTAGTTATCCTTACACTCTTCATTATCCAAACCTATAGTGAAAGAATACAATTGTTAGTAGTAGATTGTTAGTAGGAAGTGAGAATAAAAGATTGAGAGATTGAGAGTTGGGTGTGCTTGCATTCAAGGAGGCCGGCTACATCCCAAGGAGCTCTTGGGTTGCACATCAAACAAGGAGGAGGAGCACTCGTTTGGCAAGCTCAATCTAGGAGGAGAAGGGCTCTTTCGTTTAGGAGGCGTTGTGTGATTTTCTCTCCAAATTAGGTGGGTGGTTTTTCTATACTTCTAATTTAGATACCATGTTAGAGTATTGAAATAATGATGCATGAAAGAAACTAATAAGAGTACATTTAATTCGAAAAAGGACTTGCTAGTTGATTAAATGAATGCTTGATAGATTGCGTGTTAACTTGTTATGAAACTTAATATTGTGTGTAAATTGCTTGTAGTTATGGAAATATTGAATTGAGATTGTTGATAATGTCAAAATTGAGTACGAAATACTAGTAGATGAAATTATTGTTTTATGTACTAAGTAGAATATCGTGATTTTGGTTCAAATGAATAAAATTTTCCTATGCATTTGGGTTTATGAAAGAGGGAAAAACAGGGAGTTATAGTTATAATGTGAATTTTTAATACCAATTTGTATTTTGAGAAATGTCAAAATTGAACTATGAAAGGAGTAGTATGGAAATTAAATTATTGTATGTGAAATGTGTATTTAATTACTGAAAATTTATTTTAAAAATACTGGGGTGTTATTTTAATTTAAAATATACATTCTGGAGATTTACATGGTTTTTTGGTGCAAGCAAAATGAAAATAAGAGTTTTTGAACATCGAAATGTTCTAATGAAACAAAGAACAGAATTATATAAAATTCAAGTTATAATTGTGACAACCTGAGCCTATAGCTCAAGTGGTCGGTGGGCTCTCTGACGCTACAGTAGCGCGGGCATGTGTCTTGAGGTTGCTGGTTCGATACCTTGTGGCCACCTTCTTTTATGCGCGTTTAAAAATTAACCCAACCCGAACAGAGAGTATATAACTTTTTGTCTCATTTTCATATCGCTGAGCACAGTCGGCCTAGTGGCTAGCTTGTGCGGCTGTCTTCTCTGAGGTTGCGGGTTCGATTCTGGTTATGGTCAGAATGTATTTTTTCAAAAAATGATTTTTTTTGGGTTTTCTTGATGTATAAAAATTCCGAAAAAAATACGGTTATTATTCTAAAATCAAATACAACTTATGAAAATTTATTGGGAGTTATTGGAATGAAACAAAGTGTATTTTGGAAGTAAAATTGTATTCGAAACTATGGTTTCTTACTCGTATAATTTCATAAAAATGTGTGATTTTACGGGGTGATTAAGATAAGTATCGAAAAGGAAAAATGATTGGAAAGAGAACATAACTGTGAATTCTTGTATGGATTATTTTGTTAAAAGAGTAGCATGACAATGGTAATATTATGAATATTCATTTGACTATATGCTTTCGTGATATGATTTTAATGTGGAAATAAATGTTGTTTATGGAATGCATGAGTTATAATTGAACTCCATGTATGATAATTGATTCATGAGAGGATTGGAAATAATGTAATTGGAAAAGAGAAATGTTCTTGAGTATGACAACTGAAACATGTGGATTTGTGAATTGAAATTGAAAATTAGGGTGTAGCCAAAACTCACACCGGCAATTGAAAGTAATGAGATATGACAATTGAAAGTGAAAAGACCAAGTTGGGTCATTGTGAAATGAAGGAAATAAGACCGGTATTGGTGAAAGGGCTGACTCTAAGAGATTGATTTTGTTCATGATTTCATTAAATTAAGAACTAGTACATAGTGAAGAGGTGATGAAAGTAAGAGAAAAACACAAGTTTGAGGACCTCGAGTCTACTCGTATAATTTCATAAAAATGTGTGATTTCACGGGGTGATTAAGATAAGTATCGAAAAGGAAAAATGATTGGAAAGAGAACATAACTGTGAATTCTTGTATGGATTATTTTGTTAAAAGAGTAGCATGACATTGGTGATATTATGAATATTCATTTGACTAGATACTTTCGTGATATGATTTTAATGTGGAAATAAATGTTGTTTATGGAATGCATGAGTTATAATTGAACTCCATGTATGATAATTGATTCATGAAAGGATTGGAAATAATGTAATTGGAAAAGAGAAATGTTCTTGAGTATGACAACTCAAACATGTGGATTTGTAAATTGAAATTGAAAATTAGGGTGTAGCCAAAACTCACACCGGCAGTTGAAAGTAATGAGATATGACAATTGAAAGTGAAAAGACCAAGTTGGGTCATTGTGAAATGAAAGAAATAAGACCGGTATTAGTGAGAGGGCTGACTCTAAGAGATTGATTTTGTTCATGATTTCATTAAATTAAGAATTAGTACATAGTGAAGAGGTGAAGAAAGTGAGAGAAAAACACAAGTATGAGGGCCTCGAGTCTACGATGTGGGTGTCATTCACAGTTTGTCTTCACGATGCGTTGTGACATGACGTAGGCACTACTCCAGAATTATCGGGATCTTGGTGATGCTTGTGGGGTGTTTGGTGACTGCGAGAGGATCGTGTGCCATGAAGGAGGCTGAATTGTCCATAGGTTGTCTTCACGATGCGTCGTGACATGACGTGAGATTCCCCTCCAGTTTTTCTGTACATGAGCTCGTACTCATAGATCATCTAGGATACTTACCGTAGTTACAGTAGCAGATTAAGTCATGACGAGGGATTGAACCCTACAAGATGAAGAACGATTAAGAGGCTTGCCCTCGGACCTATGTAGTATGGAATGCATAGAATCCGAACAAGTGCGCATTAGTGTCATATAATATAAACAACTGCATTAAGGACTAAGTGCACAATCACAACACGACATCAATAGGATATTCCCCTTAGTTGAATGTGAACAAGTTTGTGTTTGTTAAGCATGGAAAAATCAATTGTACTATTTCCGGCATAGAGAGGATGGCCGTGTATAATATTCGTCGACTGAATAAACTGACGTACCCACAGTTTTGTATGCAGGATAAATGACATGATAAAGATTAAAGGAGAACTGATGCTTAGAGATTATTCAAATGTTGTTATAATTTCATTTATATAAATATTGTAATTTTGCTTCCGCTGTAAAATGTAAAGTGTAAAGATTCATTGTAACTCTGATGTAAAGTAAAAAGTTTTAAATTCCTTGTAAAATTGTACGAAAGAAGTGTAAAGATCCTGTGGAATCTCGAATTCAGTTGTATTTAGAATTCGGGGTGTTATAGAGTGGTATCAGAGCCACGCTTCGCAAACAGTACAAGTTTATAAGGAACGACACCCTAGAAGTGGACATTAGAGTGTGTGTTGAGTCTAGAGATTTAAATGTAAGTCACTTACATTTGTGTTGCTCTATGATTTATGCTTCTCTCCCCCTTTTTCTAAGATGGCTGATCACTTCGACCCTGCTGGAGACGACAATTGGCATATCATTAAGGAAGAATACTATCCTGGACAAGCAGATTCCGAGGAAGAATACTACCTAGGACAAGCAGACTCCGACGGAGAGGAATGGCCTGAGTCCCGAGAGATCACTCCACCTCCGGATTCATCTGATAATTCTTCTGACGAAGAAGAACCAGTTCCGAGTAGTCTTGTGATGTCTCTTAGGAGGCAGGTAGAAACTCTGCGGGAGAGAGTTGGACTATTGGAGGCTCAGTTGGCGAAGCGCAAGGATGATTTTGCAGTTCTCAGTCATCGTGCATGAGAACTCGAGAAGAGGAAAAACATGACTGATGTACTGAAGGAGGAAGTGGAAGAACTACGGGGAGAACTTCGTGAAGCCAAAAGGAACCGTAGGAGTTAGACCATTGTATCATCTACTGCTTTCATTTTGATGTCAGAAATGTTTTAAATTCGAATGTATAAAGTTTGAAATTCAATTAAATGGAAATGTTGACATAGAAGTTCATTTTTATACTTCGAATTTAATGGATCTTTTGCATCAGAATATGGCTGGAAGACGAGCTCGAAATGATGAAGGTCTGGACTTGGAAACGGAGCTAGCGAGGGTCTATCATACACTCAATGTCGTTTCCATGAATCAGAATCAGGGAAGGGTGCCTACGAATCCGGTACCCGAAGCAATCAAACTCGTAGAATCATTTAAACGAATAAAACCACCAGTGTTTGAAGGGAAGTCAGACCCTGATACGGCTGACAATTGGATCAGGCAGGTAGAGACTATCTTCGAAGTTTTGGAAACTCCGGAAGGCAGCAAGGTGAAGTTGGCGGCTCTGCAATTCGAGAAGGATGCAGCTGTGTGGTGGCAGTCGATGAAGCGGACGATGGGAGGCTTGGTTCTTGGCTGGGAGGAATTTTTGGAGGAATTCCGCAGTCATTACTTTCCTTCAGACGTCCAGGAGAAGAAGGCCATGGAGTTTCTGTCGCTGCAACAATGTGGCATGTCAGTTAGGGAGTATGAGACCAAATTTACTCAGCTCTCAAGGTATGCTCCCGAATTGGTGATGGATGAGGCAAAGAATGCTCATAAGTTCGAGCATGGGTTGAGGCCGAGCCTAAGATCCAGGATGATACCCCTCGGTATCAGGAGGGTTGACAAGCTGGTCAAACGCGCGGCAGCCACGGAAGCAGACATGGAGCAGTTTCATGTTACAAGTACCCAACCGAGGAAAGGAAACAATTTTCGTGAAAACTGGGCGATCCTTAATCAGACCAGCAAAATTAGGATACTGAGTAATAGCTAGCGAAGCACCATGAGCAGTGGAAGAAATAGTGTGGTTTGCAGATGGATAAGGAACCACTACCGGGGAGTCAAAATTCTTTTCAGACTCAAAACTACTCTTCCTCGCGAAACATGCGAAAAGCTTGCGCTTAAAGAGGGGATAGATAAGTAAGGAGCAGCGTTTGGCCGGTAAGGATTTAGCCAAAACAAAAAGCTTATCCAAACTCCTAAACAACGTAGGCATCACAGCTTTAGATTGGGGACGAGCCTGATAAGAACCCAAACGAGGAAAGGAAATGAGTTTCGTATAAACCGTTCGATCCTTAAACAGATTAGCAATATTAGGAATCTGAAGCGTGACAAGGGAGTCACCATAAGCATTGGAAGAAGTAGTTGAGTTCTTAAATGGATAAGGAACAGCTGCAGAAGAGCCAAAATCCTTTCCCGACTCAAAACTAACCTTTCTCTCCAAGCATGCATTAAGCTTGCACTTTAAGAGCAGATAGTTAAGAAAGGAGAGAAGTTTGTTCGGTAAGGGTTTGCCTCTGGGTAATCCCAGGAGTTTTTGTAGGGAAAAGCATCGCCTGCGCGAGTAACCAAGCTTATCACAGAAGATGCACTTCATTTTAATCACGCACCCTCGTTTAAAATGCAGAGAAAAGAGGCACCTGAAACAAACCAGGTGCGGGTCGGACCTACAAGAGGAATGGAGAATAGGGAATATGGGAGAGCAACGAGAGCGACCAATTTTAAAGGGCCTATTTTTTTTAACGACCTCAACCCAAGACGGGCATAAAGAAGCCATGGCCCAAAACCAGAAAAGGGAGAGAGCTAGAGGATACCCGAGCAGGATTGTGGAAACTGATACTGAGAAGATCAGTTACTGCAGAAAAGGCTAGAACAATGAGGATAACGGATCGCTACCGATCCAGGCTAAAACACCAATGCAACGCAATGCAAAGGATAAACCCAAAATCAAGCACCAGGGGATTGAAAAGATCCAAGCCACAACGAATCTGAACTAAAGATGTTCAGAATGAGAAGTTAAGAAGAAGCCGCAACACACAAAAGCTCTAAAAAACAAGCCCACCACAGGGGGATCCAAACAGCAATGCAGGACTCAGTGGGACAAAAATTACCATCGATCCAAAAGGCCTCAACTCTCCTCCACGGTTGGTGGAGGAAACGAGAACAAACCCAAAGCTCACCCCGAGCAAACCACCCCCAAACCAGGGTACAAAACTGCCCAACCCAAAAAACTCACCCAAACTTACAGCGCAAGAGGAGCAGCTGCGCTGAGGCACCGACTACTCTGAGCGCAAAACTGAGCAAGACAGGCGTCACCGACCAAAACTACTGAAGCTATAAGCCAGCACCGCCGGGACCCGAAGCACTCCAGAAGAACCAAAAATGCTGACGAAGGAGATCACCTGAGCAACGACCGCCGGCTTGAAGGGGAGTGAAAACCCTTCCTATCCAGCAAGAAGGGAAACCAAGAAAATTGAGATGGGTTTGGAGAGGCTAGGGAGGTCTCAAAATTAAACGAAGAAAGTAGAGGAGGAGAAGGCAATGGGGCGGATCGAACGATGAGAAGGAGTTGGTTTGAAATATTGCCTGTAAGATACCAGAGCTAAACTTCCTCCCTCTTCCGTGACTCCTGAACACGCCTGAAGGGAAGCAAAAACCCCTCCGAGCCAGTAATACGGGAAAACGAAAAAAACTGAGATGGGTTTGGAGAGGATTGAGTATTGGGAAATGAGTTAAACTGAAGTTTTGGAGAGTGAATTTTAAAACTTTAGTTTTATCTACTTTACTGTTTGGGAGTCTACTTTAAAGTTGAGACATTTTTACTCTTTTCAGCACCTAATTTTTTCTAAACTTTGTAGCCTAAGAATTTGAGTTATGATTAACCTTTTGAGCGAAATTAGTGATGTGATAAGTAATAATTAAAGTTTACAAACCTCTACCTCTACCTTCACTTATAAACTTTAGTTAACCCAACTGATATGGGTTAGATGACGTGGTCTGTAACGCCCCGAATCCCAAATACACTGAATTCGAGATGTTCTACAGGATCTTTTCACTTTCTTTAGCACAATTTTACAGGGAAATTAAAACTTTTCATCATACATCAGAGATTACATCATAATTACATCTTTCTTTTGCACAGCGGAAGTAAAATACAACAATTAAATGCAAGTACAACAGCTTGATATAATCTTTAAGCATCCAAATCCTCTTTAATCTTTAGCATAACATTCACCTGCATGTCAGACTGTGGGTACGTCAGTTTATTCAACCGACGATCATTATACACGGTCATCCTCTCTATGCCGGAAATAGTATAACTTAACATTTCATATTTAGCAACCACAAACTTGTCACATTTTAGACTAAAGGGACTACCCTATTGATGTCGTGTTGTGATTGTGCACTTAGTCCTTAATGCAGTTAATTATGTTACATGACACTAATGCACACTTGTTCGAATTCTATGCATCCCATACTACATAGGTCCGAGGGCAAGCCCTTATTCGTTCTTCATCTTTATAGGGTTCAATCCCCCGTTATGATCTAATCTACTACTGTAATTACGGTAAGTATCCTAGATGTTATCTGACCTACGAACTCATGTTTAGGCACTCTGGAGTAGTATCCTCACCCAGACGCATCATGGGAATTCCTGGGATACGCTCTCACCATAAACATGACACCACCCGTAGTCTTCAAACATCCCACGAGCGTCGCCACTGGGACGGTACTCTGGAACAGTATCCTCACCCAGACTCGTCATGGGAATTCCTGGGATACGCTCTCGCCGCTACCCAGGGCCCTCATACTCAGTGTTTTTCTCTTACTTTCATCACGTCTTCACTATGCACTAGTCCTTAGTTTTATTAAAAATCATGAACAAAATTAATCTCTAGAGTTAGCCTCTCCATCAACCGGACTTATTCATTCATTTCATCACGACCAACCTTGGTCTAATTTCATTTTATTTCATTTCTCGGTGCCGGGGAGACTTAGCTACTCTATTTCAAATTTCATTTCACAATCTTTAACTCATAACAACTTCCATGTCACATTTTCATACTCTTTCTTATTCATGATTACACTTTGTTCACAAGTCCATAGTGAATACTTATAACTCATAAAAATTCATATTCATGGCCAACAATTTCTTTTTCTTTCATCAACATGATTTCTAAATTCCATAATCATACAATGGACTCATGCATTTCATAATTAAACACTCATACTTCATATTTTACACAATATCCTCAAGTGAGAATTAATAACATCATGTCACACCACAAAATTCTTTTTGTCAATTACTTTCTAATAAATCCATTTCAATATCTCTTTATAAACTGAAAATTTCCATAAGTATGTGTCTTAGAACCATAGCTTTAATTATACCATTTGTTCACAAACTACATTATATTTTCTTCAAATAATACCCAGCCCAATCCCATAAAATTCCTTGTATTTTTATGAAAATTACCATATTTTTCTCACATTTTTTGGACATCGCAATCTCACAAAAAAAAATATTTTTTTATAAAGTGCTAAAGGGAGGAATCGAACCCAGCACGGTAGAGAAAGAGCCCAGAGCACCCGCCAACAGGCCAACATGTGCTAGCGGTTAGTAAAGGGCGAAATGGGTGTATGTGCTATCAGTTCGCAGTTATATATACATATATACACAGTTGGTAAAAAGATGGTGAAGGCCGGGTTTCGAACCGCACCGCTCAGAGAACCCAAACGCAGTCAAAGACCGCCTGAGCCACTGGCTCAGGTTGTCACAGTACTAAGTTAAAATCTACATGTTTCATATTCGCACTGTTTTAGAAAACAACTCGATGTTCAAATCAATTTGGTTCATATTGCCTTTATACAAATCACTGAAAAATTCCAGATTTAATCTCAATTGACTGATCTTCATAACAGTAAGTATACAATAATTTTTTTTGTACTAAAAACATAATTTTTCCACCCAAACTAATAATTTGTTCATTAAGATTACCATATCTTTTATTTTCGACATTGAAAAATCAATTGGTCTTCTAATCTCTTTTATTCCCAAGTTTCCTATGATAACTTACTGTTTATTAATCTATATTCACATCACATACATCTTTGGATTTTCCCATACTCATGTTAGCAAAAGGATTCATGTAGCACATGAATAGGTAAAACTCCAAAAATACTAAGTTTTGGGTATTTCTATTTTGATGACAACAAGCAATTTCATTGGTTCATTTATGCCACTTCTATTCATGAATTTAACATACTCATCACTCAAGCATTCAATATACTTTCTATTCAAATTTCATAGTGTGTCATTATCTTAATCAATTGTCATGTTTCAACCATACAATTTACAAGCAATTAATGGAGATTTTCACACATCATACTAGCCATATTCCATCATTGTTCAATTAAACTAACAATCATAGAAAGTGCTACATATAGTTTAATTTCATGCTAGAATTTCACATACAAAATTTAATCACATCATTCCAATCCATTCATATACTAACTTTTTAATTATAGTGGACTCTTATTAGTATTTTCCATGTATAGTGTTGACAATAAAACTAGCATGAATCCTACATTTAGAAATATGAAATATTTTACCCACCTTAATGGAGAGAAACACAAAAAGGCAACAAGTCCTAGTAGATGAGAACACCTCCTCCTAGCCAAAAGAGAGCACCACTCCAAGCTTCCAAGTCAATGCCGAAAGCTTCTCAAGTCCTAGCCGAATGCTTCCCTTCCTTGATACCGGCCACTCCAAGCAACCAAAAGAAACCACACACTCTCTTATCTTTTATAACTCACACAATTGTAATACTATAGCTTTAGAAATTATACTTTGCATATGAAAAATTAGCCATGAGAAGGGGGGTATTTATACTCAAAGATGAGTGAAATGGAGGGCCAAGATTGTCTTGGTGGTTGTAAAATGAAGGGCTTAGATCAAGGTAGGAGTTAGAAGAACTACCCACCTCCTTGAAACTACCCCCATGTTCTCCACACCCAAAATCCAAATTTCCCTCCAAAAGAATGCTACCCGGCCACAAAATGAAGTGTGCAATGCACGTGTACGTGTAGTGCACGTGCATGCAACTAGGCCAAATTTGTACATTCTAAAATTGTATAAAAATAGATTTGTTAAAAAAAGTCTTCTACATGACAAGTTTAATTAAAATAACTTAATTCATGGGCTTTCTTTGGGCCAAAATAATTTTATAAAAAAAATAATTAAAATAAAAATGCTTTTGGGCTTTTTAAGAAAAAAGCTTTTTAATTAAATCAAATAAGGCTTTTAAAGAAGGCTTTTTGGACTAAAATAATTTGAGAAAAATATATTAAATAATTATACACATTATGATAAAATAATTCAAACAAAATATTGCACGTGCACAACACGTGCAAAATAAATAATTTTTCATTAATTGAAAAATCAGGGTATTACATGGTCCCTCCTGGGCCATCAGATCTCCTCAAATCCCGCTTTTCTTGATCATCAGGTCAACAGAAGTCCAACGGGCCCCTACCGCCTCAGGCCCACAGGCAAACAGGTCCGACCCGGCCTGCTAAGGTCCCAGACATGTTTGCCTCTGCCTATATATACCAGACCCCCTCCTCACTGCAGAAGGTAATCAATGTCTCCCCACCTGAACCCTAGCTGCTCAGTCTCTTTCTCAGTGACTGACTAGATCGTCGGAGGGCCTGTCGCCGAGACTTCTCCCGGTATTTCTAGGCAATGTGTAGGTACAGAAGACTGAGTCGGTTCGAACTACTGGACCTGAGCCGAGCTGTCGGATCTGAGCCGAGCATCCGATCTCTACCTCTCTGTTTCTACTTCAGAGCCGAGACACCTGCCTCTACCTTTCGGCTCCTATCCTTGAGCCGCACCCGCTCCCCGGGGTCGGATCGACGCCAGTACTACAGTTTTCATTTCACAAATTACAAGAACTCACACCTACTACCCCCACACCCCAAAAACAAATAGCATCAGGTTGACGCCAACTATGGGAACCTTCTCTTAGTACTGTTGCCAGGCCGAGCCCTGTCAGGGATGTCACCTCGCGTCTGAGCTCCTCCATGGCTCCCAAAGCCAGAAGGGCCGTCACCTCGGCAAGACATCCAGACCCTCCACATCCCAGCCGTGCGGATGCCCAGGGTTCCAACCAACCTCGGGTAAACGGTGCGGCCAGACCTTCAAATGCGACCGATCTACGCCGCGTCATCTCAGATCGGCAGGCCAGCCGGACTAGGGGAGAGGCCACTTCCAAATCAGTCTCGAACCATCACCGACGGCCGTCCCAGGTGCGCGATCCAGAACACAGCCGCTTGCCCTGTAGACCTGTGGGGCAAGCCCCCGTCACAAGGGTCAAGTTCCAAAATTTTCGGGATGAGATCATCCAAGCCATCCGAGGCAGGCAGACCACCGAGGTCAGCAATAGCTCCGACCCATGGTCAGGAACATGAGGCGGCGAATCCTGCTAATCGGTCTGCCCCCAGGAACTGGTAGACATCGTCCTTCATCGTTTGGAGCAGATGGAGAACCGCCTCGCCCATCTCGGCAAGGGCAGATCAGTACCGGGTCGTGGTCATTGGCAGACTGGACTCCCTTTCTTCCCTCAAATCCTAGAAGCCGAGATCGCTCGGAATTTCAGGCCTCCTCAGTTCGAGACCTACAATGGCGAGGGTGATCCCGCTGATCACATGAAGGGATTTAAGACCCTCATGATGATTCACAGCGCTGCGGATCCCCTCCTCTGCCGTGCCTTCCCTGCTACCCTTCGAGGCCCAGCTAGGGAATGGTTCTCCAAACTTACCCCCGGCTCGGTCTTCTCTTTCGAGCAACTAGAGGCGAGTTTCCTAGCCCACTTCATGACCAGCATGAAGGTCAAGAAGACGAGCTCTTCCCTTCTGGACCTCAAACAGAAGGATGGGGAATCCCTCCGTGAGTTCGTGTGAAGATTCACCACCGAGGCGAGGTCAGTTTCCTCCCTCGATGCAGGGGTCGCCTCCGCAGCCTTCCGACACAATGTCCGCCACGGCCAACTCAAGGCTTCCTTAGCCAAGAAGCCACCCGGGGACTTCCACGACCTACTCAATAGGGTCGAGAAATATATTCGAGCCAAGGAGGCCCTCAATCCCGAGGGTGCCAAAGAAGCCACTGCTAAGGGGAAGCGTAAGGTCGATGATGCTGAGCCCTTCAAGAGACCCGTGAAAGAAATGGCTGGTCTCAAGATGGTCCCCCTGGTACCCCGATTCGAGAGATATACGCCCCTAACTCAGAACGTCTCGACAATCTTGATGGAGATCGAGGATAAAGGGATCATCCGATTCTCTCCTCGACCGAGCAACAACGGCAAGAAATGAGACCAAAGGTTCTACTGTCACTTCCACCGAGACACCGGGCACATTACCGATCATTGCCGAGCCCTTAAAGACGAAATCGAAGGCATCATCCAATGAAGGAGCCTGAGGGAGTTCGCCCGGGCTAATCCCAAAGACCGGAGAAAGCCGAGGAGCCCGAGGCCTTTGCCTCCTCCCTGGACCACCAGCCGGCGGCCCGAGTGGGACCCCGAACCCAAGGAGACAGGGGGACTGGCTATCCTGCACTGCGTCTAGGGGTGGAAAACTATCATCTGAACCGACCAATCCGAACCAATCCAACCCGAACCATTTTTTTTTTAACCGAACCAATTGGGGGTTTGGGTTGGTCCGGTTCTTAATCTTCAAAAATCAACTGGACCGATTCGGTTGTTGGATGACGCTTTCAAATAATCGATGAGACCGAACCGACCGTACCTCTATGCATATGTCCTAAAAAATATAATTCTCCTTCAATTTCTTGAATATACAAATAGTCATTTCGCATTTTCTTGGAGATACAAACAGTTTTTTTAATTTTATTTAATACAAACCGAGCAGTTGTTCTACTAATATTTTGATTCTCCATAATCCTGTGTGTTATTTTGTTGAGAAAGGCTTGATTTACAGTGTGGCCCAGCTTAATAGAATCATGAAGTTGATGTAACATTTAGTAGATACTTTAATCAAGTCAAACAGAAATTGTTTTCTAAATTTTTTTTATTGTACTCGAAATTCAATTAGCTATGACTATTGATATTTCTTTCATGATAATAAACTAAGATTACAGAAGTATGCAAGTGAAAAAGTAGTTTATCTCACCCATTTAAACGTCATCATCTCAAACAATTAATGTAAAATTTATTAATAACTTGTGGTTTTATGAATCTTCATTTTAAATTCATTTCTGAATAACAAATAACAGGTTGTTTCTTAAGTTTGATTGACGTTGATCTTTTAAATTTCAACAAAATTATGAATGATGTTGAAGGTAAAAAATAACATGCCAAACCGACCATCCAATCCAATCCAAACCGAGCTTAATCGGCTTAGATGGAAACCGATCCAATTAAGGTTCGGATTGGTTGTGGATGAAAAAAATTAAAAAATCGATTTTCTTTGGATCGGTGGTGGATGATCCATATTAGGTCGGATACCGACCAATGCCCATCCCTAATGCATACTATCCATATGTTATAATGCCATTAATACCATTCAACTTTCAAATTAATTCAAAAATGCCATCCTGCCTTTTAATTTGACCAAACAGCAACCTTTTAACTTTTCAACATATATATATACTATGTATATATATATATATTTTGAAAACTATGGGGTGTTACACCCCCGCAAAATAAAAAGATTTATTTTGCATTACTAAATAATATTATGTTGGTAAAGTTGACTACTTTGATTATTTTCTTGAAATTGTAATTTTGCACGTGCAATACACGTGCAAAGTTAGGAATTTTGAATTCTTAAAATTTATGTCTAATTATTGATTTTTCTCATTTATTTATGATATTTTAATTTTTTAGATTTATTTGAATTTATTTGACTATTTCACAAATTTGTCGATTTTACACGTGCAAAACACGTGTGAACATTTTTGGTGCAAATATACAATATTAAATTTTTATTAAATTCTCCTACTTATAATTGAGTCTATCCTAAATTTTGGGATTTTTCTGAATAAAGAAACTATTTTTATAAATACCTCAAAAGAGAGGGGCTTTTATGTAAAAAGCCGTTTGGATCTCAAACATATAATGAAAATTCATTTTTACTAGTTTTTGGGCTTTCCATGGTCATCATTAAAAATAAAATCTATTAAAGTTTTATTTAGAGTTGATTTGGTAAAGATTTAAACAAATATGGTGTTTTTGCAAATATGGAATTTATGTTGGATCTTATGCAAATATTTTCTTGGAAAGTAAAAGTCAAAAATTTTAATTGGAAAATCTAATGTGTATTAATATATATTATTTCTGATTTTTATGGATTTTTATGAATATTTTATGATATATTTGCAAATATTACAAAAAGAGGGACTTTTGTGCAAATTACCACTTTTAGTACAAATCCGAAATTTTTATTTTTCTGGGCTTTGCTGGATGGCTGGAAAACTCAGCAGTAAAAGGATTTGATTTGATTTTAATTTATTTAACTTATTTAACTACTTTATTAAAGAACGGTATATATATATAAAGTATAATTTGTTAGGGGATGTTTCCATAAACTTGTAAAACCCTAAAAAAAGTCCAGATTTCGGCCTATAACGGATCCCTACAGCCGTTCCTCTCCTCTACAAAATTAAAATATATTTTTACTATTAATTTCATGGAATTTCGAAGCGATAAACCTGGATTTTGCAAAAGGACCTTTTCTCATTCTTTATCAATTCGATTGATTTCTTCATTGAGGTGATTGACTTGTGTTTGTTTTCTTATTGTTCTAAGCATGTTGTATGTGATGATTTATCTATTAGAAAGCATGTTAGATGATTGTATGACAATATAATAAATTCTTATGAGTAGATGAATTAAAAATCGAATCTTTTCATGAGACTACACTATTGATGATTGAAACCCTAATTTAATGACTTGAGATTGTTAAAGAACCTAATAGAAATCACGAGTAGGATGTCTTCAATCAAATTGTCTTTATTGTGATGATTTAATCATAGTTGCCTCACGACATATATGACATGATTTAAGCTAGGATTGACCACATCTTATTGCATGTAAACGTGTTGTTCATATGATTTCTTGTGCCCGTTCGTGTTATTCGTGATAGACTTGCCTTGGGCTTGTGAAATACCCTATACCGTGTTGCTTGGACATCTTGTACACCATATTTCGTGTTTGGTTGTATTAGGAACGAGTTTCATATGTTGTATGTTGATTTGTTGTTAAGAGAAAAATTTGTATTTTGTTAGTGATCAATTTTGATTGCTATTTTAGACCATATTAAGGTCAGTATCTTAACTTCAGTATTAAACATGATTTTTAGAGAAATCCGTATTCTTTTCAAACTCTCTAACCTTGATCGATTTCATTTTCGTATGTGTGAGATATGATTGTTTTACTACAGAGGTGTATTTCATTTTCAGATTTCGTTCTTTGATGATTTTGATGAGTAAAATATTTTGATACTAGTGCTAAGCATATTAATTTGATCTAAAATTTTGCACAGTATTTCTATATCTATTTAGGTATTACCCAGAATTTTTTTTGGATTTTATTAATGAGTTTTATATACTGTTTTATGCTTGTTTATAAAGACTATACTTGCTGAATTTTGTTCGCTGTTCTGTAAATATTTGTATTTTCACCCTAATTTCTTTTCCTGTATGAAAAATATTTATGAAATATGAAAGTTAGATTATTTTGTCTATTTTTATCTCCCTTTGGCAGATTTGGATTTCGTTTCACGGTTTGCGAGATATTACGTTTTCGTACAGCAGTGTTGGGAATTCCAGATTTGCCAAACTATCGTTTCTTGATATTTACCGATTTTTGTTGGCTAAACTAGTCTTACTGGAAAATTATAAAACTTTATATTCTGATACTAGACATATAGGAGAATACCTCATATTTTTCCTGGATTTATTTGAGGTGTTTTGATGCTGTTTTCCTGACTTTGAATTCGGTTTACTAATTTCTGGCTAAACGTATTTTCTGTTTCAAATCAGTTTTGAGTTATGATTTTGTGAAATACTATATGACTTATATGTATCCGCTGGATTCAGTTGGAAGTCTATTTTCTAGACTTTTCGATGGATTCAGATTTGCATTTTTTTAACAATGGGAATGAATGAATTTCTTTGAGTAAGTTAACAATGAAATGAAGTGATTAAAAATGAAAAATTTTGTGTTGATGGTTGAGTTGTGAATATCTAGAAGTTAAGTGGGATTCCTGTGAACCGGGAGATGAGATTTTGTGGATTTAGACCAGAGGGGTCTTGGGTTATTTTGTGGAATTAAGTCAGGCAGGATACACTAACTCTAGAGAGAAGGAATTTTGTGTTCTTTTAATAATAACCAATTTAAGGACAGACACTAGTGGAGATGTGATGGAACTTGGGAAATGTAAGTATATGCTCTTGGTTTTGTTGGTCCAACGGATGCGTTTTAGGACTGTTTGTTGTTCTGTCTCGAGAGGACATTTGTATGTTCGCGTGTCGAGGGTCTGCAGGCCTATTCACGGAGCATGCAGAGTGCATTCGCATGTCGAGGATCGACGGGCCTATTCACGGAATGTACCTGGTGTATCTGCACGTCGAGGGCCTCGCAAGCCTATTCGTGGGGTACACGGCAGGGAGGTAATTCTCCGGTTTTTTAGCTATTCTTACATGATGCTTGCGCGTTGAGGGCTGTGGTGCCTATTCGCGGAGTATTGTGGATCTTGTTTCCATCACTGTAGTAGGATTAGTTGCATAACGAGGGACCTAACCCTATAAAGTGGAGAACGATAAGGGCTTGCACCGGACCTATGTAGTATAGAATGCATAGAATCCGACAAGTATGCATTAGAGAATTAGTATATAGCATTGTGTTTTCTTGACTTGGTTTATATGCATAATGATTTCTGCTTTCTTACACCTAACACTTAGTCAAGATTCACTTGATGCTTTCAAGTGTTACTTATTACTATCTTATATTCCTTGATGTTTTCATGTTTTATTTAATACTATTTCATACTTCATTCATTAACACAGTTAATACATATTGTTTATGTTCTATGCCTGATGTTTTATTTATGTTGCTTTTCTTTTGATGTCACTCATACCGTTCTGGCTGATCCCTGTAGTTTTGGGGGTTAGGATTATCTCTAGCCTTATGTTTTACAGGTAGGTGCCTAAAGCTTAGGATTTGGATGCATGGGGTAGAATTGATGTATGGCTTATGTAAATTGTAAAAGAATGTGTTGTAAAAGAAAGAAATTGTAATTCAAGGTATTTAATTTTCCGCTATGCTTTGTAAACAATTGATGTAATAAAAAGTTTTAAATTTTCCTATATTTGGTTTCTATGTTTATGATTACATTGAAGTTGATTCTGAAATTGTGCCACGTATTTCTGAGATATTATATTGGAAATTCGGGGCGCTACAGAAATAGTTTTAGAAATTTTCGTGTATATTTGAGATATTAAAAATGGAATTGAGATAGAAAAATGAATTATTTGACTTCAAATTTATTATTTGAGAATATGACTTTCATTTTGTGAAAAAGAATAAAATATTGTTGTGTGAAGTGATTTTCTCTTGAAGAGATTATACTCCTATTCTTGTTTAAAAAATATTTTGATGTAGTTGAGACATATTACCTGAGCTTAAATTGTTTAATGAGATTTCAAGTAATGGTTTTTTGTTATTGCTTTTAAAAGATTATGAATGAATAAATGGATCACGAATAGTGTCAAGATAAGACATTGATCACTTTGTGAATAAGTTGAAGATGAGAATATTTAAGTTTGATACATGATTATTGAAGGGTATAAGTACCCATGGATTCTTGTACACGAAAAGTTGTGATTTAGAGTTAGTGAGACCTCGAGTACCGGCACTATTGAATTAAAGGATTTGAGATATATTTTGAGATATGGTCGTTGAGCTATCTCGTATTTGTGATTGCCGGTGGGGGGTAAAACTAACTCTAGGTATGATAAATTATTCATGTCTTGAACTTAAGAAACTAGGCACTTAAGAGAAAATGTAGTAAACCTGGGCAAGAGTAAGTGGAGCACTCTATATAGTCGGGCGGTGTACTCTGGGACTATAGACCCAGTTGGGCGGTGTACTCCGGGACTGAAGTTGCTTCGATGGAGACGAATTTTTATTTTAAATCCGGGAGTATGCATAGTCGAGCAGATAGTTTGTCGTACTACAAATATATACGTATACCGGAGCTAGAGGGGCACTTGCAGGGTATTCGTATGATGAGGAGTCTGTATAACAGTCGGGCAATGTACTCTGAGACTGGGATCTGTACTCGTGGAATATCTAAACCTTGTTCTTATTACTGAGTAGTTTTCATGGCAAGGGATCAAACCCTTATAATGTGGAGTACGTAGGTGCTTGCCCTCGGACCTATGTAGAATTGGATGCATAGAATCCGAACAAGTATGCATAAGTGTCATCTTAGTATAAAATATCTGAATTAGGCATTAAAGCATCGCATACACTTACATGTTTAGTGTAGTCACATTTTACACTTTATTTGCATTCAAATTTGTGGTTTGTTAAAGTATTGAGATCGTTATATGTACGGCATAGAGAGGATGGCCAAGTATAACATTTTCATCAGTTGTAAATAACTGACGTGCCCACAACTTATTATGCAGGAATTGGACTTTTCCAAGAAGAAGTAAAGTCGTTATGATGCAGTTGATTTATTACAAGTTAAAGATGTTGCAAGTTATATATTATTTTCATTGTTGTACTTCATCTTATCTTCCGCTGTGTAAATAATTTTAAAGAACTCTGATGTATGATGAAAAGTTTAAATTTCTTTGTAAAATTGTACGAAGTAAAGTGTAAAGATCCTGTGGAATCTCGAATTCGGTCTTATTTGGAATTCGGGGCGTTACAGATAGTATTGGAGCCACGCTTCATAAGTTGTACAAATTTTAAAGGAACGACACCCTAGAGTGGACATTAGAGTGTGAGTTTCAACTTATAGAGATTTAAACTTATGTTTGTGTTGCTCTATGAGATGACATTTTCTCCTCCTTTTCCCTATAAGATGGCCAATCAGCATGATCCCCAGAATGAGGCACATTGGTTTGTTCCCTTCGAGGATGAAGAGGAAGAGCCAATGGAAGAAGAAGAAGACCCAGAAGAGGAAGAAGAAGTCCCAGCAGAGATAGAAGAGGAATTCCCCGAGTCCAGGGATTACTCCACCTCCGCCTGATTTCCCCAAAGAATCCTCAGACGAAGAACTCGTTCCAGATGACCAAGATGATATTGTTGTTTCTCTTCATAGAGAATTGGATACTCAAAAGTGAAGAGTTAACCACTTGGAATCGCAACAGGCAGAAGACAAAGAGGGCATTCAGGAGCTGAGTTTTCAAGTGTGCAAACTCGAGAAGGTTTAGCACGTGAATGATCGACACTTTGCCAAGTTAGATCACCTCACTCACTGGGACAAACAGGAGCGAAAACAGAGCTTTAAGATATGAGGAAGGAAATTCAGGAACTACAGGAAGATCTCAGAGAAGCCAAAAGAAACCATAGAATCTATGATGTCTTTTGTAATGGATGTATTGAAGCAAAGTTTTTCTTTCTGAATGTAAAAAGTTTAATTTCGGAATGAATAAATTTTGTTGAAGCGATGTTATTTGTGTTATTAATGAAGATTAATGATGAATTTTATGACTCAGAAATGGCATAAAGGAACAGGGACGACGAAGTGAATATCGGTGAAAATGGGCTAGATTTGGAGACCGAACTATCTTGAGTATATCAGACCTTAAATGCTTTTGCTGTCAACATCGCTGGGAATGCTGGGCCAGGGCCAGCTGTGCATGTTCCCGAAGTAATCAGGCTAATTGAATCGTTCAAACGGATGAAGCCACCGTGTTTGAAGGCCAGACAAATCCAGATGCTGTTGTTGACTGGATTAGGCAGATCGAATCAGTTTTTTAAGTGCTATAGACCCCAGAGGTCAGTAAGGTGAACTTGGCCACCATCCAGCTAGAGAAAGATGCAGGTGTTTGGTGGCATTCGCTGAAAATGACTTAGAGCAATGTGCAGCTTACTTGGGGAGAGTTTCTCGAAGAATTCAAGAGTCACTATTTTCCAATGGACGTTAAAGAGAAGAAGGCTATGGAATTTTTGGGCTTGCAGCAAGGTGGTATGTCTGTGCGGGAATATGGAACCAAATTCAACCAACTCTCAAGGTATGCATCGGAAATGGTACAGGATGAAGCCAAGAAAGCGCGAAAATTTGAGCAAAGGTTGAGGCCAAGTTTGAGGACCCGGATGATACCCCTCGGTATCCAAAGATTTAAGAAGTTGATCGGGAGGGCTGCCGCTACAGAGTCAGATATGAATTAGTTCTAGGCAGTACAAGTCAAGAGGAACAATTGGAGCATGGGAAAGAGGCCTGCAGCGTCGGGAAATTTTAGGGGATAGCCTCCAGCACAACGTTTCAAACCAACTGGAGAAAGTGCTGTTGCAGTGACTGGAAGGGTACCCACCTGCTTCAAGTGTAGAGAGTCAGGCCACTTAGCTCCTTGGTGTACCAAGTCGCAGGCAAACAAGACTTGTTATCTTTGTGGCAAGGAGGGCCACATCAAGCCATTTTGCCTTCAGCTTCAGCGGGAATGGCCAAGTCAGAAGCAGTCCAACCCAGGGCCAAAACAGTTCCGGCAGGGGCGAGTGTTCGCTTTGACCGAGGCAGATGCTAATGATGTAGACAACGTCATCACAGGTATGGGAGATGAAGTTTAGTTGCTTTTTTGCTTTCCACTTATGTAATAAGTAACAGGAGACATTCAAATAAATGGAATAAAATCATCAGTTTTATTTGATACGGGATCATCGCACACATTTGTGTCACCCTCATTTGCAAAACGATTGGGAGTTGAGCCTAAATTTTTTCCTGGCAAAGTTCTATCTGTGGCTACTCCGTCAGGAGAAAACTTAACAACCGACCGATATTATGAATAGTGTGATCTTGAGATCGAAGGCAGGCTCTTTGGCATCGAACTCATTGAATTGACAGTTTTGGGGGTCGACATCATTATTGGCATAGACTAGATGTCAGTTTACATTGCCACTATTGAGTGCAAGAGCAAGGAGGTTGTGGTGAAGGCGCTAGGAGGACCAGCAGTTACATTTCAAGGTAAGAGAAAGTGTAAGCAGTTGGTAGCAGCTTTGTCAGAACAGAAAGTTCCTGAAGAAGTGAGGCAGATTCCAGTGGTTCGAAATTTTCTAGCAGTGTTTCTTGGTGATCTACCTGGGCTTCCTGCTCATCGAGATGTAGAGTTCAGCATCACCGTTCAGCCTGGGAGTGCACCCATTTCCAAGGCACCATACAGAATGGCACCGGTTGAGCAAGATGCGATCAAGAAGCAGATCGAAGAATTGTTAAGCAAAGGATTCATCAGGCCTAGTGCGTCACCTTCGGGAGCCCCAGTTCTTTTGGTTAAGAAGAAGGATGGATCAATGAGGATGTGTATCGACTATAGAGAGTTGAATAAGGTTACAGTACAGAACAAATATCCAATTCCTCGAATCGATGATTTATTCAACCGTCTGCAAGGAGCAGCTGTTTTCTCCAAGATAGACTTGCGTTCAGGATATCACCAAGTCCGAGTAAAGGAAGAAGATATGCATAATACAACTTTCCGAACTAGGCATGGTCACTATGAGTTTCTAGTCATGCCATTTGGAGTCACTAATGCACCTGCTATTTTCATGGACATGATGAACAGGGTTCTGCGGCCATTCATCGATTCTTTTTTCGTCGTGTTTATCGACGACATACTGGTCTATTCCAAGTCAGAGGAAGGGCATGCCGAGCACTTAGCAGAGGTACTGAAGAAGCTACAGGTGCACAAACTGTATGTGAAGCTGTCCAAATGTGACTTCTGGAAAACCGAAGTTGCCTTCCTGGGTCACATCCTTTCTAAGGAGGGAGTGGCTACTGACCCACAAAAGATTGAAGCAGTGAAAGATTTGCCAAGACCGACCACAGTGAAAGAAATTAGGAGTTTTCTGGGTTTAACTGGATACTACAGAAGATTCATTCAGGGCTACGCCCAGATAGCTGTGCCACTCACAAGGCTTACAAAGAAGTACGTGAGTTTCAAATGATCGGAGCAGTGTGAAGCTAGCTTTCAGGAGTTGAAGGGAAGATTGACTACCGCTCCCATTTTGGCTTTGCCAAGAGCAGGAGTCGATATGATGTCTACAGCGATGCTTCCCATTGCGGTTTGTGTTGTTTGCTGATGTAAGGGAGAAAGATAATAGCTTATGGATCCAGACAGCTGAGACCACATGAAAAGAATTACCCAACCCATGATTTGGAGTTAGCAGCGATCATCTTTGCTTTGAACAGTGGAGGCACTACGTGTACAGGGAGAAGGTCAATATGTATACGGATCACAAGAGTCTGAAGTATATCTATCAGTAGAAGAACTTGAATATGAGGCAGAGGAGGTGGTTGGAAGTGTTGGAAGATATCCGACCTGAGATCAAGTACCATCCGGGTAAGACCAATGTTGTGGCTGATGCACTCAGCAGGTAGGGCAGTTTGTCTCAATTGATCACAACTAAGGAGAAGTTGGAAGAGGAGCTTGATCGAGCAGAGATTGAGGTGGTTTTGTAAGGTTTGGGAGCTTCCTTAGCTCAGTTAAGGATTTAACCTACTTTGAGACACAGAATCATCGATAGTCAGAAGACCGATCCAGAGATCCAGGAGATGATTGAGCAGGTTGGTGTTGGCAAGTTGGCGGAGTTTCAAGTGAAGGATGAAGTATTGTGGTTTGGCAAGCGGCTGTGTGTGTCAGATCAAGCAGAACTGAAGGAGAGCATTCTTCAGGAAGCACATGCTACTTTGTTATCCGTGTATCCAGGGAGTACCAAGATGTACAAGGACATAAAGCTATATTTCTGGTGGCCTGAGATGAAGCGAGATGTGGCTGAGTTTGTTTCCAAGTGTGCAGTTTGTCAGCAAGTCAAAGCAGAAAATCAGAAGCCCAGAGGTTTGTTGTAGCCATTACCCATCCCAGAGTGGAAGTGGGATTGTATCAGTATGGACTTCATCACAGGTTTTCCAAAGAGTTCCAAGGGCAATGGTGCAATTTGGGTGATAGTGGACCGACTTACCAAATCGGCTCACTTTTTGGCGATGAAGCTTACTTGGTCGATGGAGAAGCTGGCTGAGTTATATGTTGGCGAGATTGTGAAGCTTCATGGAGTTCCGCTATCGATAGTATCCGACCGAGATGCGCGTTTCACTTCGTATTTTTAGAGAAGTCTTCAAGCAACTTTGGGGATGAAGACTAATTTCAGTACGGCCTTTCATCCTCAAACGGATGGGCAAACTGAGAGAGTCAACATAATACTGGAAGATATGCAGAGATGTTGTGTATTGGATTTTGGTGGCAGCTGGGAGAGGTATTTAGCGCTTGTGGAATTTACCTACAACAACAGTTTCTAGGCAAGCATTGGGATGGCACCGTATGAAGCTCTATATGGAAGGAAGTGCAGGACACCGGTATGTTGGTATGAAGTAGGGGAACGGTAGCTGATGGGCCAGAGATTATGCAGCAGACCTCAGAAAATATCGAATAGATCAGGAAGAGGTTAATCGACAAACAGAGCAGGCAAAAGAGTTATGCTGACAATCGAAGGAGAGACCTGGAGTTTGATGAAGGTGACTTTGTCATTGTGAAGGTGTCTCCAACCAAGGGGGTGATTCGGTTTGGCAGGGGAGGAAAATTTGCCCCGCGATACATTGGACCCTATAAGATATTGAAAAGGATTGGGAGGACAGCTTATCGGTTAGAATTACCGAAAGAATTGGCCCAAGTGCACAATGTCTTTCATGTTTCTGTGTTACGAGGTTATATCTCGGATTTGATTCATCATTTGCCAGAAGTGGCAGAAGGTTTGCAATTGGATTTGATTTATGCAGAGCATCCAGTAGAGATTGTGGATCGTTGAGAGTAGGTCTTGAGAAATAAGATAATACCTATGATCAAGGTCATTTGGAGGAACCAATTTGTTGAGGAGGCTACTTGGGAATCAGAGGAAAAGATGATGAAAGATCACCCTGAACTTTTTAACTAAAATATTTGTGAACTCTTTCCTTCTTTTCCTTCCTTGTATTTTTCTCACTCTTAAGAGTAGTTCCGAGGACGGAACTATTCTATGGAGGAAGTACTGTAACACCCCATATTTTTATTTTATTTAAAAATGCATTTTTTAATTTTGCACATATGATGCACGTATTACTTTTTCCATCTCTATTTTCTTACTCTCATTTACTATTTTAGCATGCATAGCATTTTATTCAGCCTTTTATTAAACCCATGGACCTAAAGAGAGATTCTAGCCCATTAAATTAATTAAAAGGCAAGCCCACTAGACTAACTAATTAAATTGATTAAAAAGAAAGCCCATGAGATAAGCCCATTAATTAAATCCTATTTTAAGTTGTGCATGGACTCACACATGACATGTAACAACTTTTAATACACATTTTAGAAATATAGAAATTGTATTAAAAATTGTGTATGTGTGTGCACTAGTACATAACACGTGCACGTGTGAATGTGAGGAGGCAAGGAGGGTTGGCCGGTTTTTGAAAGAGGAAGAGATGGGAGTTAGGGTTTTGAAGTGGTGGAGTAGTGAAGAGTTGGGAGTTATGGGAGTTAGGATAGTGAAGAGTTGGAGAATTAAGTGAGAAATTATTAGGTGGAGAAATTTGCACTTTAAACCCTCAATTTGTCCTATAAATACACCTTAGTTTCCTTCTCATTTCACACCTAAACTAAACAAAAATAAAGAGAGGAAAAGAAAGAAATAGAGAGTATTCTTGTGCATTAGAAGGCTCTTGCTAAGAGAAGGAGCAAGGAGTCCTATCTTTCATGGTTGTTTATTTCGTCATAAGAGGTGGGTGATCTCTTTCTTTCTAAAAGTAGAGAATGCATGCTAAAATTTATAAATGAGTAGTATATATTGAATTTGATGAGTTGTATGTAGACATAATCCATGCTAATGCAGTATGCCATGAATAAAAGAAATTTTGTTACAATTAAGTAACTAATTGCCATCATGATAATTAGAAAAGAAAAATATTTAACAAAAGAATTAATGTCATTAATCTTACTAGTATGCTTGTTAATTTGTACATGTCAAAATATATAACTTATATGTTAAGATTTCTCTTATAGTTGAAACAAATTGTAGTGAAGTTTGTGTGAGTACAAATAAAATCTTATAAAGTGATTAAAAAGAAACATTGCTACTTTAGATTAAATTGGAATAATGCAATTTGTGATTATTAATGAAAGAAAAATATTTTTTTGAAATTGATACAAGGTCTACGATATGAATTAAAAATTCGTAACTTACTGTTTTTAGAAAACTCAGTATGAATGAGAGAATTATAATCAATTAGAAAGATTAGATCAAATGAACAATCGAGTTTGTGAAAATAATTGAATAACAATACGGTTGAACAAAAGCCTATTAGTATAATTTCACATCAGTAATTACACTTGGACTTATTGGTTAGCGGAGGTCCCTTAAGATCATTACTGTAACTCTCCTGTTAGTATTGGGTCGCGAGTTCGAATCCTGGCAACCCCTCCTTTTTTTTGTTTCGGTTTTAAATTATATAAATAGTGAAACATTTATATATACGGTTTTCGGCCTATCTTTATAACAAAAAGCCCACATGGGGTCAGTGGTTTTCGGTTTGAACTTTGGGCGTTCACAGAGTGGGGTGGGGGAGCTTGGTTCGAAACCTGATAGCTTCAAAACATTTTTTTTGGGTTTTTTTAATGAAAAGGAATATTTTAATGCCATTAAAAATTTGGAAAAATTTGTAATGTTCATATAAAATGATATAAAATTTACTAAAATAGTTTTTGAAATTTTCATGTATATTTGAAATATTAAAAATGGAATTGAGATAGAAAAATAAATTATTTGACTTCAAAATTTATTATTTGAGAATATGACTTTCATTTTGTGAAGAAGAACAAAATATTGTTGTGTGAAGTGATTTTCTCTTGAAGAGATTATACTCCTTTTTTTGTTTAAGAAATATTTTGATGTAGTTGAGACACATTACCTGAGCTTAAATTGTTAAATGAGATTTCAAGTAATGGATTTATGTTATTGCTTTTAAAAGATTATGAATGAATAAATGGATCACAAATAGTGTCAAGATAAGACATTGATCACTTTGTGAATAAGTTGAAGATGAGAATATTTAAGTTTGATACATGATTATTGAAGGGTATGAGTACCCATGGATTCTTGTACATGAAAAGTTGTGATTTAGAGTTAGTGAGACCTCGAGTACCGGCATTATTAAATTAAAGGATTTGAGATATATTTTGAGATATGGCCGTGGAGCTATCTCGTATTTGTGATTAAGTCCGGTAAGGGGTAAAACTAACTCTAGGTATGATAAATTATTCATGTCTTGAACTTAAGAAACTAGGCACTTAAGAGAAGATGTAGTAAACCTGGGCAAACGTAAGTGGGGCACTCTATATAGTCGGGTAGTGTACTCCGGGACTATAGACCCACTCGGGCGGTGTACTCCGGGACTGAGGTTGCTTCAATGGAGATGAATTTTTATTTTAAATCTGGGACTATGCATAGTCGGACGGATAGTTTGTCGTACTCCAGTATATATACGTATACCGGGGCTAGAGCGGCACTTGCGGGGTATTCGTACGATGAGGAGTCTATATAACAGTCGGGCGGTGTACTTCGGGACTGGGATCCGTACTCGTGGAATATCTAAACCTTGTTCTTATTACTGGGTAGTTTTCATGGCGAAGGATCAAACCCTTATAATGTGGAGTACGTAGGTACTTGCCCTCGGACCTATGTAGAATGGGGTGTATAGAATCCGAATATGTATGCATTAGTGTCATCTTAGTATAAAATATCTGCATTAGAAATTAAGGCATCACATACACTTACATGTTTAGTGTAGTCACATTTGACACTTTATTTGCATTCAAATTTGTGGTTTGTTAAAGTATTGAGATCGTTATATGTACGGCATAGAGAGGATGACAGAGTATAACATTTTCTTCAGTTGTAAATAACTGACGTACCCACAGCTTATTATGCAGGAATTGGACTTTTCCATGAAGAAGTAAAGTCGTTATGATGCTGTTGATTTATTACAAGTTAAAGATGTTGCAAGTTGTATATTATTTTCACTGTTGTACTTCATCTTATCTTCCGTTGTGTAAATAATTGTAAAGAACTCTAATGTATGATGAAAAGTTTAAATTTCTTTATAAAATTGTACGAAGTGAATTGTAAAGATCCTGTGGAATCTCGAATTCGGTCTTATTTGGAATTCGGGACGTTACAGTCCTTCACAAGCTCGAAACTTCCGGTCACTTGGTCAAGTAGCCGATCGAGCTGAGTCAGTACGACATCAGCTACCAACCCAGGAAAGCCATCAAGGGGCAGGCCCTCGCCGAATTCATCACCGAATGCACTATTTCCGAGCCATCCGACATTTGAGAGACCGACCCAATGTGGGAGGTTCATCTCGACGGCTCATCTTGCGAGGGAGGAAGCGGGGCAGGCATAATTCTAAGGGGTCTCGATAATTTCGTCCTTCAGTATTCTCTCCGACTGAATTTCCCGGCTTTGAACAACGAAGCGGAGTACGAAGCTATGATCGTGGGGCTCACCCTAGCACATAAGGCCTCATCCAGACACATCAAGGCCTTTAGCGACTCCCAGCTCATGGTCAACCAGATCACCGAGGAGTACGAAGCTCGCGACGCCCGAATGGTGCAGTACCTAGCGGTAGTCCAACATCACTTGGCGTCTTTCGAATACCACTCGGTAGAATGGATCCCCAGGGAACAGAACACCCAGGCAGATTCATTATCGAAGCTTGCCTCGTCATCCTTCGAAGGGCTTGACCGCACCTTGCTGATCGAAGTCCTCCTCAAGCCCAACATCGACCTCCCTGAAGCCTCCTGCCTCACCACTGATCTCCAACCAGACAACTGGACGATGCCCATTCGAAAATTCCTTTCGGATGGCGAGCTCCCTCCAGACCGGGCCGAAGCAAGAAGGATCAGGGTCTGCTCCGAAAGATTCACCCTGATCGACGGAACGCTCTTCAAGCGCTCATACACGATAGCCGACGGTAGGCCCTACCTCCGTTGCCTAACCCCCAACGAGGCGAAGTACGCTCTGAAGGAACTGCACGAGGGGATCTGCGGATGCTACATGGGGAGCAAGTCGCTCGCCCGAAAGGGCCTAAATCATGAGTACTACTGGCCTACCATGTTGCAAGACTTCCAGGATCTCGTCAAGAGGTGTGGCCCATGCCAAAGATTCTCTTCGGTGAAGAGGCTCCCCCAGGCCAACCTCCGATCCCTGTCCAGCCTGACCCCCTTTGCTACGTGGGGGATGGACCTAGTCGGTCCCTTCCCGCAAGCAACGGGTCAAAGGAAATTTCTGGTGGTGGCCATCGACTACTTCACAAAGTGGATCGAGGCAGAACTCCTGGCCGCAATCACCGAGCATCAAACTCAATAATTCTTCTGGAGGAACATCATCTGCCGATTCGGGATCCCGCAGGTACTCATCACCGACAACGGGACCCAGTTCGTGGGCAAAAACTTTTGAAAGTTCTGCGAAGACAACGGTGTTCATCAACGCTTCTCATCGGTGTGCCACCCTCAATCAAACGGCCAAGCCGAAAATGCAAATCGCCATATCCTACTCAACCTCAAGAAGCGGCTTGATAATTTGCCAAAGGGGCAATGGGTCGACGAGCTGCCCAGCGTACTCTGGGTGCACCGAACAACCAAGAGGATCCCCACAAGGGAATTCCCGTTCAACCTCACCTATGGCATTGAGGCTGTTATTCCGCTAGAAATCGGCCTCCCATCGCCCAGGATCATGGCCTTCAACAAAGAGGACAACTCTTCTGACCTCTGAGCCAATCTGGACCTCATAGACGAGGTCAGGGAAAGATCCGCCATTCGAAGGAGCATATACCAACAAAGGATCGAGAAATTCTACAACAAGAAGGTCCACCCGACGGACATCAAGCAAGGTGATCTCGTGCTCAGAAAGCTCGCGATATCCATCCCCAGAGGAAAGCGGAAACTATTGCCTAATTTGGAGGGCCCCTACAAGGTCTCCAAAGTGGTACGCTCAGGCACATACCGGCTCGTAGGCCTTGGGAGCAGGATAGTCAAGAGACCTTGGAATGCGGAGCACCTCATTAAGTTCCTCGAAGGAGAGGGCTAAACTTATGTAATCAATCCATTGTAGTCGGCACTTACGTGTTGTTCCCTTTTGTAAATAACAAAGTGTAATTTTGGTTTTATCCTACACTTTTTAAATTTTTTCTTCCATGTTAAGGGGGCTCGACCTTCGGCATTGACCTCGAGCCACGCCCTAGCTTTCGCAAGCTAACTGGGTTACGCGCTCGGCAGTGCCTCCGAGCCACAACCCGGCAACTCTTTCATGTTAAGGGGGCTCGACCTTCGGCATTGACCTCGAGCCACGCCCTAACTTTCTCAAGCTAACTGGGTTACGCGCTCGGCAGTGCCTCCGAGCCACAACCCGACAACTCTTCCATGTTAAGGGGGCTCGACCTTCGGCATAGACCTTGAGCCACGCCATAGCTTTCTCAAGCTGACTGGGTTACGTGCTCGGCAGTGCCTCCGAGCCACAACCCAAAAACTCTCACATGTTAAGGGGGCTCAACCTTCGGCATTGACCTCAAGCCACGCCCTAGCTTTCTCAAGCAAACTGAGCTGCGCGCTCGGCAGTACCTCCGAGCCACAATCCGACAACTCTCACATGTTAAGGGGGCTCGACCTTCAGCAGTGACCTCGAGCCATGCCCTAGCTTTCTCAAGCTAAATGGGCTACGCGCTCGGCAGTGCCTCCGAGCCACAACCCGACAACTCTCACATACTAAAGGGGCTCGACCTTCGCCACTGACCTCGAGTAATGCATAGCTTTCTCAAGCTAACTGGACTACGTGCTCGGCAGTGCCTCCAAGCCACAACCCCACAACTCTTCCATGTTAAGGGGGCTCGACCTTCGGCATTGACCTCGAGCCACGCCCTAGCTTTCTCAAGCTAACTGGGCTACGCGCTCGGCAGTACCTCCGAGCCACAACCTGACAACTCTCACATGTTAAAGGGGCTCGACCTTCAGCATTGAACTCGAGCCACATCCTAGCTTTCTCAAGCTAACTGGGCTACGCGCTCGGCTGTGCCTCCGAGCCACAACCCGACAACTCTCACATGTTAAGGGGGTTCGACCTTCGGCATTGACCTCGAGCCACGCCTAGCTTTCTCAAGCTAACTGGGCTACGCGCTCGGCAGTGCCTC
Organism: Hemerocallis citrina; assembly: GCA_017893485.1. Lineage (NCBI taxonomy): Eukaryota > Viridiplantae > Streptophyta > Magnoliopsida > Asparagales > Asphodelaceae > Hemerocallis > Hemerocallis citrina. The sequence continues at coordinate 189,947,695 of CM030363.1, forward strand.
CAAGCCACAACCGACAAATCTTCCATGTTAAGGGAGCTCGACCCTCGGCATTGATCTCGAGCCACGCCCTAGCTTTCTCAAGCTAACTGGGTTACGTGCTCGGCAGTGCCTTCGAGCCACAACCCGACAACTCTTCCATGTTAAGGGGGCTAAACCCTCGGTATTGACCTCGAGCCACGCCCTAGATTTCTCAAGCTAACTAGGTTACGCGCTTGGCAATGCCTCCGAGCCACAACCCGACAGCTCTTCCATGTTAAGGGGACTCGACCCTCGGTATTGACCTCGAGTCACGCCCTAACTTTCTCAAGCTAACTGGGTTACGCACTCGGCAGTGCTTCCAAGCCACAACCCGACAACTCTTCCATGTTAAGGGGGCTTGACCCTCGGCATTGACCTCGAGCCATGCCCTAGCTTTCTCAATGTAACTGGGTTACACGCTCGGCAATGCCTCCGAGCCACAACCCGACAACTCTCACATGTTAAGGGGGTCTTCAACACTCCAGGCGCCCGAGGGTTTTTCGTCAAAACAACCAAGTCTTGAACCTTCGGTCGGGATTTCAGCTCTCCCCTACCAAAAAATTTTCATTAAGATTTAGGGCACTCGCCTATATCAAGCACCCGGATCCCCGAACCATCGACCGACCCACTGGCAATAAGGGGTAAACAACACTTATAGCCGTTACCCCCAATTGTCAGAGGGTGGTAGGGGAGCCACCAATCTGGGACCCTCGGCCAAAAGTTTAATTGGGGGCGCTCGCCTTCGGCAAGCACCCTGAGCTTCGCCTCCGGGACCGACCCACCTCTCATCGCTGACAACAAGGGATAAAACAACACTCATAGCCATTACCCCCAATTGTCAGAGGGTTGCACGAGAGCCACCAACGACAAGAACTCACGATGAAGTGAGACGATTTCTGATGAACTACTGATGAAGGGGTGAGGGTTATATAGCCCTCCAGAGAGGCACATTTATGACATTGGGAAATCAAAATGACGGAAGATGAAACGTCCCCCATTAGCGACGTTGGAAGACAAAACGGTTTGGCTCCCGAGCAAAACAGGGATCCTCCCCCCAAGCCACAACCCTAATCAGGGCGAATCTGCATTCGGCACGGGTCTCGAGTCACTCCCTCGTTTTCTACAAAGCAGGGGGTTCGGTGGCCGGTTCGAGGAACATTCAACATATTAGTTTTCCCCAAGTCAAAGAGGGTCGGAAAAATCAAATCTTATTCATAAGCACCCTTAAAGGCTATGGTACAATTAAAAAACGTTACAACATTCTTCCTCTACCTCTACCTAAGGGTCTCTCGCCAGACCCACCGGGTTCACAGGAGCCGCCTCGAGTCCTGCTGAACGGGTTTGCCCTCCAACAATCTCATCCCCCATCTTGGGTGTAACCATTGTCGACATTCCCGCAACGGAGCTATGCGCATCAGCGGGCCTCGCCATCTCCAGATACAAGGTCGGCAAGGAACCTAAAACAGAAAGGTCTCCTGGCTCTGGATGGCCGAACCGAGACCGCCTAGCGCCTAGCAGGACCTTCAACCTCTGGATCTCCAACTCCTTTTCAACTACCACCCTGCGAAGAACAGACTCAGAGGTCAGTCGCTTGGTGGAAGCATCAAATAGGGACCAGTTCGTCTTGGCACTCCCCCAGTCCCAATCGGCTATGGCTTTCTTCAGGCGTGCCGCCTCTAAGCTAAGCTTCTTGGACTTGTTCATAAAATAGCCGACCGCGGTTTCTCGATCGCGAGCCTGCTTGCGATAGCGGATCAAGACTCTCTCCTTGGATTCTAGCCTATCCCGAAGTTGGCGGACCTCGGCAGAACTGAGGTCGACACCCAGGGTCTCGTTAATCTGGCAAGAGAGAAGGAAACCACGATTCACTAAAAATCCACACAAGTCATAGAAGGTCGGTCCAAAAAAATTCAGTTGTATTAATTCAAAAATTAATTACAAAAAGTGGTGGCCAGTCTGCGTTCGACAATACAAAAAGAAACAAAAAAAAAGAGGAAAGGGGAAGAAAGTATTTTAGCTACTACGGAGGGGGGAGCTACAGCTCTTCGTCGGCTGTCGCACCCCTCGCCTCCTCCTCCAAGGCAGGGTCCCTCGGAGCCTCATCGCCCTTGCCCCTGGGGGTTGGCAAAAGCATGGGGTGTACCCACTCGTAGTTCAAGTGGTTGATCTTTGCTTCGGGGTAAAGGAGTAGAAAGTTCTCCTTCGCCCTATCATACGCCTCGTCTTGGGTGCTAATCAGCTCGTCCACTGCCGCCATTGCCATTTCGTCGTACTCCGCTTGCACCTTTCCCCGGGGTACGACCAATTCACGAAGGTACCCGTCCTGTTGAGAGGCGTGCTCGGCTTGGAGGGTGTGCACCATACCCTGAGTAGTCGTCATATTGAGCTTGACGTTCTTCGCCTCTCGAAGATATCGGTCGGCATTTTGCTTCTCGGCTTGGACCTCCTTCTCTAGGAACCTCCTCATCTGGTCCCTGATCATCTATGCCTGGTCGAGAAGGGAATGTCAGAAGATTACCCAGTACAAAAGAAATGAATAAGACGGAAGAAAAAAAGAAACCTAACACTTACCACCACTTGAGCCTGAGCCCACTTCATATGGGCCGTCTCCGTGGTCTCGATCGCCAGAATGTTCCGGTCACGGACCGTGGCAATCTTGGCAGCCACCTTCAAGGGCGATCAGGCCCTCAGCCAGCGAGTCTGCCTCCTTCATTGATCAGTCCAGGGCGTACGACCTTAGCCCCCCCTCGCCAACCATCTGCCTAGCATCGGGACGGGGGTCCCTATCCTTAGGACCTCAGTAACCTTTTGGCTACTCGTGCTCGGCCCCGACTCCTTCGCCTCACGGGACGAGTGCTTCTTCTTCAGCTTCTTGGGGGACGGCTCCGTAGGGACCTTTGCCGCCCCTTGGGCTGGCCCCACCTCCGATAGCTTTCCAACAAGTATGGGGGCTCGGTGCTCGGTGGTGATCTCGAGCCACCCCATAGCTTTTCCAACAAGCTTTGGGGATCGACGATCGGTGGCAGTTCCGAGCCACCCTAGAGCTTTTCCAATCAGCATGGGGGCTCGGCGCTCAGTAGTGACCTTGAGCCACCCCTAGCGTTTACCACAAGTATGGGGGCTCGACGCTCGGTGGTAACCTCGAGCCACCCCCTAGCTTTTCCAACAAGCTTGGGGCTCGGCGGTCGGTAGCAATTCTGGGCCTCCCCATATCTTTTCCAACAAGCATAAGGGGCCCGGCACTTGGTGGTGACCTCGAGCCACCCCTTAGCTTTTCTAACAAGCTTTGGGGCTCGACGAACGGTAGCTATTACGAGCCACCCTAGAGTTTTTCCAACAAGTATGGGGGCTCGGCACTTAGCAGCGACCTCGAGCCACCCCCTAGCTTTTACAACAAGCTTGGGGCTCGGTGGTCGGTAGCAATTCCGGACCTCGCCATAGCTTTTCCAACAAGTATGTGGGCTCGATGGTCGGTAGCAATTTTGAGCTACTCCAGGGCTTTTCCAACAAATATGGGGGCTTGGCACTCGGTAGTAACCTCGAGTCACCCCTTAGCTTTTCCCACAAGCTTGGGGCTCGGTGGTAGGTAGTAATTCCGAACCTCCCCGTATCTTTTCTATCAAGTATGGGGGTTCGGCACTCGGTGGTGACCTCGAGCCACCCCGTAGCTTTTACCACAAGCTTGGGGCTCGACGGTCGGTAGCGATTCCGAGCCTCCCCATAGCTTTCCAACAAGTATAGGGGCTCATCGCTCGGTGGTGATCTCGAGCCACCCCATAGCTTTTCCAACAAGCTTTGGGGCTCGACGACCGGTAATGCCGTTTCGAGCCACCCCAGAGCTTTTCCAACCAGCATGGGGGCTCGACGCTCGGTAGTGACCTCGAGCCACCCCCTAGATTTTACCACAAGCATGGGGGATCGATGCTTGGTGTAATACCCCAGATTTTCTAAATAGTGTTTTTAAGATTTATAAATAAATTAAAATATTTTTTGGGTGTTTAATGAACATTTTCTGAAAATTTATCTTTTTACACGTGCGAAACACGTGCAAATATCTTCTTGAGGAGTTCAATGTCAAAATTTATTTTGGAAAAACTCATTATTTATTATTTAATATTATTTTTGAATTTTCTAGAATTTGCTGATGATTATTGGACTTATTTGCAAATATTACAAAAAGAGAGACTTTTGTGCAAAATTACCACTTAGAGTGGAAACTCCATATTTTTGGATTTTTGGACTGGGTATGATGCCTAGTCAATTCAGGAGAAAAGAGTTTACTTTTTGTTTTAATAAATTTGATTTATTTTACAAGTTTTGATAAAAGATAATCTTTTTGCAAAATTACCTTTTAGAGGGGTGAAAATGCAAATTCGAAATTCTGGGTTTTTCAAACAGTGCTGCTTGATATTAGAAGAGGCCATTTTTATTTTTAGTCTCAATTAAATTGGTTTTATCTAGTTTCCTAGTATGAGGATCCATATATGTAAAGATGTACTTTAAAGGAGTATTTTGCAAATGTCTTCAAAAATCCTAGATCTCTATCCCGGCCTATTTAGAGTGAAGTGCAGCCGTCTCTTTGCTGCACAACACAAGGGATTTTTTATATCTTATTTTATTGGAATTCTAAAGCGAGGATCTTGGATTTCTTGCGAAAGAGGGATATTTATTATTTTCTATTTGTCTTCGTTCGACTTCTTCAACAAGGTGAGTGATACATTTGTTTTGTTTTGTTCCTTGAATGTTGTATATGGTGGTTCATCTACTAGAAAGCATGCTAGGGTTTGGTATAAATATATATATGATGGATTGGATGAATTGATGAATTAAAATTGATCTTTTATGAAAACCTAGTTATTTATAAGTAGAATTGCATGTGGATCATTTGAGATTATTAAATGACCTAATATAAATCATGAGCAAGCTATTTATTTTGGGTTAATGCTAATTTTTTTTAGTAAGGTGAATGTCATGCTTAAATTGATTAAAGAAGAGATTTTGACTATTATTGGGTTTGGATGAGTGCAACTTGATTATAGTAATGTTAAATTTGTTTATGTTCAAGAGTTAAAAATGGTGATTGAGTTTGAGGGATTTCGAGAAGGACTAATGAAGTAAGTGACCAAGTCTTGAGAGTTAGATTTGTGACAATTGAATTGGGTTTGATGCAATATGATAAATTTGAGGATTTGTGATTTTGTGAAAGATTTTACTTGAATTTGGATTTCTCAAATACTAAGATTAAATCTGAATATTTTGTTATTTCTATTTGATGGAATTGTGAGGTTTCTTTGGTGCACAAACATGCACGAACATTTTTACACGAATATTGTATTTCATTGCTTTTGAAGAAATCGAGTCTTTGTGTGTTTTCAGAGGATTTGACTATATTTCAACTTATTTTTGTGTCGATACGAAGTTAATTTGATGTATGATTGATTCTTAAAACTCTATTTTTTGATATGTGCACAAATTCATGTTCTATTTGGAGTAAATCAACAATTTGTGATTTTTATTAATTCAAAGTGGTTTTGATTATTTTTTGGACTCTTATATATCCTACAAGTCGTATTTGATCATATCAGAAATATGCCTTTCACAAAATTCATTTTTATAAAGTAAAACTCCGTATCGGTTGAAACGTGCACAACTAAAAACTGCAGTCTACAGGTCAACAGTTGACCGGTTAATTTATACAGTCGACCGTTGCTACCTGGCTGCTGTATTTTCTTGAAGTTTTAAGATTTCACGCGGAACAGTTGACTGACCCATTTTTATAGTCGACTGACTCTGCTCTAGTTTGATGTTTTCTCAAAGTTTTGGATTTTCACTCTAGACAGTTGACCGATGACTTTTACAGTCGACTGCCATTACTTAAAATTATTTTTCTTGATGTGTTAGGTTTTCGCTCTGGACAGTCGACCGAATATTATTTATAGTCGACTGTTACAGCTCTGACTGATGTTTTCCTAAGTTATTCTGATGTTCCTTTAAACGGTTGATTCTTTAAATATTTTGGATCTATAACTTACTATTCTAAACACTATTTTTCTACAGAACATATGTTTTCAAGTTGTTTTATTAAAATTTTTGATTAATGAAAGTTGAGTGTGGATGGTTGAGTGTGAGTCTCTAGAGGGTGTGTGGGACCCTAGTATACCAGCAGTTGAGATATTGTGTTTTGGCCTGTTGAGGCACATTGTTGATCAGTTGTTGAGTTAAGTCTGGTAAGGTACACCAACTTAAGGAGATTCGTAAATTAATTAATTAACCTAACAAAGATAAGGCCAGACACTAGATGGTGATATGATGAAATGAGTGCAAACATGAGTTATGGACTCCAGGATGATCCAAGGAGTGAGATATTCCCAAGTATTCCGGGATGACGGACGTATGGGCCACAGAATGATCTGCGGAGTGGGATTGATCTCTAGTATTTTGAGGACGAGAGCGACGCTCATGGGATGTTTGTGCAATGAAGGTTCCAGGATGACTTGTGGAGTGAGGCAATTGCCACAGTATTCCGAGACGATGGATGTATGGGCCACAGGATGATCCGCGGAGTGCGATTGGGCTCCAGTATTCCAAGGGCGAGAACCAATACTTGCAGAATGTCTAAATCTCATAGTAGTCAGAGTAGTAGGATTGATTGCATAAGCGGGGGATTATACCCTATCAAGTGAAGAACAATAAGAGCTTGCACCGGACCTATGTTGAGTGGGATGCATAGAATCCGACAAGTATGCATTAGAGAGTCAGCATATAATATTGTTATTTTCTTGACTTGGTTTTATGCATATTGTTTTCCTATTTTCTACACTTAACACTTAGTCTAGTTTCACTTGATGTTTTAATTATTGTTGTTTCTTATTTTATTTACTCTTGCTATTGATACAAGTTGTTTATGATACTATGTTTATGTTTTACTTATGTCACATTTATTTTAATTTTGTGTCACTCACACTGTTATGGCTGACTCCTGTAGTTTTGGGGGTTAGGGTTATCTCTAGCCTCATCTTTTACGGGTAATTGCTTGTACCTTTGGATTTTGATGCTTGAGTTAGAATGAAGTTATGACTTATGTAAAATTGTAAAAGATGTGTTGTAAAGAAAAGATTGTAATTCAAGGTGTATGTCTTTCCGCTGTATTTTGTAAAGAACTAATGTAATAAAGGTTGAAAAAAATTTATCTGTGTTTTTTTGGCTATGTTTACTATTATTATTGAAGTTGATGCTGAGAATTGTGCCACGTATTTCTGAGATATCATATTGAAAATTCGGGGCGCTACACTCGGTGGTAACCTCGAGCCACCCCCTAGCTTTTCCAACAAGTATGGGGGCTCGGCGCTCGGTAGTAACCTCGAGCCACCCCCTAGCTTTTCCCACAAGCTTGGGGCTCGGCGGTCGATAGCAATTCCGAGCCTCCCTACAGTTTTTCCAACAAGTATGGTGGGCTCGGCGCTCGGTGGTGATCTCGAGCCACCCCATAGCTTTTCCAACAAGCTTTGGGGCTCAACGGTCGGTAGCAATTCCGTGCCTCCCCATAGCTTTCCTACAAGTATGGGGGCTCGGCGCTCGGCAGTGACCTCGAGCCACTTCCTAGCTTTTCCAACAAGCTTTGGGGCTCGACAGTCGGTAGCAATTATGAGCCACCCAAGAGCTTTTTCCAGCAAGCATGGGGGCTCGGCGCTCAGCAGTGACCTCGAGCCACCCCCTAGCTTTCACCACAAGCTTGGAGCTTGACGGTCGGTAGCAATTCCGAGACACCCCATAGCTTTTCCAACAAGTGTGGGGAATCGGCGCTCGGCAGTGACCTCGAGCCAGCCCTTAGCTTTTACCACAAACTTGGGGCTCGACGGTCGGTAGTGATTACGAGCCACTTCATAGCTTTTCCTACAAGTATGGGGGCTCGGCGCTCGGCAGTGATCTCAAGCCACCCCCTAACTTTTCCAACAAGCTTTGGGGCTCAACGGTCGGTTGCGATTACAAGCCACCCCAGAGTTTTTCTGACAAGCATGGGGCTCGATGCTGGGTAGTGACCTCGAGCCACCCCTTAGCTTTTACCACAAGCATGGGGCTCGACGGTCGGTAGAAATTCTGAGCCACCTTATCGCTTTTCCAACAAGCATTGGAGGCTCGGTGCTCGGTAGCAATTCCGAGCCTCCTTATAGCTTTGCTAGAAGTATGGGGGCTCGGCACTCGAGGGCGCTCGGCTGTGACCTCGAGCCACCCCCTAGCTTTTCCTACAAGCTTTGGGACTCGACGGTCGGTAGCGATTACAAGCCACCCCAAAGCTTTTTCCAACAAGCATGGGGGTTCGACGCTCGGTACTGACCTCGAGCGACCCCTTAGATTTTACCACAAGCTTGGGGCTCGACGGTCGGTAGCAATTCCGAGCCACCTCATAGCTTTTTCAACAAGCTTTGGGGCTCAGCGCTCGGTATCAATTCCGAGCATCCCCATAGCTTTCCTACGAGTATGGGGGCTCGACGCTCGGCAATGACCTCTAGCCACCCCCTAGATTTTCCTACAAGCTTTGGGGCTCGACGGTCGGTAGCGATTACGAGCCACCCCAGAGCTTTTTCCAACAAGCATGGGGGATCGGCGCTCGGTAGTGACCTCAAGCCACCCCCTAGCTTTTACAACAAGCTTGGGGCTCGGCGGTCGGTAGCAATTCCGAGCCTCCCCATAGATTTTCCAACAAGTATCGGGGGGCTCGGCGCTCGGCAGTGACCTCGAGCCACCCCTTAGATTTTACCACAAGCTTCGGGCTCTACGGAGCGGTAGCAGTTCCGAGCTTCCCCATAGCTTTTCCAACAAGTATGTGGGGGCTCGGTGCTCGGCAGTGACCTCGAGCCACCCCTTAGCTTTTACCACAAGCTTGGGGCTCGATGGTCGGTAGCGATTACGAGCCACTCCAAGGCTTTTCCAACAAGCATGGGGGCTTGACGCTTGGTGGTGACCTCGAACCACCCCCTAGCTTTTACAACAAGCTTGGGGCTCGGCGGTCGGTAGCAATTCCGAGCCTCCCCATAGCTTTTCCAACAAGTATGGGGGCTCGGCGCTCGGTAGTAACCTCGAGCCACCCCTTAGCTTTTACCACAAGCTTGGGGCTCGACGGTTGGTAGCGATTACGAGCCACCCCAGGGCTTTTCCAACAAGCATGGGGGCTCGGCGCTCGGTGGTAACATCGAGCCACCCCCTAGCTTTTACAACAAGCTTGGGGCTCGGCAATTGGTAGCAATTCCGAGCCTCCCCATAACTTTCCCAACAAATGTGGGGGCTCGGCGCTCGACAGTGACCTCGAGCCACCCCTTAGCATTTACCAAAAGCTTGGGGGCTCGACGGTCGGTGGCAATTCCGAGCCTCCCCATGCTTTTCCAACAAGTATGGGGGCTCGACGCTCGGTAGTGACCTCGATCCACCCCATAGATTTTTAAACAGGCTTTGGGGCTCGACAGTTGGTGGCAATTTCGAGCCATCCCAGAGCTTTTCCAACAAGCATGGGGGCTTGGCGCTCGGCAGTGACCTCGAGCCACCCATAGCTTTTCCAACAAGCTTTGGGGCTCGCAGTCAGTTGCAACTCTGAGCCACGCTTGGCTCCCACAGATGAGCTTCTAGACTCGGCATTCGATAGCAAGCCTTGACACCCGAGCTCATGAAGGCTCGGTGCTCGGCGATCGACGACTCGGCAATAGGCCCCAGCATTCGAGCGTATAGGAGCTCGTCGTTCGACGCTCGATGCTCGGCTCACGACCCTCTGTTCTCGGCTCTCGATGCCCCTCATATCTTTAAAGGAATCCCATTCTTCCTACCCCGCTGACCTCTCCAGGAAGATACAAACCACATTTTTGCCATACACACCACTCCGCTCTTCCTACAGAGACAAATCACTCCTCCATGGCTGGATTACCCAGCCCTCCACGAGTGGGGGGCTCCTGATATGGGTTAGATGATGTGGCCCCTCCTATGCCATCATATCTCCTCAAATCCCGCTCTTCCTTGGTCATCAGGTCAACAGAAGTCCAACGGGCCCCTACCGCTTCAGGTCCACAGGCACATGGGTCCGACCCGGCCCACTAAGGTCCCAGACCCGTTTGCATCTGTCTATAAATACCAGATCCCCTCTTCACTGCAGAAGGTAATCAATCTCTCCCCACATGAACCCTAGCTACCCAGTCTCTTTCTCAGTGAATGACTAGATCGTCGGAGGGCCTGTCGCCGGGACTTCTCTTGGTATTTCTAGGCAGTATGCAGGAACAAAAGACCGAGCCGAGCCGAGCTACTGGAACCGAGCCGAGCTGCCGGATCCGAACCGAGCAGCCGGCCTCTACCTCTCTGTTCCTACTTCAGAGCCGAGCCACCTGCCTCTACCTCTCGGCTCCTATCCCCGAGCTGCTCCCGCTGTAATATTCCGGTCGGATATTATATTTGTATTATTATTATTTTTAAAAATTAAAATATTTTTATGGAAATTTCTTGGATTTATTAATAAAAAGTTATCTGTATATATATACTAGTAAGTATATATATGCATTGCATCGGTTTTGTGCTCTTGTACCAAATCCTGTAAAATGCGTTTTTTAGAAAATATCGGGCTGATATTAAAAATTCATGTTTTATTTTTTTATTTTTAGAATTGAAATATTTTTGGTGGATATTACCCGGTTTTGTTAATAAACATCATATATATATATACAGTCTATATACATCTGTATTGTATCAAATTGGTACTGGAATCTTCCGAGACGGTAATAAAATTATTTTTATTATTATTTCTGAATTAAAATATTTTTGGTAGACATTATTCATTTTAACGAATAAAAATTATCTGTATAGATAGATAAAGGTACGTACATCTACCGTACCGATTTCGTACATTTGTACGAAATCATGTAGTATATGATTTTTGGATAATGTCTCTTATTTTTGATCCATCATGATTAAATGAAGGGTGGGGATTAGATTGGGTGTTGATTGCAAATTTAATGGGTTTGATTGCAATTTTAATTTGGAAATTGATTTCCAATTGTTTTAACCACAATAAGTGAGACGAGTGGCTTCTTCTCACCCACAAGCCCACACCCCCTTCACCTATAAAACCCCCCAACCCTCCATGCCCGGCCAAACACTCTCAAGGGCAAGAAAACCCTTCATTTTTCTTGTGTTTCCACCTCCTTCTCATCTCATTCTTTCTCTTTTTGTTTTGTTTTCAAGCTTAGAAAAAGATTGAGAAGAAAAGAAAAGAAAAGAGAGATCAAATCAAAAGAGGGGTTAGGGTTTTATGGGTTTCATTTATGGTGTTCTTGAAGAGGAGCAAGAACAAGGAGCAAGGAGAAGAAGAGCAAGTCCTTCCTACAACCAATTTGGGTGGGGGTTCTCAACTCTTTTGTTTGTTATTATTATTGTTATTGCTTATTATGTGGTGAACATGGACTAAATTATTGTGCATATGAGTGTTATGTACTAGAATAGAATGGCATATAAGATTTGAAGTGGTAGAATACAACTAAAAGCCCTAAAGAATCAATCTTTGCGGTTGTAGGGTTAGAATTAATTACATATGTTAAAGGTGAAATCTTGAGCCCAAATTAATTTTAGGGGTTCTCATATGTGTTATTATCATTCTCTAATTTTTGTAGATTTTTTGGGTTTAATTTGATAGGTTAAATAGACATTTCCCCCAAAACAGCGAGGTTTCAAGCAAAAACAGCAAACCGCTGTTTTGAGGTTAACATCGACATATGTTCAAGGGGCTGTATTTTGATGTTCCTTGCGGAATTTGAAAAATTGATTAACTAGAGAATTGTAGAAGACGTTCTCAATTTTCCAAAATGCCCTATTTGGTTAGATTTTGATAAGTGGTGCAAAAATTATGACCGTTCCAAAATGCAGCAACCAGCTTTGGCTGAATGATTGCTGTTTTGTTTGCTTGAAGATTTTTTGCACCTCTTATTGATTGTTGTGCAATCTAGTTACCTAAATAAATAGATAAAACTAGACACAAATTATAAACCTCGCAAGTGCACGAATCGTTTTAGAAAAGCGTAGCAATAGCAAGGGTCGATCCCACAGAGATTGTAGACCTTAACTTACTAATCAATAAAAAGAATAAGAATCATAAAGAATTGTTCTAAGGTTGAAAAGAAATAAAAAGATTAAAACTAAATTAAGAAATGCTGAATCACAAATATTTATGAAGTAGTTGGGTTTAGATCTCCACCAATAGTCAGTAATGCTGAGTCACCTTCTGAACTTCTTCTTATTACTCATGTTTGTTCTCTTCAAGGGCATGGTATCTACTCCTTAAAGTACTGTTTCCCTAAGCCAAGAATTAGGCATGGTATCTACTCTAATTCGTTTCTTTCATTAAGTGTTTAGCATGGTATCTACTAAGTTGTACTTAAAGAAAACATAAGATCAGTGGAAACGAACAAACACTCAAAGTTCTAGAAATTGGTATCGGATCTAGATCCCTTAAGTTGATTGAACCAAGAACCCCTAAAGATTCCCTTGTTACAAGTTACGGGCACGAGATTCGGGTCGTCTCAATATGCTCATATAACAGATTCAGATAGATGGTAATGCAAACTTGAATTTCTCAAATTCTGTATGTCAGTCGACTGGCTGTCACCTCAGTCGACTGCTCTCAGAGCTTCGAGAACAAGTTTGATTATCATAAATCTATATCAATTCAATCAGATTCAATCAATAAGTAAAATAGAAGAACTCAGAAGAATATAGCACTACATAACTACGGCTTCAATCTACCCAACTATAAAATTAGTTCCACATAATAATACTTTTATTAATCAACAAGTTCAAATACATGAGCAACATAAAAGAAATAGAAAGAGAAGGAATAAACTGATGTAGTTCGGTCAGATAGGTCGGCTGGCTGTCACACAGTCGACCGGCCGTTCTTTTCTTAATGCTTGATCTCCTTTCTTCTTCTTTGATGCTGATAAAGTGCTTCTTGTTGATGACTCTGGAACTCTGCGATTCGGTGATTCAGGAACGTGGAAGTCTCTCCCGAATAATGCTTCTTGGTCGGTATTTATAGAACACGGCTAGAGAATTAGGGTTTGCACTTTTCTTTTTATAGAAAAGTCCTTTTCTTTTATTTATTTCCTCCCTCCTTGCTCTGTGCATTATTTCTTTCTCTTTTCTTCTATTCTTCCTTTTCTGTTCTGATTTGGATTAGATTTGGACGAATCTTCAAATATCTTATCTTTTGACTCTGCCGCCTACCAGTCGACTTGTCTTCGAACCAGTCGACTGTGTCGAGACTTCTGAAGATTTTATAATTGATCATCCAAGTCGGCTGTTGATAATCAACTTCTCTGGGCAGTCGCCTGTTGTAATGGACCAGTCGACTGATGATTTGCAATTTCCTGTGTATCATCCTGAATCTGCTTCGTTTCTCTGTTTTAGGCTGTTTCCTATGGAAAAGAGAAAATAAGAGTTAAATATCACATATAGAGCTTTAAAATGTCTAAGTGCATTAAGATTATTGCTCCTAAATGTGAATAATATTGTGTTCATCAAATACCCCCAAACTTAGATTTTGCTTGTCCTCAAGCAAAAAGTGAATTTATGAACAAGGGAAAAATGATAGATTCAACCACCAAGAATTCTTATTATGTGAGTATCAACATATAAAAATATAAACAATTTCAGATAAAGTAAAATTAAACATACACACTTTCTCTAGTGCAATTATTTGTTCATAATCCCCAAACTCAATCATATTTGTCATGCAATTAATTTTAATTATAGTATGCGATTACTCAATCTGCGATTATCCCCTTTTCTCTACTACAAACCGAGTAGCAAACTAGAGTTTTTTATTTTTATTTTTATATTTTTTTTGGTCTCTTCTCTAAAGTTGTCACTTGCCTTTTTACGCGAATGCAAAACATTTGTGATGAATTCACCCGGTTACTCAGCAAGTCACAAACTTTAAAGTGCTTTGCATACTCATATTTCAAGTTGCCGTTTGAGGTAAAGGTAAACATTGGTGATGAATACCCCTAGTTACTAAGCACTCAAAACATTGGAGTAGATTGACTTTATTCAAATATATATATATATATATATATATATATATATATATATATATATATATATATATATATATATATATATATATTTTATCACTCTATTTACTTAAACTCAATTTAGGACTAGATCTAAAGGGAATAATCACCAAAAAAAGTATCACATTTGTGTATTATGTATAATCACATGACTCATATAATTTTGTAAGGCATTATGAAACTCAACAATCCTAAAGTAAATAAGTATCCTTACTATTACTTTATAAGAAATTGTTTGTCCTAAAAAATTTCAAAAGACTCCAAATATAACTAACTAATACCCCCAAACTTAGATGGAACATTGTCCTCAATGTTCGCGCAAAGCTTAAAATATAGGCATGTGTTACCATCTAGTAAGAAGGAGAGATTAAAAATAAAAAGATAAATAATGAAAAGAAAATGAAAGGAAAGTGTAAATACTCCCCTGAAAATTGGGTTGCCTCCCAATAAGCGCTGTGTTTTCTGTCTTCAGCTAGACATGATGAGTTCATGCGATGTATTGAATGATTTGAAGATTCACATCTTCCTCGTGCGGCTCTAGACTCATCTCCATGTAAGGCTTCGCCCTATGCCCATTCACCTTGAATGTTTGATTGTTCTCTTGGCTATGGACCTCCAACGCTCCATGAGGGAAGACTTTTGTAACAGTGTATGGGCCAGACCATCGTGACATAAGTTTGCCTGGAAAGAGTCTTAATCTTGAGTTGTATATTAATACCTTCTGTCCTTCATAAAACTCCTTCCTTGCTAGCTGTTTATCATGGTACAACTTGGTCCTTTCCTTGTACAATTTTGTATTTTCATATGCGTCGTGCCTCAACTCTTCAAGCTCATTTAGTTGCAATCTTCTTTTGTCACCTGCTTGTTTCATATCAAAATTGAACCTTTTAATGGCCCAATAAGCTTTGTGTTCCAACTCCACTGGTAGATGACAGGCTTTTCCAAAAACCAAACGGTATGGTGACATGCCGATGGGTGTTTTGTATGCGGTTCTGTAGGCCCATAATGCATCATTCAAGCGCATCGACCAATCCTTCCTCCTTGTGTTGACTGTCTTTTCCAAAATGCTCTTGATTTCTCTGTTGCTGATCTCCACCTGCCCACTAGTTTGAGGATGATATGGGGTGCCCACTCTATGTGTGATACCATATTTCTTCATCAAAGAAGCAAACAGAAAGTTATTGAAGTGGCTCCCTCCATCACTAATTATTGCTCGTGGTGTCCCAAACCTAGTGAAAATGTTCTTCTGCAAAAACTTGACAACAACTTTGTGATCATTAGTTTTTGAGGGGACAGCCTCGACCCATTTAGACACATAATCCACACCAACAAGTATATATAAATAACCAAATGAGTTAGGAAAGGGACCCATGAAGTCAATTCCCCAAACATCAAAAAACTCGATCACTTGGATGTTTTGTAATGGCATTTGATTTCTAGACGAGATGTTGCATGTCCTTTGGCATTTGTCACAAGTCCTGCAAAAAGAAAAAGCATCTTTGAATACTTTAGGCCAATAAAATCCAGATTGTAATACCATGAGTACTGTTCTTTTTGGTCCAAAATGTCCTCCACATGCATATTAGTGGCAATGTTGTAGAATATTCATTTGCTCTTCTTCTGCCACACATCTTCTTATAATTTGATCAGGGCAAAATTTGAACAAATAAGGATCATCCCAGTAGTAGTGCTTGCATATAGCCACCAGTCTCTTCCTTTCCTGACTTGTCATACCTGGAGGGAAAACATGAGCAGTGAGATAATTTACAATATCTGCAAACCATGGAAAATTTGAGCAGTGAGATACCAGTCGACTGGTCCTGTTACCAGTCGACTGTCCCGATGATATGTTTATTTCAAATAGATGTTCATCTGGGAAATTTTCATTAAGTGGGGGCACAATTCTCTCTTCCTCCTGCAGTAGTCTGGACATGTGATCTGCAACAACATTGTCGCTTCCTTTTTTATCTCTAATCTCAAGATCGAATTCTTGAAGCAACAACACCCATCTGATTAACCTAGGCTTAGCATCCTTTTTCGCAAACAAATATCTCAAGGCAGCATGGTCAGTAAAAACAATAACTTTAGAACCAATCAAATATGATCTAAACTTCTCTACAGCAAATATAACAGCTAACATTTCTTTTTCAGTAGTGGAATAATTTAGCTGTGCATCGTTTAGAGTTCGAGAAGCATAGTAAATAACATGGGGTTTCTTATTGATTCTTTGACCTAAAACAGCTCCTAAAGCATAATCACTTGCATCACACATGAGCTCAAAAGGATGGCTCCAATCTGGTGCCATGACTATAGGTGCAGAAGTGAGAAGATTTTTTAATGTCATAAAAGCATTTGTGCACTCTTCTGTCCATACAAACTCAACATGCTTAGCCAACAAGTCACAAAGGGGTTTGGAGATTTTTGAGAAATTTTTTATAAATCTTCTATTGAACCCTGCATGTCCAAGAAAACTCCTAACACCCTTAACTGTAGTGGGAGGGGGTAGTTTTGATATTATATCGATTTTCGCTTTGTCTATCTCTATGCCTCTTTTTGACACCACATGTCCCAACACAATACCTTGTTGTACCATGATATGACACTTTTCCCAATTCAGCACTAAATTGCACTCTTCACATCTCTTAAGCACAAGCTGCAAATGGATAAGGCATTCATCAAAACAAGATCCAAAAACACTAAAATCATCCATAAATACCTCAATGAACCTTTCCACCATGTCTGAAAATATACTCATCATGCATCTTTGAAATGTTGCTGGTGCATTGCACACTCCAAAGGGCATCCTCCTGTATGCAAAAGTACCAAAAGGACATGTAAAAGTAGTTTTTTCTTGATCTTCTGGAGCAATAGCAATTTGATTATAGCCACTATAACCATCTAAAAAAAATAATGACTATATCCTGCTAATCTTTCTAACATTTGATCAATAAAAGGAAGAGGGAAGTGATCTTTCCTGGTTTCGTTATTCAATTTTCTGTAATCAATGCAAACCCTCCATCCTGTGGTCACTCTTGTAGGGATAAGCTCATTCTCTTCATTCTTCACCACTGTAGCTCCACTTTTCTTAGGCACTACATGTATAGGACTTACCCATTTGCTATCTAAGATGGGGTAGATGATGCCAACATCTAGTAGCTTCAAAATCTCTGTTCTTACCACTTCCTTCATGTTTGGATTAAGCCTTCTCTGTGCCTCCCTGCTAGGTTTTGCATTGTTTTCCAGGAGTATTTTGTGCATGCATTTGGATGGACTTATTCCTTTGATATCTGCAATGGTCCATCCTATTGCATTCTTGTGTTCTCGTAGTACCCTTAGCAATTTTTCTTCTTCCTGTGCACTCAGGTTCGCAGCAATTATCACAGGTAGCATCTGGTTCTCGCCCAAATATGCATACTTCAAATGGTCGGGCAACTGCTTAAGCTCTATGTCTGGAAGTCTCGGTGCAGTCGACTGGTTCCTGGTTGTGGCCTGGTCAGTCGACTCATCATGTCCACCAGTCGACTTATCTGCAGAAACAAAAATGTCATCAGTCACTAATTTTTCAAACACAGATGCAAACTTACCTGAGTATGACTTTGGAGTTTCAAGGTGATGTACTGTCTCTGCAATCCCCCAGTCCTCGTATTCCTGTTCATCATTAGATAAAGTTAGAGATTGTGTAATTGTGGTTTGTAGTGGTTCAACGCTATGTACCTGGAATGTTTGATCAACAATATCTTGCACCACATCAACATTATAGCATTCATGATCATCATGTGGTAATTTCAGTGTATTAAACATTTTAAATTCAACCTTCTCTCCATTTATTTTCATGCTTATAGTACCCTTTTTAACACAAATTTTTATATCAGCCGTACTCATAAAGGGCCTACCTAAAATGATTGGTAGAGAAGATGGCATTGAAGAGTCCTCCATGTCTAACACAACAAAATCCGCAGGCAAAATAAAGTCGTTTATCTGAACTAGGACATCTTCCAAAATACCTCTAGGTCTTTTGATACTGCGATCCGCCAACTGCAACGTGATGGCTGTTGGTTGGAGTTCCCCCAATCCTAGCTTTTCATAGACGGTGTACGGGAGAAGATTGATGCTTGCCCCCAAGTCTAGTAATGCTTTCTCAAAGAAGTGCTCACCAATCCTGCAAGGGATGGTAAAACTACCTGGGTCTTTTAATTTGGGAGGTAATTTTCTTAATAAGACAGCACTCACTTCCTCTATCAAAGCCACATCCTCCCTAACCTGAAATGTTCTTTTGTGAGTACAACACTCTTTCAAAAATTTAGCATAAGAAGGAATTTGTTTAATAGCATCAAGTAGGGGGATATTAATTTCTACCTTTCTGAGAGTTTCAAATATGTCATATAAATGTTGTTCTTTCTTTTGCTTGACTAACCTTTGAGGGAATGGTGGCACAACTGTTCTTTCTTTTTCACTTACCTTGTTTGAACCCAAAACTTTTGATGGTTGTGCTTCTAATTCGTCTGTGTGTGTTCCAACCTTGCTGTCAATTATCTTACCATTTCTTAGGGTTGTCACTGCTTTGAGCTATTCTTGGCCTCCAGGGTTTGGTATGGTTTGGGAAGGGAGTTCTCCTGCCTTCCGCTCGCTTAATTCTTTTGCAATCTGACCAATTTGTGTTTCCAATTTCTGAATTGCTTGCCTTTGTTGGTTGTTTGTTTGATGTTGCTGTTGGAGCAATTGAAGAACGGTCGATTCAAAATCCAACTTCTTTTGTTCTTGGACTGGCCGATCAAACCCACTTCCCATTTGGAAGTTCCGTGCATGTCCTTGTGTGAATTGAGTTCCTTGATTATTCTGATTATTGCTCCAGGAGAAGTTTGGATGGTTCCTCCACCCTGGATTGTATGTGTTCGAGAAGGGATTGTTCTTTGGTGGAAACACTCATCGACCTACATAGTGTGCATGCTCCTGATCTGTGAAAGAAGACATGGGACATGTATCAGTTGTATGATCTATATGAGAACAAATTGCACACATTTCGTTTGTTTGATTTTTAACTCCCCCCATCCTCGACATTGCATTAACAAGCATATCAATTTTCTTATTCATGTTTACCATTTCTAATTGAATGTTATTGCTATTAGAAATTTCGTAACTCCCTATTTTTTCGAAGGGCCCCTCCTTGTTGAGAATTGTTGTGAATTCTCGCTTAACTCTTCAAATAGTTCTATGGCCTCTTCACCGCTTTTCCTCATTAAGATCCCGTTGCAAGCTGAATCCACAATTGCCTTGTTAGTATCGTTTAAACCTTCATAAAAAGCTTGTACCTGTTCATCTTTAGGCATATTGTGCGTAGGGCATTTGAGAAGTTTGTTCTTGAAATCTTTCCATGCTTCGAAAAATAAGTCTCCATCCTTTTGTTGGAAGAGTTGAATCTCCCTTTTTAGCTGTTTGGTCTTTTGGGCTGGAAAGAATTCTTTCAAGAACTTTGTCGCCAATTGCTCCCATGAGTTTATTGATCCTGGTTCCAAAGAATTATACCATAGTTTAGCGTTAAGTTTTAAGAAAAAAGGAAACAAGATTAACCTGATTTATTCAGGGGTGAGCCCTTGGACACTTTGTGTCCTGCAAAGATCGAAAAAGTCTTGTAGATGGAGGTGCGGCTCTTCATCAGGTTTGCCACTAAAGTGGGGAACCATACTAAGTAACTGAGGAGATAGATGCATGTTCCCTGTGACATTAGGTTGATACGCAATGCAGGAAGGTTGCTTAATGTTCTTAGGCGTGAACTTGTCCTGCATTGGCACTCGATTTGGCATTTCCTCACCCATTGCTGTATGTGAACAAAGTCTCTGAGCAGTCGACTGGTTCGTATCGACAGTCGACTGGTTTGCTGCAGACAACTTACCTAGTCTGTGCAAAGTGCGTTCTGTTTCTGCGTCAATAGGTAGTAGCTCTGGACGAAGTGATCTCCTTCCGTGCATCCACCAAAATCCTGTAACCTAAAAGAAAAGTACTTATTAATAAAATTAAAAGAAAGAAAATAAAAACCTTCTACTGATCTGTAAGTTAAAATGCTAACAATCCCCGGCAACGGCGCCAAAAACTTGTTGTGCAATCTAGTTACCTAAATAAATAGATAAAACTAGACACAAATTATAAACCTTGCAAGTGCACGAATCGTTTTAGAAAAGCGTAGCAATAGCAAGGGTCGATCCCACAGAGATTGTAGACCTTAACTTACTAATCAATAAAAAGAATAAGAATCATAAAGAATTGTTCTAAGGTTGAAAAGAAATAAAAAGATTAAAACTAAATTAAGAAATGCTGAATCACAAATATTTATGAAGTAGTTGGGTTTAGATCTCCACCAATAGTCAGTAATGCTGAGTCACCTTCTGAACTTCTTCTTATTACTCATGTTTGTTCTCTTCAAGGGCATGGTATCTACTCCTTAAAGTACTGTTTCCCTAAGCCAAGAATTAGGCATGGTATCTACTCTAATTCGTTTCTTTCATTAAGTGTTTAGCATGGTATCTACTAAGTTGTACTTAAAGAAAACATAAGATCAGTGGAAACGAACAAACACTCAAAGTTCTAGAAATTGGTATCGGATCTAGATCCCTTAAGTTGATTGAACCAAGAACCCCTAAAGATTCCCTTGTTACAAGTTACGGGCACGAGATTCGGGTCGTCTCAATATGCTCATATAACAGATTCAGATAGATGGTAATGCAAACTTGAATTTCTCAAATTCTGTATGTCAGTCGACTGGCTGTCACCTCAGTCGACTGCTCTCAGAGCTTCGAGAACAAGTTTGATTATCATAAATCTATATCAATTCAATCAGATTCAATCAATAAGTAAAATAGAAGAACTCAGAAGAATATAACACTACATAACTACGGCTTCAATCTACCCAACTATAAAATTAGTTCCACATAATAATACTTTTATTAATCAACAAGTTCAAATACATGAGCAACATAAAAGAAATAGAAAGAGAAGGAATAAACTGATGTAGTTCGGTCAGATAGGTCGGCTGGCTGTCACACAGTCGACCGGCCGTTCTTTTCTTAATGCTTGATCTCCTTTCTTCTTCTTTGATACTGATAAAGTGCTTCTTGTTGATGACTCTGGAACTCTGTGATTCGGTGATTCAGGAACGTGGAAGTCTCTCCCGAATAATGCTTCTTGGTCGGTATTTATAGAACACGGCTAGAGAATTAGGGTTTGCACTTTTCTTTTTATAGAAAAGTCCTTTTCTTTTATTTATTTCCTCCCTCCTTGCTCTGTGCATTATTTCTTTCTCTTTTCTTCTATTCTTCCTTTTCTGTTCTGATTTGGATTAGATTTGGACGAATCTTCAAATATCTTATCTTTTGACTCTGCCGCCTACCAGTCGACTTGTCTTCGAACCAGTCGACTGTGTCGAGACTTCTGAAGATTTTATAATTGATCATCCAAGTCGGCTGTTGATAATCAACTTCTCTGGGCATTCGCCTGTTGTAATGGACCAGTCGACTGATGATCTGCAATTTCCTGTGTATCATCCTGAATCTGCTTCGTTTCTCTGTTTTAGGCTGTTTCCTATGGAAAAGAGAAAATAAGAGTTAAATATCACATATAGAGCTTTAAAATGTCTAAGTGCATTAAGATTATTGCTCCTAAATGTGAATAATATTGTGTTCATCATTGATTGAATCTGGGAAAGTGATAAACTAGAGAGTTATAGTAGAGTCTCAACTTTCCAAAATGCCCAATTTGGTTATATTCCGATAAGCGGAGCAAAAGTTATGACCATTTCAAAAATACAGCAGCCAGCTTTTGGGTTGAGTACTCGCTATTTTGATTGCTTGATGTTTTGCACCCTCTTACTTACTGAATTTGGAAAAGTGTTCAACTAGAGAGTTGTAGTAGAGTCTCTCACCTTTCCATAATGCCCTATTTGGTTAGATTCCGATAAGCGGAGTAGGAGTTATGACCTTTACAAGTTTCAGGTTTTTGTTAAGAAATCTGATGTTCGTTAATTTTTGCGTATGTTCAAAGAACGGTGAATTGAATTCCATAAGGAATCTGAAAAAGTGTTCAACTAGAGAGTTGTAGTATATGTTCCCACCTTTCTAGAAAGTATAATTTTTTAAGATTCTGACAAGTAGAACAAAAGTAACAAGCTTTCAAAATTTCGGCTTTTGGCTGTCTTTTGTTGTCTTTGCATGCGTTCAAGGGACGGTGATTGAATTCCATAAGGAATCTGGAAAAGTGTTCAACGAGAAAGTTGTAATATATGTTCCCACCTTTCTAAATTGTATGATTTGGTTAGATTCCAATAAGTAGAGCAAAAGTTACAAGCTTTCAAAGTTTCAGCTTTTTGTTAAGAAATCTGCTATTGGTTAATTTTTGCGTGTGTTCAAAGGACGGTGGATTGAATTCCATATGAATCTGGAAAAGTGTTCAACTAGAGAGTTGTAGTATATGTTCCCAACTTTCTAAACTGTATGATTTAGTTAGATTCTGACAAGTAGAGCAAAAGTTACATGCTTTCAAAGTTTCAGCTTTTTGTTAAGAAATCGTTGGTTATTTTTTGCATGTGTTCAAAGGACAGCGGATTGAATTCCATAAGGAATCTGGAAAAGTGTTCAACTAGAGAGTTGTAGTATATGTTCCCACCTTTCTAAATTGTATGATTTGGTTAAATTCCGACAAGTATAGCAAAATTTATGAGCTTGGAAAGTTTCAACTTTTGGCTGTACAGTTATTGTTTGAAATGGTGTTTAACGGACCGGATTTTGAGTTCCGTACCGAATCGGAAATAGTGTTCGACTAGAGAGTTGTAGGAGATTTTCTCATCTTTCTAAAAAGTCTAATTTTGTCGAATTTCGAGGAGCGGAGCACTGTTTCTCCTAGGATGTTAGAAGGCTTTTTATGTCGCTTTCGGGTTTTCATTGGTAGTATGTTTATATTAGAATGTTAGATGATTCTTCTGTTGATTCTAATTATAAAAGATCAAATTTTTGTTAGTAAGCTTATACACGAAATTCTAGTTCATGTTAACTAGAGTTTTCGCGAATTGTTTGTAGTTTGAATCATGCACTTGATTATAAGTAACAAGTATTCTTTGTGCTCGTAAGACATGTAATAAGTATTGGTCCGTCTCATACATAGCTCACCTAGCTCGTATGTAGTTGTTTGTTGATGCGTAGCTCATTAGGGCTCGTATGGAGTAATTATCTTGAATAGATAGGCGATGAGTGGATCCAAGCAGATCTTGTGAAGTCTAGGTTGAGTCTTGAAAGATTGTGTCAAAAATTGTTACACTCTTTAGAAGAGGGACACGTGCGGTGCTTTTTCATGATAAGTTGGAAGCACAGTGACATGTCTCGCTTGTTTGAAACTTTTGGTGCCGTCTCATGGCAAGTTGAGAGTACGACTCTAGGTTGAAAGTGCCTTGTAGCTCGTACGGCCCCATTTGATTGGTTAGGGTTAGTGACATCGTTAGGGTAGTAACTGTTACTTAACCATTTTTATCTATGAATTGCCGAAGGGTTAAAGTTGGTGTTAGGGGTGATACCTTATAATCTGACTTCTCCTATAGGCCGACACTAGGTGGTGTAATTAGGATGTATTCCCCTGTCAAAGGGATACGGGCGGTGCTTTTTCATGACGAGTTGGGAGCACGGGATCCGTATCTCGATTGTTAATTCCTGAATGCCATGATAAAAACGGGAGATTTTCCTAGGGAAATAGACACTACGATTCCGTTACTTTCTGTGCCTTTTCATGACAAGTTGAGGGCATGGAAGAAGGTTGGCTAGTATTTTGTGGTTCGTGTTGACTTTTGAGCGAGGTCCGGTTCGCCGGACAACAGTGGAAAATGGGGACACCACCATTGTATTGCAGTAGCGGAACTAGACCGTACCTGCAACCTCATCAGTCATGTAGTATGTGTCAGGAACAGGATGGGTACAAAAGTAGAATTCATGACATGGGTTCAAATCCCTATATATGGGGAAATGGTTTGATGTGGGGCGTATGTAGTATGGGCTGCATACTGTTCTAGAGTCTCGCTTGCATTAGAATAAGAGCATCTTTGCATCAGAGTCTAAGTCATAGCATACTGACACATCAATTATATGTACATGTTTCTCTTTTCATCAATCTGTTTGTTTAAAGTTGAGAATCACTGCTAGTTGTCAGCCTTAAAGCGTCAGTATATGTACTGCCGTCCCCACTTTAATAGGTACTGGATTGCAAAAGTACAGGTACTGGATTACAGAGCTACAAGTACAGGATTCAGGAGGACTCAAGGCAAAAGAAGCAAGTGTTGATTTATTTCAATTGTAATATATATTGTAATTTATTTATTGTTGAGAAGAATCCAAGTGAAAGTACCAAGTGTTATGTATTATTCATTGTACTCTGATATAATTTTTATTGAAAGTTTGTAACACTTGGGCTTGTATGACATTATTATAACACTAATGTAATGTATTGCAGTTTTATAACATTCGGACTTGTAATACATTTGTGTTGAATAAAAAGTTTTAAATTTTCCTGTTTTTCTGTGTATTGTGGCTAATTGAAGGAAACGATTTCTGGCTTAAGTCACGGTTTCCCAGTGTATGGAAATCGGGGCATTACACCCGCTCCCCGGGGTCGGACCGACGCCAGTACTACGGTTTCCATTTCACAAATTACAAGAACTCACACCTACTGCCCCCACACCCCAAAAACAAACAACATCACCAACTACATTCTTATGTTTTTATTTCAAACTTTGATCAATGAATCAAAATTTCATGGTGTTACAGTTGAAGCTTAAACGGGTCATTTGTAGAGAAAATCAAGAGATTAATTTGAAATATATACAATATATTGAACTAAGTCCACTTTTAGTGCAAGAAATTCACTTTTTATTTTTAAAACAAAAAAATGAGAATAAATATTGGAGATAAGAGCATCCACAGTCTTTTGCTATTTATTCATTTTATCCATATTTTAGCAAACGAACTGCTGCAGTCGTTGGCTATTTATTTATATTTTTTCAATTTCGACGGAGAAGATTGCTACATATGAGAGAAGATTTGAAAAAATGCATAATATAAAGGATGATCCGTCCCAATTATAAATTTTTTTTTTTTTGTCCGACGGAAGTCGAAAGTCCGTCCCACGTAATTAAATAATTTTTCCGCTCAAAAAAAGGCCCAAAAAGTCAACTCTCCCTTGGACAGATCTTGAAGATCGGTCCGTCGATTCTGGAGCTTGGGACGGAACTAGACTTGGTTTTTGTATTTAAAAAAATTGCTAACGGTGGGCAAATGAATTATAAATTGCTGAAGGTGTGCTTGGGACAGATGGTGGAAGTCTGTCCCTTTCAATTTTCATTTTTTTTCCTCCGACGGATCTTCAATATCCGTCTTATGAATTATAAATATTAAAATATTCATATTATTATTTTAAAATATTGCTGATAATTCATTTCGTCGTACGACAGATCTCCAAAGTCTGTCCAATATTTTTTCATTTTAGATTGTTATAATATAGCATTTCACGACTGCTGCAAATGCTAAAAAGCTATATGTAAAATATGCATATTGCTATTTTTTAGCAATCACGACTGCAGATGCTCTAACCCCCTACTATTTTTCCATCCAAATTTTGAACTCGCATTCTATCTCTTAATCAACCCTTCAAATTTGTGCAATATTGTATAAGTGTATTAGATGATTTTTTAAAAATGATTTTGCTATTTTATCGTTTAAAAAAAAATTATGTGCAATATTGCACAAGGTTATATAGTGATTTGTGGAAGAGCTACGTAGAATTTCAATATTTGTGTTGAAACCCCTAAAATTTGGGATAGAAACCGGGCCAGTATGGCCCGAAACCCGCATGGACCGACCAGAGTCGGGCTGGAACAAGAACCGGACCGCCTTAGAGCGTCCGGGTTCAAAAAACCTCAAAGTAGCACGGTTTTAAATCGGACCACTTAGGGAGCGAGACTGCCTGGGCAGCTCGGCAGTCTCAACGGTCAGGCCGATAGGTTTTTTTTCTTTCTTTTTTTTAAATCCTGCATTACTAAAATACCCCCCCCCCACCAGCTAAAAAAATGGTTAGTTATTATTATTTTTATCATCATCATCATCATCATCATCATCATTATTATTATTATTATTATTATTTGATATGGGTAAAAATAGAGCTAAATCGGGACCGTTCAAATCGGGCACGGATCTTAAAGCTCCCAAGGTAAAATGGTAATTTCAGCAGACACAGGCCCGACAAAATAAGCTGGGCCATTCTCAAACCCGAAAAACTGATCCAGCCTGTAATAGGGACTGTTACAACAGCCCTACCACAAAGGAGTCCAGATTCGTCGAACCCAGTTGAAACCCTCATATTCTAGGGGGTAACTGATTCTATCCATCCATACACAAGGGAGGATCTGAAAACTCTGTCTCTCTATGAAGAGAAGGGTCCTGTCTAGATCCCTTTACATGGATGGCATAACCGACTCTATCCTATCACCGGGAAGTAGAGATTCATCCTCATCTAGAAACTGGTTCCTAAGGCGACGATATACACCCCTCTCCTCCCACTGTTGCAAGATAATCAATCTTTCTATACCAAAAGCTCTTTCATAATCATTCAGATTACTGACAAAAGCATCGGAGGATGCGTCGCCGAAATCAACCCCGGTGTCTTGCACTTTTTGCAGGTCACGGTAGCGGCGGGAAACCAGTCAAACGCTGGTGAAAGTATTCAGGTTTGACTCATTCGATTTCCTACGAACTCACAAATTCTATCTGTTTGCTCCCACACCAAAATCAGCAGCAACAGATTGGCACCGTCTATGGGAACCTCGAATAGCAATCCAGCCTCATCCACCAGTTAAGACCGTCTCCAGCCATGCCTCCGAGGAAAGTAAGATCTACAGCCTCCAACCGCAGAGCAACTCCCGTACCTCCTCCACCACCACCGGAGGCTCCCCTCCAACCCATCCAACCAGTCTAGTAACAAGGACAGCTTCCTCCTCAACCTGTCCAGCCGCTGCTGCAGGGGCAGCCTCCTCTTCAAAATCTTCAACCCCAGCAGGCTCAACCCAGACCTCAAAATGCTGGCGTAGGGACCGCTCATCCTAATCCCCAAAAGCAACCTCTCCACCGTGATCATGTCTTGGTACACAACCCTTCCACCGACTCCATGACATCCTATAACCCTAGGGCGTCGGGAGATCTCCGCGACATCATCATCACCCGGCAGAGTAAGGAAGATCTTTGCCACCGCTTGGATGAGAGGCGGGCCCATGAAGGGGGCTCCCATCCAGAACCTCCAAGGGCTCAGTCTCCCCGCAGAAACAATCGCAGAAGGTCCGCTTCTCTTAGGAGGCAGAGGGAGTCCCCCCAACACCTTCAAAGGAGGAGTCGTTCTCCTGCTGGTCGACCAGCCCCAAGGGACCAGAACAAGCGCAGAGTTTCAAGACTTCCAAGTGACTGTCTTGCGGGCCCTCAATGCTGCCCCCAACAAGAACAATAACGCCCAGAGGGCACCCAGTCCCAAGCCGGCTCGGAGCCATTGCCATCGATCCCCAAGTCCTCGACCGGCTCCGAGACACCGTCATCACACTCCCAGTCCTCACCAGTCTCCAAGCTACCATCGTCGTTGCCCCCGTCCCCCTTCATACGAAGATGTATCGGGGCTCGGCAAGATACGATCGAAGGGAGGATGCCGTCTACCGCCGTTTCCACAAGATGGAGAGGCGCCTCTGTTGATTATTGGTTTTGATGATTACAACACAATGCAATGTTGTTGTGCTACCTCTTATATATTGCAGGTTGTATCAATACCATATATACACCAAGGCAAAGTGTTCAAACAAAGCTGTCAAAGCAAATTGATCAAGAAAGGTACAAGGTTCTAAAGCTCAAGATTGATCAAGCAAGCTTCAAAGACAAAGACCAAGGCTAAAGCTCCATCTCAAGACTCAAGACTTAAGACAAGACCTATGCTTCAATGTGTTATATTACATGTCTTGTAATTTTCCTTTTTTGAGTCTTAGATTGATGTAATAGCCTATCACACACACACACACACTCACACATCTTTATAATTGAGTATTTTTCAAAAGATTAAAGGTCGAAACAGTTTGAATTAGATCAGTTGTTGAGTACCAGTCGACTGTCTTATGGCACCAGTCGACTGCCTCAATACGAAACAGTCTGAACTCTTTCAAACTTTGGCCAGTCGACTCATCATGGCAACCCAGTCGACTGTTCAAATTATTTCAACAGTTTTCTGATTTCAAAACTTGTTTTTCAATTTTCAAAAGATTATATCCATTTTAAATCAGTTTTATAAACTGATTTACAACGTTCAAGGGATTCCTCTCTATAAATAGAGCCTAGGAATCACCATTGAAAGGTTCCAAGCATTTGAAAGAAAGTTTAAGTTTATTGCTTTCAAAAAAATAAGTATTCAAACTAGCACTCTAATCTTCTAAGTCTTGGTTCTCTGATTTTCAGTCCAATATAACATTGAATTCGTTTTGGACAGAATTCAGAAGTTGACCGAACAGCCACTTACAAAAATCACAATCACAAAACAAGGCTATAGGTTGGCTGTAATTTTTTATTGTTTTCTTTTCACTCTCGGTTGTGAGAGTGGTCCTCTCGATTGGAGAGTAGGGCTATAGGTTATAGAGTCAGGTTTTCACTCTTGGTAGAAGAGTGGGTTTGCTTTCTCAAGTGGTGAGAGAAGTCTACGGGTTGGACAAGGTTGTTATCTAAACGCTGTAGAGTATTCTTGTATTGTTTCAAGAATAGTGGAAAATCTCAAGTGGGTTACTTGGGGACTGGATGTACTGTGGTTGTATTTCTCTGAACTTGTATTTTCTTTACTTGCTTGTTAATTACTCTATGAAACTTGTCTGGACAGTCGACTTCCTCTCTTATTTACGTCGACTGGTTAGACTGGTATAACACACTCTTTGAAAACTTGTCTGGTAAGTCGACTGGTTTCCGTTATAAGTCGACTGATCAGACTTGTCTAAAATACTCTTCTAATCTGATTCTTAAGTCGACTTATTTCTCTTTTCAAGTCGACTGAACAGAAGAAAAAGTTCAATTTCGTTTCTAATTTTTATACAACACTATTCACCCCCCCCTCCTCGTATTTCTTACCTTGCCTACAGGATCCAACACTTGGTATCAGAGTCTGGTTGAGCGCAATGGTAACTACTTCTAATACAAACCAATACCATGAAGGCCAATCCACACAAAGGCCACCCCTCTTCGATGGAACCAATTACAACTATTGGAAGTGTATAATGAAGATCTACCTTCAGTCCATCAACTATGAGATATGGAACATGACGGGGACCGAGTACACCGCTCCTACCATTCCATATGCACAATGGAACGATGACATGAAGAACCAAACAATGAACAATGCAAAGACGATGAATGCGCTATTTTGTGCCCTTACAAAGGAGGAGTTCAACCGTGTGTCCAATGCAACAACCGCACATCAAATTTGGCACACACTCGAGGTAACTCATGAAGGAACAAATAAAGTAAAAGAATCTAAAATATTTGTTCTTGTTCACAGGTTCGAGATGATCCGCATGAAGGAGAACGAGAATGTGTCTGAGATGATTACAAGGTTCACGGACATTACAAATTCACTCATGGTGCTTGGAAAGACGTACACTTAAGCTAAAATGGCGAGGAAGGTTCTTTGTGCACTAACCCCAAATGGGAGAAGAAGTCCACCACCATAGAAGAGACCAACGATTTAACACAACTTTCTCTTGAGAATCTTGTGGGAAATCTCGTGGCGTATGAGGTACAACGTGAAGTACGCAAGAAGGATCTAGAACCTCAACAATAAAAAAAGAAGACACTAGCATTCAAAGCCATGTCGGACTCCGGGGATGAAGAAGAAGATGAGGAAGAGATAGCCGAGTTTACGAGAAACTTCACAAAGTTCCTAAGGAAAGGTAAGTTTAATTCAAAATCTAAGGATACTAATGAACTTCCAACTTATTTCAGGTGTAACAAAGCAGGTCATATGAAGAAGGATTGCCCACTAGAGAACGTTAAATCTAAAGAAAAGGCTTCCAACTTCAAGAAGGAAAAGTACATAAAGAACAAGTTTATGAAGAACAAAATGGTATACTAAGCAACTTGGGATGATAGCGACTCTTCATCGGAAGAAGAAAATGAAGAGACAAACGAGGTTGCTAACGTTTGCTTTATGGCGTCTCAAAATCAAGTAAGTGATAATTATAATTCTAATGATTTACTTGATACTTTCAACGAGATTTTTTTAGAGCTTAAGAAAGAAAAAATTAGAGTTAAAAACTTGGAGAAAGTAAATCAAACACTTTCCCAAGAGAATCTTGACCTTGATAAAGAAGTGAAATCTTTAAATTCTCGTCTTTCTAGTTTAGATATAGATTTTGTGTCTTTAAAGAAAAATTATGAAGAGATATCCAAGAATGTATCTAAATTTAATAAAGGAAAGGAGAATTTAAAAGATGTTCTCCAAAATCAAGTGCAATCCAATAAAAGGTTTGGACTTGGTTTTCAAAAGTCTCTTGAAAAACCTCATGTCTCTAAGAACAATAGTGTAAATAAATTTGTATCTATTTCTAGTGTTAAGAATAAATTATATGAGTTTTTTGAAAAGCCTAAAACTGTAAGTTTTAATGATAAAGGTAAAACTATAGTTCAGACCAGTTGAATGAAACCAAGTATCAGTCGCCTGTCCAGAGGTTCTGAGTTTCATTGTAAGAAATGAAAACCTCAGATAAGTCGACCTATTCTACCTCCCAGTCAATTGAATTTCAGTAACAGTCAACTGAATGGTTCAATAAAGTCGACTGGACAGAGCAAAAATATATGGGTTCCAGTTAATCTGAGTCTGAAAGATAGAATTACTTACATTAATTCATACATTCTTTCTGTTTGTAATTCTGTTAATTATATTTCTGCATTTGGTGGAAAATCAAACTCTCTTTGGGTTTGATTTTCCATAAACTAATCTCTTTTGGACCCAATGAAAAGGGTGTCATATTCACATTGAAAGTTTTATAGGTACCTAAAAGAGATCGGTGGATACTTGATAGCGGATGCTCAAAGCACATGACTTGGTCATGCCAACCTCCTATCTTCCTTACAAGAAATTGATGGAGGAATAGTCACATTCGGTGACAACAACAAAGGGAAGGTGATTGGAATAGGCATGGTCGGTAAGCACACTAACCCTTCAATAGAAGATGTTTTTCTAGTTTGTGGACTTAAGCATAACTTGTTAAGTATTAGCCAACTTTGTGATAAGGGATATAAAATCATATTTGAAAAAGATGCATGTTTAATTTATGACTCTACCATGCAAAATATAATTTTTCAAGGATTTAGGAAGAATAACATTTATGAATTGTGTTTAGAGTCATATGATTTTTCGAATGATTTCTGCTTAGTAGCTTCTAATAATGATTCTTGGCTATGGCGTAAGTGATTTGGCCATGTGAATATGAAAACTCTTGCTAAATTGTCTAAGTACAACCTAGTTAAAGGGCTGCCAATACTATCCTATAAGAAGGATAAGTTATGTGATGCTTGTCAACTAGGTAAATAAATTAAATCTACTTTTAAAACAAAAGAAGTAATTTCTACTAGTAGGCCTCTCGAATTAATCCACATGGATTTATTTGGCCCTACTAGAGTTGCTTCTTTAAATAAAAGTAGGTATGTATTTGTTTTAGTAGATGATTTTTCACGATTCACTTGGACTTTCTTTTTAAAACATAAAAATGATGCCTTTGTTGAATTTGCTAATTTTTGTAAACGAATTCAAAATCAAAAGTCTCTAACCATAGTCACTATTAGAAGTGATCATGGTGGAGAATTTGAGAATAAAATGTTTGCAGAATATTGCAACAAGAATTGTATAACTCATTCATTTGCATTTCCTAGAGCTTCACCACAAACTGGAGTGGTCGAAAGAAAGAATAGGACTTTTCAAGAATGTGCACGTACCATACTTGTTGAAAGCAATTTACCTAAGTATTTTTGGGCTGAAGTCGTTACTACAACTTGTTATGTTATAAATAGAATTTTGATTAGGTGTAAGCTTAAGAAAACATGTTATGAGCTATTTTTGATAGAATTTCTAAAGTATCTTACTTCAAAATATTTGGATGTAAGTGTTTTATTCTGAACACTAAAGATAATTTAGATAAGTTTGATCCTAGATCTAATGAGGGTATCTTTATAGGATACTCAAATAGGAGTAAGGCATATAGGATCTTCAACAAGTCAACATTGACTATTAAAGAATCCATGCATGTTGCATTTGATGAATCTCTGCCTTCATCAACTTTAATTGAAGATGATGAAACTGATTCATCACCTTTAAATAAGGTTATTACTTCTTTAGAGCAAACTACCCTTGCGGACAGGTCGACTGATAAGGAAGTCAAGTCCACTGATGTAAATCAGTTGACTGATGGACTAGTCAAGTTGACTGATCCTGTTGTGTTGTCTCCAACTTTACCAAAATCTTTTGTTGAAGTTAGAGATCATCCTCATGACTTAATAATTGGTAACATTTCACGTGGTATTCAGTAGGGGTGGTATACCGTACCGTACCGTACAAAAATTACTCTACCGTCTACCGTACCGGAATACTTGGTACACAAATTTCTCTACCATTATCATGCCAAAATTTTGGTACTACCGAGTTCGGTAATACCGAAATATTGGTATGGTAATGGTAGTACCATGGTAGTACCGAACATCAAGAAATATGGATGTACCAATTTTAAACTTTGTTACTCATGACCGACTGGCACAATAAACAGATATATGCTTTATATATGTCCAACAATATACTCAGATATCAATAAAAAACATGTTTCCTTAAAGATAAAGTTAATCATTCACCTTGCCCACAGAGGAATGTATTTCCTTCTATGCCTAATCTCATCATCTCCATCTTCATTGTCAGAGACTCTCTATGGCAGTGCAACTGTAGAATGATGAAAAAGAAGTAAGTCTTATTCACTGAGGATTAAAGAGCCTCTAATAAAACATTGTCATGTAATAAATGTGTGTATGATATGAAGTATGATACATATGATATGAGTTTGTGTAATATGTTACAAACAATTAATATTTGCTAGGGACAACAATAGATGGACTTACGGAGTATCAAAAATCACTCCATGGTCCACAACACCATCAATTTCATCCAGACTTTTCCCTACTTGAGCCGAGTTCATGAAAGAAATTAGCACTGAAGTTTTCAGGACTGAGATCAATGTATACATGGAACATATTGATTATGACTAGAGGTATTATAAGTTCAAGCAGCCAAAATCTCTAACTACTCTATGGTAGTTATGCTTAAAAACATTGAAATGGATTGTTGTTGTAATATTCGACTCTACCTGGGGATGCAACTACGAACAATTGAACATATCAAACATTCATCTTTTAAGTAAAACAAAACAAAACAAAACAAAACCAAAAAAAACCTCATGGTGATATACAAAGATAGGAAGGAATGTAGTACCTAGATCAGTTATTGGAGATGTAAAGATAACATCAAGAACATGATGACCTTCTCTAGTAACCAACAGGAAGTTTCCTCCTAGCGGGTCAGCATGCCCACCATAGGTTGGTCGTCTCCATACCTTAAGACATGCATAACTTTCTCAGTAAACGAAACCAAGCGAATGGTATTTTTAACCTTATAAGGAATAATTTAGCTCATAATTCCGATATGCTATTTGATCATGTTTATAATTAGTAAACAAAACCTCTGCATCTCCAAGAAAAAGGTCATCAATTTCTTCAGCAGTTTCCATCCAGTTACCCTAAAGAATGACACAAATTACTGAAAAAAACCCTCCATTGACTTCACAACATTAATCTAGGAAACACTTACAGTTTTAACCAAAACTGGAATAGACCCATCAAGCTGCCCAGTGTATTTCTTCTCATTCACCATGATTATTAAGTTCGCAGCCGTTTGCGTAATAGACTGTAAACAACAGAGTGATGAATGTAAAATTATTTATAGTTTGAAAAACACATTAAAGAAATGTTTCCATTCAACTGACCTTCATTTGAATCAAGGATTCGTCACCCTCTACAGTTTGTCGTCGCCCAATCACAGCAGCGAGCGTACCCTCTTCAATAGCATCAGCATCAACAAATGCTAAATCAATCTAACAACCATCCCAAAATCTTGACTTTGGAAGGCAATGGAGGCGGGCGGGTTGGAGTAGAAGAGGAGGGTTTCGACTTTCGAGGGAGTAGAGCTATAGAGGTTGCGGTCGGGGAAGGTGAAGGAGGGCGATGGAGGCGGGCGGATTGGAGTAGAAGAGGAGGGTTTCGACTTTGAGGGAGTAGATCTGTAGAGGTTGCGGTAGGAGGTGAGGGAAGATGACGGGAAGAAGGAGAGTCAAGAGATGGCTATGACTACTGACTAGGGTAGAAAAATCAAAAAACTGAAAAAGAAAGACTGGGCCTGGGCCTGGAATTTATTCTGGACCTGGGTTTTAAAATATAAAAATTAGATTAAATATATATTAAATATATTCGGTACCGTACGGTATACCAACGGTATAAAAATTTTGTACCAGTACCATACCATCAAAAATCAGTATGGTACAATACCGAAAATTTGGTACGGTATTACCAAGTTTCGGTATTTTTTGGTATGGTAATGGTATGGTACGATATGGTACGATAATATGGTATTTTTTGACACCCCTAGTATTCAGACAAGATCTCATGTTAATATAATTTTTCACACGGCTTTCTTGTCGAATTTTGAACCGAAGATTATACAAGAAGCTTGTGAGAATGAGTTTTGGATGAATGCCATGCAAGATGAGTTAAACCAATTTATAAGGAATTATGTATAGGATTTAGTTCCACGGTCTCCTGATCATACGATAATTGGTACCAAATGGGTATTCAAGAATAAGTTAGATGAATCAGGACAAGTCGTTAGGAACAAAGCTAGACTAGTTGCTCAAGGGTATAATCAAGAAGAAGGCATAGATTTTGATGAAACATATGCTCCGGTAGCTAGACTAGAATCAATTCATATTTTATTATCTTTTTCTTGTTATATGAATTTTACATTTTTCCAAATGGACATGAAAAGTGCTTTCCTTAATGAGTTTATAAAGGAATATATTTATGTTAAGCAACCACCTGGTTTCGAACATGAACAATTCCCAAACTATGTTTTTAAATTGAAAAAGGCTTTATATGGTCTTAAACAAGCACCTCGTGCTTGGTATGATCGATTGAAGACTTTTCTTTTAGAATCGTGTTTTGAAATAGATAAAGTAGATACTACTTTGTTTATTAGGAGAACTGAGACCGATATTTTGATCATACAAATATATCTAGATGACATAATTTTTTGTTCTACTAATAGTAATCTATGTCAAGAGTTTGCTAATACCATGACAAATGAGTTTGAGGATGACTCACATCGGTGAACTTAATTATTTTCTTGGACTACAAATTAAATAGTGACCAAATGGCATATTTATTAATCAAGAAAAATATGCTAAGGAATTACTTAAACGATTTGGCATGGATAGCACAAGTAGTAAGACCACAACTATGGCTACTGCAACTACCCTTGACAAAGATGAATTAGGTAAGAGTGTCGATCAAAAACTCTATCGAGGTATGATTGGCTCACTCTTATATATAACTGCTAGTAGACCAGACATTATGTTTAGTGCATGTTTGTGTGCTAGATATCAGTCGAGTCCTAAAGAGTCTCACTTAAAAGCTGTGAAATGTATTTTAAGATATATTAAAGGCACGTCTAAGTATGGTTTATTTTATCCACACACCGATAATTTTCAACTTTTGTCATATAGCGATGCGGATTTTGCCGGTAGTAAAACTGACAGAAAAAGTACTAGTGGAACATGTCACTTTTTGGGACATTCCCTAGTATCTTGGTGCAGTAAGAAGCAAAATTCAGTATCCCTATCTACCACAGAAGCTATTCGCAAAATTCGGTATCTCTATCTACCACAGAAGCTGAATAGATCGCTGCAAGTTTGGCTTGTGCCCAAATTTTGTGGATGAAACAAACCCTATTAGACTATGGTATTTCATTTTCGAAACCTGCTATAATGTGTGACAATACCAGTGCCATTAACTTATCTAAAAATCCGGTTCAACATTCACGTACAAAATACATTAATATTAGACATTATTTTCTACGTGATCATGTTTTAAAGGGAGACATTTTTTTAGACTTTATTTCTACTGATAAACAGGTAGCAGATATCTTTACTAAACCACTTAAGGAAGACACATTTATCACTTTAAGAATAGAACTAGGAATTTGTAGTTTTCATGATGTTTCATGAAATTTTAACTTTGGTAAGTCGACTTAAACCTTTATTTCAGTCGACTGACCAAGTATTTTTCGTTATATCTATTTTCCTGAGTTTTTATGCTCTAGAAAGTCGACTGTGAACAGTAATCCAGTTGACTACCAGTTGTATTTTTACTATTTTGTTTATCTATTTCTGCTCTCGACTAAGTTGACTGCCCTAACCATATAGTCGACTGTCGCGAATCAGTTTTCTTCAGATTCAAAATTTGGCACTTCTTTTGAGGCGACTCTTTTACCTTGTTTTCACCTTTGACCAATCTCGTCCCTTGATATTCTCCAGATTTGATTTTAGCCCTTTACCCTTGTGTAAAAACCCTAACTTCTACCTCCTTCTTTTCACTTTACCCTTCACTGTCTCTCTCCCTTCCGAGGTTTCCCAGTCGGCTGGTGCTGTTGCTCTTTGGCGATTTCAGATCTTGAACCCAAATCGGAGCTCTACTTCAGTGGATTTTCCCATTCCGAAGTCCTCTTTCCTAAGATCAGTGCCTCTATTTTACTCTCTTTGTTGGTATATCTTCTTAGACTCTTTCCCTCTCTTTATTTTCAGAGTTTTTGAGTAATGGCTCCTAAAAGATCTCGTATCTCTAATGTAGAGGATGGACAATCCTCAAGGGACTATCTTCAGTACTTAAGAAGCCATAGTCTTATTGATAAATGGTACATTATTTGTTCAATTATCATTTTTCCAGGTAGATTTGCAAACTTTCCGGATCTTGATAGGTTTTCTCTAGCCCCATTATTTGAACAATGTGGGTTATTTGATTTATTGTCTTTAGTAAACCAACCCTCTTACTACCCTCACCTCATATATTTGTTTTACACAAATATGAAGGTTGTTACATCGGAGGATGGTAGCGAGATATTTATTCTATCTTTTGTCAAAAATAAACGCATGTGAATCACCCCTGCTAGATTAAGTCTTATATTGGGCCTGTTAGATGAAGGAATTGATTTAGAAGATGTTGAGATGAATGATGACACCATATTGTCAAGAATTTATTTGCCAACTCGAGGTCCTCATATGACCAATCAATCAATTACTCCTATTGCTAAGTTAGTTGCACGCATACTGTCATATAACATTATTCCCAAAATAGAGAGTTATGACCAGTATTCCCTTGAGTTGCAAATAGGCGTTTATGCAATTTTTGGCAATATAAAAATAAATTGGGGTCAAGTCATCTTTAATCGTCTTCATAAGACTCATTCTTCATTTCTTCCTTTTGTAGCTATACTCACTCACATCTTCTCCGCTTATGTTGTTGATCTCGATTAGGAGACGAGTGTTGTAAAACACTATAAGTCCTTTGATCGTGCAAGTCTAGCACGTATGAAACTTCTCACCTCTCCACCTCGTAGGAATACACCTCCTATCTCCTTAGCCACTTCAGCTTATCGGTCTTCTGCTTCTAGTTCATCTCGTCCTCGTGCTGATTTTGATGATCCTAGGAGTCTTTACACTTTTGTCAATTATATCATGGATTGTCAAGACGCTCTTGAAGCCAGTCTTTCCCATCTCACTCACTTGTTCACCTCTCAGTTTCCTCCTCCCTCTCAAGGTGCCCAAGATGACGATGAAAAAGACTGATTAGCTGCATTTTATTTTTTGTATTTTTTTACTTCTTTTGTATTTTCTGTTTTATATAGTCGTTTGAATAATGTATTTCAAATTTCTATGTATAACTTTGCTTTTGCTATGTGTTTATTATGTTGGAAATGCTCCTATGTGTTTATTATTTTTTCCTCCTATTTTTTGTTGATGACAAAGGGGGAGAAAAATAGCTATCTGTGTATGTTTGTGTATTTCGTGCATGTTTTTCAACATATTCATATTGCACATTAGTTAGGGGGAGCATTGAGCATGCGCAATATTTCTATTATTGTAAGCTATTGTGTTGTCATCATAAAAAAGTGGGAGAATGTTGATTCTTGATTTTGATTATTACAACACAATGCAAAGTTATTGTGCTACCTCTTATAGATTGCAGGTTGTATCAATACCATGTATACACAAAGGCAAACTGTTCAAACGAAGCTCTCAAAGCAAATTGATCAAGAAAGCTACAATGTTCTAAAGCTCAAGATTGACCAAGCAAGCTTCAAAGACAAAGACCAAGGCTAAAGCTCCATCTCAGGACTCAAGACTCAAGACAAGACTTATGTTTCAATGTGTTATATTACATGTCTTGTAATTTTCCTTTTTTGAGTCTTAGATTGATGTAACAGCCTTGTCACACACACACTCACACATCTTTATAATTGAGTGTTTTTCAGAAGATTAAAGGTCGAAATAGTTTGAATTCGATCAACTGTTGAGTACCAGTCGATTGCCTTATGGCACCGGTCGATTGTATCAGTACGAAACTTTCTGAACTCTTTCAAACTCTGGCCAGTTGGCTCATCATGACAACCCAGTCGACTGTTCAAATCGTTTCAATAGTTTTCTATTTTCAAAACTTGTTTTTCGATTTTCAAAAGATTATATCCGTTTTAAATCAGTTTTATAAACTGATTTACAACGTTCAAGGGATTCCTCTCTATAAATAGAGGCTAGGAATCACCATTGAAAGGTTCCAAGCATTTGAAAGAAAGTTTAAGTTTATTGCTTTCAAAAGAACAAGTATTCAAACTAGCACTCTAATCTTCTAAGTCTTGGTTCTCTGATTTTCAGTCCAATATAACATTGAATTCGTTTTGGACAGAATTCAGAAGTTGACCGAATAGCCACTTACAAAAATCACAATCACGAAACAAGGCTATAGGTTGGCTGTAATTTTTTATTGTTTTCTTTTCACTCTCGGTTGTCAGAGTGGTCCTCTCGATTGGAGAGTAGGGCTATAGGTTATAGAGTCAGGTTTTCACTCTTGGTAGAAGAGTGGGTTTTCTTTCTCTAGTGGTGAGAGAGGTCTACGGGTTGGACAAGGTTGTTGTCTAAACGCCGTAGAGTGTATTTTTTCAAGAATAGTGGAAAATCTCAAGTGGGTTGCTTGGGGACTGGATGTAGGTCGGGAGAACCGAACCAGGATGCATCGTGTGTACTCTGTGGTTGTATTTCTCTGAACTTGCATTTTCTTTACTTGCTTGTTAATTACTCTGTGAAACTTGTCTGGACAGTCAAATTCCTCTCTTATTTACGTCGACTGGTCAGACTGGTATAACATACTCTTCGAAAACTTGTCTGGTTTGTGCTATAAGTCGATTGATCAGGCTTGTCTAAAATACTCTTCTAATCTAACGCCTCGGTCGACTTATTTCTCTTTTCAAGTCGACTGAACAGAAGAAAAAGTTCAATTTCATTTCTAATTTTTATACAACACTATTCACCCCCCTCTAGTATTTCTTGCCTTGCCTATAGGATCCAACAGCCTCGGCCAGCTCGATAGGGATGAGGAACAAAGGGAGAGGAACCTCCGTCCAAGCAGGCCTCCATTCTCCCGCACCATTATGGAGGCCCCTGCCCCAGTAAATTTCAAACCGCCACAATTCGAGTCATACACGGGGGAGTCGAACCCCGTAGATCACATAGTGAGTTTCAAAACTCTCATGATGATCCATCAGGCTTTCGATGCCCTCCTCTGCAAGACCTTCCCGGCTACTCTCAAAGGTCCTGCCCGAGAGTGGTACTCCCGACTCGCACCGTCCTCTATCTTCTCTTTCGAAAAGTTCGAAGCCCTCTTCAAAACTTATTTTGTGAGCAGCCATCGCTCCAAAAAGACAAGTATCTCGCTACTCTTCCTCAGTCAGAGGAAGGGCAAGGAGCTGATGGACTATGTCAAGCGGTTTACTGTGGAGGCCAGGTCCATCGCCTCCCTCGATTAGTCGGTTGCCTCGGCCGCCTTCCGATCCAATGTCCTCATGTAGTATCCCGTATTTTTAAATATAATTTTAAAGACTTATAAATGAATTAAAGTGATTTTTGAAGATTTAATAAATATTTTTCTGAAGATTTATCTTTTTACACGTGCAAAACACGTGCAAATAACTTCTAGGGAAGTTCAAAAGGCAAAATTATTTTGTGGAAAATTATTATTTATTATTTGGAATTTATTTGTAATTTTTCTAGATTTTTCTGATATTTATTAGACCTATTTGCAAATATTACGAAAAGAATGATCTTTTTGCAAAATTGTCATTTTGAGGGATGAAAGTGCAAAACTATTTTTCTGGACTTTTCAAACAGTGTCGGCTGGAAAATAAAGTGTTTATTTTGTTTTTAAATCTCAATTTAATTGGTTTTATCAAGTTTCCAAGTATAGGGATCTATTTATGTAAAGTTATACTTTAAAAGGGTTATTTTGCAAATGTGTTCAAAAACCCTAATTCTCCTATTCCGGCCTATTTAAAAGAGTGAAGTGCAGCCGTCTTTCGTTGCACAACACAAAGATTTTATTATTTCTTGGAGATTTAAGGAGGGGATCTTGGATTTCGCAAAAGAAAGGCTTTTCTTGTTAGATTTCTTCATTTGAGGTGAGTGACTTGTTTTGTTTTATTTTGTTTTGTACATGTTGTATGTGAGTGATATAATTTATTTTGTTTTATTCTTGTAATGTTGTATATGGAATTTCATCTACTAGAAATCATGTTAAGGTTTGAGTATGAATATATACATGATGGATTGGATGGATTGGATGGATTGATGACTTAAAAATTGATCTTTTATGAACCCTAGTTATCTATGGATAGATTTGCATGTGGATGATGTGAGTTTTTTATTATCATTGAGTTGGGATGAACACATCTTGATTATAGTAATGTTAGATTTGTTCAGGTTCATGAGTTAATATTGGTGATTGAGATTGAGGAAATATTGAGAAGGACTGATGAATTAGGAGATCATGTCTTGAGAATTGGATTTGAGATAAATTGGATTAAGTTTAATGAATACAACTAAATTGGGGATTTTTTTGAGATATTTGTATTGATATGGTTTGGATCTGAACACGAAGCTATTTCAATGAATAATTAATTTTTTAGAAACTCTATTTTTGATTATATGCACAATTCATGTTTGATTGAACAAAATTAATAAATCGCTATTTTTAATATAAATTCAAGTAGCTTTGATTTAGTTTTTATGGACGATTATATATCCTACAAGTTGTATTTGATCAAATAAGAAATATACTTTTGGTAGAAATTGTTTTCATAAAGTAAAACTACGTATCGATCGAAATATGCACAACCAAAATCTGTAGTCTGTAGGTCGACAGTCGAACAGTGTGACCTTCCAGTCGACCATCGCTGCCTGGCTGCTGTAATTTTCTTGAAGTTTTAAATTATCACGCAGAACAGTCGACTGACCCATCTTTACAGTCGACTGAGTCTGCTCTGTTTTGATGTCACCCTAAGAATTGGATTTTTCTCTGGATAGTCGACCTATAACCCTTTTACAATCGACTGCTATACTTAGAATTATTTTCTTAAAGCTATTGAATTTTCTCTCTGGACAGTCGACCGACGCTTGTCTATAGTCGACTGATACTAATGTATCTTTATATCTTTGAATGTTCTTTTAAATGATTTATTCTCTAAATATTTTTAATCTATAACTTACTATTCTATACTTTATCTTCTACTGAATATATGTTTTCAAGTGGTTTAACTGAGCAATTTATGTTGGAAGATTGGTTTGGATATTTGGGTGTGAGGCTCTAGAGGGTGTGTGTGACCCTAACATACCGGCAGTTGAGATATTTATGTTTGGGCCTATTGAGGCTTTTTAGTTGATCAGTTGTTGAGTTAAATCCGGTGGGGTACACCAACTCTAGGAGATTCGTAAAGTAATTAAATAACCTAAAAGTTAAGGACATGCACTAGTGGTGATATGATGAACGAGAACATGGGTTATGGACCTCAGTATGGCTTGCGGTGTGAGATAATCCCTGGAATTATCCAGGTGTGAGTGAAATAGTCTCCGGAATCACCTGTGGTGTGGGATTGATCTCCAAAATTATCGGGGTCGAGGCGACGCACATGTGGTATTCGTGTGATGAGGTGCCATCGCTTGCGGTGTGGGGTATTCTCGAAGACTCCCAGGTGTGAGTGAAATAGTCTCCGAAATTATCTGTGATAGAGATTGACCTCCGAAATTATCGGGGCATGGGCTAATACTCACAGTTTATCTTTATCTCGTAGTAGTCTTCGTGTTAGGATTAGTTGTATAACGGGGGATTAAACCCTACAATGTGGAGACGTTAAGGGCTTGCACCAGACCTATGTAGAGTGGGATGCATAGACTCCGACAAGTACGCATTAGAGAGTCAGCATATAGAATTGGGTTTTCTTGACTTGGTTTCATGCACGTGGGTTCCTGTTTTCTACACTTGACACTTAGTCTAGTTTCACCTGACGTTTTCATGTTTCCTTGCTATGTCATATTTTATGTATTCTTATTTATTACATGTCGTTTATAAATCTATGCTTTACTTATGTTGTTTGTTGTTTATTTTTATGTCACTCACACCATTATGGCTGACCCCTTTAGTTTTGGGGGTTAGGGTTATCTCTAGCCTCATATTTTACAGGTGATTACTTGTAGCTTGGATTTTGGATGCATGAGTTAAAGTGGTGTAATGGGTTATGTATTGTTGTAAAAGAAATTGTTGTAAGGAAAGAAATTTGTAATTTAAGGTGTATTGTATTCCGCTGTGCTATGTAAAGATTAATGTAATGAAAGTTGAAAATTTTTATTGTTCGACTGTGTTTAGTATTACATTTGAAGTTGATGCTGGGAATTGTGCCACGTATTTCTAAGATATAATATTGGAAATTCGGGGCGCTACATATTTGGTATCAGAGCATGCTTCAATAGTAATAATAAACATGGTATAAAAATAATCCAGGTGTGGACACTAGAGCGTGAGTACCTAGGTGTGGACATTAGAGAGTGAGTATCACATAGAACTGAAACATGATGTTTTTACTTTTGGGGTTTTGTTGCAGTTTTGCCAGAG
The DNA here is from genome assembly GCA_017893485.1 of Hemerocallis citrina. Lineage (NCBI taxonomy): Eukaryota > Viridiplantae > Streptophyta > Magnoliopsida > Asparagales > Asphodelaceae > Hemerocallis > Hemerocallis citrina. The sequence continues at coordinate 189,991,196 of CM030363.1, forward strand.
AGTATTGATGTGAATATGAATCGTGTTGTGGTGCTCTAACTTTTCCCTCATTTTGCAGTATTCAGAATGGTTGGACCCAGAACCAGAAATGGTAACAATGGTGATAGGGTTGGAAGTTCCCAAGGAACGGGAGTTGATCTCGAGGCTGAATTTGCCAGGGTGTATCAGACTTTGAATGCACTGATGGCAGCTAATTTGGCACAGAATCAGAACCAGAATCAGAATTATGGGGCTGGATCAGGGTTTGTTAACGCTGATCCTATCAAGCAGATTGAGTCCTTCAAGAGGATGAGGCTGCCCGTGTTTGAGGGGCAATTTGATCCGAATGAGGCTGATGATTGGATTAGACGGATGGAGACAATCTTCGAAGTCTCGGAAACTCTGGCAGCCAATAAGGTGAAGTTGGCCACTATGCAGTTGGAAAAGGATGCTGGTGTTTGGTGGCAAACGGTAAAGAAAACTTTGGGGGACCAGCAAATGACTTGGGAGGCTTTTCTGGAAGAATTCAGGGATCGTTTCTTACCCCTGAATATTCAGGAGAAGAAGGCGACAGAGTTCTTGAATCTACAGCAAGGCAGCATGACCGTGCGTGAGTATGAGACTAAGTTCGCTCAGCTGTCGAGGTATGCACCGGAGCTGATAGTTGATGAGGCGAAGAAGGCCAAGAAGTTTGAGCAGGGCTTGAGGCCAAACTTGAGGTCAAGAATGATTCCTTTGGGCATAAGGAGGTTCGATAAGCTGGTCAAGAGAACAGCTATGACAGAGGAAGACATGAACCAGTTCCAGAAGAAGCAAGAGACCTGGAACGGGAACAAGAGGCCAGCATCAGGTCAGAGTGGGAAGGGTTTCCCAGTGAAGCAAGTCAAGTTCAGTGGTCCAGTGCAGAAGGCACCCGCAACTCAGGAAGTGACTTGTTACTACTGCAAGGAGACAGGTCATTACAGGTCGGCGTGTCATAAGTTGGTGGAGCAGACTTGTTTCCAGTGTGGGTAGGCGGGACATTCTAAGTCTCATTGTCCACAATTGAGGAAGGATGGTCCAGGTGGAGGTAAATTCCAGAGGCGAGGGCGAGTGTTCGCATTAACTGAGGAGGATGCAAGTAACTCGGAAGATGTGATCCAGGGTATGCAAGAGTTTTGATTTTATTTTTTTAAATCAATGTAATAAGCAAAACTTTTATTTGAGAATAATTGGAGATTGAGTATCATTCTTCATGGAACAGGAATTGTTTTGGTTAATGGAATTAAGGCAAAAGTTTTATTTGATATTGGTTCTTCGCATACTTTTGTATCGCCCAATTTTGCAAAGGTCTTAGGTGTGGAGCCTAAGTTGTTTCCAGGCAAGGTTTTGTCGGTGGCAACGCCGTTAGGTGAAGAATTGATTGCTGATCGATATTACAAAGGCTGTGATATCGAGATTGGCGGGAGATTGTTCGGCATTGATCTGATTAAGCTGCAAGTCTTAGGAGTGGATGTGATTGTGGGCATTGATTGGATGGCAATATGTGATGCCACAATTTAATGCAAGCAGAAAGAGGTGTTAGTGAAAGCACCAGGTGGTCCCGCAGTGACATTCCAAGGGAAGAAGAAGGTTCCGAAGGTGGCTGCAATGGTATCCAAGATGGCGATTCCAGATGAAGTCAAAAACATTCCAGTTGTCAGAGATTTTCCTAAGGTGTTCTTGGAATATTTGACAGGATTACCGCCACAGAGAGATGTGGAGTTTTGCATTAATGTTCAGCCGGGGAGTGCTCCGATTTCTAAGGCTCCGTACAGGATGGCACCTGTAAAGCAAGCCGAAGTGAAGAAGCAGATTGAGGAGTTGCTGAGCAAGGGACTTGTTAGGTCGAGTTCCTCATCCACGGGGGCCCAATGGGAGGAAATTTCAACTCCTCCCGAAAAGCCTTCATCGGGAGGTGAACTCCGTACATAGTCATCCCCATCCCAAGGGCCTCAGAGTTCCAGTCGCTTTTTCAGATAACGACCTGGAGGGTGTCCGAACCCCCCACTGCGATGCATTGGTTATCAACCTCCACATGGCCACCTTTAAGGTGCAGAGTGTCCTAGTGGATAACGGCAGTTCGGTCAACATCCTCTTTCTGGAGGCCTTCCACGGGCTCCAATTATCAAGGAACTGGCTGAAGCCCGCCGGCTACACTCTCCATGGGTTCATAGGAGTGCCAGTGACGATAGATGGTGTCATAACTCTCGACGTAACCGCTGGCAAAGCTCCTACTACCCGAACCGAGCCGATGGATTTCGTGGTGGTTGACGTCAAATCCGCCTATAACGTCATCCTAGGTCGACCAGGCCTATCGGCTGTACAAGCCGTCCCCTCAGCTTACCATTTGAAGATAAAGTTTCCCACCACGGCGGGCATGGAAGAAGTGAGAGGAAGCCAAGAAGCAGCCTGCAAGTGCTATACGACCTCGATTGGAGGACCCGTCCTCTCTCTCGAAGCTCTTGAGATTCCCCAGGTGTAGCGCCCCGAATTTCTAATATGATAACTTAGAAAATACGTGGTACAATCCCAGCATCAACTTCAATGTAACAGTACACATAGCCCAAAAACACAAATAATTTTATTTCTAAACATTTATTACAACCATCTTTTTCAAACACAGCGGAAATACAAACACCTTGAACTATAACTTTCTTTTACAACATTTCTCTTTACAAAATTTACCCAAGGCTCTATTACATCACTTATAATCTCCAAAGCTAACTCAAGCATCCAAACCCCCAAACTCTAAGCAACAACTTGCAACACATGGGGCTAGAGATGTTCCCTAACCTCCAAACTAAAGGGGTCAGCCATAAATGGTGTGAGTGATATAAAAACAAAACAACATAATTTAATCATAAAACATAAAGTCATCAACAACAAGTATTAACAACAAGGATAAATGAATGAGAAATAACAAAAGATGTAAAGCATGAAAACATCATGAAATGAAAACAACAAGTGAATCTAGTCTAAGTGTCAAGTGTAGGAAAACTGGAAAACACATGCATAAAACCAAGTTAAGAAAACACAATTCTATATGCAACTAATCCCATTACGGTGACGGAAACAAGATTTAGAATACTCCACGAATAGGTTTCACCGCCCTCGATGCGCAAGCATCAAGTAAGATAACTCAATAACAACAACCGGATAATCATCTCCCTGCTGTGTATCCCACGAATGGGCTTGCAAAACCCTCGACGTGCAGATACACCCGATACATTCCGTGAATAGGTCTGCCGACCCTCGACACGCAAATGCATCCTGCATGCTCCGTGAATAGGTCCGTAGACCCTCGACACGCGAACACCTAAATATTATGTACCCCACGAATAGGCCTTCAAGACCCTCGACGTGCAGATACACCCGATACATTCCGTGAATAGGTCTGCCGACCCTCGACACGCAAATGCATCCTGCATGCTCCGTGAATAGGCCCGTAGACCCTTGTGTAACTACTGTTTCCCCGTATTTGTATTTTATACTGTATTTTGCCATATTGTATTCTTTCATCTATTTGAGATCCTGTATTTTATTTCAGTTCGAATAAAATCATTATTTTTGTCTCAACTCAAATTGCGGGTCCTCTTATCAAATTCAATTGTGTGCCATCTTGCACCGTTCTTCATGAGAAATAGCCCGATTCTTCTCTTTTATCTTTCTAATCACCCTTGTTGTGCTTTTTGATCATTTCTTCTGTTGGGCTCTTTTTGAAACGGATCCCCTAAACTCTCAAACCCGCAAACCCGCTAACCTAGTATTTAAACCCTACCCTAACCCTAATTAACCCGGCTACTGTTAAAGCCTAATTACTTTTCCCTACCGCCGCTAATCACCCGTCTCCTTCTCCGTATCTTTCGCCATTACCCACCTCCCCAACTCCGATCATCGTCGCCCCAATCCGTCTCCCTCTCGTCTTCACAACCACCAGACCATCGCCATCGTCCCCTCCGTCGCCTTTTAACTCCCGAACCCATCGCCATTAACCCACCAAAACTTCGAACCCATTATCCGAACACCTCCGACCACCTCTACTCGACCCCTCACCGCCTCGTCGACCCCCCTCAGCACCACCGCCTCACCGTCTCCGCTGCTTCGCCAGGCGCCGACGAACCCCACACCGCTTCTCCCCTGTTTTCGACCACGAACAGAGCGTCTCCATCGCCGTCGTCGTCCGCCTCATCGCCGTCGCCGCGTCGCTTCCCGACGTAGCGCCGCCGTCGAAGAACTCCCGCCGTCGCCGCTGCACCCTCCCTCTCTCCCTGTTCGATCGAACGTCGAACGTCGAAGAAGCAGCGAACGAAGAAGAACGAAGAAGAAGGAGAAAGAGCGGGAGCGATTCTCAGCCGCCAGATCTCATCAAGATTCGTGCTGGTGATCGGTGTCCCGTGTTTCGCCACAGCAGATCCGGTGCTGCTGTTCCCTGTTCGACCTGATCCGGTGCGAGGGCGCAAATTGGATTGGCTGCGCTCTGGTGTTTTGCTGTTTTGGCGCAGCGAATCCGAAATCGCTGTTTGCTGTTTGGGCGTCGATCCGGTGCGCGGGAAAGTGCTGATTGGAGGGATTCGCCGTTCCGTGTTTTGGCACGCCAGATCGCGATCTTGCTGTTCGCTATTCTGAGCCGATCTTGTGTGCGGGGAAAGCTCGATCTTCGATCAATTTTTGGACGCGCATTTCGAGGATATTTCCGGGGATTTTTCTACTCTATTTGCTTCAACAAGCGGAGATTTTAATCGTCGATTTAAGGCAAGTAACCTTGTACATCTTATCGTTCTAGTACAAGTCTCCTTGAAATACCACAAGTAGTTAGTTTGTGACTCCCTTTGAATATCATAGTATATCAATTTGAACCTTCAAACTCACCAATCTAAGAGTCACAAAGCTTCCTCGCATTAAATAATAATTCAATTGGACTCTTTTATCCCCTTGAACTTGCGAATCACATGGACATATGAATTAAGGACCCCTAGAAATTGTAGACGCATATAAATTTAGTGTTTTGGCAAATTTGTGATTATTATGACTTGAAAAATACTATTATTCACTGTTTGATTCCCATTACCATGTATTTGTGCCACGTAATGATTTTAGACACCAAATTACATAACTCTATGAAATCTACATTAGTGAATTATTTCCCTATGTTGCTGTCTAGATTTTCCTTTGCGGTTTCGACCCTCTTATCTTTGGAATTTGGGCCCGAGGCCTGAATACAAAACGTAGATCAGGATGTGTAGATGTCGATAGACTCCAGAATGATTGAATTTGGAGTTACGGTCTAGGAGATATGGCTGTTATACTGCAGCTGTGTCAGTAGGCGCAGTTTTGTAAAAACTGCTGTATATATTGACTTTGCGAATTATTTCAGCTGTACAAACAGCGTGCGTTTGACCCCAAATTTTGTGTGTAGCTGCTGGACATCATCTAGGACATCCCTAAATTTTTCTAGAATTAATTTACAACATTTACTTAGGTATGCTTGCTTGATAAGAGTTAATAAAAATAACAAGCCGGGGTTTTGGGAAAGATTATAGAATGGACAATATAGATAAGTGTACTCGGAAGGGGGCCCGTGTTTCCCAATACTTGGTTCATGAACTTGTTGTATCTTGTTCGATTCATGGAGTCGGTTACTCGGCTCATGAACTCGTTTGATTCATGAACGCATTGTGCGGTCATGAACTTGCTTGTGGATTCGCGAACTTGCTTCGTGAACTTGTTATTTAATTTTTGATTCATGAACCATGGCTTGCTTGATACTTGATACCTGAGTACGCCGCCCTATAAAATCCATTACTAGATCTAAACGAAAGTGCTTTGACTGTAGCAACCATGTAGTAAAAGAATGGATGCATGTCGTGCTACCTAGCTAGTAACTCACCACTAGACTTGAACTTGATAACTTGGACTCGATAACTTGAAATAGGCTTGGACTTGAGAAACTTGAGCTAGATAACTTGACACTTGGACTTGATGACTAGACATTTGAGACCTAACATTTAAAATAACATATGACACTAGACTTGAGTTTGACACTTGATATTAATTACCCTTATAGGTGTACCTGACATGTGATTCACCACTAGCAGTTGTTATCCAACCTAGTTATTAAGATGATCCCTCTTGCTAGCTAGTCTTTGAATTTGCCTACTACTTCTCCTAATTCTTGCTATATTCTTGATTCCATCTCTTGTCTTTTCCTTACTTGTACTTGCTTTCACAATTTGTGGCCCTAGCTTGCACTAAGGGCATTCTCTCTTGTTTCCCCTTTGTTTTCCTGTTTATATTATTAAACAGACTTTGGGACAAGCTACCTGCTGGAATTGGCGAGCAGACATTTCAGGTTTTGCTTGGAGCAAGGACCTGTTTAAATGGTTGCTTTCCTTAAGGTATTTATTTCTCCTGTTGTATAAGACTTGTTCCCGAGTTTATACTTGATCTAGACATGAGAACTATTTGAATATCATTATTGGTTTAAATTGTTTTCTGTCGCTTTATAAATTATTCATGCATGCTTGGTTATATATATTTCTCTTGTATATTCTTGTTATGATGCTGGGTCGATCCTACAGCTTATGGATGATGTAAAAATCATCCGCTGGGCTTCGTCACGTGCTCGTATTTCCGTATTTTGGGAAGCGGGGCGTGACAAGGTTTTTAGTGGTATCAGAGCTCAGGTTTGGCTAATGTGTTAGTCTAACTAATACATTAGACATGCTGGACTCAATCAGGATTAACTCAACATTAAACAGGTCATGCAACCACATGAATAATTTAATAGTCAACTCGATCTGGATACAAGTCTTATTCCATCCATTTTGATCCCTTCATATTCAATTCTTTGATTCATTGATTCCTTCCATCTCTTGCAGTCATCTTCATTTGTTGATTTCTTATTGGGTACAAATATATTCTTTCCGTACACATATTCTTTTGCTTCCGGTGCAAGCAATTTCTAATTTCTGCTTGCCTCGTTAATTCCTTCTTATTTCAACTCGGGTGTCGTTCATTGTTTTCCCTGCTTTACATTCATTATCATTTGTTGATACATATTGAGTGTCATGTTGGTTATTTTCTCCCTGCTATATTCTCTTCAATTCCGTTTTTGCCCATCGTCACCCTTCCTTCATATTCAATTCCTTAATTTTCTTTCGTCCCTTCTAGTCATCATTCTCTCTAACTCCTTATTGGGTGTAGCTTCATTTTTCTCCTACTTATTTTCTCCTTATAATTATTTTTCCCGAATACTTCTCTATTTTGATTATTATTTGTTATATTTATTTTCAATCTCTATAAAAATGTTTCTCAACAAAGATTTTATTATTTCGAACAATGTTGTATTTTAACTTTACTTTTCATTTTTGACCGACTATATATTTCTACTGGATTATTTTGATAAGACAAATTCTTATTTTGTTGTACAATGCTGTTACTACTACTATTATTATTACTATTATTTTCATTATCATTACTAGTATTATTATTATTGTTACAACTATTGATATTCTTATTGTTGTTTTCATTATTTTATTGATATTGTTAATATTAAATTGATTCCACAAAAATGTTGGGCACAAACTATATCTTGTCTTGCATTATTATTTTTACTAGTATTGTTGATATTATTATTATTGTTATGATTCTTTTTGCGATTACTGTTATTATTACCGTTATGATCATTGTTATTATCATTGTTATTCTTATTGTTATTAGTATCGATATTTTATTATTATTATTGTTATTGAAACTATTACTTTTATCATTACTATTATTACTATTATTAATTTGTTTTGAGCCTGAGTATGCTCAATTTTATATACATTTCGCTACTTCGGTGCAACCTAATGTCGAGATAGCAAATATGCAACTCGATGTCAATGGAGGCAAATTGCAATTGGATATCGGCGAGGCAAAATGTGCAGCCGAATATTTGGATGGCAATTTGAAACCTGATGTCGTGAAGGCAAATATGCAACTTGATATTAAGGAGGCAAGATTTTCAACCTATTACTAACTGATATTTCAAGACTCGTTACTTATATAATGAAACTGATGGTAAATGAATATTTTCGCTATTATTGGTACTATTATTATTATTGTCATTTCAATTGATGTTATTTTTATTGTTTCCGTTACCTTTAATACTCTTATTATTATTATTATTATTATTATTACTGTTACTTCATTGACATTATTGTTTATTGCTATTATTATATTATTTATTATCATTATTGATATTATTTTTAATGCTATCATTAATATTATTTTTGCATTATTTTCATGAGTGTGTTGAATTCTATTATATCATGTACGTGTTATCGTTATTATAAGTATTGTGATATTTTTATTCTGTTATTATTACTGTATGATTATGACGATTTGGATTTCTGTTATTATTATTGTTATTATTATTATTTTTGTTACTATTATTACTAATTTTATTATTATCATTGTTATATTTATTTTTTATTATTGCTATTATTATTCTGTTACTATTGACATTATTATAATTGATATTTGTTGTGTTATTAATTCTGTTAAAAGCCATTAGTTTTGATATGTATTCTATCTTTTAATTATGAAGATTGAAGCTCAAGCCTTATATCCATTTTACATTATTGTCTATCTCTATTTGGAGCCCATACTCTCTTTGATCTTGGTGTCTCATTCTTATCTTCCTGCTCGGTTCGTCGCCTGGTGTCGCGTAGTCTACAATGACATGTCTGCAGCTTGGAGCGTCACCATCAGAGTAGCGCAGCGGAAGCGTGGTGGGCCCATGACCCACAGGACCAGGATCATGTTGTTGCTTCTCCTTTCTTGTATTGTGTTTTGTTCCATTCCTTGCACCATTTGCTGTCCCCTATCTCTTGCTTTTCTTCTCATCCATTGACTCATTGCGTGGTGCATCTTTCCCTTGTCGCTCCCTTTTTCGATTCCAGCTCTTTCTATTCGTTCACCTCCTTGCCTTGTTATCTTGCAAGTCTTGTGGTGTTCAGTGTTCTTCTTCGTTTTTTATACCGGTTATTTCCTTCTTGCATTCTATCCTGCCATCATGTACTCATTCATTATTGGATTCAATTCTTTCCTGTCTTCCATCTACTTGGTTTCAGTTCTGCCTACCCTTCATCGTATTTATTATCTTGTGTTATTTGGATCCTTTAGATACTGTTATTCTCTTTCATGCCATCCATTTGACCTCGTTGTTATCCACTCCCTTCTTATTTTGGTGTTACCACCAAGTTGACTTCTTCTTGGATCTTTTTTTGTTACCCTCCCCCAAATTGCTTCTACCCTGTTCTATGTACCGCCTAAGCAAATTTCGAGGACGAAATTTTTGTGTAAGGTGGGTAGGATTTGTAACTACTGTTTCCCCGTATTTGTATTTTATACTGTATTTTGCCATATTGTATTCTTTCATCTATTTGAGATCCTGTATTTTATTTCAGTTCGAATAAAATCATTATTTTTGTCTCAACTCAAATTGCGGGTCCTCTTATCAAATTCAATTGTGTGCCATCTTGCACCGTTCTTCATGAGAAATAGCCCGATTCTTCTCTTTTATCTTTCTAATCACCCTTGTTGTGCTTTTTGATCATTTCTTCTGTTGGGCTCTTTTTGAAACGGATCCCCTAAACTCTCAAACCCGCAAACCCGCTAACCTAGTATTTAAACCCTACCCTAACCCTAATTAACCCGGCTACTGTTAAAGCCTAATTACTTTTCCCTACCGCCGCTAATCACCCGTCTCCTTCTCCGTATCTTTCGCCATTACCCACCTCCCCAACTCCGATCATCGTCGCCCCAATCCGTCTCCCTCTCGTCTTCACAACCACCAGACCATCGCCATCGTCCCCTCCGTCGCCTTTTAACTCCCGAACCCATCGCCATTAACCCACCAAAACTTCGAACCCATTATCCGAACACCTCCGACCACCTCTACTCGACCCCTCACCGCCTCGTCGACCCCCCTCAGCACCACCGCCTCACCGTCTCCGCTGCTTCGCCAGGCGCCGACGAACCCCACACCGCTTCTCCCCTGTTTTCGACCACGAACAGAGCGTCTCCATCGCCGTCGCCGCGTCGCTTCCCGACGTAGCGCCGCCGTCGAAGAACTCCCGCCGTCGCCGCTGCACCCTCCCTCTCTCCCTGTTCGATCGAACGTCGAACGTCGAAGAAGCAGCGAACGAAGAAGAACGAAGAAGAAGGAGAAAGAGCGGGAGCGATTCTCAGCCGCCAGATCTCATCAAGATTCGTGCTGGTGATCGGTGTCCCGTGTTTCGCCACAGCAGATCCGGTGCTGCTGTTCCCTGTTCGGCCTGATCCGGTGCGAGGGCGCAAATTGGATTGGCTGCGCTCTGGTGTTTTGCTGTTTTGGCGCAGCGAATCTGAAATCGCTGTTTGCTGTTTGGGCGTCGATCCGGTGCGCGGGAAAGTGCTGATTGGAGGGATTCGCCGTTCCGTGTTTTGGCACGCCAGATCGCGATCTTGCTGTTCGCTATTCTGAGCCGATCTTGTGTGCGGGGAAAGCTCGATCTTCGATCAATTTTTGGACGCGCATTTCGAGGATATTTCCGGGGATTTTTCTACTCTATTTGCTTCAACAAGCGGAGATTTTAATCGTCGATTTAAGGCAAGTAACCTTGTACATCTTATCGTTCTAGTACAAGTCTCCTTGAAATACCACAAGTAGTTAGTTTGTGACTCCCTTTGAATATCATAGTATATCAATTTGAACCTTCAAACTCACCAATCTAAGAGTCACAAAGCTTCCTCGCATTAAATAATAATTCAATTGGACTCTTTTATCCCCTTGAACTTGCGAATCACATGGACATATGAATTAAGGACCCCTAGAAATTGTAGACGCATATAAATTTAGTGTTTTGGCAAATTTGTGATTATTATGACTTGAAAAATACTATTATTCGCTGTTTGATTCCCATTACCATGTATTTGTGCCACGTAATGATTTTAGACACCAAATTACATAACTCTATGAAATCTACATTAGTGAATTATTTCCCTATGTTGCTGTCTGGATTTTCCTTTGCGGTTTCGACCCTCTTATCTTTGGAATTTGGGCCTGAGGCCTGAATACAAAACGTAGATCAGGATGTGTAGATGTCGATAGACTCCAGAATGATTGAATTTGGAGTTACGGTCTAGGAGATATGGCTGTTATACTGCAGCTGTGTCAGTAGGTGCAGTTTTGTAAAAACTGCTGTATATATTGACTTTGCGAATTATTTCAGCTGTACAAACAGCGTGCGTTTGACCCCAAATTTTGTGTGTAGCTGCTGGACATCATCTAGGACATCCCTAAATTTTTCTAGAATTAATTTACAACATTTACTTAGGTATGCTTGCTTGATAAGAGTTAATAAAAATAACAAGCCGGGGTTTTGGGAAAGATTATAGAATGGACAATATAGATAAGTGTACTCGGAAGGGGGCCCGTGTTTCCCAATACTTGGTTCATGAACTTGTTGTATCTTGTTCGATTCATGGAGTCGGTTACTCGGCTCATGAACTCGTTTGATTCATGAACGCATTGTGCGGTCATGAACTTGCTTGTGGATTCGCGAACTTGCTTCGTGAACTTGTTATTTAATTTTTGATTCATGAACCATGGCTTGCTTGATACTTGATACCTGAGTACGCCGCCCTATAAAATCCATTACTAGATCTAAACGAAAGTGCTTTGACTGTAGCAACCATGTAGTAAAAGAATGGATGCATGTCGTGCTACCTAGCTAGTAACTCACCACTAGACTTGAACTTGATAACTTGGACTCGATAACTTGAACTAGACTTGGACTTGAGAAACTTGAGCTAGATAACTTGACACTTGGACTTGATGACTAGACATTTGAGACCTAACATTTAAAATAACATATGACACTAGACTTGAGTTTGACACTTGATATTAATTACCCTTATAGGTGTACCTGACATGTGATTCACCACTAGCAGTTGTTATCCAACCTAGTTATTAAGATGATCCCTCTTGCTAGCTAGTCTTTGAATTTGCCTACTACTTCTCCTAATTCTTGCTATATTCTTGATTCCATCTCTTGTCTTTTCCTTACTTGTACTTGCTTTCACTATTTGTGGCCCTAGCTTGCACTAAGGGCATTCTCTCTTGTTTCCCCTTTGTTTTCCTGTTTATATTATTAAACAGACTTTGGGACAAGCTACCTGCTGGAATTGGCGAGCAGACATTTCAGGTTTTGCTTGGAGCAAGGACCTGTTTAAATGGTTGCTTTCCTTAAGGTATTTATTTCTCCTGTTGTATAAGACTTGTTCCCGAGTTTATACTTGATCTAGACATGAGAACTATTTGAATATCATTATTGGTTTAAATTGTTTTCTGTCGCTTTATAAATTATTCATGCATGCTTGGTTATATATATTTCTCTTGTATATTCTTGTTATGATGCTGGGTCGATCCTACAGCTTATGGATGATGTAAAAATCATCCGCTGGGCTTCGTCACGTGCTCGTATTTCCGTATTTTGGGAAGCGGGGCGTGACAAGGTTTTTAGTGGTATCAGAGCTCAGGTTTGGCTAATGTGTTAGTCTAACTAATACATTAGACATGCTGGACTCAATCAGGATTAACTCAACATTAAACAGGCCATGCAACCACATGAATAATTTAATAGTCAACTCGATCTGGATACAAGTCTTATTCCATCCATTTTGATCCCTTCATATTCAATTCTTTGATTCATTGATTCCTTCCATCTCTTGCAGTCATCTTCATTTGTTGATTTCTTATTGGGTACAAATATATTCTTTCCGTACACATATTCTTTTGCTTCCGGTACAAGCAATTTCTAATTTCTGCTTGCCTCGTTAATTCCTTCTTATTTCAACTCGGGTGTCGTTCATTGTTTTCCCTGCTTTACATTCATTATCATTTGTTGATACATATTGAGTGTCATGTTGGTTATTTTCTCCCTGCTATATTCTCTTCAATTCCGTTTTTGCCCATCGTCACCCTTCCTTCATATTCAATTCCTTAATTTTCTTTCGTCCCTTCTAGTCATCATTCTCTCTAACTCCTTATTGGGTGTAGCTTCATTTTTCTCCTACTTATTTTCTCCTTATAATTATTTTTCCCGAATACTTCTCTATTTTGATTATTATTTGTTATATTTATTTTCAATCTCTATAAAAATGTTTCTCAACAAAGATTTTATTATTTCGAACAATGTTGTATTTTAACTTTACTTTTCATTTTTGACCGACTATATATTTCTACTGGATTATTTTGATAAGACAAATTCTTATTTTGTTGTACAATGCTGTTACTACTACTATTATTATTACTATTATTTTCATTATCATTACTAGTATTATTATTATTGTTACAACTATTGATATTCTTATTGTTGTTTTCATTATTTTATTGATATTGTTAATATTAAATTGATTCCACAAAAATGTTGGGCACAAACTATATCTTGTCTTGCATTATTATTTTTACTAGTATTGTTGATATTATTATTATTGTTATGATTCTTTTTGCGATTACTGTTATTATTACCGTTATGATCATTGTTATTATCATTGTTATTCTTATTGTTATTAGTATCGATATTTTATTATTATTATTGTTATTGAAACTATTACTTTTATCATTACTATTATTACTATTATTAATTTGTTTTGAGCCTGAGTATGCTCAATTTTATATACATTTCGCTACTTCGGTGCAACCTAATGTCGAGATAGCAAATATGCAACTCGATGTCAATGGAGGCAAATTGCAATTGGATATCGGCGAGGCAAAATGTGCAGCCGAATATTTGGATGGCAATTTGAAACCTGATGTCGTGAAGGCAAATATGCAACTTGATATTAAGGAGGCAAGATTTTCAACCTATTACTAACTGATATTTCAAGACTCGTTACTTATATAATGAAACTGATGGTAAATGAATATTTTCGCTATTATTGGTACTATTATTATTATTGTCATTTCAATTGATGTTATTTTTATTGTTTCCGTTACCTTTAATACTCTTATTATTATTATTATTATTATTACTGTTACTTCATTGACATTATTGTTTATTGCTATTATTATATTATTTATTATCATTATTGATATTATTTTTAATGCTATCATTAATATTATTTTTGCATTATTTTCATGAGTGTGTTGAATTCTATTATATCATGTACGTGTTATCGTTATTATAAGTATTGTGATATTTTTATTCTGTTATTATTACTGTATGATTATGACGATTTGGATTTCTGTTATTATTATTGTTATTATTATTATTTTTGTTACTATTATTACTAATTTTATTATTATCATTGTTATATTTATTTTTTATTATTGCTATTATTATTCTGTTACTATTGACATTATTATAATTGATATTTGTTGTGTTATTAATTCTGTTAAAAGCCATTAGTTTTGATATGTATTCTATCTTTTAATTATGAAGATTGAAGCTCAAGCCTTATATCCATTTTACATTATTGTCTATCTCTATTTGGAGCCCATACTCTCTTTGATCTTGGTGTCTCATTCTTATCTTCCTGCTCGGTTCGTCGCCTGGTGTCGCGTAGTCTACAATGACATGTCTGCAGCTTGGAGCGTCACCATCAGAGTAGCGCAGCGGAAGCGTGGTGGGCCCATGACCCACAGGACCAGGATCATGTTGTTGCTTCTCCTTTCTTGTATTGTGTTTTGTTCCATTCCTTGCACCATTTGCTGTCCCCTATCTCTTGCTTTTCTTCTCATCCATTGACTCATTGCGTGGTGCATCTTTCCCTTGTCGCTCCCTTTTTCGATTCCAGCTCTTTCTATTCGTTCACCTCCTTGCCTTGTTATCTTGCAAGTCTTGTGGTGTTCAGTGTTCTTCTTCGTTTTTTATACCGGTTATTTCCTTCTTGCATTCTATCCTGCCATCATGTACTCATTCATTATTGGATTCAATTCTTTCCTGTCTTCCATCTACTTGGTTTCAGTTCTGCCTACCCTTCATCGTATTTATTATCTTGTGTTATTTGGATCCTTTAGATACTGTTATTCTCTTTCATGCCATCCATTTGACCTCGTTGTTATCCACTCCCTTCTTATTTTGGTGTTACCACCAAGTTGACTTCTTCTTGGATCTTTTTTTGTTACCCTCCCCCAAATTGCTTCTACCCTGTTCTATGTACCGCCTAAGCAAATTTCGAGGACGAAATTTTTGTGTAAGGTGGGTAGGATTTGTAACTACTGTTTCCCCGTATTTGTATTTTATACTGTATTTTGCCATATTGTATTCTTTCATCTATTTGAGATCCTGTATTTTATTTCAGTTCGAATAAAATCATTATTTTTGTCTCAACTCAAATTGCGGGTCCTCTTATCAAATTCAATTGTGTGCCATCTTGCACCGTTCTTCATGAGAAATAGCCCGATTCTTCTCTTTTATCTTTCTAATCACCCTTGTTGTGCTTTTTGATCATTTCTTCTGTTGGGCTCTTTTTGAAACGGATCCCCTAAACTCTCAAACCCGCAAACCCGCTAACCTAGTATTTAAACCCTACCCTAACCCTAATTAACCCGGCTACTGTTAAAGCCTAATTACTTTTCCCTACCGCCGCTAATCACCCGTCTCCTTCTCCGTATCTTTCGCCATTACCCACCTCCCCAACTCCGATCATCGTCGCCCCAATCCGTCTCCCTCTCGTCTTCACAACCACCAGACCATCGCCATCGTCCCCTCCGTCGCCTTTTAACTCCCGAACCCATCGCCATTAACCCACCAAAACTTCGAACCCATTATCCGAACACCTCCGACCACCTCTACTCGACCCCTCACCGCCTCGTCGACCCCCCTCAGCACCACCGCCTCACCGTCTCCGCTGCTTCGCCAGGCGCCGACGAACCCCACACCGCTTCTCCCCTGTTTTCGACCACGAACAGAGCGTCTCCATCGCCGTCGTCGTCCGCCTCATCGCCGTCGCCGCGTCGCTTCCCGACGTAGCGCCGCCGTCGAAGAACTCCCGCCGTCGCCGCTGCACCCTCCCTCTCTCCCTGTTCGATCGAACGTCGAACGTCGAAGAAGCAGCGAACGAAGAAGAACGAAGAAGAAGGAGAAAGAGCGGGAGCGATTCTCAGCCGCCAGATCTCATCAAGATTCGTGCTGGTGATCGGTGTCCCGTGTTTCGCCACAGCAGATCCGGTGCTGCTGTTCCCTGTTCGGCCTGATCCGGTGCGAGGGCGCAAATTGGATTGGCTGCGCTCTGGTGTTTTGCTGTTTTGGCGCAGCGAATCCGAAATCGCTGTTTGCTGTTTGGGCGTCGATCCGGTGCGCGGGAAAGTGCTGATTGGAGGGATTCGCCGTTCCGTGTTTTGGCACGCCAGATCGCGATCTTGCTGTTCGCTATTCTGAGCCGATCTTGTGTGCGGGGAAAGCTCGATCTTCGATCAATTTTTGGACGCGCATTTCGAGGATATTTCCGGGGATTTTTCTACTCTATTTGCTTCAACAAGCGGAGATTTTAATCGTCGATTTAAGGCAAGTAACCTTGTACATCTTATCGTTCTAGTACAAGTCTCCTTGAAATACCACAAGTAGTTAGTTTGTGACTCCCTTTGAATATCATAGTATATCAATTTGAACCTTCAAACTCACCAATCTAAGAGTCACAAAGCTTCCTCGCATTAAATAATAATTCAATTGGACTCTTTTATCCCCTTGAACTTGCGAATCACATGGACATAAGAATTAAGGACCCCTAGAAATTGTAGACGCATATAAATTTAGTGTTTTGGCAAATTTGTGATTATTATGACTTGAAAAATACTATTATTCGCTGTTTGATTCCCATTACCATGTATTTGTGCCACGTAATGATTTTAGACACCAAATTACATAACTCTATGAAATCTACATTAGTGAATTATTTCCCTATGTTGCTGTCTGGATTTTCCTTTGCGGTTTCGACCCTCTTATCTTTGGAATTTGGGCCCGAGGCCTGAATACAAAACGTAGATCAGGATGTGTAGATGTCGATAGACTCCAGAATGATTGAATTTGGAGTTACGGTCTAGGAGATATGGCTGTTATACTGCAGCTGTGTCAGTAGGTGCAGTTTTGTAAAAACTGCTGTATATATTGACTTTGCGAATTATTTCAGCTGTACAAACAGCGTGCGTTTGACCCCAAATTTTGTGTGTAGCTGCTGGACATCATCTAGGACATCCCTAAATTTTTCTAGAATTAATTTACAACATTTACTTAGGTATGCTTGCTTGATAAGAGTTAATAAAAATAACAAGCCGGGGTTTTGGGAAAGATTATAGAATGGACAATATAGATAAGTGTACTCGGAAGGGGGCCCGTGTTTCCCAATACTTGGTTCATGAACTTGTTGTATCTTGTTCGATTCATGGAGTCGGTTACTCGGCTCATGAACTCGTTTGATTCATGAACGCATTGTGCGGTCATGAACTTGCTTGTGGATTCGCGAACTTGCTTCGTGAACTTGTTATTTAATTTTTGATTCATGAACCATGGCTTGCTTGATACTTGATACCTGAGTACGCCGCCCTATAAAATCCATTACTAGATCTAAACGAAAGTGCTTTGACTGTAGCAACCATGTAGTAAAAGAATGGATGCATGTCGTGCTACCTAGCTAGTAACTCACCACTAGACTTGAACTTGATAACTTGGACTCGATAAC
The DNA here is from genome assembly GCA_017893485.1 of Hemerocallis citrina. Lineage (NCBI taxonomy): Eukaryota > Viridiplantae > Streptophyta > Magnoliopsida > Asparagales > Asphodelaceae > Hemerocallis > Hemerocallis citrina. Next base: position 190,008,905 of record CM030363.1, read on the forward strand.
TTGAACTAGACTTGGACTTGAGAAACTTGAGCTAGATAACTTGACACTTGGACTTGATGACTAGACATTTGAGACCTAACATTTAAAATAACATATGACACTAGACTTGAGTTTGACACTTGATATTAATTACCCTTATAGGTGTACCTGACATGTGATTCACCACTAGCAGTTGTTATCCAACCTAGTTATTAAGATGATCCCTCTTGCTAGCTAGTCTTTGAATTTGCCTACTACTTCTCCTAATTCTTGCTATATTCTTGATTCCATCTCTTGTCTTTTCCTTACTTGTACTTGCTTTCACTATTTGTGGCCCTAGCTTGCACTAAGGGCATTCTCTCTTGTTTCCCCTTTGTTTTCCTGTTTATATTATTAAACAGACTTTGGGACAAGCTACCTGCTGGAATTGGCGAGCAGATATTTCAGGTTTTGCTTGGAGCAAGGACCTGTTTAAATGGTTGCTTTCCTTAAGGTATTTATTTCTCCTGTTGTATAAGACTTGTTCCCGAGTTTATACTTGATCTAGACATGAGAACTATTTGAATATCATTATTGGTTTAAATTGTTTTCTGTCGCTTTATAAATTATTCATGCATGCTTGGTTATATATATTTCTCTTGTATATTCTTGTTATGATGCTGGGTCGATCCTACAGCTTATGGATGATGTAAAAATCATCCGCTGGGCTTCGTCACGTGCTCGTATTTCCGTATTTTGGGAAGCGGGGCGTGACAAGGTTTTTAGTGGTATCAGAGCTCAGGTTTGGCTAATGTGTTAGTCTAACTAATACATTAGACATGCTGGACTCAATCAGGATTAACTCAACATTAAACAGGCCATGCAACCACATGAATAATTTAATAGTCAACTCGATCTGGATACAAGTCTTATTCCATCCATTTTGATCCCTTCATATTCAATTCTTTGATTCATTGATTCCTTCCATCTCTTGCAGTCATCTTCATTTGTTGATTTCTTATTGGGTACAAATATATTCTTTCCGTACACATATTCTTTTGCTTCCGGTGCAAGCAATTTCTAATTTCTGCTTGCCTCGTTAATTCCTTCTTATTTCAACTCGGGTGTCGTTCATTGTTTTCCCTGCTTTACATTCATTATCATTTGTTGATACATATTGAGTGTCATGTTGGTTATTTTCTCCCTGCTATATTCTCTTCAATTCCGTTTTTGCCCATCGTCACCCTTCCTTCATATTCAATTCCTTAATTTTCTTTCGTCCCTTCTAGTCATCATTCTCTCTAACTCCTTATTGGGTGTAGCTTCATTTTTCTCCTACTTATTTTCTCCTTATAATTATTTTTCCCGAATACTTCTCTATTTTGATTATTATTTGTTATATTTATTTTCAATCTCTATAAAAATGTTTCTCAACAAAGATTTTATTATTTCGAACAATGTTGTATTTTAACTTTACTTTTCATTTTTGACCGACTATATATTTCTACTGGATTATTTTGATAAGACAAATTCTTATTTTGTTGTACAATGCTGTTACTACTACTATTATTATTACTATTATTTTCATTATCATTACTAGTATTATTATTATTGTTACAACTATTGATATTCTTATTGTTGTTTTCATTATTTTATTGATATTGTTAATATTAAATTGATTCCACAAAAATGTTGGGCACAAACTATATCTTGTCTTGCATTATTATTTTTACTAGTATTGTTGATATTATTATTATTGTTATGATTCTTTTTGCGATTACTGTTATTATTACCGTTATGATCATTGTTATTATCATTGTTATTCTTATTGTTATTAGTATCGATATTTTATTATTATTATTGTTATTGAAACTATTACTTTTATCATTACTATTATTACTATTATTAATTTGTTTTGAGCCTGAGTATGCTCAATTTTATATACATTTCGCTACTTCGGTGCAACCTAATGTCGAGATAGCAAATATGCAACTCGATGTCAATGGAGGCAAATTGCAATTGGATATCGGCGAGGCAAAATGTGCAGCCGAATATTTGGATGGCAATTTGAAACCTGATGTCGTGAAGGCAAATATGCAACTTGATATTAAGGAGGCAAGATTTTCAACCTATTACTAACTGATATTTCAAGACTCGTTACTTATATAATGAAACTGATGGTAAATGAATATTTTCGCTATTATTGGTACTATTATTATTATTGTCATTTCAATTGATGTTATTTTTATTGTTTCCGTTACCTTTAATACTCTTATTATTATTATTATTATTATTACTGTTACTTCATTGACATTATTGTTTATTGCTATTATTATATTATTTATTATCATTATTGATATTATTTTTAATGCTATCATTAATATTATTTTTGCATTATTTTTATGAGTGTGTTGAATTCTATTATATCATGTACGTGTTATCGTTATTATAAGTATTGTGATATTTTTATTCTGTTATTATTACTGTATGATTATGACGATTTGGATTTCTGTTATTATTATTGTTATTATTATTATTTTTGTTACTATTATTACTAATTTTATTATTATCATTGTTATATTTATTTTTTATTATTGCTATTATTATTCTGTTACTATTGACATTATTATAATTGATATTTGTTGTGTTATTAATTCTGTTAAAAGCCATTAGTTTTGATATGTATTCTATCTTTTAATTATGAAGATTGAAGCTCAAGCCTTATATTCATTTTACATTATTGTCTATCTCTATTTGGAGCCCATACTCTCTTTGATCTTGGTGTCTCATTCTTATCTTCCTGCTCGGTTCGTCGCCTGGTGTCGCGTAGTCTACAATGACATGTCTGCAGCTTGGAGCATCACCATCAGAGTAGCGCAGCGGAAGCGTGGTGGGCCCATGACCCACAGGACCAGGATCATGTTGTTGCTTCTCCTTTCTTGTATTGTGTTTTGTTCCATTCCTTGCACCATTTGCTGTCCCCTATCTCTTGCTTTTCTTCTCATCCATTGACTCATTGCGTGGTGCATCTTTCCCTTGTCGCTCCCTTTTTCGATTCCAGCTCTTTCTATTCGTTCACCTCCTTGCCTTGTTATCTTGCAAGTCTTGTGGTGTTCAGTGTTCTTCTTCGTTTTTTATACCGGTTATTTCCTTCTTGCATTCTATCCTGCCATCATGTACTCATTCATTATTGGATTCAATTCTTTCCTGTCTTCCATCTACTTGGTTTCAGTTCTGCCTACCCTTCATCGTATTTATTATCTTGTGTTATTTGGATCCTTTAGATACTGTTATTCTCTTTCATGCCATCCATTTGACCTCGTTGTTATCCACTCCCTTCTTATTTTGGTGTTACCACCAAGTTGACTTCTTCTTGGATCTTTTTTTGTTACCCTCCCCCAAATTGCTTCTACCCTGTTCTATGTACCGCCTAAGCAAATTTCGAGGACGAAATTTTTGTGTAAGGTGGGTAAGATTTGTAACTACTGTTTCCCCGTATTTGTATTTTATACTGTATTTTGCCATATTATATTCTTTCATCTATTTGAGATCCTGTATTTTATTTCAGTTCGAATAAAATCATTATTTTTGTCTCAACTCAAATTGCGGGTCCTCTTATCAAATTCAATTGTGTGCCATCTTGCACCGTTCTTCATGAGAAATAGCCCGATTCTTCTCTTTTATCTTTCTAATCACCCTTGTTGTGCTTTTTGATCATTTCTTCTGTTGGGCTCTTTTTGAAACGGATCCCCTAAACTCTCAAACCCGCAAACCCGCTAACCTAGTATTTAAACCCTACCCTAACCCTAATTAACCCGGCTACTGTTAAAGCCTAATTACTTTTCCCTACCGCCGCTAATCACCCGTCTCCTTCTCCGTATCTTTCGCCATTACCCACCTCCCCAACTCCGATCATCGTCGCCGCAATCCGTCTCCCTCTCGTCTTCACAACCACCAGACCATCGCCATCGTCCCCTCCGTCGCCTTTTAACTCCCGAACCCATCGCCATTAACCCACCAAAACTTCGAACCCATTATCCGAACACCTCCGACCACCTCTACTCGACCCCTCACCGCCTCGTCGACCCCCCTCAGCACCACCGCCTCACCGTCTCCGCTGCTTCGCCAGGCGCCGACGAACCCCACACCGCTTCTCCCCTGTTTTCGACCACGAACAGAGCGTCTCCATCGCCGTCGTCGTCCGCCTCATCGCCGTCGCCGCGTCGCTTCCCGACGTAGCGCCGCCGTCGAAGAACTCCCGCCGTCGCCGCTGCACCCTCCCTCTCTCCCTGTTCGATCGAACGTCGAACGTCGAAGAAGCAGCGAACGAAGAAGAACGAAGAAGAAGGAGAAAGAGCGGGAGCGATTCTCAGCCGCCAGATCTCATCAAGATTCGTGCTGGTGATCGGTGTCCCGTGTTTCGCCACAGCAGATCCGGTGCTGCTGTTCCCTGTTCGGCCTGATCCGGTGCGAGGGCGCAAATTGGATTGGCTGCGCTCTGGTGTTTTGCTGTTTTGGCGCAGCGAATCCGAAATCGCTGTTTGCTGTTTGGGCGTCGATCCGGTGTGCGGGAAAGTGCTGATTGGAGGGATTCGCCGTTCCGTGTTTTGGCACGCCAGATCGCGATCTTGCTGTTCGCTATTCTGAGCCGATCTTGTGTGCGGGGAAAGCTCGATCTTCGATCAATTTTTGGACGCGCATTTCGAGGATATTTCCGGGGATTTTTCTACTCTATTTGCTTCAACAAGCGGAGATTTTAATCGTCGATTTAAGGCAAGTAACCTTGTACATCTTATCGTTCTAGTACAAGTCTCCTTGAAATACCACAAGTAGTTAGTTTGTGACTCCCTTTGAATATCATAGTATATCAATTTGAACCTTCAAACTCACCAATCTAAGAGTCACAAAGCTTCCTCGCATTAAATAATAATTCAATTGGACTCTTTTATCCCCTTGAACTTGCGAATCACATGGACATATGAATTAAGGACCCCTAGAAATTGTAGACGCATATAAATTTAGTGTTTTGGCAAATTTGTGATTATTATGACTTGAAAAATACTATTATTCGCTGTTTGATTCCCATTACCATGTATTTGTGCCACGTAATGATTTTAGACACCAAATTACATAACTCTATGAAATCTACATTAGTGAATTATTTCCCTATGTTGCTGTCTGGATTTTCCTTTGCGGTTTCGACCCTCTTATCTTTGGAATTTGGGCCCGAGGCCTGAATACAAAACGTAGATCAGGATGTGTAGATGTCGATAGACTCCAGAATGATTGAATTTGGAGTTACGGTCTAGGAGATATGGCTGTTATACTGCAGCTGTGTCAGTAGGTGCAGTTTTGTAAAAACTGCTGTATATATTGACTTTGCGAATTATTTCAGCTGTACAAACAGCGTGCGTTTGACCCCAAATTTTGTGTGTAGCTGCTGGACATCATCTAGGACATCCCTAAATTTTTCTAGAATTAATTTACAACATTTACTTAGGTATGCTTGCTTGATAAGAGTTAATAAAAATAACAAGCCGGGGTTTTGGGAAAGATTATAGAATGGACAATATAGATAAGTGTACTCGGAAGGGGGCCCGTGTTTCCCAATACTTGGTTCATGAACTTGTTGTATCTTGTTCGATTCATGGAGTCGGTTACTCGGCTCATGAACTCGTTTGATTCATGAACGCATTGTGCGGTCATGAACTTGCTTGTGGATTCGCGAACTTGCTTCGTGAACTTGTTATTTAATTTTTGATTCATGAACCATGGCTTGCTTGATACTTGATACCTGAGTACGCCGCCCTATAAAATCCATTACTAGATCTAAACGAAAGTGCTTTGACTGTAGCAACCATGTAGTAAAAGAATGGATGCATGTCGTGCTACCTAGCTAGTAACTCACCACTAGACTTGAACTTGATAACTTGGACTCGATAACTTGAACTAGACTTGGACTTGAGAAACTTGAGCTAGATAACTTGACACTTGGACTTGATGACTAGACATTTGAGACCTAACATTTAAAATAACATATGACACTAGACTTGAGTTTGACACTTGATATTAATTACCCTTATAGGTGTACCTGACATGTGATTCACCACTAGCAGTTGTTATCCAACCTAGTTATTAAGATGATCCCTCTTGCTAGCTAGTCTTTGAATTTGCCTACTACTTCTCCTAATTCTTGCTATATTCTTGATTCCATCTCTTGTCTTTTCCTTACTTGTACTTGCTTTCACTATTTGTGGCCCTAGCTTGCACTAAGGGCATTCTCTCTTGTTTCCCCTTTGTTTTCCTGTTTATATTATTAAACAGACTTTGGGACAAGCTACCTGCTGGAATTGGCGAGCAGACATTTCAGGTTTTGCTTGGAGCAAGGACCTGTTTAAATGGTTGCTTTCCTTAAGGTATTTATTTCTCCTGTTGTATAAGACTTGTTCCCGAGTTTATACTTGATCTAGACATGAGAACTATTTGAATATCATTATTGGTTTAAATTGTTTTCTGTCGCTTTATAAATTATTCATGCATGCTTGGTTATATATATTTCTCTTGTATATTCTTGTTATGATGCTGGGTCGATCCTACAGCTTATGGATGATGTAAAAATCATCCGCTGGGCTTCGTCACGTGCTCGTATTTCTGTATTTTGGGAAGCGGGGCGTGACACCTTGACACGCGAACATCTAAATATTATGTACCCCACGAATAGGCCTTCAAGACCCTCGACGTGCAAATACACCCGATACATTCCGTGAATAGGTCTGCCGACCCTCGACACGCAAATGCATCCTGCATGCTCCGTGAATAGGCCCGTAGACCCTCGACACGCGAACACCTAAATATTATGTACCCCACGAATAGGCCTTCAAGACCCTCGACGTTCAGATACACCCGATACATTCCGTGAATAGGTCTGCCGACCCTCGACACGCAAATGCACCCTGCATGCTCCGTGAATAGGCCCGTAGACCCTCAACACGCGAACATCTAAATACCATCTAGTTGGACTAACAAATCATAAGCCTTTACTTACGTTGACCAAAAATCCTTATCTCTATGGTTAGTCTATCCTGCTGGTTCGCAGGACTCCCACTCAACTCCTAGAGACCTTAATATGACCATAACTCACTATTCCATCGTCAAACGATCAAAGGAGAAATCTCTCCACTCAACAAAACCCAAGTCTTTAATAAATTCCATAATCCAAATCCAACCATAATATATATTGAAAGCGTATGTTCTGTAGAAGAATAATATTTATAAGGGTAGGTTATAGACCCAAAACATTTAAAGAAATAGTCGTTTAAAGAACATCAAAACACCTTAGAAAAGTATCAGTACCAGTCGACTGCAAAAGGTCACCAGTCGACTGTCCAGAGTGAAAACTAACATCTTTAAGAAGTAAGATCTAAGTGTCTACAGTCGACTGCAAAACTCACTAGTCGACTGCAAAACTCACCAATCGACTGTCCAGAGGGAAATCCATTAATTTTAAGAAAATAAGTTAAGTATTATAAGTTGACTTATAAAAATCATAAGTTGACTTATAAAAATCATAAGTTGACTTACTAGAGAATATAAGTTGACTTATAAAAGTCATAAGTTGACTTAAAAGAGATTATAAGTCGACTTAAAAAGTCATAAGTCGACTTATCAGAAAAAAAATCTACAATAACTTTGAAAAATAAATTCTAAGTGTGCCAGTCGACTGAAAAGGGTCTAAGTCGACTGTCCAGAACGGATTTTCAAGAAAACTAAAGATCTAGCAGCCGGGTCATACCAGTCGACTGAAAGGTCTGCCAGTCGACTGTCGGCCTACAGACTGCAAGGTTTTGGTTGTACATGATAATCAAAATTATGGTTTTCCAAAAGTAATCATTGTTTACTAAAATAATTTGTATTCAGGTAAAAACGACAATCTCAAATAATCCTCATTATAGATACAATTCTTCAAATCAACCAATATCTCAAAACTTAATTCTCATGTTCTTAATTCCTAATTCTTCCATTAGGATTCCTCAATACTGAATTTCTTCCAAAACTCAAAACCAAATCTGATTTGTATTCACGAGATCCAAATGTTCATTCATCCGATCCCTTATTATCATAACCATACTCAAATCTTAAACATGTTTTCAAGCAATAAAGAATTCATTAATCAGGATCTACTAAACGTTCATAGGTTTCACATACATAATACAACAATAACCATTGCATCGCTCACATACAAAGATACACTAAATAAACAAGCATGTCCAAACAAACAACAAAACAATCATTCACATAAATTAACAACAAAACAAAGTTCATATCACTCACCTTAGAAATAAAGAGATCCGACAAGAAAGTCTTCCTTTTTGCGAGATCCAAAATCCTCCTCTTGATCCTCAAAAATCACAAAATATAATGTTGTGCAGCGAATGACGGCTGCACACCCACTTATATAGGCCGGAAATAATGATTTAGGGTTTTAGAAACGCATTTGCAAAATAGTCCTTCCAAAATATAACTTTACATATATATAGCTCTATTCTTGGAAACTCAATAAAAATCATTTAAATTAGGATTTAAAAGTAAAATATACTCATTAATCTTAACCGGTACTGTTCAAAACGTCCAGAAAATATATTTTGCATTTTAACCCCTAAAAACGACAAATTTGCAAAAAGGTCATTCTTTTCTCAAAAATTGCAAATAGATCCAATTAATTTCATAAAAATCTGGAAAAATACTAAATAAATCCCAAATATTAAATAATGATTTTTCATGAAGAAAATTTGACTTTTGAACTTCTCAAGAAAGTAGTTGCACGTGTTCTGCACGTGTAAAAAGATAAATCTTTTAGAAAATATTTATTAAATCTCCATAAAATCATTTAAATTCATTTTCAAATATTTAAAATAATATTTGAAAATACAGGGTTCTACACCAGGGGAGCACCCAACCTTTATCAGAGCCAGTCGATGAGTTGGAGGAGGTGGTCTTCTTAGAAGAAGACCCAACCCGCAAGTTCTTGATCAGCAAAGCCCTCCCCTCTGCCATTTGCTCCGACATAATCCAGTGCATAAGGGGAACCCGCGACCTCTTCGCTTGGACGGCAGCCGACATGCCAGGGATCTCCGAGGAGCTCCTCGTCCACCATCTAAGTGTCGCATCGGGGGCCAGACCCGTCCAACAGAAGAGGTGCAAATTCGCCCCCGAGCGTCAACAAGCTATTAAGGAGGAGGTTGAGAAACTCCTCAGAGCTCGGTTTATTCAGGAGGTCAACTACCTGGAGTGGCTCTCCAACGTCGTGATGGTAAAAAAGGCGAATAGGAGCTAGAGGATCTGCATTGACTTCACGGATCTGAACAAGGCATGCCCCAAAGATCCATTCTCGCTCCCCCAGCATCGACACCTTGATCGACGCTACTTTAGGCCATGAACTCTTGAGCTTCATGGACGCCTTCTCCGGGTATAACCAAATAAGAATGTTCCCCTCGGACATCCCGAAGACCTCCTTCGTCACGGATCAAGGCATGTACTGCTACAGGGTAATGCCCTTCGGGCTTAAAAATGCTGGTGCCACCTACCAATGCCTCGTCAATAAGATCTTCAAGGATCAAATTGGGAGGAACATGGAAGTCTACGTCGACGACATGTTGGTGAAGAGCATCAGTGGGTCTGACCACGTCACCGACCTCCAAGAAGCCTTCGACGTGCTAAGGAGGCACAATATGAGGCTGAATCCGAATAAATGTGCGTTCGGAGTTTCATCAGGTAATTTTTTAGGCTTCATGGTCAGCCAAAGGGGTATTGAGGCTAACCCCGAGAAGATCCAGGCCATACTTACAATGGCTCCCCCCTCCAACGTAAAAGAGGTGCAGAAGCTGACAGGGCGCCTCGCGGCTATAGGGAGATTCCTCTCCAAGTCAGGGGAAAAATGTCTCCCCTTCTTCAAAGCCCTCAGGGGGGCTATGGGCTTCGAGTGGGGGCGACAACAACAGGAGTCCTTTGACCAGCTCAAAGCATACTTGGTTAACCCCCCTCTTCTCAGCAAAACAAAATCTGGAGAGGTCCTCAACTTGTACCTCGCCGCTGCGGAGCAGACCCTCAGCGCTGTCTTAGTGAGGGAAAAAGATAAGGCACAGAAGCCTATCTATTACGTGAGCAAGGTCCTTAGAGACGCTGAAATCCGTTATCCGAGGTTGGAGAAGATGGCCTATGCCCTGGTTATGGCGGTCCGAAAGCTTCGTCCTTACTTCCAATCCCATTCGATGGTTGTTCTTACCGATCGGCCGCTCAAACAGGTCCTGCACAAGCCCGAGACCTCCGGGCATCTCATGAAGTGGTCGATCGAGCTGAGTCAACACAACATCTCCTATCAGCCTCGGACCTCTATCAAAGCTCAAGCTCTAGCCAAATTCATAGTGGAGAGCATGATTCCCAAGGTTAGTCAAGCGACAAATGGACCCCCATCTGGACAGTGTATGTAGATGGGTCCTCTTGCGCTGAGGGAAGCGGAGCAGGAGTCATCCTGGTGGGCCCAGATGACTTCGTCCTCCAATACTCACTTCGCATCAACTTCAGGGCCTCCAACAACAAAGCCGAGTACGAAGCCCACATAGCTGGTCTGTGCATGGCTCGCAAGGCGGGGGCGAAGTGTATCAGGATGTTCAGCGACTCCCAACTAGTGGTGAATCAAGTCTCGGGGGAATACGAGGCACGAGACGACCATATGGCCAAGTACCTAGCCAAGGTCAAAAGTCTCATGGCTTCTTTTGAAGAAGCACAACTGCCCAGGCTAACGCCCTCTCGAAGCTAGCCTCCTCCTCCCTCCAAGGGCTCGAGCAGACCGCCCTGATCGAAGTTCTATTAAAGCCCAGTATCGAGGAGGAAGGCCCCGAGTCGATGGAATCACTACTAGTACAGCTCGAAGATAACTGGATGAGGCCTCTACTTGGGTTCCTCAAAGATGGAATCCTTCCTGAGGATCCCAAAGAAGCTCGCAAAGTCCGAACAAGAGCGGAGTGGTACACTCTCATTAAGGGAATCTTGTACAAATGCTCCTACACCACGTAGATGGCCGACCCTACTTGAGGTGTTTCTCCCCAGAAGAAGCCCAATATGCTTTGAAAGAAGTCCACGAGGGAATAGGAGGAGCTCACTCGGGAGCGAGGTCCCTTTCTCGCAAAGTCTTGAACTACGGGTACTTCTGGCCTACCATCCTCCGAGACGCCGAGCAACATGTCCGATAATGCGGCCCGTGCCAACAATTCTCAACTATCCGTCATTTGCCACAGGCTCGGCTCTCTTCCCTATCCAGTCCAACCCTCTTTGCAATGTGGGGCATGGACTTGCTCGGGCCATTCCTACCAGCTTCGGGCCAATTCAAGTTCCTCGTCATAGCGATCGACTACTTCTCCAAGTGGATTGAAGCCGAACCTCTAACAACTATTACGGAGAACGGGTGCAATGATTCTTCTGGAAGAACGTGGTCTGCAGATTTGGCATACCCCGAGTCTTGATAACAGACAACGGAACACAATTTGTAGGGACAACATTCCATTCTTTTTGTGAGGACTTCAGCATTCAGCAACGATTCTCCTCGGTCTCCCACCCTTAGTCCAATGGTCAAGTAGAGAACACCAACCGACAAATTCTCTTTGGCTTAAAAAAGAGACTAAGTAAGTCGGCTAAAGGGTTATGGGTAGAGCAGCTTCCTAATGTGTTTTGGAACTACCGCACTACCAAGAGAACCCCCACGGAAGAGTCACCTTTCAACCTCACCTATGGTTCGGAGGCCGTAATCCCTTTAGAAGTTGGTCTACCGTCCCCCTGCCTAATTGCATATAATGAAGAGCAAAATGCGAAGGAACTTCGCACCAATCTGGACCTTGTTGAGGAGCTCTGTGAGAGAGCCTCCATCTGCCAAGAGAATTATCGACGTAGGACCGAGAAATCCTACAACAAGAGGGTCCACCCTACAAATCTCAAAGAGGGGGACCTAGTACTCAGGAAATTGGCTATTTCATTCCCCAACAAGAAGGGCAAGTTGGCTCCCAATTGGGAAGGACCATACATGATCTCCAGAGTTGTCTACCACGGTGCGTATCAACTCGAAGACCCGAAAGGCAAGAGGTTACCAAGAACTTGGAACACCGACCATTTATTAAAGTACCAAAAGGGTGTCTAAACACCGCTCTAAGCAACTTCTCCAAGTGCGTGCTCCTTAGTTCTCCTGAAAGCATGATTAACTCCTTTTTTTAATCAAATGTAATAAAGGCTCGCATCTCTGTGGCAGCCACCTAGTTTTTCTTTCAATAAAACTCAGTTTGCCTTTCTCAAAGATCTTTCCGTTGCCCTAAAAAATTTCCACTCAAGTCTCGACTCAATTACAACAAGCTAGTTCGGAGTCCAAGCTCCAACAACTGGAGAATAATCAAACAACAAGTTCGGAGTCCAACACTTGGTTCGATTCCGCTTCAACTACTCGCTTACAAGCGAGTACGAAGTGGTTCACCATTTGGAATTACTCCCACAACTGTTGATTCTCTCTTAAAACGACAAGTTCGGAGTCCAACACTTGGTTCGATTCTGCTTCAACTACTTGCTTACAAGCGAGTACGAAGTGGTTCACCATTCGGAATTGCTCCCACAACTGTTGATAAATCTAGACAACTGGTTCGGAGTTCATAATCATGGCTCAAAATCGCCCTCACAACTTGCAAGTATGTGGGTTCGGGGCTCGACACGACCATTCGAACTACTCCCGAAATTGGTTGATTCCAACAAGCAAGTTCGAACACTAGCTCTTTTCCAGGGCTATCCCCAAGGTCTGACTTACCTTTGTAGCTGCTCATGCGGCTCGACAACCCTTAACAATGAGCTCGGTGCTCAGTTCCTCTCCCGAGCCACACCAGCAACTCCTTCACACCATGTGAGAGTGTTGGAGCCCAGCTCGTCCTGGAGCATCTCCCGCAACGAGTTCGCCTTCAAAAATCTGATATGATACCCAACTCACTCATCGAGTTGCCGCTACAAGCCTGTCGGGTCCAAACGGTAGGTTAGAACCAAATCTCTCCTCAAATCGCCTCCGCAAACTTGTTGGGCTCAAACAGCGAGTTAGACATCCATATCCCTCCTTGAGTTGCCTGTACTCACTTGCTGGGCTCAAATGGCAAGTTCAGCACCAACCCCCTCTTCCGGTCGCTTCTACAAACTTGTCGGACTCAAACGACAAGCTCAACGTCCAACTCTCCCCTAGAGTTGCTCCTCAAACATGTCTTCCAAATGACTCTCTCCTAGAGCCTGGTGATGCTCTTCGCTCCGCTCGCCCCCCGAGCAGCCTTCTCCTTAGCAAGTTCGGAGCTAAAACTCTTCCCTAGAGTTGCTCCTCGCACCTGCGTCCAAGAGCGGGTCTTCCCATGGGACTTACGAGGATCATCCTAGCTCATCTTCTTAGCCCATAGTAGTGGAGCTCCTCTTCGAAGATTCTGGAGACCAAAGCCTTTCTCAACTTGACGGATACGAGGACATTGCTGGCCTATTTTGACCCTAAATACGGGTGATTTTTCAACTGACCTCCAAAGAGAAGTTGTAGATCTTAGACTCCTCTTCGAAACAAGTAGTCATACGCCTCAATCGGAGTTTCGTAACACCGGGAAAATCAGTTGGAGTGCAGCTGCTCAAAAACAAAGAAAAAAAATGGAAAGTGTTGACTGGTCAACGCCACGTCAGCGCATTGACCAGTCAACACTGACGTGGGAGCACCCGGTCGCATGATCGCCCACGTGCAGAGCACCAGCGTGGCATGGACCCCACCTGCACAGGCATTGCTCTGAATACCTGCGTGGCATGGACCCCACTCGGCTGCAGCAGCTCAGATCTGCTGCCACGTGGCGGTGGGCCCCACGACGCCCCAGCAGACCCACGTGAAAAGGGCTGTAGTGCCACGTGGCACTTCTTCAGAAATGGCGCGTGGCATTGGGTCCCGCTAGCCCTGCTGTGCCTCTGAACCAACCCACGTGGCCACTGTTGACCCTCTATTTATACGTCACCACGTGGCGTGGGCCCCACGCTCCACCTACCTACGAACCGGGTAGCGAGTGAAACGGGGAGAACGGCAGTTTTTTGATCTTTTTGAACATCAGATTACTTCAAAATTCGTGCCAATCAAGATGGACGGTTCAGATCAAAAGAAGAAAAAGTGGGCTACCCAGTTCCAAACCGGGTATACCCAAAACCGGGTATAGTGATTGCTTTGGCTATTTGTGACCCATGGATCTCTCCAAAATGCGTGCTTCTCCCGAACAACGACCTAGATTAATTTTGGTATTATATATTATTTAAATTTATTTTCTTATTAATAAATTCCAGAAAAATAATTAAAAAATCTGAAAATAAATATTAAATTCGAAAAAATTATTTTAAAATTCTGAAAAATAATTAAAAATTCAGAATACTATTTTTAAATTCTGAAAAATAATTATTATTTTAGAAAAATTATTTTAAAATTCCAGAAAATGATATTAAACTTGGATTAAATTAAAAAATATGGAATTTTTTTAATTCTAAAAAAAAGTTAAAAATTCGGAATATTATTTTCTGAAAAATAATTATTACTTTAAAAAATTATTTTATAATTCCAAAAAAAAATCTGGAAAAATCACTAAAAATCAAGAAAATTCTAAAAATAATTTTGGGTATTTTTCAAGCTTAGAATAACACTGTTACACCCCGAGCAAGATAAAAACTCTCCCGAGAACTCCGATAAACTCTATAAACCATTGAAAACAGGTGAACTACTCCTCAAAGGCTGTAAAACCCAGTCTTCAGGAGTGGGGGGGACTCATGATATGGGTTAAAATAGAGCTAAATCGGGACTGTTCAAACCGGGCACGGATCTTAAACCTTCCAGGGGTAAAACGGTAATTTCAGCAGACACAGGCCCGACAAGATAAGCTGGGCCGTTCTCAAGCCCGACAAACTGATCCAGCCTGCAATAGGGACTGTTACTGTAATACCCCGGATTTTCATTTAATGAAAAATTATTTTATTTTGCACGTAGTGTGCACGTGCAATATTTTGGTAATTATTCTCATCATGATATTTAAATATGTGCTTTTAATTATTTTGTATAAAGCCTTCTTTCAATTAGACAAAAAGCCTTTTCTTCTTAAAGCCCAAAAATTTAATTCATTTATTTTCCTTTATAATTATTATTTTGGCCCATAAAACTAAAGCCCATGAGCTACTTATTCTTAAATACAACTTGTAATGTAGAATACAATTTAAAGGTTATTTTTATATAAATTTAATGTACAAATTTTTGGAGACCAAGTTGCATGCACGTGCGTTGCACGTACACGTGCAATATGCACCATCCTATGCTAGGCCGGATTGGATCTTTTGGAGGGAATGGGAAAATTTTGAGTGGAGTCATGGTGGTGATGGTTATTTGATCATGGGTAGTTAATGTAACTCCTCCTTAAATCTAAGCCATTTGTTCCTAACTCCTACTTCAATCTTAGCCATCCATTTTCCTAGATTTTTAGTATAAATAACCCCCCCCCCCCCCCCCCCCCCCCCGCGGTTAGTATTCTTGTGCTAAATTTTTTCTCCAATCTATAGTTCAAAATACAATATCTAATAGTTTATTAAGTGAGTAAAAGATTGAGAGTGTGTGGGAGTTTTGTGAAGAGAAGAGGCCGGTTTTCATCAAACAAGGTGCTCGGGTTTTGGCTTGTGGAGTGCTCGGGCTTGGCTTGTGTGCGCATCGACGAGGAGGAGAATCGTTCGTTTGCAAGGACATTCATTTAGGAGGTTTCTAGATTGTACTTTTCTTCAATAAGGTGGGTAAATTTTCTATATTTCTAATCAGAAATGCATGCTAGATTGAATGGATAGAACGAAGCATGAAAAGACTAATAAGAGTACACATTTAATTGGAAAAATTAGCTAAATTGATTGAATTGTTGATATGCAATTGTATGTGGTTCTATTATTAAAATTCAAGTTGTGTGCGATATAATCATGGCTATGAATTGTGTAAAGAAACCTTCATTATTAGCATTAAGAATTATGTGCAAAAATTAGTGGATTGACAACGTTGCTTTATGTGCTAAAATAGAATTTTGTTATGACGTTGTAATAAATGAATTAGGATGCAATTGTTATGTTTGTGAAATGATTAAGAGCAGAAAATTGGTATAGAGATTAGTGAAATTAAAATGTCGAAAGAGAATGTATTAGTAGTAGTATATCAAATTAACCAAATTGTATGGTAGATATGTGTTAATTATTGGGAAAAATATGTTTAATCATTTCAGAAAATTATTTTCATATACTGGGGTATAATGCATGATGGAAATGATTAATCTGGAATTTTTTTATAGTTTGTTAGAAAGAGCATTTTGAATTGAGATTTTGATGAACATCGAAATATTTTAAATAACAGAGAGCATTGATCTAAATAAATTTCGAGTGGTACTAGTGACAACCCGAGCCCATAGCTCGAGTGGTTGGATCACTCTTAATCGCTACAGTATACATGGGGGATTCTCCGAGGTTGAGGGATCGAATCCCGTTGACACCATTCTTTTTGTTTCGAACATTTTTTAAATAAATCAGTTCGGCCGAGAGTACTTAATGCTCTCGCCCTCTCTTCTAAACGTGTGCAGCACTTGGCCTAGTGGCCTGTGCCTTCGGTTGGGTTTCCTGTGGTCGTTGGTTCGACTCTGGGCCTCGGCTGTGTGTGTTACATTGTGGGAAAAACATTTTTTTTTGGGTGTTTTGAATGATCAAAAAAATGGAAAAAATATGATTATTATCTTAAAAATATGTAGAATTTATGAAAAATAATTTGAGAATTATTTGCATGAAGTGGAGTATGTTTAGAGAATAAAAGTATAATTTAGAGCTATAAGTTCTACACTTGCATTTGTATAAAGTTGTATTTTACAAAAGACTTAAAGTGGAAAATTAGAAAAGAAATATGAATAAAAAGGAATTATATGAAGTGATGTGAATTATTCTCATTGGAGAATGGTGTGACAAATTATGATGTGTAAATATTCATCTTTGATTGAATAACTAGCGATGTGGTTTTTAATGTGAAAATAATATTTCATGAGTTACATGATGAATAGTTGAATTTAATGTATAATTATGGACTATGAACAATTTAGAAATCATGATTGGAAAAGAGAAATACTTTTGAGTATGATAACTCAACATGTGAACTTATGAGTTGGAAACGCTCAACTTTAGAAATTGTGAATTGGAATTGAAACAAAAGAGTAGCTAAGTCTCCCCCGGCATTTGGAAAGAAATGAAATGAAATTTGAAATGAAGGACCAAGGTTGGTCGTGTTCGAACGAATGAATAAGTCCAGTTTAGTGGAGAGGCTAACTCAAGAGCTTTGATTTTTTTCATGATTCTAATAAAAACTAAGGATTAGTACATAGTGGAGACGTGATGAAAGTAGGAGAAAAACATGAGTATGAGGGCCATTGGATTGGCGGCGTGAGAGTATTCACAGGCTGTCTTTACGATGCATCGTGACATGACGTGGATACTGCTCCAGAGTACCGTCCCGATGGCGACGCTTATGGAATGTTTGGTGACTGCAAGAGGATCGTGTGCCATGAAGGAGGCTGAATTGCCACAGGCTGTTTTCACGATGCGTCGTGACATGATGTGGGATTCCCCTCCAGGTTTTCTGTACACGTGCTTGTACTCATAGATCATCTAGGATACCTACGGTAATTACAGTAGTAGATTAAGTCATGGCGAGGGATTGAACCCTATAAAATGAAGTGCGAATAAGGGCTTGCCCTCGGACCTATGTAGTATGGGATGCATAGAATCCGAACAAGTGCGCATTAGTGTCATGTAACATAAATAACTGCATTAAGAACTAAGTGCACAATCACAACACGACATCAATAGGGTAGTCCCTTTAGTTTGAGTTTCCGGCATAGAGAGGATGGTCGTGTATAATGTTCATCGGTTGAATAAACTGACGTACCCACAGTTTTATATGCAGGTAAGTGACATGATAAAGATTAAAGAGGAACAGATGCTTAAAGATTATTCAATGTTATTGTACATTTATTTAAATGTTGTAAATTTACTTCCGCTGTGCAATGTAAAGTGTAAAGTTTCATGTAAACTCTGATGTAAAGTGAAAAGTTCAAATTTCCTTGTAAAATTGTACTAAATGAAGTGGAAAGATCCTGTAGAACTCTCGAATTCAGTTGTATTTGGGATTCGGGGCATTACAGAGTGGATTCAGAGCCAGGTTTCACACTTGTACAAATTTATAAGGAACGACACCCTAGAAGTGGACATTAGAGTGTGTGTTTGAGTCTAGAGATTTAAATGTAAGTGACTTACATTTGTGTTGCTCTATGACTTATGCTTCTTCTTCTCTATTTCTAAGATGGCTGATCACTTCGACCCTGCTGGAGACGACGACTGGCATATCATCGAGGAAGAGTACCACCCTGGACAAGCAGATTCTGAGGAAGAGTACTACCCAGGGTAAGCAGATTCTGACGGAGAAGAATGGCCTGAATCCCGAGAAATCACCCCACCTCCGGATTCATCTGATGACTCTTTTGACGAGGAAGAAGAACCAGTTCCAAATAGTCTTTTGATATCTCTTCAGAGGCAGGTAGAAACACTGCGAGAGAGATTCGGATTATTGGAGGCTCTATTGGCTAAGCGTAAGGACGACTTTTCAGTTCTCAGTCATCGTGTATGGGAACTCGAGAAGAGGTAGAATCTGACCGATGTGCTAAAGGATGAAGTTGATGAACTACGGGGAGAACTTTGAGAAGCGAAGAGGAACCATAGGAGTTAGACAGTTGTAGCTTCTACTGTTTTCATTCTGATGTCAAGAAATGTTTTTCAATTCGAATGCATAAAGTTTGGAATTCAATGAAATGCAAGTTGATTTAAAATTCATGTCTTATACTTCGAATTTAATGGATCTTTTGCATCAGAATATGGCTAGAAGAGGAGCTAGAAATGGTGAAGGTCTGGATCTGGAAACGGAACTTGCGAGGGTCTATCAAACACTCAATGCCGTGGCCATGAACCAAAACCAAGGAAGGGTGCCTGCGAACCCAGTGCCCGAAGCGATTAAACTAGTGGAATCGTTCAAACGAATGAAACCACCTGTATTTGAAGGAAGTCAGACCCTGATGCGGCTGACAACTGGATTCGTCAAGTGGAGACAATCTTTGAAGTGCTAGAGACCCCTGAAGGCAGTAAGGTCAAGTTGGTGACTCTACAACTTGAGAAGGACGCGGCTGTGTGGTGGCAGTCGATGAAGAGGACAATGGGAGGCATAGTTCTCGGCTGGGAGGAATTTCTGGAAGAATTTCGCAGTCACTATTTCCCCTCCGACGTCCAAGAGAAGAAGGCTATGGAGTTTCTGTCACTACAGCAAGGTGGCATGTCAGTGAGAGAGTACGAGACCAAGTTTACTCAGCTCTCTAGGTATGCTCTGGAATTAGTGATGGATGAGGCTAAGAAGGCTCGTAAGTTCGAGCATGGATTGAGGCCGAGCTTGAGGTCCCGGATGATACCTCTTGGTATCAGAAGATTTGACAAGTTGGTCAAGAGAGCATCAGCCACTGAAGCAGATATGGAGCAGTTTCATGTTGTTCAGAACCAGAGGAACAACTGGCAGTCTGGGAAGAGGCCTGCACATTCTGGGAGTTTCAAGGGACAACCATCTGCACAAAGGTTCAAACCGACAGGAGCGAACGCTATTAGTGTGGCTGGAGGACCTGGGAACAATGTGGTAAGACCTCCTGCGGTGACTTGCTTCAACTGTGGTGAGACGGGACATTACATGTCTCAATGTTCCAAGCTGCGGAATATTACCCGTTGGGGATCAGCTCAGCAGGCCGGGAAGAGACCGTACCAATCAGGGCGAGTATTTGCCTTGACGAAAGCTGATGCCGATGAGATGGATCATGTCATCACTGGTACGAGGGCAGATGTTTAGAGGTTTTTGTCATTTCTTTTTCCCGTTTATTAAGTGAACTGTTACGTAATGAGTGTGTATTATATAACAGGAGAACTTTATCTTAATGGAATGAAAGCTGTTGTGTTGTTCGATGCTGGATCCTCTCATACTTTTGTGTCTCTTAAATTTGCTAAAGTGTTGGGAGTTGAACCGAAGATTTTTCCAGGCAAGATCTTAGCAGTAGCTACTCCATTAGGAGAAACTTTAACCACTGATCAGTATTATGCTGATTGTGAGATTGTGATTGGAGATTGAATCTTTGGGATTGATCTGATCAAGCTGACTATCTTGGGAGTCGATGTTATCATTGGCATTGATTGGATGTCCGTGTACAGTGCAAGCATCGAGTGTAAGACCAAGACGGTAATAGTGAAGGCTCCAGGTGGACCTGAAGTCACTTTCCAAGAGAAGAAGAAATGTTCTAGGCTGGTGGCAGCTATCCGCAAGGAAGAGACTCCTGTGGAAGTGCAAGGGATTCCTGTGGTTCGGGACTATCTGACTGTGTTCTTAGATGATTTTCCTGGGTTACCCCCACATCGTGATGTAGAGTTCAGCATCACTGTTCAACCGGGAAGTGCACCAATTTCTAAGGCACCGTATAGGATGGCTCCAATAGAACAGGATGAGGTGAAACGGCAGATTGAGGAACTGTTGGAGAAAGGCTTTATTCAACCTATTGCGTCACCTTGGGGAGCACCAGTGCTTTTGGTAAAGAAGAAGGATGGATCGATGAGAATGTGTATCGATTACCGGGAGCTGAATAAGATCACTGTTCAGAATAAATATCCTATTCCCCGAATTGATGATTTGTTCGATCGTCTACAAGGAGCAGCTGTATTCTCCAAAATAGATCTTCGATCAGGATATCACCAAGTTCGAGTGAAAGCCGAAGATGTGCACAAAACCGCATTTAGAACTCGACATGGGCATTACGAATTCTTAGTTAGGCCATTTGGAGTGACGAATGCACCCGCAATCCTCATAGATTTGATGAACAGAGTTTTGAGGCCGTTCATTGATTCTTTCGTCGTGGTGTTTATCGACGATATCCTCGTGTACTCCAAGTCAGAGGAGGAGCACACCGAGCATCTGGTAGCAGTGTTGAAGAAGGTGGAAGAGCAGAAGTTGTATGCCAAGTTATCCAAGTGTGATTTCTGGAAATCTGAAGTGGCATTTCTAGGTCACATCCTTTCTAAGGAGGGAGTGGCAACTGACCCTCAGAAGATAGAGGTAGTGAGAGATTGGGCTAGGCCTACTACAGTGAAGGAAGTCAGAAGTTTTCTTGGAATGACTGGATACTACAGGAGATTCATTCAAGGTTATGCTCAGATAGCCGTGCCGCTTACTGGTTTGACCGAGAAGAGTGTGAACTTCAAGTGGACTGAGCAATGTGAGGCACGCTTTCAGGAGTTGAAAGAGAAGCTGACTACTGCACCTATTTTGGCTTTGCCTAGAGCAGGTGTTGAGTATGACGTTTACAGCGATGCTTTACATCGTGGGCTTGGTTGTGTCTTAATGCAAGAAAGAAGAATAATCACTTATGCGTCTAGGCAACTACGACTGCATGAGAAAAATTACCCGACTCATGATCTGGAGTTGGCTGCGATTATCTTTGCCCTGAAGCAATGGAGGCACTACGTGTACGGTGAGAAATTGAACATGTACACAAACCACAAGAGTTTGAAGTACATATATCAG
Source organism: Hemerocallis citrina (assembly GCA_017893485.1). Classification (NCBI taxonomy): domain Eukaryota; kingdom Viridiplantae; phylum Streptophyta; class Magnoliopsida; order Asparagales; family Asphodelaceae; genus Hemerocallis; species Hemerocallis citrina. Next base: position 190,030,596 of record CM030363.1, read on the forward strand.
CAGAGGGATCTGAATTTGAGGCAGCGGAGATGGTTGGAAGTGCTCGAGGACATGCGACCTGAGATTAAGTATCATCCTAGGAAGGCTAATGTTGTTGTTGATGCACTTATTCGCAAGAGCAGTTTATCTAGTTTGATTACAACTCAGAAGCATCTGATTGAGGAATTGGATCGAGCAAGTATTGAGGTTGTCTTGCAAGGATTGGGAGCATCTTTGGCTCAGTTGAGGCTTCAGCCTACTTTGAATGCAAGGATCATTGCAAGTCAGGAGGTTGATGCTGATATTTTGGAGATGAAGGAGCAGGTTGGTGCTGGCAGGTTGCCCGAATTTCAAATCAAGGATGGAGTGCTGTGGTTTGGAGAGAGGCTGTGTGTTCCGAATCAGGCGGACCTGAAAGAGAGTATCATTCAGGAGGCGCATGCTACTCTTTTATCGGTACATCCTGGGAGTACTAAGATGTACAGAGACATCAAACTGCATTTCTGGTGGTCAGGTTTGAAGCGAGATGTGGCTGAATTTGTGGCAAAGTGTGAGGTTTGTCAGCAAGTCAAAGCCGAGAATCAGAAACCCAGAGGTCTATTACAGCCGTTACCTATTCCGGAATGGAAATGGGATAACATCAGTATGGATTTCATTACGGGATTGCCTAAGAGTCCTAAAGGCAATGATGTGATTTGGGTTATAGTCGATCGACTGACTAAGTCCGCTCACTTTTTTGGCGATGAAACTCACTGCTTCGATGGACAAGTTAGCTGAGTTGTATGTTGGCGAGATCGTCTGGCTTCATGGTGTTCAGTCAACTATTGTATCTGATCGAGATGCGCGGTTTACTTCGCATTTCTAGAGGAGTTTTCAGACAGCTTTGGGTACTAAGATAGATTTCAGCACTGCTTTTCATCTGCAAACCGATGGGCAGACCGAGAGAGTCAACCGTATTCTTGAGGATATGCTTCGGTGTTGTATACTAGACTTTGGAGGCAGTTGGGAAAGGTATTTACCTATGGTAGAGTTTGCCTACAACAACAGTTTTCAGGCTAGCATCGGAATGGCGCCGTACGAAGCTTTGTATGGCAGGAAGTGCAGGACACCTATTTGTTGGTTTTAAGTTGGGGAGCGTCAATTGTTTGGGCCTGAGCTTGTATAGCAAACCTCTGAGAAGATTGATCTGATCAGGAAAAGGTTGGTAGAAGCTCGGAGCAGGCAGAAAAGCTATGCAGACAACCGGAAAAGGGACCTTGAGTTTGAGGTCGGTGACTTCGTCTTTCTGAAAGTATCACCTAGTAAAGGTGTGGTTCGATTTGGCAAAGGCGGAAAGTTAGCCCCGAGGTTTATAGGCCCGCACAAGATATTGAAAAGGATCGGGAAAACTGCTTACCGGCTTGAGTTACCGGAAGAGTTATCTCAGGTGCACAATATCTTTCATGTGTCTATGCTGAGAGGTTATATTCCAGATCCGAGTCATCATTTGCTTGAAGTGCCGGAAGGTTTGCAGTTGGATCTGAATTACATCGAGTCTCCTGTCAAGATTGTAGATCGTCGAGAGAAAGTCTTGAGGAATAAGACGATACCGATGGTCAAGGTAGTCTGGAGAAACCATTTGGTTGAATAGGCTACTTGGGAGTCTGAGGAGAGGATGTTGAAGGATTATCCTGAGCTTTTTGCTTGATTGTATCTTTGTATTCTTTTTGTGCTTGTTATGAGTGTTTGTTTTCTCGCTCTTGACTGTAGTTGCGGGGACGGAACTATTCTAAGGAGGGAGTGTTGTAATACCCCGATTTTTTATTTAATGAAAAATTATTTTATTTTGCACGTAGTGTGCACGTGCAATATTTTGATAATTATTCTCATCATGATATTTAAATATGTGCTTTTAATTATTTTGTATAAAGCCTTCTTTCAATTAGACAAAAAGCCTTTTCTTCTTAAAGCCCAAAAATTTAATTCATTTATTTCCGTTTATAATTATTATTTTGGCTCATAAAACTAAAGCCCATGAGCTACTTATTCATAAATACAACTTGTAATGTAGAATACAATTTAAAGGTTATTTTTATATAAAATTTAATGTACAAATTTTTGGAGACCAAGTTGCATGCACGTGCGTTGCACGTACACATGCAATATGCACCATCCTATGCTAGGCCGGATTGGATCTTTTGGAGGGAATGGGAAAATTTTGAGTGGAGTCATGGTGGTGATGGTTATTTGATCATGGGTAGTTAATGTAACTCCTCCTTAAATCTAAGCCATTTGTTCCTAACTCCTACTTCAATCTTAGCCATCCATTTCCCTAGATTTTTAGTATAAATACCCCCCCCCCCCCCCCCCCCCCCCGATTAGTATTCTTGTGCTAAATTTTTCCTCCAATCTATAGTTCAAAATACAATATCTAATAGTTTATTAAGTGAGTAAAAGATTGAGAGTGTGTGGGAGTTTTGTGAAGAGAAGAGGCCGGTTTTCATCAAACAAGGTGCTCGGGTTTTGGCTTGTGGAGTGCTCGGGCTTGGCTTGTGTGCGCGTCGACGAGGAGGAGAATCGTTCGTTTGCAAGGACATTCGTTTAGGAGGTTTCTAGATTGTACTTTTCTTCAATAAGGTGGGTAAATTTTCTATATTTCTAATGAGAAATGCATGCTAGATTGAATGGATAGAACGAAGCATGAAAAGACTAATAAGAGTACACATTTAATTGGAAAAATTAGCTAAATTGATTGAATTGTTGATATGCAATTGTATGTGGTTCTATTATTAAAATTCAAGTTGTGTGCGATATAATCATGGCTATGAATTGTGTAAAGAAACCTTCATTATTAGCATTAAGAATTATGTGCAAAAATTAGTGGATTGACAACGTTGCTTTATGTGCTAAAATAGAATTTTGTTATGACGTTGTAATAAATGAATTAGGACGCAATTGTTATGTTTGTGAAATGATTAAGAGTAGAAAATTAGTATAGAGATTAGTGAAATTAAAATGTCGAAAGAGGATGTATTAGTAGTAGTATATCAAATTAACCAAATTGTATGGTAGATATGTGTTAATTATTTGGAAAAATATGTTTAATCATTTCAGAAAATTATTTTCATATACTGGGGTATAATGCATGATGGAAATGATTAATCTGAAATTTTTTTTATAGTTTGTTAGAAAGAGCATTTTGAATTGAGATTTTGATGAACATCGAAATATTTTAAATAACAGAGAGCATTGATCTAAATAAATTTCGAGTGGTACTAGTGACAACCCGAGCCCATAGCTCGAGTGGTGGGATCACTCTTAATCGCTACAGTATACATGGGGGATTCTTCGAGGTTGAGGGATCGAATCCCGTTGACACCATTCTTTTTGTTTCGAACATTTTTTAAATAAATCAGTTCGGCCGAGGGTACTTAATGCTCTTGTAGTGCCCCGAATTTCTAATATAATAACTTAGAAAATACGTGGCACAATCCCAGCATCAACTTCAATGTAATAGTACACATAGCTCAAAACACAAATAATTTTATTCCAAACTTTTATTACAACAATCTTTTTCAAACACAGCGGAATTACAAACACCTTGAATTACAATTTTCTTTTCACAACACTTCTTTTACTAAAATTTTACACAAAGCTCTATTACATTAGTTTGTCTCCAAAACTATCTCAAGCATCCAACCTCCAAACTCTAAGCAACAACCTGTAACATATGAGGCTAGAGATGATCCCTAACCCCCAAAACTAAAGGGGTCAGCCATAAATGGTGTGAGTGACATAAAAACAAACAACATAATTTAATCGTAAAACATAAAGTTATCAACATCATGTATTAACCACAATGATAAATGAATGAAGAATAACAAAGATGTAAAGCATGGAAACATCATAGAATGAAAACAACAAGTGCATCTAGTCTAAGTGTCAAGTGTAGGAAAACTGGAAAACACATGCATAAAACCAAGTCAAGACAACACAAAGTCTATATGCGGACTCTCTAATGCATACTTGTCGAAGTCTATGCATCCCATTCTACATAGGTTCGGTGCAAGCTCTTAACGTCTTCACATTATAGGGTTCAATCCCCCGCTATGCAACTATTCCTATCACGATGACTACTACGAGATGAAGATAAACTGTGAGAATTAGCCCATGCTTGATAATTCCGGAGATAGATCCCACATCTCAGGTAATTTACCTGGATAATTCCGGAGATCATCCCATATCTAAACATAGACACATCATCACATGAATACCCCATGTGCGTCGCCTCGACTTTGATAATTCCAGAGATCAATCCCACACTGCAAGCAAATCACTTGGATAATTCCGGAGATATATCTCACATCGCAGGTAATTTACCTGGATAATTCCAGAGATAAATCCCACACCTCAAGTAAGTTACTTGGATAATTCCGGAGATTAAATCCCACATCTAAAGCCATACTGAGGTGCATAACCCATGTTCTCGTTCATCATATCACCACTAGTGTCTGTCCTTATTATTTTTGGGTTACTTAATTACTCAACGAATCTCCTAGAGTTGGTGTACCCTACCGGACTTAACTCAAAACTGAACACATCCTCTAGAGACTCAAATTCAAATGTCCAAACCAACTTTCCACCATAAATAGCTCAACTGAATATCTTAAAATCATATGCTTAACAGAAGACAAAGTATAGACTAAAATATTTGAAGACCAATCATTCGAAAGAACATTCAAGTTTATGAAAACTCATCAGTACCAGTAGACTTATTACTGTAGTAGGTCGACTGTCCAGAGGGAAAATTTCCATGATTTTGAGAAAATAAGTTAAGTAATATGAGTTGACTTATAAGAGTCATAAGTTCACTTACCAACAATATAAGATGACTTACCAACAATATAAGATGACTTATAAAAATCATAAGTTGACTTACCAACAATATAAGATGACTTATAAAAATTATAAGTTGACTTATAAAAAAACATAAGTCGACTTAAAGGAGACATAAGTCAACTTATAAGAACATAAGTCGACTTATAAAAACATAAGTCGACTTACCAGAGAGAAATTCCAGAAATCTTTAAGAAAATATTCTAAGTGTTATAAGTCGACTTGCAAAGTCATAAGTCGACTTAAAATACAATATAAGTCGACTTAAAGGTCATAAGTCGACTTACTAGAGAAAAATCTACGATAATTTTGAAAAATAAATTCTAAGTGTACCAGTTGACTGAAAAGGGTCTAAGTCGACTGTCCAGAACGGATTTTCAAGAAAAACTAAAGATACAGCAGCTGGGTCGTACCAGTTGACTGTCGGCCTATAGTTTTCATAATTTAGATCTGAATACAATAATCAAAACTGAAGTTTTTCTAAAGATTCCTTATTTATGAAAATAGTTCGTATTCAGGCAAAATGACAATTCTCAAATATTCTTCATTATGGATACATTACTCAATCATACAATATCTCAAAACTCAATTCTCATGTTTTAAATTCCTAATTCTTTCATTAGGGTTTCTCGATACTGAATTTCTTTACAAATCATAGCCAAGATCTGATTTGGAATCACAAGATCCAGATGTTCACCATCCGATCATAACCATACTCAAATCTTAACATGCTTTCTAACAATACGATTTTATAAACCAAGATCTACTAGTCATTCATAGATTTCACATACATGGTACAAACAACAACATTTGCATCGTTCTCATGCAAAATACTCTAACTAAACAACATATCAAACAAACAACCAACAATCGTTCCCATGAATCACTTCACAAACAAAGTTCATATCATTCACAAAGTCAAAACAAAACAAACCAATGTCACTCACATAAATCAAACAACAAAACAAATTTATATCACTCACAAAATCAAAACAAAACAAAATCAATGTCACTCACATAAATCAAACAACAAAACAAATTTATATCACTCACATTTGAATTGAAACGATCCAACGAAACGCCTTCCTTTTTTGCGAGATCCAAAAATTCTCCTCTTGACCACCAAGAAAATAATAATATAATAAATCTGGAGTTGTGCAGCGAATGACGGCTGCACGTCCTCTTTTATACAGGCCGGGATTGAAAGGAATTAGGGTTTTGAAGTACTTTTGCAAAATAGTCCTTTTTCAATTTATTACTTCACATATATAACCTTTCTTAGTTAAAATAAGTTAAATAAATCAAAACTAAATAAAATCCTTTTACCACTAAGTTTTCCAACAACCCAGCACAGCCCAGAGATAAGAAAATCCCGGATTTACACTCAGGGTGGCGATTTTGCACAAAAGCCCTCCCTCTTGTAATATTTGCAAATACCTCATAAAATATTCATAAAAATCCAGAAAAATTCGAAATAATATCTAGTAATACATATTATATTTTCCAATCAAAATATTTGACTTTTACTTTCCAGAAAAACATTTGCACAAAGTTCTACATGAATTCCTTATTTGCAAAAATACCCTTTTTGACTAAATCTTCACCAAATCAACTTTAAATAAAATCTAAATATATTTAAATTTAAATGCTAACCATGGGAAACTAAAATATCAGTAAAAACGAATTTTCATAGTTTATTTAAGATCCAAACGACATTTTACATAAAAGCCCCTCTCTTTCGGGATATTTGTATGAATAGTTTCTTTATTCAGAAAATCCCAAAATTTAGAATACACTCCATAATAAGTATGAGAACTTATTAAAAATATCAAATTGTATATTTACACCAAAATTATTTGCACGTGTTTCGCACGTGTAAAAAGATAAATCTCTTTAGAAAATATTTATTAAATTTCCAGTAAATCATTTTAATTCATTTTCAAATATTAAAATAATATTTGAAAATACGGGGTTCTACTGCTCTCGCCCTCTAATCTAAACGTGTGCAGCACTCGGCCGAGTGGTCTGTGCCTTCGGTTGGGTTTCCTGTGGTCGCTGGTTCGACTCTGGGCCTTGGCTGTGTGTGTTACATTATGGAAAAAACAATTTTTTTTGGGTGTTTTGAATGATCAAAAAAATGGAAAAAAAAATATTATTATTATAATAAAAATATGTAGAATTTATGAAAAATAATTTGAGAATTATTTGCATGAAGTGGAGTATGTTTAGAGAATAAAAGTATAATTTAGAGCTATAAGTTCTACACTTGCATTTGTATAAAGTTGTATTTTACAAAAGACTTAAAGTGGAATATTAGAAAAGAAATACGAATAAAAAGGAATTATATGAAGTGATGTGAATTATTCTCATTGGAGAATGGTGTGACAAATTATGATGTGTAAATATTCATCTTTGATTGAATAACTAGCGATGTGGTTTTTAATGTGAAAATAATATTTCATGAGTTACATGATGAATAGTTGAATTTAATGTATAATTATGGACTATTGAACAATTTAGAAATCATGATTGGAAAAGAGAAATACTTTTGAGTATGATAACTCAACATGTGAACTTATGAGTTGGAAACACTCGACTTTAGAAATTGTGAATTGAAATTGAAACAAAAGAGAAGCTAAGTCTCCCCCAGCATTTAGAAAGAAATGAAATAAAATTTGAAATGAAGGACCAAGGTTGGTCATGTTCGAACGAATGAATAAGTCCGGTTTAGTGGAGATGCTAACTCTAGAGTTTTGATTTTGTTCATGATTCTAATAAAAACTAAGGATTAGTACATAGTGGAGACGTGATGAAAGTAGGAGAAAAACATGAGTATGAGGGTCATTGGATTGGCGGCGTGAGAGTATTCACAGGCTGTCCTCACGATGCATCGTGACATGACGTGGATACTGCTCCAGAGTACCGTCCCGGTGGCGACGCTTGTGGGATGTTTGGTGACTGCAAGAGGATCGTGTGCCATGAAGGAGGCTGAATTGCCACAGGCTGTCTTCACGATGCATCGTGACATGACGTGGGATTCCCCTCCAGGTTTTCTGTACACGTGCTTGTACTCATAGATCATCTAGGATACCTACAGTAATTACAGTAGTAGATTAAGTCATGGCAAGGGATTGAACCCTATAAAATGAAGTGCGAATAAGGGCTTGCCCTCGGACCTATGTAGTATGGGATGTATAGAATCCGAACAAGTGCGCATTAGTGTCATGTAACATAAATAACTGCATTAAGGACTAAGTGCACAATCACAACACGACATCAATAGGGTAGTCCCTTTAGTTCGATATGTGATAAGTTTGTGTTTGTTAAATATGGAAAATGAGTTATACTATTTCCGGCATAGAGAGGATGGCCGTGTATAATGTTCGTCGGTTGAATAAATTGACGTACCCATAGTTTTATATGCAGGTAAGTGACATGATAAAGATTAAAGAGGAACATATGCTTAAAGATTATTCAATGTTTTTGTACATTTATTTAAATGTTGTAAATTTACTTCTGCTGTGCAATGTAAAGTGTAAAGTTTCATGTAAACTCTGATGTAAAGTGAAAAGTTCAAATTTCCTTGTAAAATTGTACTAAATGAAGTGGAAAGATCCTGTAGAACTCTCGAATTCAGTTGTATTTGGGATTCGGGGCGTTATAGTTACAACAGCCCTACCACAAAGGAGTCCAGATTCGTCGAACCCAGTTGAAACCCCCATATTCTATGGGTAACTGATTCTATCCATCCATACACAAGGGAGGATCTGAAGACTCTATCTCTCTATCAAGAGAAGGGTCCAGTCTAGATCCCTTTACATGGATGGCATAACCGAATCTATCCTATCACCGGGAAGTAGAGATTCATCCTCATCTAGAAACTGGTTCCTAAGGCGACGATATAAACCCCTCTCCTCCCACCGTTGCAAGGTAATCAATCTTTCTATACCAAAAGCTCTTTCATAATCATTCATATTACTGACAAGAGCGTCGGAGGGTGCGTCGCCGGAATCAACCCCGGTGTCTCACACTTTTTGCAGGTCACGGCAGCGGCGGAAAACCAGTCAAACGCCGGTGAAGGTATTCAGGTTTGACTCATTTGATTTCCTACGAACTTACAAATTCTATCTGTTTGCTCCCACATCGAAATCAGCAACAACATTATTATTATTTTAGGGAGAGGGGGAGTGTAACGCCCCTGCTCCAAGCTCAGACAATTTATACAATTTATCAGACAAATTATTTATTATTTAGTACAACACCCTACCACAGACTGTCTCTCAAAAGGTGGTTAACCGGATTGGTGACTCTTGATCATAGGCATTACTATTTATTATTAATTAATTCTTGCATATTTCCGATATGGGACAAATCTCAAACCTCTCTTCTCTTTCCCCGTGAGCACAGAACCCCACACAGCGGGCCCCATGCCCACGTCAGTAACAACACAGCGCAGTTGCTGCCTCAAACTGGGCTGGCCCCCACTGGCCATGTCACCAGGTGACGTCAGCGCACTACCGAAACAAGTAACATTGCACTGCTGTCTCCTTCATGTGGGTCCCCACTCCGATAAATTCCAAACTCACACCCCCTAGGAATATCTATGGGGCACAGCAAATATATATATATATATATATATATATATATATATATATATATATATATATATATATATATATATATATATTTATATATATATTATCTCTTCTTGGAAATTTACGCGGTGTTACACACACCCCATTCAGAAATCAGCGTCCTCGCTGAGTACGGGGCATGCACAATGTAGCGCCCCGAATTTCTAGATTAATAACATAGAAAATACGTGGCACATTCCCAGTGATCCACTTCAATACAATATTAAACATAACCAACACTACTAAAATTTTTAACATTTATTACAACAAATATTTTACAAATCACAGCGGAATTCAAAACAAACTCAACTCAATATTTCTTTTCATTTACATCTCAAGTTATCTCCAAATGCTGTTACAAATTTTATACAAATCTCTTATGAGTCAAGTATATCTCAAAACCAACTTAAGCAATCCATCTCCAACTCTAAGCAACTACCTGCAACAAGTGAGGCTAGAGATGATCCCTAACCCCCAAACTAAAGGGGTCAGCCATAAATGGTGTGAGAAATATAAAAATAAACAAACCACATAAAAGATCATATCTCATAAATTCTTAAACAACAAGTACTGAGTAAGTAAATGAGAAATACGAAATGACAGTACATAAAACATCAAGTGGAGCTAAACTAAGTGTCGGGTGTAGGAAATAGGAAAAACCAAATGCATAAAACCAAGCAAAGAAAACACAAGTTCTATATGCAGACTCTCTAATGCGTACTTGTCGAAGTCTATGCATCCCATTCTACATAGGTTCGGTGCAAGCCCTTAACGTCTTCACTTCATAGGGTTCAATCCCCGCGTTATGAACTAATCCTAACACGATGACTACTACGAGATAAGGATAAACCATGGATAGTATCACATGCCCGATCATTCCGGAGATGAATCCCACACCCAAGATATTTCACTTGAATAATTCCGGAGATCATCCCACACCGAAACATTGACACGTCACCACAACATACCACATGTGCTTCACCTCGACTCCGATAATTCCGGAGATCAATCCCACACCACAAATAGTTACCGTGATAATTCCGGAGATTGTCCCACATCACATGACTGTGATAATTCCGGAGACATATCCCACACCACTAATAATTTACTGTGATAATTCCGGAGATTAAATCCCACACCGAAAGCCATACTGAGGTTCTTGACTCATGTTCCCGTTCATCATATCACCACTAGTGCCTGTCCTTATCATTTTACTTAATTGTTTACTTAACGAATCTCCTAGGGTGATGTACCCTACCGGCCTAAATTCAAAACTTAATAACTGAATTGCCTCAATGGGCCTCAACAAAATACTCAACACCGGTATACCAGGGTCACCCTCCTCTAGAGACTCAACTCAAAAGTCAAAACTAAAGTCCCACTAAGCAAGGTGGTTCAACTAAATGTCTCGATGACATACTCAACTGAATGTCTCAAGGTCAATTGCCTAATCATACACTGATCAATTGCTTAATCATATACTGAACTAAATGTCAAGTGTATAAAAACTAATCATTCGAATTAACACTGAAGTTTACAAATATCCTTCAGTATCAGTCGACTCATACTGATGAGAAGTCGACTGTCCAGAGGACCAAATTCAAGATTTTACAAAAATAAACTAAGCCATTTATTAGTCGACTTAAGAAAGGGATCAGTTGACTTACCCGAGGTAAATTCCAATAATTTCTCTAAATATATTCTAAGTATATGAGTCGACTTAAAGGAGTCATAGGTCGACTGTCCAGAAAGGACTAATAAATTTTACAAAATAATATTCCTCAGTGGACCAGTCGACTGCCTACTGGCTAGGTCGACTGTCCAAAATGACTATTTCAAAGATTATAATAATACAGTATCAGGCTCGTACCAGTCGACTGTACAGTAGGCCAGTCGACTGTCGGTCTACAGTTCTCAAAGTTTAGGTCTGATTACAAAATCAAAATATGAAGCTTTCTAATGATCAATGTTTACGAAAATAGTTCGTATTCAGGAAAATAATAAATCTCAACGAATCTTCATCAGGTATAGGCATGTATATCACTCAAAATATCAATAAGTCAAGATTTAAGTTCTCATGTTCTAATCAAAATTCTTTCATTAGGGTTTTATAAGATCTAAATTCCTTCACAAATCTAAATCAAATCTGAATTATGAATCTAATGTCCAGGTATTCATACACAAATCTCAACATGCTTTTAGCAAACAATTTTAATATTAAAGATCTACTATTTCATCCACCATTATTCGCATGATTCATACCACATCGCAATATCTATATTGTTCACAACGTCCAACCATTACATCATGATATTGTACACATATATCAATCAACAAGACGAATTATAACACTCACAAAATCAAACCAACAAAAACATAGTCACACGCATGAAACAAACAACAAACAATTTCTATATCTCTCACCTTTAGGTTTGAGAAAGTCCACGAGAATAATCCTCCTCTTGCTAGATCCAAAGTCTCCTTCTCCACCAAAATAGATCTCCAAAGTTCTGTATTTTATCAGCAATGACGGTTGGGAGAAATCCCTTATATATGCCGGATTGATAATTAGGGTTTTACCCTACTTTGCAAAACAACCCTTTCCAAAATACAAATTTACATATATAGATCGTTCTTTGGAAATTCCATCAAAACTCATTTAAATTAGGTTTTATAAGGAAATATGCATTCTAAATCTCAATTAGTACTGTTCAAAACGTCCAGAATATACATTTTGCACTTTAACCCTTAAAAATGTCAAATTTGCAAAAAAGTCCTTCTTTTCTCAAAAATTGCAAATAGCTCCAATAAATTTCAGAAAAATCTGAAAAAATACTAATTAAATCTCAAATATTAAATAAAGATTTTTCATAAAGAAAACTAAATTTTCAAACTTCTCATAAAGGCATTTGCACGTGTTTTGCATGTGTACAAAAGATAAATTTTTCTAAAAATGTTCATTAAATCTCCAAAAATAAATTTAAATTCATTTTCAAATATAAAAATAATATTTGAAAATACGGGGTTCCACACACAATCTGGTGCAGGATCTTCTTTCTAGACGATGTGGAGCATCTGCTTTTCTATCCGCCCGACTATTCATGATCCCGGAGTCCACCGTCAAACCAATCATAGTCCCTGGGCAACTTCAGTTTCGGAGTCCACCGTCAAACTGGGTAGGCTCTGATACCATTTGTAATGCCCATGCTCCAAACTCAGACAAATTATACAATTTATCAGACAAATTATTTATTATTTAGTACAATTTCTCACCACATGGTGCCTCTCAAAAGGTGGTTAACCGGATTGGTGACTTTTGATCATAGACATTACTATTTTTGATTAATTAATGCTTGCATATTCCTGATATGTGACAAATCTCAAACCTCTCTTCTCTCCCCATGAGCACAAAACCCACATAGCGGGCCCCATGCCCACGTCAGCAACAGCACGGCGCAGCTGTTGCCTCAAACTGGGCTGGCCCCCACTGGCCACGTCACCAGGTGATGTCAGCGCACTACCGAAACAAGCAGCATTTCGCTGCTGTCTCCTTCATGTGGGCCCCCACTCCAATAAATTCCAAACTCACAACTCCATAGGAATATCTATAGGGGCACAACCAACTTTTTTTTAATTATTATATATATATAATATTATATATTTTCTTTTAAAAATTTAGGAGGTGTAAGAGGGCGGGGGAGTGTAAATTAAGAAAACAAGAAAAATATAAAATTTTGTAAATAGTCAATTCTTAAATATCATTTTCTTCACACCAAACTTTTAAACATAATACATATGAAATTCCTTTTTTTGACCCTTGTGAATAGGGGTGGACAACAATTATCCGAACCGACCAATCCAAACCAATCCAATCCGAACCGACCGGTTTTTAACCGAACCAATTGGGGGTTTGGATTGGATCGGTTCTTGATCTTCAATAACCAATTGGACCGGTTTGGTTGTTGGATAAGGCTTTCAAATAACCGATGAAACCGAACCGACCATACCTCTATGCATAAGTCCATAAAAAAATATAGTTCTCCTTTAATTTCTTGAATATACAAATAGTCATTTCTCATTTTTCTTGAGATACAATCTTTTTTAATTTCTTTAATACAAACTGAGCAGTTGTTCTACCTATGTTTTGGTTATCCATAATCTTGTGTGTTATGTTGTTGAGCAATGCTTGATTTACAGCGTGACCTAACGTAATAGAATCATAAAGTTGATGTAACATTTTGTAGTTACTTTAATCAAGTCAAGCAGAAATTATTTTCTAAATCTTTTTTTATTGCACCTGAAATTCAATTAGCTATGATTATTGATGTTTCTTTTACGATAATAAACTAAGATTACATAAGTATACAAGTGAAAAATTAGTTTATCTCACTCATTTAAACGTCATCATCTTAAACAATTAGTGCAAAATTTATTAATAACTTGTGGTTGTATGAATCTTCATTTTAAATTCATTTCTGAATAACAAATAGCAGGTTATTTCTTAAGTTTGATTGAAGTTGATCTTTTAAATTTCAACAAAATTATGAATGATGTTGAAGGTGAAAAGTAGCACGCCAAACCGACCATCCAATCCAATCCAAACCGAGCTTAATCGGCTTGGATGGAAACCGATCCAATTAAGGTTCGGATTGGTTGCGGATGAGAAAATTATAAAACCGATCTTTTTTGGATCGGTGGTGGATGGTCCATATTAGGTCGGATACCGACCGATGCCCACCCCTACTTGTGAATGATTTCAGACTTAAAGACTTTCTTTGAGTCCAGGTCGTTCACATTCAGTCAGTGTCATAGAGGTCATCAGTTCACCTCATTTTAGTTGGAAGAAGAAGAAAAGAAGTGAATGATGTCACCCACATTTAAGCTATTTAAGCTTATTTGAACCAGTTTTGTCGGCTGACATTACAGCGTACCAGTTTTGTCGGCTGACATTACAGCGTGCCTTATGATTCTTTTAGGGAGCTACACATTTGTTCACAAAATTATTGTGGTGGTGCACCTTCTACTCTCTTACCAGTGATCCTGTCTGTTAGAAAAAGCGTGCCATTGTAGATATATTTTGAGTAGGGCACAGATTGTCTCTTAGAGGTGGTCATCTGTTGTGGAAGTAATGTTTTTTTTTTGATGTAAATAGATAGAGTCAACCGACTCCAGCCCGATCAAAAAATATATATAAATCAATAAAGTACTGTACAGCTACAACAAGGACAGTTTTACCAGAGGTAAAACAAACCAAACAATAAGATGACAATACAACACTACAACAAGCAGGCAGAGAACACTAAATTAATAGATACAAAACAATGAATAGGGAGACTCAGTCGACCACGGAGCGAGCAGGAGTTGAGCGATCGGCAGACCTCGTAGTAGGCCAAACGAAAAACAAAGCTGGCTCCTTCGGGACAGCGAGCAGGGGGGGTAATGACACTAATGCAGGCAAAGAGGGCACCGTTGCCAGACACCAGGGAAGGGGCCGGGCAGCGACACCAACACCTGACCGAAGATCTGGGCAAAAGCCCAGGGCACCGAGCAGGGCCCCAAAAATCAAATGAAAGGGCATAACACTAAACTGAAGTGTAACAAAACAAGTTGCTCAACATCTCAGAGGAACCAATAGCTTAGAATCGCAACTCAGACCAAAAGCTATATAACTAAGCAAGCAGGCAGCAATAATAAAACACGCGCTGGAGAAATAGAACAAGTCTCCAAATAACATACAACTAAACATAGATTAATGAACAGGGAAAGAGAATAGTCTGACCACGGTGATAACAAGTCAAGGAGATAGATAACAACAAGATTACAACCTCATGCTCACCCACCTAACTTGGTATCACATACAGCCATAAACATCCATAAAGCCCCACAAAAACCACCTGCCAACAGTCATAGAGCAAAAGAGCTAAAAAGGCTATAGAGGAGAACCAGAGTCTAATCCACAAACCTGTGGTAAGCAAAAACCTAATGGTTAGAAGAAAACCCGGCTACAAACTAGCATCGCTAGGGACTCCGCCAACCACAGTCAAAAAACAAAAGGCCACGGGAGAGCCCACAAGCACCAATAAAAGAAACGCTCACTCCTGCAAGAGCCCGAAGGAACAATTTATTAAGAGAGAACGAAATAATACAAAAACCGAATAACACTCAGCTAGTGCAATGGAGAAATAAGTGCAGTAAGGTAAACAAAAGCCCAACTAAGGGGCAAAGTCCGAAAAAAGCTAAAGAGCATTAAGCCTAGAAAGAACAGAGAGAGACTCGTCTAAACGGTCGACATGATAAAACCGACGCTTCTCAACTTTAATAATCGAAGTCCAGAATTTGAATAAAAAAATCAGTTCCTCTAATAGGGAGGAGGAAGGAGAAGCCTTTTGAGAGAAGATCCGGCGATTCCTTTCCTTCCAGGTAATCCAAATGATTAAATGGACGGATAGGAGCCAACTCTTGCTAAAATCAGTTGTGGAAGTAATGTTGGAATTAACTAATGTTTAATTTTTTTTTTTTTTTTTTCTTTTTACAAAGAAAGCATTCCTCAAGTTGCTTATATGCTTTGTGTCTTAAATGTGTGAATCTCGACCAGTGCATTTTAAGTTAACAATTTTCACTTGGTGTTTCTTGATGAAAATATTTCTTTGAAAATACTAGCCCACGGCCACTGGCCACACTCCAGAGGTGTTTACATCCCCTTCTTTGGGAACCATAGGGTTCGAACCCAGGACCTTTGGAGGAGCACACTCCAAATCCCAACGCTCATTACCACTATTAAAGATTTTGTACCCTTCTTTTTATGCTGACTGTTGTTTTGTACTCATAGTAAACAACAATATTAAATATTTTTTAATCTAATTTATACGTTAAGATAAAGGGAGGGAAAAAAAATTAAACAAGCTAAAAAAATTATATTAAAAAGGGTAATGCTTTAGCCACTACCAATTTCATAACCATTTCCTTCACTACCTTAGGTGGTATACTCCTACTGGAGAGTTCTCCCACCTACTCTATCATCCCCTACCTATTGGAGTGTGCCACCTAAGATAGTGAAGAGAAATGTAGTGAAATTGGTAGTGGCTCTAGCATTACTCCAATTTTGGCCCGTCGGCCCGGAATCGGAATGCTCGGGCTCGGTCCCTGATCAGGGTTGGGTTTCCCATCACCGGGACCGGACCGCCCGGACCGGTTGCCAGTTGCCAGTCTGGCTAAAATCATTTAAATTTTCTTGATAAAAAAAAAGGATACTTTTTAAGAATTTATAGCACATAGCTTTATTGATTAATATATAATTTTTGATGGCCAGAGCCGTTTGGCTCTATACAATTCATCCAAAAAAAAAAAAAGAATTTATAGCACATACGGTATATTTTGGGAATTTATAGCGTTTACGGGCACCGACAGTCGTCACTGCTCACGAGCCTCTCCCTCGTCGTCTTCTTCTGCTTTGTTTTTTCGTGTCTCTACGTAAATACATAAATAACTCAAAATCAAAGTGAAAATCAAAATTAAAAAGCAAAAAAAAGGGACCCTAAAAGAGAAAAAAGAGAAGGGGAAATTTCGTTGACTTCTAAAGCTCTTAAAGTTCCTACCTTTTTGCTCTCCAAATATATAGAAAGTAGTAGCAATGGATTCTCTTCTACTTCGGCCACTCTCGTCGTGTCCTCGGCCTCGGCTCTTGTCTTCCCCTTCTTTACGTGGTAACTAGCTGATTTTGAGTTTATTAATTCACAAAAAGTTGATGTTTTTGATGCAAATGGAACAGAGAGAAGTGTGGAAAGTTGGGTTTTTTTGTGAGGGAGTGAGTTTTAGTGAGGAAAGGAATCTCTATCTGGGTTCCAGTTATTTTTTGTTTTTATTGTTTGTATTGTTTGTTTTTATAGAAGCAACTGTTATATGTAAATGAGAGGTATATTCTAGGATACATGCATGAATCATAAAGATTGCATTTAGAACTACAGAAATAGATTTGATGCATTGGGGTTTTTTTCATGAACATTCGAAGTCCTAATCTTGACGTAGAATGATGAAATTGATTTGGGAGATCATGCAGAGCTTGGTACTAGCATACTATGCCATGAATGATATGGGGTTTAATCGAAATCATGGTATTTGTGATGATCATGGTATTATAAGATTGAATTTCTATTGCTGTGATTGTCTATTACTTAGTGATGCTGTTTGTTTTTGGGGTGTGGGGGCAACATGTGTGAGTTCTTGTAATTTGTATAGTAGAAGTCCTGATGCGGTACTGGCCCTAGTCTGACCCTGGGTAGCGGGAGCCGCCTCGAAAGTAGGAGCGGTGAGGTAGGGACCGGGTGCTCGGTTCGGATCCAGCAGTTCGGCTCGGATCCGGGGGCTTGGCTCGGATTCTGGGTACCTGCACACTGTCTAGAAACACCGGAAGAAGTCCCGGCGACAGGCCCTCCGACGATCTAGTCAGTTACTCCGAAAAGCATCAGTAGCTAGGGTTCAGGGGTAGAAAGTTTGATTACCTGCACAGTGAGGAGGGGGTCTGGTATTTATAGGCAGAGAAAACTTGTTTGAGACCTTGCTGGGCCGGGTCGGACCCGTTTGCTCGTGGGCCTGACGTGGAGAAGCCCATCTGGTTCTTGGTTGATGTGATGATCAGGGAGGAGCGGGTTTTGAGGAGATTCGACGGCCCAAGAGGGGCCACGTCATCTGACCCATATCAGGAGCCCCCCACTCCTAGAGGATTGGGAATCCAGTCGTGTAGGAGTGATTTTCCTATGTAGGAAGACCGGAGCGGTGTGTACGGCAAAAATGTGGTTCGTATCTTCCTGGAGAGGACCAGCAGGATAGGATGAAGGGGATCCAAGTATGAGGGGTGTCGAGAGCCGAAGAGTTGGGGGTCGCTTGGCCGAGCGTCGAGGGTCGGAAGATGAGCCCCCAGCTTGTGGTGAAGGCTAGGGGTGGCTCGAGGTTACCACCGAGCGCCGAGCCCCCATGCTTATTGGAAAAGCCAGGGGGGCATCGAGAGCCGAAAGTAGGGGGTCGCTTCGCTTAGCGTCGAGGGTCGGGAGACGAGCCCCCCTGCTTGTGGTGAAGGCTAGGGGGTGGCTCGATGTTACCACCGAGCACCGAGCCCCATGCTTGTTGGAAAAGCCGTGGGAGCGTCGAGAGCCGAAAGTAGGGGGGATCGCTTCGTCGAGCGTTGAGGGTCGGGAGACGAGCCCCCCTGCTCGTGGTGAAGGCTAGGGGTGGTTCGAGGTTATCACCGAGTGCCGAGCCTCCACGCTTGTTGGAAAAGTTATGGGGGCGTCGAGAGCCGAATAGGGGATCACTTAGCCGAGCGTCGAGGGTCGGAAGACGAGCCCCCCTGCTTGTGGTGAAGGCTAGGGGTGGTTCGAGGTTACCACTGAGCACCGAGCCCACACTTGTTGGAAAAGCTATGGGGGCGTCGAGAGCCGAGCAGGGGGGTCGCTTAGCCGAGCGTCGAGGGTCGGAAGACGAGCCCCCCCAGCTTGTGGTGAAAGCTAGGGGGCTCGAGGTCACCACCAAGCGCCGAGCCCCCATGATTGCTGGAAAACCTATGGGGGCATCGAGGTTACAACCGAGCGCCGAGCCCCAAGACTTGTTGGAAGAGCCATGGTATGGATCGAGGTTACAACCAAGCGTCGAGCCCCCAAGACTTGTTGGAAAAGCCTTGGCATGACTCGAGGTTACAGCCGAGCGTCGAGCCCCAAAACTTGTTTGAAAAGTTTTGGTGTGGCTCGAGGTTACTACCGAGCTCGAGCCCCAAAACTTGTTAGAAAAACTTTGGTGTGGCTCGAGGTTACTGCCGAATGCCGAGCCCCCATGCTTGTTGGAAAAACCATGGGGGCGTCAAAAGCCGAAAGTAGGGGGTCGCTTCGCCGAGCATCCAGGGTCGGGAGACGACCCCTCTGCTCGTGGTAAAGCTAAGGGTGGTTCGAGGTTACCGCCGAGCGTCGAGCCCCCATGCTTGTTGGAAAAGCTATGGGGGCATCGAGAGCCGAGTAGGGGGTCGCTTAGCCGAGCGTCGAAGGTCGGAAGACGATCCCAACTGCTTATGGTGAAGGCTAGGGGTGGTTCGAGGTTACCATCGAGCGCTGAGCCCCCACGCTTGTTGGAAAAGCTATGGGGGCATCGAGAGCCGAGCAGGGGGTCGCTTAGCCGAGCATCGAGGGTCGAAAGACGAGCCCCCCACTTATGGTGAAGACTAGGGGTGACTCGAGGTCACCACCGAGCGTCGAGCCCCCATGCTTGTTGGAAAAGCTGCGGGGGCGTCGAGAGGTGAAAGTAGGGGGGTCGCTTCGCCGAGCGTCGAGGGTCGGGAGACGAGCCCCCCTGCTTGTAGTGAAGACTAGGGGTGGTTCGAGGTTACCACCGAGCGCCTGAACCCCCACGCCTGTTGGAAAAGCTATGTGTGCGTCGAGAGCTGAGCAGGGGGGTCGCTTAGCCGAGCGTCGAGGATCGGAAGACGAGCCCCCCTTCCCCCCCTCCCGCTTGTGGTGAAGATTAGGGGTGGCTCGAGGTCACCACCGAGCGCCGAGCCCCTATACTTGTTGGAAAACTTATGGGGGCGTTGAGGTTAAAACCGAGCGCCGAGCTCCAAGACTTGTTGGAAGAGCCTTGGTATAGCTCGAGGTTACAACCGAGCGTCGAGACCCTAGGACTTATTGGAAAAGCCTTGGTATGGCTCGAGGTTACAACCGAGCGCCGAGTACCAAAACTTGTTTGAAAAGCTTTGGTGTGGCTCGAGTTTACTGCTGAGCTCCGAGCCCCAAAACTTGTTGTTAAAGCTTTGGTGTGGCTCGAGGTTACTACCGAGCTCAGAGCCCCAAAACTTATTGGAAAAGCTTTGGTGTGGCTCGAGGTTACTACCAAGCACTGAGCCCCCATGCTTGTTGGAAAAGCCATGGGGGCGTTGGGAGCCGAAAGTAGCGGGGTCGCTTCGCCGAGCGTCGAGGGTCGGGAGATGAGCCCCCCTGCTCGTGAAGGCTAGGGGTGGCTCGAGGTCACCACCGAGCGCCGAGCCCCCTTGCTTACTAGAAAACCTATGGGGGAGGTTACAACCGAGCGCCGAGCCCCAAGACTTGTTGGAAGAGCCTTGATATGGCTCGAGGTTACAACCGAGCGTCGAGCCCCCCAAGACTTGTTGGAAAAGTCTTGGTATGGCTCGAGGTTACAACCGAGCGCCGTGACCCAAATCTTGTTGGAAAAGTTTTGGTATGACTCGAGGTTACCACCGAGCTCCAAGCCCCAAAATTTGTTGGAAAAGCTTTGGTATTGTTTGAGGTTACTACCGAGCTCCGATCCCCAAAACTTGTTGGAAAAGCTTTGGTGTGGCTCGAGGTTACTACCGAGCTCCGAGCCCCAAAACTTGTTAGAGAAGCTTTGGTGTGGCTCGAGGTTACAACCGAGCTACGAGCCCCAAAACTTGTTGGAAAAGCTTTGGTGTGGCTCGAGGTTACTATCGAGCTCCGAGCCCCAAAACTTGTTGGAAAAGCCTTGGTGTGGCTCGAGGTCACAACCGAGTGCCGAACCCCAAGACTTGTTGGAAAAGCCTTGGTGTGGCTCGAGATTACAACCGAGCATCGAGCCCCCAAGACTTGTTGGAAAAGCCTGGATATGACTTGAGGTTACAACCGAGCTCCGAGCACCCGAAACTTGTTGGAAAAGCCTTGTGCGAGTGGCTTAGCTTGCTCCTCTGTTGTAGAGGAAGGAGGAGCGACGAGCTACTGCACCAGCTGACAAGGCTGAGGGTAAAACGGGAATTTGATGTGTCAGGCTGACTCATGGGGGTGAAAATCGAGGTTTCTGAGATCCTAGTGGCCGTTAGATCTTGATGATCAAGATTGGACGGTGGAGATTCCTTCGTGGAATTCGAGGAGTCTTTCCCACTCTATAAGTCCTCCACCCCTCCCTTCCTTTCTTCACTTCGCACACACTCTCTCTCTATCACAGGAATTTTCACTTCTCTGCTGTCGTCGGCATCTTTTTCGGTGATTCTCCCATTTTCCGGTAATCAGGTTAGTACTCTGTTTCCTTATGTCGCGCTTTCAGTACGGTTCCGAGGCGAGTACTTCGGGTCGCGATGTAGTGGAGGTAGAGTCAAAGTCGACGTCTTGGTCTTTGGATGACTCTACTTCGGAGGAGGAAGAACAGTCGGATTCGGTCTCCGGTGGTGCGAGTGATGTGGTTTTGGACGTGGCCCCTCTGCAAAGTCGCATGCTAGCGTCGGGAGAGGACGCCCACGAGGGCTCGGAAGAGGAGCTTGTCGAGGAAGAGGGTGATCAGGAGGGGAGCGAAGAAGGAACCGAGGGAGAGGGCCCCCAGGAGGGGGTGAAAGAGGAACCGAGGGAGTAGTAGCGGAGGAAGAAACGGGTCTCCCCCCTTTGCCCTTGTTGTCGACTCCATCTCCGGAGAGGAAGCCTCGCCTCCGTAGGAGGAAAAGAAAGTGGATCCGGCCGGATAGTCCGAGCTCGCCGGATTGGCTCGGAAAAGGGCTTGGGGTTCCTTCCCTGACCAATAAGAACCCAGGGTCGATCAGGATGTATCCTGACTATGTCGAGGAACTTGTCCAATTTATCGCGGGGGAGCGTGCCTTTGATCGGACATTGATAAAGATGGACAGCGTCCAGTGTGCACTGAAGGCGGACTATCTGCCGATATTAAGGGCGGCTTACTTCATTCCTCGGTAGTTTGAGCTGCTGATTCCGAGCCCTGGCCTTCGTCCAACTACTGAATTGGAGAAGAGTTTCTGCATGTTCCCCAAGGATGCATTTATCTCGGGACTGAGGTTGCCGCTGCACCCGTTTATCAAGAGGGTGCTAAGGTGGGGGGAGCTAAGTCCGATGCAGTATGGGCCCAACTCGTGGAAGCACTTGGTCTGTTTTATCTTAAGTGCCAGGAGAAGGGGGTCAAGCTGAGGCTCAAGTATTTCCGCGCCGTCTTGGGGGTGAGCTCACTCGGAGATATGGAGGGGATCTTCTATATGTCTCCGCGCCCCCACAAGAGAGTGATGCACGAACATCTGGACTCGATAAAGGTGTGGAAGGAGAAGTACGTCGTTGTCCGGAGGGAGACGCCTTGAAAAATTCCTACAATCTGGAATTTCTACAAGCCGAATCATAAACCCCCGAGGCGGAGGGACTAGCAGAAAAGGAATGGGCGGAAGTGGATAAGATTGTAGAGGGGCATAGCATCGGTTGGCCGCGCGTCACAGAGTTACATCTGGCCCGAACCGGACTGAGCCCAACGCCTCCTTGTATGTTTTTGTTTCTACTTTGCTTAATTTTCTGCCTTCACTTTAACATTTTTCTCTTTTTTTAGCTATGGATGCGAAAAACCTCGAGACAAGGAATACCCTCCTGGCCTTGGCCGCGAAGAGGAGGGCCGAAAGGGAGAAGGCTGCCAAGGAGAAGGCTGCCCCGGCAGCCGGGCCCACCAAGGGGGCGACCCAAGCATCTTCGGAGCCACCTCTAAAGAAGTCGAAGAGGAGCCACTGGTGGTCTTAAAGAAGGGGACCCCAGCACTCCGTCCTGACGCCATGGAAATGGTGGACCAAATGGGTCTAAGGCCGTTCGCCCCGATTGGGCTGTGAAGGAGGGCAACACCATGACGGAGGGCCCGATTGTTGTGGAGGTGACGGAAAAGCTCGTCATCAAGCACAACCGGGCGAATCTGGTGCCAGAGACGTCCGATGTGGCCCACATGAAGTGGGCCTAGGCGCAGGTCGCGGTAAGTGTTTGTGATTTATCTGCTTTGTGTTTAGTGTTTATGAGTTTTTAGTCTAACTCAATTCTTTTCGGCTAGGCGATGTTGCACGGGGCACATATGAAGAAGTGCCTGGAGAAGGAGGTTCTGCTCGAGAAGCGGAATGCCGAGCAATACCTCCGAGAGGGGAAGAAGTTGAAGGACGAGCTGACGGTGGCTCAGGGAGCCTATGCGGTCCTCCAAGCAGAGATGGCTACTCTACAGGATCAGCACGCGCGCGCGATCGCGGCGGTTCGGGCCGTGGCCCAGACGGCGTATGATGTGTTGGAGATGTCCTCTGCGGACGAGCTGATCCAAGCTCAAAATGATGCATACGATCGGGCCAAGGAGCACTTCCTGCACCTCTACCCGGAGGCCAAGATCGACCACCTAAACTACGGGTGGGCGCCTTCCGCGCTTCCACTGACCCCCGGGGGTGAAGGAGACGAGGCTCCAAAGGGCCCTCGTTTGGAGGTGGAGGCAGGGGATGGCCCGACTGACGAAGAGGTGCCAAAGTAGTGTAGGATTTTTCATTTTCTTTTTGATTTGTACTTGCTTTGTGCGGACTGGCCACCGTTTTTTGTAACACTATTTGAATTTATAAAAACACAATTTTGGCCGTCCCTCTGTGACTTGTCGTTTTGAGCAAATTTTCTTAGTGAACTGTTGCCTCTTCCCTGTTTTTGCTAGATGAACGAGATTGCCGGGGCCGACCTTAGTTTCGCCGAGGTCCGGCGACTTCGGAATAAGCTGGAGTCCAAGGAGAGTGTGCTGATTTGCTATCGTAAGCAAGCTCGCAACTGAGAAGCTGCGGTGGACTATTTTATGAACAAGTCCAAGGAGCTCAGCCTAGAGGCGGCCCGTCTGAAGGAGGCCCTAGCCGAACGTGATTGGGGGAGTGCTGAGACGAACTGGGCTCTATCTGACGCCTCCACCAGGTGTCCGATCTCCAAATCCGTTCTTCGTGAGGTCATTGTTGAGAAGGAGCTGGAGATTCAGAGGCTGAAGGTGCTGCTAGGCGTCGGACGACCTCGACTCGGCCGTCCGGAGCCAGGAGGCCCCTCTGTTTTAGGCTCTTCGCCGACCCTGTATCTGGAGATGGCGAGGCCTGTTGACGCGCAGAGCTCGGTTGCGGGGACGTTGACAATGGCGAGGCCTAAGTTGGGGGATGAGATTGCTGGAGGGCGGAGCCGTTCCGCTGGGCTCGAGGCGGCTCTTGCGAGCCCGGAGGATCTGGGGATGGACCCTTAGCTAGAAGCATAGGGAGAACGTCGTAACATTTTTTTTAATTGTACCGTAGTCTTTGAGGGCGTTTATGAATAAGACTTGATTTGTCCGACCCTTGTTAACTTGGCAGAATTAGGATGTTGACTGTCCCTCGACCCTGGCCCCGAACCCCCTGCTTTGCTCGGGAGCTGAGCCGTTACCCCCAGCAGATAGTACTTAATGGGGGATGTTTCACCTTCCGATAACTATTAATGGGGGACGTTTCATCTTCCGTCGTTTGGACTTCTCGATATCATAAATGCTCCTCTCTGGAGGGCTATATAACCCTCACCCCCTATCAGTGGTTCACTAGGAGTTGCCTCCATCGTAAAGTCTCGCTGCTGGTGACTTTCCTACCACCCTCTGACAATTCGGAGTTTCGGCTCTGAGGGCCGTTAATTCCGAGTTGTCAGTGGGTGAGAGGTGGGTCGATCCCGGGGGCGAGAGCCAAAATGGAATTTTTTGCCGAGAGTCCCGGATCGGTGGCTCCCCTGCCCCCCTCTGACAATTCGGGGTTTCGGCTCTGAGGGCCGTTTACCTCGAGTTGTCAGCGGGTGAGAGGTGGGTCGACCCGAGGTTCGGGGCTCGGGCCGTTTGCCGAAGGTGAGCGCCCTAAATCTTAGTAAAAACTTTTGGTGTAGGGAGGAGAGCTAGAATCCCGAGGGCTGAGCCCCTGAGCTTGGAATAGCTGTTGGGTCATGACTCGGGGGTACTGCCGAGTGCGAAGCCCTGTTAGCTTGAGAAAGCTAGAACGTGGCTCGAGGTGAGTGCTGAAGGTTGAGCCCCTTTAACGTAAGAGAAGTGTTGTCGGGTTGTGGCTCGGAGGCATTGCCGAGCGCGAAGCCCTGTTAGGTTGAGAAAGCTAGGGCGTGGCTCGAGGTGAGTGCCAAGAGTTGAGCCCCCTATCTTGGCGGAAGAGTCTGAAAAAGCTTTGGTATGGCTTGAGGTCCCAATCGAGCGTCGAGCCCCAAAACTTGTTGGAAAAGCTTAGGTGTGGTTCGAGATTACAACCGAGCTACGAGCTCCAAAACTGGTTGGAAAAGTTCTGGTGTGGCTCGAGGTTACCACTGAGCTCCGAGCCCCAAAACTTGTTAGAGAAGATTAAAAAGTGTAGAAGAAAACATAAAGTTATACTTTGTTATTCACAAAAGGAAATAGCACGTAAGTGCTGATTACAAAAGATTGGTTACATAAATCTAGCCCTCTCCCTCGAGGAACTTGATGAGGTGCTCCGCGTTCCAAGGCCTCTTGATTATCCTGGCTCCCAGGTCTGCGAGTAGGTACATGCCAGGACGGACCACTTCGGAGACCTTGTAAGGGCCCTCCCAATTAGGCGAGAGTTTTCGCTTTCCGCTGGAGTCAGAGACCGCAAGTTTTCTAAGCACGAGGTCGCCCTGTTTGATGTCCGCCGGGCGGACCTTCTTGTTGTAGAATTTCTCGATCCTTTGTTGTATATGCTTCTGCGAATGACGGATCTTTCCCTGACCTTGTCGATGAGGTCCAGGTTGGCTCTGAGGTCCGAAGGGTTGTCCTCCTAGCTGAAGGCCATGATCCTGGGCGAGGG
This sequence comes from Hemerocallis citrina, assembly GCA_017893485.1. NCBI lineage: Eukaryota > Viridiplantae > Streptophyta > Magnoliopsida > Asparagales > Asphodelaceae > Hemerocallis > Hemerocallis citrina. The sequence continues at coordinate 190,056,657 of CM030363.1, forward strand.
GAGGCCGATCTCGAGAAGGATAACAGCCTCGGCACCGCAGGTAAGGTTGAAAGGGGATTCGCCCATGGGGATCCTCTTAGTTGTTCGGTGCGCCCAGAGTACGCTCGGTGGTTCGTCGACCCATAGTCCCTTTGGCGAATTATCCAGCAACTTCTTGAGGTCGACCAGGATCTGGCGGTTCGCATTTTCGGCTTGGCCGTTGGACTGAGGTTAGCACAAGTGTCAGCAAATGACGATTCATACTCTCTACCTCGGTCACTTTCTTAGCACCTTAATTTTCTTGTTAAGTTGATTCACAACTTCATTTTTATAGAAAACAAAATTTTCAATAGCTTCGTCCTTGCTTTTAAGTAAATACACATAATAATATTTTATGCTGTCATCAATGAAGATAATAAAATACTTATACCACATCTTGTTTGTGTCATTTTTAAATAACAAATATCACTGTGAATTAAATCAAAGGGTTCGGTGTTTCTTTCAACACTTTTAAATGATGATCTTGTTAGTTTTGCCTCAACACAAGTTTCACACTTATATTTAGAATCAATTTGAAATATTGGTATATGATTTAAGTTAATTAGGCTACGCAAAGTACATAATTAATATTTTCTAGTCTACCATGCCATAAATTGGAAGACTCAAACATATAAGTAGAAGAGCTAGTTTGATTGATATTCTTGATCATAGTCATTACATTGAGTTTGAGTATTCCACCACTCATGTATCATCTACAAACATATATTTCACTCTTACACAAAATAAATTTATTTGACTTAAAATACTAAGCGAAATCCGTGATTATTAAGCAAAGAACGAGATACCAGGTTCTTATGGATTTCAGAAACATATGCAACATTGTTTAGAGTCAGTTCCTTCCCAGAAGTTATCTTCCCTTGTCTTGGCCCTTGATTTCCGAGGTAGCTGAGTTTCCCATGAACATCTTCTCCCCATTCTCTAATGGTTCGAAAGTGGAGAACATTCATCTGTTAGAGCACACGTGGCGGGTAGCCCCAGTGTTAATCCACCACTCTTTAGAGTTTGAACCCATCAAGTTCACATCCGAGACCACAAATGAGAGGTTGATTTCAGAAACATCTTGAGAAATGCCTTCAACCATATTGGCTTCTCCGTTCCTGTTACTTTTGTGCAGTCTGCAATTAGTAGATTTGTGGCATAGCTTGTCACAGTTGAAGCATTTGCCCTGAAATTTTGGCTTCTTGGAGATTCCTCCTTTAGGTACCAGTTTGGACCCATTTTCTTTGTTGTTGTACTTGTTGGTTTTGGAACGTTGACTATATTCCGCTACATTTGCCTTAGCTGCATGACTGTTGACCCCTATCTTTTAAGATCCTTTGTTGTCTTCTTCAATACGAAGCCTGACAATCAAATCCTTAATGTCTGTTTTCTTTCGCTTGTGCTTCAAGTAATTTTTGAAATCCTTCCAACTTGCTGACAGTTTTTCAATAATACAAGCAACTTGAAAATTTTCACCCAAAATCATACCTTGAGCGTGTATCTCACGCAGGATTGGTTGAATTTCTTGAACTTGACTGATCACTATCTTGGAATCGACCATTTTGCAATCTAGGAAGCGGTCCACGATAAATTTCTTGGCTCCGACATCCTCGGTCTTGTATTTGTGGTCTAGTGATTCCCATAGCTGTTTAGGTGTTCTCTTATCAATGTAAACATTATATAAAAAGTCAACTAAACCATTCATTGTGTAATTTCTACATAAGTAATCAGCACTTTTTAAAGCATCCATGGCAGTGATGACTTTGTGATCTTGCTCATCTTCTGTGAGATTAGGAGCATCTTCATTCAAGAATCTTGCGAGATTCAAGGTGGTCAAAGAGAACATCATCTTTTGTTGCCACCTTTTAAAATTCTGCCCGTTGAACTTTTCAGGTTTTTCTCCATATGAGATTGAAACAGGTACAACGACAGGTATTGACACTTGTGCCACAGCAATGGTCGGCAATTGGGCCGTTTCAATAGTAGGCAATTGGGCCTTTTCAGCCACAATAACATTGTCTGATGTAGTTGTCATTTATGAAAACATTGTCTGATGCAGTTATCAGTTTTAAAAGAAGAAAAAGAATGCCTCGAAATCAGTAAAGAAGAAAAACCAAATCTGTTTTAAGTTTGTAAGAAAAAAACTTTGATCGAGAGGTACAAAATAGAGAATTAAGAAGAGGAGATTGAAACCATTACAATATTATATAGAGAAATTAAGTAAACAGAAATAAAGATCAAATCGAGTCTTTTGTGGCACACAATGTTCTTAAAACAGATTCGCCTCCTCGCCCGGTGTTGGAGGATTGCAGTGGTGTTTGTCTTCCATGATAAAACGGTTGCGGAGCGGCAACGGAGCACCACGTTCCACTCCCTTCGAACTGTAGTTAGTGTTGAACTCTATCACCGACAGAGAAGACCAGAACAAAGGAAGACAACAAAGGAATCTTATTGGATATTTTCTGGGTGTATAGATTGAAAGGAAGAAGCCTCACATTATAGGCTGTCTGGGGAGAAAGGTAAATGAATGCAAACAATTAAATGCCAGACAAAACCGTTTTGTCTGTTTGAAAACATGTGAATGAATGCAAAATTGAAAGGCAGACAAAAACGTTTTTGCTGTTAATTTGCATCGACTCGGCTATTACAAAGACAACCAATTGCAGTATTTATTTTGACCGTTACCAGTATTTTCAGGTTGGAAAAAAATCAAAACTGGGGCAAAAAGAACCCCCACACGGGGTGGGGTAAAAGTTTGTTCGGCATTTGTGTTCGCAGGACGTACGGACGCACACAAGCTGCATATAATCCCGGTCCAAGATTTATTATCTATACCCTTTTAGTTCTCAAGATTTTGCCGATATTGGACTAAAGTATCTCAACTCATTTTCTCCCATCAAGTAGCTTACTGAGGGAAGATAATTTCTCATTCACCTCATAACTATTTTGAGCAAGTAAATATATGATTTTGATGTACTCACGAAGGAGAACAAAAATCCATAAAGATCTCTCACTAATATATAGTGGATCTTACTCAAAAATTGCTTCAAAATTGGTTCATAAAATGGTGTTAAAGCACCCATTATCTAACAGGGGATGCAGATAGTGATTGACCATTAACCAGCGGTAGTAAATGATCTTTGATAACGAACCCCCGTGTTTTGTAATCTTTTGGTGGTGTTGGCTGATTTAGGATATTTGGACTATTTCTGTTGGTGCTGATTTTGCTTATGAAGCCTAGACTTCATATGCTCCCAGCTTTTAGTTTGTAATGACTGTTCTTTTATATAATTTTTGGAACTTTTATCTATTATATAAAAAAAAGAGGGGTGAAGAAGATGAAGGGAGGTAATAATTGGAGTTTTATTTGTTTTCTAATATAAAGTTTGGGAGTATAAGAGTGAGGGCAAAATAGTTATTTCCTTTTGGGATATTTTTTAAATAGAAAAATGCATGTCAAGCTATTTTACAACAAAACCAAGGAACTATAGTGTATTTTATGGTAAATTAGATTTAGGTTAGACGAATGGTAGAGTTTTCTTATACCAGATGTCTTATTTTCTGCAACTACCAGGGGATTGTTCACACGCCCGGTATTCAGTTCGACAAGAACTCAGCACTGTAGATAGATGCAGATTTGGAAGAATTCAAGGTTGTCTAAACAGTTCACGTACTTCTGTAAATTCTGTGAGACTTCGGAAATCGAGTCATGTAAAAGCCACGTCAGGGCATTCTTTGGAAATGGAACCAGATGATTACACTTCAGCGAGCAAAGGGGGAGCAGTACTAGATCCACTACACGCTCTGTACAAGTTCTCGAGGCCTCACACTGTTATAGGAACAGTTAAGTCATGAACTGTAACTTCCCGCAAGTTTTGTCTTCCAAATATATATCATTATTATGTGATCATTTACTAATGCAGGCATTGAGCATAGTCTCAGTTTCTCTGCTAGCCGTTGAGAATTTTTCTGATATTTCTCCATTGTTTTTCGCTGGAATGTTAGAGGTACTATATTTATTTGGGGTATAATTGCTAAATAACTGTTAGATACTGTGTTGAGAATTTTACTTTCTTGTCTGGCAGGCTGTGGCTGCAGCATTTTTCATGAATATTTATATTGTTGGACTTAATCAGTTGTTTGACATAGAAATTGACAAGGTTTGGAATTTTAATCTTTTGATTTATTATTACTTCTGTTATGTGCATTAGTTACATAATTTAGGTAGATATTGTATTTCCCCTCTTAGTTTTCTACTTTAAAAACATTACCTTGTCACATGTTTATCTGATTACTGCCTTTTTTTTAAGGTTAATAAACCGGACCTCCCTCTTGCATCTGGAGAATATTCTATTAGAGAAGGGATTACAATCATTGCTGCTTCTGCTGTTATGGTATATCCTTAAACATCTAATACGCTATGGATTTTGATATCTTTCCATAATCTTTATCATATATCAGGTTTAAGAATCATGCTCTTCAAATATCCATCTACTGCATATTACAAGTTCAATGATATATTTCATATGATGCCTATTACATTCAAGGATCTAGTGCGAAATATCCTTCTAACTTAAGAGTTTTTAAAGCTTTACTTGACATATCACTACTTATTACTCTAAATTGATGTTGTCAGAGCTTTGGCATTGGATGGATTGTTGGTTCTTGGCCCTTATTCTGGGCTCTTTTTATCAGTTTTATCCTTGGCACGGCATATTCAATCAATGTAAGTTCATCATTCTTTCTGTTAGCAAATTTGTTAATTGCTTAATTCTTTTTCTCCTTTATATATATACTAGATTTGCCCGTGGGCACGTGCCTACGGCACGTCTTCAGAACGATACGGTATATGAAAAGTCTTGTAAATAGTAAATCAACAATTATGTAGCTCAAGTTTGAATAGTATGACAATAATTAGTTGTAAATAAAAGTCCATGTTTCCTCAAAAGCCTAGGAAAATGTGTTTTGTGAGGTTAGATATGGGCCCTTAATTTTGGGGGAATTGAAGGAGAGCAACTTGATAGCTTTCTTTGTATTTTATTATATATATATATATTTTGTTGAAGAATCTACCAAAACTCGTAATGCTAATAGCGGAAGTACACCACAAACAATAGAAACTACCAGACTTAGATGAACCAAGAACAAGGCACCACGATATATGCAAGATCTCACAAGAATACAATCAATATGCATAGATAACCAATACTTCTTATTTACCAAGAAATATAAAGATTACAAAAGAGATTACAACTCTCAATCTCTCTCCCTCACATTTGAAACACTCGGCATAATCCTCTCTTGAAGTTGAACAATGATAACGACCCACCTCTTGATCTCAAAGATACAAACCTAACAGTCATATATGTAGTCCCCAAGTAAACCCTAAAAGATAAACACAAACCAGCTTATTGGGCCTGAATTCTGTCAGCCCAAATAACACAGCGCCGCTGTCAGTCAGCCACACCCTCAAGTCGGTCGACCGCAACGTGTAAAGCCCACACTCGAGATATGACCGGTCGACTGCACGGTCGATTGTCCCCTTCTATGTTGAATCCTCTACACTCGAAGAACTCTCAGCAGCTTGGGTCGGTCGACTGCACACCCAGTCGGTCGATCGCAACTCTTCAGCCACACTTCTTCTACTTACTGTTGTCTTTTCTTGCTGTCTTTGTCTCCTCGTCTTCTCCAACTTTAAGTACTCTCCGTACCTACGTGTATTTGAGGCCACAATCCTAATAATCTCTCACTTGGACCAAATACACAACGCTTCAAAGTTATTGTAATCTTTACCTCGCATTATCTCTGCTAATCTCCCACTTTCATGGAAGACCCAAGTACTCCCACTCTCATGAAGAGCATCTCCGCCACTCCACCACGTAGATTGCACCAACCACCCCTCATCGCCTCATGAAGGATGTGCTCCACCAATCACATTGAGCACGAATACTGGAGAAACAACCTCCCGTGTCGGATTCCGTGTTACAAGACTCCCCAACTCGCAGAATCTTCATCAACATTGGATATGGTTCAAAGCCTCTCAATGCACCCTCTGTACTAGAAGTCTCTGTGGACGACACCTACACAAAATTCGCAAACTGTTCAACCCTTACAGTCCTATTTCGGTTACCTTCATCGACATCACCCCGCATATCGATACCAGTGTTCTCTACCTCACAAGAGCAACTTGAAGCTTCAACTGCCATATCGCAAAGTACCCTCACCGCAGCAACGTCTTGTCCTCTAGGATCACTTCCATGGCTAGCAGCTTCCACTAAATTAGTAACCTTCCCTCCACAACTGAAAGAACTCGGTTGCACCTCACACAACCTACTTTCGATTCCAGCTGAGTCAACTACAAGAGAAACGCTCCTCACGTCTCTAAGCAAATACAATGTTTTCTCGCGCTTCCCTTTTGCAATCACCCTTGAACCTGCAACTATATGCCACTCCGCACTATCAACTATAGTAGACAACCCCTCTTTGTCTAGTTTTTCAATCGAGATAAGATTTTTCTTCAAGTCTGGAACATGCCTTGTCTCCTGCAAGACAACACATTGATCATCATTGGCTTTCACGCAAACAGTACCAACCCCAAATACAGGACATCGGTGACCTTTCTCTACGATCACATCTCCAAAAGAACCCTCCTCGTAGTCATCAAACACCTCACTCCTCGGAGTGCAATGAAAGAAGCTCCCGAATCAATAAACCAATCTGGAGTGCCCAACTCGTCCCGAGCTCATAAGCATAAATCTTCAACAAGCCCCACTTGAGCCTCCTTTGGGATATTTCTCTTCGGTTTCTCCTGCTTCCTCTTCATATAAGCCTTGCAACTGCGCATCATGTGACCTTTCTTGTGACAATACCAGCACTCAGGCTCATGTCCCCCATCACTGTCATTAGACCCATTATCAGATGAACTACTCTGATCATTTCTTCTTTGACTGTTCTTAGATTTCCTACGTCTTCTCTCAACACATTGCAGAATCTCTAGAAGATGATGATAGATATTCCCTGCTTCTCACCCTTCTCACCTTCTCGTTCAGAATGTTACTCACCACATCCTGTAGAGTCGTCGAATTTATCATAGTGCCTGTAATAGTCTGTTCCACCATACCATAACTATCGGGTAAAATAGATAGAAGTAACAATGATTGCCCCTCTCTGAAAACTTCAAATCTGCAGCTTCCATCTCATTATAATCCATACAGTAATTGTTCACACGTTCTGCTACTAAACCCCTTTCCTTCAACTTTATATTAACCAATTTCTTCAGATAAGAATTTGATTAGATGCCAACGGTTTTTCATACATATCCGTAAAAATCTCCATAGCCTCCTTTGTGGTCTTTGCCTTCGAGATATGAAATAACGCCTTTCCTACTCAGTCCCAACTGAATCTGCCATAGCACCTTCTGGTCTAAACGATTCCACTCCGCCTAGACCTTCACATCCTTGTCTCCACCTTCCAGCTTCTCATGAAACAACGAACCATCAAGATCTTTCTGACAAAGATACACTATCATATGAATTTTCCACATCGCAAAGTCACTCCCATCAAACCTTTCGATCTTCGACTTGCTATCGGCCATCTCGAACCTAGAGCTCTGATACCACTTGTTGAAGAATCACAACTCGTAGTGCGAATAGCGGAAGTACACCACAAGCAATAGAAACTATCAAGACTTAGATGAACCAAGAACAAGCCATCACGATATATGAAAGATCTCACAAGAACACAATCAATATGCAGAGATAACCAATACTTCTTATTCCTCAAGAAATACAAAGATTACAAAAGAGATTACAACTCTCAATCTTTCTCCCTCACCTTTGAAACACTCAGCACAATCTCCTCTTGAAGTTGAACAATGATAACGGCTCACCTCTTGATCTCAAAGATACAAACCCTAGAGTTTACAACCATATATATAGCTCCCAAGTAACCCTAAAAGATAAACACAAATCCATCTTATCTGGCCTGAATTTTGTTAGCCCAAATAACACCGCACCGTTGTTTGTCGACCGCACCCCCAGGTCGGTCGACCGCAACGTGTAAAGCCCACAAGCAAGATATGACTGGTCGACTGCACGGTCGACTGTCCTCTTCTATGTTGAACCCTGTACACTCAAAGAACTCTCAGCAGCTTGGGTCGGTCGATCGCACACCCGGTCGGTCGACCGCAACTCTTCAGTCACACTTCTTCTACTTGCTGTTGTCTTCTCTTGCTGTCTTTGTCTCCTCTTCTTCTCCAACTTCAAGTACGCCGTGCCTACGTGTATTTGAGGCCACAATCCTAACACACACACACACACACACACACACACACACACACACACACACACACATATATATATGGGAAAAAGGGGTATGAGCAACACACACATATATATATATGGGAAAAAGGGGTATGAGCAACTTGCTCATTTATTAAATAAGCAATTGATGATGTGGCATACATGTGATTGGAAAGCCTTAAAAGGGTTAGTTGTCCAATGTATCACATGCATGCCACATAATCAATTGCTCATTTACTAAATGAGCAAGTTGCTCATATTCCTTTTACCCATATATATATATATATATATATATATATAGCAATGCTCCATTGCAAACAAGTCCGTGCAAACGGGTATACAAACCACTAAAGCCGTTATTGGAAACAACGGCTTAGGTTATAAATCTAAGTCGTTGTTCCAAAACAACGGCTTATTCCGTTGTTCCGAATTTAACCTAAGCCATTGTTCGGAACAACGGCTTAGGTTCAAAATAAACGAAGCCGTTGTTCCGAACAACGGTTTCAGTGGTTTGCAATGGAGCATTGCTTATAGTCCCCTTCCATTGTGTACCACTCATGGTGCACAGGACGTGTGCACTCGACCTTCGGACATTCATATCGACGGTCCAAACCGTTCACATTGATCTATACATCTAAATTAGTCTAAATATGTAAAATCAGGTCATTTGAAATTAATTTGCCCATCCATCATGTCATTATAAAAAAAATTTATTCAGCCATACAATTTTGTAACACTTAAACGCATGAGCAAATGAATTTCAAATAACTTGATTTTATATATTTAGACTAATTTAGATGTGTAGATCAAGGTGAATGGTTCGGATCGTCAATATGAATGCCCGAAGGCTGAGTGCATACGCCGTGTGCACCATGGGTGGTGCACAATGGACGGGGACTCTCTCTCTCTCTCTCTATATATATATATATAGCAATGCTCCATTGCAAACCACCGAAGCCATTGTTCGGAACGACTTAGGTTATATTCGGGAACAACGGCTTCCGTTTATAACCTAAGCCATTGTTTCCAATAACGGTTTTAGTGGTTTGCATACCCATTTACACGAGACCCGTTTGCAATGGAGTATTGCTCATATATATATATTTTAATAACCTGTACTTTTTCTTCAATACCATCATATGTGAATTGTGCATCCATGCATATCTTGCTTGTTTAAACTTAAGTTAATAAACATTTAGAGGGTAAGTTTCTGTACTAATACCATTCATACATAGTTTGAAGAAGATTTTCTGCTAATTAACTTAATATTGGAAACTTTTGTGCTAAACCATGCAGAATGGAAAAGAGAATGGAAAACCCGGATTCATGTAGTCAACTCCAACTAGCTGGGAAAAAGGCTTTGTTGTTGTTGTTGTAACTAAATATTGGAAACTTTCATGTATTATGTTTAATTATGAAGTTTTACTCTCAAATAATACTCTAAATAAAGTCATCACTGCACATGATGCGATGTTCACTATCTCGACTTTTACTCTTGTATTGTTATATAATGCCAAGTTTAAAGGAAATCAAGTTTCGGATACGTAAGTCCTCTATAGAAACAGTATGCTTGGGTCATGAGATAATCTATTTATCATGGTGCACATTATCGAGAGCGAAGCTTTGTTCTTCGTTTTTAGCATTATATCCTTTATACTAAGAAGTACCAACAGAAGCTGAGATACACTGACATAAGCAAAATTCAGGCACATGCTATCATACAAAATATTCTAAAATATCACATCATCGAAATACAGAGCATCATCTCGTGTGTGTCCAACATGACATGACTTCCAAGTAGAAGTTTGTTTGGGCTTCATAGCCTTGGGAGTCTGTTGAAGTTATAATAAGTTGGATGTGGATGCATGTACGAGCAGAGGAGCCAGAATTCATGATAATTGATAAGGAAATTATTTGGGGGCCAACTCTTAAAAAGTTCAAACATTTTTTTCTTCTATATCTAGAAATGAAAGGTATTTTTGAATGTTTGTAAGCGCCGCCCCCCCCCCCCCCCCCCCCCCCCCCCCCCCAATCTAATGCTCCGCCCCTTCATGCGTAATATTTGCTAAAAACCTCAACAAATTCCAGTTTGTCTCTTACTGAAATCATCTTGTACGGCTGAAGAAGCATCAGGCTTTCATTGTAACTTTGCATGTGAGGACACAGTAATTATATGTGTTCTGATATCGGTTTCAAAATCCGATAGTATTCTATGTTTCTCTGCAGCTTCCGTTTTTTAGGTGGAAGAGGTTTGCAGTTGTTGCAGCAATGTGTATCTTGGCTGTGCGTGCAGTCATTGTTCAGTTAGCATTTTTCTTGCATATGCAGGTATTATTTTTTTATTTTTTTTCCGGTTATCTCTATACTGAATAAATATATTAATTTCCTAACTTCCTTATGCTATGCTCGTATGCACAAACACTTGTAATCTCAACATGCATGTGAAACTAGACCTAGGATCTGACCAGAAGGGCGAAGGCTAGTGGTGCTAACCTATGAAGCACGGATACGGGTACGGGGTGCGGGTACGGGGATACGTGATTTAACAAAAAAGTAGGATATGGATACGTTGGTGAGTACGTTAAATATAAGATAATTCATATTATATTTATAGGTATAAAAATATTTTTCTTCATAAAAAATGCAAATATTTAAACAATTTCATAGAACTATAAGTAATACATTATAATTATGAGCATTTTGGAGAAAATAGATAATAATCTAACTATCAAATCTTTGTGTAGACTTGTTATGTGTTTGAGCATAATTGTAAAAAACAAACTTTTGAAATTATTCTATGACCCCATGCATTTATCTAAATATAATTGTGTCAAAAAATTGCGAAAAATGCATTAAAAATTTTGATGCTTCTTGGGTGCGCACCCGAGAGTACCCAAGAAGTATCGGCACCCGATACGTACCCAACATGGGTACGTCGGCCATTTGGAAGTATTCGTGCATCCTAGGTGCTAACAGAGCGACTACATAGGGAATATGGAGTCACAATTCACAATCTACTTACTGTTTTAAATTTCGGCCGATATGGCTGAAATTTCGTTTCGGCTAGCTTGCGGATACGAAATCATAGATTTTATACTCCACATTGTTTTGGACCGAAATGTATAGATTTCGATCGAAATTGCCGAAATATCGGCCGAAATACTGTCAAAATTGCCGAAATATCAGTCGAAATAGACACACTAATGTTATTGTGAATATGACTTTTTTTTGTTTTACTTTTTACATATGAGTCTCTCAATATAGGACCTTAAAGCATTGATAATATGGGGATTTCGTTTCTCTATTGTTTGTGTATATGCAAAGTCAAGTAAGTCTATTAACTAATACATTTTTTCTAATCAATGCAAATTCAATTTAGTTATATACTTATATTACATTTTCTTTTATATTGTTGTTAAATTATGCAAATATTTACTGTGATTGATTCATGTCATTAGTTACATTATACTATATTATATGTGATAAATGACATGTAGAACATATAATATTTTGTTTAGTAACAATATATATATATATATATATATATATATATATTGAGTGTCTGAAATGAACATCCGAGATGATCACATTTTTCCGAGATCTCCTCCGATATCTCCCATCCGAGACGAAACACCCCTTGCCAAGACGAGTCCGAAATCCGAGATTTTCTTCTAGCTGATATGGAAATGAATAAGGATACTGCTCTGATATCAAACTCTATAGCCATATTTGATGAAAACTGATCAGAATGCAAATTGAATACTAATATTAGGGATATCGTTAATTATACATGTTGTATATAGTAAAAATGAGTCAATATTTTCAAATTTGTTCCTTTTTATATAAAGTTGCGTTAAGCGAAACTAACTACATTATATTGGTAATAAAGAATATAATGCTAAATAGATTTGAATTTATGCTGTGTATTCAGTTATTCATATATGATATATCTATTCGAATGTTCTAGACAGTTTAGTGGTATCAATATTCTCATCATTATATTGAAATGGATATTGGATGTACTTATTAGTCAAAACTCAAAATTCTTATATGAAATTGGATTCGAATGTGATCGTTTTCATATTTGTTTGCACCCATAGTCAGGGCCCCGTTAGTAGCAATTAAATGCAACTGCGAATGAAGTTGACTGTAGCAGCATCCACTCTGTTAACCAATATTTATATGCCTGAAGACTAAATGTTTGAACTTTCCGATTTGCTTTTACAGATTGCCTTGCAAGTTGATTGTTATTTTATTAAAACTTTAGAACGTGAATTTGAGGATTGCTAGCATTTGGGCACTTTAGATTCTGACCAACAGTTTAGATTTGCAAACTTTCCAAGTATCTTGTGTATTTTTTATCATTAGGTAACATCACATTGATGATTTTTTCCAGACCTTTGTTTTCAGAAGACCAGCTCACTTCTCTAGGCCATTGATATTTGCAACTGCGTTCATGAGCTTCTTCTCGGTTGTTATTGCACTATTCAAGGTAATTCCACTTCAGTTGTTAAGTTTTAGAAAATTCATGCTATGCAAGTTAGACAAGCAACGGTCCAGTTAATTTATTATTTGTGGCCATGGGCATGCAAAAAGTTTTGCAGTTCAGATAATCCTGTTCTTCGTAGTTTTATCTTATTCAGTTGACTCCATGTATCAAATATTTTTTCCATAATATGCTTAATGTGCAGGATATTCCTGATATTGATGGAGATCGGATATTTGGTATTCGTTCCTTCAGTGTACGCTTAGGCCAAGCGAAGGTTAGTTGAGTTGTTAACTTTATCTGTACTCAAGGGTACTATTATATGATTCTATTGTGTTTTATTATCTCTTTTAATCTTAACAGGTGTTCTGGATATGTATCTCTCTCCTTGAGATGGCTTACGCTGTTGCAATATTTGTAGGAGCCACTTCTTCCTGCCTCTGGAGCAAATGCTTGACTGTGCGTAACCTGCTTCAAATAAAATTTCTGCTTTCTATTCTATTTTGTGTAATTTGACTTCTTTCTCTCTATATATTCTAGTTCAAGTCCACTTGCAATTTTACGCAAATGCAAACTTAATTATCTATGTAGCACCATATTGATGGATAACTTATATATTGATTGCAGAAAAGATGGTTTCCATTTAAATAAAGACAGTCAAATTACACCTGATGAAAATACATGTTAAGAGAGAACCAGGCCCTTAACGTTAAAGTTCAAATTTGCTAAGGTGGGATAAGAAAAGACGAGTATGTTGAGGATATAGAGGATAAATTATTTGCAGTAGAAAAATCTATTTACCATCTTTTTTTTTTTTATTAAACTAGGCATCGGCACACTTTGTGGAAAATTGAGGACACCAACCAAACCAAACAGGAATGTAAATATAAGTCAGAAGGAGATTGGATCCTTTTCCTAGTATATCTATTCTTTGCATATGATTTTGAAAGAAATTAACAAAGCATTGAAGGAAGCATTTATCTGAAATAAATGAAATACACTGGTTGCTCAAATGTATGCAACCAACAAATTTTGCTATTTGTTGAGAATTAAAGAAACCAGGTCTCTGTGTTTGTCAGTAAACATTAGGTGAGCATGAGAAGACATCTGTCGGATTTTTGGTTAAAATAATTCTCTTCATGGTGTTAGGCCGTCAATGAGAGGCAGTATTTGTAGAGAATAGAGGGTACATGTACATATGTTGCTACACATACACAAGGCATATATACTATAAAAACAGCCTACTGAGATTATTGTTCCTGAGAATCGGCTCGATTTACTATCAAATCAAGGCTGATTTTGTTTGATCTTATGCCCAAATAATAAAAAATAACCTTGCTGGTTTTATTGCAGATATTGGGCCATGTAATCCTTGCTTCAGTACTCTGGAATCGCGCTAGATCTCTCGATTCGATGACTAAAGCTTCAATTACATCCTTCTACATGTTTGTTTGGAAGGTGATTTTGATGTTAGCCTAGAAATATTTTTATGTTTAGAATACTCAATGGACTGCCCCTTACTCTCTTTTCCTTATGGTGCAGCTCTTTTATGCTGAGTACTTGCTCATTCCGTTTGTGAGATGAATACTGAAGGGGTCAGCTCGAAAGGGATTTAGCCAAGCAGGTACTTATAAACTTAATCTTGATAAAAGTTTAGCAATTATTGAGAAATCCTTTGGTTTGCAACTGATTTTTTTCAGAATTTTGGATGAGTATATCATCAGAACTCCTATTGCTCTAATTCTATCCATAGTTCAGCACATTCTCGTCACATGCTTAAAATTTATAATGGTTTTGCAGAAAACACTCTAAAAACTTTTTTACTATTACAACCCAGGGATATGGTAGCAAGACTCGTTCAAATTTGTGAAGCTAACCTCCTCATCCGATACATGTGTTTTTTATACTCTACTGACAGTTAATTGCCCAGTACTTCATTGATATCCAATTCCCTACATAACTTCAAGTGCATCTTCCCACCAGCTAAATTTCATTTCCTTAACAAATGCATGGCATTTGGCACTTGCAACGCATGCCTTCATAAATCTAGTTACCATATGTTAAATCTACTTATTCATATCATTTTGTTTTATTTTTTTGTTACACAAAAATCTTCATAGTAAATCAGAGTTAGAGTTGATTTTCTGCAAATAATTTAAGTTTGTCTTGATCTCATAGGTGACAGACGAACTGCTTCAGATCTCAAGTACAATAATACCTACAATACAATGCTTTGTTTGTTTCATTGGAACAAGAGGAGAAGACAGAGTGGAAGACAGGGATGATGGTTGCTCTCATTTTCAAGCTACAACTGTGTGTTGAAAGAGAAATCCCTTAAAAGTTATGTGCTTGTCGCTGTGTGTGTTTGTTTGGATTGCTTTCTGAAGTTTAATTGTATGTTATTTTCTTGTTGTAATTAGAAAAGTATGTTATTTTTATTAAGTATTACTCAAAACCTATAAAGCTGGTACTAAATGTCTATAACTATGCTTTACTCATTTAGTGTTCGATGAAATGTCTATATTGTACGTAACGTGTTTGTGAAAAAATGGTTTAGAATTTTTTTAGCTTAATTAAATCAATTATATCTATGTATGGTGTATGTATTAATTTTTAAAATCCTAATTTATTACCTCATTTTATTTTTCAATTTCTAATTTGTGTTTTTGAAATCCCGAAATTTGAATTTGGGAAAAAGTACGGGTTGAAGATGGGGATGATTGCGGTATCGGGTCCAAGAATGAGATTTGGTAAGGAGGTAGGTGGCGAAGAGTAGGGTGAGGTGGATTGAGAGGTGGAGGGGGATGTTGGAGAAGGGGACGTCGCTGTTGTTGAGAACGACGGAGACGTGGGAGATGAGGGAGAAGGCATCTGATAGGGTGTGAATTTGGGAGGGGGAAGGGAGGGAGGGGAGGGTTGAGATGAGGCAGGTCAAGGGCTGGGTGTTGCCGGTCAGGATGTATACAAAGGCAAAGGTCAGACTGTGAGCGTATTTTTAGGGTAAATTTCACTAAACTATACTCTTGAAGAGTTAATTTCTCTCAATTCTCTCACACTTTTTTAAAGTTATATAATTTTACGAGTCCATTAAAATTATTTTTGTCTGTGCAATTTGCACAGACTAACACTAGTATTATTTATATAGTGAGAATATACCTATATATCCAACAATCTTCTCTTATTTTCTCAATGTATAAACAATATTGAATTATCTCATCAGTTCAATATAAAGCAAACTGGATAGTAGCCATTTCACTAGAAAAATGTATCATGCAAAGTATAGTTCATAAGAACTAAATTAATTATAAATCTGAATAGTTCAAATAAGACTGAATCAAAATAATTAAATAGTTTCCCAAACCATATAAAAAAAGAATAGTTCACAATGACTAAACCAGCGGAAATGACTAAACCAACAGAAGAAATTTGTCATAGTTTCAAAAAAATAACCAAAGCAAACAAACCTCTACAAACCCAATAAGAGTTTTAAGCTCAGTGAATAGGAGTCTTATAATCAAAAGAGGTTCTATCAAGAAAGTAACTAATTTATTCTTAAAAGAAATAAACTGGAACTTTATCCTTGCATGTTGTTTTATGTTTATTTCTCTATTTTGAGCAAATCATTTTAAAATCTATGTAGACATATTTATCACCTCCATCTTTACTAGCTAATTACAAACTAGAATATCATGAGACACATTTTTAAGAATTCTAGCAAATTTCATAAAGGTATCTAGTTCCACAAAAGAACTTTGTATGATTCAAAATTGCATTAGCAAAATTGTTACACAAGCACAAGATTTTAAATCTCGAATTTCAGATGCGTCTCTGCAAGAGGTGTTTCTCTCGGATCGGAGATATTGGAGGAGATATCAGAGAACTGTGATCATTTCGGACACTCAATAAACTTTTTTTTTGGTTACCAAACAAGATATTATTATATGTTATACAGTCATTTATCATATAAAATATTGTATAATGTAACTAATGACATGAATCAATCACAATAAATATTTGCAGAATTTAATAACATTATAAAAGAGAATGTAATATATGTATATAACTAAATTGAATTTGCATTGATTATAAAAATATACTATTGGTTAATAGAATTACTTAACTTTGCATATACACAAACAATAGAGAGATGAAATCCTAACATTATCTTAGCTTAAAGTTATATATTGAAAGACTTATATGCAAAAAGTAAAACAAAAAAAAACTGTACATTTACAATAACTTTAGTGTGTCTATTTCGACCGATATTTCGGCAATATTTCGGCCGATATTTCGACAATTTCAGCCGAAAGCTATACATTGATATAGCGTATAATTTTTGTGATTTTGTATTGGCAAACTAGTCGAGACGAAATTTCGGCTGAAATTTAAGACAAGGCACAAACATCACAATCAAGTATCTTTAACAAAAGTAAAGAACAATAACCATTATAGTTTATACACAAGAACCATCATATGTTTCATATTGGAATTATAAGACTCTCATATCAATCATGGTTAAATACTTATCATCAAATTTGAAATGAAACATGTCTTCATAAAAGATATCATCAAATTAGAATGATATAAAGATAATTCTAATCATCGAAAACACTTTTCATGTTTTATATTGGAATGATATGATGATTCTAAGTAAATAATGAAAATATATAGTACTATCAAATTGGAATGATATTATATATTTGTGAAAATTTACATGGAACTTCTTAAAATTATCTTAAGCATGCCAACTGCCAAAATTGATGCTTAAGTTTGAACTTTTGCATGGCTCCAATTGGATTCTAATTTTTAAAACTAATTAAGGTGATAAAGCTTTAACTTAATAGCTTTTAACTATATTTCCCCCACAATTTTGATTATTAGATCTCTTTTCAGTCTCTTAGTAAGAGCATTAAACATACTTGATCTCATTTGCACTTCATCTATGAGAAAATTCAATAGGCTTCTTTAAAAGCCTTAATGTCCCCATCTTACCATTGAAGAGTGAGTTATGAGCCATTGTGCATTTGTAGCTTAATAGTCGCTGGACAGAGTTAGAGAGTCCATTTTAAACTTCTCAATGGAATGTCTAGCAACAGATGCTTCAATTCACTCAGCCTCTTCCCATGCAGAGGATACCACATTGATGTCTGATTTTATGGATGAGAGCGCAACGCCTAGTTGCCTTTTGATCTTCATGATACGTCTACTCCTCCCGGTGTAAACACATGTCCACTAGTTGATCGAATTTCACTAAATTCTGAGCATCATAATGTAGCAGATCATCCATTCAACCTTGAAGGATGACCAGAGTAATACAAAGCAAACTCTTGAGTACCTCTTAGGTATTTTATTAGGCTTTTAAGGACATTCTAATATGTATTACTAGGATTATTAGTGAATCTACTGAGCATACCTTTGTCTAGTCTAGTGTAGATCATTGTATACATGAGACTTTCAATAAATTTAGAATGATCTAACTTTCTCATAATTGCACCATCATTAGGTGTCAACCTTTCATTTAATCATAGGTGTTTCAAAAACATTGTCAACCACTATATCTCTACTTTTGGAACACTCTTGCCTACCGATACTCACCCTTACACCTAATATGGTGTCCACAACCTAGGTGTTTCATGCTAAATTCTTTGGATAACATTATTTTAACTTCAATTACAGTACATATGTCACTTCCAACAACAAGCATGTCAACAATATACAAACAAATAATAACAATTATATTTGACACATCACAAAATTAAAGGCATTATCTAAAATACTTGATTCAAAGCCTAAGCTTCTTACAGTTGTTTCAAAATTTACAAGCTATAATTTATGTTCTTGTTTTAAGCCATACAATGATTTTCCAATCTGCAAATCTTGTTCACTACCTTTTAGTACACAACATTTAGTATAATTTCAGGTTATTTCATATAGATTTCTTTACTAAGAACTCCATTCACACAGCTGTTTAAACATATTTGATGACTAACAAAATTTTCAACAGATGTAATGTCACACCCCGCTTCCCATTATATGGAAATACAGGCACGCAACTGAGATCCTGCGAATGATATATATCATCCATAAGCTGTACAATTATAAGCTCAACAAGATATTTATAACACATTCACAAAGGCAAATATAATGATCACATGAGCTGAAAATAAAATAACCATCATCTTGATAATACATCAACATCGGGTCAAGATGCCTGCGAATACAAGGTTCTAGAATTAAAATAGTACAATAAACAGTTCGCTATAACAGCTAGATAAAATAGCGACTGAAAGAAAAACAATATGAAGTAGTAAGAAAGCAGCAACGATCATCTAGAATGTCTGTTCCGCAGTCCATCAATACCTGTATAATTATTAACTCAAAGAAAATTGAAAAGTACCCGTTAGAGCATGTTTCGGGCAGCAAGTAGCAACAAGCAGTAAAAGGGGTAATATAACAAGATATATTATAGAAGAAACAAGAAGTAGAAGTACAAATACAATATGGAAGTAAGTAAAGAACTGAGACAATATGATCAAGTAACTAATAACCGTAAACTAGTGTAATCAAGACTTCAAAGTATAATCAATTGATAACCAAGTCTTTGCTAATCAATAATCATGTAATCAAGATTCGAGAGTCTTGTAATGAAGAGTCATGTAATCAAGGATCATGTAATCAAGAATCAAGAGTCATGTAATGAAGAGTCATGTAATCAAGAATCATATTTAGTGGAAATCTCAAGTTTATCTGTTTTATTAACTTATCTAATGTACGCAATCCTGTGTCCCATATCACAAGTTCGGGTGCATATCGATCATGTGACGTTGAGACCTAAGTAGTGAATTCTATAAGATTATGTACTTGGGTCTTCCAGTGATAGTATTAAGACATGTAATCATGAATTATGTAATCGAAAATTATGTAATCAAGAATTGTATAATCACGAATCAAGAATCAAGAATCACTATTTCGGAAAACATGAGCCCCTTCCGAGTATACTCCCCTATATTGTCCACTATTAAGTCGTACCCTTATAACCCCGACTTGTTATTCTTTTATAATTAATTATGAACATGCAGTTGGTACGACTAGTGAACGGTGTAATCAAGACAGTTTAATCAAGAAAAATATCAAGGGCAGTAATCATAGATATGAGACGTAAAACGAGTACATGTATTGAGAGTAGTTATAATAGAATTATCAAGTGGTATAAAATGCATGCTATCAACCTATTATATCTACGCAAGTTATTATTACAAGAACAATAATACACTTAGTTCATTAAATATGAAAAATGACGGGTTTATATGCAAAAATGTCGAGATGAATTTTTAGATAACATCACATATATGCATTCAAATTCACTTTCCTGTTGTTACAGAAAAGCAAATTCGATTCCGTCAGAGATTCTAGAAAGTAGACTCTCTTCCGGTTTCAACGCATATTCACATGATGCATTCTAGAGAGAGTAGCTATGCGTACAAATTCATTCTTCACTAGTTTCGATGTTTCGTGCGCATTTTGGAAATTCAGAGTCACAATACTAAAATTGCGATATCGCACAATCTATACATTGGATTGAGAAACTGTAAGATGTTATGAATATCTAGACTCGAAGGGCTACGATTTTCATGTAGAAAGTTTTTTGATCCAGTATCGGGAACATGGTCAAATTCTCAGTACAAGAGACAGGTTAGTGATCCCGTGCAGGTTCAGAAATTCATGATATGACAGTACTAAAGTCGCGATATCTCACAATCTATACATCGGATTGAGAAACCGTAAGATGTTCTGGATATCTAGACTCGAAGGGCTACGATTTTCTTGTAGAAAGTTTCTCGATCCAGTATCGGGAATATGGTCGAATTCTCATTACAAGAGACCGGTTAGTGATCCCGTGCAGGTTCAGAAATTCACGATATGACAGTACTAAAATCGCGATATCTCACAATCTATACATCGGATTGAGAAACCGTAAGATGTTCCGGATTTGGGACTCGATGGGCTACGATTTTCAGGTAGAAAATCTTCAATCCAGTATCGGAAACATGGTCAAATTCTTAGTGCAAGGTTAAGAAATTTAGAGATAGTAAGGTTGAATATTCGATATTCGATAACACGATTCGAAGTGTGTTAACGGTTCACTCTTGAGTTGATATAGCATGGAACAAGTGACTAGAACGGAATTTGATAATAAAACATGATAATAACTAGACTACTTGCCACGAGTCCAAGAAAAATGCTTGTATGAGAACAAAAAGAGTGTACAAGATACTTGCCTTATAACATGACGATTACGTTGGTGGTGTTAACCACGGAAAGAAAAAGCGATGTCGGCAATGGACGGCAGCATAACAGCGGCAAGAATGGTAGCAAGACAGCAGCGAGCGATCAACGGTAGCAAAGATGAGCGATGACGATGAGCGACAACAACAACGAGGAGATGGCACAACATCGAGTTGTTTGGGATTGAATTTGTGCAATAGCAGCGGCAAGAACAACGGTGAGTAATGGTGTCGAGGTTGAGCGCAATAAGGTGGCGAGGAGCTTGGCTTCTCGGGTTTGAAGAAGGCAGAGGAAGAGAAGAAGAAGGGAATGAGGTGGTCTGCATGCTTGTGTGTGTGTATATATATAGAAAGAAAGGGAAAGGCAGAATGCTTGCATGTGCATGCAAGGTGTATAAAAAAAATAAGGAGAGAGAATGCATGCATGGTGTGCATGTGTATTATTATATGTAGTGTTAGGAGTAGGAGTGTGGAAAAAATGAGAAGAGTTAGGATGTTAGGAGAAAAATGAGAGAGTTAGGTTAGAAAATAAGATTAAGGAGGAGAAGTCAGGAGGAAGTTAGGCGTAGAATGAGAAAAATGAGATGGAAAGGTTGGCCGTGTGTGAGTGATCAACGGGAGTGGGTATGGCAGATGTGAGAAATATTGATTAGGAATAATTGGGGTTAGAATTTGTATTTAAACTTCGATAAAAAAATCACAAAATTATGGAATTGACCAGAAAAATATTTTGGCTCTAGATAAAGAGTCCAAAGAGAAGAAAAATAAATTTGATCTGAAAATTGAAGTACAAAAATTCACGTAATAAAATACGTACAACTGGAACATGGAGTTACAATCCTACACACCTTACAAAAAAATTTCGTTCTCAAAATTTACTCAGGTGGGATATAGGATAGCTAAAAAGCGAATGCAATACTCTTCAACTGAGAGTACAACAAAAGATAAAAGAAACAAAGAGTACAAAGGCACGAAAACAACTAAAGACAAATTGTGCACCATGAAGTGGAGGACTCAACAATTTATGTCTGGGCTCAGAATCTAAACCACCGACATCACTAACATCCCAGTTCAGCTGAGTCACAAGCTTATCTCGCTCCGACACATACTCCTCCAATTTTCTAAGTAATTCTTTGGGTGAAGGAGCTGAAATCAAGATGCGTCTAGCCTTACTGGATATAAACTCCTCAGCCACAGCTGAATCTATGAAGGACAGAAGTGAGTCGTAATATCCATCAACATTTAAAAGACCCATCGGTTTACTGTGATCCCTATTTGAGCCCATGTGATCACTTCAAACAACTCCTCAAGTGTTCCATAACCTCTGGGCAAGGCTATGAAAGCATTAGCAGTGCAAGCCATTTCAGCCTTCCTCTCGTGCATGTTAGAGACAACTCTAACATCTCCCACAGTTCCCCCAGTAATCTCTTTCGACATCAGCTACTTGGGAATCACTCCCAAAACGTGTCGGCCACCAGCACGAACGGTGTCAGAAACCAGGCCTATCAATCTTATGCTCCCACCACCGTAGACGAGATCGATATTCCTCTCTACAAGCTCATTGCCGACCTCGATCGTGGCTTCTTGGTAGCTAGCTCTTTTGCCAGAGCTACTGCCACAAAATACACAGATCCTGCTGAATCTCGATGAAGATGATGAGGATGAAGAAAGCTTCTTCATACCCACTTCTCCTTTTTCTTCCACCAATGTCCTCTTCATACCCGCTACCGATTATTGATCTCTTCTTTCTATTTGTCAAGAAAATCCGAGCTCCTACTCTCTCTTTTTCTTTCTTGCTCCCGCCTTTGCTACCGGCTTCTCACTCTCTCTTCTTCAAAGCTTGCTCCCGAGTTGCCTTCTTCTTTCTCTTTCTCCCTTTCTTTCCCGGCTTCTCTTTCTCTTTCATTCTTCTCTGACTTCTCTCTCTTTCTTCTTCCTCTTTCTTTCTCTTTTTCTTTCTTTCTCTTTTTCTTTCTTCCTTCTTTGACTTCTCTCTCCCTCTTTCTTTTCTTTTTATTTCTTCTTCTTCTTGTCTTTTCTTCATTAATGCACCGTCCCCTATAACCGGCCTATGGCCAATATTTGCACTTTGTTCCCTATCCATTCTCAATATAACATCGAACCCTGAGAAGTTGATGACGATGAAGTTTGCTTTGAAATTTATTCCACGAATCAATAAGGAACTCTGCTACGCTTCCACTGTGCCACTCTGATTGTGATGCTCCAAGCCGTTGACATGATGCAGCAGAAAAAGTGATGTCAATTAAAAGAATGGGTAGCAATAAAATAAAAAAGAATATGGTTATGAAAATAATTAACTAGCAATATACCTAATAAAGAATCAATGAATGAAGATGAATGTAAGGGACGGATGGAAATAAGCAATGAAAGAATGAAATATGAAGGGATAAAAAAATAATTCGAATAAGTTTAATATTCGAGTTCAAACGAAGGTTATCAATGTTCATGCAATCAATATAGCATGTATACTTGTTGAGCTTAACATGGTTCGAGCCTAGGCTCTGATACCATTAAAAATCTGTCACGCCCCGCTTCCCATTATATGGAAATACAGGCACGCAACTGAGGCCCTGCGAATGATATACATCATCCATAAGCTGTACAATTATAAGCTCAACAAGATATTTATAACACATTCACACAGGCAAATATAATGATCACATGGGCTGGAAATAAAATAACCATCATCTGGATAATACATCAACATCGGGTCAAGATGCCTGGGAATACAAGGTTCTAGAATTAAAATGGTACAATAAACAGTTCGCTATAACAACTAGATAAAATAGCGACTGAAAGAAAAACAATATAAAGTAGTAAGAAAGCAGCAACGATCGTCTAGAACGTCTGTTCCGCGGTCTATCAGTACCTGTATAATTATTAACTCAAAGAAAAATGAAAAGTACCCGTTAGAGCAAGTTTCGGGCAGTAAGTAGCAACAAGCAGTAAAAGGGGTAATATAACAAGATATAACATAGAAGAAATAAGAAGTAGAAGTACAAATACAATATGGAAGTAAGTAAGGAATTAGGACAATATGATCATGTAAATAATAATCGTAAACTAGTGTAATCAAGACTTCAAAGTATAATCAATTGATAACCAAGTCTTAGCTAATCAATAATCATGTAATCAAGATTCGAGAGTCATGTAATGAAGAGTCATGTAATCAAAAATCATGTAATCAAGAATTAAGAGTCATATAATGAAGAGTCATGTAATCAAGAATTATGCTTAGTGAAAATTCCAAGTTTATCTATTTTATTAACTTATCTAATGCACACAATCCTGTGTCCCATGCCACAAGTTCAGGTGTATATCAATCATGTAACGTTGAGACCTAAGTAGTGAATTCTATAGGATTATGTACTCGGGTCTTCCAGTGATAGTATCAAGACATGTAATCATGAATCATGTAATCGAGAATTATGTAATCAAGAATTGTGTAATCAAGAATCAAGAATCAAGAATCACTATTTCGGGAAACACGAGCCCCCTTCCGAGTATACTCTCCTATATTGTCCAATATTAAGTCATACCCTTATAACCCCAGCTTGTTATTCTTTTATAATTAATTATGAACATGCAGTTGGTACGACTAGTAGAACGGTGTAATCAAGACAGTTTAATCAAGAAAAATATCTAGGACAGTAATCATGGATATGAGACGTAAAACGAGTACATGTATCGAGAATAGTTATCATAGAATTATCAAGTGGTATAAAATGCATGCTATCAACCTATTATATCTATGCAAATTATTATTATAAGAACAATAATACACACAGTTCATTAAATATGAAAAATGACGGGTTTATATGCAAAAATGTTGAGATGAATTTTTAGACAACATAGCATATATGCATTCAAATTCAACGATATGACAGTACTAAAATTTCGATATCTCACAATCTATATATCGAATTGAGAAACCGTAAGATGTTCTGGATTTGAGACTCAATGGGCGACGATTTCCACGTATAAAATCTTTAATCCAGTGTCGGAAATATGGTCGAATTCTTAGTGCAAGGTCAAAAAATTTAGAGATAGCAAGGTTGAATATTCGATATTCGATAACACGATTCGAAGTGTGTTAACGGTTCACTCTTGAGTTGATATATCATGGAACAAGTGACTAGAATGGAATTTGACAATAAAACATGATAATAACTAGACTACTTGACATGAGTCCAAAAAAAATGCTTGTATGAGAACAAAAAGAGTGTACAAGTTACTGGCCTTATAACGTGCCAATTACGATGGTGGTGTTAACCACGGAAAGAAGAAGCGACATCGGCAACAGACGGTAGCACAACATCGGCAAGAATGACAGCAAGACAGCAGTGAGCGATCAACGGTAGCAACAATGAGCGACGGCGATGAGCGACAACAACAACGAGGAGATGGCACAACATCGGGTTGTTTGGGATTGAGTTTGTGCAATAGCAGCGACAAGAACAACGGTGAGTAACTGTGTCGAGGTTGAGCGCAACAAGGTGGCGATGAGCTTGGCTTCTCGAGTTTGAAGATGGCAGAGGAAGAGAAGAAGGGAATGAGGTGGTCTGCATGCTTGTGTGGGTGTATAAGAAAGGGAAAGGCAGAATGTTTGCATGTGCATGCAAGGTGTATAAAAAAAATAAGGAGAGAGAATGCATGCATGGTGTGCATGTGTATTATTATATGTAGTGTTAGGAGTAGGAGTGTGAAAAAAATGAGAAGAGTTAGGCTGTTAGGAGAAAAATGAGAGAGTTAGGTTAGAAAATAAGAATAAGGAGGAGAAGTCAGGAGGGAGTTAGGCGTATAATGAGAAAAATGAGATGGAGAGGTTGGCCGTGTGTGAGTGATCAGCGGGAGAGGGTTAGGTAGATGTGAGAAATATTGATTAGAGATAGTTGGCGTTAGAATTTGTATTTAAACTCCGATCGAAAAATCACAAAATTATGGAATTGACCAGAAAAATATTCTGGTTCTAGATAAAGAGTCCAAAGAGAAGAAAAATAAAATTGATCTGAAAATTAAAGTATAAAAATTCACGTAATAAAATACGTACAACTGGAACAGGGAGTTACATGGAAGGTCAAGAAAAATCCTTATTATAGCAATGTGATAAGTATGTGAATAGATATCAAACTAATCTACCTCACTCACTTGAGTTAATCCTTTAGCTACTAAAGATGCATTAAACTTGCTACTGAACAATCAAGATTGTCATGCCCCTCTTCCCAAAATACGGAAATACGGCACGCAACTAAGGTCCAGTGAATGATATATATATGTATATATATTACATAAGAAGTAACAGTCAACTCAACAATATAAAATATAATCACAACCACGCATGACTAAGTAATCACATAAAAAATATATAAACCTCAATAATCCATGAAATAAATCCACAAAATAATATCCAATATCTGGAAATAAACTTCGGGTAAAAAATGCCCAGAAATACAATGTACGAAAATAACAATAGTACTGGGAATAAAATAACATAAGCGAGATAACTAATGCAGGCTAAGAATTCGAATTCATTCTGTAGAAAATTTGTTCACCAAGTCCTTCGGTTGTTTCCTTTACGATTTCTGCAATCTTAACATCTAGAACAAGCTGTGGATGACAAGTAGTAACAAGCAAATGGCAACAAGAAACAAGGTACAATACAAAAGGAACAAGAACTGGTACTTCAAATAAGGAGCAAGCATGACTATGTAAGATGCAAGAGACAATTGAAAAAAATATCAAGGTATAGTCAATCAGGAACAAGGAGTCTATGTGTACAGGAACATGTCATATAACCAGGAAAACATGCAAACTTGTAAACGTGAATCATATAATTTTAAACATGAATCATGTAACTTGTAAACAAGAATCATGCACGTACTCAATCTTAATCTTAAGTCTATAAATATTTTACCAATCCTAACTAATGCATGCAATCATGCGTCCCATACCATAGGTTCGGGTGCATACAATCAAGTAAATGTTTCGACACTAATGGTGAATTCTATAGGATCATGTACTCGGGTCTTGCAGTCACAATAACATGAATCATTTCATGTAAATAGGAACATGTAACAGGAAATCATGTAATCATGTGATGGATTCTAGAGTTGGCCCCCACAGACTCTAGAGGTGGCCCCCGTCGGTTTTACAACGTGACACTTAGTTCTACATGTCACTTAGCTCCATGTGGCACTTAGTTCTACGTGCCACTTAGTTCCATGTGGTACTTAGTTCTACATAACTTGTAAACAGGAAACATGCAAACATGCAAACATGAGTCACAGTTACGAAAAACACGGGCCCCCTTCCGAGTGCACTCTCTTATATTGTTCACTACTAGGTCTTTCCCTTTATTATCCCGGCCTGTTATTCTTTTACAAAAATTATTCATGAACATGCAGCTAATGGAAATAGGTGTCAAGGTAGTATCAAGACGGAATCGAGAATTATGCAATGCATGATGTATGAGTTCAATTCATTAAATGCGAGAATAAGCATTTTTGTATTTAAAATCATAAAGATGCAATTTCTGGACAGCAGCACACTATTGTACTAAAATTCACTTTCCCGATGCTACAGGAAAGCAAATCATGTTCAGTTAGGAGTTCCAGAAAATAGACTCATTGTCGGTTCGAATGCATATTCACACAATATATTCCAATTACAATAGCTAGGTCTATCAAACGGTTCTTTACTTGTCTAGTATTCAGGCAGTAGGTTAGGATCAAGTTCTTGTACATAATAATCAACTGTAAATTCATTAAAAAAATCTTATAAAAATCATACACAACTCCTAATGGTGTTAAGTAATATGCTGGTAAATCTCAGGTCTAAATTCTACTGATAGCACATTATTTTAATCAGTTAATCATGACGATATACTTTTAAATAGTAACCTAGAATTAAAACGTTACAGTACTAAAATTAGGATATCTTGCACTCTACAAGTTGGATTTTAGATCCGTAAGTTGTTCTTGATTCTAGATACAGAATGCTACACCTTTCATATATAAAATTTTAAATTATTTCGCATAACACTTGGTCAAATTCTTTTTGTAAGTTTGGGTAAACGGCATGACAGCAACATAATATTTTCATTTGCAACAATTATGATGCACAAAACATATAACCTTATAACAAGAATTAAACTAGCATTCCTATTCAGTAGTTAGGATGGATTTCTACTATTAACATGATAAAAATTGTTATTTCTACAGTGTTAAATATAAAATCAGTATTCACACTAACATCACAACATGATCAAATAAAGTCTAATTAATTTTGAAATATATCTATAAGCCTATGTCTCTTTAACATGTGTTCGTGTATGCATGCAATAATAAGAGATTTTTCATGATCTTTTTATGAGTATGGAATTGACGAGAGTCAAGTTTAATAACATATACCAACGGATCAAGATCAATTGACATATGAAGGGAGAAAAACAAGATTTATAATGCGATGAAACAAATGAAAGGGAACCACTTGTGGGAGGTCAAGGAACACTTGCCTTATATGACGCTTGCGCGTGCGACAAGAATCAACGGGAGGACGGCGAGCGACGGTGACACACGGTAGCCGTTACAGGAGGAAGAACATCAGCATAATCAGCAAGGACGGCAACAATAATAGCCGCAATAGTCTACAATGAACGATGACAGCAAGGTACTCAGGGAGGTAGTCAAGGGAGTAGGTTGTGCGGTGCTCAGTGACAAGGTGGAGACTGCGTGTTGTAGGTGCAGGTCGAAGGTGGTAGGGAGGTGCTGGTGTGTTGTCAGGTTGTGGTGGCTTGCTGGTGGTGTTGCGGGAGGAGCAGCGAGGGGTGTCGGGTTGATGAGTGGCGGAGAGCTTCGGTGAAGAGATGGCAGTCGGGTTGCAATGGAGTTGGGAAACAGGTGGTCAGTGTGATGGTGCTTCGGGATGCTGCAGTGGTGATGAAAAAGGGCTGGAGTCGGGGTGCAGTGTTCACAAGAGGATGGGGATGACTGTCGGTGGTCGGTTGCGGGGTGAAGAAGTGGAGACAGAAGAGCTCGGGTGTGAGGTTGGTGATCGGCGGCCGTAGAGAGGGAGCGATGGTTTTAGAGGTGAAACAGATGAAGGAGAAGAGCAGGAAAAGGGTTTAGGCGGCTAATGAGAGAAGGGGTAGTTAATTAAGGTTAATTAATAGGGGGATTAGCAAGGGGTAATTAAATAGGAATCAGAAATGGGCTGGGGTTGAATAATTGGATTTGGACTTGGGTTTATACGAAAATTAAATAAATAAATCGATAGCAATATATTAATACACATGAAATGAATAAATCAAATAGTATAAATTAAATTAATACTCAAATAATAATAAACACAATAGAATGTACGGAATTCCAGTGTTTAAAAAAATGGTTAGTCGAATTAGAGCAAGCGGTTCAAAAGAATAACAAGATTTATTCATATAACTGGGATAGAAGAGTTAGAAAAGGGAAAAAAGAAATACAATAAAAATCTATAGGATCTGTAACACCCCACAAAATTGAGTTATGACAATTTTACCCACGGGTGTTACGCACATGTATTTTGAACTGTTACGAGTAATATCCGTAATGTACTTTAATATAAATGTCATACGTATTTATGCATTTCAATTATTTATTCATATTTCGTCTTCTCAAAATTCATTTTTATCTTATTCTGAGCCAACCTAAACATTTATTTTAATCTTTGTGTTTTTATGTGCATTGCACGTGCTTTCAATACACGTGA
The DNA here is from genome assembly GCA_017893485.1 of Hemerocallis citrina. Lineage (NCBI taxonomy): Eukaryota > Viridiplantae > Streptophyta > Magnoliopsida > Asparagales > Asphodelaceae > Hemerocallis > Hemerocallis citrina. The sequence continues at coordinate 190,086,509 of CM030363.1, forward strand.
TGATTACGTATATTCTACCGTTACGTGTAATATTATAAAATTTTCTACGTGTTCAATTATTTATTTTATAACTTATTCGAATTCTTTTTATAAATTGAAATTCATTTTTCTCATATTTTGACTCAAATATATTTTTACACATACGGTGTACGTGTTTTCTATGCATGTGTTGATTATATTGTTTTATACATATATAGATTTAATGAAACGTGTTTTGCATATTTTGTATTTCAATTGTTATAGACATTTTTCAGTTTCTCAAGTTTATTTTATATATGAATATTTATTAGCACGTGCTTTACACGTGTTTTTTATGCACGTGCAAATTGTGCTATTTTATTACAAAGTTGTGCACTAAAATTTTACTAGGATAATTATACTAAATTTAATATGAGTATTTATTAAAAATAAGAATTTAAAATGAAATAATGTAATAAAATAAGAGTGGAATGAAAAGTGGACAAAACACGTGCACACGTGCACACGTGCAATGTGCACATTTCTTTCCAAAAACCGGATGCACTCTTTTGGGGGTTTGAATTGGATTTCATGAGTGGGAGAGTGGGGTGTGTGGATAGTTAGTTGTTAAAACTACCCCCTAATTACCCATATTAATACCCCCTATTCTAACCCCAAATGAACACAAAAAATAAATAAATAAAAAAAGAGAAAAGAGAGAGGAGTTGCTGTTTTGGCTTTCGGGATTTTTGCAAGGAGGCTTGCGGAATTGCTTTAGTGGAGTTTTTGGAGCATTTTGCTAAAGGTTTCAACCATTAGGATGGCTCTTTTGAGGTGAGTGTTTTCATAATCTTCTAGTATGTAGAAATTGTGCTTGCTAAAAATAGAAATGTGCGTATAGAGATGAATTGATTTGTGCATGTGAAGTAGTTGCTCTAGAAATTTTATTTGTGCATGCTTAATTATAATTGTGTAGTGGATGATAAAAATTATATGTGAATGTGTAGGAATTTTATAGATTTCTATAGTGGAAAATTTACAAAATAAACCCATGGAATTAAATTTTTCTATATAAAATGTAGTAACGTAAAAACTCTCCAAAAATATAGTTGTATAGGAAACAATAATTTATATAGTTCAAGTTGTAGAACTATGAACAAATCATGCAAGTTGGGCAATAATTTCCTTATAATTTTGGGAATCGATTGTTATAGAATTTATTTCGGGCTAATACACTAATGGTGATGGAACTTATTCTCTGGAAACAATTAAAAATAATAATGCATAGCGAATACAAAACCGAAATTTTAGAAAGGTAGAAACAAAGAGTTTTAATACTTAAGAATAACACCCTAGAAGTTTTTCACCAACCGAGAGTTGGCATATTAGTTGTTGGGTGCACATTGGGTTGCGGTTTGGCTTGTTGTGCGTCTCGGTTTGATTCCGAGTGTACACATTTGCCATTTTTATTTATTTATTTATTTATTTTGGGCTGTCATGCTTTGAAAATCGGAGAAAATTGTAGAAACATTTTGGAATATTATTAGAACATTTGGAAATAATTATACATTATTTTAAGATGTATTTTGGAGATTGAAAGTTACATTAGACAATGTACTAGATGAATCTAGTTTCTAGTCTAAATTCCACGGTGTTTGTTTATGTTAAAATTGAGTTTAAATTTGGGAGTAGAATACAAATTTAGAACCTACCTTTGGATAATTACATTGGGATTAAATTATTGAAAGAAGTAAATGGTTGGGATATTTGGTGGTAAAATAAAAGCAAAAAATAAAGTGACTGAAATACGAAGAATCTTTATATTTAGTTTTATCCTAAGAAACTTACGACGCGTAAGGAAGTAGATTTGAAATTGACAATTCAAAATAAATGTATGAACAAATTAAATGCATTATGAATGAGGAATTGTGTAATTGAGGTTAAGATAACTTATATGACATCGTTTTGAAATGTTGGAATCTAGAGGCTGAGCGAGACTCATAGAGACCGGCAGTTTTAATAAATGAAACTTAAGAAGTAGCCATTGTGGGCTAACATTTTCTCGTGTGTTGGTTTAAGTCTGGTAGGGTAAGCTAGCTCTAGGTTGTGATGGTTATAATTAAACCTAAGGACATGCACTAGGGGGAGATGTGATGAAGTATCGACAAACATGAGTATGGGGGCCTCATATGATTCGTGGTGAGAGATTATCTCAAGAATTATCGGGGTGTGAAGCATGATGTCTAAAATCACTCGCAGTGTGGGATTTATTTTCAGAATTATCGGGATCGAGGCGACGCTCATGGGATATTTGTGTGATGAGGTACCATATGACTCGCGGTGTGGGTTTCGTCTCCAGAATTATCCGGGTGTGAGACATGATGTCCAAAAATCACTCACGGTGGGAGAACGACTCCTAAGAATTATCAGGGTTATGACTCCTGGTGTGGGTTTCGTCTCCAGAATTATCAGGGTGTGAGGTATGATATCCAAAATCACTCGTGATGGAAGAATGATTCTCAAGAATTATCAGGGTGGTAGTAGATACTAACAGGATATCTAAACCTTACATTAGTCACCGTATAGAATTTCATAACGAGGGATTGAACCCTATAATGAGGAGTACGATAAAGGCTTGCCCTCGGACCTATGTAGTATGGGATGCATAGAATCCGAACAACTATGCATTAGTGTCATCATAGGTATAAATTATCTGCATTAGACATTAAGTTCATATCATACACTGACATAATTAGGATAGTCACTTCTATGTTTTTTACATTCAAGTTTGTGATTGTTAAGATGGTAAAATTGCTATATTATAGGATTGCGTCAATTGTATGCAATTGATGTGCCCACAGTTTCCAAGTTGTAGGATTTGATGTGGTATGGACTTGAAGTCGCTGTGAGGGATGTCATAAGATTGAAGAGCTTTCTTTAACCTATGTTGTATTGTACTTATTTATTTCTGCTGTGTTATTGTAAAGAAAATGTTGTAAATAAAAAAGTTTTAAATTTCTTGTAAATTTTGTACGAAGTTGAAGTGAAAGATCCTGTTGTGCTACAAATTACCTTTGTTTGGAATTCGGGGCATTACAAGATCAAAAACAGAGGTTACAATCCTACCCACCTTACAAAAGGAATTTCGCTATCGAAATTCATTCAAGTGGATCATAGGATATCCCCGAGAAATGCCTACTCGATGAGGTGAAGGAACTTCTTTTGGATTTCCTCCTCTATTTCCTAAGTCAACTCACCGGGTGAGTGAGGATTTCAAGAGACTCGAACAAGCTTGATGACTTTATTCTTCAGTATTTTCTCACGTCTATGCAGGATAAAGACTGGTCAGATCTCGCAAGATAGGTCTGGATGTAAAGACAACTCTGAGTATTCGATAGCATGGATGTCATCTCTAATGTACTTCCTGAGCAGGGAAACATGGAACACATCGTGAACTCATGATAAGGTGGTAGTGCTAGCCTGTAAGCTACCTTGCTCACTCATTCCACAATATCAAATGGACCGATGAATCGGGGACTTAGCTTGTCCCCGCCTCCAAAATGGATGATGCCTCTCCATGGTGACACTTTGAGGAACACATGATCACCTGCCTCCAACTCTAAAGGCCTTTGATGAATATCTGTCCACTCTCTCTGTCTGTCCTAAGCTATCTGTAAGTGCTTCCTGATCTGGGTCACTGCATCAACTTTCTTTGTGATCAACTCAGGCCCTAAAAATTTCCTCTCGCCGATGTCATCCCATCAGACTAGCAATCTACACTTACGACCTTAGGAGTGACTCGTACAGTGCTACCTTGAGACTTTCCTGATAACTATAGTTGTATGCAGATGATCTTTCCAAGAACCTCCAAACTGAAGAACACAAGACCTCAACATGCCCTTCAGAGTCTAAATCTTCTTTTCTGACTGTCCATCTGTATGTGGGTGGAATGCTGTACTGTAGTTCAACTTACTCCCCAGACTCCCTTGAAGACTCTCCCAGAACTGAGACCTGAACCTCGTATCTCTGTCTGATACAATGCTGACGAGAACTTCATGCAACTGTACAATCTCCTGTATGTATTTCTCGGCCAAGCACTCTGTGGACTGACCCACTCTGAAAGGGATAAAGTGCACACTCTTCGTCAAACAGTCCAAATCACCTAAATAGAATTATAACCCTTTGGACTTCTCGGCAATGCTGTCACAAAGTCCATAGTAATGTTCTCACATTTCCACTCCAGGATTGGAAGAGGCTATAAAGTCTAGCGATCCTCGAATGCTCTGCTTTTACTTGCTGATAAATCAAACACTGAGACATAAACCTCGCCACTGCTCTCTTCATACCGTGCCACCAAAAGTTCTACTTCAGATCTCTGTACATCTTTGTGCCTCCAAGGTGAATGGAATAGGGTGAGCGATGGGCTTCTTTGAGTAGCTTATGTCTGACTTCTTCCTTAGGTACACAAAATCTGGCCCCAGAGAGGAGCAATCCGTCTGCATGAATGATCAAGTCGGTTCTTAGGCCTGCTTCCACTTCATTTCTGAATTTCTGCAATTGCTCATCACCAGCTTGGGCTTCTTTGATCTGTTCCACTAATGAAGACTGTAATTACAAAATCATACACTTCTGCACCGTATCAGGCAAAATCTCTTCCAAGTCCAGTCTCCTCATATCTTCCAACAGTTCCTTCTGCTTAGTAAGAAACATAGTAGCAGGTCGCCTGCTCAAGGTATCAGGTACCAAATTCGCCTTACCCGGGTGCTAGTGCAAGTTGACATTGTAATTTGCCATGAACTCCAGCCATCTTCTCTGCCTCATGTTTAGTTCCTTCTGCATGAACACATACTCAAGACTTTTATGATCTGAGAAGATTTCAACTCTATCCCCAAGCAAGTAATGTCTCCATAACTTCAGAGTGAAGATTACGGCCGTAAGTTCAAGATCATGTGTAGGATAGTTCTTCTCATGAGGCCTTAACTACCGGGGTGCATGAGCAATAGCTTTGCCTCGTTGCATTAGTACAACGCCTGAACCTCTGCCCGAAGCATCACAGTAAATCACAAAACCTCATGAGCTGTCCAGTATAGTTAACACATGTGCTGATGTTAACTGAACCATCAACTGCACAAAGGCTTCTTCACAAGCATTATCCCAAACAAACTCCAGCTCTTTCTTTGTCAACTTAGTTAAAGGACCATCAATCTTCGAGTAGTCCTGAACAAACTTTTGATAATAACCTGCCAGTCTGAGAAAACTCCGTACTTCTGATGTTGACTTTGGTACCGGCCAATCCCTAACCATAGTATTCTTCGACGGATCAACTGAAACTCCCTCACCTGAGTTGATATGGCCCAAAAATGCAACATGATCTAGCCAGAATTCACACTTGCTGAGTTTTCCATACAACTGATTCTCCCTTAAGGTCTGCAAGACTACTCTCAGAATTCACACTTTTTGAGCTTTCCATACAACTGATTCTTCCTTAAGGTCTGCAAGACCACTCTCCAATGCTCAGCGTGATCCTCCATGTTTCGAGAATATACTCGAATGTCGTCGATGAACACAACAACAAACTTGTCCAAAAACGGCGAGAATACCCTGTTCATCAGACTCATGAATACAGCTGGTGCATTGGTAACCCCAAATGACATTACTAAGAATTCATCATGTCCATTCTCGTCCGAAATGTCATCTTCTGAATATCCTCAATCTTCACCTTAACCTAGTGGTAACCTGAATGAAGATCCAACTTTGAAAATACTAAAGCACCTCCAAGCTAATCAAATAGGTCATCAATCCTCGGCAGTGGGTATTGGTTCTTCATGGTGACATTATTAAGTTCCCGATAATCAATATAGAGCCTGCGACTACCATCTTTCTTCTTCACAAACAAAACAAGGGCTCCCCAAGATGAAACACTCGGCCTGACGAATCCCTTATCCAACAATTTCTGAACTTGTACCTTCAATTCAGCCAACTAAACTGGTGTCATTCTGTAGGCACTCTTCGAGATGACCATGGTACCAGGTTGGACTTTGATACTGAATTCCACATATCGGAATGGTGGAAACCCGAGCAATTTGTCTGGAAAGATATCTAAGAAATCCCACACAATCAAGGGTGCAACTTCGCCATCAGTGCACTTCAATTCTAGTACACTAGCCTCCTGGTTCACAGAGTTCATGACACACCCAAGCGGTGTTTCAACAGCATGAAATTCAAATTCTTTGCGACCTGGAATTCTGAACACTACTTTCTTCTCTCGGCATTCAATCACGGCATGAGTAGCTCCCAACCAATCCATCCCAAGAATAACATCAATCCCTGAATTGTTAATAACAATAAGGCCTGCTTTAAAGTCCATGCCACCTATTAGTAAGGGGCCCTGCTTACACACTTTAGAACAAACGATGGCACCCCCACCTGTTGAGATATTCCAAGCCACTGGCAAGTCGTCGCTTGGCAATTGATGTCGATCAGCAATGCGAGAAGATATGAAGGAGTGGGTAGTACCAGAGTCAAACAGAACATGGGTGGGGAAACAATGTGTTAATATGATACCTAATAATAAGCCAAGTGATATGAGTGAAATATATGTAAGGAATGGGCAAGAATAAATGGTGCAAGAAGAACAAAGTGCAAGATAATATGAAATGACTGAATACTATATTTGTATAATACCTACAACAACGCTGATATGGCTAAAAATAGAACTACATCAGGATCGTTCAAATTGGGTACGAATCTTAAAGCTCTCAGGGGTAAAACAGTAATTTCTGTTTTAACGGGCCTGTAAACGGGAACTGGGTCTTTTTCTAAGGTCCAATATCCCAAAACGAATCTGCATTACTGGGTTATGATGACGGCCCATTATAAATAAACCTAAATCATTTAATTAGTTATTTAAACTCATGATTATCACTAAGAGACATTTTAAATCGAATCTCTTATCATGAAGGAATTTAAACTCAATTTCTTATCCAAAAACACCAGGGATTAGAGGTAAATGTTATCTCTAAACAGTTTCCAAAGGCGACTATAAATACCCCCTGCCTCCACCAGAAATAGGTAATCAGTATTTTATCAAAAAACTCTACCATAATCTTCTTGATTACTGAATTAAGCATCGGAGGGCCAGTCGCCGGGATCAACCCCGGTGTTTCAGGAACTTTGCAGGTCAAGCGGAGGTGATCATCACCACACAGATCGAATCTTACGATGCAAACGAGTCAGGTTATTAAGTCAAAGGCAGTCAATACCGCTGAAGGTCAAAAGGTCAAATTCTTGATTGTTCCTCTAAAAAATCCACATCTTCTGGTTGCTCCTACACAAAAAATAAGCAGCAACAGATTAGCGTTGTCTGTGGGAACAACAAAGAAAATCCTACCAAACTTCACCGGTAAAAACAGATTTTCAACATGCCACCTAAGGGGAAAAGGAAGGCGGCAGCCCCAAGCCGACGAGCCAACCCTCTTCCTCCACCTCCTCCTCTTGAGGACCTTCCTCCTACTTTCCAACAATTGCAACCTTAGCCAGAGAAGCCCCTCCTTCAATAGATCCAGCCTCCACCTAGAGAAGCTACACAGGGGGGCTCTCGTCGGAATCGTCCTGAACCGTCTGCAAGGCCTTTTTTTTGAAAACAGAGGATCATTTTACATCTCTACCATCCCACACTCCTTCAAATACAACCCGACCTCCGTCAGGTCATCTTCGGTCGCTAGTAAGGGTCCGGCCTCCGAACACATCTCAACGAAAGGAGAGCTCGTGAAGAACCCTCCCATCCGGAGCGGTGGGGGAGCAAGAGAAGCCCCTCTCCTCGGAGACCAAGATCCAAGAGAACTCCTTCCTAAAGGGGATGCAAAAGAAGTCCCTTTCCCAGGAGATGAAGAATATCCCCTCTCCTAGGGAGCGGAAGGATCATCATTCCCCAAGGAACCGCAGAAGGACCCCCCCTCGCGAAATGAGACGTCTAACTCCAACTAGCAGGGTAGCCCCTAGGGCGAGAAGGGATGAGGACGTGCTTAAAGACGAAATCCTTCAAGCCCTCAGTATAATTCCTTCCAAGACCCAGCAGCCTAGTCCTTATCACTCTATTCCCCTGTGGCGCGAAGAGTCCCACAGATTCACCAGATCTGGTTGGCAGGAGGACGCCATCTTCTGGCACCTCCAAAAGATGGAAGACCTCTTGGCATCCCTGAAAAAGCAAGTAGTAAAGCAAGAGGGAATGTTCCATCCCGTCATGCTTCCCTTCTCCAAGAAGATTATTAAGGCTCCTGTCCCCATCAACTTCAAAGTCCCGACATTTGAGCCGTACAACAGAGAGAACAATCAAGTAGACCACATCGAGAGTTTTAAAACTCTCATGATGATCCACTAAGCTTCCGACTTCCTCCTGTGCAAAACCTTCCCGGCAACCTTAAAAGGCTCCACACGAGAATTGTTCTCTCGCCTTTCTCCTGGCTCCATATTTTCCTTCGACCAACTTGAGGAGCTCTTTATCATGCACTTCGTCACTAGCCTCAAGTTGGAGAAGACCAACGTTTCCTTATTAGACCTCAGGCAAAGGGACGAGAAGTGCCTAAATAGCCATATCCAACGCTTTACAGCTGAGTCCAGATCCATCCCCTCGCTCGACTTTGCGGTGGCAATGGCCACGTTCAGATACAATGTCAAGCATGATGACCTTAAAGCTTTCCTCATCAAAAAACCTCTTCAGGACTTCTCTGACCTCCTTCAAAGAGTTGAGAAGTACACCCGAGTCGAAGAGGTAATCCGCCCCTAAGAGCAGAAGATGCCTTTGTCTGGGAACAAATAAAAAGGCACTAACAAAGATGAACCCCGAAAATCCCAGAAGGATGCCTTGGGTCAGTGCCGCCCGCCTCCCATGCCTCGTTTTGAAAAGTACACCCCACTAAATGCAAGCATATCTGCCATTCTTATGGAGGTTGACAAAGATGAGATCCTTCGACCTCTCCCCAATATGAATGCCCCAAGCAAAAGATGGGATAAAACAAAGTGGTGTGTCTTCCACAAGGATTATGGTCACCTTACAGATGAGTGCCGAGCCCTTAAAGATGAAGTAGAGGCGTTGCTCCGTTGAGGATACCTCACCAAATTTGCCCAGGTTACAAAACTGAACCTCCTCCTCCGAGGGGACACAACTGTAATGCCCCGGCACCAAACTCAGACAATTTATTTATTTATTAGTACAACTGCCTACCATAGGCTGTCTCTCAAAAGGTGGTTAACGATTTGGTGACTCTTGATCATAGGCAATATTATTTATTATTAATTTATTCTTGCTCCCTACCGATGTGGGACTTAGAAAGCCCCATACCACCTCTCTCTTGCGTGTGTTAATGCACACACAACCAGCCCCCAATCTGGGCCCCACCACCACGTCACACACAGAGCAACACTCCCTACACGGGGGCCCCACTCAACTCCTTCACGTGCTGTCAAGCACAGTAACCCCCTTATCTCATTTTTAATAAATCCCATTATTACCATTTTGCCATTCAACATTATTACCCTTATGCCATTATATATATATATATACACACACACTATATTATACTAATATATTATACCTCCAAGAAATATGGGGTGTTACACACCCCCTTTTCTGAATTCAGCGTCCTCGCTGAGTACGGGGCATGCAACCTAGTGCAGGATCTCCTTTCTGGTCGATGTGGAGCAGAGTACCCTGATTCAGCTAATTCTAGGCCTGCACACTGATCTTAGCTCCTTTTAGGCATACATCTTGCTGATGTGGAGTGGAGTACCCTGGTTCAGCTAATTCTAGCGTACTGCCCCTGGCTAAACTGCCAGCGTACTGACCTCAGCTCTCTCTCAGGCATACATCTCACCCACTCTTACCCACAATCAGTGTCGAAAGTCAGCTTTCATACCATTTGTAACACCCCAAACCCGAACTCAGACAATTTATTTATTTATTAGTACAACTGCCCGCCACAGGATGCCTCTCAAAAGGTGGTTAACGATTTGGTGACTCTTGATCATAGGCAATATTACTTATTATTAATTTATTCTTGCTCCCTACCGATGTGGGACTAAGAAAGCCCCACACCACCTCTCTTTTGCGGGTGCTAATGCACACACAGCTAGCCCCCAATCTGGGCCCCACCACCACGTCACACACACATCAACATCCCACATGGGGGCCCCACTCAACACCTTCACGTGCTGTCACGCACATCAACCCCCTCATCTCATTTTTAATTAATCCCATTATTACCATTTTACCATTCAACATTATTACCCTTATGCCATTATATATATATATATATATATAGGGGTCGGTTCGGGTGAGAACCAACCCTGGGGTGAGAACCTAAGGGCCTATCCCAGCCATTCATCTGTGTAATCTTAACGGTCAAGATTTTTTAAAATTAAACAATAAGATTAATTAATTTTTGCATTAAGATGTCAATCCCTTTAATTAAGGGATGAGGACCGTGTAATAAAAGGAATAATTATAAATTACCTTTTTTTGTGTGCGACGGTTAAGGCAAATTTGGTCAAACTGGAGAGAGAAATAATTTATTCCTGTAAAATATTGGAAAAGATTTTGTTTTCCAAATTAATAGCAACTGCTGAATCATTCACCATTTCGTTCCTTACAGTTACTGTTTATTACAGTTGCTATTTATAATTATTACAGTTGCTGTTTAAGTGGTCAGGTATTGCTGTATAATTATTTCAGTTGCTATTTATAATTATTACAGTTGCTATTTATAATTATTTCAGTTGCTATTTATAATTATTACAGTTGCTATTCGAGAAGATTTTGTATCCCAAATTAATAGCAACTGCAGAATCATCACCAATTCGTTCCTTTACCAATTCGTTCACTATATAGCAACTGACTGTATTGTAAGTAGATACAACTAGTGCATATTTTAGCAGGAATATATATATCAGGAATATATATATATATATATATATATATATATATATATATATATATATATATATATATATATATATATATATATATATTGTTTGTTTATCAATTTGCAAACTTATGTTGTACATGCTGTCAGTTTCCATATAGCAACTGAATGTTTTTTGAATAGCAACTAACTGCATTGTACGTAGCAACAAAAATTTCATATTTAGTAACATTGTACGTAGCAACAAATGTTGTTCATCCTGATGAAGATTGTGGTTCGGCTGAAAATAAAATAAAAAAGACAATATATGTTGCCTAATAATCTGTGATCTACATTTCTTTTAAATAAAATAAAAAAGGCAATATATGTTGCCTAATAATCTGTGATCTTTCATTCCTTTTATTACGCGGTCCCCATCCCTTAAAGGGATTGACATCTTAATACAAAAATTAATTAATCTTATTGTTTAATTTTAAAAAATCTTGACCGTTAAGATTACACAGATGAATGGCTGGGATAGGCCCTTAGGTTCTCACCCCAGGACATGGTTCTCACCCGAACCTTCTCCTATATATATATATATATATATATATATATATATATATATATATATATATAATGGGTGTATATATATATATACCCTTATGCCATTATATAATGGGTGTATATATTATCTAATGGCATAAGGGTATATACTATATTATACTAGTATATTATACCTCCAAGAAATACGGGGTGTTACACCAACAAACGGGCAGAGAGGCCAACTGAGTCCCAGGGATCAGGGCAGATGGAGATATTTCATGCAATATACGGAGCACCTATGGAAGGAGCCTCCAGCCCATCTAGGAAGGCCTTCGTCCTAGAGGTAAATTCCGTACACAATATCCCTCCTCTGAAAGGTTCAGGAGTTAGCATCACCTTCTCATATCGGGACTTGGAAGGCATCCGAACTCCTCACTGTGATGCACTCGTGATCAGCATGTGTATGGCGAACCATGAAGTGCGCCAAGTTCTGATTGATAATGGCAGTTCAATTAACATCCTCTTTTAGAATGTGTTTGAAGGCCTCAAACTCAAGTGGGATTGCCTCAAGCCTGTCGGATATACCCTCTATGGATTCTCTGGGCCCCTGTAATGATCGAGAGAATTGTAACCCTCAATTTTACTTTAGGGAAAGCTCCGGCTGCTTGCACAGAAGCGTTAGACTTCATGGTGTATTATATGAATTCCACCTATAATGCTATCTTCGGCCGCCCAGGGTTAGCGGCCCTTCAAGTGGTCGCATCAGCATACCACCTGAAAATAAAATTTCCTACAGCTGCAGGAGTTGGGAAGCCAAAGGGAGCTAGGAAGCCGCTCCAGCGTGCTACACAGCTACAATGGGGGGCTTGGTCCTTCCCTTCGATGCCTTTGAACTCTCCCTTGATATGGGACAAGCTAACTCCGAACCCGTGGACGAACTGGTAGAAATCCCTTTCGCCGAAGAGGATGAAGCTAAATTTTTCCAGGTGAGCAAAGCACTCCCCCGCCGAGTAAAGGAGCAGCTTATCACATGCACCAGGGAGAATCGAGACTTATTTGCTTAGACCGCTGAGAATATGCTGGGCTTTGCCGAAGACTTAATTATGCACCGCTTGAGTGTGGATCCGAAAGCCAAGCCTGTTTAGCAGAAGCCCCACAAATTTGTGCTTGAAAGACAACAGGCCATCAAAGAAGTGGTCGAGAAGCTCCTAATAGCCCGATTCATCCAGGAAGTTAGCTACCCTAAGTGGCTAGCGAATGTTGTAATGGTCAAGAAGATCAATGGCAAGTGGAGAATCTGCATAGACTTCATTGACCTCAATAAAGCATGTCCAAAAGACCCATCCCCTCTCTACAGCATAGACGTCTTGATAATGCTACTTCAGGCCATGAGTTATTAAGTTTTATGGATGTTTTTTCGGGATATAATCAGATCTGAATGTTCCCGCCAGACATCCCGAAGACATCCTTCATCACAAATCAAGGGCTCTATTGCTACCGAGTCATTTGGGCTGAAGAATGCCGGGGCGACATATTAACACTTGGGGAACCAAGTCTTCAGAGAATAAACCGGTTGAAACATGGAAGTGTACATGGATGATATGCTCGTGAAAATCCTTAGGAAACAAGACCATGTCGCCGACCTCTAAGAAGCATTCAATGTACTCCAGATGAACAACATGAGACTGAACCCCTCAAAGTGTGCCTTTGGGGTTCCGTCGGAAAAGTTCCTGAGATTTATGGTGAGTCAGAGAGGAATCAAACCCAATCCCCAAAACATCAAAGCCATCCTCGACATGAATCCTCCAACCACGATCAAAGAAGTCCAGAAGCTTACAGGCCGCCTCACCGCTATTGGGCACTTCATCTCCAAGTCAGGGGATAAATTCCTCCCTTTCTTTTAAGCTCTTCGGGGAGAAAAAATTTTGAGTGGGGGGAAGAGCAACAAGCAGCCTTCAAAAGCCTTAAAGAGCACCTCACCCATCATCTGATCTTAAGCAAGCCTACACCCAGGGAAACCCTCTACCTCTACTTGGCCGTGTCAGAACAAACGCTTATTGCTGTGTTGGTGACAGAGGAAGATTGGGTGCAGAAATAGATTTACTATATAAGCAAGGTACTCCATGACGCTGAACTCCATTACTCGAAGATGGAGAAGATGTCCTATGCCCTAGTGATAGCCTCCCAAAAGCTCAGATCCTACTTTCAAGCACATTCCATATGGGTCCTGTAACACCCCGTGTTAAAAAAAAATATAAAAAAAAAATAATATATATATAGGGAAATACTCCATTGAAAACGCAAATGTTGTGAAAACACGTGAAAACCACCTAGGCCATTGTTGGAAACAACGGCCTAAGTGGTTTTCACGTTTTCATCACTACAGTACATTTTCAATGGAGCATTACTCATATATATATATATATATATATATATATATATATATATATATATATATATATATATATATATATATATATTGAAGATAAAGTGCTGTTTGTATAGAAGATATATATGCATTGGTATATGTGGTAATTATATATAGTAAAAACATGGTATAAATGGGGGGGGCACCGTGGATTAAAACAGAAAGGTGCTGTTGATTTGGCTTTGACAAAAGTCAACAGCCATAGGCTGACGTGGCTTCTTGGGGGGCCCACCCAAAATGTGCTGTTTGAGTGAGAAACGGAAAGAGAAATGTAGAGATCAAGAGTCACCAATCCGGTTAACCACCTTTTGAGAGGCAGTCTATGGCGGGTAGTTGTACTACATAGTATCTAATTTGTATTCTAAATTGTATAAATTGTCTGAGCTAGGGGCAGGGGCGTTACAAATGGTATTAGAGCCGACTTTCGACACCGAGTGTGGGTAAGAGTGGGCGAGATGTATGCCTGAGATGGAGCTAGCAGATGTACAGGTATGCCTGAGAGGGAGCGAGGTGGCGGCTTGAAATAATGGACCACTCGAAGAATCGGGGTACGGCGCAGCTAGCAGAATCAGGATACTCCACTCCATATCGGCTAGAAAGTAGATCCTGCACTAGATTGTGCATGCCCCGTGCTAACACCCTGTGTTAATAAAAAATAATATATATATATATATATATATATATATATGGTAAAAGGGATATGAGCAACTTGCTCATTTAGTAAATGAGCAATTGATTATGTGGCATGCATGTGATACATTGGACAACTAAATTATTTAATGATTTTTCAATCACATGTATGCCACATCATCAATTGCTTATTTACTAAATGAGCAAGTTGCTCATACCCCTTTTTCCCATATATATATATATATATATATATATATATATATATATATATATATATATATATATATATATATATATATATATATTGAAGATAAAGTGCTGTTTGTATAGAAGATATATATGCATTGGTATATGTGGTAATTATATATAGTAGAAACATGGTATAAAGGGGGGGGCACCGTGGATTAAAACAACAAGGTACTGTTGATTTGGCTTTGATGAAAGTCAACAGCCATAGGCGGACGTGGCTTCTTGGGGGGCCCACCCGAAATGTGATGTTTGAGTGAGAAACGGAAAGAGAAATGTAGAAATTTTATCCCACATCAAGAATAGAGATGAATAAAATAATATTAAAATATAATAGTCTCTGATCAAGAGACACCAATCCGGTTAACCACCTTTTGAGAGGCAGTCTGTGGTGGGCAGTTGTACTACATAGTATCTTATTTGTATTCTAAATTGTATAAATTGTCTGAGCTAGGGGCAGGGGCATTACAGGTCCTCACCGATCAGCCGCTCAAGCAAGTCCTTCACAAAACCAGAAAATTCGGGGAGACTCATGAAGTGGTCGATTGAGTTAAGCCAACTTGATATTACCTACCGCTCCAGAATCGTAATTAAGGCCCAAGCTTTAACCGAATTCATTGTTGAAAGAACAATCCCCGATCCTCCCCAGGAAGAATATGTGGACGGGTACTCTTGCCTCGAACGGAGCCGAGTTGGGGTTATCTTGGTTGGTTTCTATGAGTTCATCCTGTAATACTCGCTATGCCCCAGCTTTCTAGCCTCTAACAATGAGGCCGAGTATGAAGCCATAATTGCTGGTCTCCCCTAGCAAAGAGTGTGGGGGCGCAAAAAGTAGGAGTGTTTAGTGACTCTCAATTAGTGGTGAACCAGTTTCAAGGAGAATACGAGGCGAGCGATGACTGTATAGCCAAGTATTTAGCATATGTAAAGGAGATTATGGCCACCTTCAAAGAGGTCAAAGTCACTCACATTCTGCAAGAAGAAAATGGGAAAGCAGACGCCCTCTCCAAACTCGCCTCCTCGGTGCTTGATGGGCTCAACCGCACTGTGTTGATTGAAGTCCTCCTCAGGCCGAGTATAGAAGAAGTGACATTGGAACTCATGCATATAGCCCTGCAGGCGTCCGAAGAATGTTGGATGAAACCCCTACTCAATTTCCTCGACAAAGGTATCCTCCCCACAGATACCAAAGAATCGAGAAGAATCTGAGTAAGAGCCAAAAGATATGTGCTTGTGGAAGGGGTCCTCTATAAGCGCTCCTACACCCAGATCGATGGTCGACCTTACCTTCGGTGCCTTTCTTCCGAAGAAACCAATTATGCCTTGAAGGAAGTCCACAAAGGAATAGGCGTCAACCATCTCAGCGCCAGATCCCTTGCACAGAAAGTGTTCAACCATGGTTACTACTGGCCCACTCTCCTTAGTGATGCTCAAGCTTATGTTCTTCAGTGCATACCTTGTCAAAAGAATTCCTCCATCAAGCGGATCCCCCAAGCCAACCTCAGCTCCGTGTCAAGCCCCATCCCCTTTGCTATGTGGGGAATGGATCTCCTCAGACCTTTCCCTCCTACGACTGGACCGCAGACCTTCATAGTGGTCTTTATTGACTACTTTACGAAGTGGATACAAGCGAAAACACTCGCAACAATCACTGAGAATAGAGTCCTATAGTCTGAAGGAACGTGGTCTACCGATTCGGGATCCCTCATATCCTAGTCACTGATAACGGAACTCAATTCGCTGGTAAAGGGTTCTGTAAATTCTGCACCGATCTAAGTATTGAGCAACACTTCTCTTCAATATCACACCCTCAAACCAATGGTCTAGCCGAGAACGCCAATTGGAAAATTTTGGATGTCCTCAAGAGAAGGCTTAACGAAGCCCCAAAGTGGTAATGGGTTGAAGAACTCCTAAGTCTGCTTTGGTCCTATAGGACCACGAAGAGAATCCCCACAGGAAAATCTCGTTCAACTTGGCTTTCGGCACTAAGCTCTCATTCCTCTCAAAGTAAGAATACACTCTCCTTGCCTCCTCTCGTTTGATGAAGAGCGGAACTCAAATGACATTTGAGCCAACCTCGACCTCCTTGAGGAAGTCCGAGAAAAATCGATCCTTTGAAGAAATATTTACCAAGAGATGCTTGAAAGATTCTACAATAAGAGAGTTCGTCCGGCCAACATTCAAGAAGGAGACCTGGTCCTTCGAAACCTCAATTTTGAACCCTCGAAAGAAATGGAAACATGCCCCTAACTGGGAAGGACCATACAAAGTCTCACAAGTAGTCTGCCCAGGGGCCTACCGATTTGAAGACTTGGGGGGGAAGAAGATATCCAGAACTTGGAATGCCGAGCACCTCATAAAGTACAAAGAGTGTGCTTAATGCCCCCGCTTAGTAGTTGATATCAAACATGTAATAAAGGCTGATGATTATAATGGTCACAACATGTAATGAAAGCTTGCATTAAAGCTGTAACATCCTGAAATTTCAATTATAATTAAATATAAGTTTGTTTGATTTTACGTATTTTGCACGTACAAATTTATGTACATTTTACCCTTAAAACTTATTTATTTTATAGCATGAACAAAGTATTTTAATTCTTCTATTTTTTATTTAAAAACCTATTTTAAATCCTAGGCCTAATTATTTAAATCTAGCTCACACTAATTAAATTAATTATTTTAATTAATAAGCCCATGGACTTTTAGCCCACTAAATTGAGCCCACTAGTTTATTCTCATTTAAATAGACAACTTGTAGGGTAGACTTGTTTTTGTAACAATTAGTTAACAAATGCATGAACAACTAGTAACTAAGTGTGCTTAGAGTGACACGTGCATTGTACTAGCAGGTGTTTTGAGTGTGCATGGGGGTGGCCGGATTGCTACATGGAGAGGTGGGAGAGATGGAGTAGTGGAGAGGTAGTTTTGTGTTCATGGGTAGTTGTTCTAACTCCCTAATACATCATAGCCCCTAATCTACCTTCATCAAGTTAATCTTAGCCCTTCATTTGACCCTAAAAAGTGTATAAATAGCCCCCCCTAGCCATTCATTTCTCTTGCACCATTAGAATTTATAAAGAAAGTGAGAAGAAAAGATAGAGTGTAAGAAAATTGTGTAAGGAAAAAGATTGAGGGAGTTGGATTTGTGTGTTCTTGCACCTAAAGGAGGCCGGCCTACATCAAGAGGACAAGGAGGAGCTCGGGTTCATCTTGTACAAGGAGGAGGAGAGCTTTGGTGAGCACAAGTAAGGAGGAGAAGACTTACAACTAGAAGAGGATCGTGTGTTCAAGGAGTTTTCCTAGGAGTTCTCTTTTGTTTTTATTCAATTAAGGTGGGTGATTTCTCTACTTCTAATGTAGATATCACGCTAGGGATTTAATTGATGAAATTGCTAAGAAAAATTAGTAAATTTGGCCATGTGTTTGTTTTAAAAAGAGACTAGTTAGAATTGAAGTGAATGCTTGATGAATTGATTGATAGATGCTATAAATGTAATTATTACCATAGAATTATCATGTTGCTATGAAATGTGAATTTGGAACCATTCTAGATGTAGGATATATGTTTGTAAATGGCTAGTTGGTTAATTGAAATATTGGTTATGTGCTATATTAATTAATGCGACACTAGTGTGATAAAAAAGAATTATGTTCTAGAAATGTTGTAGAATTAAAAGAAAGCAAGAAAACAAACTTGTGTGATAATTGTGGTAACAAATTATGTAGGAATCATGGTTGTTTTTAAATGTCAAAATAATAATTTTAAAATTCATGTTTTTATGTCAAAATAATAATTTAAAATACTATTATGCTGCAAATCTCTAAGATTAGTAGTCTGGAAATTTTCATGGAACAAATTAGAGGAGAAAAGAGTTTAAGAGATTTTGGAATTTTGAAAAACTAGTAACAACAGATAGTTGAGTTATAACTCAACTCAATTCACATCAGTTAATCACATTGGTCATACTAGTTCTCGGGTGTGCCTTAAGAACGTTATTGTTCATCGGTGGAGACTGTGTACTTGGGTTCAAGTCTCTCCAAAGACTTTATTTTTCTGAAAGTAATTTTTGACTCAATCCCGAAACCCAGAACCTAAATATAAATTAAGTTAGCTATTAGACAGTTAGCCATAATGGCCTTTCTAGTCTTCGGTGGCGACTTAGGGTGGTTACTGTAGCACGCGGGGGTCTCTGTTGTGCGTGGGTTCGAATCCAGACTTAGCCACCTTTTAGAAAAAAATGATTTTTCTATATTTAATTATTTTCAAAGTGATTTTAAAAGTTGAGAAAAAATATTAGAAATATTCTAAAAATGCCTAGACTTCATGAAAATTAATTCTATCATTTTTGATCTATTATAATGAGAATTAAAGGCTATTTTAGAAAAGAACTTGATACAAATTTTTAGAATGAAATATCGATTAATTAAAGAAAATAAATATATTTCTTTTAAAAAGAAATTTTGAATATAGAGTTTAAATGAGATTGTGTCATGAAAAATTTAAGTAAAGATAATTGTGATTTTGGCTTAATAAGTGAAAGAAGGATATTATGAAAATAAAAGAAATTATGTGAAGTTAAATTATGAATGTGGTAAGGTTGAAAAATGAATTTGTCGCATTATGCATGAAATTTGTACATGAAAATGAAATGGAAGATCATGATGAATTATGAGAAAAATTTGTGAGTGTGAATACTCAATTTTTATGAACATGAAATGAGATTAAAGAATAGAGTGTAGCTAAGTCCTTATACTGGCATGGAATAAATTCATTTGAGATAAAATATTGAAATGAAAGACCAAGTTTGGGTCGTTATTGTTGATTGATGGTTAAGACCGGTATAGAGGAAGTGCTAACTCTAGGATGTTGATTTTTATTCATGATTCAAATAACTAATTTTAATACAATAGTGAAGATGTGATGAAAGTAAGAGAAAAACATAAGTATGAGGGCCTCGGGTCTACGGTATGAGAGTGTTTCACAGGCTGTCTACATGATACGTCATGTCATGACGTGAACACATCTCTGGAATTATCGGGACCGTAGCGACGCTTATGGGATGTTTGGTGACTACGGGTGGTGCCATAGTCCCATGACGGATTCTGAATTGTCCATAGGTTGTCTATATGATGCGTCATGTCATGACATGAGATTTTCCTCAAGGCTGTCTAGACATGGGCTCGTAACTCATAGAACATCTAGGATACTTACCATAGTTACCATAGTAGTTTAAGTCATAGCGAGGGATCCAACCCTACAAGATGAAGAACGATTAAGGACTTGCCCTCGGACCTATGTAGTATGGGATGCATAGAATCCGAACAAGTGCGCATTAATGTCATGTAAATAATAATAAATACACTAAGGACTAAGTGTACATTCACACCCGACACCAATAGAATAGTCCCTTTTAGCTTTGTTTTGTGACAAGTGTATATTTTCTAAGTAAGAGAAATTGATGTATTATATCCTAGCGTCAGTTGTATGCAACTGACATACCCACAGTTTCTATGCAGGATAAAGTGATTGACAAGACTAAAGATTGATTGATGCTTAAAGAAATGTTCAAGTTGTTATTCAATTCATGTATCACGCTGTAATTTTAAATTCCGCTGCATTGATGTAATCATTGTTGTAATAAAAGCTTTTAATTCTTTGTAAAATTGTACGAAGTGAAGTGTAAAGATCCTGTGGAACTTCGAATTCAGTCTTATCTGGAATTCGGGGTGTTACAAAAGCAACCACTTAGTTTGAATTTTTAAATAAAATTAGTATTTCCTTTTGCAAAATTTTTTTGTACAATTCAAAAGTTCCATGAATAGTCCAACCCATGGAAAGCAATAAGCTAGACATATGGTACTCCCCCAAGCAACACCATCGCTTACCCAAGCACTCCAATGGACAAGTGCGGGATCCATTTACAAACTATTGATCGCATGGGCACACTTGCCTCCGAGCAAGTGTGTGGGGTATATCTCGCCATACGAATGCCCAATCCCAGACAGGGGCAGAGTCCATTCGTGGTTCATAGAATCGCCTTAGTCACATGCCCTCGAGCAGGTGTACGGGGTTCGGTTCGCCACTCGAGTGCTCCCAAAACTCGTCGTCGCTATTGTTTAGAGTCCACTCGCAGTTCACAGGACCACCTTAGCTACTTGCCACGGAGTAAGAAGGCGAGGTTCAGTTTGCCATTCGAGTGCTCCCAAAACAACCCGAACAGGTGATGATTCCATTCGTGGTTCACTGAACCACCTTAGTCAGATGCCCCGAGCAGGTGTACGTGGTTCGGTTCGCCCCTCGAGTGCCCCCAAAACTCGTCGTCACTATTGTTCGGAGTCCACTCGCGGTTCACAGAACCTCCTTAGCAACTTGCCCCTGAGCAAGAAGGCAGGGTTCAGTTAGCTGTTCGAGTGCTACCAAAACAATCCGGACAAGTGCGGAGTCCATTCATGGTTCGCAGAACCGCCTTAGTCGCATGCCCCGGAGCAGGTGTTCAGGGTTCGGTTCACCACTCGAGTTCTCCCAAATTTCATCGTCACTATTGTTTGTAGTCCACTCGCGGTTCACATGACCACCTTAGCTACTTTCCCCCAAGAAAGAAGATGGGGTTCGGTTCGCCGCTCGAGTACTCCTAAAACAACCCAGACAGGGGCGGAGTCCACTCGTGGTTCATAAAGCCACCTTGCACACTTTGCCCCTCAGACAAACATAAACAAAAAATAATAATAATAACCACAGCTCACAGCCATATTTGCTCAAAACACTTATAAAAATCACATTACAAAAAGAAACTCAGTTACAAGTTTTACTGAGAAACAATCCTTTACAGGTCACAAAATCCCACTCAAAGCCATCTTAACTTCTTCTGGGAAGGCGAATGCTCCTTTTAAGGGATTAACATTGGTATAAATACCCGAAACCCAGATCCAACCCGAACCCGGCATTGGACCAGAATCGACCAGGCTTATCCGGGTCCGGGTTCTAAAATGGGGCCCGTTGTACTTTTGGGTCCGGGTCTGGGTCCGCTTAAAAGAGACCCGACTCGGACTCGTTAAAAAAACCCAAAAATTCAACATAAAAATAAATATTCTATCCTCATCCATCCCCTCCTTCCTCCTCAATTCTAAATCTTCCTCTTCCAAACTCAAAACTCATGCCAATTTCTGCTCTCCTTTATTCTAAATCCTCCACTCGCTGCCTCCGCTTGCCGCTCACACTTTCGCTCCTACCCGAATGGTAGGAATATTTTAATAGGACCCGGACCCGAAACCAGACCCGGTCTTCACGGGTCTGGATTCGGGTAGTGAAGGACCCGATCCGAGCCGACTCGATACCAATGCTATAAGGGATACACGTGGTATGCGGCTTCCAACTAACACCCGAGCGCTATTTTTCTCTCTCGAGCCCTCTCAGGAGATCTCCAGACCCGCGAGTCGGGTCGTACCTTCGGGACCTACTATTCTTGCTGCCCCTCTGACTGATGCCCAGCTAGACGAACCAACCACTCAGCTCTGAGTGTCCCCTGGGTTTTGCAAAATTTCAGAAAAAACATAAGGCCAGCTCGTGAAACGATCTTCCTTGGGCATGCTCTTCACGTGAACAAGAAGTGCTCCTAACACTGCTACCCTCAAGAAGTTGTCTTAACCAATGAATTTCCATCTTTAGTTTAACTATCCTTCCTCTGAGAGAATCATCCCTCACTTTAAATTTTAGACGAGGCACGTTGTAACCCCTGTTCCCATTAACACGCATTTTTCATGTATTTTTCTGTATTTCAAATTCTGAATATCTTGCAACTAATTATTCTCAAATTATTATCGATTTTCAACCTGAATTGTATTTCATTCTATGATTTTTGATATGATACCCAAATGTCGAATCTTTTATTTTAATTATTTAAACCAATTTATTTACCCGATTACTTGTTACATTCTATAATTTTATATATATCATTTTCATTTAATTATTGCTTGAAGTCTAGGCCCAGTCTAATATTAATATTATTATTCAAACTACTTTTACGAAGCTCAATATTCAATTATTAATTGTTTTAATATTTAATTTGAAGCGCAAGCCCAATTGTTTATTATAAGCCCAATCCCATAATTGATTTATTAAATGTTTTGAGCCCATGAACCAAGCCTAAATCCAAAACCCATTACTCATATGTATTTGTTCAGAATCAATCCTGTATACTTACCCATATACAAATCTCTTCACGTTTTCCCTCACTTTGCACATTCCCGTACTACAACCCCCACTACCTCAACTACCCCCCACGTTCTGACCCCCAATACTTTAATATTTTTATATAACAAATCCCCTCCCCCCCGTACTCTATCTCTCCCCCTCTGTTTCCCAAACCCAACAGAGAACACCCCCACTATCTTTCCCGTACTCTCTCTCTGTTTCCCATAAACAAAATAGAACTTTCCCTTTCGTCTTCCTCATCGAACTCCTGACCACTCCTCCTTATCTCCCTCACCCTGAAAACCGCTTCATCTCAACCGCTACACCACTGCGACCTCTCCGTCGAGCCCTGCCACCAACATCGCACCAACCTGCCGCTCTCCGCCTGTCATTGCCAACTTCCACCATCCACCTCGTCAAATCACACCACCATCGCTGCCAGCATCTCGAGCCTTCCGCTTGACTCAGCCACTGCCGAAGCACCCTCCCCCTGCATCCTCCTCGAGTTCCCCTACCGCTGTTGCCATTGCCGAACTTCGCTCCGCAACCACTCTACTCGTCGTCCTTGCCATCTTCTACACTCTGTCAACTGCCATAACCCCACCAGTCGCTACTACTGTCAAGCCGCCTCCACAGTGCTGTAACCCGTCACTGCCTCCTGCCATCTTCTCCATCGCCTGAACCCAGTTCCAACTGCAAACAGCTCTGTAAATTCCCTCACTACCATCGTCCCCGAGCTCTCTTTTCCTCCCACCGAAATAGAGCGTTCCCTGTGTGCCACCTCTTGCCGTCGCTCCGCCGTCACGACCACCTCAGCGACCTCCTGTCGCCTGTCACCACCCAGTCGCGACCTTTAGTCGCACTGCCCACGCCCGGTCACCGTTCCCTCTCCCGCCATCGCTCCCTCTTTCTCTCTGTGCCAATTAGAGAAGGAGCACAGTGGGTGCTTGATTGCTGTTTACTGTTTGTAGAAGATTGGGTTGTGTATTTGCTGTTGTGGAGAAGTGGAGTTTGGTTTTTGCTGCTGTGTTGGCTTTTGTTGTGTTGCTATCTCTTTGTGCACGTGTCTCCGTGCGCATAAATTGCACGTGCTTTGCTGCCCGGAATCCTAATCCCGTTATTCTTGTATTCGGTATCATCGTCGTCGTTATAAGGCAAGTATCCTCTTGTACAATTTATTTGTTCTTGTACAAGCTTTCTTTGAAAAATACCGCAATTAAATTCATTGACTCTCTGTTACAAATTCTAATTCATATTCATTGGTCGAATTGAAATCTATTTCTATACATAATCCGTCGATCCCGTATTCACATATGATCGTGAATAATTTATTGTCATATGCATTACACGAACACGATGATACACACATATATACTCTTAGAATTATACATGATTATGTGCATGATTGTTTTACCCGTTATAGTAGTTAGAATGCAATTATGATATCTTTTACTCCTGATTAACTTTTATATATTTCACATCGTAATTACAACAATGTTATAAACCCTTAAATGCTCCTGACCCAGACTTGTAATAGAAATTCGACCCAGTAAATGACATTAAAACTGTGTGTTTTTGCATCTTATGAGTTAGAACATGTTCCATGCATAATTCCTTGATATTCCCGGATAGTATCTTGATATTGTTCTCGTTTCATCATGATCATGTTTGATTATAATAAAAGTAAAAAGCCGGGGTATAAGGAAAAAGATTTAGTAGTGGGCAATATAGAAGAATGTACTCGGACGGGAGCTCGTGGTTTCCCGATGCAAGTTGCAAGTTACAAGTTGCAAGTTGCAAGTTTGCAAATTACAAGTTTACATGTTCACATTACAAGTTCACACTCTACATGTTTCACATTGCACGTACCTCGATACAAGATATAATTTATAAGTTTTCCCGAGTACGTGACCTATAAAATCCACCATTAAGTCAAAACGTTCACTTGATTGCGTGTATCAAACATATGGTATGGGACGCATGATTACTGCACTAGTTAGGTTAATAAAAGACTTGAGATTAACACGTGCACTTGCATAATCCAATTGCATATACATGTTCCTGTTGACTTGTTTACTTGCTTACTTATTTACATGCTTACTTGTTTACTTGCTTACTTGTTTACATGCTACTTGTTTTATGATGTCTTGTTCATGATCCTGTTTACATATTGTATTTCTCCTATTACACGATTCTTGATTCCTTGCTCTTTTTCCAGCTTCTTGTTTCGTTTTATACTTGTCCCTTTAGCATGTACTACTTGCGGTCCGTGACTTGCATTAACGGGCATCTTCTTGTTTCTTCTTTTGTGATAATGTACTTGCAGGCTTGGATGGAGAGTTACCCGAAGGTGTTGCTGGTCAAGTATTTTAGTCTTGTTAATTATCATGTTACTTTAGTTCATCTTTTATTCATGCAACTCTTTATTGTAATCTGGGCATGTTTGACCCGTAACTATGTTTCTTTCCAGTTCTTGGTTATAAATTGTTTCTTAGTTTATTATTATCCAATCTGTGATTATACATACTTGCGTGGTTGTTATTGTTCTGTTGTTGAGTACCTGTACAGCTTATGAATGGTGTATTCACATCATTCGCTGGGCCTCAGTCACGGACTTGTATTCCTGTATTTTGGGAAGCAGGGCGTGACACATGCTCCCCATAGAAAACTCGAGGATTATTCTCCTTAGATGAGCCACTTCTAGGCTCCTCTAGAGCACTGCGTTCTTTAGCTCATCTCTTTCAGTGGTAGTCGTGAGTAAAAAGCGACAAAGGAGTTTGGCCCTCGAGGAGTCTCTAGTAGTCGCTTCCCTCGAAGGATGTTCTTTTACACCGACAGGGGGCACCTCTCATGAGACATCGTCGTTACGTCTTGCTTCTATGTCCCTTCGAAAGCCTCTCCCATGTGGCTGACTTCTTCTCATGTGGCTGAGTTCTGCCTCAACTTTTGAAAACCTCTCCCGAGAATGAACAAGTTCCAATTCGGTAATACGGAGCTTGGTACAAAGGTGGGCCACCCCGCTATCATGAAGAGTATGTGTGTGGTGCGCAACGACTTGCTAACCAAAGAAAAGTGGGGTAAATCATTCTAAGGAAAATCACTAAAGCTACAAGACTCACAAAGACTCAAGGAACTCCAATGTCACAAGATGTCAACAACCCAATGAAATTTTATTGCTGAAGTAAAGATACAACAAGCGGTGGCCAATCCGCTATTAAGCATCCATACAAAAGAAAAAACAACAAAAAACAAAGAAAAAAGATAACTAGCTATTAGAGTAGTCAATGGTCCACCCCAGTCGACTGATCCACGGGAGGAGTAGATTCACGACCGCTCCCCTGAACTGCCTCTAAAGCAACTACCATGGCGGACATGGGGTCCTCTATGACGATCTGCTCTTCCTCCTCCTCTTCCTCCTCGCCCTTCTCCTCTTTCAAATCATTTTCAACAAGGTCATACAAAGAATACCATGAGCGAACGAACCCAGAGATGCATGCTCTAATGTGCTTAAGAGCCCTAGCATACGCCTGCTCCATGTTCGAGGCTAGGAACCCATCAACTTCAGTCTTCCCCCCTTCACTACATCCTCCTTCTCCTTCGCAGCCCTCTCCCTCTCCTCGGCTGTGAGAACCCTCTCCTAGTCCATCCTTTCTTTCTCTTGGGTTGTCTCATCGTTGACCTTCGCCAAGGCCGACTCCAACCATTCGAGCTGTGTCGCCTGGGTCTCCGATTGGCTCTTCGCTTCCTCTAATGACTTAGCAATCTTTGCCCGTTCTGCTCGGTCCCTATCGATTGCCGCCTTCAACTCCTTCTCCTGCTCCACCACCCGCTTCAACAGGTGGCTGAAGTGGCAAGTGATCTGAAAAAAGGAGAGACTCAAACGTTGCCAAGGGGAAAAATGACCGTACTGATTCTAAGAAAGTTAAGTACCGAAATAAAAAAGCAAAATCTTACACCATGTTAGCCATGGCTATCTCCAAGGCATTGTCGTCCATCGACCCCGCATCCATCGCCACCCTATCGTTCGGGGTTGCGAGGTGATGGACTGCCTGCATACAAGTAGCCAAGTCCCGGAGGAACCTGTCGTGCCTCATCACTTGTCAGTCGAGGACAAAGAGCTTCTTATGCTCTTCGGTAAGGATAGTCTCCACCACCACAATAAGGTGTGGAGCGTTGAACGCAAGAGCCGCACCCAAGGTAAATTTCTTGGTGGATGGGGAAGGCGAAATAGAAGGCGGAGACTCCAAATCCACTACGGGGGATGTGAGCACTGGACCCCTCGTGACCTTGGCTGGCGAAGGCTTTGTGGTCGTTCTCTTCATCTTCTTCTCCTCAGGGGCTTTGCCATTCAACCCCACGCGCTTAGCAATCATCGCCTTCAAGTCCATGCCAACAGCACCTATGAAACGAGACACAAAGAGAATAAGACCCCCCCCCCCCACAAAAAAAAAGAAAAGAAAAGAGAGAAGTAACTACGAAAACAAGAAAACAAAATTAAATCAAAGATGCATACTAAGGTCGATTAGGCTAAGACCCCCCTGAACTCCTCAGTTACATCTTTCCAACTCAAAGGAGACCGACTTTGGAGTTTTCTAAAAATCTCTTCCTCCTCTGGACTCAAAAATAGATCTTCCTTCGTCCTCCTCGGCACCTCTTTTCTCCACCTCGTGGAAATCATTCACAGCTCGCGACTCCGAACAAGGAAGTATATCTTCCTCTAGAACTTAATGCAGTCAGGGTTATCAATAAGCTTCACACCCCTACGAGGAGAAAGATAGTATATGTACTCAAACCTGTTCTTCTAATGACTCCTGTAGAGCCTCCTAAGAACGGTCAGTCAAGGCTCAATCCCTACCACTTTACACTGTAGCACAAAGCCGTTGACATGTCTCCACATGTTCGGCATGTACTGAATCGTACTCAGAGAGTACCACCTAAGAACTTCGACCAAAATGGTGGAAGGGAGAGACAATGGCCTACGAGAAAGGCATCGAACGGAAAAAAGCAATTGTCGGGGGTGGTCGGCGAACAAACCATAACACCCGGACCCGGCAAGAGAAGATCGAACTCCCTCTGAATCATGAAATATTCTCGAACATGGCCCAAGTATTCCTCTGAAAGCATTGAGGATATATCATCAACCACGGAGTGCTCATGTGGCTTGTTCTCCACGTACGAAGACGCCATCCCGTACACCACCCTCGACAAAAGATTGACTGAGTAGTCTCGAACTCCGTCAAGACTCAAAAAAGGGCTAGGAAGCCTACCCAACTCCCCTGCTTCTCTCGTCCTCTCTACTACTGTCTCAATGACAACTGGCTCCACCACCCTCTTCCCTTTATCTGCCCTCGAGGAAAGAACCAGTTGTTGAATTATGCCATGATCCGCGAGGGAAGTCACATTTCCCGAAGATTCCTAGACATCTTTAATAGAATTATATATATATATATATATATATATATATATATATATATATATATATATATATATATATATATATATATATCTTTCTTTTACATTGATGTGACAGCTAAGGTCAGAAAAGTTCGCTGGAAAAAGCAATGCCTGGCCGTGACCGCTAGCAAGACAGCCCAAGAGTATTTTTTTTGTATGGAAGGGATAAATCAGAGAATGAGGGAAGAGGAAATGGGGTGAAGTCGTATAGAGATGAGAAGATTTGGTTGGGCTTCTAAGGCTTTATGGCCCCCAAACTATTGGGAAAGCCCAAAATACCAAGAAGTCCAACAACCACGAAGACTAAACGAAAAAAACTCAAACGTGCGGGAAAATCAAACGACGCCACAAAATTGTTGATCGGTCAACGGTCAATGGTCAATGGGATACGTGTCGCCCTGAAGAACCCACTTCAACATTCGGTGACATGCTCCGAGCAAACGTGTCCCCGATCGTGAAATCATGCAAAATTGTTGATTGGTCAATGGTAAACGGTCAACGGGACATGTGTCGTCCAGCCGAACAACCTTCAATGTTCGGTGGTAGGCTCCGAGAAAACGTGTCCCCGGTCGTGAAATCTCGCAAAATCATTGATCAGTAAACGGTCAACGAAACAAGTGTCGCCCAGCCGAACCCCTTCAACGTTTGGTGGAAGGCTTCAAGCAAACGTGTCCCCGATTGTGAAATCATGCAAAATCATTAATCGGTCACCTGTCAACGATCAACGGGACACGTGTCACCCAGCCGAATCACCTTCAACGTTCGGTGGTAGGCTCCGAGCAAACGTGTCCCCGATCGTGAAATCACGCAAAACCGTTGACTGAACAACGGTCAAACGTCAACGGGACACATGTTGCATAGCCGAATCACCTTTAACGTCCGGTGGCCGACTCCGAGTAAACATGTCCCCGATCGTGAAATTACGCAAAATTGTTGATCAGTCAATGATCAACGGTCAACGAGACACGTGTCGCCCAGCCGAACCACCTTCAACATTTGGTAGCAGACTCCGAGAAAATGTGTCCCCAATCGTGAAATCACGCAAAATTGTTTATAAGCGGTAATAGTCAACTCAATAATGTAAAATATAATCGCTACCAGGGGTGAATATGTAATCACATAAACAATGAATAAATTTCAATAATCCATGAAATAAATACACAAAATAATATCCAACATCTGGAAATGAACTTCGAGTAAAAAATGCCTGGAAATATATTGTACGAAAATAACAATAGTACTAGGAATAAAATAACATAAGCGAGATAACTAATGCAGGCTAAGAATTCGAATTCATTATCAAGAAAATTGTTCACCATGTTCTTCGGCTGTTTCCTCTATGATACATGCAAGCTCAACATCTAGAATTGGGGTGGGGGGGGGGGTAGGGAATGTCCGTTAGAGTAAACTATGAACGGCAAGTTGTAATAAGCAAATGGCAACAAGAAACAAGGTACAATACAAAATGAACAAGAACTGATACTTCAAATATAGAACAAGCATGACTATGTAAGATGCAAGTGACAACTGAAAAAATAACAAGGTATAGTCAATCGGAAACAAGGAGTCAAGTGTACAATAACATGTCATATAACAGGAAAAACATGCAAACTTGTAAACGAGAATCATATAATTGTAAACATGGATCATGTAACATGTAAACTGGAATTATGCACATGTTCAGTCTTAATCTTAAGTCTATAAATCTCTTATCAATCCTAATTAATGCACGTCATCCTGCGTCCCATACCACAGGTTCAAGTGCATACAATCAAGTGAACGTTTAAACACTAATGACGAATTCTATAGGTTCATGTACTCGGGTCTTGCAGTGACAGTTACATGAATCATATCATGTAAACAGGAACATGTAACAGGAAATCAAGTAATCATGTGATGGAATCTAGAGGTGGCCCCTACCGATCTACAGTTGGCCCTCGTCGGTTCTACGATGTGACACTTAGTTCCATATGACACTTAGTTCTACGTGGCACTTAGTTCCATGTGGCACTTAGTTCCATATAACTTGTAAACAGAAAACAGGTAAACATGTAAACATGGGTCACTATTACGAAAAACACGGGTCCTATTCTGAGTACTTTTAATTATATTGTCCATTATTAGGTCTTTTCCTTTATTACCCCGGCTTGTTATTCTTTGACAATAATTATTCATGAAATGGAAACCGGTGTCTAGGTAGTATCAAGAAGGAATCGGCTTTATGCCATTCATGACGTACGAGTTCAATTCATTAAATGTGAGAACTAAACATTTTTCTATTAAAAATCATCAAGATGCGATTTCTGGACACAACACACTACTGTACAATAAATCACTTTCCCGCTGCTACAAGAAAGAAAATCATGTTCCGTCATGGGATCTAGAAAATAGACTTCCTGCCGGTTCCAACGCATATTCACACAATATATGTAACTACCGTTTTCGTTCTTTTCCTTTTTCCCTTCATTGCAATATCTTTATTTGTAATTTCAATAAAATACTCTATTTTTTCCTTGATCATCTCAATTAAATTTTGTTCATGAGCTATTCTTTTCTTTGTATTGGCCTATATATCTTGTAGATTTTATTTTGTTAAATTGTGATTATTTTATTTGATCCATATTGCCTTCAAATCCATCTCTTATTGAACCCAAAACCCAATTGCATTTAATTCTAGATCCAAACCCATTATTATTGGATCCTCGCCCATTAACCCAACTACATAATTGTATTCTATATATACTACCCTAATGCAAACCCTAAAAACACAACCCTAAACTAGCCATCTCTCTCTCTCTCCTCTCACCCCGTCAGCCAAACCCGACCCCCCCCATATGCCTCTTCGACTTCCCGCCAAACCCATCACCCTCCTGCGACCTCCCACCAGCGTCGCCACTTCCCCCCGAGCATCGCCCTCTAGTTGATGCCCCAGCCCATCAATGCTCTGCCACCAGTCGAACCCCCTCTGTTGTCTCCTTCTCCCAACTACAACAATCGACTCCAGCCGCCAGTCCCGTCACCAGAAGCGACAAAAACCTTGCTGTGGTTGCTTTGTGCCCTTGCTGTCTTGCTCTTGCGGTTGTTTACTGCGTTCTCTTGTACACGTAGATTGCACGTAGTTCTTCGCAATTCGTGTTCATTGCTCTGGGATTCTCATCCTATTATTCTTTGGTATTCGAACTAATCTTCAATAAGGCAAGTCACTTTCCTCTTGAATTGAATATTGTATCAAATTCAAGTTTTTATTGAAATTCTGCAAGTAGATCCTAATCGTTCACCATATCGTATACTATTGTTCATCTTTCATTGAGTATATTGAGGGTTTACACGAGCTAACCCTGTAATATCCCGATCGACTATTAATAATATTATTTTATTAACGTATGACTACTTGATTATTTTATTTTTCTTTCCCCATTGTGCTATCTTTTAGCCATGGCAATCTAGTGGATAATTAGGAATTGTTGTAGCTAAACCTAGGGTTACAAAGACATAAGGGTTAATAATCCTTCTAGAACACTCTCTCCTCCACATCACCCTCCACCTCACCAAAGACCCATACCCTCACCATACCTCCACCTCACCACTCCCTCCACTAGGTGAAACCGGCCCCAAAAGAAGGAGGGGTTTTTGTGCAATTGTGTGGGTGCACATTTGCAATATCCACACTTCTCTCCTCCTATAAATACCCCCTTCATTCACCATGGTTTCATTTTAGAAAGAAAGGACAAGAAAGAAAGAAAGGAAAAGAATGAGTGATCTAACTTGAGAGTTTTTATTTGTAGGTTGGTAGGAGTTCTAGGAGAAAGAAGGAGGATAGTTTAGTTCTTCCATCAATGAAAGAAACAAGGTGGGGGTTCTCCTAGGTTTGTGTTTGATTATTTGTTTGTTTGTTTGTTATTTGAAAGATGGTTTTTGATGTTTTTCTTCTTCTTACCCTCTTGTTTACCTTTCTTTTTTTGGTGTGGTTATTATGTGAAATGTTATATTGTATGTTGTAGTATGAACCATCTAAAAAGAGTTCTTTTGTTTGTTGTTGTATGATAAAGAGTTAACTACTCGGACTAAAAGGATAACTGCACATAAACTTTTGCATACAACCATGTAAGGTTGTAGGACTTGAATGTGAAACCATACATAAGGCATATGAATTTGTTTACAACCATTTGGGTTGTAGGACCTATGTTGAACCTTGGACTAAAAGAGAACATATGTTGATTAAACCCAAAAATGGAGTGTTCTTATTTGTTGTATTATTGTTTAGTTTTAATCTTAAAGTATGAAAAAGAAACTAGCTAAATCACTAGTGGTAAAATAAATTAATAAAAAGATCTTTTCTTTTTAAACACTAGTTGTAAAAAGATCAAAAAGATCTCTTTTATGTCCACTAGTAAGAAACCTATGCTAATAAAGATCTCTTTTTTTGTAGTAATTTAGTTGTAGATGTTTATGTTAAATTTTAATTGATGCTCATAGTAGTAGTAGATATATATGTTCTAGTAAAGTTGTAGTAGTAGTAGATATGTATGCTTCAATTTAAATAGCAATAGTAGATGTGTATGTTTCCACTAAAGTAGTAATAGTAGATGTGGAGTTTATTATATTATATTTAGAAGCAATATTCATGCTTCAAATGTTGTAGGATCCCTTCTAAAAATACTTATCATGTTTAGATTAGTCTAATTATGCTTAGAATGTTGTAGGATTGATTCTAAAATTCCTACCATGTTTAGATTAGTCTAATTATGCTTAGAATGTTGTAGGATTGATTCTAAAATTCCTACCATGTTTAGATTAGTCTAATTATGCTTAGAATGTTGTAGGATTGATTCTAAAATTCCTACCATGTTTAGATTAGTCTAATTATGCTTAGAATGTTGTAGGATTGATTCTAAAATTCCTACCATGTTTAGATTAGTCTAATTATGCTTAGAATGTTGTAGGATTGATTCTAAAATTCCTACCATGTTAGATTACTTTAATTATGCTTAGAATGTTGTAGGATTGATTCTAAAATTCCTACCATGTTAGATTACTTTAATTATGCTTAGAATGTTGTAGGATTCATTCCAAGAATTTCCTACCATGTCTAGTTCAATCTATTTTGCTTAGAATGTTGTAGGATTCATTCTAAGAATTTCCTACCATATCTAGTTTAATCTATTATGTTTAGAGTGTTGTAGGATTTAAATTAAAAATGCCTACCATGCCTTGGGATGATTGTATGTTCATACTAGTTATATATCCATGCTTAAGACTTGTTACAAGAGCATGCTAAATCGCTTCATAATTAAGAGCATTGTGAGTTAATGGTTATGTCATATATGCCATGATTAATTGTCATAGATTGATGCTTGCAATTGCATGCCATGATTGAATCGCCATAGGCAAAATAATAAGAAAGAGCCATGTTAAAATTGTAGTCATAACTACCTTGTTGTAGTTGATATTAGTAAGGCACCATACATGCTTGGACGGCATAGTATAGCATCCTAGTTGCATGAGGATAGGTATCGATGTTTATGTGGGTTAGGAAGAGAACCCATGGATTCTCATCGAGTAGGTTCTAATTTAGTGGAACCATGGCATATGAGCATCCTTCATTCATAGTAATAAGGGTTGAGAAGTTCTAATAGTTGTAGCTTGATAAAAAGCTAAGTTTAGGGTATTCAATTACCTTAAGGGTCATCGACCATCAAGACCACATCCTACCCCTTTAGAGTAAAATGGATAGATCTCACCTCGGACGTCGACGGATTTTAACCGATGTAGGTTGGCCGTGGGCCGAGAGTGTTGGTAGAATCCGAGTTAGGGGTAGGGATGAGTGAGAGAGATTTTATTATCAGAGTCTTGGATCGAGGGACCACGAGTCGGACCATAATAATCCAAGTTGGAAATTATGGGAGATCGCATAAGGATAGTGACATCATTAGGGTAGTGACTTATAAAATCATTACTTAACCTTTTTGCCAGAAAGAAGGGGAGTTGGTAGTAAAGGGCACCTTACGACCAAACCTTTCTTTAGGGCCGATCTTAGGTGGTGTTATCGGGTTGCACCTTCCTGTCAAAGGGATATGTACGGTGCCGTCTCACAAGTTGAGGACACGGGTTGCGTATCTCGCTCTGTTAATTCCTGAAGTACCGTGGATGGGGGTGCCACAGGATGCATTGTGCAGTCCTGCGCTTGCGATACCCCAGAGGGTGCCACAGGGTAGGCTTCGCGCTACCCTGCGCTTGCGAAACCCTATAGTTTGATTTTGGAATGACGCACGATACAATGGGTTCGTCTATTTTGAGAGAGGTCCGGTTGGCCGGGTTGCAGTGGTGAACATAGACACCACTGGCGAAATGCAATAGTGGGACTTGACCACGCCTGCAACCTCATTAGCCACGTGTAGGTGTCAGGAACAGGTTGAGTACAATTAGAGTTCATAACGCGGGTTCAAATCCCTATATATGGAGAAACGGCTTGAGATGGGGTCGCATGTAGTATGGGCTGCATGTTGCTTCGGAGACTTGCTGATATTAGAATATGAGCATCCTAGTATTAGTTGACATGGCATTAGTATCTCAGCTTAGTTGACAATGCATCAGTATTCTAGTTTTAGTTAACAGTACATTAGCATTCTAGTTTAGTTAACAGCACATTGGTATTCCAGTTTAGTTGGCAGTGCATTGGTATTCTAGTCTGGTTGACATTTGTTAGATTCTAATCATTGCACTCACGAACACTTAAACTACATCGACATATTCTACCATGTTTGCATATGCTTGTTTTCGGGAGATCCGCTGCTTGTTATCAGCCCTTAAAACGTCAGTGAATACTGACGTCCCCACTTCCATAGGTACTGGACCGCAAAAATACAGGTGCGAGATTCAGGAGGACTCAAGGCAAGGAAAGTGAGGAATCAACGTCAAGTTTTAATTTCCGCTGTAATAACTATTTCATGTATACTCTGATGTAATCTAGTGTATTAATGGGAACATTCGGCCTGTAATATTGAGTTAATAAAAAGTTTTAAATTTTCCTGTTTTCTGTGTTTTGTGACTTATTGAAGGAAAGGTCTTGGCTCATGTCACGGTTTCCCAGTATATGGAAATCGGGGCGTTACAAACCCAAATATCCTCGACTTTGTGACTTTGTTGACTCCAAAAATTGAATCTTTTATTCATTCATGTAGTATTGATAGTAGGGCTTATTCATACAAAGGACACACAAATAAACTACCGTAGAATTTATTGCTAGGCTGTGTGCTTGAATAACCGATTGATGTTTTGTTGTTGTTAAACTTAAGTATGTGTGTATTCTTAATTATGTTTACCAGACTATTGTACCTACCATGTTGATTATAATATTTATTGACTAATTGAATTGGAACCCATCATGTTAGTTCACTTTATTTTATAAAGTATATTGAAAATCTATATGTTTTATGTTAGTCTAGAATTTGTGAGACGTTTTCGACCTAGTATTTGACATCAAAATTAATAACTTTCTGAATATGAGTTGTATCTCTATGTCTCTAGTTTCCAGAACATCTAAAATATTTGAATTCCAAGTTGTATTGTAAAAGTTATGATGATTTTACTACTGCTGTCTTTTATTTTCAAAATTTCAGATTTATGTATGTCTTCATATTTAAACTATTAAAAAGCTAAGTTAATGTTAGAATAATGCTCTGATAATTTCTAGAATGATAGTTAACATGTTTAGGAGTCTAATGAATATTTTTGATGAATTTATAATTGAGTTTTTGCTGATTCTAAAAATATAACAACTTGATGTTGATTTTCAGTGAAAACAAGTAATCTGTAAAGAATGATGTATTTGACCTAGCTACTTTTGTCGGATTTTGTATTTTAAATATGCGTTGGAATCTTTACGAAGTCTAGTTTCCATAACTTCTGACTGATTCAGTTTTTGATTTCTGTAGCAGCGGAAAAACTGATTTTTGTACAGTGACATCTTGTTGTCCAAAATTGTGTTTTCCAGATTTCTTTAATATAATTATACATATATCATTGTATTATATGAATTGAAGTGTATAAGTTGCATTACATGATCTTAATGCACTATTGCCATCATTGTATTTGTCTCATCCAAAGTTATCATCCTATGTTCTTCTATTGTTACTATCGTTCATCTAATGTCTCTAAATTGCATAATGTATTGTTTGCATCGATAAAATAATTAACAAGCCGGGGTTTAAGGGATTGACTTGAGTAGTGAACAATATAGAGACTGTGTCGGCCAGTATTTATCGATTGATTGTTGGAGCGCTGACTACGGCACCCCAATATTTTGTGTATCGTTTCAGTGTATCATTTTAGTGTCTTGTGCAACAATGTTGCTATCATATCATTGATTATCGTACCGACACATGATCTATAGAATTTACCACTAGAGTCTAAACGACAATGATTGTATGCATCGAACCTATAGTATGGGATGCAGTAGTACGTGTATTAGTTAGCTTGAAAATTAATAGACTTAAGAATTAACACAACATCGACATTGCATATTGAGTATCATCATTTCTATTGATATCGAATATTGTCTAAGTGATACTGATATCGACCATTGAACATTGACATCGAATATTGAATTATTGTTTATAACCATTGTATCGATTACCATTGATATTGATATTTTCTATCGTCCATTATTATTGATTCCTATTAACCCATTGAATTCATTATTATATCGTTATTCCATTGTTTCTTTGCTTTCTCTACTTGCTGTCCATGACTTACTCTAAGGAAAAAATTTCTCCTCTTTGTAGATGAAGTGTTCACAGGTGATCAATGAGAATTACCTGCAGGAATTGGAGAACAAGATTTCTAAAGATTTATTGCTTTCTAGTTGATTGTTATCTCATTGGACTCATTGTATTGAAACTTATTATCATTGTGTTTGAATTTATTATTGTATTGGGCTTATGGCCCGGATATTATTATTTGTTTCCAGATGTTGGATTATCGTATTTGGTTATTTCATATTGTTTATTCTAAGTATTATTGTTCATATGATTCTTCTTATTACCTGTGCAATTATTTTTTATTATTTATATTGTTGAGTTGAATGGGTAAACAGCTTATGGATAACACAAGTCATTCACTGGACCAATGTCACGTGCTTGTGTTCTGTATTTTTGAGAAGCGGGGCGTGACAATATATTCCAATTACAATAGCTAGGTCTATCAATCGGCTCTTTACTTGTGTAGTATTCAAGCAGCATGTCGGGGTCAAGTTCTTGTACATAATAATCAACTGTAAATTCATTAAAAAAATTTATGAAAATCATACACAAATCATAACGGTGTAAAGTAATATGCTGGTAAATCTCAGGTCTAAATTACTGATAGCACATTATTTTCATCAGTTAATCATGACGATACTGATAGCACATTATTTTAATCAGTTAATCATGACGATATACTTCTAAATAGTAACATAGAATTAAAACGTTACAATATTAAAATTAGGATATCTTGCACTCTACAAGTCGGATTTTAGATCCGTCAGTTTTTGTTGATTCTAGATACAGAGGGATACAACTTTCATATATAAACTTTTAAATTATTTTGCATAACAATGGGTTAAATTCTTGGTGTAAGTTTGGGTAAACAACATGGCAGCAGCATAAAATTTTCATTTACAACATTTGTGATGCACAAAACATATAATCTTATAACTAGAATTGAATTAGCATTCCTATTCAGTAGTTAGGATGAAATTATACTATTAACACGACAAAAATCATTATTTCTACAGTATTAAATATAAAATCAATTTTCACACAAACATCACAACATGATCAAATAAAGTCTAATTAATCTTGACATAATTCTATAAGCCTATGTCTCTTTAACATGTGTTCGTGTATGCATGCATTAATAAGATATTTTTTACGATCTTTTTACGAGTATGGAATTGCCGAGAGTCAAGTTGTATAAAATATACCAACGGATCAAGATCAATCGACATATGAAGGGAGATGTAATCCCTATTTTTAACTATTTTGGATTTTTATTGTATTTTTTTTTATTTTCTTTCTTGATTATTGTAACTGGATTCTTTCTATTATATAAACTTTTGCTTTTTTTGGGTCCATTTATTTTCTTTTGATCATTCCGTTCTCTTTTCTTCTATTTTTGACTCATTGCAAATTTTTGCTCTTCATGATTTGAGTTAATTTGTTCCGTTATATGTTCATCCCATTGTTTTATGCCTGTTTACCTCTTTTTGGAGCCTAAATTCGTACGCTAAACCCACTAACCCGCAACCCAAAACCCCCAACTCCTTAATCCCCTATAAATACCCTACTAATTAAACCATAATTTATTAATCCCTCTATCTCTCCTCTAACCCGCCGCTATCATCTCCCTCTCTATGTTTTTTTTTCCGTTTCAAACCCAAACAACCCAACTCGCCATCACCCGTTAGCCATCCTCTCCAATCACCACCTTGACCACCACCACCACTCATCATCCCCCCGTCATCGTCCCCGTGCCACCATCCCATCCTCGTCATCCCTTGTCCCCATCGCTATCCTCCGAACCCATCACTTCGCCTGCACCCATACCTCGCCGTCATCGCCCTCACCCTCTCCGTTCACCCCGCAACCACCATTGAACCCTCACCCCTCATCTTCGTCGTCCAAGCCCCAAATGCCCCGTCGTTCGTCTCCCCTATTTTTGGAGCGAAATAAAGTTTGCGAGCCCTGCCATCTCCCATCGTTGTGTCGCTTCCCGACCACAGCGCCACCGTCGCCAGTCCTTACCACCCTCATCGTGGTTGTCGCCGTCGTAGTCGCCATCCACTCTCCCTCCGTCTCTTTCTCTCTGTCGTGTTGGACAGAAGCACAGTGGGATTTTATTTAGAGTTCGTTGTTTGGTGTTTGTGTGAAGGAGATCTTGATTTTACTGTTTGGTGTTTTGTGTGGAGGAGTAGGGTATTGCTATTTTGTACGTGATTTGCACGTAGCTCGCATGTGTTCGTGGTTCGTCACCCGGGATTCTCATCCCGTTATTCTATATATTCAAATCTACTAATTAAGAGGCAAGTCTCTTCTTGAGCTAGTTGTTTGTTTTGTTCAAGATTTCTTTGATCTCTGCAAGTAGATCCAGTCCTTTTCTTTATCATACTACTATTTAAATTCCGTTAAGTTTATTGAGGGTTTACACGAGCTAACCCAATATATTCTTAACATCGTGCTTACCTCTTTGATCTAAAACCTAGTCCCTATTGTTTCTTGCATATGTACAATTACATGAAAAATAACTAGATCCATGCTATTGAATTGTTGATGAATTGAATATGTTAGATTGATTTGATTTGATGAATTGATTACCATGCCTGTGAAATTTCATCTTAAAACTGAAATTATGCATGTTAAATATCTAGTATCACTTTGATTATTAATTAGCATGTTACATGGTTGTATGATTAGGTTGTTGCCTATTAATGTTGAACTATTTTCTGGACTGCTGTTTGTACCTTTTTGCATCAGATTTTCGATCATGTTGCTGTTGTATTTTGAAATAATTTTCTGAACATAAATTATAGACCCATGAATCTATTTTCCAAAAATTTTAACGGATCTGAATTCTGATGTATAATCTGTTAGATATCATTATTTTAGTACAGCTGTGTCAGAATTTTCAGAATCATAAATTCATGCGTATCTTTCTGTTTTAGAATTTAATTGAACACATGTTAACAGTAAAATAAAAATATGAAATAAATTTGGCTGAGACTAGACATATATAGGAATCACACTGAATTTTTGTAGATTTAATTGGTGAGTTTTCTGACCTGAAACATATAGGTGAACACAATCGATAACTTCGTGCCTAAACATAAAACCTGAAAACAATAGGAACTTTTATATGTCGTGTATATATTCGCTGGAACCGGCAGAAAGTCTAGTTGCTAGAATTTCTGACGGATCCAAATTTTCTTTTATGTAGTAGCGGTAATCTGTGTTTTTGTACAACAACGTCATGCTATCCAGATTATGTAATTTGTGAATAATTAATATATACGCTTCTTGCTTTGCCTGAAACGAGTAGAATTAGTCACACCTAGAATGATACAACATTGAAATCTTCTTGCAAGACTACATAGGATGAAATAAAATGATAACAAGCCGGGGTATTATTGGTTGACTTGGTAGTGAACAATCGGAGACTGTACTCGGTAGGGGTCCCTTACCTGCTAATTCATCCTATGTGAGCATGCAGGATTTCTTTTGTACATGTACAGCGAAGTCCTCTCCGACCGCCATCTTGACCACTGCCACCACTCATCAACCCTCTAGAGACTCATAACTCAACCATCAACCCAAAACTTTCAATAAAACTCATAAATCCATCATCAAAATGTTTATATAAAGAAAACAACAAAATACAAACCCATTTAATATGCTCATAAAATTCCAGAATCGAAATAAATTATTAAATCCATTAAATAACATAAACTATATTTTGAAATCATAGAAAGTCACAAAACTTCAATTCCTTCGAAAATCACATATAGCTCTCTTTATAAAGTCATAGGAAAGCAATTTAATTTTTATTATAAACAGAATATAACTCTCTGTAAAATATTGTAATCTATAGAAAAAACTTCATCTAAAACTGTATATCAATAATCCATAATATCGAAGAAATAAATCGTTCAAGCAGACAACAAAAACTCACAAGAACCCATCAGCCAAGCACTGACAGTCGACTGTCGAAGCCAGTTCAAGAATGACCGGTCGACTGTCATGCGAAATCCAAAACTCAAGAACTGACAGTCGACTGTCGACTTCAGCTCAAAACGAAGCGGTCGACTGTCAATTCCAACAGGTTGCAGTTTTGAAATTATGTGCATGTTTTACTGATACATCTATAGTTCTTTGTAAAATCTTAATTTTACAAAACCAAAATCCTGAGATGGTTTAATATGACTTGTACAACATATAGGAGTTTATAAAATAAATCAAAACCACATCAAATCCATAAAAGAGTAAGTTTTCACAAAATTTCTTCTAAACAGCCAATATATATATATATATATATATATATATATATATATATAATTGATACATCTATAGTTCTTTGTAAAATCTTAAATTTACAAAACCAAAATCCTGAGATGGTTTAATATGACTTGTACAACATATATATATATATATATATATATATATATATATATATATATATATATATATATATATATATATATATATATATATATATATATATATATATATATATATATATATATATAAGGGTTAAGCTTCTGTTATAGCATTTGAAAATTATCAAATAGAAGGAGTACAATATCTGATTCAATCTCAGTATAAAAATAATAAATATTCAATTTAAAACTTCACAAAACACACAAAAGACTCAATTTCTTCAAACAGTGAAATAGTATATATATATATATATATATATATATATATATATATATATATATATATATATATATATATATATATATATATATATATATATATATATATGTAAGTGTATGTGTGTATGTTTAAGCAACAAGAATCCATTGTAAATATGCCATATATTATTCTAATCAATCTCAGTATTGAAAACATCAAAAAAACATCGAAACTCAACCTTCGGCTTGTTCATCTACAGACCCATATTCCCACACCTCTTCTTCACTTTAAAACCCAATCTTTTTAATTGATAACTCATCTAGTATATACACAACCTCTCACATCTATTTATTCATGAATATATGCAATTATAACAAGTATATAATCAAGTTTTACTTCATCAAAAGCCTCAAACAGATCTTATACAAAGTATACACAGTAAAAGCCAAGTCTTTATTTATTCTTTAAGCAATGACCATTATAAAACTTATACTAATTATTCAAAACAACAAGATCATAAAGGAAAACAACATACTCATGATTTCTATTAAGTTCTTTAACAATCTCAAGTCATCAATTATATAATTTTAATCATCCAAAGCATAGTTTCATGAAAAGATTCAGTTTTTAGTTTATCTACTCATCAAAGTTTATTATATCTTCATACCAATCCCTAAGATGCTTTCTAATACACAATCACCACATACAACATGCTTAGAACAATAGAAAAAACAAACATATGTCACTCACCTCAATGAAGAAATCAACCGAATTAATAAAGAATAAGAAAAAGCCTTTCTTTTGCAAAATCTAAGATCATTGCTTCGAAAATCCAAGAAATTAATAGTAAAAATATATCTTAATTTTGCAGAGGAGAGGGACGGCTGTAGTGGCCATAATATAGGCTGAAATCTGGAGTTTTTAGGGTTTTACAAGTTTATGGAAACATCCCTTAACAAATTATTACTTTACATGTATAAAATTTTCTTTAATAAAGTATTTAAATAAGTTAAATAAATTAAAATAAAACCAAATCCCTTTACTACTGAGTTATCCAACCATTAAGCATAGCCCAGAAATTAAAAATTTCAGATTTGTACTAAGTAATAATTTTACAGAAAAGTCTCGCTTTGTAATATTTGCAAATAGGCCAAATAAATATCAAAAAAATCCATAAAACTCAAAAATAATACTTAATAATAAATAATAGAATTTCCAAATAAAAATTTCTAACTTTTACTTTCCAAGAAAACATTTGCACAAGATCCACTTAAATTCCATATCTGCCAAAATGCCATATTTGTTTAAATTTT
Organism: Hemerocallis citrina; assembly: GCA_017893485.1. Lineage (NCBI taxonomy): Eukaryota > Viridiplantae > Streptophyta > Magnoliopsida > Asparagales > Asphodelaceae > Hemerocallis > Hemerocallis citrina. The sequence goes on from CM030363.1 coordinate 190,129,564, forward strand.
TACTAAATAAAATCTTAATATATTTTAAATATATTTTATCTTTAATAATAATCTTGTCCATCCCAAAAAGTAACATAATGAATTTTCATTATTTGTTTGAGATCCAATTGGCTTTTTACATAAAAGCAGCTCTCTTTCGAAGTATTTATAAAAATAATTTCTTTACTCAGAAAAATTCCAAAATTTAGGAGATACTTAATTATAAATAGGAGAATTTATTTAAAATTCTAAAAGTGGATATTTGCACCCAAAAAATATTTGCACGTGTTTTGCACGTGTAAAATTCACAAATTTGTAAAATAATAAAATTAATTTAAATAAATCTGAAAATTAAAATATCATAAATAAATGGGGAAAATGAATCGTTAACCATAAAATTTTAAGAATTCCAAATTTCCTAACTTTGCACGTGTGTTGTACGTAAAAATTGCAATTTCAAGAAAATAGTCAAAATAGTCATCCTTACCAATTTAATATTATTTAAAAATACAAAATAAATCATTTTATTTTGCGAGGTGTTACATCACTCCCCCCTTAGAATAGTTCTGGCCTCATAACTACTCTAAGCAACAAAAAACAAAATACAAAACTTACAAGATAGTTTCGAAAATTTACTCCATCATTATTTTGATAGTTGGATTTAATTCTTAAACAAAACAAAAAATAACATATAATTATAGATCGAAGAGTAAAAGTTTAAAACTAACATGGCAAAAATATAAGAAATCCAATAGAATTCACAATTAATCCCAAAACGTGAGAAAATAGTAAGACTATTTTTATAGAATAAGAAGTCAAAAGTGAAGAGATAAAACCCAAATATAAAAAGGTTGATAACCATACAAATAACGAAGGAACACATACTTAAAGGTTATATATAAAAATAGTTTGGAAAAATAACCAGTCAAGATACATAGAAATACAAACAAATTTATCTAAGTGAAGAAATATTAATAACAATGAATGTACAAGACAAGGAATAATGAGTATACTGGCGGATGTTGACATTATAATCTGTTGCCGCTAAATTTGGTGTGGGGACAAACAAATAGTATTTGTGGATTCCTAGGAAACTTTTGAATAACAAACCTGTTACCTGTTCCGCCTGAGTTTGACGCTGACTCCCGTCGTACACCTGCAAAAAGTGCGAGACACCGGGGTTGTTCCCGGCGACGCACCCTCCGACGCTCAAGTTAGTAATCAGAAGTGATTATGAAAGAGCGTAAAACTGGCGAAAGATTGATTACCTCTTAATGGAGATGGATGGGGGTTATTTATAGGCATCGCTAGGATTAGATTAGGAATGTAATCCTTGTGGTTAGATAAGGAATGTAATCCCTAATCCCCTGGTGAAAGGATAGATGTGAATCAAGGCCGTTGATTAGTTTTAATCAGAAATCCTAATTCTATCCTTTCTGGACCGGGTTTAATGCGGGTTGAAACCCGCACCCAGTTGAGGTGGATCCGTTCATGGGTTAATGGATCTTGGAGGAGAAGAACCAGTACCCGCTTCAGACCCATTGGTAGGTGAAATTACCATCTTACCCCTTAGGCTTTAAGATTCGTTCCTGATTTGGACGGTTCCGATTTAACCCCATTTTTAGCCATATCACGAGCCCCCCACTCCCGAAGACTGTGCTTGATCAGCCTTTGAGGAGTAGTCTTACTATTTAAATGGCTGGTAGAGTTGTATCGGAGTCCAAATGGTTATGAATCTTTGCGGGAGGCAGCATGGTGATTTTCTGAGTTAGATGCATGCTCTGAGTTGTTCTTGAACCCTTTCGGTTATTTGGTGATTTTTATCTATTTTTCGGAATATTTACTTAATTTTTGCAAAGTGTCGATTCGTCGTTCGGGGGTCTTAATAAATGGTCCTAGGCAATAATAATTTACTTGGGGGCTCAAAAATATTTTCCCGATTTTATAATTATTTTCTAGGATTATTAACTAATTTTCCCGAATTTTTAATCATTTTTTCGCAATTTTTTAAGTAAATAAAATGATTTTACTAAATAAAATACCGAATTATTGCGTGGCTCGATCTGAGCTGTTGATCTCGAGCGAGGGCGGAATTCTAGAAGATCGGATGGATGTAGTCGCTCGGTAGTATTTTTCTCGCTTTTGTGGGTCGGATGGGCACTTGCTCGGAATCCGAGCGAAGTGGCTCAGCTATTCCCCCGCGCAAGTGGCTCGGATCGTCAGTCGCTCGGCTCGAAATACCGAGCGACATGGAGCGATCTGAGCCGTTGGATCTTGACGCGAATCTTGAGACTGACATGGTTCCCGAGAAAACACTATCTTGTCGTTTAGTGGACGTGGCGCAATCTGGATCGTCCATCATTTGAGGCGCGAATTTCGTGATGATCCAACGGTCGAAGACGCTCGGCAGCAATTTTCTTCACTTTCATAGCTCGGATTGGCACTTGCTCGTCTGATCGAAATATAGCGCGAATCTTGAGGAGAAAGTTGTTTTTCTCCATTTTGTAGCTCGGATTGGCACTTGCTCAGAATCCGAGCGATATGGCTCGGTTTTTACCCTCGCGCAAGTGGCTCGGATCGCTTGTCACTCAGTTCAGAATGCCGAGCGACGTGGAGCGATCTGAGCCGTCGGATTTTGGCGTGAATCCCGATGCGGGCTCAGTTTCCAAGAAAACACTATTTTGTCGCGTAGCGGCGCTGGCAAGATCTAAGCCGTCTGATCGAAATATAGCACAAATCTTGAGGAGAAAGTTGTTTTTCTCCATTTCGTAGCTCGGATTGGCACTTGCTCTGAATCCGAGCGATATGGCTCGGTTTTTACCCTCGCGCAAGTGGCTCGGATCGCTTGTCACTCAGTTCGGAATGCCGAGCGACATGGAGCGATCTGAGCCGTCGGATTTGGGCGCGAATCTTGATGCGGGCTCAGTTTCCAAGAAAATACTATCTTGTCGCGTAGCGACGCTAGCAAGATCTGAGCCGTCTGATCGAAATATAGCGCGAATCTTGAGGAGAAAGTTGTTTTTCTCCATTTCGTAGCTCGGATTGGCACTTGCTCGGAATCCGAGCGATATATTTCGGATCGCCTGTCGCTCCGCTGTTGGATCCGAGGGACGTGGGGCGATCTCAGCTGTCTGATCTTGGCAGGAATCCCGATGCGGGCTCAGTTTCCAAGAAAACACTATCTTGTCGTGTAGCGGCGCTGGCAAGATCTGAGCCTTCTGATCGAAATATAGCGCGAATCTTGAGGAGAAAGTTGTTTTTCTCTATTTTGTAGCTCGGATTGGCACTTGCTCGGAATCCGAGCGATATAGTTCGGATCGCCTGTCGCTCGACTGTTGGATCCGAGGGACGTGGGGCGATCTCAGCCGTCTGATCTTGGTGCGAATCTCGATGCGGGCTCAGTTTCCAAGAAAATACTATCTTGTCGCGTAGTGGCGCTGGCAAGATCTGAGCCGTCTGATCGAAATCTAGTGCGAATCTTGAGGAGAAAGTTGTTTTTCTCCATTTCGTAGCTCGGATTGGCACTTGCTCGGAATCTGAGCGATATAGTTCGGATCGCCCGTCGCTCGGCTGTTGGATCCGAGGGACGTGGGGCGATCTCAGCCGTCTGATCTTGGCGCGAATCTCGATGCGGGCTCAGTTTCCAAGAAAACACTATCTTGTCGCGTAGCGGCACTGGCAAGATCTGAGCCGTCTGATCGAAATCTAGCGCGAATCTTGAGGAGAAAGTTGTTTTTCTCCATTGGCACTTGCTCGGAATCCTGAGCGATATAGTTCGGATCGCCTGTCGCTCGGCTGTTGGATCCAAGGGACGTGGGGCGATCTCAGCCGTCTGATCTTGGCGCGAATCTCGATGCGGGCTCAGTTTCCAAGAAAACACTATCTTGTCGCGTAGCGGCGCTGGCAAGATCTGAGCCGTCTGATCGAAATCTAGCGCGAATCTTGAGGAGAAAGTTGTTTTTCTCCATTTCGTAGCTCGGATTGGCACTTGCTCGGAATCCGAGCGATATAGTTTGGATCGCCTGTCGCTCGGCTGTTGGATCCGAGGGACGTGGGGCGACCTCAGCCGTTGGATGTGTGTGCCGAGCTGCTTTACTTAGGTTGAAACGTTGCTCCCTTTCCCATCAGTCGTGTCCCTTCATTACTTAGCCGTTTGGGCTTTTGTAACGGTTCAAGGGAGGCCCAAGAGTCGCGCACTTACGTTACAAAGCCTAAGAGGCACCGTTTTTACTATAAGTTTTCACCCCCTCTCAACACTTCACCTCATTTCTCACTTTCACTTTCTCACTCTTGATTTTTACTCACAAGCAAAGTTTTTAGCTCTCGAGTGGCGCTGCTAGCTGTCGCGGCCAGGCGCGTTTAATCTCTGGTGATCTTTCCGGCCGTAACAGTCACTTCAAGGTCAGTCTCTCTAACATCTTTATAAAAATGGTTAAGATTTCTTCTCCGGACGAGACCCCCTCCTCGGACGCTGGCGCCAACCGAGAGGTCAGGCCGAGCAAGGATAAAGGGAAGAGGGTCATGGAGCCGACCGAAGGGACTTTAGTCCGGCCGAACACAGAGGGGGAGATTGCCGAGCCTTTACAGGAGGTTGAGGTCCGTTCTTCCAAGGGCAAGGGTGTGGAGACGATAATTGAACATCCGAAGACGGCAGGGGAGTTGGGTCGGCAGCTGAGCGTTTTGTCGAGCGTCGGCGGTGTGCGGAGCTATTCTGAAGATTTATTGGAGAAGGTGACACAGGGCACCGCAAAGTCAGTCAAAGAGAACGAGCCGAGGGAAATTTCCGAGGTGGACAATATCTCTTCGGTCCTGACCGAGGCGGTCTGCATCGGATCCGGAGTGGGTTCCAAATCCCAGCGGAGTATGGACTTCTGCTCCCTGGCCCCGGCTTTCGAGCGTGCTCCTCGTCCTTGGCTGATGTTTGTGTCTTTCCCGCCGATTCACTGAATGCCGGACTACGTCTGCCGCTGCACCCCTTTGTGGTCGAGGTGCTGCATTGGTACGTCTTGTGTCCGACTCAGCTGATGCCGAATACCTGGCGGCATGTGATGGTATTCGTTCTTCAGTGTCAGGAGGTCGGCGTCGAACCGAATATGTTCATCCTTCGGAGCCTCTACCGACCTTTCCAACCCAGCAAGAACGAGCAAAGGTATTACCTCTCGCCGAGGAAGGACATGAAGTTGATCGAAAACCCGGAATCGATCAAACATTGGAAGGAAAAGCACTTCGTCATCCGAGCTCCCAAGCCGTGGGAGATACTGACGGTGTGGTCGAAGGACGGTCTACCGAAGCGGGCAAAGAAAGAGCCCGTGCTCAGCAATGAGGAGGCGGATATCGTGGAGAAGTTGCTCGCTCTCCCGACACTTAGTTGGAAGGATATTACGGAGGAGGCATTATTCCGAGGGGGTCTCAGTCCGATCAACCCCAGTATGCTTCTTTTATTCTATTTTCGTTTTTAAAGTTTTTGCACACTTTTCTAACTTTTTCTGCTCGGTTTGTGCAGAATCCTCCGGCATGGACTACAAAGGTTTGATGGCGAAGGCTCGGGCAGCTAGGGAGCAAGAGACGAGAAAGAGAAAGAGGACCGTGTCTGGACCTCAAGGCGGCCGAGCGCCAAAGGTACTCTCGTCTCTGACCCCCGAGCATCCGGTCATCGAGGTTACTGAGGTCGAGACCGAGCAAGTGCTCGTCACGCCGGCCACTGCACCTACCTCGGATTTGCCAACCCCGCCGGCGCAGACGGATGTTCCGGGGTCTTCTGGCGCGGCGTTCAACATCGGCGCGCTGTTAGCTCTAGACGTTCCGCCACTCACCGCCGAGGCGGAGCGGATCTTAATCGAGGAGCACAAGCGCATCTTCGTCCCCAACTGGAGGGTGATGAAGGTCGACGGATTCTTGGGGGACGGAAATATCTGTATGCAGGCGGTGAAACACCTGCCGACCCCCAAAGACCGAGCGGTGTTGAAGGCACATGAAGTTGGTGACGCTGCGATGCAGATCGCTCAGAATACTATGTCGGTAAGTAGTGAATCACTTTCTTGATAATTTTTCTAAGTTTTTGTGCTCGGTTTTGACAGTTTCTTCTGTTGTCTGTAAACCCTCTGTCACTTCAACTATTTGCTCGAGGAATTCGAGAGCAAGGAGAAGGAGATGACGATTCTGAATGACCATGAACGGTCGGAACGATCCAGAGCGGTAAAGGAGCTGGAGGCAGAGCAGCTGCACTCTACTTCGCTCGAGGCCGAAGTCGCCAGTTTGAAGGCTTAGCTTGCCGAGGCTCTGAGTAGCTCGGTCGCCGAGGCTTCCATGCCTGAGGTCGTTGAGAAGGAGAGGGCTCGGCTTGAAGGGGAACTGTCTGAAGCTCGGAAGGCGACAGAGGAAGCCCTGAGCGAGCAAGCATCGAAGGTGGCAGCCGCAGAAAAGGTAGTCCGGGACGAGGCCGAAGCTCATATGCTGACGAACATGGAAGAGGCGTACGGCCGAGCTCTGAAGCACATTGTCGCTCGGAACCCCGGGTTCGACGTCTCGGACTACTACTTCTATGACTCTGTGGAGGGCGAGGAAGAGATGCCCTTGGCTACGCTCGGTCCGAGGCCGGAGGGCGAAGTTGCCGAGGGCGAGGATGGTACTAGTCGCACAATTGTAATCGTGCCGGCCGATGATGAGGTCGACCCTTGACTTTGTCGTCTTCTGCTCTGTTTTTCTTTTCTTATTTTTTGTAACGCCTAACTGCGGACTGGCCACCGCCTTTTGTAAACTCGTGGATTTCAATGAAAACTTTTGTGGGATTTTGGCTGAGGATTATGAAACTTTTACAAAAATGTTCAACTCTTTTCGCTCGGATTGTGTCTTCAAGTGTCAAAGACTTCTCTTGATATTTCTCCGTTTTTCAGGTCAAGTTTGGTCCGATCACCGAGGTCTCTTATCTTCGTACTGAGTTGAAGAAAACGAAGGACGCTCTTTCTCATAATCGGAACAAAGCGTTTTATGACCTCTTGAAATTGGAGGACATCAAAGCAACAGCGAGAGGGTTTTTGAGCGATTTAACGCAACTGCAGAAGCAGTCTCGCAAGACTCCTCTCGAAGGAGAGGTAGAGTTGATTCGGAAGGTGCTTTTCGACGTCGAACAAAGAAACAGCGAACTGCTGGCGGAGATCTGCCGACTGGATGTGACGATAAAAGAGCACTCGGCCGAAGAAGAGGAGCTAGCTTCGAAGGTTGGGATGTTGATGTCTGAGCGCGATGAGTTGTTGGCAAGAATTGACAAACTGAGGAGGATCACGATCGATAGGGGTATCGAAGTGACTCATCTCCGTCGTATAGTGGCCGATAATACTAACGTCTCTAGCTCGTCTAAACTTCCTCGTCTCAAAGCATCGGCGGCGGACGAGATCCTAAGAGATAGGATCATTGAGCTGGAGGAGGAGATTGCATCGCTAAAACCTCTGCCTGTGAGGACTAATGTTCGCAGCACGTCGTGTACTCGCGAGGAGAGCAACAGAGGGATCACTTTTTACGAACTTGCGACTCGCTTGCCTGCTGTTAGGCGGAGCCCAACAGATGCTCAGAGTGACATAGCTATTTCGTCCAGTGGAGCCTCGGTTGGGGCTACTGCTAGAACTGGCGACGAAGGGGGGTCTCGCTTTGTAGGTCTAGAGTCGAGCTCAGAGGTGAGGCAACGTCGCCCTCGCGTTTCTTTGAACCGAAGCATCCCCCTTCCGAAGAAGCACTGAACAAGTTGTATTATGCTCTTCGAGTTATTGTAAAAATCTTGTTGTAGTGTCGGCTTGGTCCGGGCCCTTAATAAAAGAGTTTGTTTTGTTTTCGATGTTGAGTGCTGTGATGGCCGACAAATTGATAAGTACTATTCCTCCAACTTTTGACAACTACTCAAAATCAGAGGCAAATCCTCCTTCTTATAGGTTGCCCACCCTTGGCTCGCTTAAGAGCGGTCTTTCGGGACGAAGCCGAGCCAAGTGTTGGACTCCGAACTCGTCGTTAGAGTAGTTCAACGGTTGTGGGAGCAATTCCAAATGGCGACCTACTTCTAGCTCGCTTAGGAGCGAACTTGTGAAGTAGAATCGAGCCAAGTGTTGGACTCCGAACTCGTCGTTAGAGTAGTTCAACGGTTGCGGGAGCAATTCCGAATGGCGACCTATTTCTAGCTCGCTTAGGAGCGAACTTGCGAAGTAGAATCGAGCCAAGTGTTGGACTCCGAACTCGTCGTTAGAGTAGTTCAACGGTTGTGGGAGCAATTCCAAATGGCAAACTACTTCTAGCTCGCTTAGGAGCGAACTTGCGAAGTAGGATCGAGCCAAGTGTTGGACTCCGAACCATCGTTAGAGTAGTTCAACGGTTGTGGGAGCAATTCCGAATGGCGAACTACTTCTAGCTCGCTTAGGAGCGAACTTGCAAAGTAGAATCGAGCCAAGTGTTGGACTCCGAACCATCATTAGAGTAGTTCAACGGTTGTGGGAGCAATTCCGAATGGCGAACTACTTCTAGCTCGCTTAGGAGTGAACTTGCGAAGTAGGATCGAGCCAAGTGTTGGACTCCGAACCATTGTTAGAGTAGTTCAACGGTTATGGGAGCAATTCCGAATGGCGAACTACTTCTAGCTCGCTTAGGAGCGAGCTTGCGAAGTAGAATCGAGCCAAGTGTTGGACTCCGAACCATCGTTAGAGTGAAGAATAAAAGCAGAGAGATGTAAAAAAATTTTACAAGAGTAAAATATGAAAAAGCTTTCTTTATTGATGGCTAGTGGTCGGCTGCTTCTAAAGTTGCAAGCCGTTATTACAAGAGAGAAATAAAAGAAAAACGGTACAAGTAATAGGAGAGGAACGGTTTGACATCTTAAAAATACTTAGAGAGGCGTTGGTGCTCTCTCTTGGTACTTTAGAAGATGGTCGGCATTCCAAGTCCTGGGGATCTCTCTGCCCTCAAGGTCTTCTAGTCTGTATGTCCCAGGCCGAACTTCTTTGGCGATCTTACAGGGTCCCTCCCAATTTGGAGCCAACTTGCTCTTCTGACCTGGGAATGAGATGGCAAACTTTCTGAGGACCAGGTCCCCCTCTTTGAGGTCCGTAGGGCGGACTCTCTTGTTGTATGCCAACTCGATCCTTCTTCGGTAGCTTTGTTAACGAATGGCAGCTCTTTCTCAGATCTCATCTATCAGGTCTAGATTTGCTCGGAGCTCTCTGGCATTTTGTTCTTCTTCATAAGCCATTAGACGAGGAGAGGGTATACCAACTTCTAGGGGGATCATAGCTTCGGACCCACAGGTGAGATTGAAGGGAGACTCTCCTGTGGGGGTCCGTTTTGTGGTGCGGTAGTTCCACAGCACGTTGGGGAGCTGATCGACCCATAAGCCTTTGGAACATTTATCCAACCTCTTCTTAATGCCGGAGAGGATCTGTCGGTTAGCATTCTCAACTTGGCCATTCGACTGCAGATGGGATACAGAGGAGAATCGGTGTTGGATGGCGAGGTCTTCACAGAGAGCTTGGAAGGCAGCCCCGGTGAACTGGGTTCCGTTGTCTGTTATGAGGACCCGAGGGACTCCGAATCGGCAGATGACATTCTTCCAAAAGAATTTAACGACCTTGTTCTCGGTGATCGTGGCCAGGGGCTCGGCCTCTATCCATTTTGAGAAGTAGTCGATTGCCATGACTAAGAATTTAAACTGGCCGGGAGCTGGTGGAAATGGCCCTAGTAAATCCATCCCCCACATTGCAAAAGGGATCAGACTTGATAGGGAAGCGAGTGGAGCTTTTGGAAGGCGTCGGATGTCGAAGTACTTCTGACAAGAGCTGCATTGCCGAACGTGCCGTTTGGCATCTCGTAGGAGAGTGGGCCAGAAATATCCGTAATTCAACACTTTCTGAGCTAGAGACCTGGATCCCGAATGTGCCCCACCGATGCCCTCATGAAGTTCTTGCAGGGCGTAGTCAGCTTGCCCGGGGGAGAGGCATCTCAGGTATGGCCTGCCATCTACCTGTGTGAAGGAGCGTTTATATAGGGTTCCTCCGATCAGTGTGTAATGCTCGGCTCGGGTTCTCACTCTTCGAGCTTCCTTGGGATCCTCTGGGAGGAGCCCGTCCCTTAAGAATTCGACGAGGGGCTTCATCTAGTTATCTTCAAGCAGGACAGGCAACGTCTCTATAGATTCAGAAGTTTCATCCTCTGTACTTGGCTTCAAGAGGACCTCTATCAAGACGATCTGCTCGAGACCTTGAAGGGAGGAAGAGGCTAGTTTGGAGAGGGCGTCGGCCTGAGCTTTTTCTTCTCGGGGTATTCGTTGGATGAGGGCTTCTTCAAACAGTGCCATGAGGCTCCCGACCTTGGCTAAGTATTTAACCATCCTATCGTCGCGTGCTTCATATTCGCCGAGGACCTGATTTACGACTAGCTGAGAGTCGCTAAAGATCCAGAGGCGCTGCGCCCCTGCATTGCGGGCCATCCCAAGGCCGGCTATAAGTGCCTCGTATTCTGCTTCGTTGTTAGAGGCCTTGAAGTTTATACGGAGGGAGTATTGGAGGATGAAGTCATCTGGGCCTGCCAGAATGACCCCGCACTTCCCTCGTTACAAGAGGATCCATCCACATAGACTGACCAGACAGGTGGTCCCTTCATTGCTTGGCTAAACTCGGGGATGGTACTTTCAACTATGAATTCTGCTAAGGCCTGAGCCTTGATTGCGGTCCGAGGCTGATATGTTATATCATGCTGGCTCAGCTCGATAGACCACTTCATAAGGCGACCCGAGGTCTCTGGCTTGTGGAGGACTTGCTTCAGCGGTTGGTCGGTAAGAACGAAAACCGAATGGGACTGAAAGTATGGGCGAAGCTTTCTTGCGGCCATCATTAGGGCATAAGCCATCTTTTCTATTCTCGGATAGCGGAGCTCGGCATCCCAAAGTACCTTGCTCACATAGTAGATGGGCTTTTGAGCCCGGTCTTCTTCCCTCACCAAAACGGCACTGAGGGTCTGCTCGGAGGCTGCCAGGTAGAGGTAGAGGGGTTCTCCAGGAATTGGTTTGCTGAGGAGAGGAGGATTGACGAAGTAAGCCTTGAGCTGGTCGAAGGACTCCTGTTGCTATTGACCCCATTCAAAACCTTTAGCCCCCCTGAGGGCCTTGAAGAAGGGGAGGCAATTCTCACCGGACTTCGAGAGAAAGCGCCCTATGGCGGCCAAGCGGCCTGTTAGCCTCTGAACTTCCTTGACATTCTTGGGAGGGGCCATGTCTAATATGGCCTTGATTTTCTCAGGGTTTGCTTCAATCACTCGTTGGCTGACCATGAAGCCGAGGAACTTTCCTGACGAGACACCGAACACACACTTGTTCGGATTGAGTTTCATGTTGTGCTTTCTGAGAACACCAAACGCCTCTTGGAGGTCGGTTACATGATCGGGACCTCGAATGCTTTTCACAAGCATGTCATCAACATATACTTCCATATTGCGGCTAATTTGAGCTTGGAAAACCTTGTTGACGAGGCGTTGGTATGTGGCACCTGCATTTTTCAAATTGAAGGGCATAACTCTGTAGCAATAGAGGCCCTGGTCGGTCACAAATGAGGTCTTCGGGATATCCGGAGGGAACATCCGGATCTGATTGTAGCCTGAGAAGGCATCCATGAAGCTGAGGAGTTCATGACCCGAGGTGGCATCAATCAGAGTGTCAATACTCGGAAGAGGGAAAGGGTCCTTGGGGCAAGCCTTGTTGAGATCGGGGAAATCGATACAAATCCTCCAAGTTCCATTGGACTTCTTCACCATTACCACATTTGACAACCACTCGGGATAGTTTACCTCCTGTATGAACCGGGCCTTCAAGAGCTTATCCACCTCCTCTTTTATAGCTAGTTGGCGCTCGGGGGCGAACTTGCGCCTCTTCTGCTGGACTGGTTTGGACCCCGGGGCAATGCTGAGGTGGTGGACTAGAAGCTCTTCGGAGATTCTGGGCATGTCTGCAGCTGACCAAGCAAAGAGGTCTCGGTTCCTTCAGATGCACTGGACTATGTCTGAGCATAGGGCGGAGGGGAGGGTCTTGCTAACAAAGAACTTTCGGCTCGGGTCCTGCTCAAAGAAGAGCACTTCCTCCAACTCGTCCACCGGCTCGGACATCGGTCGGGCTACATCTTGGGGATTTTCAGAGTTTCTAGGGAGAGGACTGGACCGAAGGTAGAGGTCATGTAGCACTTACGGGCCGTTTCCTGATTGCCCCTTACTTCCCCTACTCCGGCCCGGGTGGGGAATTTCATCTTAAGATGGTACGCCGAAGGAACGACTTCTAGAGCTGCTAGGCCGGGTCGGCCTAGGATGACATTGTAAGCTGCAGGGACATCCACAACCATAAAATCCATCGCCTCTGTTTGGGTAGTAGGAGTTTTGCCAGCAGTTACGTCGAGGGTGATCACCCCTTCAATAGTCACTGGCACTCCCGTGAACCCATGGAGCGTGTAGCTGGCGAGCTTGAGTCTATCTCGGGAGAGTTTGAGGTCCTTGAAAGCGGCGAGGAAGAGGATGTTAACGGAGCTGCCATTGTCCACTAGGATCCTCTCCACTTTGAAGTTCGCCATGTGGAGGTTGATGACGAGTGCGTCATAGTGAGGGGTTCGGACGCCCTCGAGATCTTCATCTGAAAATGTGACGGGCACTCCGAGGCCTTTAGGAGGAGGGGTGGTGCGGACCGAATTGACTTCTTTTATAAATGCCTTTCGAGAGGAGTTGGAGGAGCCCCCCATTGGGCCCCCATGGATGAGGTGTAGGACACGCTCCTCTTCGAAGTCGGGCATTTCATTGCGTTCAGGACGCTTGTTAGCCCCCCGGGGCGGGGGAGGAAGGTCGGCTCGGTCCTTTCTCACGAATCTGGTCAGCTGCCCCCTCTGGATGAGGGCTTCTATTTCATTCTTCAAGGCCCGACAATCATTGGTGTCGTGGCCATGGTCCCGATGATAACGACACCACTTCTCTTTATCCCTCTTCTTGTCGGGGGTGTTCATTTTTGGTGCAGGAGGTATCACCCCCTCCTTCTCAACTTCCATGAGAATTGTAGAGATATTGGCGTTAAGGGGAGTAAATTTTTCAAATCTGGGGAGAGGTCAGCGCTGGCCGGCATTATCCTTCTGAAGCTTCTTGGCCCCTTCCTCTTCTGTTCCTTTTCTCTTAAACCCGGAGGAAGACCCCTCCAAGTTGGGGAGGTGCTCGGCTTCTTCGGCCCGAATATACTTTTCGCTCCGAAGGAGGAGGTCAGAGAAGTTCTGTGGGGATTTCTTGACGAGGGAGGAGCGGTGGTTGGAGTTGAGGACATTGGATTGAAAAGCTGCTGCAGCGACCGACTAGTCGAGGGATGCTATGGACCTGGCTTCAGCTGTGAACCTCTTCACATAGTCTCTCAACTTCTCACCCTTCTTCTGATTGAGGTAGAGTAGCGTAATGTTGGTCTTCTCATTTCGGCGGCTACTCACGAAGTGGGTGACGAAGAGGGTCTCAAATTGCTCGAAGGAGAATATTGAGGATGGGGCAAGGTGAGAGTACCATTCTCGAGCCGGACCCTTGAGAGTTGCGGGGAAGGTCTTGCAAAGCAGGGCATCAGAAGCTTGATGGATGAGCATGAGGGTTTTGAAGCTTTCGATGTGATCAACGGGGTCAGTCTTCCCGGAGTAGGTCTCGAATTGAGGAGGTTTGAAGCCGATTGGCACGGGGGCATCCATTATGGTCCGGGAAAACGGAGGTCTACTAGGGCGAAGGGTCCTTCCTCTAAGCTCTTCTTCTCGGTCTAACTGACCCAATCGTCTCTCCATCTCGTGGAGACGGCGATAGACTGCGTTATCCCTTCGATGGTAATCAGGAAAGGCTCTAGACTCGCCTTCGTACGAGGGAGATCGGGGGCTACGATGATGGTAGCTCCTGGAGTGGCGAGGACTTGGTATGTACCGGGGGTTGCTAGGAGCTTGTGGAGGAGTTAGGGATCGCTAGCGAGGACTACGGACCCGAGGGGGAGTGGGAATCCTTGGAGCATTGGTATTATTGGGACGGAGGTTCAGGGCTTGTAGGACGGTTGCCCGGAACTGCTGGAACTCGGCACGGGTGATGGGTGCCTCATCGTTCCTAGGATGTTGTCGACCGGCAGGGGATTGTGGCCTTCTTCTGTGATGCTCGGGGGATTCTCTCCGCCCCCTTTAGACAGGAAATCGCTCATCCAGACGTTGTTGGCGGGAGGCTCCCTCTCAGGCCCGCTTTTCAACCAGACGGTGGTGAAGATCCTCTTCCTTCTGCCTATTGGAGGCTTTTTGGCAAGAGTCAGAAGCTCGGGGATTGTGGGAGGCCATAGAGTCCGTAGAGGCATTGTGGATTGAGACATGGTCCTAGTGGAGAGGTTGTTTTTGAGGGTTAGGACCCTTAGGAGGTGGTTGATTCTGAGGAGGAGGCAGGTCCTGTTGGAGGGGGTCTTCCGCTGGAGGAGGGAGTTGCCCTTGCTGCGGAGCGGGCTGGATGGGAATTTCTTATTGCTGATCGGGGTTGGGTCCTCGGTTGGACCCTCTGGATCTGACTTTCCTAGGAGGCTTGGCTGGAGAAGATCTGACCAACGGGAAGAGGGGAGGATGCTATTCGTTAGTTTCCCACAGACGGTGCCAATCTGTTGCCGCTAAATTTGGTGTGGGGGCAAACAGATAGTATTTGTGGATTCTTGGGAAACTTTTGAATAACAAACCTGTTACCTATTCCGCCTGAGTTTGATGCTGACTCCCGCCGTACACCTGCAAAAAGTGCGAGACACCGGGGTTGTTCCCGGCGACGCACCCTCCGACGCTCAAGTCAGTAATCAGAAGTGATTATGAAAGAGCGTGAAACTGGCGAAAGATTGATTACCTCTTAATGGAGATGGATGGGGGTTATTTATAGGCGCCACTAGGATTAGATTAGGAATGTAATCCTTGTGGTTAGATAAGGAATGTAATCCCTAATCCCCTGGTGAAAGGATAGATGTGAATCAAGGCCGTTGATTAGTATTAATCAGAAACCCTAATTCTATCCGTTCTGGACCGGGTTTAATGCGGGTTGAAACCCGCATCCAGTTGAGGTGGATCCGTTCGTGGGTTAATGGATCTTGGAGGAGAAGAACCAGTACCCACTTCAGACCCATTGGTAGGTGAAATTACCATCTTACCCTTTAGGCTTTAAGATTCGTTCCTGATTTGGACGGTTCCGATTTAACCCCATTTTTAGCCATATCATAATCAATACTCTAAAAACAGATTAAAAGGTAACGAGCAAAATAGACCAAAATATATATACAAAAAGACTTAAAAGAAGTTCATTGAATATTATAAAAGTATGCGTCAAATTATTAATTAGGACGTGGAAACAAAAGTAAGTGAGAAATCTAGAATGTTAAAGAATTGGAAAACGGTAGCGATAAATAGTAATTACAAAAGAACGAAAGCTTAGACCATAGTTGATGTACTCAATCTTTAAAAAAATCTGTAACACAAAATTGAGTAAAATCAACTATGCTAGTTCAAATTACATAGAAACATAAGGTGTAATTTGTATAAACAAAAGTCATAAAAAAAAGATTTCTTTACCATTAGTTTTATTATATAAGTAAACAGTCTTGAAATATCAATTAGAAAATAGGTAGAAAAATCCTTTTTTCCCACTTACTTTCAAGTTAATAGGTAGAAAAAGCCATACTGAGGTCCATAAACCATGTTTTCATTTCATCATATCACCATCTAGTGCCTGTCCTTATCTTTTTAAGTTAATTAATTATTTAATAAATTAAGAATCTCTTAGAGTTGGTGTACCCTACCGGGCTTAACTCAACTGAACAATAACCAAAATCTCAACCGCCGGTAGTTAGGGCCCTACTGATACTATTTGTAATGCCCCGCCCCAATACTCAGACAATTTTTATTATTTTTAAAAGACAAATTATATACTATGTAGTATAACTACCCACCACAGGCTGCCTCTCAAAAGGTGGTTAACCAATTAGGTGACTCTTGATCATAGGCAATTATATTTATATTATTTAATTTATTATATACTCCCGATATGGGATTACTTAACCACATCTCTTTCCCTTAATCCCGTGTACAGCGAAGTCCCCTCATACCGGGCCCTCCACTATCCACGTCATTCGAAGACCAAAGACCACAGCGCCTCTGTCTTGCATTAACACATCCGGGTGGCCCCACGGTGACGTCATCACCACCCTAAACACAGCACATCGTGCTGTTCATCTCAACGTGGGCCCCCTCTCAACCACAATATTTACCATATTGCCATTCTCATCCATTTTATATATATATATATATATATATATATATATATATATATATATATATATATATATATATATATATATCCTTTAGAAATTACGGGGTATTACATACACCCCACCTTTAGAAATCAGCGTCCTCGCTGAGTATGGGGCATGCCATCTAATGCAAGATCTTTTCTTTCTAGCCGATGTGGCGTCGTCCTCGATCCCGGAGATCAGTCCCACACCGCAGGTACACACCTCGATAATTCGGGGGACTCTCAACACTGCAGATCTTACTGAGGCTTTCTTCCACACCAGGTGTCAAAAGTCGGCTCTGATACCATTTGTAACGCCCCGCCCCAATACTCAGACATTTTTTATTATTTTTATAAGACAAATTATATACTATGTAGTACAACTGCCCACTACAGGCTGCATTTCAAAAGGTGGTTAACCAATTAGGTGACTCTTGATTACATGCAATTATAATTATATTATTTAATTTATTGTATACTTCCGATATGGGATTACTTAACCACATCTCTCCCTTAATCCCATGTACAGCGAAGTCCCCTCATAGCGGGCCCCCCACTATCCACGTCATCCGAAGACCAAAAACCACATCGCCTCTGTCTTGCTTTCACACACCCGGGTGGCCCCATGGTGACATCATCACGACGTCACCAATCTAAACATAGCACATCATGCCAATCTCTGTAGCGCCCCTAATTTCTAATATAATATCTCAGAAATACGTAGTACAATTCCAATCATCAATCTCAATTGTAATAGTAAACATAGCCAAAACACAGATAAAATTTTCATTTCTATATTTATGATTATATTGAAGTTGATTCTGGAATTGTGCCACGTATTTCTGAGATATTATATTGGAAATTCGGGGCGCTACAGAGTTGGCTATGCATGGTTGTATTCTCTTGTATATTGTTGAGTTAATCTTTTCGTACCCCTTATTTTTAAATATTATTTTAAAGAATTATAAATGAATTAAAATGATTTTTTGGTGATTTAATAAATATTATTCTGAAGATTTATCTTTTTACACATGCAAAACACGTGAAAATGTTTTCTTGGGAGGTTCAAAGTCAAAAATTATTTTGGAAAAACTTATTATTTATTATATAAGATTATTTGTGAATTTTCTGATATTTATTGGACCTATTTGCAAATATTACAAAAAGAGGGACTTTTGAGCAAAATTGCCAATGGGAGTGAAAACTCCAAATTTTTTAGATTTTAGGGTCGGGTATAATGCCTAGTCAACTAAGGGTTAAAAAGTTTACTTTTTGTTTTGATGAATTTGACTTATTTTACAAGTTTCGATTAAAGATGATCTTTTTGCAAAATTGTCATTTTAAGGGGTAAAAATGCAAAATTGGTTTTTGGGTTTTCCCTACAGTTCCGGATGATGCAAGTGGGGGTCTTTTTGATTTTTGAACTCAATTAAATTGGTTTTATCAAGTTTCCAAGTATATGGATCTATATATGTAAAATTATATTTTAAAAGGAGTATTTTTACAAATGTGTTCAAAATCCTAAAAACCTACATTCCGGCCTATTTAAAAGGTGGATTGCAACCGTCTTTTGCTGCACAACACAAAGGATTTTACTATTATTATTTCTGGAGATTTAAAGAGAAGATCTTGGATTTCTTGCGAAGGAAAGGTTTTTCTTACTTTCTATTTGTCTTCGTTCGATTTCTTCAACAAGGTGAGTGATATATTTGTTTTGTTTTGTTCTTTGAATGTTGTATGTGGTGTTTCATCTACTAGAAATCATGCTAGGGTTTGGGTATGAATTTATATGATGGATTGGATGAATTGGTGAATTAAAATTGGATCTTTTATGAAACCTAAATATTCATGAATAGAATTGCATGTAGATAATTTGAGATTGTTGTTTAGCCTAATATAAATAATGAGTAGGCTATTTCTTTTGGATTTATGCTGATTTGCTTGAGTATGGTGGATGTTATGCATAATTTGATTTAAAGATGCGATTATTACTATTATTGAGTTTGGATGATCGCAACTTGATTATGGAAATGTTAAATTTATTTATGTTCATGAGTTAATCATGGTGATTGAGCTTGAGGAAGTTTGAGGAGAACTAATGAATTAAGAGATCATGTCTTGAGAATTAGATTTGTCATAAATCAAATTGGGTTCGATGCAATTTGACTAAATTGGGGATTTTGTGATTTGTGAAAGGTTTTATTTGAATTTGGATTTCTCAAATACTAAGATTAAATCTGGATATATCGGGATTTTTAATGGATGGATTTGTGAAGTTTTCTTTAGTGCACGAACATGCACAAACAATTTACATGAATATCGTATTTCATTGTTTTTGAAGAAATTGAGTCGTTATGTTTCTTTGGAGGATTTGACTATATCTTAACTTATTTTGGTATTGATAAGGTTTGGAATATAAAACGAAGTTTTTTTGATGTATGATTGATTCTTAAAAACTCTACTTTTGATATATGCACAAATTCGTTTTCTTTTTTAAGAGAATCAACAAATTTGCTATTATGATTAATTCAAGTGGTTTTGATTGGTTTTTATGGATCTTTGTATATCCTATAAGTTGTATTTGATCATATCAGAATTATGATTTTTCACATAATTCGTTTTTATCAAGTAAAACTCCGTATCGGTTGAAATGTGCACAACTGAAAACTGTAGTCTGTAGGTTGACAGTCGACCGAGTGAATTTTTACTGTCGACCGTCGCTACCTGGCTGCTGAGTTTTCTCGTTTTCTTGAAATTTCGCGTGAAACAGTCTATTGACCCATTTTTCCAGTCGACTCTCTGCTTTGTTTTGATGTTTTCTCGAAGTTTTGGATTTTCGCTTTGGACAGTCGACCGATGACTTTTTGCAGTCGACTGCTACTACTTAGAATTATTTTCTTGAAGTGTTGGGTTTCCGCTCTGGACAGTTGACCGATTATTGTTTACCGTCCACTGTTACTGATGTTTTCTTGAGTGATCCTGATGTTCTTTAAACGATTGATTCTTTAAAAGTTTTTGGATCTATAACTTACTATTCTAAATATTATCCTTTCTACAGAACATATGTTTTCAAGATGTTTTATTGTTGGGTTTGGATTCTGGAATTTTATAAAGATTTGGTTTTGTTGATTGGAGAAGTTTCTTCATATGACCGTTTTGACGATGGATTTGTGAGTTTTGGTCTTGATGATATCTCTAGGAGTTGAGTGGGAGTCCTGTGAACCGGCAGTTGAGATTTGTTGATTTAGACCTGTAGGGTCTTGTGGTTGATGTTGAGTATTTAAGTCCGACAGGATACACTAACTCTAGAGATGGGGATTTTGTATTTTTAATAATAACCAACTTAAGGATAGGCACTAGTGAAGATATGATGGAACTTGGAAAATATAAGTTTATGCTCTTGGTTTTGTTAGTCCAACGGATGCGTTCCAGGACTGTTTTTTGTCCTGTCTCTAGAGAACATTTGTATGTTCGCGTGTCGAGGGTCTGCAGGCCTATTCATGGAGCATGCAGGGTGCATTCGCGTGTCGAAGGTCGGCAGGCTTATTCACGGAATGTACCTAGTGTATCTGTACGACGAGGGCCTTGCAAGCCTATTCATGGGGTACACGGTTGGGAGGTGATTCTCCGGTTTTAGAGCTATTCTTACATGGTGCTTGCGCGTCGAGGGCTGTGGTGCCTATTCACGGAGTATTCTGGATCTTGTTTCCATTA
Organism: Hemerocallis citrina; assembly: GCA_017893485.1. Lineage (NCBI taxonomy): Eukaryota > Viridiplantae > Streptophyta > Magnoliopsida > Asparagales > Asphodelaceae > Hemerocallis > Hemerocallis citrina. The sequence goes on from CM030363.1 coordinate 190,149,565, forward strand.
CTGTAGTAGGATTAGCTGCATGACGAGGGATTTAACCCTATAAAGTGGAGATCATTAAGGGCTTGCACCGGACTTATGTACTATGGAATGCATAGAATTTGACAAGTATGCATTAGAGATTCAGCATATAGCGATTGTGTTTTCTTGACTTAGTTATATGCTTGTGTTTTCCTGTTTTTCCTACACTTGACACCTAGTCTAGATTCACTTGATGTTTTCATGTATTACTATTTACTATCTTATATTCCTTGATGATTTCATGTTTTACTTATTGTTGTTTCTCATTCATTTATTCTTGCTGTTAATACATGTTGTTGATGACTCTATGTTTTATGATTTATTTATGTTATTTTCTCTTATGTCACTCACACTGTTATGGCTGACCCCTTTAGTTTTGTGGGTTAGGGATTATCTCTAGCCTCATATTTTATAGGTAGGTACTTATAGCTTGGGATTTGGATACTTATGCTAAATTGATGTTATGGCTTATGTAAATTTGCAAAAGAAAGTGTTGTAAAGAAAAGTTTGTAATTCAAGGTGTTTTGTATTTCGCTGTGTTTTGTAAACAATTGTTGTAATAAAAGTTGAAATAAAAATTATCTATGTTTTTGGCTATATTTACTATTGCAATTGAAGTTGATGCTGGGAATTGTGCCACGTATTTCTAAGATATCATATTGAAAATTTGGGATGCTACAGTGATTGGTATCAGAGCATGCTTCAATAGTAATAATAAACATGGTATAAAAATAAACCTAGGTGTGAACACTAGAGCGTGAGTATTTAGGTGTGGACATTAGAGTGTGAGTATCACATAGAGTTAGAACATGGTGTTTTGGTTTGGGGTATGGTTGGGGTTTTGCCAAAGGGTATTGATGTGAATACGAATTGTGTTTTGATACTCTAACTTTACCCTTATTTTGCAGTATTCAGTAGAATGACGGGACCCAGGACCAGAAATGGTGGAAATGGTGATAGGGTTGGTAGTTCCCATGGAGCAGGACTTGATCTTGAGACTGAGATTGCCAGGGTGTATCAGACCTTAAATGCATTCATGGCAGCTAATACGGCACAGAATCAGAATCAGAATCAGGGGGCTGGACTAGTATTTGTTAATGCTGATCCAATCAAGCAGGTTGAGTCCTTCAAGCGGATGAAACCGCCTGTGTTTGAGGGGCAGTCTGATCCAGATAGGGCTGATGATTGGATTAGGCAGATGGAAATGGTCTTCAAAGTCTTGGAGACTCCAGTAGTCAATAAGGTGAAGTTGGCTGCGAAGCAGTTAGAGAAGGATGCTGGCATCTGGTGGCAGTCAGTAAAGAGGACGTTCGGAGATCAGAAAGTGACTTGGGAGGCTTTTCTGGATGAGTTCAGGGATCGTTTCTTCCCTTTGGATATTCAGGAGAAGAAGGCAACGAAATTCTTAAACCTGCAGCAAGGCAGCATGTCAGTGCACGAATATGAGACTAAATTCGCCCAGCTGTCAAGGTATGCACCAGAGCTGATTGTGGATGAAGAGAAGAAGGCCAAGAAGTTCGAGCAGGGCTTGAGGCTGAATTTGAGGTCGCGGATCGTTCCTTTGGGAATTGGGAGGTTTGATAAGCTGGTCAGGATAGCAGCTATGATAGAAGAAGATATGGATCAGTTCCAGAAAAAGCAGGAGACCTGGAACAAGAACAAAAGGTCAGCAGATAGTCAGAGTGGGAAGGAGTTCCCAGTGAAGCAGGGCAAATTCAGTGGGCCAGTGTAGAATGCACCCGCAATTCAAGGTGTGACTTTCTTCAACTGTGGAGAGGCAGGTCATTATCAGGCAGCATGCACAAAGCTTCGGAAGGTGCGGATTTGTTATCAGTGTGGTCGTGAAGGGCATATCCGACCAAACTGTCCATAGTTGAAGAAGGATGGTGCAGGCGGAGGCAAAGTTCTGAGGTAGGGGCGAGTGTTCGCATTAAACGAGGAGGATGCGGGTAACTCAGGGATGTGATCCGGGGTGTGCAAAAATTTTGAATTCATTCATTTATGTATTAAATAAAACTTTATTTGAGAATAAATTAGAGATATGAGTATCGTTCTCCATGTAACAAAATTTTTTTTGGGTTAATGGAATAAAAACAAAAGTTTTATTTGATACTGTTTTCTTGCATACATTTGTGTCGCCCAATTTTTGCTAGTCTTAAGTGCGGAGCTTAAGGTGTTTCTAGGCAGGGTCTTGGCGGTGGCCTTTCTTGGTCATGTCTTTTCTAAGGAGGGAGTGGCCACTGATCCTCGGAAGGTTGAAGCAGATTGTGGAAGGTCAGAGTTGGATGCAGGGATTCAGAGGTTGTTGCATCATGGTTTCCGATGGCAAGTTATCAGAGTGCGCAGCGGGAGCTACTTGGGAGTCGGAGGATCGAATACGGAAGGATTTTCCTAAACTTTTGTATGGTTGTGTTCTTTTGTATGATTGTGCTCTTTGAGTTGAATTGCATTTCTTTTGTTAGATCACATTCTCTTGAGTGATTGTATTTCTTAAACTATGTTTCCATTTATGAGATTTCAATTTCTTTGCTTATTTTTGTTTAGACCCTATTAGAAGTAATTCTGAGGATAGAACTATTCTAAGGAGGGAGTGATGTAGTACCCCATATTTTTAAATATTATTTTTAAGATTTATAAATGAATTAAAATAATTTTTGGTGATTTAATAAATATTTTTCTGAAGATTTATCTTTTTACACGTGCAAAAATTGTGCAAATATTTTCTTGGGAGGTTCAAAGTCAAAAACTATTTTGGGGAAACTCATTATTTATTATTTAAGATTGTTTGTGAATTTTCTGGATTTTTCTGATATTTATTGGACCTATTTGTAAATATTACAATAAAATGGACTTTTGTGCAAAATTGCCAATGGGAGTGAAAACTCCAGATTTTTGGATTTTTGGGCTAGGTATAATGCCTAGTCAACTCAGGGTTAAAAAGTTTACTTTTTGTTTTGATGAATTTGACTTATTTTACAAGTTTCGATAAAAGATGATCTTTTTGCAAAATTGCCATTTTAAGGGGGTAAAAATACAAAATTGTTTTCTAGGTTTTCCCTACAGTGTCGGCTGATGCTAGTGGGGGTCTTTTTGATTTTTGAACTCAATTAAATTGATTTTATCAAGTTTCCAAGTATATGGATCTATATATGTAAAGTTATATTTTAAAAGGAGTATTTTTACAAATGTATTCAAAATCCTAAAAACCTATATTCCGGCCTATTTAAAAGGTGGAGTGCAGCTGTCTTTTGCTGCACAACACAAAGGATTTTACTATTATTATTTCTGGAGATTTAAAGAGAAGATCTTGGATTTTTTGCAAAGGCTTTTCTTACTTTCTATTTGTCTTCGTTCGATTTCTTCAACAAGGTGAGTGATATATTTATTTATTTATTGTTCTTTGAATGTTGTATGTGGTGTTTCATCTACTAGAAAGCATGCTAGGGTTTGGGTATGAATTTATATGATGGATTGGATGAATTGGTGAATTAAAATTGGATCTTTTATGAAACCTAGGTAGTTATGAGTAGAATTGCATGTAGATGATTCTAGATTGTTGTTTAGCCTAATCTAAATCATGAGTAGGCTATTTCTTTTGGATTTATGCTGATTTGCTTGAGTATGGTGGATGTTATGCATAATTTGATTTAAAGATGAAATTTTTATGTCAAATTTGTTTATGTTCATGAGTTAATCATGGTGATTGAGTTTGAGGAAGTTTGAGGAGAACTAATGAATTAAGAGATCATGTCTTGAGAATTAGATTTGCAATAAATCAAATTGGGTTCGATACAATATGACTAAATTGGGAATTTTGTGATTTATGAAAGGTTTTATTTGAATTTGGATTTCTCAAATACTGAGATTAAATCTGGATATATCGTAATCTTAATTGATGGATTTGTGAAGTTTTTTTTAGGGCACGAACATGCACAAACAATTTACATGAATATCGTATTTCATTGTTTTTGAAGAAATTGAGTCTTTATGTGTCTTTGGAGGATTTGACTATACTCAACTTATTTTGGTATTGATAAGGTTTGGAATATAAAACGAAGTTATTTTGATGTATGATTGATTCTTAAAAACTCTACTTTTGATTATGAATTTTTGTATATCCTATAAGTTGTATTTGATCATAACAGAATTATGCTTTTTTACAGAATTCGTTTTTATAAAGTAAAACTCCGTATCGGTTGAAATGTGCACAACTAAAAAATGCAGTCTGGAGGTCGACAGTCGACCGAGTGAATTTTTACAGTCGACCGTCGCTACCTGGCTGCTGTGTTTTCTCGTTTTCTTGAAATTTCGTGCGGAACAGTCGACTGACCCATTTTTCTAGTCGACTGTCTCTGCTTTGTTTTGATGTTTCCTCGAAATTTTGGATTTTTGCTCTGGACAGTCGACCGACGACTTTTTGTAGTCGACTGCTACTACTTAGAATTATTTTCTTAAAGTGTTGGGTTTTCGCTCTGGACAGTCGATCGATTGCTGTTTACAGTTGACTGTTACTGATGTTTTCTTGAGTTATCCTGTTGTTCTTTAAACGATTGATTCTTTAAAAGTTTTTGGATCTATAACTTACTATTCTAAATATTATCCTTTCTACAGAACATATGTTTTCAAGATGTTTTATTGTTGTGTTTGGATTTTGAAATTTTATAAAGATTTGGTTTTGTTGATTGGAGAAGTTTCTTCATATGACCGTTTTGACGATGGATTTGTGAGTTTTGGTCTTGATGATATCTCTAGAAGTTGAGTGGGAGTCCTGTAAACCGGCAGTTGAGATTTGTTGATTTAGACCTGCGAGGTCATGGGTTTGATGTTGAGTATTTAAGTCCGGCAGGATATACTAACTCTAGAGATGGGGATTTTGTGTTTTTAATAATAACCAACTTAAGGATAGGCATTAGTGGAGATGTGATGGAACTTGGGAAACGTAAGTTTATGCTCTTGGTTTTGTTAGTCCAACAGATGTGTTACAGGACTGTTTGTTATCCTGTCTCGAGAGGACATTTGTATGTTCGCGTGTCGAGGATCTGTAGGCCTATTCACGGAGCATGCAGGGTGAATTCGCGTGTCGAGGGTCGGCAAGCCTATTCATAGAATGTACCTGGTGTATCTGCACGTCAAAAGCCATGCAAGCCTATTCGTGGGGTACACGGTTGGGAGGTGATTCTCCAGTTTTAGAGCTATTCTTACATGGTGCTTGCGCGTCGAGGGTTGTGGTGCCTATTCGCGGAGTATTCTGGATCTTGTTTCCATCACCGTAGTAAGATTAGCTACATAACGAGGGATTTAACCCTATAAAGTAGAGATCGTTAAGGGCTTGCACCGGACCTATATACTATGGAATGCATAGAATCCGACAAGTATGCATTAGAGAGTCAGCATATAGCAATTGTGTTTTTTGACTTAGTTTTATGCTTGTGTTTTCCTGTTTTTCCTACACTTGACACTTAATCTAGATTTACTTGATGTTTTCATGTATTACTATTTACTATCTTATATTCCTTGATGATTTCATGTTTAATTATTGTTATTTCTCATTCATTTATTCTTTCTCTAATACATGTTGTTGGTGACTCTATGTTTTATGATTTATTTATGTTGCTTTCTCTTATGTCACTCACACCTTTATGGCTGACCCCTGTAGTTTTGGGGGTTGAGGATTATCTCTAGCCTCATGTTTTACAGGTAGGTGCTTATAGCTTGGGATTTGGATGCTTGTGCAAATTGATGTTATGGCTTATGTAAATTTGTAAAAGAAAGTGTTGTAATGAAAAGTTTTTAATTCAAGGTGTTTTGTATTCCGCTGTATTTTGTAAACAATTTTTGTAATAAAAGTTGAAATAAAAATTATCTGTATTTTTGGCTATGTTTACTATTTCAATTGAAGTTGATGCTGGAAATTGTGTCACGTATTTCTAAGATATCATATTGGAAATTCGGGGTGCTACAAATCTGTTATAGCTTATGGATGATGTATAATCATTCGCTGGGCCTTTGTTACGTGCTCGTATTCTCGTATTTTGGGAAGCGGGGCGTGACGGGTTTATTATTGCTATTGAAGCATGCTCACCATATAAACAAAGTAATCATGAAATAAATTTACCAAATAATATCCAACATCTCGGATAAAATAAACTTCGGGTCATAAAATCTCGGAATACAAAGTATGACAAGAAACAATAAAATAAGCAAATAACAAGAGATAGCTATCGTAGTCTAATAGTCCAGCTCCGATCTTCAGAGAGTTTGCTCACCAAGTCGTTCTGGTAGTGTTCCTTCAGTATCTGTAAACTCTTGATCTAAAAAGAGAGAAAGAATGTCCTTAGAGCAAGTCATGGACAACAAGTAGAGGGAAATAGAGAATAATGGGAAGAATGTATGTCAAAGAAAAGGAACGGGATCAAAGTCAAATAACAAAACAAAGACAGGCAATAATATCAAAGGTCTATATTTAATCAAGCATGTAATAATTGATGTCAAGTTAAGTTATATACAGGATCAAGCATGAGATGAAAAATGCAGGTTATTAATCATTTTATTAATCTATCTAGTACATGTACTACTGTGTCCCATATGTTCCATACCAGAGTTTCGGTGCAAGCACACAATGAACGTTTTAGACCGATAGTAAATTCACGGATTGTGTACTCGGCGTCGATAATAATATTTTACAATCAATAATTAACAATCAATCATTTGCAATCAATACTCCTCCTAATCAATATTTCTCCTCCTTCTATGTCAATACAATATAAAGATAAGGCCTTACCGAGTACAGTTTCCGATCGTTCACTACAAAGTCCTTCCCATAATACCCTGGCTTTTTATTAGTTTATTTTCATCCAATGTGAGAATGCAAGAAGGTTTCAATGTTATATTATGCTAGGTATGACTAATTCTACTCGTACTAACAAAGCAAGGAGCAAACATATCAATTACACTCAATTTACATAATCTGGACTGTATGACATTGCTGTAAAAAAAACACAGATTACTGCTACTACAGAAAATAAAATCTGGATCCGTCAGAAATTTTAGGAAATATACTCTTTGCCGGTTCCAGCAAATATATATATGACATATAAAAGTTACAAAAACTAGGGTGAAAACTCCATTCTTTTCAGATTCTATGTTCACGCAGTAAGTTGTAAATTGTATTCATATATATGTTTCAGGTCAGAAAATGTAACACCCCGCAAAATAAAATTATTTATTTTGAATTATTAAATAATATTAAATTGGTTAAGTAGACCATTTTGACTATTTTCTTGAAATTGCAATTTTGCACGTGCAACACACGTGCAAAGTTAGGAAATTTTGAATTCTTAAAATTTTTTGGTAAATGATAGATTTTTTCTCATTTGTTTATGATATTTTAATTTTCAGATTTATTTAAATTAATTTGACTATTTTATGAATTTGTTAATTTTACACGTGCAAAACACGTGCAAATATTTTTTTGGTGCAAATCTCCACTTTTAAATTTCTGAATAAATTCTTATATTTATAATTAATTATATCCTAAATTTTAGGATTTTTCTGAACAAAGAAACTATTTTTTATAAATACTTTGAAAGAGAGGGGCTTTTATGTAAAAAGCCGATTTGGATCTCAAACAAATAATAAAAATTTGTTTTTTCTGCTTTTTGGACTGGCCAAGATCATTATTAAAGATAAAATTTAATTAAAATATATTTAGAGATTATTTTTTAAGGATTTTAACATATATGGTACTTTTGCAAATATGGAATTTAAGTTGGACCTTGTGCAAATATTTTTTTTGTAAACTAAAATTCAGAAATTTTGTTTAGAAAATATATTATTTATTATTAGGTATTATTTATGAGTTTTCTGGGTTTTTCTGATATTTATTTGGCATATTTGCAAATATTACAAAGAGAGATTTTTGTGCAAAATTACCACTTTGAGTACAAATCTGAAATTTTCGAATTTTGGGCTATGCTTGATGGTTGGATAACTCAGTATTAAAATGAGTTGGTTTTATTTTAATTTATTTAACTTATTTAACTACTTTATTAAAGAAAGGTTTATATATGTAAAGTAACAATTTGTTAAGGGATGTTTCACTTGTAAAACCCTAAAAACTTCAAATTTTGGCCTACTAAAGAGCCACTACAGCCGTCCCCCTCCTCTGCAAAAACAAAATATTATTTTACTATTGGTTTTCTTGCAGTTTCGAAGCAAGGATCTTGGATTTTTGTGAAAGGAAGGACTTTTCTCATTCTCTTTATTATTTCGGTTGATTCTTCAATAAGGTGAGTAACATATGTTTGATTTCTTGTTGTTGTATGCATATTGTATGTGATAATTTTTCTATTAGAAAGCATGTTAGGGGATTGTGTGATGATATAATGAATTGTTGAAGGATGGATGAGTAAAGATTGAATCTTTTTATGAAAACAATGCTATTGATGATTAAAATTCTATATAGATGATTTATAATGTTAAAGAACCTAATAGAAATCATGGGTATGTTGCTTGCTTACTGATTTGATGGGTTATAATGAGTATGTATGTTCTGTGATATGACTAAAAATGGGGTTAAATCAGAACCATTCAAATTGGGCACGAATCTTAAAGTTACAGGAGCAAGTTGGTAATTTCACCTACAGACGGGTCTGAAACGGGAACCGAGTCTTTCCTCTTAGACCCGACAACCCGTGACCGAGAATGGGTCATAACTCGTTAAGGACCAGTTCAACAGGATAGAAGGAAATCCTAGCTCGTCCTTATCTTGAGGAGGTAGTTCTAACCACCTCTATCCAGCCACACCGGGAAGTAGGGATTCGTTCTTATCCTGAAGCAGATCCCCACGGCCACTGGCGGAGCCACACCAAGCTCAGGGTAAGCGGCCGCTTTCCCTGGGCTTGGGCAACTCCTTTGTAAAAAAAAAATATTTTAATTTTTTTAAAATGTAAGCCCATACAACCCGCTCCCTCTGATGCCAACACTCACACACTACCCGACCCGATCCGCTCTCTCTTTTCTTGTGCTGCTATCTTCTTCTTCATTTTAATTTTTCTTTTCCCAATCTACTCCAAAACCTAGCTTCGAAACCCTCAATCCCTCTCTCAAATCCTCCCCCCTCCGTCAAAGTCAGGCATACTTCATATTTAAGAAAATGAGATAATTATTTGAGATTTGAGATTGTTAAAAAAAAGATTTGAGATTGTTGAGAATATGAGCGGATGTTGCAAATCTAGGTTTGAAGTTTGATATTTGAGAATATGAGAAAATTTGATATTGAATTCACAAGTCGCAATTCCTATTGAGATTTGAGGCTGTTAAAACTTAAAACCAAGCTTGAGATTTCAAGTATTAGTATCGGATGATTTCTTATGAGATATTAGTAGAAAATTGAATGACCATTTAGGCCATTTTTTAGAACACAGTTTAAATAACTAGGAAATTGATATTCTATTATAATTGATCTCTAATTGACCAGTACCTTATCCTTCCATTTATGCATGACTATTTTTTTATGAATTTGGTTTGGATCGTCATTAGGAAATAAGAATGAACCTTAACTTCCTAAGGCATGATGCAACTATAAGCTCACTACCTTAATTGAAAGACATGTTGTTTGTTTGATACTAATTTAATTTTTAACAATATTCAAACAATTATGGATGACAAATTTTAGTTGTAATTTCGCTCCTGGTGGATGAAAATTCTGGCTCCGCCACTGCCCACGACGACTATAAATACCCCCTACCTCCTACCGTTACCGGGTGATCACTCTTTGTCTACCTAAAGCTCTTTTCCCTTCCTTTTCTAAGTATTAACAAGAGCGTCGAAGGGTTCATCGTCGGGATCCATCCCGGTGTTTCGAACGTTTGTGCAGGTCCGCGGGAGCACCAAGGAGTCAGCCTATCAACAAGGGAAGAGGTCAGATCTGCCCTATTTGAGTTCTCGCGAATCTACAAGTTCATCTGATTACCCCCACACTGAAATCAGTGGCAACAGATTGGTGCCATCTGTGGGAACACTCAAATAGATATCCGACCTTCCTCCTTCAACCAAAGCTACTCCTAGCAATGCCTCCTAAGAGGAAGTCCGCACACTCCATCCGTAGAACAACCTCTTCTCATCCTCCTCCTCCTCCTCCGGAGGATCTCTCTCCACCAGTCCAACCGGCCCTACAGCTCGAACAGCATATCCTTCAATCTATTTTGCTACCTCTAGGGCCCCAAGTTACTGTTGGGGAGCCCTCTCGGCGGTGCCGCCAGAAGCAGCCTATGCACCAAGTTCGGGTTTCCATCCACAATGCCTCCACAGATTCTATGGCCTCCCATAGTCCTCCTACACCAAAGGATATGCAGGATGTGCTCAACAACCGGCAGAACGAGCCCGGGCCTGACCTTCAGATCCGTTTGGACGAGAAGCGGACCTGCGAGGCGAACCCTCGTCGGGAGCACCCGAGGGATCGGTCACCCCACCGAACATACCGCAGGGGGTCGAACTCTCCTCAGAGGCAGAGAGAGTCACCCCAGCATTGCCCAAGGAGAAGTCGCTCCCTGGCAGGCCGTCTTGCAGCTCGAGCCCATCGGGAGCAGGAGGCCCCTGTCACGAGGGCAGAATTTCAACAATTCCAGGAGGTGGTCCTTCGGGTGCTCAATGCCGCCCCCAACAACGGTCATAGGGCTCCTAGCCCCCAGCCAGCTCCTCATCATCATCGCCGTTCCCACAGTCCTTGGCCGGCTCCGAGCCATTGCCGCCGTTCCCCAAGTCCTAAGACAGCTCCGAGCCATCGCCGCCTAACTCCCAGTCCTCAGCCAACTCAAAGCTACCATCGTAGCCCCAGTCCTCTTTGGCACGAAGATGAGTCTCGAGGTTCAGCGAGGCAGGACCGAAGGGAGGACTCCGTCTACTGCCTTCTTTGCGAGATGGAGAGGCACCTCGGCCAGCTCGACCGAGATGAAGAGCAACGGGCGAGGAACCTCCACCCGAGCAGGCCCCCATTATCCCGCACTATTATGAAGGCCCCTGTCCCCGACAACTTCAAGCCTCCACACTTCGAGTCTTACACCAGGAAGTCGGACCCTGCAGATCACATTGAGAATTTCAAAATTCTCATGATGATCCATCATGCTTCCGACGCCCTCCTCTGTAAGACCTTCCCGGCCACCCTCAAAGGTCCTGCTCAGGAGTGGTATTCAAGGCTCGCTCCAGCCTCTATTTTCTCCTTCGATTAGTTCGAAGGCCTCTTCCTCATCCATTTTTTGAGTAGCCGCTGCTCCGAGAAGACCAGCACCTCTCTACTCTTCCTCGGCCATAGGAAGGGCGAGCGGCTGAGGGATTATGTCAAGCGATTCTTCGCGGAGGCCCGGTCTATCGCTTCCTTGGATCAGTCAGTGGCTTCGGCTGCATTCCAATCCAATGTCATCAACCCTGATCTCAGGGCGTCCTTGGCCAAGAAGCCTCCTCGGGACTTCTCCGAGCTCCTCCTCAGGAGTGAGAAGTATAACCGAGCCGAAGAGGCTATCAATCGCCCCACTCTGTAGGGGTCATCTTCCGGAAACAAACGGAAGGTTGTTGAAGACGAAGGAGCTAAGAAGCTCCAAAAAGACAATGAGGGTCAGCGTCGCCTTCTCCCTCATTTCGAGAAATTCACTCCGCTTAACGCGAGCGTATCGGCCATCCTGATGGAGATCGAGAACGAGGGTCTCCTACCGCCTCCCCCTAAGGTGAATACTCCCGAAAAGAGGAGAGATCAGAATAAGTGGTGTCGTTTCCACTGGGACCATGGGCACGACAAAGACGAATGTCGGGCCCTAAAGGACGAGATTGAAGCCCTCATCCAGAGAGGGCAGCTCGCTCGCTTCGTGAGGAGGGATAGGACTGATCAGCCTCCACCCCCCAGGGGGGCTAACAGACGAGCAGAGCAACAAGTGGAGACTCAGGAGGAAGAAGCGATGGCCGTCCTACACCTGATACACGGAGGCCCAATAAGGGGAGATTCTAACTCCTCCCAAAAAGCCTTCATTCGGGAAGTGAACGTTGTCCAGAGCCATCCCCCTCCGAAGGACCTTGGGGTCCCAGTCACGTTCTCTGACAGAGACCTGGAGGGCGTCCGCACGCCCCATTGCGACGCCCTCGTTATCAATCTCCGAATGGAAAACTTCAAAGTTCGTCGGGTCTTGGTGGACAATGGCAGCTCCATTAATTTCCTTTTCTTGGAGGCATTCAAGGGCCTCCAGTTGTCAAGATACCGGCTCAAGCCCGCAGGCTACACTCTTCATGGGTTCACTGGGGTCCCGGTAACGATCGAGGGAGTTATAACCCTCGACGTTACTGCTGGAAAGGCCCCAATAACTCGCACAGAGCCGATGGACTTCATGGTGGTGGACGTCAAGGCCTCCTATAATGTTATCCTGGGTCAACGAGGTTTGGCCGCACTCTAAGCTATCCCTTCAGCCTACCACATGAAGATGAAGTTCCCCACCACCTCAAGAGTGGGGGAAGTTAGAGGAAGCCAAGAAGCAGCTCGGAAGTGCTATATGACCTCGATGGGAGGTCCAGTTCTCTCCCTGGAAGCCCTCAAACTTCCACAGGAAGGTAGTCGAGTTATCTCCAAGCCAGTGGACGAGCTGGAGGAAGTGGCCTTCTCCGAAGAAGGCGCCACAAAGACGTTCCGCATCAGCAAGGCTTTTTCCCCCTCCATTAAGCAGGACATCTCCCAGTGCATAAGGGAGAACCGCGACCTCTTCTCTTTGACCGCTGCAGACATGCCTGGGATCTCAGAGGAGCTCTCAATGCACCACCTAAGCATCGCCCCTGGGGTCAAGCCTGTCCAATAGAAGAGGCGAAAGTTCGCTCCCGAGCGACAACAGGCGATCAAAAAAGAAGTTGAGAAGCTCCTGAATGCCCGATTCATCTAGGAGGTGAACTATCCTGAGTGGCTGTCCAATGTGGTGATGGTCAAGAAGGCTAACGGGAGCTGGAGGATATGCATCGACTTAACCGATCTTAATAAGGCATGCCCGAAGAACCCTTTTCCCTTCCCAGCATCGACGCCCTGATCGATGCGACCTCTGGGCACGAGCTCCTCAGTTTCATGGACACTTTCTCGGGGTACAACCAGATTCGGATGTTCCCTCCCGACATCTCGAAGACCTCGTTCGTGATCGATCAGGGCCTGTATTGCTACAGTTTGGCTTGAAGAACGCGGGAGCTACATATCAACGCTCGTGAATAGGGTCTTCCGAGACCAAATTGGCTGAAACATGGAAGTCTACATGGACGACATGTTGGTCAAGAGCACCCGAGGGCAGGAGCATGTTCTCGACCTCCAAGATGCCTTTGGGGTGCTTAGGAGGCACAATATGAGGCTGAATCCGAACAAGTGTGCGTTCGGAGTCTCATCCGGTAAGTTCTTGGGATTCATGGTCAGCCAGAGGGACATAAAGGCCAACCCTAAGAAGATCCAGGACATTCTCAAAATGGCTCCCCCTCCAGTGTTAAAGATGTACAGAGGCTCACTGAGCGCCTTGCAGCAATTGGGCGATTCCTCTCCAAGTCCGGGAAGAAGTGCCTCCCCTTCTTCAAGGCCCTTAGGGGGGCTAAATGCTTCGAATGGGGGTAACAACAACAAGAGTCCTTCGACCAGCTCAAGGCATACTTAGCTAACCCCCCACTCTTAAGCAAGCCAGCGCCTGGGGAGGTCCTCTACCTATACCTCGCCGCTTCGGAGCAGACCCTCAACACGGTCCTTGTAAGAGAAGAGGATAGAACGTAGAGACCCATTTATTATGTGAGTAAGGTCCTTCAGGATGCTGAACTCTGTTACCCGAAGCTGGAGAAGATGGCTTTCGCCTTGGTTATGGTGGCCCAAAAGCTCTGTTCCTACTTCTAGTCTCATTTGGTGGTCGTTCTTACCGAACAGCCATTCAAACAAGTTCTCCACAAGCCCGAGACCTCTGGGCACCTTATGAAGTGGTCCGTCGAGCTAAGTGAACATGACATCAGCTACAAGCCAAGAACAACAATCAAGGCCCAAGCTCTGGAAGAATTCATTAGGGGGAGCACCAACCCCGACCCTTGCGAGTCATCTGCCGATCTCCTGGTCTGGACCGTTTATGTGGATGGATCTTCTTGTGCCAACGGAAGTAGGGCTGGCATCATCTTGACCGGCCCAGATGCTTTCGTCCTAAAATACTCACTCCGCCTAAACTTCTCGGCATCAAACAACGAAGCAGAGTATGAGTCCCTCATAGTGGGGCTCTGTATGGCTCGCAAAGCAGGGGCCAAGCGCTTCAGAGTCTTCAGCGATTCGCAGTTGGTCGTCAACCAAGTGTCAGGGGAATACGAGGCAAGGGACGAGCGTATGGCAAAGTACTTAGCAAAGGTTAAGGAGCTACTAGCCTTATTCGAAGACGTTCAACTCCAACAGGTTCCTCGTAGGAAAATGCATAAGCGGACGCTCTCTTAAAGCTCGCCTCCTCGTCCCTCCAAGTTCTAGAACGGACCATCATGATAGAGGTCCTCCTCAGACCAAGTATTGATGAAGATAGCCCAAAGATGATGGAACTACCCCCTAACACTTGGGGAGAACTGGATGAAGCCCTTCCTCGAGTACCTCAAAGACGGAGTCCTTCCGGAAGATCCGAAAGAGGCGAGGAGGATCAGGACACGAGCCGAGCGATACTCACTCCTTGACGGAGTCATGTAAAAATGCTCTTACACTCAGATTGATGGCCGATCCTATCTAAGGTGCCTCTCCCCAGAGGAAACACTCTATGCCCTAAAGGAGGCCCATGATGATATGTGTGGAGCGCACTTGGGAGCGAGATCCCTCGCCTGTAAACTCCTAAATTACGGCTACTTCTGGCCCACACTACTGAGTGACTCTGAGGAGTACGTCCGCCAGTGCGACTCCTGCTAGAAATTCGCCCCAATCCGTCGCTTGCCTCAAGCACAGCTCACCTCCTTAGCGAGTCTAATCCCTTTTGCGATGTGGGGGATGGACTTGCTCGAACCCTTTCCTCCAGTGCCAGGCCAGCTGAAGTTCTTATTCGTGGCGATATACTACTTCTCCAAGTGGATTGAGGCCGAACCCCTTGCAATAATTACTAAGCACAAAGTTCAGAAGTTCTTTTGGAAGAACATCGTTTGCCGGTTCGGGGTACCCCACGTCCTCGTAACTGACAACGAGACTCAATTCGTGGGAGGAACCTTTCGCAACTTCTATGCCGACCTCGGCATCCAGCAGTGGTTCTCCTCGATAGCCCACCCTCAGTCTAATGGCCAAGCAGGGAATGCCAATCGACAGATACTCTCCGGCCTAAAGAAGAGGCTCGACAAGTCGACCAAGGGATTATGGGTCGAGCAGCTCCCCAACGTCCTGTGGAACTACCGAACCACGAAGAGAACCCTAACAGAAGAGTCACCTTTCAACCTCACGTATGGCTCAGAAGCCATCATCCCCTGGAGGTCGGCCTACCCTCGCCCAGATCGATCACCTACTGGGAAGAGCAAAATGCGAACCAGCTCCGCAATAGCTTGGATCTCATCAATGAGGTCCGAGAAAGAGCTACTATTCGGAAAGAGACCTACCGCTGTAGGATTATGCAATCTTACAACAAGAAGGTCCATCCCGCCAATCTCAAAGAGGGGGACCTAGTACTCTGGAAGCTGTCGATATCCATTCCCAGCAAGAAAGGCAAGCTAGCACCCAATTGGGAAGGTCCGTATAGGGTCTCCAGAGTTATTCGCCCCGGCACGTATCAACTTGAAGACCCGGGGGTAGGAAGATACCGAGGATTTGGAACGTTGACCATCTAATGAAGTACCAAGAGGGTATTGTAACACCGCTCTAAGAAACTTCAGACAGCTTTTGAGTCGAGCAATCTCCATTTGATGCTTTTAATTATCTTGTATTTTTCTTTGCAAAATATAAGTGTGGCTCGCAATTAAGAAGTAGCCACTCAAATAATCTTTAATGAAGACGAGTTACTTCCTGGGAATCATTGTCTATAATAACCTAGATGGCTTGCTTTGAGACACGCAAAATTTTAAGAACAATGGCTTGGAGTCCAACACTTGGTTCGACTCTGCTTCAAATACTTGCTTCTAAGAGAGTACGAAGTGGATCACCATTCGGAATTTCTCCTACAGCTGTTGATAATATCTAAACGATATGCTTGGAGTCCAACACTTGGTTCGACTTCGCTTCAAATACTTGCTTCTAAGCGAGTATGAAGCGGATCACCATTCGAAATTGCTCCTACAGCTATTGATAAACTCTAAAAACGACATGCTTGGAGTCCAACACTTGGTTTGACTCCGCTTCAACTACTTGCTCCTAAGCGAGTACGAAGCGGATCACCATTCGGAATTTCTCCTACAGCTGTTGATTAACTCTAAAACCGACATGCTTGGAGTCCAACACTTGATTCGACTTCACTTCAAATACTTGCTTCTAAGTGGGTATGAAGTGGATCACCATTCAGAATTGCTCCTACAGCTGTTGATAAACTCTAAAAATGACATGCTTGGAGTCCAACACTTGGTTCGACTCCGCTTCAACTACTTGCTCCTAAGCAAGTACGAAGCGGATCACCATTCGGAATTCCTACAACTACTGACAATTGCAAATGCTAGCAAAACACACAAGTTCAAGAAACAGGTACTATTTCATTAAAAGTTTGAGGTACAACTCTGACTACAGACCAACGACTCATCTTTACATCGAGATACAAAACTTGTGAAACTAAGATTACAAAATTACAAATCTACTTTAACCCCTCCTGGGCAGGGGGATACTTCTCTTAAGGGATAGAGGAGGTCGACGGGCATCGTGCTACGGTGGCCTTGTTCCCATGGAAGTATCTAAACCGGCAAGCCGAGTCGCGTCTTCGGCACCTGAAAGCTTGAGTGTTGCCCCGGCGGATGCTCCGCTCGACGAGTCAGCCACTCCGCTCTGCACATCCCCGGGGCACCTCGAGACAGGGGGTGAGCGCAATGCCAACTCATGGAACGACATCCCTTGGGAGTATTCACCTCGGAGACAAGAAGTGGTTCGGACGTTGCTACCTTCGGACAGTCGTCGTAGCCGAAGGTTCTACGCTTCTAGCTCCACCACCCCTTCCTTCAGCAACTCGTCCGTCACAGAAATTTTCAGCCGAAGCATTCGGCTAGAGCTACCTTGACGAGGAGCGTCGGTAATAGCCCTTCGAAGGTGCGTCGCTTCCAAGCTCTTCTTGAGCATGACGTTCTTCAGCCCATCTCGTTCGGCCCCGACCATGAACAAGCATTGACAAAGATACTAGAGCTGTAGGCCTTGGTTGAAGGCTATCGAGGGGCACGTCTCCTCTCTGTCAGGGAGCACCTCCCGAGCCTTCTCTTCGAGATGCTTCACCTCAGAGTCATGACGAGCCAGTGTTAGCTTGAGGTGGTTCAGCTCTGCCTAGATTTTGAAAAGCCTCTCCCGAGTCCGAGCAAGCCCCAACCTCATCACCCCTAGACCAGCCATGAAACGTGCCACTTCATCCATCTGAGGCACTTCGACGAGTTGTAACGCTTCGACGATCTGAAAAGAGCCAGAGCACAAAGCTACTAAGTATACACGACTCGTACCTAACAACTCAGAGCAACAAAGAGACAGTTCGATGCAATTACAACACTTAGACAAAAAAAAAGAGTTTCATTTCATTGAATACCAAATGCGGTGGCCAGTCCCCAACAAGGCAATACATAAAAAACAAAAAAAAAGAAAACAACAAAGTCAGGGAGCCACCTCGTGGTGCTGCTCTGAAGCACTCCCGCTCGGCATCGTTACTAGCGCCCCCTCCGGGTTCGCCACGTCCTCCTCACCCCCTTTGGTTTCTTCATCCCCTCCTTCGGGCTCGACCTCTGCTAGGGGTATGATTTCCTCGCCTTCGACCGGGTTGTAGAGATGATACCCTTTGCCGTCGAAGCCGAGGATACAAGCAGCCACATGCTTGAGGGCCCGAGCATAGGACTCCTCCATGTTGGTCAGCATGTGGGCCTCCGCCTCGTCTTGGATGGCCTTCTTCGCTTCGACCACCGCAGCCTCCCGCTCCTTTAGCGCCTCCTCTGAGGCCTTTAAGGTCTTCTCCAGCTCCACCTCGGCACGAGCCTTCCCCCCTCCAACTCTTTGGCCCTTGCTGCTTCGGCTATTATGCGCTCGTGCACCTTGGCCAGAGTTGACTCTAGGACAGCGATCGCGGCAGCTCGGGACTCCGAGAGCCGTTGCTCGGCCTCAAACAGCTTCACCACCTTGGATCGCTCTGCCCGGTCTCTGTCGCTCGTTGCCTTCAGCTCCTTCTCCTGCTCGGCGAACTGTTCGAGCATGTGGCTAAAGTGGCAGGTGATCTAAAAACCGAAGGCAAAGAATGTGAGAATAAGAAAACGTGTACTCCGAAATTCAGAAAAGTAGAGCGATAACACTTACCGACATCATGGCCCGAGCAATCTCCAATGCATCGTTGCCCACCGTGCTAGCCTTCAGCTCCTCGCGATCCTTCGAGGTCGGCAGGTGGCACACGGCTTGCATGCTCATTGCCGCGTCGCCAAGGAAGCCATCAAGCTTCATCACTCTCCAGTCCGGGACAAAGAGCTTCTTATGTTCCTCGGTGAGGGTGGCCTCTACTTCGGCCATAAACGGCGGCACTTCGAGTGCCAGTGCAGCTCCGACCGAGAATGCCCCGCTCGAGGACTCGGGGGCCGTGGCTGAAGGGAGTGTGACCTGGGGAGCGGAGGTGGAGTCGCTGACCAAGTCAACGATGGTTGTAGGAGCCGAGGGTGCCTGAGCTGCTCGGCCAGAAAGAGGTCCCGTTGTCATCCTCTTTCATTTCTTGTTTTCCGGTGCCTTCGCTGCTGTCGCACTACTCTTCGCCATCAGAGCCTTGAAGTCCATGTTGGGGGCTTTTGAAGAAGAAAAACAAGAGAAAGAGTTAGCGATCGAAAAGATATATAAACAAAAAAGAAGCAAAAATAGGGGGGCATACTAGGGTCGATCGGACTGATACCCCCACCGAAGAGGACCTCCTCGGTGATATCTTTCCAACCCAAGGTGGGAAGACCGAAGATCTTCACCACGACCCCCTCTTCTTCCTTAGTCAGCACTGGCTCAGCCTTCGCCCACTTCGGAACATCCTCCTTCCACCCTGTCGGAAAGCTCCATGGCTCGGGTCCTCGGATCAAGAAATACTTCTCCTTCCAATGCTTGATGGAGTCCGGATTCTCGATCAGCTTGACCCCCCTCCTCGGAGATAGGTAGTACCGGTACTCCATCTTGCTCATACGGCAGATCCGATAGAGGCTGCGAAGTATGACGAGCTGAGGTTGGATGCTGTAACCCCTGTTTTTTTTTGTTTTTCATATTTGTTTTGTGTATTTTCCTTTTCTTGAGTATTTGTACTTTTCTTTGAATTTTTGGACCGTATATTGGAGTTGTTTTCTATGTATATTCATTTTTTTAAAATTTCATTTTGAGCACTTGTGTTTGATTTTTCTGTCCTTGCCCCGTTCTTCATCGATTGTGGTTTTCTCCTTATTAGATTCTTGTTCCATTCTTTTGCTCATGTTTTAGGTGCTCGTGGTTTCATTTGCCTAAGCCTATTGTTGATAATCCTATTTGCAATTTAAATCCTTGATCCTTATAATTTCCCTAAGCCCAACTGATTTACCAAATCCTATTAATCCTAATAACCCAACTCCTACTACTACTCCTATAATATACCCAATTACCCAATACCCAACATCCCCTAAAACCCGAAATCAAGATCCTATATAAAATCACCTATCTCTCTCTCTCCCCTACTACGAAACTCGGCCACCAAAACCCTAACCATACTTCATCACCACTGTTGAACCCTAACAACCCTGCCGAAACCCACTTCATCCTCCACATCGACAGCCCAACCTTGCACACGAACCCATTGTTGATCACCCTAGCACCGAGCTCTCCCTCTCCGTCCCTTGCTTCATCTCTCCCATCCATCTCTCTTTCTCCCTGCTCTGTTTTCGATGTCGCTCGACGACAGCAACAGTAGCAGCGATGCCAGCCGAAGCTAGTGCCGCCGCCCGTTGTTCCCGTCCCAGCCTTCCCCTCACCAACTGCATTAGCCGCGGTCATCATCCACCGTGTCCACTCCCGATCTCTCTCTCGTGTGGTGATTGCACGTGCATGGAGTTTTGCACGTGTGGTTGTCTTGGTTCGTGGGTTTTGTTCATGGGATTTGTTGCTCGTTTTGTGCATTGCTCTGGGAATCCGTTCCCATTATTCTTGTTCTTGCTCCGTTCCCATCATCATCTCTTAGGCAAGTAACTTCTATTAAATTTCTTTGCATATACAAGTACTAAATACCGCTTGTAGTGCAGTTGGGTTCTAGAGACAATTTGTGTGTGAATCTCCTTATTGATATTGTCTCTATAGTGATGATTTGACCATAGTTGCCTCACAACATATATGACATGATATAACCTAGGATTGACTACTTCTTGTTGTGTATATGTGTGTTGTTCATATGAAATCTTGTGCTCATTCGTGTTATTCGTGGTAGACTTATTGTAGACTTGTGAAATACCTGATACTATGTTGCTTGGACATCTAGTATACTCTATATCATGTTTGGTTGTGTTTTGGATGAGTTCTATGTGAACGAGTTGATTTTGTGCATATGCGATATTTTCAGTTTTGCTGGCTTTTCTGTTTTGATCGGTATTTTAGGCCCTATTAAGGTCAGTATTTGAAAATATTTTGTGAACAATGATTTTTGGAGAATTTTGTCTATTTTCCAACCCTTTTGATGGATCTCAGTTTCGATTTTTGGTTTGTAAGTTATTTCAATTTTACTACAGTTGTGTCGAAAGATTTCCAAATTCTGTTTTCTATGAATTCTGAAGAGTAATCTATTTTTATTGTGGTTTTAAAGTTATTATTTTGATCTGAAATATTTCTCAGTATTTCTAGACTTGATTGGGGTTTACCCAGATTTTTTGTGGATTTATTTGAGATGTTTTACAAACCTTTTCATGCTTGCAAATAAATATTTTACCCGTAGAATTTTACTACTGTGCAGTAAAGAACTTGATTTTCGATCTATTTTTACTTGCTGTTTGATGTGAATATTTGCAAGTGTACAAAATCGCAACAAGTGGTATAGTTTTAGTGAAAAGAGTGTCGAACCCACAAGGACTAATTATTTTATAGAGTATCGAAATTACTAAATGAATCATTATTTGGAAGATCGAAATTAATAAAGAAAACAACTAATTTAAATTAATCTAAAAATCTAACTAAATTAATTAAGAGGGAGCGGAATCTGAAATTTTGTAATTTGTTAATGGCAAAATTAACTCTAGGGCTTTTGACTTCACCTAGTTAATCCCACACAATTTATAGCTCCATGTGAATAAAAAGATTATTTTTCTAAATTGTAGACCAAAATCCCCTAAGTATTCAAAAGCTTTCTCTCGAACAACACAAAAAATATCTCCAACTAACAGTTTGTCATAGTTCATGCACAAATTTAATTAATTGAAGTTTCATTAAGTTCTGTGGATTTCTTAATGGTCACATCAATCGCGGTAAATCATCTCTAATTTCGCTCAATCAATGGTGTTTAATTTTGTAGTTCTAAATCACAAATTACCTCTCGGTCTCTCCATGATCCAATAAATCATACAAATGTCTGTCCACCAATTGTACACATTAAGAATAAAAATCAAATACACAATCATGGAAAGATAGAAAAATAATATGGAATCAAAAGTTGTGTTCTCAAAACTAGGCTACATCAAAACCCTAGAAAAATAAAATTTAGTTCATAATGAAATTGCAACTAAAAAATATTTTCCTGGATTGCATTATAGAAAAATTAGAGAAAGAAAAGAGATACAAAAAGAACTATTTTTTAGAGAAAAAAATGCAAACCCAAGTCCTAGTCAGCAATTCTCTCTCCTCTGTCCTGACCTGTCTCATTGCCACGTCAGAGAGCACTGTCGTCGAGCACAGATCCGCCATGTCAGAGGAGCTGTCACGTCTCTCTCTGTCGTCTTGAAGTCGGAGCCAGACCCGCCACGTCAGATTCTCTGCTCTCTGTTTCTCGTGGGACCCGTCGCCAGCTCAGCACAAACAAAGCAGCTCTATTTCTTCTTGGTTTGCGCACCGAAGCCCACTGTGCTGTTCTCATTTCCTCTTTCTCCTTCTGTCTCGACTTTGAACCGCAAACGAAGAGAAGACAGCGCCACGTCACGTCACCTTCTGCTTTTGTACCGCAAACCGATGTGATCATCCCCTTTCGTTTTCGTCTTGATTCCAATTCCACCCAAAGACCCTCTGTCTCTTTATTTTTGTCTTTATAATTATTATTATTATTTTGTATGAATAGAGGTTAACCATCGATCTTCCTCTTCGTTAAGCATTCCCTTTTTCTCTCTTTCTTGGTCTTGTATTTATAGGCAGAATTAGGGTTTACTTTTGCAGAAAAATCTCCTCTTCTTCATTTATTTGCTTCATTCCATGATTTGTTCTTTATTTCTTTCTTCTTTTTCTTCTCTTTCCTTTTCTTGAAAACACGTGCTGCATATACAAAATAAAATCAGAAATTAGGGTTTAAAAAAGAGTAATTAGTTTAAAATTAATTAAAATAACTAAAAATCATATTAGCTCATTTAAACCTCTTTTCAAATTGTTTATTGCATTTTCACCTTCCATTGGCAATTAAAATTCATATCTTGCATTTCACACAGCGAAGTTGTAAGATTTAAAAATCACGAAAATAATAAAATTTAATAAATCATTCTGTTTGTTTTGTTTGTTGGGTTTTTACCAAAAATCTTCAGATTTTGCATAAAAAATATTATTTCTCCAAAAATAATTAATTACTTGAAATTTTATGGAAATAAGATGAATTAAACACAATATAGACAAATACAAGCAATTTTAATGGGTAAATGAGTACAAATATTTGTATAAAAATTAGACATATCACTGTTTCTAAAATGTTTCTGAATATGAAAGTTAGCATAATATATCTATTTTCTAACCCTTTTGGCAGATTTGGATTTCAATTTATGGTTTGTGAGATATTGCTGTTTTCGTACTGCAGTGTTTGTGATTTCAGATTTGCAAAACTGTCGTGTCTTGATGTTTTCTGATTTTACATGACTACTCTATTTTTATTGGAAAATTATGAAACTTTTTTTCTTGCTACTATACATATAGGGGAATACCCTAGATTTTTTGTGGATTTATTTAATGAGTTTTCATGCTGTTTTCCTGATTTTGAATACGATTTTCAGATTTCTGGCTGAACATATTTTCTGGATTCAAACCAATTTTGAGTATGTTTTTGTGAAACACTATGTGACTTATTTATATTCGCTGGATTCAGTTGGGAGTCTATTTTCTAGACCTTTCGACGGATTCAGGTTTGTATGTTTGTAACAACGGGAATTTCAGTTTTACTGTAGTATGATCTTGCTGTCCTGAACTAGAAATTTGGTTATTTTATCCTTTTATGTGTAATCTTGCACTCGTACATGTTTATCTTGCAACTTGAACTTGTTACATGATCATGCCATGTTATTCTTGATATATTTTGTACACATACATGCTTGTTTGGTAATAATAATAAATAACCAAGTCGGGGTTTAAAGGAAAGATCTAATAGTGGATAATTCAGAAACGTGTACTCGGAAGGGGATCCACTGATCCTACATGAATACTTGATACATGATACTTGACACGTGATTACTTGACACTTGCACGCAAGACACATGATTACTTGCCACTTGCACAACTTGACATGTGATACATGATACATGATGCTTGGAGCTTGGAGCTTGATTACATGATACTTGTCCCTGAGTACACTGCACTCTATGGTCCACTATGAAATCTAAAGCGAAAATGTTTGTTGTAGCAACCATATAGTAAAAATCGGGATGTATGAAATGCTACCTAGATAGTAATAACTTTAAAACTTGATACATGAGACTCGATGCATGACACTTGATACTTGATACTTGTTACTTATTTATATGATACTTGTTCACTTGGCACTTGATACATACTACTTTTACTTGTTCACCTTACCATGCTAGTATTCTATTTTGTTATCATGTCTATTCCATGCTATTTGTTTAGTTAGTTTTTCCCATGTACTTGTATCCTGCATTACAAGCGGCCCGTAACTTGCATTGATGGGAGTTTATTTTCTTTTTTCTATTCCTGCAATTGTTAAATTACAGATTTTGGAGAACAGGTACCAGATGGTATTGGTGATATGAAGTATTAGTGCTGGATTTTGCTATTATTATTTCTTGTTGCTTGTTTTGAACAATTGTATCTTGTACTTGGATTATTTTTGTATTTAGGCAATGTGACCCAGGATATTTGATTTATTCAGATTGGGATTATTTGAGATTAATATATTTTGGTTTCAAGTATTATTTTTGGTATTTTGGTTCATATGTGCATACTTGGTTGATTCTTTTGCTTCCGACTCTGATTATTCTCGTGAAATGTTGTAAAGATTCTTGAACAGCTTATGGATGATGAAAATCATTCGCTGGGCTTTTGTCGCGTATCCATATTCTGTATTCTCTTTTGAGAAGCGGGGCGTGACAAGATTTTTAGTGGTATCAGAGCCCAGGTTTTGCTAATGTATTAGTTGCCTAACATATTAAACAAGTTTGGCTCAAACTGGGATCGGCTGAACAATTCACCAACCATGCATGCATAAATGAATTGTTACCAACCTTAATCTGGATGCTAATTGTTTTTGGTTTGTGCAGACTATGGCTAGTAGAGTTTCTTCTTCTTCTCGTCCCCAGGACGATCAGTATGGGCTTGATGCTTTCACCAGTGTGCTTGAGCGCTTGATTAACATGCAGCAGAATCACAGTGACTTGGTGATGGCTGCTCAGGTTCTTCCGACTGTTGTACCTATGCAGGCAGCTCTTCCTCCTCATCCAGGTACAGTCACAGACTTCATGAGGCTGTATCCTAACATGTTTTCAGTCACTAAGATGCCTTTAGAGGCTGAACAGTGGTTGATTCGGACAGAGCAACTCCTTTTGGCAGCTAGAGTGGCAGATGCAGATCATGTGGATGTGGTGGCCATCCAGTTGGTGGACTTGGCTCATATTTGGTGGAGGTCCGAGTCCGAAAGGCTCGAACGACCGATCACTTGTGCTACTTTCACTAGGAGCTTCTTGGAGAAGTTCTTTCCTAGCAGCACTAAAGTGGTGATGGAGCAACAATTCTTGGCCTTGAAACAGGTTGGTCGTTATTTCTAGTAATGGAATTTTGTTACATATTATCCAAGCAATGTTGTAACATAATACTTTCTTGAAACAGGGCTCCAGGTCTGTGGACGAGTACGCAGCTGAATTTACGAGACTTAGTCACTTCACAGCCGTTCTTGTGGCGAACGAAGAGGATAGAGCTCATAGGTTCATCTTGGGGCTTGAGCGAGACATCAAGGTGCTGCTTGTCTCTCTTTACTTGCATACTTATGCTGAGGCTATCGTGGTAACTAGAGCTCAGGAGCAGGCTCGTGGTGGATTGGCTCCTTCTCAGCGAACTGTTCTGCACTCAATTTATAGGCCTTCTGGTGGGCCTGTTCGGAGACCTGTCCCAGCCCCTCCGGTCAGGGCAGCTCCTTACTCTTCTGCGGGTCCTCCGAGAGTTGGTTTTTGCGACTTTTGCCGACTTCTGGGGCATGAGCGCAAGGATTTTCGACGTGCCAATCATCACTGTTTTAGATGTGGTGCGGCTGACCATCAGTGCGAGACTGCCTGTAGTTGGCTCTTCCAGCTAGGGTTCCAGTTTAGCCAGTTATCGCAGCTCGTGGTCTAGTCAGACCACTGCTTCCTCCGCAGTGCCAGATTGTCGGTCAGAGGACCGCTGCTCCCAGGAAATGTCAGGCTTTCAACCTGACTGCTGCTGATGCTGAATCAGTTGAAGGTGTGGTTGCAGGTATCTTTTGTTTTTGTTGTTTTGTTGTTCTCTTTTTTTTCTTCTTTTTCCTTTGCTTTATTTCTTTCTACTGATTCTTCTGCATTTTTGTTTTCTTCACCCCTGTTCAACCATTCTTTTCTTTGTCTCTGTTGATTTCTGTCTTAGGTGTTGTCCTTGTTTGCTCTTTCCCTGCTCATGTTCTTTTTAATTCTGGGGCAACCCATTCTTTTGTCTCCTCTTGATTTGTCGCTCGCCATCAGTTGGAGTGTAGCAATATGTCAGAGGCTTGGAACATTGTGACAGGTGGTGGAGTTGTCATTTGTTCCCGAGAGTGCAGGCAGTGTCCCGTGATTATTGGTAGTGCAGATTTCAAAGCCAATCTGATTGTAATTGGGAATTTAGGATTTGACGTTATTCTGGGTATGGATTGGTTGGGTGAAACCCATGCTATTATTGATTGCCGTGCCAAGAAAGTTCTGTTCCAGATCCCAGATCGCACAGAGTTTGAGTTCCATGCTGAGGATTCTTCCCTTGGCCGAGCTGCAGTTGATCAGGAGGTTTGTGCGATGAAATTGCATTCAGGCTGTGAGGCTGCGTCTCTAGTAGTTCGGAATTTCCTGGATGTCTTTCCAGAGGAGTTGCCTGTCTTATCCCCCTGATAGGGATGTGGAGTTCGGTATTGAAGTTCAACCGGGTACGGTGCCTATATTGAAGAGTCCCTACAGGATGGCACTGGTTAAGTTAGCAGAGCTTAAGGTGCAAATTCAGGAGTTACTTGATTTGGGTTTCATCAGACCCAGTGTTTTTCCTTGGGGTGCTCTAGTCCTTTTTGTCAACAAGAAGGATGGTAGTCGTCGACTGTGCGTCGATTATCGAGAACTGAACAGTGTTACTGTGAAGAATCGGTATCCATTGCCCAGGATCGATGATTTGTTTGATCATTTGAGTAGGGCTGCTGTTTTCACGAAGTTGGATCTTCGTTCTGGGTATCATCAAGTCAAAGTGAAGGCGATTGATGTGCAGAAGACTGCTTTTAGGACCAGATATGGCCACTATGAGTATCTTGTGATGCCGTTCGGGGTTACGAACACGCCTGCTGTATTCATGAGTCTTATGAACCAGGTCTTTTCACAGTTCTTGGATAGATTTGTGGTGGTCTTCATTGATGATATTTTGGTGTATTCTCGGAATCGAGAAGATCATGCTGAGCATTTTAGGGTGGTTCTGCAAACTTTGAGAGAGAATCAACTCTATGGGAAACTCAGCATGTCACGCCTGGCTTCCCAAAAAGAATACGGAATACGGATACGCAACAAAAGCCCAGCGAATGATTTTTATCATCCATAAGCTGTTCAGGAATCTTTACAATATCTCACAACATAATCAGAGTCGGAAGCAAAAGAGTCAACCACACATATATAACTGAATTAATAAACCAACAGAATTTACTTGAAACAAAATACAATATTCTTAAATAAATCAGAATCTGGACAATCAAATATCCTGGGTCACATCACCCAAATACAAAATAAATATTCAAGTACTCAAAATACATTGTTCTAAAGCAACAATAATAATAAGACTAATAAACAAGAAATCCAGCATTAATATCTTATTTTGCCAATACCGTCGGGCAGCTGACCATCCTGATCTGCAATTAACAATTACAGAAGAAGGAAAGAGAAAACAAGTCCCCGTCAATTGCAAGTTACGGGCCACTTATAATGTAGGATATAAGCACCTGGGAAATCTAACAAATAGCACGGAATAATGCATCAACAGCAATAACTAGCATGAATTAGTAAAACAAGGTCAACAAGCATGGTATACTAACAGTACATATGGATGTGTCAAATACAGTGTCATATGACAACTAACAGTATCCAGTAACAGTAAGCTCAGTATATCAGTGAATCAGGATAACAGTATAAAAGTATCAATCTAACAGTATCAGTCTTATGTTCTTACAGTCTTGTGTGTATTACTAGCTAGGTAGCACTTCATGCGCCCCAAAAACATAACACAAGGTTGTTAGAACAAACAGTTTCGCTTTTAGATTTCATAGTGGACCATAATGGGGCAGTGTACTCAGGTATCAGTAACAGTAGCAGTAGCAGTAACAGTAACAGTAGCGGAAAGTAACAGTAACAATAGCAGTACGGAACACTAGTTCCCTTCCAAGTACACGTTTCCATATTTCCCACTACTAGATCTTCCCTTAAGAAACCCCGGCTTGGTTACTTTTATTATGGTCATCAAACAGGAATGAATGTGTACGAGATAGTGTCAAACTAACATGGTATAATCATTATTAGGTTCAGGAAAACAAATAAACATACATAGATGAGATACAGTCACATAAATGAGCAAAACAGTGTATGTTCATATTCAGGACAACAAGACAGTACAGTACTAAAACAGTGAATCTCGTCGCTACAGGAATGAAAATCTGGATCCATCAAAGAATCTGAAAAATAGACTTCCACATGAATCTAGCGAATACAAATAAGTCATATCATATTTCACAAAATTATAACTCAAAGCTGATTTGAATCCAGAAAAACACATTCAGTCAGAAATTAGTAAAACGAATCTCAGTCAGAAAAACTGCATCAAAACCTCTCAAATAAATTCAGGAAAAATCTGGGGTATTCCCCTATATGTCTAGAATCAAAATATAAAGTTTCATAACATTCCAGCAAAATTAGTTCAGTCATCAAAAGTAAGAAAACATCAAGAAACGATACTTTGGCCAATCTGAAATTCCCAACACTGTTGTACGAGAACTGAAATATCTCGCAAGCCGTGAAACAGAATCCAAATCCGCCAAAGTTATATGAAAATAGATAAAATATACCAACTTTCATATTTCACAAGAATTTTCCATACAGTGAGAGGAATCAGGGTGAAAACACAATTCTTTACAGGACAACGAGCAAAATACAGCAAGTACGACTTTTGTGAACATGCATGAGACGACATATAAAACGCATCAATAAAATTAACCAAAATTTTGGGTAGTCTCCCAATAGATAAAGAAATACTTACCAAAGTTTTGGATCAAAATAATATATATAGCATCAGCATCAAAATCATTAGTCATCAAAATCATCGAAAAACAGAATCTGGAAAAGATCGACACCTCTGTAGTAAAACAGTCATAACTCACTCATACGAAAACGAAATCAAGTAAGGTCAGAGAGGTTTGAAAATAGACGAAATTCTCTAAAATTCTTTTTTTGTACCGAAATTAAGATACTGACTTTAAAATAGTCCAAAATAGCAAACAAAACAGATCAGCGACAGAATACAGATTTTTTCCTTTAACAACAACTCAACATATATCATACAAAACTTGTTCAAAACACAACCAAACATGAAATCGAGTCTACCAAGTGTCTAAACATCATAATTTAGGGTATCTAGCATGTCCACACCAAATATATCACATGGGTCTCAACCGAATCACGTATTCTCAAAAAAGTCTCACATACATGATCAAAATCAAGAACAAGTAAAACATAAGTTAATTCATGTCAATATTGTGTCGTGAGTCATCTATGGTCAAATTTTCACTATAAAGACAAGATCCATCAAACATAACACAAACAAGAGTCGTCTCTAGACCCAACTACACTATAGGTGGTATTTTTGACTTGTATCAAACAAATGAATTGGAGTACAAGTTACTTGCCTTAATCGAAGACGAAAACGAAAAACACCAAGAATAACGGGAATGGATTCCCGGGCAACGAATAAGATCCACGAATCAAAATCAATGAATCCCACGAACGAAAATCCAATACACGTGCAAGAGCTCCAACGCATGCAACTCAAGAAAGCGAGAGAGAGGGAGGCCAAGGGGGGTCGGCTGGCTGGCCTGCGGCTACTGCGCACTAGCTTCGGCTGGTCGACTGCGATGGCAGCCAAGGGGGGGAGAGAGACGGATGGAGAGGTGGATGGGTGCTCATTGTAATGCGTTCAAGGGGATGGCGATCGGGTGAGGGTGGTCGGTCGGGGTGTGGTGTCGGGTGCAGGTCGCAAGGGACGACGGGAAGGGGGTTGTGGGTTAAGGGCGGTGCAACCAGCGGGAGGAGAGAGAGGTGGGGGGGAGGCCGAGTAGTATAGATTAGGGTTAGGGTTTTGTGAGGGGGTGAATGTATATATACATATATATGGAGGTGATTAGGGTTTAGTTAAATGAGGTGGATAATTGGGTTAATGGGTTGTGGATATTTAGGAGGTGTAATAGGATTAGTTTAATGGGCATCAATTGTATAGGATCTCAAAATAGGATTGGATTTAATTTAGCTTTGGTAATCAATCAGGGTTCAACAATAGGTTTGGGAAAATAGAGTGAGCAACCAAATCCACCACGAGCACCCAAGAACAAAATAAAGAGAATAAGAGAAAAGAACCATAATTGACGAAGAACAAAATAACGACGAACTAATCAACACAAAGAGCTCAAAATGAAACAGATAATATATATTGAAACAAATTCCAATATACGGTCCAGAAAAATACAAGAGAGAGTACAGAGAGAAAAAGAAAATACCCCAAAATGAAAAATACCCTCAAAATACACAAAATGGAAAACAGGGGTTACAATCCTACCCACCTAACAAAAAGAATCTCGTTCTCGGAATTCAAAAAGAAGATATATAGGGTAACCCCCAAAATAACCAAAAGAACAAAACAAACTACTCAAACAAATGAGGAAACTTCTGCTGAATCTCCTCCTCCAGCTCCCAAGTCGACTCACCAGGTGAGTGAGGATTCCAAGCAGCACGAACCAACTTGATGACCTTGTTCTTAAGCACATTCTCCTGCCAATCTACAATAGCAACTGGCGGAATCTCACAAGTTAAATCTGGCCGAACGGTCACCTCAAAGTAGTCGATCACGTGGCTCTCATCGCGGATATATCTCCTGAGTTGTGAGACATGAAAAACATCGTGCACCCCTGATAATGCTGGCGGTAAAGCAAGACGATAGGCCACCGTGCCTACTCGCTCCAAAATTTCAAATAGTCCAATAAACCCAGGGCTAAGCTTGCCCCCACCAACGAACCGAATGACACCGCACCATGGCAATACCTTAAGAAAAACATGGTCACCAACAACAAACTCCAAAGCCCTTCGATGGACATCAGCCCATCGCTTCTGCCTGTCCTGAGCTGCCTGCAAATGCTTCCTGATCTGGACCACTACATCCACTGTCTTGGTGATCAACTCCGGACCCAACAACTGCCTCTCACCAATATCATCCCAGCACACTGGTAATCTGCACTTCTGCCTATAGAGTGCCTCGAATAGAGCAGCTTTAATACTGACCTGAAAGTTGTTATTGTACGAGAACTCTACGAGATGCAAATGGTCCTCCCAAGATCCCCCAAACTGCAACATATAGGACCGTAATATGTCCTCAAGAATCTGAATAGTCCGCTCTGACTGTCCATCATCCTGGGGATGAAAAGTTGTACTGTATTTCAATTTACTCCCCAAACTATTTTGAAGACTCTCCCAAAACTAAGATCTGAATCTCGTATCCCTGTCGAATACAATACTGACTGGAACTTCATGAAGTCTAACAATCTCTTGCATATACCTCTCAGCTAGGCTCTCAGTAGACTGACCGACACGAAAGGGAATGAAGTGAGCACTCTTCGTCAAATGGTCAACAATCACCAAAATGGCATTATGACCCTTAGGACTCCTCGGCAAAGCGGTCACAAAATCCACAGTGATATGTTCCCACTTCCACTCTAGAATAGGAAGCGGTTGAAGAAGTCCAGCGGTTCTTTGATGCTCTGCCTTAACCTGCTGGCAGACCAAACACTGAGAAACAAACTGAGCCACAGCCCTCTTCATACCATGCCACCAGAAATGAAGCTTAAAATCCCGATACATCTTAGTACCGCCAGGATGGATAGAATACGAAGACTGATGAGCTTCCTCAAGCAACCTCTAACGAACTTCACCCTTAGGGACACACAACCGAGAACCAAAACGAAGCGAACCATCTGCATGAATAACGATGTCCGCTTTGGACCCAGATTCAACCTCAGCTCAAAAACCCTACAACTGCGCATCACCAGCCTGACCCTCTTTAATCTGATCAACAAGAGACGACTGAAGCTAGAGCACAAGACAACTCCGACCAGAACTCGAAAACACAACCTCCAAATCCAACCTCCTCATCTGCTCAATGAGATCACACTGCCGAGTAAGAAACATAACTGCTAGTCTCCTGCTCAAAGCATCGGGCACCAAGTTTACTTTACCAAGATGGTATTGCAAACTGATGTCGTAATCGGCCATAAGTTCCATCCAATGTCTTTGCCTCATATTTAACTCCTTCTGGGTGAAGACGTACTTGAGACTTTTGTGGTCTGTAAAGATCTCCACGCGGTCTCCAGGTAAATAATATCTCCATAGCTTCAGAGCAAAGATCACTGCCGCTAACTCTAAGTCATGAGTAGGATAGTTCTTCTCATGCGGTCTCAACTGCCTCGATGCATACGCAACAACATGGCGCCTGAACCATCTGGAATAGTCAATACAGGCGCCGACATCAATATGTTCTTCAACTCAACAAAAGCCTCATTGCACTCATCCGACCAACAAAACTTCTGATCCTTCCCAGTCAGTTTAGTCAAGGATCCTGCTATCTTTGAAAAAATCTTGGAAAAATTTCCGATAATAGCTAGCGAGACCAACTCTGCACTTCGGAAACCGACTTAGGAATAGGCCAATCCTTCAAAGCATCAACCTTAGAAGGATCCACAGAAAGACCATCGCCAGAAATAATGTGCCCCAAGAAAGAAACCCTGTCGAGCCAAAACACGCACTTGCTGAGTTTCCCATAGAGCTGATTCTTTCTCAAAGTCTGCAGAACCACTCTAAGATGTTCAGCATGATCTTTCTGATTCCGAGAATATACCAGAATATCATTAATGAAGACCACCACAAATATATCCAAGAACTGAGAGAAGATCCGGTTCATAAGACTCACGAATACAGCTGGCGCATTAGTAACCCTGAACGGCATCACAAGATACTCATAGTGCCCGTACCTAGTCCTGAATGCAGTCTTCTGTATATCAGCAGCCTTTACCTTGACTTGGTGATACCCAGGACGAAGATCCAACTTCGAGAAAATAGCAGCTCCATTCAACTGATCAAACAAATCATCGATCCTGGGCAACGGATACCGATTCTTCATAGTGACACGGTTCAGTTCTCGATAATCCACACATAGTCGACGACTACCATCCTTCTTGTTGACAAAAAGGACCGGAGCACCCCAAGGCAAAACACTTGGTCTAATGAAATCCAAATCGAGAAACTCCTGAAGCTGCACCTTAAGCTCTGCTAGCTCAACCGGTGCCATCCTGTAGGGACTCTTCGATATCGGTGCCGTTCCAGGCTGAACATCAATACCGAACTCCACTTTCCTATCAGGGGGTAGGCCAGGAAACTCATCTGGAAAGACATCCAAGAAATCCTGAACTACTAGAGGCGCAGCCTCACAGCCTGAGTGCAATGCCATCGCACAATCCACCTGTTCAATGCAGTCTTTGCTCGGCCAAGGGAAGACTCCCCAGCATGGAACTCGAATTCTGCTCGATCTGGAATTTCGAAGACAACTTTCTTGGCACGACAATCAATAATGTCATAGGCTTCACCCAACCAGTCCATACCCAGAATAATGTCGAATCCTGAATCTAATTATAATCAGGTTGGCTTTGAAATCTGTGTCCCCAATAACAACGGGACATTGCTTGCACTCACGGGAACATATGATAACTCCACCACCTGTCACAATGTTCCAAGCCTCTGACATGTTGCTACACTCCAACTGATGGCGAGCGACAAATCGAGAGGAGACAAAAGAATGGGTGGCCTCAGAATCAAAAAGAACATGGGCAGGAAAAGAGCAAACAAGGATGATACCTAAAAGAATCAAAAGACAAGGAGAAAGAATAAAGAATCAAGGGTGAGGGGGAAATAATGCAGGAAAATAACATAAAGAACCAAAGCAAGACTAAAAGCAATAAAACAAAGAGAAACAAAACATCAAAACAACAAAACAAGATATACCTGCCACAACTCCTTCAGCTGTCTCAACATCTGCAGCAGTCAGGTTGAAAGACTGACCTCTCCTCGGAACAGCGGTCCTCTGACCGACAATCTGACGTTGAGGAGGAAGCGGAGGTCTAACTGGACCACGAGTTGGGCCTGCTTGCTGAACAGGACCCCTGGCTGGAAGAGCCACCTACTGCTACTGCAGACAATCGCGTACAGAATGATCAGCAGCGCCACACCCAAAGCACCGGCAGTTGATGCGCCAACAATTGTTATGCTCATTCCCAGATATCTGACAGAAGTCGCAAAAACCACCCTTCTGGAAGCCAGTAGAAGGATACAGAGCTGTCTTGACCGGATGGGTTGGGACAAGCCTCCGAACAGGACCACCAGACGGCCTAGCAGCAGAATGCGGAATAGTCCATGGAGAAGGAACCAAACCACCACGAACCTGCTCCTGAGCTCGGGCTGCCTCAAAAGCTTCAGCGTAAGTATGCAAACGAAGAGAGACAAGATGTCTCTTGATATCCTGTTCACGCCCATTTGTTAATCTACGAGCTCTATCCTCTTCGGTTGCCACAAGAATGGCAGCAAAACGGCTAAGTCTAGTAAATTCAGATGCGTACTCATCCACTGACCTGGAGTCCTGTTTTAGGGCTAGGAATTGCTATTCTATCTCAACTCGAGTACTACTAAGGAAGAACTTCTCCAAGAATTTCCGAGTGAAAGTAGCCCAAGAAATAGGCCTCTCAAGTCGCTCCGAATCGGCCATCCACCAGAAATGAGCCAAATCCACCAGCTGGATGGAAACCACATCCACCCGATCAGCCTCGGCAACACGAGCTGCTAACAAAAAGCGCTCAGTCCGGATCAACCACTGTTCATCCTCCAAGGGCGTCTTAGTGCCGGAAAAATGGTCGGGATGCAGCCTCATAAAATCTGTAATTGTTCTTGGATGAGGCAGAAGATTTGCCTGCACAGGCACAATAGGAGGTGAAACTCGGGCAGCTTCAAGAGCAGCCATCACAAAATTACTGTGGTTTTGCTGCTAATTATTCAGTCGCTCTAGCACAGTAGTGACAGCCTCAATCGGATCAACCCGTGAATGAGAAGAATTTCCACGAGCCATAGTCTGCACCAAACCAAAAACAATTAGCATCCAGAATCAGAGTTGATAATAATTCATTTACGTATACATGGTTGGTGAAATATTGAGCCGATCCCGGTTCGAGCCAAGTTTGTAACACCCCGAATTCCAAAATACAACTGAATTCGAGATTCCACGGATCTTTACACTTCATTTAGTACAATTTTACAAGGAAATAAAAGCTTTTCACTTTACATCAGAGTTACATGAGATCTTTACACTTTACATTTTATAGCGGAAGCTATATCACAAATAATTTACATGTAATGACAGCGGAAGCAGTTTACAACATTATACAAAGATACAACAATAAGTAATCTTTAAGCATCAGTTCTCCTTTATTCTTTATCAAGCCATTTATCCTGCATACTTAACTGTAGGTACGTCAGTTTATTCAACCAACAAAAATTATACATGGCCATCCTCTCTATGCCAGAAACAGTATAATGATTCTCACTTCTTAACAAACCACAAACTTGTTCACAAACGAAGCTAAAGGGACTATCTTGTTAATGTCGTGTTGTGATTGTGCACGTATTTCTTAATGTAATTATTATGTTATATGACACTAATGCGCACTTGTTCGGATTCTATGCATCCCATACTCCATAGGTCCAAGGGCAAGCTCTTAATCGTACTTCATTTTATAGGGTTCAATCCCTCGCCATGACTTATTCTACTACGGTAACTACAGTAAGTATCCTAGATGTTCTATGATCTACAAGCCCATGTCCAGGCAGCCTGGAGGGGAATCCCACGCACTAACACGACGCATCGAGCAGGCAACCTATGGAAAATTCAGCCTCCGTCATAGAACAATGGCACCACCCGTAGCCACTCAAACACCCCACAAGCGTCACCACCGGGACGATAATTCTAGAGTAGTACCCATGCCATGTCTTGACGCATCAAGCAGGCAGCCTGTGGATCACTCTCACACCGCCAATCCGATGGCCCTCATACTTGTGTTTTTCTGTTACTTTCATCACATCTTCACTATGTATCTAGTCCTTAGTTTATTAGAATCATGAACAAAATCAAATCTCTCGAGTTAGCCTCTCCACTACACCGGACTTAAACATTCATTCAACATGACCCAAACCTTGATCTTTCATTTCAACAATTCATTTCAATTCATTTCTTTTCCAATTGCCGGTTGGAGACTTAGCTACCCTCTAGTTTTTAATTTCAATTCACAATTACCAAGAATTGAGCCTTTCAAGCCCATAAGTTCATTTTTCATAATCACAATAGATTTTTCTTTTCATGTTCATAGCTTTCACAATCATAAAACTTTCATAAATTCAATAAAATGATTTGCTTCATTTCATGTATAAATTCATGTAAAGAAAAATAGAATTTACTTCTTCTAAATTGTCAACAAATAATCATTCATCCACAGTAGATTCATAATCTTTATCTTAAAGCAAATCTTAGAATTCTGAGATATCAAAAAAATGAACTGGACAGTCGACTTAGAATATATCCAGTCGACTTATTCAGCAAGGATTTTATTCAAGAAAAAGTTTCGGAATAGTCGACTGCTGCACATGACCAGTCGATTGTGCCGCAGTGTTAACAACTCTAAAATATCAATCACGGATCAGTCGACTGTTACTCAAACCAGTCGGCTGTTCTACAAGTTTTTGATTCGAAACTTTCATTGTTCAGGACAGTCGACTACTATATTTATTCGGTCGACTAAAAAGAGTTAAACTTCGAATTAGGGGAATATTTCTTCCTTCTTTCTTTCGATTAGCACACAACATTTTGTTAGACTACAGTATATTCAATATCGATACAAACATGCAATTTTATCTGGTTACCATCATCATAAACATAGTTTACAATCTAATGTAGAATTCACATGACTAGTATTTTCTTTCACCCAAATGCAATTTCTAAACATACACTTTTCCTTTATCCATTATTTGTCTACGGAGATGAATAATAACTCCGAATTAGCATGCTAGGAAAGTTAAGATCACGACACACATTAAGTACATCTTATCATGGAATTTCGAACTGTACCTATTTTATTTCATCGTACCAGTCGACTGTTCAACCTGATCGGTCGACTGTACAGGTAATTTCCAGTTTCTCTAAATGTCTTTAGTCCTTTACCATTCAATCAAATTTTCACATTATATGTAGCATGGAAGATTTCAATATAACAATCATTCTATCACTTCAGTTTACACACGCATAATAATCAATCAATCTCAATCTTAGCATGATTTCTATACTAGAAGTCATGAGGAACACCCACCTTTTGAAGAGATAAACGAAATTCCTTAAAGCTTCCTAGTGTGATGCACGTCTCCTCCTCCTTGCTCCTTCTCAGAACCGAAGCTTCAATCTGGGTCGAATGGTGGCCGGCCTCCAAAGAACACTCAACTCTCTAATAAAATCTCTTCTTATAAATAGATTTTTTTGTGTAAAGAATAATTAAATGGGAGGGGTATTTATATACAATTTTTGGGTGGATTGGAGGGCTAGGATCAAATAAATGGTTATAGGATGGAGGGTTAGGATGAGAGTAGGAGTTATAGTAACTACCCACACACCAAGTAACCACCCACACACCAAATCCCACTTCTTTCCAAAACCAGTCCCAAAATAGTGTGATCATGCATGTGTACGTGCAATGCACGTGCACTCACTAGTGCCCAAAAATATGTACATTTTATTGTATGAAAATAATCTTATAAATATTTAACATTACAAGTTGTAATAAAATAAGGAATATTTCATGGGCCTTATTTAATGGGCCAAAATAAAAGGAAATGCTTTTGTTGATTTGAAGAAAATGGGCCTTTATATAAAAAGAATAATTAGAGAATACATATACGCATTATCCATAAAGAAGATAATTATAAGATTTTATACTACAAAAATTGCATGTGCACACTACGTGCAAAGAAAAATAAATAATTTTCATAAATGAAAAATCGGGGCATTACAAAGTTTGTCTAATATATTAGGCAACTAATACATTAGCCAAACCTGGGCTCTAATACCACTAAAAATCCTGTCACACCCCGCTTCCCAAAAAGAATACGAAATACGGATACGCCACAAAAGCCCAGTGAATGATTTTGTGCGTGTGGTTGTCTTGGTTCGTGGGTTTTGTTCATGGGATTCGTTGCTCGTTTTGTGCGTTGCTTCGGAAATCCGTTCCCGTTATTCTTGTTCTTGCTCCGTTCTCGTTGTCGTCTCTCAGGCAAGTAACTTGTATTAAATTTCTTTGCATATATAAGTACTAAATATCGCTTGTAGTGTAGTTGGGTTCTAGAGACAATTTATGTGTGAATCTCCTTGTTGATATTGTCTCTATAGTGATGATTTGACCATAGTTGCCTCACGACACATATGACATGATATAACCTAGGATTGACCACTTCTTGTTGTGTATATGCATGTTACTCATATGAGATCTTGTGCTTGTTCTGTTATTCGTGGTAGACTTGTTGCGGACTTGTGAAATACCCAATACCGTGTTGCTTGGACATCTATTATACTCTATATCATGTTTGGTTGTGTTTTGGATGAGTTCTATCTGAACTAGTGGATTTTGTGCATATGCGATATTTTCAGTTTTGCTGGCTTTTCTGTTTTGATCAGTAATTTAGGACCTATTAAGGTCAGTATTTGAAAATATTTTGTGAACATGATTTGTAGAGAATTTCGTCTATTTTCCAATCCTTTTGATGGATCTCAGTTTCAATTTTTGGTTTGTGAGTTATGTCGATTTTATTACAGTTGTGTCGAAAGATTTCCAGATTTAGTTTTCTATGAATTCTGAAGAGTAATCTATTTTGATTGTGGTGTTAAAATTATTATTTTGATGTGAAATTTTTCTTAGTATTTCTAAACTTGATTGGGGTTTACCCAAAATTTTGGTGGATTTATTTGAGATGTTTTACAAACCTTTTCATGCTTGCAAATAAATATTTTATATGTAGAATTTTACTACTGTTCAGTAAAGAACTTGATTTTCGACCTATTTTTACTTGCTGTTTCTAAAATTTTTCTGAATATGAAAGTTAGCCTACTGTATCTATTTCTAAAACTTTTGGCGGATTTGGAATTTGACTTATAGTTTGTGAGATATTGCTGTTTTCGTACTGCAGTGTTTGTGATTTCAGATTTGTAAAACTATCGTGTCTTGATGTTTTCTGGTTTTACTTGACTACTCTATTTTTGTTGCAAAATTATGAAACTTATTTTTCTGCTACTATACATATAGGGAAATACCCCAGATTTTTCGTTGACTTATTTAATGAGTTTTCATTCTGTTTTTCTGACTTTGAATACGAGTTTCTGATTTCTGGCTGAACATATTTTCTGGATTCAAATCAGTTTTGAGTACGTTTTTGTGAAACACTATGTGACTTATTTATATTCTCTGGATTCGATTGTGAGTCTATTTTCTAGAACTTTTGATGGATTTAGGTTTGTATGTTTGTAACAACGGGAATATCGGTTTTACTGCAGTATGGTCTTGTTGTCCTGAACTAGAAATTTGGTTATTTTATCCTTTTATGTGTAATCTTGCACTCGTACATGTTTATCTTGCAACTTGAACTTGTTACATAATCATGCCATGTTATTCTTGATATGTTTTGCACACATACATGCTTGTTTGGTAATAATAATAAATAACCAAGCCGGTGTTTAAGGTAAAGTTCTAATAGTGGATAATTCAGAAATGTGTACTCGGAAGGAGATCCACTGATCCTACGTGATTACTTGATACATGATACTTAACACTTGCACGCAAGACACGTGATTACTTGCCACTTGCACAACTTGACACGTGGTACATGATACATGATTCTTGGAGCTTGGAGCTCGATTACTTGATACTTGTCCCTGAGTACACTACCTTCTATGGTCCACTATGAAATCTAAAGTGAAACTGTTTGTTGTAGAAACTATGTAGTAAAAATTGGGATGCATGAAGTGCTACCTAGATAGTAATAACTACAAGACTTGATACATGACACTTGATACTTTATACTTGATACTTATTACTTGTTACTTGTTTACATGATACTTGTTCACTTGGCACATGATACATACTACTTGTACTTGTTCACCTTACCATGCTAGTATTCTATTTTGTTATCATGCCTATTCCATGCTATTTGTTTAGTTAGTTTTTTTCATGTACTTGTATCCCCGTAACTTGCATTGACGGGAGTTTGTTTTCTTTTTCCTATTCCTGCAATTGTTAAATTGCAGATTTTGGAGAACAGATACTAGATGGTATTGGTGATATGAATTATTAATGTTGGATTTTGCTATTATTATTTCTTGTTGCTTATTTTGAACAATTGTATCTTGTACTTGGATTATTTTTATATTTGGGCAATGTGACCCAGGATATTTGACTTATTCTGATTGGGATTATTTGAGATTAATATATTTTGGTTTCAAGTATTCTTGTTGGTATTTTGGTTCATATGTGCAAACTTGGTTGGTTCTTTTGCTTCTGACTCTGATTATTCTTGTGAAATGTTATAAAGATTTTTGAACAGCTTATGGATGATGAAAATCATTTGCTGGGCTTTTGTAGCGTATCCGTATTTCGTATTCTCTTTTGGAAAGCGGGGCATGACAGATGCCTACCTCTTGACTTTGGAGGATGAAGGCAATGACGTGCCACCACATGTTCGGCATGAACTGCACCAGGCTCAAGTTGTACCATTGTAGTACCTCGACTACGAACGTGGCAGGGGTAGCCGAAGGCCGGCGTTGAGTGCGTCATATGGGAAGATGCATGTCTCTGGCGACGTCCCCGTGCAT
Source organism: Hemerocallis citrina (assembly GCA_017893485.1). NCBI lineage: Eukaryota > Viridiplantae > Streptophyta > Magnoliopsida > Asparagales > Asphodelaceae > Hemerocallis > Hemerocallis citrina. Next base: position 190,190,600 of record CM030363.1, read on the forward strand.
GCTCGGAAGCATGGACCGGGGAGGGGCAAGACGTACTCCTTCGGGATCCGGAACCCCTTCCTAATACAATGAAGATCCGCCCCGATCAGAATCGAGGGGATTTCGTCTTCCTCGGAAGGGTCCCTCGGACGATTATCCTCGTAGGCGGCAGACCTCCCTTGCACCACCTTCGATAGAAGGTCTCCAGAGTAGATCCTAACCATTCCGAGGTTCGACAGTGTCGACAGTAGCCGACCCAGTGCACCAGCCCCCCTCACGCTCTCCACTATTGTCTTGACGATGGCTGACCTCACCACTTCCTTCCCCTTGCCTACTACCGAGGGGACCGCTAAGGGTCGGTCGCTCTCTTGGTCTGAGGTGGAGGTCTCACTCCCCGATGACACTCTAGACATCTCTACTTAAAGTTAAGACAGTTAATTACCTTGATGTGACGTCTAGGGTCGGACTAGTTCATCGGAAAGATTGTTGCCTGGCCACAAATACTAGTAGCGCCGCTCGAGAGCAAAAAATGACTTGAGTGAAAGTTAAAAGTGAGAAATGAAGAAATGGGGGAGGCAGTGAAAACTTATAGCTCTAAGGGGGATTCGGGTGGGCTTTCAGATACTTTGGGCCCCCACAGAGGCCCATCAGAAGCCTTAGCACCAAAATCCTCGATGTCCATGCCTCTTGCCTTGAGATTCGCGCTTGATCTTCATAAGACAACCCAGACCGTGCCACGTCGCTCGGAACCCAAATCCGAGCAACTGTGATGCCGAGATGGGTATTGGAGAAAAACAACTTTCTCCTCGTGATTCGTGCCTGATCTCAATCAGATGGCTCAGATCTCGCAGCGTCGACAGAAATCACGTTCTTCTCAAGATCCACGCCTCTTGCCTCGAGCTTCATGCCTAATCTTCATCAGACAGTCCAGATTGTGCCACGTCGCTCGGAACCCAAATCCGAGCAATTGTGACACCGAGCTGCATATTGGAGAAAAAAACTTTCTCCTCGTGATTTGCGCCTAATCTCAATCAGACGGCTCAGATCTCGCCGCATCGATAGAAATCACGTTCTTCTCGAGATCCATGCCTCTTGCCTCGAGATTTGCGCCTGATCTTCATCAGACGGCCCAGATTGTGCCACGTCGCTCGGAACCCAAATCCGAGCAACTGTGACACCGAGCTGCGTATTGGAGAAAAAAAACTTTCTCCTCGTGATTCGCGCCTGATCTCAATTAGACAGCTCAGATCTCACCGCGCCGACAGAAATCACGTTCTTTTCGAGATCCACGCCTCTTGCCTCGAGATTCGTGCCTGATCTTCATCAGACGGCCCAGATTGTGCCACGTCGCTCGAAACCCAAATCTGAGCAACTGTGACACCGAGCTGCGTATTGGAGAAAAACAACTTTCTCCTCGTGATTCGTGCCTGATCTCAATCAAACGGCTCAAATCTCGTCGTGTCGACAAAAATCATGTTCTTCTCAAGATCCACGCCTCTTGCCTCGAGATTTGCGCCTGATCTTCATCAGATGGCCCAGATTGTGCCACGTCGCTCGGAACCCAAATCCGAGCAACTGTGACACCGAGCTGCATATTGGAGAAAAACAACGTTCTCCTCATGATTCGCGCCCGATCTTAATCAGACAGCTCAGATCTCGCTGCGTCATAGAAATAATGTTCTTCTCGAGATCCATGCCTCTTGCCTCCAGATTCGCGCCTGATCTTCATCAGACAGCCCAGATTGTGGCATGTCGCTTGGAACCCAAATCCGAGCAACTGTGACAACAAGCTGCGTATTGGAGAAAAACAACTTTCTCCTCGTGATTTGCACCTAATCTTCATCAGACGGCCCAGATTGTGCCACATTGCTCAGAACCCAAATCCGAGCAACTATGACACCGAGTTGTGTATTGGAGAAAAAACTTTCTCTTCATGATTTGCGCCTGATCTCCATCAGACAGGTCAGATCTCGCCGCGTCGACAGAAATCACGTTCTTCTCAAGATCCACGCCTCTTGCCTCGAGATTCGCGCCTGATCTTCATCAGACGGTCCAGATTGTGCCATGCCACTCGGAATCCAAATCCGAGCAATTGTGACACCGAGCTGCTCATATGGAGATAATGCGGCCGAGCTACGAGATTCGTTAGATCGTCTCAAAATTCGTGCCACAATCTGATGGGCATCCCTGATCCAGCCACGTGGCCAAATACAGATCTACCGTTTGATTGTTAAGATATTCGCGCCGGTGTCAGATGGACGTCCCAGATTGCGCCACATCGTTCGGAATCCCAATCTGAGCGACTAGAGCACCGAGCTGCTTATATGGAGAAAACGCTGCCGAGCTACGAGAGCCGTCAGATCGTCTCAAAATTTGTGCCACAATGTGATGGGTGTCCATGATCCAACCACGTGGCCAAACAGATCTACCATCCGATCGTCAAGATACTCGCGCCGGTGCCAGATGGACGTCCCAGATTGCGCCACGTCCCTCAGAATCCCAATCCGAGCGACTAGAGCACTGAGCTGCTCATACGAAGAAAACACTGCCGAGCCATACGAGCCGTCAGATCACCTCTACACTCGCATCATGACCCGATCAAGGCTCCAGATTTGGCCACGTCACTTAGCACCGCCCTACCATCTGATCATCCAAAATTTCGAGCCGACGACTGATGGATGCCTCAGATCGCGCCACGTCATAAATAGGGTGATTAAACATTTTTTATTTATTAAATAAAAATTATTTATTTAAAAGTTGCAAAAAATGATTAAAAATTCGGGAAAATTAATTAAAAATTCTAAAAAAATTATAAATTTGGGAAAATATTTTTAAGCCCCTGGGTAAATAATTATTTGTTAGAATAATTAATTAGTTCTCTCGAAAAATGAATCATCGATTTGCAAAATTGGGTAAATGATTCAAAAAAAAAAATTAAAAATCGAGAAAAATCACTGAAAATCCAGAAGAGCTTAGAAGCAATCTTAGGCATGCTACCAGCTCAAAAAAGCACCGCTACTCCTTAAACGAGATTCGAACCCCCTTTAAGAACTCCGATAAAGCCCTATACGCCATTAAGACAACAAAACTACTCACCAAAGGCTGTAATACACAGTCTTTGGGAGTGGGGGGCTTGTGATATGGCTAAAAATGGGGTTAAATCAGAACCGTTCAAATTGGGAACGAATCTTAAAGTTACAGGGGCAAGTTGGTAATTTCACCTACAGACGGGTTCAAAACGGGAACCGGGTCTCTCCTCTTGGACCCGACAACCTGTGAACGGATCTGTTCAACCGAGAACGTGTCACAACCCATTAAGGACCAGTTCAACAGGATAAGAGGAAATCCTGGCTCGTCCTTATCCTGAGAAGGTGGTTCTAACCACCTCTATCCAGCTACACCGAAAAGTAGGGATTCATTCTTATCTTGAAGTAGATCCCCACGGTGACTATAAATACCCCCCTACCTCCTACCATTAACGGTTGATCACTCTTTGTCTACACAAATCTCTTTTCCTTTCCTTTTCTGAGTATTGACAAGAGCGTCGGAGGGTTCGTCGTCGGGATCCATCCCTGTGTTTCGAACGTTTGTGCAGGTCCGCAGGAGCACCAAGGAGTCAGCCTATCAACAAGAGAAGAGGTCAGATCTGCCCTATTCAGGTTCTCGCGAATCTACAAATTCATCTGATTGCCCCCACATCGACATCAGCGGCAACATTGTGTAATGCACAAAATTTATTAAAGATGAATTCTTCACTGTGTGTATGAAGATATAATCTGTTCTTGAGGTTTTAATGAAAAAAACTTGATGAATGATTGTTATAATTGTAGATATTCATGGGTAAACTATTTTAAGTAGTTGTATGTGTGTTTAATAAATTATAAGAAGGGTTCTTGGATAAAAAAGATCAAGTTCTGAGGGTTGGAGTGTTTCTTGATTTTTCGGGACTAAAGGGTTTCAGCCGAAATTAATTTTTGTACAGTAATTTCGACTCTGTTAAAATCAGTAAAATAAATAAATTTGTGAAAATGATTTGTAGGTTTTGTTTTCTAGTTTTCAGAACTTTCGACGGATCTGAATTCCGATTTTCGATGCATGAGTTATTGCTGTTTTACTGCAGTCATATCGTATATTCCATATTCTGAACTACATGATTTCTGAATGAAATATTATTTTAAAACTGATATTAAATGTAGAATTTGAACGCTATATTTTGTTGAGTATGTTTAAACATGGCTGGGATCAATCCCTAATTTTTGTGAAATTAATTAATGACTTTTGTATCTCATTTCATGCTTATGAAACCAATCGATATATCTCCAAACTGCATGCTATTCACTAAAAAATTATGTTTTCAACCTGATTTTATTCTTTTTTGATGAAAACTTTGTGAATAGAAACTGTAGCTTGATTTGTCTAGTTTTCTATCCTTTTGACGGGTCTGGATTTCGAATTGTATTTTGTGAATTATCTCTGTTTTGGTACTGCTGTGTATGAACTTTTATATATATATATGCACACTTTCATATATACTCTGTTTTGAAGAAGTTGTCGAAAATTGATATTTGTGAAATTTTGATTGAATCTTGATTGTATTAATTCTGAAGTTAAATTGAACATTATACTACTCGTATTTGATGGATCTTGATACTTGATGCTTAAACACCCTGCACACATATATATATACCACTTTTACTGTTTTAGAGAGTTTTAATGAAAATTTGCTCTTTTATGATCTTGATGAGATTTTGATCAGTTTTATAAACTCCAGTATGTTAGACAAGTTGTATTTGATCATCTCAGGAATTTTATTTTACAAATTTGTGATTTTACAAAGATTTAACGAAGTATCAGTAAAAAGGTGCACGAAATTGAAGCTGTGATTTTCTCGACATGTCGGTTGACTGCCGGGTTTTTGAACTAGAAGTGTCGGTCGACTGTCAATACTTTGGATGACTGTTTTGGTTGAGTTTTTCCCCGTTTTCTTGAACGATTGTTTCTTCGATATTATGAATTATTGATCTACTATTTTAGATGATATTTTTGCTACAGATTACAGTATTTTACCGAGAGTTATATTTTGATTATAATAGAATTTAAATTGTATTTATATTACTTTATAAAGTGAAATATATACGGTTTTCAATGGAATTGATGTTTTTTGATACTCTATGACTTCAAAATATGATTCTCAGTTATTTAATGGATTTTATATCTTATTTCAATTCTGAAAATTTATGAGTATATTGAATAAATTTGGATTTTGTTGATTTAAGAAGTTTTCTTGATATAAATGTTTTGATGATGAAATTAAGAGTTTTAATGAAAGATTTTGTGTTGATATTCGATTTGTGAATATCTAGGAGTTGAGTAGGAGTCCTATGAACCGGCAGATGAGATTTTGTGAATTATGACCAGATGGGTTTTGGGGTTGTTGTTGTGGAATTAAGTTCGGCAGGATACACTAACTCTAGAGAGGGGGAATTTGTGTTTTAATAATAATCAACTTAAGGATGGGAACTAATGGAGATGTGATGGAACTTGGGAAACGTGAAAATATGCTCTTGGGGTCCAGTCCAACGGATGCATTTCAGGACTGTGTGTGTTCTGTCTCAAGAGGAATATTTAGTATGTTCGCGTGTCGAGGGTCTGTAGGCCTATTCACGGGACATACAGGTATATTCACATGTCGGGGATCGACAAGCCTATTCACGGGATGTGCCTGTGTACTTGCATGTCGAGGGGCGGCAGTGGGGTACACGGCAGGGAGGTGATTCTCTGATTTTTGAGCTATTCTTACATGATGCTTGCACGTTGAGGGTTGTGTGATACCGATCCGCGAAGTATTCTGGATCTTGTTTCCGTCACCGTAGTAGGATTAGTTGCAAAACGAGGGATCGAACCCTATAAAGGGAGAACGATAAGGGCTTGTACCGGACCTATGTATTATGGAATGCATAGAATTCGACAAGTATGCATTAGAGAGTCATCATACTGCAATTGTGTCTTCTTGACTTGGTTTTATGCATATTTGTTTTCTGTTTTTCTACACTTGACACCTAGTCTAGTTTCACTTGATGTTTTCATGCTGTATTTATTTTTATTTCATATTCCTTTTGTTACTACTTTCGGTATGTATTGTTTATGACTTTATTTCCTTATGTTTCATTTATATTGTATTTCTTTTAATGTCACTCACACCGTTATGGCTGACCCATGTAGTTTGGGGGTTAGGATTATCTCTAGCCTCATGTTTTACAGGTAGGTACCATTAGCTTGGGATTGGATGCATGTGGTAGAATGATAATGTGACTTATGTAACTTGTAAAAGAATGTGTTGTACAAGAAAAGAAAATGTAATTAAAGGTGTTTAATTTTTCGTTGTGCTTTGTAAACAATTGATGTAATGTAAAGTTTTAATTTTTCCTGTATTTGGTTGCTATGTTTATGATTACATTGAAGTTGATTCTGGAATTTGTGCTAAGTATTTCTAATTTTATTTATTGAAAATTTGGGGCGCTACAGAGTTGGTATCAGAGCATGCTTCAATTAGTAATTTTAAATATGGTATGGGGAATAAACATAAATGAACATTTGATGTGTCAGAACCTAGGTGGACATTAGATGTGTGAGTACACAAGTGGACATTAAATGTATGAATGCCTAGGTGGACATTAGAAGTGTGAGTACCTTGGTGGACATCTGATGTATGTGACTTGATTGTTTGATCATGAAGGCCTGTAATGAGATTTAGGTTATTTGTATGCCTAGACTCGAATAAAATTTCTTTATCACAAGTGTATTGGTTATTTTTGCATAAAGCATATACTTTTCTCACTAGCTCTTTTTTGACCTCTTTTGTTCGCTTGATGCATTTGATATTTTATTATATAAGGTATTACCCCTTCAATTTGTATCTTTTCTATCTTACTTACTAATATTCACTATATCTTTTCCTATTTTACTCATTGTGTATAATTTTTGGATTCTATAATTTTCGCTAGTATTTTTTTCAGGTATTAAATTTAATTATCTTCCGCTACACTCTTTTAATTATTTATCCTCTCGTATTTTTTTAAATGTTCCTTTGTTTTAAAGTTCTCACTCTTGTATCCTATCATTTTTACTGTTTTACAATTGTTTGCTAACTAGATAACTTTTGTGTAAATTAACTTATTTCCACCTTTATTCGGTTTCTTTTATTGTGAGTGATTAATTTTATTTTTAGTTTCTATATCTCTAACTGAGTTTATATTATTTCTATTCATTAGTACAATCATTAAAACTTTCACTAATCATCTTGTTTTTCTTTTAAAATTATTCATATGACTTTACTATTGGTTCTTACTTTTTATTCTTTTGTCCAAATTATTATTTTGCAACTTTTGCTATAATTCAACAGTGCATCCTTTAGCATTTCACAAGTCCATTTTTATTTTGCAACTCTTACTCATTTCTTTCTTGACTTATTTGACTTTCATGCGCTTTTTCGTTACTCGTATATTTTGCTATTACTTTTACATATTACATTGAGTTTTGAATTACTACGTGTTAAGTTATTATCGCAACTCCTATTTTCCTTCGTTATTGTTTTTACTATATTTTAAATTTTGGTTTTTCATATTTACTTTCATTTTATATATACTTGGATTTTTCGATACTACATTTTCCATTATTTGGTATTGTCTTATTTATTTCGGGGCATACACTTGATTGTAATATTTTAATCATATAAATGTGATATATCTCTACACGTTTAAATTTTTATTATTTATTACGTTTTTGCACCTTATATTCAATACCTTTATTATTACTTATTGTTTACTGCTTTTGTTATATTTACTTTTCACTATTTAAAGCTACTTATTAATTTTGTTGGTCTATACTTCTCGAATGTACTATATGCACTCACTACTTATATTTTACTTAATTTTTATTATCATTACATTCTTTATTTCTACATGTAGTTCCTACTAATTACTATATATGTACCATATATTTCAACATACTTACTATGCATATCATTTTACACTTGTTTAATTCCTACATTACAGTATATTTTATGTTATATTTATTGTGTAAATTTACTACACTGCATATTTATTTTCTCCTTCACATTTGCATTTGTGCTTATGCATGTATTTCATTTCGTTTTTCTCCTTACTTTTATAAATCATTTTCACTACTATTATTTTGTACTATTGTGTTTGATATTTATAATCTATACATCTATTTTAATTCAACTCAATTTCTTACCTTTGGTACTATTTTTATATCACAAATTTCAAAACATAACATAATACTTAAATTAAATGTCCAATATCCCTGTACATATGGAAGGTTACATCTTCCATTTTGCCATTTCGGTGCAATCTAATGTCGAGATGACAAATATGCAACTAAACGTCAATGGAGGCAAATTACAACTGGATGTCGGAGAGACAAAATGTGCAACCGAATATCCAGGCAGCAACCTGCAACTTGATGTCGTGAAGGCAAACCTGTAACTTGATGTTAAGAAGGCAAGTCTGCAGCCAGACATCAATGAGGCGAACCCACAAAAAAAAAGATGTTATGCCTATTTGCTAATTGATATTTCAAGATTTTTTACTTATATAATGAAACTAATGGTTAAGAAATGTTTTTTTATTATTATGACCTTTTTTAATACAAATTACACTTTATATTTCTATGTAATTTGAACTAGTATAGTTGATTTTACTCTATTTTGTGTTTACAAAATTTTTACATTTATGATAAGATTGAGTACATCAACTATGGTCTAAGCTTTCGTTCTTTGTAATTACTATTTATTGCTACCATTTTCCAATTTTGTAACATTTTAGGTTTCTCATTTACTTTTGTTTCTACGTCATAATTAATGATTTGATGCTTACTTTTGTAATATTCAATGAACTACTTTTAAGTCATCTTGCATATATATATATTTGTCTATTTTAACTCATTACCCTATAATGTACTTTTTGAGTATTAATTATGATGTCAACATTCACTAATATACTCATTATTCTATGTCTTTAACATTCATTGTTATTAATATTTTCTTTACTTAGCTAAATTTGTTCGTATTTCTATGTATCTTGATTGGTTATTTTTTCCAAAACTATTTTTTATATAACCTTTAAGTTTGTGTTCCTTCGTTGTTTGTATGGTTATCAACATTTTTATATTTGGGTTTTATCTCTTCACTTTTGACTTCTTATTCCATAAGAATAGTCTCGCTATTTTCTTACGTTTGGGATTAATTGTGTATTCAATTAGATTTCTTATACTTTTGCAATGTCAGTTTCCACCTTTTACTCTTCGAGCTATATATATGTGTGTGTGTGTGTGTGTGTGTGTGTAAGTGTTTTTTTTTACTTAATGATTAAACTGACTAGAATAACGATAGAGTAAATTTTCGGAACTGTTTTGTAAGTTTTGTATTTTGTTTTCTTTTGCTCAGAGTAGTTCTGAGGACAGAACTATTCTAAGAGGGGGGGGGGGTGATGTACCACCCCGCAAAATAAAATGATTTATTTTGAATTATTAAATAATATTAAATAGGTAAAGTTGACTATTTTAACTATATTCTTGAAACTGTAATTTTGCACTGCAACACACGTGCAAAGTTAGGAAATTTTGAATTCTTAAAATTTTATTGTTAATGATTTATTTTTCTCATTTGTTTATGATATTTTAATTTTCAAATTTATTTAAATTAATTTAACTATTTTATGAATTTGTTAATTTTACACGTGCAAATATTTTTTGGGTGCAAATCTCAACTTTTAAATTTTTGAATAAGTTCTCCTATTTATAATTAAGTATATCCTAAATTTTGGGATTTTTCTGAATAAAGAAACTATTTTTATAAATACTTCGAAAGAGAGGGATTTTTATGTAAAAAGCCGATTTGGATCTCAAACAAATAATGAAAATTTATTTTTTCTACTTTTTGGACTGGACAAGATCATTATTAAAGATAAAATTGATTTAAAATATATTTAGAGATTATTTTGTAAGGATTTAAACATATATGGTATTTTTGCAAATATGGAATTTAAGTTGGACCTTGTGCAAATATTTTTCTTGGAAACTAAAATTCAAAAATTTTGTTTGGAAAATATAATATTTATTAGTTGGTATTATTTAGGAATTTTCTGGATTTTTCTGATATTTATTTGACATATTTGTAAATATTACAAAGAGAGGGACTTTTGTGCAAAATTACCACTTTGAGTACAAACCCAAAATTTTCTAATTTCTGGGATATGCTTGATGGTTGGATAACTCAGTAGTAAAAGGATTTGGTTCTATTTTAATTCATTTAATTTATTTAACTGCTTTATTAAAGAAATGTTTATATATGTAAAGTAATAATTTGTTAAGCAATGTTTCCATATAAGTTGTAAGACCCTTAAAAACTTCATATTTCGGCCTATTAAAGAGCCACTACAGACATCCCCCTCCTCTGCAAAAATAAAATATTATTTTACTATTGGTTTTCTTGGAGTTTCGAAGCAAGGATCTTGGATTTTTGCGAAAGGAATGACTTTTCTTATTCTCTTTATTATTTCGGTTGATTCTTCAATAAGGTGAATGACATATGTTTGATTTCTTGTTATTGTATCCACGTTGTATGTAATGATTTGTCTATTAGAAAGCATGTTAGGGGATTGTGTGATGATATAATGAATTAATGAAGGATGGATGAATAAAGATTGAATCTTTTTAAGAAAACTATGCTATTGATGATTAAAATTCTATATAGATGATTTATAATGTTAAAGAACCTAATAGAAATCATGAATATGTTTCTTGCTTACTGATTTGATGGGTTATAATGAGTATGTATGTTGTGTAATGCACAAAATTGATTAAAGATGAATTCTTCACTGAGTGTATGAAGATATAATTTGTTCTTTAGGTTTTAATGAGAAAAACTTGATGAATGATTGTTATAATTGCATATATTCATGGGTAAACTATTTTAACTAGTATTATGTGTGTTTAATTAATTACAAGAAGGGTTCTTGGATAAAAAAGATCAAGATTTGAGAGTGTTTCTCGATTTTTCAAGACTAAAGGGTTTCAGCCGAAATTAATTTTTTTACAGTAATTTCGACCCTGTTAACTTCAGTAAAATAAATAAATTTGTGAACATGATTTGTGGGTTTTGTTTTCTAGTTTTCAGAACTTTCGACGGATCTTAATTCCGATTTTCGATGCATGAGTTATTGCTGTTTTACTGCAGTCATATCGTATATTCCATATTTTGAACTATGTGATTTCTGAATGAAATATTATTTTAAAACTAATATTAAAAGTATAATTTGAACTCTATATTTTGCTGAGTATGTTTAGACATGACTGGGATCAATTCCTAATTTTTGTGGAATTAATTCATGACGTTTGTATCTTATGAAACCAATCGACATATCTCCAAACTGCATGTTGTTTAGTAAAGAATTATGTTTTCAACCTGATTTTATTCATTTTTGATGAATACTTTGTGAATATAAACTGTAGCCTGATTTGTCTAGTTTTCTAACCCTTTTGAAAGATCTGGATTTCGGATTGTATTTTGTGAATTATCTCTATTTTGATACTGCTGTGTCTGAACTTATATATATATATATATATATATATATATATATATATATACACACACACACACACACACACTTTCATATATACCCTATTTTGAAGAAGTTGTCGAAAATTGATGTTTTGTGAAATTTCGATTGAATCTTAATTGTATTAATTCTGAAGTTAAATTGAACATTATACTACCCCTATTTGATGGATCTTGATACTTTAACAGATTCTTAAACACCCTACACACACACACACACACACACACACACACATATACTACTTTTACTCTTTAAAAGAGTTTTTATGAAAATTTGCGTTTTTATGATCTTGATGAGATTTTGATTAGTTTTATGAACCCCAGTATGTTAGAAAAGTTGTATTTGATCATCTCAAGAATTTTATTTTACAAATTTGTGATTTTACAAAGATTTAACGAAGTATCAGTAAAAAGGTGCGCGAAATTCAAGCTGTGATTTTCTCGACATGTCGGTCGACTGCCTCGTTTTTGAACTAGAGGTATCGGTCGACTGTCAATTATAGAAAAATAATACTACCCCATTACTGTTCATCTTCCCTACTCCTCACCCATCTTCCTCCCCGAGCACAGCCCCGCTCGATCCTCGTTCCGCCCTCAGTCGCCCAACCCACCGTCGAATCCCCTTCCTGAACCCATCGAGCACCTCGACTGCACCTCGTCGTGCCCTTGCTGCACCCTGCCACCCTTCCCCTGCCTTCCTCGTCGATTCGCCATTATCAAAGCACCACAAGCCCCCACCTCGACCACCTATCGCCAACCCACCATTGTCGATGTTGCTACTGTCTTCGACTGCTCCTCCGGCAGTCAGTTGTCGCCACCTCTGCCCCGCACCACCCTGAAGCACCCCCCACCATCGCTCCTTCGCCCTGCCTCCACCATGACCGCGCTCCTTCCTCTATTTCATCCCAAAATAGAGTACCCTCCTAGCTCCAATGTCGATCGCCGTCATGCTTGCACCGTTACTGCCTCACCCCGGTGCTCCTCGCCGCAGCACCCCCAGCCTCCTGCCGTCGCCGCCCTGTGCCCCTGTGCACCGCTCGCCCATTGTACAGTCAAAGCCACATTAGTGTTTTGATCATCATTGATCTTTTGAATCTGAGCCGTCTGATCTCTTGATCCTGGCCGTCCGATGCATTGATCACCACCACCATCTGATCTTAATATCTTGATGTAGGCCGTCTATTTGATCTGATTCTGATCATCTCTATCATGATGATCATCATCATCATCAACATCAGACCAGATCAGATCTCAGCCATCGACTTTCTTGATCATGATCGCCATCAAGATCCGCGCCGATCCGATCCATTCGATCTCGATCGTCGATCAACGCCCTCATCCAATCAAGGCAAGTATCTTCTTGTACAATTCGTTGTTCTAGTACAAGCTTTTATTTGAAAATACCGCAAGTAGAATGTAGTTGTGACTCCCCTTTGGCTTATCATTTGATGAACTCATTTTACTTGTTGTCGTCTTTAACAACTCCATGATCATAAGAGTCACAATCTTTCGTTGATATATTCGTTTCACAACTAGATAGATCTATTTATTATCAAATTATTTGAACACATGAAATTAAGAACTACCTTGACTTGTATGTTGTATGATGTTTGTGTTGATTTTACCTTCTTTTGAGTTAAGAAATAAAGATGACTTGCTGATTTGATATCTATTACATCCTGATTTGTATCACACACTAATTTAGACTCATAATAGATCTATTTATTATCTAATTATATAAAAGAAACCACTTATGTTGTTGTTCCCGTCTTTGCTTGCTGTTTCGACCCTAATAACATCAGAATTTGGACTTGAGTTCTAAACTTGAAATGTATCCCCAGATGTCTAGTTTACTACCCCTTTGATGGAATTCAATTCCGAGTTATAGTTTGTGATTTATCGCAGTTTTACTAGTGTTGTGTCGTAGAATTCCAGATTCATAAATTTGCTGCATCACTTTGTTTTACAAATTAAATTAACTATGCTACTTGTATGATAATGACTTGAAATTTTTCATGTTGATACCAGACACACTAGAGGACCTTCCCTAATTTTCCTGGAATTGATTAATGAAGTTTCAGACATGTTTCATGCTTCTAAACAGAATTTTACAAATTCTGGCTGAACACGAATTATGTGTAGTTTGCTATTGTAACTCTAGTTGCTACCACTTTCATGTATCTTGTTTATATGCGCTAGATTCAGCAGTGAGTCTAGTTTCTAGATTTTTTGAAGGATCCAGATTTGCATTCTTGTAGCAACGGGAATCTCAATTTTGGTGCAGCAATATCTTGCTGTCCAGAATTGGAATTTTTGTCGTTCTTGATAATTTTAATTTGTTTTGACCCATGAATGTACTTCCTACCTAGCTTAAACTTGTTCCCTCTTCTTGATCATATTTACTTGCCCTATTTCTCACACGTTCATGCTTGTCTTGATAATAATAATAAATAATAAGGCAGGGTTTAAGGGAAAGACCATAGTAGTGGACAATATAGGTAAGTGTACTCAGAAGGGGGCCTATGTTTCCCACTTAATACTTGTTTCATGAACTATTTATATGATTATTCGATTCATGGACTTGTTATATTAATAGTTGTTTCATGAACTAGTTATGTGAGTATTCGATTCATGGACTGGTTATATTAACACCTGATTCATGGACTAGTATATTATTATTTGATTCATGACTTGTCATGTTATTACTTGACTCATGAACTATCATGACTTGTCATGTTATTACTTGACTCATGAACTAGTTATACGATTACCCGATTCATGAACATGCTTGCTTGATACTTGATGCCGGAGTACACCGCCCTATAAAATCCACCACTAGGCCTAAACGTAACTGTTTGTATATAGCAATCATGTGGTAAATAAATGGGATGCATGAAGTGCTACCTAGATAGAATTAAACAATAAACTTAAGAATAACTTGTCACTTATACACACTTGACACCTTACTTGATACTTGTTACTTGACACTTGTTATGTGATACTTGTTACTTGACACTTGATACAACTACATGCTCACTTGTTACTTGTTCCTACCACTTGTATTTATTACCCGATCCTATTATTTGATTTGCTTTACTTGCTAGCTAGCCTCTCGAACTTCACTACTTGTTGTATCGTTTTCAAATCATGTTGTATACTCTTGATTCTAAATCTTGTTTCATACTTTCTTGCACTTGCGGCCCGAACTTGCACTAAGGGCGTCTGTCTTTGTTTCTCTATTTTTCTTCTGCATGATATATACAGATTTTGGAGACCAATTGCCTGCTGGAGTTGGTGAGAAAACGTTCTAGGCTTGACTTGGGAAAACTTGCTTTAGTTATTTTGTATTTGAGTTTATTTAATTTTTGTTGCTACTTAAAACTTGTAACGGGCTTGTAGTCCCGAAGTTTTTACTTTTGATCCAGATCTTGAATTTATTTGGGATATTTATTTTTGTTTCAAATGTTTTTTGTTGATTAATAAATTATTCATGCATGCGTGGTTAAGTATATTTTGTTATATTTCTTGTTATGATGCTGAGTCGATCCTACAGCTTATGAATGATCAAAATTATTCGCTGGGCCTTGTCACGTACTCGTATTCCGTATTCTTTTTAGGAAGCGGGGCGTGATACAAGGCATAACAGGGAAAGCAATAAGAACTGACAATTCAATTATGGAAAAAGCATAAAAACGAGAAATAATATATGTAATAAGAAAGAAACAAGAACTGATAATGTAATTATAATACAACATGATCAAGTGTAATGCAAGTGACAACTAGAACAAGTCTCAAAATATAACCAATTGGAAACAAGAAATCATGTAACGGAAAACATGTCATATAAACAAGAATCATGCAACTTGTAAACCAGAATCATATAAACTTGTAAACATGAATCATATAACTGGTAAATAGGAATCATGCACGTGTTCAGTGTTAATGTCAAGTCTAGCAATCTTTTATATACAATCAAGTTAACATTTAGACTCTAATGGTGTGGGTCATGTACTCAGGGTCTTACAGTGACAATAACCAGAATCATATCATATTATGTAACTAGGAATCATATCATATCATGTAAATATATATAGTCACTTTTATGGGAAACATGGCCCCCCTTCCGCGTACACTCTCTTATACTGTCCACTACCATATTCTTTCTCCTATTACCCCGACTTGTTATTCTTTTACAATAATTAAATATGAATATGCAATAATGAGAACGAGTATCAGGACAGGATCAAGGAGGTATCAAGGGTTATGCAATGCATGATATATAAGTTCAATTAATTAAATGCAAGAAAATAGACATATTTACAATCAAGGACATGAAGTTACCATTTTGGACAATAATTTGTTGTACAAAAATTCACTTTCCCATTGCTACAGGAAAGAGAACTAGGTACCATCAGGGGTTCTAGAAAATAGACTTCATGTAACTCCCCGAATTCCAAATAAGCTTGAATTCGAAGTTCCACGAGATCTTTACATTTCACTTCGTAGGTTTTACAAGAAATTTTAAAAACTTTTATACAACAATGTTTACATCAATGTAGCGGAAGTAATATACAACATAATACACAAATAAAATAACAGTTGAAACATTTCTTTAAGTATCATTCTTTCATTAGTCGTTTCATCCATTTTATCCTGCATAGAAACTGTGGATACGTCAGTTGCATACAACTGACGTTAGGATATAATACATCAAATTTTCTTACTTGGAAAACTCAAACTTGATCACAAACAAAGTTAAGGAGGGACTATCCTATTGATGTCGTGTGTGCTTGTGCACTTAGCCTTAATGCAATTATTTATATTTCATGACACTAATGCACACTTGCTTGAACCTATGCATCCCATTCTATATAGATCCGAGGGCAAGCCCTTAGCCGTACTTCATCTTGGGTTGGATCCCTCGCTATGAGTTTAACTACTACGATAATTACGGTAAGTTCTTAGATATTTTATGAGTTACGAGCCCATATCCAGACAGCCTAGAGGGGAATCCCACATCATGATATGACGCATCATGTAGACAGTCTATGGACAATTCGCTTCCGTCATGGGACAATGGCACTACGTAGTCACCAAGCACCCCACAAGCATCGCCACGATCGGGATAATTTCGGAGACAAATTCATGTCATGACATGATGCATCATGTAGACAGCCTGTAAAAACTCTCATACCGTGAATCCAAGGTCCTCATATTTGTGTTTTTCGCTTACTTTCATTACATCTTCACTATACTGTTGTTCTCGGGTATTTGAATCATGAGTAAATTAACACCTTAGAGTTAGCATTTCCTCTACACCGGTCTTAAACATCAATTGATGACAATGAAACATTCTTGGCCTTTTTCTACAACATCTATCTTCAAAGAATTCATTCACGTCGGTGTAAAGATTTAGCTATACTGTAGATTTTAACATCTTTTCATGTTTACCAAAATTTGGATGTTTATACTCACAAATTCCATATTCCATCATGATCTTTTTATTTCATTTTCCATGCACACTTGTGTACATTAAAATACCAATTTCATCTATTGACTTACTCCAATCTTCCACGTCGAAATATCATAATTTCATCTCTACACAAAACTCTTTACATTCAAATTGTCATCTTTCTTTAATTATACAAGAGTCATATTTTAATAAGAATTATCAAGTTCTTCATCCCATTTTTTTAATATAAAAATCACCTCAAATTCTCACAAAATATGTCAAAATATTGTGGAAATATTTTTTATAGTCTAGATAATTTTAAAGGAATAATAGATTTTTTCCAAATTTAATACTCCTAAAAAAATTAAAATTATAAATGGACTTGCAAATTCGAACCCGAGACCTCCGCCCAGCTACAGTGACCAACTCAAAGTGCACCCGAAGACCAGAAAGGCCAAAGGCGATTGGTGATTAAAGGTAAACTCAAAAGTCTTATGTACTAGTCTTCAGTGATTTGGGTAAAAATCAAATTTAATGAAAATAGAGCCTTTTCAAGACTCGAATCCATGAAGATAAGCACTGTTCACAGCGCTCTAAACCCACATCGAAAACCAATATTCCGAAACCCATTCTCTGTTACGAAGAGGAATTGAAATAACTTTATACTTTCTGTCTATTTGTAAATTTCCTTTACAAAATTTCCATTTCTCAATTAGTTTGTACCATTCAAAAATCTAATTCTTTTCTAGGATGTTTTCTTTGAAAAATATAGTATAGTGCATGTATTTAAATTTACAAAATTCCTATTTTCAACAATATAATAAAAATTATTCCTTTTATCTAATTTGAGAAATGAACAATTTATGCATTTAGTAACATTGGATTTTCTTTTCTTAATAAATCCTTTAGCTACTTGTTCCCCACATTTATTCACATAGTTTTTGCACAATTTTCATTCCTAACATAAATATTTCTCTTAGATCAATTTTATCCTTTACATGAGACTAATTCTTCTCTTATAGTTCTAAATGCAACATATTTCGACAATAAAGTTAATATAGAACTATTCATACAATGTAAATAAAATTCGACATCTATTGCAACTTCCTATACTAATCATTTGATTCAACAATTCATGTGGTCATTTTACATTCTACACAATTTACACAAGCCATTCACTAAGCAAAATTATCATATTAGTATGGTTCATTAAAATAGATATTCTATCATGAAATATATTGATATGGCACATTGATAAGTTTTAATTCACTAATCTTAAATTCCATTCTACGAATTTTTCTTATATTGACCATCAAGATTTTTTCTTTTTTCCTAATAGTCTCTTTAAATAATCACATGGCAAATTTTATCATTTACTCTAGCATATTCATAAACTTAGCCTACTAACATGATATCTAGACTAGAAGTAGAGAAATTGCCCACTTCTAGAAGAACGAATTGAGAATTCTTAAAGAAAGACTCCTCTAAAGCACGATTGCCTTCCCTTCTCCTTGATCCTAGCCGCGAGCCTTCTCCTCCAAGCTATGCAAAACCAGACTTCCCTCCTCCTTGAACTAGCCGGCCTCCAAATGAAAGAACACACACTCTAAATCTTTTTCTCACACAATCTCTTCTCTTTCTCTTTAAAAATTTTAGGTGCAAGGGATAAAGAATGACAAAGGGGCCTATCTATACACAATTCATGGTCAAATGAAAGGTTGAGATGTGTTTGGATGGATGGCTAAGATACATTTGGGAGTTAGAAAACCACCCACTAGCATACAACTACCTTCCCACTCTTTCCACTCTTCCCACTCTCCCAAGCTTGGCCGGCCTATCCCTCTTCAATTGCACGTGCTTGTGCAATGCACGTGCCCCCACATGCACACCTATAAATAATTATTCATTAATTTGCTGTACTAATTTGTTACATGACAATGTATACCATACAAGTTTTTTAATTAACAAAAGAATTAACTAGTGGGCTAGCTAGGTGGGCTAATTATATGGGCTTTTAATTAATTAATTTAATTTATTTTGGGTGGGCTAGGATTAAGTTATTAGGTCTAGGGCTCTATAATAATTAATAAGAGGCTTTTAAAAGAGAAATGAAATATTTGTTCATGACATTAAAATAATTTTAAGGCCAATGTACACATTAATTTGTACGTGCAAAACACGTGAAATCAAATGAAAAAATATATATATTTAATGATATGAAAATTCAGGATATTACACTTCATGGCGGTTTCAACACATATTCACATGATATATTATAAATACAATAGCTAGGTCAACCAGATAGTTCTTTACTGGACTAATGTTCAGGCAGCAGCTCAGTGCAAGGTTATTATATATATAAATCAACTGCAAAATCATTTAAAAATCTTATAAAAATTATAAAGTGACTCATAATCATGTCTAGTAACAACCTGGTATATTTCAATTCTTTATTCTACTGTTAACATGATGTTTTAATTGGCTAATCGTCTGATATGCTACCAAGCAGTAATCTGGAAATTAAACTTAGCAGCACTAAAAGTGTGATAACTTGCAGTCTACAAATCAGAATCTCAATCCTTAAGAAGCTCTAGAAACTAGATTCATAGGGCTACAACTTTAGTTTATAAAGTTCTAATTTTATTAAAGTGTAACTAAGCCATAAACTCGCTATGAGTTAGAACAAACAGCAAGGCTGATGCACACGAATTGATATTTACGATCTTTTGATGGGCATCGAATCACAGAGGCAAATGGATTGGTTTAATGCAATATATAACGATTGATTTAAATATGGAAGGATTTCAAATATGATGGTTCAATCAATTGAAACTTATAAAGAATACTTATCATGAACATGGATGGTAATAGGTTTGAAAACACGACAATCAAATATGAATACTAATTGCGGGAGGTTATATAAAATGCTTGTACATAACAATAAAAATGTACAAGAGATACTTGCTTGACACAACTGTGATTAGAATGTGGCGAGACGGCGAGGCGACGACACTGCAAGAAAGCAGCAGCACCACAGCGAGCAAAAAAGGCGGTAAGAGGGCAACGACGATGAGGTCTTCGAGATTTGATGGAGGGCTTGGCATCGGGGACCGGTTGCTGCGAAGGAGCAGCGAGGGAGGGTCAGATCGTTGTTCGGGTGAATGGCAGCCAGGCGTCAGAGGGGAGACAGCAGTGGTGGTTTGACAACAGTGAAGGATGGCAACAGCGGTGTGGCGCTCGGGGCTGAAGGAGGCAGGAGGGCGGTCGGGAGTAGCAAGATAGGAGCTTCGGGATGTAGGCGCAGCAATGGCAGCGATCAACAGCAACTAGGAGGCAAGAACAGTGGTGAAGTCTTGCTGTCGGGTGTAGGGAGGCAGTGAGCAAAGTTTTCGGGGTTGGCTTCGGGGTGAAGTGCAGTTACACGACAAAAAGGCAAGGCGATGGGCTCCCGGGTTGCTGTTGGTTATGGTGAGCCGAGCAGTTGAGGGGACAGCAAGGCAGAATGTTCGGGTGGTGCACAGGAGGGAGGTGATGGGGCTTCGAGGCTTATTGTTCGGGAGCAGCGAGCAGAGCGGGGTCTAGCGGCGATGGGTGGCTAGCTACGGGATGAAGATAGTGGGCTGCGGTTTTTAGGGCTGCCACGGGAGAGGGGCGAAGCTCGGTGGCCGGTGCGGTGGTGATGGGTTCTCGGGTGGAGGCAGTGGTGGTTCGAGCCGGTGGTGGAGAAGGTGGTGCTGTCGATGGTGGCGTCAGGGTGCGATAGTGGGCGGCTGTGATGGGGCAGCGGTGGTGGCTCAGGGGGTGATGGAGTGGGTTGATGGCGATCGATGGCTTCGCGATTTGGCAGCGATGGAGATGGGTTGGTTGTCGACGTGGTTGCGAGGAGGCGCTACAAGGGAGAGGAGGCAGTGGTTGTAAGAAGGAGGAGCTTAGTGGAGGAAGGTGGCAAGCGGTAGGTGCAGTGGCAAGCGGTAGGTGCAGTGGCAGCGACGGTGGAGTGCGGGGCGAAGTCGGTCGGTGGTTGGAGGGAGCTTCGGGGAGAGCAGCAATGGAGGTTTAGGGTTTCAAAACCAAATGAAGAAGAAGAAGAAGAGAAGAAGTGGGGCAGCTATAGATGAAGGGGTAATTAGGTTTATTAATAGGTTAAGAGATTATTAAGGAGGAGATATTAGTTAGGATTAGTTGGAAGATTATAGAAGATAATGTGGGTTTAGTGGTTGGTGAAGAAGATAATGTGGGTTTAGTGGTTGGTGAAGAGCTTTAATAGGGGATTAGGAAGTGCAGTTAGTTGATAGGCAGTATGGGGGATTTCGGATGTGGGCTTGGGTTTTGGAGTGAATTGGGCTAAGAAATAAATTATGGGCTTACAGTATATGGGATTAAATAATTTATAGAATGTGTTAAGTTTGGATTTTGGGCTTCAAAATAAATAAATAACCAAAAAGAGAGAAAACAAGCTTATAGCCTGGAATACAATTTTTATGCATTAATCAAAATACCAATTAATAATAAGATAAAATGAAGTATGATTTGGGTTTGCGTTTTAAAATAATGAATCCAATAACATATGTAAAATGGGTTAAAATTGAACTTTGGGTTAAATTAATGGGCTTCATGTTAATAAATAATAACAATAAAAGATGGATTAAGATCTATAGGGTTTCACAAATTAATAAACAATCAAAGAAATAATAATAATAATAAGAAGAAGAAGAAGAAGAAGAAGAAGAAGAAGAAGAAGATTATATAACAAAATAGGATTTGGGTTTAGCACATTTATTAAAATAATATAATAATAATAATGTATTTGGTTTGGGTTAAAATATAATTAATCAAATAAGAAAAGAAACAAACTTCTAGGATGAAATAAGATTTGTGTTAAAATATATAATCGTTTGAAAATAACTACAAATACATTTGATGTTTAGAATGAACGTTACTAGGAAATCCAAGATGAAGAAAAATTAATTTAAGAGCAGAAAAGAATTTATAAGGAATTAAAATACAGAAATACACAGAAAATACATATAGAAGGAAACGGTGGTTACACGGGATGCTGCGGTGGTGATGAAGAAGGCTGGCATCGGGGTGCGGTGTTCGCAAGAGGATGAGGGTGACTGTTGGTGGTAGGTTGTGGGGTGAAGAAGTGGAGACAGAGGGGCTCGGTGTGAGGATGGAGATCGGCGGTGGTGGAGAGGTCGGGATGGGTTTCGGAGGTGAAACAGAAGAAGGAGAAGAGGAAAGGGTTTGGGCGGCTGATGAGAGAAGGGGTAGTTAATTAGGTTCAATTAATAGGGGGATTAGCAAGGCGTAATTATATAGGAATCAAAAAATGGGCTGGGGTTGATTAGTTGGATTTGGACTTGGGTTTATACGAAAATAAAATAAATAAATCAATAGCAATATAATAGTACACATGAATTTGTAGATTCTTGATTTTGATGACTACAACACAATACACAGTTGTTCTATCTTACATATCTTTTGCAGTGTGTACCAAAAGTGTTCAAGACAACAATACAATGAAGGCTTCTAAACGTTCCATATCAAGCCACAAAGACAAGATCAAGACTCAAGATCAAAACACAAGTCCAAGACTTCTCAAGAGCTTCAAAAGTGTTTTATTAAATGAACATGTGTCTTGTAATTGTGTTTGTAATATTTGTGTCTTAGAATTCTTGTAAAATCCTTGTCACACACATATTCACACATCCCCTAAATAAAAATAATGTTTTCCAAAATCAAAATATCAAAATGAAGGTTGTATATGTTCAACTGTTGAGTACTAGTCGACTTACTCTTGAGAACAGTCGACTATTCTAGTACGAAACTGACTGAACTCATTCAAGCTCTGACCAGTCGACTCATATGGCAACCTAGTCGACTGTTCAAGTAGTTTTTGACAGTTTTCTGAAATTTAAATTTTTTTTCAAATTTAAATTCTTACTGCCGTTTTATGGCTGTTGGGGAACTGTTTCTCAACCTCCAAGAGAATCTAACTCTATAAATAGAGTATAGAATTCATTTGGGAAAGGTTCCTTAACCTTTTATCAAGTCATTTTGCTTTTGAGAGAAAAAGAACAAGTTTATAAAGCACTTACTTTCTTTAAGACTTGGTTCTCTGATTTCAGTCTTGTATAACAAAAAATTCGTTCTAGACTGAAGTTAGAAGTTGACCTTTAGCCACTAAACAAAAAGCACAATCAAAACAAGGCTTTAGGTCATTGTAATCTTCACTTTTATTGTTGTTTCACTCTCGGGTTGTGAGAGTGGTTCTCTCGGTTGGAGAGTAGGACTCTTGGTATAGAGTCGGTTTCACTCTAGGTTGTAGAGTGGGTTTTGCTCTCTAGTGGTGAGAGAGGTCTACGGATTTGATATAGTTGTTTTCAAAGACCGCAGAGTATTCTTGTATTTTTTCAAGAATAGTGAAAAATCTCAAGTGGGTTGCTTGGGGACTGGATGTAGGTCGGGAGGACCGAACCAGGATATATCGTGGTGTTTGTTGTGTTGACTCTCTGTGGTTTGATTTCTCCATCTTGAAATTTCATTTTCGCTGAGTTATATTGAAAATCGAGTCTGTGCAGTCGATTGGTTTCCACTTTAAGTCGACTTAACAGACTGGTTGCTATTCAGTTCATTTACTCTTATATTTGCGCTGACAGTCGACTGATTTCTCCGATACAGTCGACTTAACAGTTGCGAAAAAATCAATTTATTGTTTAATTTTTATACAGCACTATTCACCCCCCCCCCCCTAGCGTTCTTTGCCTTGCATACAGGATCCAGCAGAGTTGAATAAATCAAATAGTATACATTAAATTAATACTCAAATATTAATAAACACAATATGATATATGGAATTTCATTGTTCAAAAAATGGTTAGTCGAACGAGAGCAAGTGGTTCAAAAGAATAACAAGATTTATTCATATAACTGGGATACAAGAGTTGGAGAGGGGAAAAGGAAATACAATAAAAATTCATAGGATCGGAAACATGGGTTACAAAGATTAAGTTTCTTCTTCAAAACCCCACTTACATCTTATGGTTTTAGCCCATGTTTGGTAAATCAACTCATTTCATCATCAATGGTGTAAATGTCATAAAGTCATCACCATTTGTTCTAAGTGTCTTATCTCTAATACAGACTCTTCTTGGTTCATTTGCAATTGAAGTTTCAGTGTCAGTAAGCTTGATATGGATTCCAATTATGGATCAAAGACTATGTCTGTGGAATTAGATAACTTCATGCTTTTATCTTTGATGAATACATCCTCAAAGAACACTGCAGGTTTAGATTCTATTATCACATATTAGATAGAGCAAAAAAATTTGTTCGCAACACTATATCCTGCACTTTCTAAGTGCACTAAAAAATTGTTTTAGCTCCAACTTAGGCCTTCTAGGGTCAGGTACTCAAACAAATATGTACATCCCCATGTTTTCACATTTAACAAAATTATGTGTGTTTTTATGTCATAATTTACAAAGTGCAGATAATCTAGAGTGTAGTAACATATTAAGAGTATGGTTTAATAATACAATCTCACCCACAATGACACAAAGTCAAAGTAACAGTCAATAACGTAGAAGTGTTTTATTCTAATTTTCATTACTAATTAAGGTGTTAAAGCTTTTGACACATTAGCTTTTAACCATATTTCCCCCACAATTTTTATAGTTATCTATACGGTTTGATTGCAATAAATAGAGTTCACTAATATCAAAGACTGTACCAAGTGCAAAATTCTCTAAAAGTTATTTAAACATATCCACCACTCTATTTTATTTTAGCATTTAACTAGATTTCAAGTTGTTTAAATTAACAAGTGCTTCATCCTTCATATATATATGACAAAAATCTACAATAATCATCCATGAAAGTGATTAAATAATTCTGACCAACTCTAGTCTCATCTAATCCCAAAGCTATTGACAACAAAAATATCAGAAGGTATTAACTCAAGAAGTTGTGTACTCCTAAAGACCATGTTAAAGGGTTTCTAGTTATCATAGTCTGAGTACAAACCTTACGTTTGGCGTATTTCAAGAAAGTGTCATTTGAAAGAATTATAAGTTTTAACATGAGCAAACAATTTAATATATAGTTCACATGTCACAGTCTGCTATTCCATGTTAAAGGACTACACAAATGTAGATCTACCGTGATCAATTGCTTTGTTTATTAAAATCAACTTACACATGTCATTGACTACATAAGCACATTAAATAATAAAAATTAACATAAATTACTCTACCCCACATAATGAAAACACATTTCACAATATAGTGTGATTTCTCTCTTGGTTCTGCTTCTATCATTCAAGAATTTTAAAGTGCTCAAACAAATTTGATTCCATTATTGTAACACCCCAAATTCCATTTACATATAATTCGTAGTACAACAACATCTTTTACTTCATTTCGTACAATTTTACAAGGAAATTAAAACTTTTTATAACACAACAATGTTTATTACAGAGTTACACAACGAAATAAAATACAACAAAAAATACAACTCTAATATCAACAGCTTTAATCATGAATATAATCTTTATCATCAACCATCTTTACGTCCTTATCAATCCAATCAAGCCCTGAACTGAAAATCTGTGGGCACGTCAGTTGCTTACAACCGATGAAATGTTATAAATGGCAATCCTCTCTATGCTGGATTATAACGAAATCTCTTACTTTAACAAACACAAACTTGGATGCATATAAAAGTGTAAAGAGAGTGACTATCTTAATCATGTCAGTGTATGCAATGACTTAATACCTAATACAGATGTTTACGCTAGGATGACACTAATGCATACTTGTTCGGATTCTATACATCTCATACTACATAGGTCCGAGGGCAAGCACCTACGTACTCCACATTGTAGGGTTAGATCCCTCGCCTGCAGCCTACTACGATGACTACTACAAGTATTGGCTCTTGCCCTTGGAATACTGGAGACCAATCCCTCTCTGTGGATCATTCTGTGGCCCTTACGTCCATCGTCCCGGAATACTGGGGATCCTATCACTCTGCAGATCATCCTGGAGCCCTTATTGTACAAGCATCCCATGAGCGTCGCTCTCGTCCCGGAATACTGAAGATCGTTCCCACTCTGTGGATCATTCTGTGGCCTTTACGTCCATCGTCCCGGAATACTGGGGACTGTCTCTCTCTAAGGATAATTCTGGAGTTCATAACTCACGTTTTCACTCATTTCGTCGTATCTCCAATTAGCGCCTATCCTTAATTTTAAGTTATAGTTATTAAAAACTAAAGGTTAGCTTACCCACTAGTCTTAAACATAAATACTGAGACAGTCAACCCATATTAATTACTTCTCAAAATCAATTTTTCATTTTCATTTCTTTGTCGGTACTTGAGTCTCACTAAGCCTCTAGAATCTACATCTTTTCATGTTCAACAACTTGGGATACTAATACCCTTATAACTCATGTTCATGTATTCATAATTTATTCCTTTGTTTCATTCATTCTTATTTATTCATCAATAAGTACAACCTCAACCTATTCATTTTCATAATACACTTTTCATATTCATCAAAACCTTCACAATACAAGTTAATTAAGATTAAAACATAATCTCTTAAAATTCATCATTTTCCTTTGATTTATTTTAAACCAATTCCTAGCATCATTAACCATATATATATTTTTCTTGAGTTCACATCTCATCTAAGCATGGATATGATCTTTATTTTTCCAAAATATAACTTAAAACAGCGAGAATATATTTTCAATTACCTCGTTTAAGTATCATTTGCAAAATAGTAAATTCAAAGTCAGAAAACCGCATTTCATGCCATCTGGAAAAATCATAGAAAATTATATACTTCACGAAACTTTGCATTATTTTTATCAAAACAAAGGTGTACAAGTCTACTATAATTTATTAGTTATAAGTTTCTCCAAAATATTGTATCTATAACACTGAATTCTTCGAAATCTACAGTAGTGTCGAATTACTGAAATACTGCCACTTGTACAGTTTTGTAAAATTCATATAAAATTCAATTCTTTGTGAAAATTTGATTTCTTAGACGTTTCAAAAAGGTTAACGAGTTTACTACAATTTCTTAGTTCTGACTTTTCTTAAATTATTTCATTTACAATGATGAATTGATCAAAAGCCGAAATGTGTACAGATTTTCAGCAATCAGTCAACTACTAACCAGTTCTGAGTTTAGATTTTATTAAAATAGTAAACGACCTCCAAATCCTATGAAATTTTAAAGGGATGTTCCTGACATATACAAGATTCTCTCAAAAAAAAATTAGCTCTAGATTCTAACTATTTTATTAAATAGAATTTTCTGATGGGCGAACAAAGCTCAAAACAGTAACTTTTCTTGGCATGAATTAGTAACTTTGTATACAAATCTATATCCATATCATTTAATCTAATCATGATGTACTACCATGCAATCAAACAACATCATTTCAACTTATCTACAAGATAATCTCTCAATTAGTATGCATTTCATTTAAATATCATCATCACAAATTAGCCACTACTCATATGTATAAACAATTCTAAATATCAATTTTTCTACATATGCATGCTACTAAATTTTAGAAAGTTTAAGAAGACACCCACCTCATTGAAGACTTTAATTTAGAAGAAAACTCTTAGAAGTTGCGCTTAGCACCAAGAATGGGACTCCCTTCTCCTCCTAGCAAGCTTTCCAAGCAACAACTCAAACAACTCTTTTTTTTCTTCTCTTTCTTTTCTTATCTTTCTTATCTTATGTTTTTTTTTTCTTTTGATTCTTGGTGCATTTGTTTATGAATTATGAAGAGCTATTTATAGGGCTAAATGGGTGCATGAAGAGACACCCACTATCCAAAATAAATACTGATTATCAAGAGTAAATACCCACTCACCATTACTACCACAAACTCCCAACTCTTCATCTCCTTCATGAATTGGCCAACTCTTGGATTTTCCACATGTACACACTTCTCATTCATTTGTTTAATTATTTGTTTATAGCCTAAATGTATATACTTGTTACATGACAAGTGTAGGATTTAAAAGTGTTTATTTAAAGTATAATAAAGTAATGGGCTTCTTCTTTTTAATGAATTTTTTGTGGGCTTGAAAAGAGACTTTAGGTCTATGGATTAAAAATAAAAATAATTACTTAAATAAAAAAGAGAATAGATATCATTCTTAGTAAATTCTTTTGGATTAAAATTGCTTGAAATTTGCACGAGCAATGCAAGTATAAAAATATTAAAAATTAATTTGGGAGGAAAACAGTCAAAATACAAAATACGTAGAATAATAATGTTACGAATATTCCACGTAACGAAAAATATACGTAATCGATACGTGTATTGAAAGCAGATGTAATGTACGTAAAACACAGAGATTAAAATAAATGTATATGTTGGCTTAAAATAGAATGAAAAATGAGTTTTGAGAAGGCAGAAATGTATAAATAGTCAAAATACTAAACACGTAGGATATTTAAATTAAAATATGGTACGGATGTTACCCGTAACGGTACATACGTGCGTAACACACGAGGGGTAAAATTATCATTACTCAATTTTGCGGGGTGTTACAATTATAGAGCTTCTTCCTTTTTTTTTGTTCATCATCTTCGAAATTCCAAAATAAGATAATAACTATCACTTTGTATTTACAACGTTGCTCTCAATTTGATGCACGTAAAATACAATGAACGAAACGTAACAAAATATAACTAATGAAAAACATCCACCATTGTTTAACGCCCCGTACTCAACTTGTACGTACAAAATTAACTAAATTCTAACAACTGCCCACCACAGGCTGCCTCAAAGGGGTGTGCGGACAGTTGGTACCCTTAATCATTGGTTATTCCTATTTAAACTCTCATTCTCTCTCTTTACTCTCTGATATGGGACTAAACCATCCACACACCACACAAGTGCAGCCAAGACCCGAGCCCCGTCTTCCTCCACGTCACCCCACAACACACAATTTCTTCTTCTTTTCTCTTTCATTTTTAATTTTGTCCTTTAGTGCATTTATTAATACCATAGCCCCATAGAGCTCTCTATAAGCCTCTTTCTTAATCAATTAATCCATATAGCTCATAGAATCTCTCTATAGGCCCACTCCAATATTCACTATATATCTCTTTAATATTTCTAATAAATCTGGGGTGTTACATTTACCCCCTTAGGAATTCAGCGTCCTCGCTGAATACGGGACGTGCAATTTAGCATAAGATCATCTTTCTAGTCAAATGTAGACTGTCTCCTTTGAAAAAATACAATCGCTGCCCACCAAAGGTCTTATGCATCACACACATCACGCCCACCAAGGATCTTACGCATCTCATACATACAAGCTCTACATTCGATGTTAAAAGTTGGATCTGATATCATCTGTAATGCCTTGTACTCAACTGTGAGTACTCGTACGCACACAATTAACAAAATTCTAACAACTGTCCACCACAGGCTGCCTCAAAAGGGTGTTTGGACAGTTGGTACCCTTAATCATTGGCTATTCCTATTTAAACTCTCATCTCTCTATTTACTCTCCGATATGGGACTAAACCATCCACACCACACAAGTGCAGCCAAGACCCGGGCCCCACCTTCCTCCACGTCACCCCACAACACACACTTTTCTCTTCTATTCTCTTTCATTTTTGTTTTTGTCCTTTAGTGCATTATTAATGCCATAGCCCCATAGAATCCCTATAAGCCTCTTCCATAATCAATTAATCCATATATCCCATAGAATCTCTCTATAGGCCCACTCCAATATTCACTCTATCTCTTTAATATTTCTTATAAATCTGGGGTGTTACACATTGCCAGATATTTTCACCTAAGTTACATACATTCATCATAAAACATATACATCAATCTTTATAAGATTGAACCACGTAAGCAACATATATACGGTCTCACACAAACTGCAAAAGAAGGGTTAGCCAATATACATATACACATGGTATGATATGACACACTTAAGAACCCTAAACATGCTAGTTAACAAAGCGAGAATAATTATGATCTAAATTTCCCATTCATGTGATCAATCTCACAAAACATTTCAAATCATTTAATCTAAGTTGGGACATACCAAATCATCACATACACAATACTATTAGGGTTTAAGTAGACAATATCGACACTTTATGGTAGAAGTGTTTTCCAAATTCGATGAAGAAGCTTGCGATGTGCAGACTTATTTAACATTGAGGCAAACTTTCAAATTGAGAAGAATCCATAGTCTCCAACACATGTAATTTATAAGCAATTTTGAAATACTTGCAATCATTAAAATTGTCAAAGATTTACCAATTAAACTAATTATTGACACTTATTTAATTCTTAGGACAATTTAATTGGCGATTCATATTTATAGTCAAAAACTATAATTTAACCTGTCGAAATAAATATTTGAACTTTAGCACATAGCCAAAATAGTTATTCAAACTTAGAATTAATTAAGCAAATGGTTAATAAAGTCTTGAACTTTAGCACTTAACATATCAACAATATAATTCAAAACATAGACTTAAAACAAATGTTTTTGAACTTTTAGCCAATAGAAAAATATTTAATAAACAACTTTAATCCAAGTACAAGAAAGTAACGAACTTATCTTCTACTTTCATGCCAATCAACCATTTTCATATCAACAATGATTAAGGGTACCCACATCACCCTACCAATTCCAAACCCAGCAAGCCTATTCAAATAATTTAAAATTTAACCTAAAAACAAAGCCCAAATACTCAAGATGTCCAAAACCTAACCAACCAAACTGAACACCACATGATAGGGTTTGGTTGGGCTTCGCAACTCGACTTTTGGGAGCAGATCCACAAACCATCCATCCACGTGCGCAACACATGTGAGGAAGGGATGGTGTAGAACCCCGTATTTTCAAATATTATTTTAAATATTTGAAAATGAATTAAAATGATTTTCTGGAGATTTAATAAATATTTTCTAAAAGATTTATCTTTTTACACGTGCGAAACACGTGCAAATATTTTTGGTGTAAATAATCAATTTTATATTTTAGTAAATTCTCCTAATTATAATGGAGTACATTCTAAAATTTGGGATTTTTCTGAGTAGAGAAACTATTTTTATAAATACCTCGAAAGGGATGGGCTTTTATGTAAAAAGTCGTTTGGATCTTAAATAAATTATGAAAATTTGTTTTTACTGATATTTTGGTTCTCCATGGTTATTATTTGAATTTAAATATATTTAGATTTTATTTAAAGTCGATTTGGTGAAGATTTAAACAAAAAGGGTGTTTTTGCAAATATGGAATTCATGTAGAATTTTGTGCAAATATTTTCTGGAAAGTAAAAGTCAAATATTTTGATTGGAAAATATAATATGTATTATTAGATATTATTTCGAATTTCTCTGGATTATTATGAATATTTTATGATGTAATTGCAAATATTACAAAAAGGAGGGCTTTTGTGCAAAATCGCCACTCTGAGTTGTAAATCCGAATTTTTCTTGTTTACTGGGCTGCTCTGGATTGTTGGACAACTAAGTGATAAAATATTTGATTTGGTTTTGATTTATTTAATCTATTTTAACTAAGAAAATGTTATATATGTAAGTTTATATTTTGGGAGGACTAATTTGCAAATGTATTTCTAAAACCCTAAATCTTTACTTTCGGCCTTTATAAAAGAGAGTGTGCAGCCGTTTTTCGCTGCACAACTCAAGTTTCATGATATTATTAATTTCTTGGTGATTGAAGAGGAGGATTTTGGATCTCACAAAAGAGGGGCTTTCTTGTTGGATCTCTTCATTTCTAAGGTGAGTGATATGAACTTTGTTTTGTGGTTTGATTTATGTGAACGATTGTTTTGTTGTTTGTTTGACATGTTTGTTTATTTAGTGTATTTCGTATGAGAATGATGCAATGGTTATTGTTGTATTATGTATGTGAAATCTATGAACGTTTAGTAGATCTTAATTGATGAATTCTTTATTGCTTGAAAACATGTTTAAGATTTGAGTGTGGTTATGATAATAAGGGATCGGATGGATGAACATCTGGATCTCGTGAATACAAATCAGATTTGGTTTTGAGTTGTGGAAGATATTGAGTATTGAGAAATCCTAATGGAAGAATTAGGAGTTAAGAACATGAGAATTTAGTTTTGAGATATTGGTTGATTTGAGAAAATGTATCCAAATTGAGGATACTTTGAGATTGTTGTTTTATTTGAGTACAAATTATTTTAGTAAACAATGATTGCTTTGGAAAACCCTAATTTTGATTACCATATACAACCAAAACTAGGCAATCTGTAGGCCGACAGTCGACTGACAGACCATTCAGTCGATTGATACGACCCGGCTGCTGTGTCTTTAGTTCTTGAAAATTCATTCTGGACAGTCGACTTAGACCTTTTACAGTCGACTGGTGTCCCCAGATTACTTTTAAAGATACTGTAGTTTTCTCTCTGATAAGTCGACCTACGACTTTTAAGTCGACTTACAACACATAGAATATTTTCTTAAAGAAATGTTGGAATTTCCTCTGGACAGTCGACTTATATTATTAACAGTCGACTTCTACTATACACAGACTTATTTTCTGAAAGCTACTGGATTTCTCTCTGGACAGTCGACTGGTGAGTTTTGCAGTCGACTGGTCCTGATACTTTTTCTAAGGTGTTTTGATGTTCTTTAAATGACTAACTCTTTAAATGTTTTGGATCTATAATCTACTCTTATAAATATTATTCTTCTATAGAACATACGTTTCCAATACATATTATGGTTGGATTTGGATTATGGAATTTATAAAGATTTGGGTATTGTTGAGCGGAGAGATTTCTCCTTTGATCGTTTGATGATGGAATAGTGAATTATGATCATATTAAGGTCTCTAGGAGTTGAGTGGGAGTCCTGCGAACCAACAGAATACACTAACTCTAGATATGAGGATTTTTGGTGTATTTGATAATAATCGACGCAAGTATAGACTCTTGATTTGTTAGTCCAACTAGAGGATATTTAGATGTTCGTGTGTCGAGGGTCTACGGGCCTATTCACGGAGCATGCAGGATGCATCTGCGTGTCGAGGGTCGGCCGACCTATTCACGGAATGTATCAGGTGTATCTGCACGTCGAGGGTCTTGAAGGCCTATTCGTGGGGTACATAATATTTAGATGTTCGCGTGTCGAGGGTCTACGGGCCTATTCACGGAGCATGCAGGATGCATTTGCGTGTCGCGGGTCGGCAGACCTATTCACAGAATGTATCGGGTGTATCTGCACGTCGAGGGTCTTGAAAGCCTATTCGTGGGGTACATAATATTTAGATGTTCGCGTGTCGATGGTCTACGGGCCTATTCACGGAGCATGCAGGATGCATTTGTGTGTCGAGGGTCAGCAGACCTATTCACGGAATGTATCGGGTGTATCAGCACGTCGAGGTTCTTGCAAGCCTATTCGTGGGGTACACGGCAGGGAGATGATTCTCCGGTTGTTGTTATTGAGTTATCTTACATGATGCTTGCGCGGCGAGGGCGGTGACGCCTATTCGCGGAGTATTCTAAA
The DNA here is from genome assembly GCA_017893485.1 of Hemerocallis citrina. Classification (NCBI taxonomy): domain Eukaryota; kingdom Viridiplantae; phylum Streptophyta; class Magnoliopsida; order Asparagales; family Asphodelaceae; genus Hemerocallis; species Hemerocallis citrina. The sequence goes on from CM030363.1 coordinate 190,224,249, forward strand.
TCTTGTTTCCCATCACCGTAGTGGGGTTAATTGCATATGGAATTGTGTTTCCTTGACTTGATTTTATGCTTGTGTTTTTCCAGTTTTTCTACACTTGGTACTTAGTCTAGTTTCACTTGTTGTTTTCATTCCATGATGTTTTCATGCTTCACATCTTTGTTATTTCTCATTTATTTATCCTTGTGGTTAATACATGCTATTGATGACTTTATGTTTTATGATTAAATTATGTTGTTTTGTTTTATATCACTCACACCATTTATGGCTGACCCCTTTAGTTTGGGGGTTAGAGATCATCTCTAGCCTCATGTGTTACAGGTTATTGCTTAGAGTTTGAAGGCTTGGATACTTCAGTTAGTTTTGGAGATAAACTGATGTAATAGAGCTTTGTGTAAAAATTTGTAAAAAGAAGTGTTTTGAAAAGAAAGTTGTAATTCAAGGTGTTTGTAGTTCCGCTGTGTTTGAAAAAGATTGTTGTAATGAAAGTTTGGAATAAAATTATTTGTGTTTTTGGGCTATGTGTACTATTACATTGAAGTTGATGCTGGGATTGTGCCACGTATTTTCTAAGTTATTATATTAGAAATTCGGGGCGCTAGCTCTGATACCATTTGTAATGCCCCGCCCCAATACTCAGACAATTTTTTAATATTTTTAGAAGACAAATTAGATACTATGTAGTACAACTGCCCACCACAGGCTGCCTCTCAAAAGGTGGTTAACCAATTAGGTGACTCTTGATCATTGGCTAATTATATTTATACTTAAATTAGTTTTTGTATACTTCCCATGTGGGACTATATTTCTCAATTCCTTTCTCAAATTCCTCAAATCCCGTGTACGCAGACCAGTCGACTGAACAATCGACAAGTCGACTGTTCGCTGCAAATTTGGGGAATTACAGATGGTCATGGGTTACTGCTTTGAATTGGGTCCGGTTTGGGAACTGACCCACAAACCACCTAGTGGGCTTCTCCTTTGGATTGGGTTGGGTCCAACAAAACAGACCTGATTCTAACCTGGATTGAGAAAAGGAGAGAAAATGGAGGCGACTGATTGTAGGAGTTAGGGTTTGGAGGAGGGGCGGCGGCGAAAGTTCCAACTAACGGCGATCGATCTTTCTCTCTCTCACACACACACACTTATCTCTAATATTATAATGGGAGAAGGCCTTGGTGTCATTTGTTATTTTGTTATTCTACCAACATGTGCAACGCACGTACATTAACTAATATAAACGAGGTTTCCAGTTCAAATCCTCCCTACGTCAAAGTTTTTATTTTTATTTTTTGAAATTATTAAAACGTGCATCACACGTGTAAATTACTAGTTAATTTCATAATACAATTAATAAATAAATATCTCAAGATTGTTAAGTATTATGAAAATAATAAAAAGGGAAATTAAAGTTAATATCCTAAACTAAGATACTTGAGATATTTATCTTGGTATCAAGATTGTAATACTTACTATTACAAGTCAGTATTTATTTATATAAATACTGCTTTGGGTTCCGACTTATAAACTCACTCAACATGCGTTCGGATATCTATACAATTAGTACGTATAACACACGTGTTACTTACAGAATAATATTACACAAATATTATTTATTTAGTGAAAATATACCTATATATCGAACAATATTTTAGAAGTATCCATTTTCATGATCAAATAAAATGTTGCTTTCCCATAAGCTTACGAAGGTGGCTCTCACCCGTCAGTTGTATGATTTGTGGTTTACTCCTCATCTAACGTCTTCTATTAAGGAGAAGCTTGAGCTTCGGTTAGATAGAGGAAGTTTATTCTCTTGCTTATAATAAAATATAGCTAAGGGCTCATTTTCAAAAAATAAAATAAAATGATGTTTTCGATATTGTTTTTGTTGTGGTTTCTAAGACTGCGATTATAGAATTTAATGAATGTTGCAGCTAATTTTAGTGTAGGAGCAAATAGATAGTGAGTTTATATTTGAAGAAAACTTCTAAAGATCTAACATTTGATTGTTGCCGTGAAAAGTGTTAGAGCTCCTGAGATTGGATCTGGGTCGTTGATTGAACATCGTGATCTGAATCCGATAGTTGCTGACGCGACCGATGGGCCTGCAAAAAGCCTAAAACACCACGGGTGGCCCTGGCGATAAATCCTCCGAGGCTCAATTCAAAACCAGGAAGAAATAGAGAGTTTGAGAGAGAAATTGCATATTACATATTACATTCTGACTAAATAGGGGGGAGGGTATTTATAGGTCTGAGAAACATTTTAAGAGATCGAGATGAATCCGTTAGATTGATATGAATTATTTATCTCATGTTAATTCTTCTCCTTAAGAGATAAGACTTTCTTGTCTGGGAATAAGAGATTTGACTTACAACCCTCATGAGTTGTGTGTCTCTCTCAGTGGGCCTAATTTGTCACTTTAATGGGCTTGAAAGCGGCCCATATCTTATTGGATGAGCCTGATGAAGGTCAGACCTGTTAAAGAGGCATTTTATGACTAATCTGCCTGTAGAAACTTTGAGATCTGTGCTGGAATCGTATGCCTGATTTGCTCCAATTTTTACCATTATCATAAGGCTCCCACTCCCGGAAAACAATTTTCTTGGCTTTCGGAAAGTAGTTTGCCTTATTCTTGAATTCTGGAGTGCAATCTTAACTTTCACGGTGTATTGGAGATAACTGGAACTGACCAGAAGCTTCTGAAGTGGCAAATTTTCCTGGAAATTTCTAGAATTTTTTGGATTTTCTGAATTTTATGAATTTTTGATAATTTCCCCCCAATTTAAAATCACTTTTTCGAATATTTTAATTAATAAACCCAAAATTAAATTACTTTTTTGAAATTTTTATTAATTTTCTAAATTAAATAATTATTTTTGGTTTTTAAATTAATTTTTTGAATTATAAATGAATTTTGGGGGATTTTTTAATGAATTATCAAGCTGACATGCTTTTAAAATTGATCTGAAGCATCGATTAGAGGTTGGCTCGCTCGCTGATGGGGTCGAATGGCTGAGATCTGGTCGCTATGACCAATGGCGACGCGATCTTGAGTGCTCCTCAATGCAGGGCTCGCCCGCTGAGTGAGATAGGACGACAGGGAAGTGAGCGGAAGGAGAAGTAGGACGTGGCTGCATCGCAGGCGTCGATCTCGTTTGGGTGCGATCACCTGGGGGATCTGATGGTTGTTGAGACCCCCCTAGCTCAAACGACGGATTCATTAAGCTATGGAAATTTCTCTTGGTCGAGCTATGGCACATTGTCTTCCTCGAGCTACCGCAGGCATCGAGCTATGTTTTTCTTCGTCGTTTTGCTATGACAGTCTTCATCATCGAGCTAATGTGCATTCGGTTGAGTTACAATTATCGTCGAGCTATGGCCTCGAACGATCAATGCTTCTATTTTGGTCAAGTTGTGCTTCACTGTTGAGTTGTGCTTCCACGTCGAGCTACCATTTGGTCGAGCTATGAGCTGTTTCTTCTCCGTCGAGCTATGAAGTGTTTGGTCGAGTATGTCGTGGTCAAGCTATGTTGTGAGTTTCTTCGTAGAGCTTCGATGGAGTTTCTAAGCTTGGGTTTTGAACTCAGACTTCCATCTCCGAATTTGGAGTTTTATGCTATCGACCAAGGAGCTCAGGTTGTAGTTCGAGGTGGAGCTAGGAGATGATTTTGTGTTGTCGACCAAGGAGCTCGGGATGGTGCCAAGGTGGGGCTTGGAGATGATTTGGAGTTTTGAATTTTAAAGTTGCGGATCTCTGAATTGGTACTCATGATAATGAATTAAGGGAGTTGATGAAGGAAGAATAAATGTGATGATCATCAACAGACAAGCTGCTGTTGTTCATCTCCTTGGAGTCCCCCTCCCTCCCCCAATTGCCGAAGTTGGTAGTAAAGTTTTTGATGAGACTCAGGAGTTGAGAGCTTCGAAGCTCTTTGTCAAGCTTGGGTCTTGTTCAAGTTGTTGGGTTTTTGAAGCTCCTGTTTTTGTAATAACCTGATTTTTAAATATATGAAAAATTATTTATTTTTGCACGTAGTGTGCACGTGCAATATTTTTAGTAATATTTTCATCATGATGAGTATAAATCTTTAATTTTGTGTCTTTAATTATTTTAAAACAAAAGCCTTCTTTAAATAAATAGAAAGCCTTATTTTAAAGTCCTTTCTTAAAGCCCAAAATTTAGTCTATTTACTTCTTTTAAAATAAATTATCTTGGCCCAATTAATTTAAGCCCATGGTTTAATTCTTTTATTTTTGCAACTTGTTTTGTGTAACACCCTTTTTTTTTATAAGACTTGTTATGAGTGTACAAGTTTCATTAGTGTGGTTTGTGCTTACACGTGCACTCCATGTACACGTGCATAAGCACACACTTCTTGGCCGGATTGTGGAGAAGTGGGATCAAGTCATGGGTAGTTTTGTAGAGTGTGGGTAGTTATTTCAACCCCCTAGTCCATCCTAGCCCTTGATCCTACAACTCCCTAGTGCATCCTAGCCCTCCATCTCACTCAAATTTGTGTATAAATACCCCCTCTCATTCACTATCTCTTTTACACTAAAAAAAATCCTATTGCAAGAGAGTATATTGTGAGAGAGTTGTGTGTGCTTTTTCTGTGGAGGCCGAGTAGCACTTCTGGAGTTTCGGTGTGAAGCAAGGAGCAAGAAGGCGTCCATTGCATTAAGGAGTTTCCTGGATTTCGATTACTTTCGTCAACAAGGTGGGTTCAATTTTCTTTATTTCTAACTAGGAAATATGCTAGTATGGAATTGAATAATGATGCATGAAAAATGATTAATAAGAGTACACATTTAATTGGAAAATGATCTATTGATTGATGCATGTATGGATGAGAATTGCATATGACTCTATTGGTAAATGACATTATAGAAAGAATTGAAAATGGTCTGTGCAGTCGACTGTCCAGGGGACAAGTCGACTGGTACGAGGCGAATGTTTTCATGAGTTCTAAATTAGAATCTTTATTAAGACTAAAGATTTATTGTGTATATGTATGCAACTAAAGTGATAGAACGATTGTTAGATCAATATCCTCCAGGTGGTATACAACCTAGAAAATATGAATGATTGATAATTGGGAAACTGGAAATGACACATACAGTCGACTGGGAATGTTAATAGGCGACTGGCCTATTGAAACAGAATATGAACAGTTTAGAATTCTATGAAACGATGTATTTTAATATGATGTCTAGTATGTTAAATTGAGATTAGTATTTACCTCTGAAAGTAAATGACGAGTAAATGAAAGTGCATGCTTAGTAATTTCTTGAGAAGAGAAACATTAGCTATGTGATATTTACGCTAAATCAAAATGATGTTATGATGGAGAATTACATGCTATGTTGACACGAATTTAATGTGATATGGGTAATGAAGAACAGAAGGAAAGATAATTCCTCAAAGTGAAATTTAACCTGTTCAGTCGACCGAATGCTTGAAGCAGTCGACTGTACCGAACATGATAAGTGTATAATTGAACTACACAGCACAGACGATTGATTTGCGGAACAGTCGACTGTTAACTGTATGATATTTTAATGTGGAAACTGTGGAACAGCCGACTGGCCATGTGCAGCAGTCGACTCTTCCGAGTGTTGTTAATGAACTGTATTTGACTGGATAAGTCGACTGGTGGAGTTCCAAGTCGACTGTCCAGAGTGCTTTTTGGTAGATCTGAAATCGTATGATTTGTTTGTGGTAAAGATTGTGAATCTGGATATTGGTAAACTCTATTGTTCTTGCATGAATGTACATGAAGCAAATCATTTATTGTGAATTATGAAAATTGAATGGATATGAAAGCTATAACATGAAAAAGAAAATCTTTGAGATCATGAAGTGAACTCATGAGTTGGAAATGCTCAGATTTTAGAAATTGTGAATTTGAATTGAAATGAAAGAGTAGCTAAGTCTCCCCCGGCAATTGAAAGAAATGAAATGAGAATTTGAAATGAATGACCAAGGTTGGCCATGTGAATAAATGAATAAGTCCGGTTGAGTGGAGAGGCTAACTCTAGAGCTTTGATTTTTATTCATGATTCTAATAAAAACTAAGGATTTAGCACATAGTGGAGATGTGATGAAAGTAGGAGAAAAACATGAGTGAGGGCCATTGGGTAGCGGCGAGAGCGTATCCCAGGAATTCCCATGATGAGTCTGGATGAGGATGCGGCTCCAGAGTACCGTCCCGGTGGTGACGCTCGTGGGATGTTCGAAGACTACGGGTGGTGTCATGTTTATGGTGAGAGCTGAATTACCACAGGATGTCTGCATGATGAGTCATGTCAGCGATGGGATTCCCTCCAGAGTGCCTAGGCATGAGTTCGTAGGTCAGAAGACATCTAGGATACTTACCGTAATTACAGTAGTAGAGTAAGTCATATCGAGGGATTGAACCCTATAAAGTTGAAGGACGATTAAGGGCTTGCCCTCGGACCTATATAGTATGGGATGCATAGAATCCGAACAAGTGCGCATTAGTGTCATGTAACATAAATAAATGCATTAAGGATTAAGTGCACAATCACAACACGACATCAATAGGGTAGTCCCTTTGTTTGGAATGTGACAAGTTTGTGTTTGTTAAATATGGAAAATTGAGTTGTACTATTTCCGGCATAGAGAGGATGACCGTGTATAATGTTCGTCGGTTGAATAAACTGACGTACCCACAGTCTTGTATGCAGGTATGTTAAAGATTAAAGAGGAACAAGTGCTTAAGGATTCATTCAATGTTGATGTATAATTGTTTCATTGTTGTAAATTCTACTTCCGCTGTGCAATGTAAATGTAATATTGTTGTAAACTCTGATGTAAAGTGAAAAGTTTAAATTCCTTGTAAAGTTGTACTAAAGAAAGTGAAAAGATCCTGTAGAACATCTCGAATTCAGTGTATTTGGGATTCGGGGCGTTACAGAGTGGTATCAGAGCCACGCTTTCTACACTTTCCCTATTTAGTACAAATTTATAGGGAACGACACCCTAGAAGTGGACATTAGAGCGTGTGTTTGAGTTTAGAGATTTAAATGTAAGTGACTTACATTTGTGTTGCTCTATGACTCATGCTTCTTCCTCTCTATTCTAAGATGGCTGATCACTTCGACCCTGCTGGAGACGACGACTGGCATATATTGAGGAAGAGTACCATCCTGGACAGGCTGATTCCGAGGATGAGTATCACCCTGGGCAAGCAGATTCTGATGAGGAGGAGTGGCCTGAATCTCGAGAGATTATCCCACCTCCAGACTCATCTGACGATTCTTCTTCTGATGAAGAAGAGGGACCAGCTCTGAGTAGCATTGTGGCTTCTCTTCAGAGGCAGGTGGAGACCCTGCGAGAGAGAGTTGGAGTATTGGAAGCTCAACTGGCGAAGCGAAAGGATGACTTTTCTATTCTCAGTCACCGGGTATGGGAACTTGAGAAGAGAAAGAACCCGACAGATGTGCTGAAGGATGAGGTTGATGAACTACGGGAAGAACTTCGAGCAGCGAAGAGGACCCGTAGGAGTTAGATTGTTGTAGCTTCTATTTTCTTCCATTCTGATGTTAAGAAATGTTTTTAATTCGAATGTATAAACTTTGGAATTCAATGAAATGCAAGTTGATTTAAATTCTTGTCTTATACTTCGAATTTAATGGATCTTTTGCATCAGAATATGTCGAGAAGAGGAGCTAGGAATGGGGAAGGTCTGGATCTGGAGACCGAACTTACAAGGGTCTACCAGACGCTGAATGCAGTGGCTATGAACCAAGGAAGGGGGTCAGTGAATCCAGTGCCCGAGGCGATTAAGCTAGTGGAATCATTCAAGAGAATGAAACCACCTGTATTCGAGGGAAAGTCAGACCCAGATGTGGCTGACAACTGGATTCGGCAAGTGGAGACAATCTTCGAGGTGTTGGAGACACCGAAGGGCAGCAAGGTCAAATTGGCGACTTTGCAGCTGGAGAAGGATGTGGCGGTTTGGTGGCAATCCATGAAGAGGACCATGGGAGGCATAGTGCTTGGCTGGAAGGAATTTCTGGAAGAATTCCGCAGTCATTATTTCCCCTCCGATGTTCAGGAGAAGAAGGCAATGGAGTTTTTGTCACTTCAGCAAGGCAGCATGTCAGTGAGGGAGTATGACACTAAGTTTACTCAGCTCTCCAGGTATGCTCCAGAACTGGTGATGAATGAGGCAAAGAAGGCCCGTAAGTTCGAGCATGGACTGAGGCCAAGCTTGAGATCCCGGATGATACCTCTGGGTATCAGACGATTCGACAAGTTGGTGAAGAGGGCAGCAGCGACGGAGGCGGATATGGAGCAGTTCCATGTTGCTCAGAACTAGAGGAACAACTGGCAGTCCGGGAAGAGGCCCGCCAATTCTGGGAGTTTCAAGGGACAACCATCTGTACAAAGGTTCAAACCGACAGAGGCGAACGCTATCAGTGTAGCTGGAGGGCCCGGGAACAATGTGGTGAGACCTTCTGCAGTCACTTGCTACAACTGTGGTGAGGCAGGACATTACAAATCTCAATGTCTCAAACCACGGGCTGGCAATCAAAATGTGCCAATACAGCAGACTGGGAAGAGGCCATACCAGCCAGGGCGAGTATTTGCCTTGACGGAAGCTGATGCGGAGGAGGCAGATCAGGTCATCTCTGGTACGAGGGCTGATGTTTAGTGGTTTTTTTTTTCTTCTTCCCGTTCATATTGTGAAACTGTTATGTAATGGTGTGTATTATGTAACAGGAGAACTCTATCTTAATGGAATGCAAGCGGTTGTATTGTTCGATACTGGATCCTCTCATACATTTGTGTCACCTAGATTTGCTAAAATGTTGGGAGTGGAACCGAAGATTTTTCCAGGCAAGATCTTAGCAGTAGCTACTCCATCAGGGGAAACTTTGACCACTGATCGGTATTACGCTGACTGCGAGATTGTAATTAGAGATCGAGTCTTTGGCATTGATCTGATTGAGTTGACTATCTTGGGAGTCGATGTTATCATTGGCATTGATTGGATGTCGGTGTACAGTGCGAGCATCGAGTGTAAGACCAAGACAGTAACAGTGAAGGCTCCAGGTGGACCTGAAGTCACTTTCCAAGGGAAGCAGAAGTGTTCTAAGCTGGTGGCAACTATCCGCAAGGAAGAGACTCCTGTGGAAGTGCAAGGGATTCCTGTGGTTCGGGACTATCCGACTGTGTTCTTGGAAGATTTTCCTGGGTTACCCCCGCATCGTGATGTAGAGTTCAGCATCACTGTTCAACCGGGAAGTGTACCAATTTCTAAGGCACCGTATAGGATGGCTCCAGTGGAACAGGATGAGGTAAAACGGCAGATTGAGGAACTGTTGGAGAAAGGCTTTATTCAACCTAGTGCGTCACCTTGGGGAGCACCCGTGCTTTTGGTAAAGAAGAAGGATGGATCGATGAGAATGTGTATCGATTACCGAGAGCTGAATAAGGTCACTATTCAGAATAAGTATCCGATTCCTCGAATTGATGACTTGTTCGATCGTCTACAAGGAGCAGCTGTATTCTCCAAAATAGATCTTCGATCAGGATATCACCAAGTGCGAGTGAAAGCTGAAGATGTGCACAAAACTGCATTTAGAACTCGGCATGGGCATTACGAATTCTTAGTTATGCCATTCGGAGTGACGAATGCACCCGCCATCTTCATGGACTTAATGAACAGAGTTCTGAGGCCGTTCATTGATTCTTTTGTCGTGGTGTTTATCGACGATATTCTCGTGTACTCCAAGTCAGAGGAGGAGCACACTGAGCATCTGGCAGCAGTTTTGCAGAAGCTGGAAGAGCAGAAGTTGTATGCCAAGTTATCCAAGTGTGATTTCTGGAAATCTGAAGTGGCATTCCTAGGTCACATCCTTTCTAAGAAGGGAGTGGCAACTGACCCTCAGAAGATAGAGGCAGTGAGAGATTGGGCTAGGCCTACTATAGTGAAGGAAGTCAGAAGTTTTCTTGGGATGACTGGATACTACCGAAGATTCATTCAAGGTTATGCTCAGATAGCTGTACCGCTTACTGGATTGACCAAGAAGAATGTGAGCTTCAAGTGGACCGAGCAGTGTGAGGCGAGCTTTCAGGAGTTAAAAGAGAAGCTGACTACTGCACCTATTTTGGCTTTGCCTAGAGCAGGTGTCGAGTATGATGTTTACAGCGATGCTTCACATCGTGGGCTTGGTTGTGTCTTAATGCAAGAAGGAAGAGTAATCGCTTATGGGTCTAGGCAACTACGACCGCATGAGAAGAATTACCCGACTCATGACCTGGAGTTGGCTGCAATTATCTTCGCCCTGAAGCAATGGAGGCACTATGTGTACGGTGAGAAATTGAACATGTACACGGATCACAAGAGCTTGAAGTACATATATCAGCAGAGGGATCTGAATCTGAGGCAGCGAAGATGGTTGGAAGTGCTTGAGGACATGCGACCTGAGATCAAGTATCATCCTGGAAAGGCTAATGTTGTTGCTGATGCACTTAGTCGTAAGAGCAGTTTGGCCAGTTTGATTACGACTCAGAAGCATCTGATTGAGGAGTTGGACCGAGCAGGTATTGAGGTTGTCTTGCAAGGATTGGGAGCATCTTTGGCTCAGTTGAGGCTTCAGCCTACATTGAATGCAAGGATCATTGCAAGTCAGGGGGTTGATGCTGATATCTTGGAGATGAAGGAGCAGGTTGGTGCTGGTAGGTTGCCCGGATTTCAAATCAGGGATGGAGTGCTGTGGTTCGGAGATAGGCTATGTGTTCCAAATCAGGTGGACCTGAAAGAGAGTATTCTTCAGGAGGCGCATGCTACTCTCTTGTCGGTACATCCTGGGAGTACTAAGATGTACAAAGACATCAAACAGCATTTCTGGTGGTCAGGTTTGAAGCGGGATGTGGCTGAATTTGTTGCGAAGTGTGAGGTTTGTCAGCAAGTCAAAGCCGAAAATCAGAGACCCGGAGGTCTATTACAGCCGTTACCTATTCCGGAATGGAAGTGGGATAACATCAGTATGGATTTCATCACGGGATTGCCTAAGAGTTCTAAGGGCAATGATGCGATTTGGGTTATAGTCGATCGACTGACCAAGTCCGCTCACTTTTTGGCGATGAAACTCACTGCTTCGATGGACAAGTTGGCTGAGTTGTATGTTGGTGAGATTGTCCGACTTCATGGTGTTCCCTTAACTATTGTGTCTGATCGAGATGCGCGGTTTACTTCGCATTTTTGGAGGAGTCTTCAGACAGCTTTGGGTACCAAGACAGATTTCAGCACTGCTTTTCATCCACAGACCGATGGGCAGACCGAGAGAGTCAACCGTATTCTTGAGGATATGCTTCGGTGTTGCATACTAGACTTTGGAGGCAGTTGGGAAAGGCATTTACCTTTGGTAGAGTTTGCCTACAACAACAGTTTTCAGGCTAGCATCAGGATGGCGCCGTACGAAGCTTTGTATGGTAGGAAGTGCAGGACTCCTGTTTGTTGGTATGAAGTTGGGGAGCGTCAGTTGTTTGGTCCTGAACTTGTGCAGCAAACTTCTGAGAAGATTATTCTGATCAGGAAGAGGTTGGTGGAAGCTCAGAGCAGGCAGAAGAGCTATGCAGACAACCGGAGAAGGGACCTTGAGTTTGAGGTTGGTGACTTCGTCTTTCTGAAGGTATCACCCAGTAAAGGTGTGGTTCGATTTGGCAAAGGCGGGAAGTTAGCCCCGAGGTTTATAGGCCCATACAAGATATTGAAAAAGATCGGGAAAACTGCTTACCGGCGTGAATTACCGGAAGAGTTGTCTCAGGTGCACAATGTCTTCCATGTGTCTATGCTAAGAGGTTATATTCCAGATCCGAGTCATCATTTGCCTGAAGTGCCGGAAGGTTTGCAGTTAGACCTGAATTACATCGAGTCTCCTGTCGAGATTGTTGACCGTAGGGAGAAAGTCTTGAGGAATAAGACGATACCGATGGTCAAGGTAGTCTGGAGAAACCACTTGGTTGAAGAGGCTACATGGGAATCTGAGGAGAGGATGTTGAAGGACTATCCTGAGCTTTTTGCTTGATTGTATCTTTGTATCTTTGTTCTTTTGTTGTGTATTTAGTTTTCTCGCTCTTGATTGTAGTTCCGGGGACGGAACTATTCTAAGGAGGGAGTGATGTAATACCCTGATTTTTAAATATATGAAAAATTATTTATTTTTGCACGTAGTGTGCACGTGCAATATTTTTAGTAATATTTTCATCATGATGAGTATAAATCTTTAATTTTGTGTCTTTAATTATTTTAAAACAAAAGCCTTCTTTAAATAAATAGAAAGCCTTATTTTAAAGTCCTTTCCTAAAGCCCAAAATTTAGTCTATTTACTTCTTTTAAAATAAATTATTTTGGCCCAATTAATTTAAGCCCATGGTTTAATTCTTTTATTTTTGCAACTTGTTTTGTGTAACACCCTTTTTTTTTATAAGACTTGTTATGAGTGTACAAGTTTCATTAGTGTGGCTTGTACTTACACGTGCACTCCATGTACACGTGCATAAGCACACACTTCTTGGCCGGATTGTGGAGAAGTGGGATCAAGTCATGGGTAGTTTTGTAGAGTGTGGGTAGTTATTTCAACCCCCTAGTCCATCCTAGCCCTTGATCCTACAACTCCCTAGTGCATCCTAGCCCTCCATCTCACTCAAATTTGTGTATAAATACCCCCTCTCATTCACTATCTCTTTTACACTAAAAAAAATCCTATTGCAAGAGAGTATATTGTGAGAGAGTTGTGTGTGCTTTTTCTGTGGAGGCCGAGTAGCACTTCTGGAGTTTCGGTGTGAAGCAAGGAGCAAGAAGGCGTCCATTGCATTAAGGAGTTTCCTGGATTTCGATTACTTTCGTCAACAAGGTGGGTTCAATTTTCTTTATTTCTAACTAGGAAATATGCTAGTATGGAATTGAATAATGATGCATGAAAAATGATTAATAAGAGTACACATTTAATTGGAAAATGATCTATTGATTGATGCATGTATGGATGAGAATTGCATATGACTCTATTGGTAAATGACATTATAGAAAGAATTGAAAATGGTCTGTGCAGTCGACTGTCCAGGGGACAAGTCGACTGGTACGAGGCGAATGTTTTCATGAGTTCTAAATTAGAATCTTTATTAAGACTAAAGATTTATTGTGTATATGTATGCAACTAAAGTGATAGAACGATTGTTAGATCAATATCCTCCAGGTGGTATACAACCTAGAAAATATGAATGATTGATAATTGGGAAACTGGAAATGACACATACAGTCGACTGGGAATGTTAATAGGCGACTGGCCTATTGAAACAGAATATGAACAGTTTAGAATTCTATGAAACGATGTATTTTAATATGATGTCTAGTATGTTAAATTGAGATTAGTATTTACCTCTGAAAGTAAATGACGAGTAAATGAAAGTGCATGCTTAGTAATTTCTTGAGAAGAGAAACATTAGCTATGTGATATTTACGCTAAATCAAAATGATGTTATGATGGAGAATTACATGCTATGTTGACACGAATTTAATGTGATATGGGTAATGAAGAACAGAAGGAAAGATAATTCCTCAAAGTGAAATTTAACCTGTTCAGTCGACCGAATGCTTGAAGCAGTCGACTGTACCGAACATGATAAGTGTATAATTGAACTACACAGCACAGACGATTGATTTGCGGAACAGTCGACTGTTAACTGTATGATATTTTAATGTGGAAACTGTGGAACAGCCGACTGGCCATGTGCAGCAGTCGACTCTTCCGAGTGTTGTTAATGAACTGTATTTGACTGGATAAGTCGACTGGTGGAGTTCCAAGTCGACTGTCCAGAGTGCTTTTTGGTAGATCTGAAATCGTATGATTTGTTTGTGGTAAAGATTGTGAATCTGGATATTGGTAAACTCTATTGTTCTTGCATGAATGTACATGAAGCAAATCATTTATTGTGAATTATGAAAATTGAATGGATATGAAAGCTATAACATGAAAAAGAAAATCTTTGAGATCATGAAGTGAACTCATGAGTTGGAAATGCTCAGATTTTAGAAATTGTGAATTTGAATTGAAATGAAAGAGTAGCTAAGTCTCCCCCGGCAATTGAAAGAAATGAAATGAGAATTTGAAATGAATGACCAAGGTTGGCCATGTGAATAAATGAATAAGTCCGGTTGAGTGGAGAGGCTAACTCTAGAGCTTTGATTTTTATTCATGATTCTAATAAAAACTAAGGATTTAGCACATAGTGGAGATGTGATGAAAGTAGGAGAAAAACATGAGTGAGGGCCATTGGGTAGCGGCGAGAGCGTATCCCAGGAATTCCCATGATGAGTCTGGATGAGGATGCGGCTCCAGAGTACCGTCCCGGTGGTGACGCTCGTGGGATGTTCGAAGACTACGGGTGGTGTCATGTTTATGGTGAGAGCTGAATTACCACAGGATGTCTGCATGATGAGTCATGTCAGCGATGGGATTCCCTCCAGAGTGCCTAGGCATGAGTTCGTAGGTCAGAAGACATCTAGGATACTTACCGTAATTACAGTAGTAGAGTAAGTCATATCGAGGGATTGAACCCTATAAAGTTGAAGGACGATTAAGGGCTTGCCCTCGGACCTATATAGTATGGGATGCATAGAATCCGAACAAGTGCGCATTAGTGTCATGTAACATAAATAAATGCATTAAGGATTAAGTGCACAATCACAACACGACATCAATAGGGTAGTCCCTTTGTTTGGAATGTGACAAGTTTGTGTTTGTTAAATATGGAAAATTGAGTTGTACTATTTCCGGCATAGAGAGGATGACCGTGTATAATGTTCGTCGGTTGAATAAACTGACGTACCCACAGTCTTGTATGCAGGTATGTTAAAGATTAAAGAGGAACAAGTGCTTAAGGATTCATTCAATGTTGATGTATAATTGTTTCATTGTTGTAAATTCTACTTTCGCTGTGCAATGTAAATGTAATATTGTTGTAAACTCTGATGTAAAGTGAAAAGTTTAAATTCCTTGTAAAGTTGTACTAAAGAAAGTGAAAAGATCCTGTAGAACATCTCGAATTCAGTGTATTTGGGATTCGGAGCGTTACAGTTTTGAAGCATTCAGTTGTGGAGCTTGAGCTTGGAATTCGACTACCTTCAAGCGCCAAGTTTAGGTGCAGCTCCGAGGTTGTGAGCTTGGTGTTTGAATCTCTTGGTTTAGTTAAGCTACACCTTGGTCGAGCTATGAGTTGCTTTGTCAAGCTACAACTTCGTTGAGCTATGGGAGTTTTGTCGAGTTATAACCCCTCGTCGAGCTATGGAAATTTGTTCAATCAAGCATTTAGTTGATCAAGTGTCTAGTCGCTCATTTTGTTGACCCGCTCTTCGATCGACCAAGAGCTGTGTTGTTCATTTGTTTTTTCGATCGAGTATTTCATTGTTGAACAAGTGTTCCATTGGTCTGGGAGCTATGTACATTAACCGTTGGATCTGGTGTATGTAGCTGACATAGAAGAGCTGTTGCAGGAACGAATTTCGAAAGACGGTTGGACAACGGTCTTGCTGTTTGATCCTATCAAGTTTGGAGGGGCAACTCTGAGACGGAATTGATGTAGAACTTTTCGTTTGATCCTGGAAAGTTTGGAGACAACTTTATGATGGAGTTGAACGTTGAACTTGTAGTTTGCGCCCAACAAGTTTTGTAGAGGCAACTCTAAGGCGGAGTTGAACATTTGAACTTGCTTTTTGGTTCCTGCAAGTTCGTGGAGATAACTCTAAGATGGAGTTGGACGTAGAGCTTACTACTTGCGCCCATCAAATTTTGAGAGGCAACTCTTTGATCGAGTTGATGTAGAGCTTGTCGTTTGATCCTGACAAGTTAATAGATAACTCTGTGATGAAGTTGAACGTTTGAACTTTCTATTTGATCCCTGCAAGTTTGTGGAAGCAACTTTGAGAGTGGAGCTTGTTGTTGAACTTGCTGTTTGGGCCTAGCAAGTTTGGAGAAGCAACTCTTTGATCGAGTTGATGTAGAGCTTGTCGTTTGATCACGACAAATTTGTAGGAAGCAACTCTGGAGACGGAGTTGAACGTTGAACTCGCCATTTGATCCTAGCAAGTTTTTTAGAGGCAACTCTAAGGCGGAGTTGAACATTTGAACTTGCTTTTTGATCCATGTAAGTTCGTGGAGACAACTCTAAGACGGAGTTGGACGTAAAGCTTGTTGTTTGCACCCAACAAGTTTGTAGAGACAACTCTAGACGAAGTTGAACATAGAGCTTGTCGTTTGATCCTAGCAAGTTTGGAGAGACAACTCTGAGATGGAGTTGAATGTTGAACTTTCTATTTGCGCCAGCAAGTTTAGAAAGACAACTCTTTTATCGAGTTGATGTAGAGCTTACATTTGATTCTAGCAAGTTTGTAGAGTCAACTTTAGAAAGAGTTGAACGTAGAGCTTGTCGTTTGGTCTGAGCAAGTTTTCTAGATGCAACTTTTTAGATGGAGTTGAACATTGAACTTATCATATGATCCTAACAAGTTTTGAGAGAAAAATCTACGACGAAGTTGAACGTTAAACCTGTTGTTTGTTCCCAACAAATTTGTAAGGGCAACTATAGTCGGTTGAACTTGTTGTTTGTGCCTAGCAAGTTTAGAGAAACAACTCTGAGACGGACTTGGTCGTTGAACTCGTTGTTTGCACCCATCAAGTTTGTAGATTCAACTGTGAAATGAAGTTGGTTGTTTGAACTTACCGTTTATACCCAGCAAGTTGTGTAGATGCAACTCTGAGACGGAGTTGAGTGTGGATCTTGATGTTTGATCCCAGCAAGTTTATAGAGAACTCCGTGATGGAGTTGGAAATTTGAACTTATCGTTTGCCCCCAACAAGCTTGTGGAAATGCAATTCTTGGACGGCGTTTAAACTTGTTGTTTGCACCAAGCACATTTTGTAGGGGCAACACTGTGATCGAGTTGGATGTTGAACTCGCTGTTTGTGCCCAACCAATTTTGTAGAGACAACTCTTAGATCGAGTTGATGTAGAGGTTGACCCAGCAATTTTGTAGAGGGTAACCCTAGGCCGGTGTTAGGCGACAAACCCATTATATAAAGTTATGGGGTTGTTGGAAGGACTCGAGCGAAGAGCGGGGAGCTGAACCCGTTGTTTTGAGTGAACGAGTTGTTGATAGAGCTCGAGCGGTGAGTGGAGCATTGAACTCGTTGTTTGGAGCAAAACAAATTGTTGACGGAGCTCGAGCGAAGAGCAGGGCGTTGAACTCATTGTTTGGAGTCAACGTGTTGCTGATAGAGCTCGAGCGGTGAGTAGAGCGTTGAACTCGTTGTTTGGAGTCAACAAGTTGTTGATAATGCTTAAGCGGTGAACAAGGCGTCGAACTCGTTGTTTGGAGTCAACGAGTTGTTGACAGAGCTTGTAAGGTGAGCAGAGCGTTGAAATCATTGATTGGAATCAACGAGTTGTTGATGTAGCTCGCGTGGTGTGCCGAACTTTGAACTCGTTGTTTGGAGCCAACAAGTTTTTGATGGAGCTCGAGCAGATTGCAGGACATTGAACTCATTGTTTGGAGCCAACTAGTTATTGAGGGAGCTCGAGTGGTGAATAGAGTGTTGAACTTGTTGTTTGGAGTCAACGAGTTATTGATAGAGCCTGAGCGGAGGGTAGTGCACTGAACTCGTTATGCGGAGTTAACGAGCTGTGGATGGAGCTCGAGCGGTGAGCAGAGCATAGAACTCGTTGTTTGGGGCCAACGAGTTGTTCATGGAGCTCGAGCAGTGAACAGAGTATGGAACTTGTTGTTTGGGACCAACATTGATGGAGCTCGAGCGGAGATCAGAGCATTGAACTCGTTGTTAAGAGTTAATGAGCTATTGATGAAGGAACTCAAGAGTGCCGAACTCATTTTGTAAGGCGAATAAGTTTGTGGGTGTTCTGAATAATCTTAATGTTGAAGTGAAGTCCGTTGTGTTTGTTCAGCGTTGAAGTGGTTCCATTCTCTTCTTTGCTGGAAAGTATGTCATGTGCATCGGATGGGATCTTTAGGATGTTGAGCTTGCTTCTCTTCGAAATGCGCTGTGCTTGACGGAGTTGGGAGTAGTCCATTTGCATGGTGCATTATGCGAGACGGAGTTGGAGCTTGCTCAGGTGAAGGTGGTAGGAAAGACTTGGAGCATGCCCGTGATTATAGAACCGAGCTCCCGATTGTAGCAGTGTATCATGCTCGTGATGCCTGTTGGCTACCTATAACTTGGCCTACACCTGTTGTTGTTGGAAACTTCATTTTCATGTCGATGGTGGAAGCAACTGCATGGAAGGTCGGCTGTGATGGCTGAATATTGCTTTGTATGTGACTTTGACATCGACTACCATAAAGTTCAGTGCTTCCGTTCGAATAACGGGGGTTTTCTTGCTGTCACATCGAGTGTGACAATTCTTCTACTTGAACGGGTACGCCGAAGAATCCGTGGAGTGTATAACCGGCTGGCTTGAGTCAGTTTCGGGATAGCTTCAGACTATTGAAAGTGTTCATGAAAATAATGTTTACTGAGCTACCTCATGATTCACCATGCAAAGATTTATGACCAATGCAACATAGTGAGGTGTTCGGACACCTTCTAAGTCTTTGTCGGAGAAAGATATTGGGACCTCGGTGCTCTTGGCAGGCATGATGTTATGTACTAAGTTGACTTCCCCCACGAAGGAGGAATTCGAATCTCCCCCCATTGGCCATCCGTGGATGGAGTAGAGAATGGTCATGTGTTCTGAGTGTCATGATTCAAAGGGCTTCTCTTGACGCTTATTAGCCCCTCGTGCAGGAGGGGTTTCGGCGTTGTTGTTTTGTTGGACAAATTGAGAGAGATAGCCACAGCGAATTAGGCTTTCAAGTTCTTCTTTGAAGGCTCAACAATTATCACTAGTGTGTTCATGATCTCTGAAAAATGCGCACTACTTATTTTTGTCTTTTCTCTTGCTAGTTATGGACATCATGGGCGGAGGGCGGATTATTCTGTCCTTCTCAATTTTCATGAGGATGACTGATATGCTTGTGTTAAGAGGAATGAACTTGTCGAAGTATGGTGCTGGAGGTGGACGGCGTTGACCGGCGTCGTCTTTCTGAAATTTCCTGGGTCATTCCTCGTTTGTATTCTTCCATTTGTTCCCGGAAGATGAATCGTTCTTGCCTTGAGGATAAAGTGCATCACTGACCTTGATATATTTGTCACTCCCTTCTAAGAGCTCAATGTAGTCTTTAAAAGGCTTATTTGTGAAGGAGGCTTTCAGGTCTTTGTTAGTGACATTGTGGCAGAAGGCGACTGCCGCCACTGATGAGTCTAGGGAGGAGATGGATCATGCTTCGGCCGTACAATGCTGGACAAAGTCTTTCAGCAGTTCTCCGTCCTTTTATTTTAATTTCAATAAGGAGGCACTTATTTTTTTCAACCTTGCGGCTAGTAACAAAGTGCATTATGAAGATTTCCTCAAATTGGTCGAAGAGAATATTGATACTGGAGTGATGCGGGAGTACCATTCCCTTGGTGATCCTTTCAGTGTTGCGGGGAATGTTCTGCACATGAGCGGATCAGTGGCGTTGTAGATTTTCATGAGAGTTTTAAAACCCTCAATATGGTCTGCCGGGTTTGATTCACCATCGTATTACTCGAATTGAGGAGCTTTAAAGTTTTTTGGAATGGGTGCATCGAGGATGGATTTGTTGAAATGAGGTCGGCTGAGGCAGTAGGCTCTGCTGGTGCGGTTCCCTTCATTCCTTATCTATTCCAGGCGATCTTCTACTTCTCGGATGCGGCGAAGGACCTGATCGTCCTTCCCCTTGGATCAAGTCGAGTCACCGGATTCTTCTTCTCTGAAGGGTCAACCTTGATCATGAATGCCTTGGATGGCTCAGAGTATGAAGTTTCCCATTTCGGTCCTAGTAACGGGGGTCTCTTTTGCTCTTTGTTTCTCCCAGGATGCTTTCGACTCACATGAGTCGGGCATCTTTCTGCAGTGCGCCCCCTATGAGAGGAGTGTCTTGATCTCGGCCTTCAAGGAGAGTTGCTTCTCCGGTTCACTTGACGTTCTGAGTGGGAGGCCTCGCTTCATGCACATATCTCGTTCAAACTAATCTTAGATCGGATCTTACCAATTTTTAGAATTTTTTTTATAAATCATGAATTTGGAAAAGTGTAAAAGATTTTATCGAAAACTTACAGCAGCTTGCCAAACAAAGGCTAAGAGAAAAAATAGTAGAGGTATGACGGAGATCTCTTGATCGCCAGGGTCTTGCGAGGCCATTGAGTCGCTGACAAGATTATGGATTGTGATATGGTCGTGCAGAGGGCATTGTTCATGGCGTGGTTCATGAAGGCTTTTTAGGGAGCCCCCTGGTGCCTCTTCATTGATAGGAGCTTGATTAGGTTGTTGGGGCGGATCAGCTGTTGAGGAGGAATTTGGTCCTCCACGGGAGGAGCTTGTTGATAAAGAGAGTTGGTGCGACGGCTTGAGGCAGACACGCTACCTTTTAGTCTTGGTGGCATAGCGGTAAGTCTAATCTATGTATTTCCCACAGACGCTATCAATTTGTTGCTACTAATTTTGGTGTAGGAGCAAACAGATAATGAGTTTATATTTAAAGGAAACTACTAAAAATATGACCTTTGATCGTTGTCGTGGAAAGTGGTTAAAGCTCATGAGGATTGGATCTGGATCGTTGATTGAACATCGTGATTTGAATCCGACGGTTGCTGATGCAGCCGATGGACCTGCAAAAGCCAGAAACACTGGAGGTGGCCCTGGCGACAGACCCTCCGATGCTCAAGTCAGAACCAGAAAGAAAGAGATAGATTTTGAGAGAGAAATTGCAGATAAAAAATTACCTTCTGACTTGGGGGGGGGGGGTGCATTTATAGGTCTGAGAAACAATTTAGGAGATTAAGATGAATTCGTTAAATTGATATAAATTCTTTATCTCTTGTTGATTCTCCTCCTTAAGAGATAAGACTCTCTTGCCTGGGGATAAGAGATTTGACTTACAGCCCTTATGAGCTGGGTATCTCTCCTAGTGAGCCTACTCTGTCACTTTTAATGGGCTTGAAGTGGTCAATGTCTTGTTGAATGTGCCTGAAGAAGGCCCGAAGCTGTTAAAGTGACCCGTTATGACTAATCTGCCTGTTGTAGTTTGAGATATGTGCTGGAATCATATAGCCCTGATTTGCTACGATTTTTACTATTATTAATGAATATTAGATATATTTGCATATATAGATATATTTTCACTATTGGTTTAAACCTGGGAAATTAGTCACCATTATTTAAGTACAGAAAGTATAACAATAAAGTATGATGATGTTTGCTATGTTCTAATTATATCTATTTCTTATACTAATAGGAGAGAGAGTCTAACCCTTCTATCCTTTCTCTATTTTGAAATAGAGAAAGGAAAGAAAAAGTAGGAATTTCTATTTAACTAACATGTGCACTATGCACGATTTTCTTAAAAAACTAAAACAAATTAAAAATATCAATCCCTCAAACACAGTTTCTTCCCCTCTCACTTTCTCAATCTCAAAAAATCTCATGTTTCTTCCCAAACCCACCTCCATCCCCTAACTTAGAATTAGATTTTTAAGCAAACACAATTCATAAAACTATTTTGATATGATTTTCGTAGTCTATCATCTTTATCCTAACATGTGTTATAATGCATGGTTTATAATGTATAACATATTTTCCCCTCTACTCCTGGAACTAGCGAATGTAACATAAATTAGTTGCATTTGCGACATCTTTTCATTTCATGTATTTTTTAGCTATAGTAATATTCAATTTGATAACATTATGATTTGGTTTTTCTCAAAAAACATTATGGTTTGGCGAGGATTCTCTAAATCATCTGCTTATATGAGGATGATGAAGATTTCAGTAATTACAATAGAGATGATATTTATAACTTTCTTCCAATTTTCTCACTTTTTTTGAAGTTCTATATAATTTTATGAGTCAATCAAAACTATTTTAAGTTGTGCAATTATAGAAAGTGAGGGGAGACTTAATTAAATAGTAATACTGGTGCAACGTGGTGCAACGAATTGCATATGGTTGTATATCGTCGTTCCTATTACAATTACTAGTATAATGTACATGCGATGCACGTCTAAAAAATGTAAAGTCATCAAAATGAATATATATTGAATAAGAAAAAATAATAGTTTATATTTGAATGTTTGGATTTGGGCTACACGTGCAATGCACATTTATATTTGTTGGATTTAGTTTGGACATATATTATACGTGTTTATATAGTTACAAAGTTTGGGTTTGTTTGTTACAAACCCCAACTCTCCCATTAAAATAGTAGAGAAAAAACAACAGTTTATATTTGAATTTGGGCTACACATGTAGTGCACATTTATATTTGTTGGATATAGTTTGGACGTATATTAAGCGTGTTTATATAGTTACAAAGTTAGGATTTGTTTGTTACAAACCCCAACTCTCCCAGTAAAATAGTAGAGATTAAAATAGTAGAGATACGGATATGAGGGAAGCCAGTTTGTCCCCACAAATTACTATTTAATTAAGTCTCTTTCACAATGATTTCAACGCACAGTGCAGCAGCCACAAATGCTATATTTTGTTAAATAATAGCAATAATCTCTAATCTCTAATCTCTAATCTCTAATATTATAATGGGAGAAGGCCTTAGCGTCATTTGTCATTTTGTCATTCTACCAACATGTGCAACGCACGTACATAACTAATATAATGAAGATTTCCGATTCAAATCCTCCCTACGTCAGAGTTTTTATTTTTATTTTTTGAAATTATTAAAACATACATCGCACATGTAAATTACTAGTAATTAATAATTTGATTGTTTCGTTATCAAAAATAATAATTTGATTGTTAGTGACGAATGAATAAGTAAATAACAATTGATTTGGACGAAAAATAAAAATCCAACATTTAGTAAGGACGTATGGCAATAAAACTTTAACTTCGCGCGCATTACGCGTGGTACGGAAACGGGTCTCCTATTCGATTACCCGGACCCGGATTCGCAATTGATTCTCTCTCACTCCTACTTCATTCCGGAAAGTGAGGCACAGTCGAGAATCGAGAAGAAGAAGCCATGGAGGATCTGAGGTCGGCCCTAATCGAGCACGTGGATATCGTGTCGGAACTGTTCGATAAGTTTTCCGGCGAACTCCGCGCCGGATTCGCCCCCGCCGTGGACAACTTCCTCGGCTTCTTCCACGCCATCGATTGGAAGGTCTTTTTCTTTGAACTCTGGTTTCGTTGTTGTTGTTGTTGTTGGATTGAGATCTGATTTTGATTCGAATCACTGTATGCAATGGATTTTGGATTGTTATTTAGGGTTTAAGTTCAGACCTTTGTGTTTGTGTCTAACTCT
The DNA here is from genome assembly GCA_017893485.1 of Hemerocallis citrina. Lineage (NCBI taxonomy): Eukaryota > Viridiplantae > Streptophyta > Magnoliopsida > Asparagales > Asphodelaceae > Hemerocallis > Hemerocallis citrina. Next base: position 190,247,675 of record CM030363.1, read on the forward strand.
TTCATGTGGTTTTGGTAATGAGATTCGAAGTCGACATTCGGAATCTTGTTACTTCATTGGATTGTAGGAGGTTTTGTTTGAAATGCAGGAAGGGGAATGAGAGAGAGAGGGAGAGGACAAAGTGGATGATAATGGCCATCGAAATTATGCTTTTTATAACCATCCTGGTCATTGAGATTCTTGATGAAAAACCCAAAAAAATTGCACAAAAGATAATAAATTTTAACCTATTTTCGGATGTACTTGCTTTAAGGGGGAAAGGCATCAAAATTGGAAGACACGAAGGCTATTTTTGGGAACAATGTTACGTAGTTATGTTAGTGATGTAAAACCAACCCTAAAATAGAGAATTTTCCAAGAATTTTAATGGGTTAATTTTACCAACATGAAAGTGCGGATTTAGATTGGATATTTTAACAGTTAACAGGTTCGATGGGTTTTCAAGAATTGAATCAAATGCTAACAATCTCAATTAATAATTCAATCTTAATCAATAAGTAAATTCCTACGTGTTTTAGCAAGTAAAAAATGCAATACCAATTCGTACTCTAATCTAGCATGTGGATCACTCACTCTCAGTATTTTGTGGTCGACAGTCAAATCAGATAATATACTAGATGATAAGGCAGTAAAGCACAAATACTTAATAATGAAAAGAGTATACCGAATGTAAAGAAACCCAGTGTCGATCTCAGGGTTGGACAGCAACAGCAACACAGTGAGCACAGTCAGCAACTCCACGAACAAGTCCACGAGGGTCGGCGGCGTCGCTGATCGACGTCGACGACGGCAAGGGGCGGCGCTGGCGACGGCGGCGACGTCGTCGAAAGGTGGGCCGCACGGAGAGCACAGGAAGAGGGAGGGCAGTCGAGGCTGTTGGGATCTGCGGGGTTAGGGTTCGGGTAGACGGGTTGCAGAAGGGTCAGGGTAAGTTTGGGGGTGAGGGATTTGGTCACGGGAGTGGATCGACGGGGGTGAGTATGGTTGCAGGCGACGAGAACGGGGGTGGAGGAGCGGGATGGGGCGTGGGTTCTGGGTTCGTTTGGGACGATGGTGAAGAAGGAGGGAGAAGAAGAAGTCGACTGTGAGTGGGTTTGGTAGGGATCGGGGTAGAGAAGAAGAAGGTGAAGAAGGAGAAAGAGTGGCGGCTGGGTATGGGATATAGGATTAGGGTTTGATTAGGGGATTAGGGTTTGGATTAGGGGATTATGATTTGTATTGGGGACTTTTAAGTGGGGATAAATTTTAGAATTAATCACTAATTCTAAAACTAGATTAGGATTTATCACAAACCCTAATTTGTATCTCAGTTGTATCACACAAAGGAGAGAGAGGAAGAGCAAAAACTCAACACAAATTTTTTTTGATCAATAATGGCATGCCTTTCTCATTCATCTCAGGGCCTTTAAATAGGCTCAATTACATCTTGAAACACATCTCCAAAATATTTTCAGAATCTAAAAATTACAAAAGAATCTAAAAATTACAAAAGATTACATATGGCTATAATTGCCAGAATCAAAATGGAAATAAAAATAAAAATCCTAAATTGACTAAAACAGCAGATGAAGACGATGCCTGCGCTGATAGAAACGCCCAAATCGTCTGGAACCGATGTCCTCATCATTCTCCCCGGGTGGGAGAAGGCTCGACCCAGTCGAGTCAAAACCAGTCCTTCTATCATAGTGCTCCAAGAGATCTGGATCCAAGCGCTGGAGCTCTCCGCGATCTATCCAAGTGTTCTCCGACTCCGGCTTGTCTTTCCAACTTACCAAATATCTATGAATACCACCATCTCTAGTAGAGATTATCTGATCATCTAAAATATTATCCAACTCTTCTGTCGATGGGTAAGTAGTATCTGGTAGTGGGGGTAATGGGGGAATCTCACCAGTAGGCTGCAGGGTAGGCTCATCTATAAGAGAATTTCTAGGGTTAAATTCTGGGCCTTCATAGGGTACTAAATCCTCAATATTGAAAGTTTTACTGATGCCAAAGCCTTCGGGGAGGTCAACAACATAGGCATTGTCATTGATTTTATGAAGAATTTTAAATGGACCTGCAGCACGTGCGTTCAATTTCTTAACGGATCCCGCTGGGAACCGTTCCGGACGAATCCGAACCATCACTTCGTCACCCACATTAAAAGTTTTAAATTTCCTTCTAATATCAGCTCTTAACTTGTAGTTAAAATTATTTTCATTAATTCTCTTGGAAATTTCTCTATGTAAGTCATGAATGCGGGATGCAAATGCAGATGCAGACTCAGAGACTCGGTGATGTTCTAACATGGGGGCAAGATCTATAGGCTGCCTAGGACGATAACCGTGTACAACTTCGTGTGGACTCATGCCAGTGGTTCTATTCCTAGATGTGTTATATGCAAATTCAGCAACCGTCCCATGTTCCCAAGTTCTCTCCCACAAGAGTACGTAAGAGATTGCCAAGACTCCGATTGGCAACCTCAATCTGTCCATCTGTCTGTGGGTGGAACGCTGACGAAAACTTTAATTTTGTACCTAACTTGTGCCATAGGGTCTTCCAAAAATAACTCGTGAATTTCACATCCCTATCAGACACAATGGTTTTTGGCAACCCATGTAGCTTCACAATATTATCAAAGAAAATCTGAGCCACGGGGGATGCATCAAAAGTTTTCGAGCACGGGAGGAAGTGGGCCATTTTAGAAAAACGGTCCACGACGACAAGAATGGAGTCGTGTTTCTTTTGTGTTTTCGGTAAGCCTAACACGAAATCCATACTCACGTCTTCCCAAGGGCGGCTAGGAACAGGTAAGGGAGTATACAGGCCTGTGTTCTGTTTTTGTTGCTTGGCAAGTTGACAGGTGTGACATCTGTTAACAAGTCTCACAACGTCTCTTTTTAGCTTCGGCCAGTAAAACCTATGTTCCACAACATCGATGGTCTTGCTATGCCCAAAATGTCCAGCAAGGCCACCAGCGTGCAATTCCCAAACAAGATACTCTTGTAAGGATGTACTAGGAATGCACAGTTTGGAGCGATAGAAGAGATAATCATTTTTCAAGAAATAATCATCTATCACTCGAGTTATGCCTTCCTTCAAAGAGGTGTAGATCTCGTGAAAATCTGGGCAGGAGGCATACTCATCTCTCAATCTCTCAAAACCAATAATTTCGGTGCGCATAGCAGATAAGATCATGTAACAACGACTTAGCGCATCCGCGGCCTTATTATCAATCCCTTTTGTATGCCTAATGGTATATGAATATTCTTGTAGGAAATCTACCCATCTAGCATGTCTCGGATTCAACTTTTGTTGAGAATTAAGGAATCTTAAGGCCTCATGGTCTGAGAAGATAACGAATTCTTGCGGCAGGAGATAATGTCGCCAATAGCGAAGTGACTGAATGACCGCATAGAACTCCTTGTCATAGGTGGAGTATTTTTGTCTTGCTTCATTCAGCTTTTCACTGAAATAAGCAACAGGATGACTCTCTTGACTGAGGACTCCACCTATACCAATACCAGAAGCATCACATGTTACTTCGAAGACTTTAGTGAAATCAGGCAACCTCATGACAGGTGTCTGAGTCATTCTCTTCTTGATCTCTTCGAAGGCATTCGTGGCTTCTTTCGACCAGACAAACTCACCTTTCTTCAAACAGTCGGTTATCGGAGCCATGATCGTGCTAAATCCTCGCACGAACCGACGATAAAAGGTGGCAAGGCCGTGAAAACTCCGCACATCACGAATATTGCGGGGCCCAGGCCACTCTGTAATAGCTCATATCTTTTCTGGGTCAGCAGATACTCCTCTGGCAGACACAATAAATCCCAGAAAGATAGTCTGATCGGAGAGGAAGGTACATTTGGTAGGATTAGCATAAAGCTGTTCCTTCCTCAAAACACCGCAGACCTGTCTCAAATGGTCAAGATGTTGCCCAACGGATCGGCTGTAAATGAGAATATCATCAAAGTACACCACAAGGAACTTGCCCATAAAGGGACGGAGTACTTGCGTCATGATTCTCATAAACGTGCTCGGGGTATTTGTCATTCCAAATGGCATGACCATCCACTCATACAGGCCATCCTTCGTCTTGAAGGCGGTCTTCCATTCATCACCAGGACGAACACGTATTTGGTGGTAGCCACTTTTAAGATCAATCTTGGAAAAGATTGTGGCACCAGACATCATGTCCAACATGTCATCCAAACGAGGAATGGGAAAACGGTATTTCACCGTGATCTTGTTTATGGCACGGCTGTCCACACACATACGCCAAGTTCCATCTTTCTTTGACGTCAATAGAGCAGGAACAGCGCAAGGACTTAAACTTTCTCTGATGAAGCCCTTTGCCAATAACTCATCAACTTGCCGTTTCAACTCAGCATGTTCTGTCGGATTCATCCGATAATGTGGCAAGTTGGGAAGACTCGCTCCCGGAACCAGATCAATAGCGTGTTGGATATCACGCAATGGGGGCAACTGGTTGGGGAGGTCAGCAGGAAACACATCTGCAAATTCCTGAAGGACAGGAGTAACTTGGGGCGGGATGAGTGACTTAGGATCTTTAGGGACTTCTCTCGCTGTGAGTAAAAGAATGGTAGCCCCCTTTTCAATTTCATTTGTAAGTTCCTTTTCACCCATATACGTTACCTCCTTGTCCTTTCTCGAGGGAGCCGGTGTTGTTTCAGCTGGACTAGTTCGTGGCCTCACGGGAATGAGCTTTATTTTTAGTTCATCGTGCTGGAACACACATTGGTTGGATCGACCATATATGGTCACATCGTGATCGTATAATCAAGGTCTCCCTAAAATGACTTGACCCACATCCATTTTAAGCACATCACATCAAATTTCCTCTTTGTAAGCTTTGAAGTCCACAGGGACTAAGCATCGATGTGTTACTTGGAGTGCTGTTGCATCAATCCAAGATACTTTGTATGGGCGTGGATGGGGTTCAGCCTTAAGTCCGGTCTTTGCTAAGACCGCAGAAGAGACAGCGTTGACGCAGCTCCCACTGTCAACAATCACCTTGCAGTTTTTGCCACCTATAGTCGTAAAGGTGTGGAATATAGAAGTGCGCTTCCAATCATCTTCTTTTGGTTGGGACAAAGCACATCTAACTACATTCAAGTGAGGTGATTGGATAGACCGAATACAGTGGAGATACTGGTCATCCTCTTCTTCACCGAAGTCATCGCCTTCGATAGGCTCATAAGAAAACTCATTGTCTGAGTCGTCAGCAATGACAGCGGTACCCTCTACTATGTTTATCCTACTAGGACTGGGACAGTTGCTAGCAACATGACCATAGCCCTTACATTTATAGCACTTAGTGAGGGGGTCAATCTTACTGTAATCCCGTTCAGTGTTCTTACCCTTATGTTCATCTCTATGTGAATTAAAATTTGAATTAGGTTTGTTGGGGTAAGATTTGTTGGGGTGCTGAGAGGGAGGCTTAGGTCTAGGTGGGTCAGTATAGGTCATTCTAGAGGAATGATCTCTCGAGTCGCTGGACCTAGAATGAGAACTAGCTTTAAGAGAATCCATGTCGAGGACTAGGGCGTAGGCTGCCGCTATTGAGTCCACGTTTCTATAGATTAGCTCGTTCCTAAGGTCAGCTCGTAGTCCAGCTCTGAACCTAGAGAGACTTTGTTCTTCACTCTCTTTACCTAACGTATTGCACCGAATAAGGAAGTCATCGAATTTATCGACATATTCTTGTGTGGATTTACTTCCTTGATACAATAGGTTCCACGAATCTAGCAATCGTGTGTGGAACGATAGCGGTACATACCTCTCAGTGAGCTTCTCTTTCATGGCCTCCCAAGTGGCTATGGGTGCCAGGCCTCGGCCTCTGCGGGCATGTTCAAGATTGGTCCAATGTTGTTGAGCTTTACCCGTTAATTTCATAGTTGCAAATTTAACTTTAAGGGCTTCGCTCATGTCGAACCACACAAAATAGTGGTCCATGGCACGGACCCAATCAAGGTAAGCTTGGGGTTCCATGTGACCTTCAAATTGGGGAACGTCAGCCTTAACGTTCTTTTTATATTGTTCGTCAGGGTCACGTTCTTGACGTTGATCGTCATGAACATTCCCTTGAGGGATCTGACGATGGCCATGAAGCTCAGGGACAATTGTTTGATTTAGCTCCACTTTCTCAAGCCTCTGATTGATATTGGCAAGAGTTGCTTGGATGGCAGCTAGGGTAGCGGAGATATCAGGATTGTCCATTTCAGGTCTGGGAAGTCTAGGGTTCCTAATTGGGTGATTGGGAAGGGCTAGGAAAGACTCTTCAGGGTCTGTGATGGTGCTGCGAAGACGCATTCACCAAAAGTGGAAACTATGGGGTGTGTCCTAAATTTTTTTTTTTAATGATTCTGAACTAAACTAAAATAAAATAAAAATAAAATAAAATAAAATAAAAGACTACACGATACTAAATGAATGCAAAAATGATGCCTACGATGCAAGAACTAAGGTTATAAGAACCTTCGCTCTGATACCAAAATGATGTAAAACCAACCCTAAAATAGAGAATTTTCCAAGAATTTTAATGGGTTAATTTTACCAACATGAAAGTGCGGATTTAGATTGGATATTTTAACAGTTAACAGGTTCGATGGGTTTTCAAGAATTGAATCAAATGCTAACAATCCCAATTAATAATTCAATCTTAATCAATAAGTAAATCCCTACGTGTTTTAGCAAGTAAAAAATGCAATACCAATTCGTACTCTAATCTAGCATGTGGATCACTCACTCTCAGTATTTTGTGGTCGACAGTCAAATCAGATAATATACTAGATGATAAGGCAGTAAAGCACAAATACTTAATAATGAAAAGAGTATACCGAATGTGAAGAAACCCAGTGTCGATCTCAGGGTTGGACAGCAACAGCAACACAGTGAGCACAGTCAGCAACTCCACGAACAAGTCCACGAGGGTCGGCGGCGTCGCTGATCGACGTCGACGACGGCAAGGGGCGGCACTGGCGACGGCGGCGACATCGTCGAAAGGTGGGCCGCACGGAGAGCACAGGAAGAGGGAGGGCAGTCGAGGCTGTTGGGATCTGCGGGGTTAGGGTTCGGGTAGACGGGTTGCGGAAGGGTCAGGGTAAGTTTGGGGGTGAGGGATTTGGTCACGGGAGTGGATCGACGGGGGTGAGTATGGTTGCAGGCGACGAGAACGGGGGTGGAGGAGCGGGATGGGGCGTGGGTTCTGGGTTCGTTTGGGACGATGGTGATGAAGGAGGGAGAAGAAGAAGTCGACTGTGAGTGGGTTTGGTGGGGATCAGGGTAGAGAAGAAGAAGGTGAAGAAGGAGAAAGAGTGGCGGCTGGGTATGGGATATAGGATTAGGGTTTGATTAGGGGATTAGGGTTTGGATTAGGGGATTATGATTTGTATTGGGGATTTTTAAGTGGGGATAAATTTTAGAATTAATCACTAATTCTAAAACTAGATTAGGATTATCACAAACCCTAATTTGTATCTCAGTTGTATCACACAAAGGAGAGAGGAAGAGCAAAAACTCAACACAATTTTTTTTGATCAATAATGGCATGCCTTTCTCATTCATCTCAGGGCCTTTAAATAGGCTCAATTACATCTTGAAACACATCTCCAAAATATTCTCAGAATCTAAAAATTACAAAAGAATCTAAAAATTACAAAAGATTACATATGGCTATAATTGCCATAATCAAAATGGAAATAAAAATAAAAATCCTAAACTGACTAAAACAGCAGATGAAGACGATGCCTGCGCTGATAGAAACGCCCAAATCGTCTGGAACCGATGTCCTCATCAGTTAGGTTAACTAGAGTTATCTCACTTAACTTTACAAATCTCGGGTTACGCTAACTTTGACCTGTTTGAGACTCATTCTGCAGCTGCCTCACCCCAAAGTTGAGATTACTGTTGCTGTCTTAACTCCACTCTTTTGTAATTTTTCTTAATTGTGGAGAAAACTTTAAGTTGGAGGTAAAGTTATGGTAACCAAAGTTAGCATAGCTTGTTCCTCCAAATAAGATAGCCTTGGTTATCTTAACTTTATTCCTAAATAGGACCTAATGGCGAGTATAGAGCATCATATAAATGTAGGTTGGAGCTTAGGTGATGTGTGGGACTGTGTGAATGAGTAGTGCCAATGTGACCTATGTGGATTTCGGTGATTAGGCATGAGTAGGGATTGGTGTGGATGCTTAATGACATTTGATGAACAATGTAGATAAAGTGGTTGGGGGTATTATCAAAGTGGTAAAGTTGGAGAAGTTGATGTTTGTGGGAATTGTTGTTCGTAGGTTTCGAAGGTTTGCTTTATGAAGGATCAACATGGCATCTCACAAAGATTTGCTTTGTGAGATGAGAATTTGGTGCGGTGTTACCAGGTTCGCAGTACATTTAGGTTCGTGGTATGGATACAGGATTGTGGTTCATTAACTTGTGCGGTACCGGTACGTGGTACGGAAGGGGTAGAATGAGTTGGTGCTCTCATTGATTAATATAAGAGCATCCATAGTCGTCAATGTTTAAAAAATGCATATATGCATAAATGCATATATCATTTGGCCAATTCGCTGCAGTCGTAGATTGGTATTTTTTTACCAATTTAATATAAAAAATCAGATGGAACTTCACCTTGCGCCGGACGAATTTTTAGGATTTTTTATGATTTTTTTATTAATTAAAAATAACGATTTAAGTTTTAAAAAAATTAAAAATTAAAAACGGTGGGCCCCTCCGTTAGACGCAACTTCAAGTTGCGTCCAAGGAGTTGCCTTTTGAATTTATTTTGTTAAACGTTTTTTTTAAAAAAGTCGTTGGACGCAACTTCAAGTTGCGTCTGACGAATTAAAAAATTATTTTTTTCGTCGGACGCAACTTCAAGTTTTATCTGACAAATTAAAAAATTATTATTTTTTCATCGGACGCAACTTCAAGTTTCGTCTCGTATATTATGCATTTTGCCATATCTTGTGCTATATATAGCAGCAAACAACTGCAGCTTGTCGTTTGCTATAAAATGCATTTCATGCATAAATAGCACATGACTGTGGATGCTCTAATATGTGTGTGCGCACGCATGTAGAGATAGAGAACGAGAGAAAATTAATATATAAAAGCATTAGTTACGTGCGTTGCTAAATGTAAGAGTAATAGTCTTATTAAACTCCATGACTAATTAAGGAGAATTGAAAGAGAAATTTATGCTTTGATGGATAAAGGTGTTCATTTGAAGATATTGAGTAAACTGTATGCTGATCGCATTGCTATGAAAACCCACCATAAACTGTATCGCAAGATCTGGATCGTGGTTCGGAGGGGGGTGAGGAGAACCCGGTAACAGTAGTTTGGTGTGCAATGATTATGTTGGGGTTAATGAGAGATGATGTTGGGGAAGGGAATGGTGAGTGGAAAATATTTTGCCATTGAAGGATGAAGAGACAGTCATGGTATCCGATACATAGAGCAAAATAGCAAACAACGACCTTTTCTATGACGAAAATATTAACGAAGAAAAAATTAGTAAGAAAGAGAGTAGTATTTGGTATTAAGGTTTTATTCAAGGAGTCTGCCTCATACCAAACATGATTCAGCAAGGGGAAAGGTGATGGTTTCTTTAAATGAAGAAATAAGCGGGGGAGGAGATAAGTACGAAACTCAAGTGGAATAAGGGGAAAAAGGATAGAACAGAGAAGGGTAAGGAGATAACCCGAGACACATCCCACACCCCAATTTTATCTTTTGTATAGTCACTCATTGCAATCTTATTCATTCATTTTCTTACAGGCTTTCAAAAGACAATTGTATAATGGAGGATTTGAGATATTAACAGGTCTCAATTGAGCCAAGCATAAGTAGTGCAAAGCCATATTGCTTGTGCTCCTATGTAGGTGACAAAAACAGGTTGTTTTCTCATGTCAGTGGCAATCGCAGGGTTAAAAATATGACCGAAGTTAGATGTTAAGACTTTAAACTAAGGCCTCATTTGACTTTGCTTTTGGAGAGGGCTTTTGGTTGTAAAAATACTTCTAGTCCCAAATTGGGTGTTTGGTAAACTTAATTAAAATGAGTGTTTAGCCCAAATTGCTTTGCCAAAACTGCTATTTTTATTTTTTTTCTCAGAGCACCTGAAGTGTTGCTTTTAGCTTTTCAAAGAAGTGCTTTTATATATAAAGAAAATTTGCAATTAAACATAATTTTTTCTTGCAGCACTTATGGTAAGAGGCAATGTTAATTTACAGCAATACCATACAGAGCCTAACTCTTTGACTTTATCCTTTTAAAAAAATTAATTTCTTCCGTTTAGTAATATATACATATGCAAGTCCTAACTCATAATTTTTATTAATAGCAGAGACTTCTTAAAATACTTCCCTATTATGTAAGGTGAGAGATATGGAAATGCCCTGTGGCCAGCGGTGGATTCCGCATCCATTGGAATTTGGAATTTCCAATTAAGATTTATAGGTGTTAGGCCAGTTTAAGGTTCATCTGCAACCACACCAAACATACGCAGCTTACACCAATACTTAATACCTATCAGCTGGTTTGTAGATTAATTATCTGTTTTTCACATTTGAACGATATAGTTGAACCTGCTGTTGAAAAATGTTTCGAGGATTTTACATCATTTTATTTTATTTGAAAATTTCCCTTTTAACATTATAATGCAGCTAATGCTTCTTCAAAAATGAACTTTGATGGTCGTAAACGCGGTAGGGAGGTGATGTAAAACCAACCCTAAAATAGAGAATTTCCAAGAATTTTATTGGGTTAATTTTACCAACATGAAAGTGCGGATCTAAGTTGGAAATTTTTAACAGTTAACAGGTTCGATGGGTTTTCAAGAATTGAATAAGTGTAACAGTCCCAATTAATAAATCAACCTTACAATCAATTAAATCCCTACGTGTTTTAGCAAGTAAAAAATTCAATATTGATTCGTACTCTATTCAGGTATGTGGAACACTCAATCTCAATTATTTTGTGGACGACAGGCAAATCAGATAATATACTAGATGATAAGGCAGTAAAACACAAATATTAATAGTAAAAGAGTATACCGAATGCGTAGAAAATCAGCGTAGATCTCGGAGTTGGGCCAGCCACTAAGAACTCAGCAACGGCAGCAACAGAGCCAAAGTAGTTGTCAGATCTGGGTGACGGCGAGGGGGGGCGTCGTCGGCGAGGTGCGACGAGGGGTGATCGGGTCGAGCAGGGCAGTCGACGGGGAGCTGGTTGATGGCGACGATGGCTCGACGGTGGGCCTACAGGATCGGAGGTGGAGACAAGGGCGGTTGGAGGCAGTGCTGGCGATGGAGAGGTCGTCTAGAACAAGGGTGGTGATGGGTTGCGATCGGAGATAGGGCAAGCCAGTGAGGACGAAGCAGAAGGGCGTTCGGGATGGCTGGCTGCAAGCAATGGGTGATGGTCGCTGGCGCGGTCGAAGGAGGAGGGGAAGGACGATGGTGGAGGTTGACGGGATGGTGGAAATGGTCGATGAATGCAGTGGGAAAGATGAAGAAGGGGATGGCGGCTGTTGTAGGAGAGGAGTAGTGGATTAGGGTTTGTATTATAGATTTGGAAAATTGGGGTTAGGGATTTGTATTTGGGAAATTTTAATTTGGGGATAGATTTTAGAATTAATCACTAACTCTAAAATTGATTAGGATTTATCACAAACCCTAATTTAGATCTCAGTTGTATCACACAAAGGAGAAGGGGGAAGAGCAAAAACTCAACAAATTTTTTTTTAATCAATAATGGCATACTTTCTCATTAATCTCAAGGCCTTTAAATAGGCTCAAAATACATCTTGATACAAATCTCCAAAATATTCTCAAGATCTAAAAAAATACAAAAAGATTACATATGGCTATAATTGCCAGAAATAAAAATGGTAGTGAAATAAACTAAACAGGAAAGATGTCCTCATCATTCTCTCCGGGTGGGAGAGAGCTCGACCCAGTCGAGTCAAAACCAGTGATCCTGTCATCGTGCTCCAAAAGATCTGGATCCAGTTGCGGGAGCCCCTTACGATCACTGCAAGTATCATCCGACTTCGGCTTGTTTTTCCACCTCACCAAATACTTGTGCATACCACCGTCTCTTGTGGAGATTATCTGATCATCTACAATATTATCCAATTCTTCTGTCGGTGGGTGAATAATATTAGGTAAAGGGGTAAATGTGGGAATCTCACTATTAGGCTGCAGGGTAGGCTCATTTATAAAAAAATTTCTAGGGTTGAATTTTGAGCCTTTATAAAGTACTAGATCCTCAATATTGAAAATCTTACTTATGCCTAAACCTTCAAGAAGGTCAACGACATAGGTACTATCATTGATTGCATATAGAATCTTAAATGGGCCTGCAGCATGTATGTTCAAGTTCTTAACGGGTCCAACAGGAAACCGTTCCGGATGAATCCGAACCATCACTTCGTCACCAATATCAAAAGTTATAAATTTTCTTTTAGTATCTGCTATTAACTTATAGTTAAAATTATTCTCATTAAGTTCCTTGGAAATTTCTATGCAAGTCATGAATGTTATATGCAAATGTGGGTGTAGACTCTGTGACTTTGTGATGTTCTAACACAGGGGTAAAATCTATGGGTTGCCAAGTGACTTGGGAAGGAATGGGTGACTCAGGTATACTCAATGGAGGTGACTGGACAGGCTGAATACAATTGAGTGACTGGTCATCCTCTTTGTCATCAAAGTCATCACTTATATTAGGTTCATAGGTAAACTCATTATCGGGCTCATCAGCGATGACTGCGGTACCCTCTAGTCAGCTTACCTGTCTTGCTATGGTTTGGAAGCCCAAATTAAGGCCACCAATAATTCATCTCTCACTTGCGTACACCCTAAATCAAAACCAATAAAAAACTCATCAAATAAATAACCAAATTAAAATTTTTTAAACCCAAAAATAAAACAATCACACCTCTCTGAACATAAATCCCATGCACACAAATTTCGAGTCAGCAAAAAACTGGAGTAATCCCCTGCACACAAAAAATTAAAACTTAGAATGAGAATTCGGTTAATGAGATGAAATTAGAGTCGTCACATCGCATATAGAGCCTTTCGATTCGGTGATATTCGCACTCGATTTGGTGGAGGGGAGTCACCGATACGGAATCAACAGCGGATCAGATATCGGCGACAACCTCTTGATTGGGGTTCGACATTGGATTTGGATTTGCTTTGAGATTTTCAAATTTTCAAAATTTCAAAAATTTTAAATTTTAAATTTTTTAAAATGTTATTTTTTTTAAATTTTTTAAATTTTTATTTTTTAAACAATTTTCAAAATTTTTAAAATTCCTAAAATTTCAAAAATTTTAGAAAATGTAAAAATTTTTAAAAAAATTTAAATTTAATTTTTTTTAAAATTTAAAATTTTAAATATTAAAAAAAATATATTTTTTAAAATATATTTTAAATTATTTTAAATTTTTTATAAGTTTTCGATTTTTTTGAATTTTTTTGAATTTTTTAGTTTTTTAATTTTTAATTTTTTTTAAAATCTTTAAAATTTTTATTTTCTTAATTTTTTGAATAGAAGATATATATATATGTATATATATATATAGAGAGAGAGAGAGAGAGAGATAGAGCGAGAAATTATTAAATAAATAAAGGAGTTGTTTTGGGTGGGGGGATTTGAATTTGAGTTTTGGCGGAAAACTTTTGGGGGGAGAAATGTGTTTTGTGAGGTTAGATCTGGGCCTTTGATTTTGGGGGGATTGAAGGTGAGCCACTTGATAGCTTTCTTTGTGTTTTATTATATAGATTTTAAATTTTTTTATAATTTTTTGATTTTTTTGAATTATTTTTAAAGTTTTAAAATTTTAAATTTTTTTATTTTTAAAAAGATTTTAAAATTTTTATTTTCTTAATTTTTTGAATAGAAGATAGAGAGAAAGAGAGAGAGAGAATTAAATAAATAAAGAAGTTGTTTTGGGTGGGGGATTTGAATTTGAGTTTTGGCGGAAAACTTTTTTGTGGGGGGGGGGGAATGTGTTTTGTGAGATAGATCTGGGCCTTTGATTTTGGGGGGATTGAAGGAGAGCCGCTTGATAGCTTTCTTTGTGTTTTATTATATAGACTAAATTTGCTCGTGGGCATGTGCCTACGGCACGTCTTCGGATCGATACAACACACTAAAAGCCCTGTAAACAGTAAAACAACAATTATGTAGCTTAAGTGATGTAAAACTAACCCTAAAATAGAGAATTTCCAAGAATCTTAACAAGTTAATTTTACCAACATGTAGGTGCAGATCAAAGTTGGAAATTTTAAACAATTAATTGGTTGGATGGATTTTCAACAACTGAATCACGTTAACAATCCCAATTAATAATTCAACTCTAAAATTAATAATTAAATCCCTAAGTGTTTTTTAGCAAGTAAAAGATTCAATTTTGATTTGTACTTTAATCAAGCAAGTGGAATACTCAATCTCAATATTTTTGGACGACAGAATATCAAATAATATAATAGAGAGGAACGACAGTATAACACAAATATTTAAAAGTTGAAAGAGTATACTGAGAGTTCGAAAACCTCTGTGTAGATCTAGGGTTGAACAGCACGCAGAACACAGCACTCAAAGCAACAACAATGGCAGCAAGAGGAGCAAGGGCCAAGGGATTTTCGATCGGGTGCTTTGGTGACTTGGATGAGGGACAGAGCTCGACGGGGCGATAGGAGGTGGGCGACGCGGTCGGGGGTTGCCGGAGGTTGGAGAGCTCGGCGGGAAGGTTGAGCAGCCACAGGGGGTCCTCGGGTCTGAAGGTCGATGGGAAGGAGCAGCGGGAAGATCAACGAGATTGGGGCTGGGTGAGGGCGTCGACTGGCTGAGTGCTCGACGGCTGAGAAAGTCGTCGGAGGTGGTCGATCGGGGATGAGGAAGTTGGGGTTGGCTGCAGATCTGGAATTGGGGAAGAAGAAGAGGGATTAGGGTTTTGTTTTGGGGGTTTGGGTAATTTTATTTGGGGGTAGATTTTAATTTGGGGGTAGATTTTAGAGTTAATCACTAACCCTAAAATTGTATTAGGATTTATCACAAACCCTAATAATTTGGATCTCACTTGTATCACACAGAGAGAGATGAAGAGCAAAAACTCAACACAAAATTTTTTAATCAAGAATAGCATACTTTCTAATTAATCTCAAGGCCTATAAATAGGCTCAAAATACATCTTGATACAAATATCAAAATATTCTCAGAATCTCAAATACATAAAAAAAATTACATATGGCTATAATTGTCCAAAACAAATATGGTACTAAATAAAATTGATGTCCTCATCATTAAGTTTGAATAGTATGACAATAATTAGTTGTAAATAAAAGTCCATGTTTCTATTAGTTCATGTTGAAAAATAATTATAAATGGGGGTGTAAAATCCAACTTCTTAGAACTTAAGAGTCGAAAATGATGAAATTTAACCGTTGAAGAGATATTTGTTATTTTCAATATAACATGTACAATAAAAAAAGTATAAAAATTCTGAAAATTTTACAAACCTGAAATTTTTAAATCTAAATTTCTAAGTAAATAAAGAAAGAATGGGAGAGAGAGAGAGGGAGAGTTAGAAAGAGAAATATGAAATAGTAAATTGAGAAGAGAGATAGTAATAAAGTAATGAGTTTTTTTGTTTTGGGGGGGGAATTTTGGTATTGGGTTTTGTTACCGCTAAATCTGGTGTGGGGGTAAATAGATAGTATTTGTGGATTCTTGGAAAACGTGAATAGCAAACCTGAACCTGTTTCGCCGGAGTTTGACCGCTGACTCCTACCGTTCACCTGCAAAAAGTGCGAGACACCGGGGTTTATCCCGGCGACACACCCTTCGACGCTTAAGTCAGTAATCAGGGATGATTATGAAAGAGCGTAAATTGGCAAAAGATTGATTACCTCTTAATGGAGATGGATAGGGGGTATTTATAGGCGCCTTGGGGGTCAGATTAGGAATGTAATCCCCGTGATCTGATAAGGAATATAATCCCTGTAGTCAGATTAGGAATGTAACCCCTAATTCCCAGTGAAAGGATAGATGTGAATCAGGACTGTTGATTAGTATCAATCAGAAACCCTAATTCTATCCTGATGGATCGGGTTTGCTGCGGGTTGAAACCCGCGCCCAGTCGGAGATGGGTCCGTTCATGGGTTTATGGATCTTTGGGAAGGAGACCCGGTACCCGCTTCAGACCCCTTTGTAGGTGAAATTACCATTTTGCCCCCAAGCTTTAAGATTCGTGTTCGATTTGGACGATTCCGATTTAATCCCATTTTTAGCCATATCACGAGCCCCCCACTCCCGAAGACTGAGTTTGATCAGCTTTTGAGGAGTAGTTTTACTGTTTTAATGGCTGACGGAGTTGTATCGGAGTCCAAATGGAAGGTTTTGAATCTTTGAAGGAGGTAGTGGGGTGATTATTTCAAGCGGGTCGCGCTCTGAGTTGCTCCTGAGCTCTTCTGGTCATGTGGTGTTTTCGCAGGAATAGTCTTTTAACTTTGCGAAGTGTCGATCCGTCGTTCGGGGGTCTTAATAGATTGTCCTAGGCAACAATTACTTACTTGGGGATTCGAATGTTTCCCCAACTTTATAATTATTTTCCAGGAGTTTTCCTTATCTTTCCCGAATTTTTAATTCTTTTCGCAATTTTTTGGCGAATGGCTCGATTGTTTCCTTCGTTGTATGGCCTACGCGCCTTAGCCTTACTGCCGACCCCTTCGAACGATTGTTGTCTAGGGGGCCGAAGTCCACGGGGGGTTCGGCGCCCTTCGTCGAAGAGCAGGGGTGCCTCGGCCATGTTGTAGGCACGAAGAGGGGGTTCGGCGAGTCTTGGCCGAAGTTTGGGGTAGTTTCTCCATATAGCATGGTCGGTGGCAAGAGCGCTCGGCAGCCTGTGCCGAGGTCCAACTTTTCATGTAACATGGTCGGTGTCAAGAATGTTCGACAGCTTGTGCCGAGGTCCAACTTTCCATGTAACATGGTCGGTGTCAAGAACGCTCGACAGCTTGTGCCGAGGTCCAACTTTCCATGTAACATGGTCGGTGTCAAGAACGCACGACAGCTTGTGCCGAGATCTTACTTTTCATGTAACATGGTCGGTGTCAAGAACGCTCGGCAGCTTGTGCCGAGGTCCAACTTTCCATATAACATGGTCGGTGTCAAGAACGCTCGGCAGCTTGTGCCGAGGTCTTGACTTGTCGTTTTTGGCGGAGCACGCCCAGCGGAGTTGGCGGCTTCTGCGCTTCTGACAGATGCGGCAGCCATTAATTGTGATGGCCCTTGAACTTCTGACAGCTCTGACGGATGCGATGCTTATTTAATGCGATGACCTCTGAGATCCAGTCAGATGGGACAGTAATTAATGCGATGTGTGATGTGGCATGGTAAACAAGGTGACGGCTCAGATTGTTTTTGTCGCTTTGCGTAAATGGGCTGGCGGTCTGGGCCCATTAACATCGTTTTGCGCGCCTCGTTCTATAAAACCTTGCCACCCCCTTTTATTTTGCCGTTCTCCACTTTTTTACTCAGGCAGTGATTTGTGCTTAGCGAGAGCTCCAGGTGATCGTCGTCCGTTTTCCGGTAAAGTTTCTAACCGCATATCTCTTTAAGGTAATTTATACTTAGTTTCTTTCCAAGTATAAATATGTCTCTTTCTTCTGTCCCCGAGTCGTCTTCTTCTTGGTCCGAGCCCTCCCCTCAAGTTGCCGAAGCTCGCACTCCGAGTCGCTCAGATAAGGGCAAGGTGTTTGGTCGAGATACGATCGTGGAGGATCCGAAGCGCATGGGGCCGTTTGGCAGGTTGCCGGGACCATTGACTGGGCTTCACAGAGTTCGAGAACTTCCGGAGGGACATGCCAAGCGTATTGTTCACGGGAGGGGAGGACCATTGAGGAGAATGAGGCGAGGGAGACGACCGAGGCTGATGAGACGGTGTCTATCCTCAGCGAAGAAGACTTGGCAGTGATCCGGCATTGTTTCCACATTCCGGAGGAGTACGAACTTATGCTGCCGGGTCCTGGGGTTAGGGCCAACTCGCCGCTGCCAGCGACTATGTGTTGCTGGCCGGTTGATGCCTTTATCACCGGGGCTCGGCAACCTCTCCATTCGTTCGCAATCCTTGTTCTTGGGTGGTTTGGGGTCAGCCCCATCCAACTTATGCTGAACGCGTGGATAGTCATCAATGGTTTCGTGCTTCACTGCCAAGCCGCTGGGATCGAGCCGGAGCTGAGTGTACTTCGGACAATCTACCGGCTTCATCAAGCGAACCGGTCGGAGTTCCAGTATTACTTGGCTCCGAGACATGGCGGTAGGCCCGTTATATGCCCCGACTCCATAAAGCACTGGCGTGATAAGTTTTTGATAGTGCGGAGTGCGGAGGCCTAGCCTATTCCCTCTAGTTGGGTGGAGGAGGTGCCGAAGAGGTTGAAGGCGCTGCCAAAGCTTCGCCCCGAAGAGGAAGAGGCAGTTCAGACACTTCTTGATCCGCCGAAGTACGATTGGCGGGAGCTGACCGAAGATGTTCTATTCAGGGGAGGGTTCTGCCACGTAGATCCCAGTACGCGGCTTCTCCTGTGTTTCCGTCCTTTCTTTTTCACACTTCATCTTTTACGACTTGTATTCCGTTAACAAACTTCGTTTTTAACGCAGAGGCAATGGACTACGAGGCTGTGCTGGCATTGAGGGCTGGTCTCGCTAGCAAGACGCCGAAGAAGCGCAAGAGGGTGGCGACCAAGTTGCCGACCGCAAAGGCTTCGAGGGTCACGGAGGTGGTCGAGGAGGTGGAGACCCTGGGGAGCCCGACTGTGGCCGCCGGAGTTGCCTCGGCGTCAACCGAGGTAGGTGACTTTCCGATCGCCGCAGCCCTCAAAATGGCGACGCCCCCGCTGACAGTGGCGGCCGAGGAGCTCCTGACCGAGGAGCACAAGAAGATCCATGTTTCGGACTGGCAGGTTCGGAAACATGACGGGTTCCTGGGCGACTCCGTGGCGAGTATGCAGGTGATCAAGCACCTGGCGATGCCGAAGGATCGGGCCGCCATGGAGGCCGGGCTGGCAGGCGACGATGTCATCGAGATTGCTCGTTCGGCGGTCTCGGTAAGTGTTGAATTTTTGCCTTCATTGATTTTTCTTATGTCTAATTTCTCTAACTCTTTGAACATCTCGTTTTCTGTCGCAGATCATCGTCCACTTTGGTCACCTCTCGGAGAGGTTGACGGCTCTGGAGAAGGAGCTGAAGCAGGAGGCCGACCGAGCTCGGACGGATAAAGCTCGCATGGGGGACGAGCTCGACAAGCTCAGGGTCGAGTTCGAGGGGAGGACGATGAGGCTCGAGCACCTTGAGGGCCTGGTCGCGAAGCTGGAGGGCGACCTTCTTCGCCAGAAGGCGGAGGTAGCCAAACAATTGGCCGAAGCGATGGAGGCCAAGGCTGCCGCGGTGAAGGAGGCCGAGGAGGCCACTATGGTGAAGGCGCAAGGCTTTCTCGCCAAGAATATGGCCAAAGCCTATGCCGACGTCCTCGCCCGGGTGACGAAGACATACCCCGGGGTGGACTGCTCGGGATGGAGGTTGTTCCCGGGCCACGTCGAAGGTTTCGACCCCGAGTCGGAGGGAGAAGAAGAAGGGGACGACGAAGTCGAGCCTGAGGTTGAGGTCGTCGACGAGGTCCAAGGGTCTGTGGTCACCCCGCTGGCAATGGTGACCCCTTCAGGGACGTCGGCCCCCACCCAATCTCGCCGCCCCGGGAAAGAGGTTGCGCCCTGACTTCGCTTGCTTTTCTTTTTTCTTCTGCCTTTTTGAGTTTTTAAGTGTAATGCCTAATCGCGGACTGGCCACCGCTTTTTTTGTAATGAATGAAAACATCCTTTTGGGCTCGACTCCGCGTCTCTCTGTCATAACTTTCCCCAAAAAATTCTTGAAATTTGGCTAAGTGTAGGGATTTGGCTAAGTGTTGAAAATTTGTTGTTTGCCTCGATTTCTTTTCAGCTTGCGGAGGTGACTCAAACCGTCGAGCCTACGCGCTCGGGGGAAAGCGCTCGTCCCGAGGTTGGCTTAGGGACGACGAGGCCGTGCTTGACGAGGTGCCGAGAGCGGCTCTATGAAGTCGAGCTGGGGTTGCGCAGAGTCGTAAGCGAGCGGAACCACCTGCAACTCATCCTGGGTTGGTAGGACATTGAGATTTGGCGACTGGAGAGCAGGCTTATCGAGATGGCCCCCTTAGGAGAGGATGATGGTTCGTCGACTGCCTTTAGTTACGGCCTACGGCTCAAGTGCATCCGCCTTACTTTATCGAAAATAACAGCGGAGATGGACGATCTGCTCTCTGAGATTCGTCACTTGCAAACGGTAGAGACGGACCTTCGGATGGAGGGAGAGGGGTTGACGGCAGAGGTGGCCAAACTGATGGCCGAACGTGACGAGCTGACGGCCGAGGTCGACGCGCTGAAGAGAGCCACGGTGGACAAGAGCATCGAAGTCACTCAACTCCGCCGTCTTATCGCCAGTCGCTCTGGCGTCCCGAGCTCCGCAGTACCTCCTCGCTTCGAGGTCGATGTAAAAGATGACCTTCTGTAGTCTCGGCGGTGAGGAGATCGCTCATCCGGACGTTGTTGGCGGGAGGCTCCCTCTCGGGCCCGCTTTTCATCCAGACGGCGGCGAAGATCCTCATCCTTCTGCCGATTGAGGACGGTATTGCGGAGGTCGGAAGATCGGGGATTATGGGAGGCCATAGAGTCTGTAGAGGCATTGTGGATCGAGACGTGGTCCTGATGGAGAGATTGTTTCTGCAGGTTCGGACGCGAGACCCCTGCGCCGACATTGTGAGTGGCGGGGGGACCCTTAGGAGGTTGTTTATTTAGAAGAGGAGGCTGGTCCTGTTGGAGAGGGTCCTCGGCTTGAGGCGGAAGTTGCCCCTGCTGTTGAGCAGGTTGGATGGGGACTTCCTGTTGCTGATCGGGGTTGGGTCCACGGTTGGACCCCCTGGATCTTACTTTCCTAGGAGGCATGGCTGGAGAAGATCTGACCAACGGGAAGAGGGGCGGCTGCTGTTCGCTGTTTCCCACAGACAGCGCCAATCTGTTACCACTAAATCTAGTGTGGGGGTAAACAGATAGTATTTGTGGATTCTTGGAAAATGTGAATGCAAACCTGAACCTGTTCCGCCGGAGTTTGACCGCTGACTCCCGCCGTTCACCTGCAAAAAGTGCGAGACACCGGGGTTGATCCCGGCGACGCACCCTCCGACGCTCAAGTCAGTAATCAGGGATGATTATGAAAGAGCGTAAATTGGCAAAAGATTGATTACCTCTTAATGGAGATGGATGGGGGTATTTATAGGCGCCTTGGGGGTCAGATTAGGAATGTAATCCCCGTGATCTGATAAGGAATATAATCCCCGTAGTCAGATTAGGAATGTAACCCTTAATTCCCAGTGAAAGGATAGATGTGAATCAGGGCCGTTGATTAGTATCAATCAGAAATCCTAATTCTATCCTGATGGACCGGGTTTGCTGCGGGTTGAAACCCGCGCCCAGTCAGAGATGGGTCCGTTCGCGGGTTATGGATCTTTGGGAAGGAGACCCGGTACCCGCTTCAGACCCCTTTGTAGGTGAAATTACCATTTGCCCCCAAGCTTTAAGATTCGTGTTCGATTTGGACGATTCCGATTTAACTCCATTTTTAGCCATATCAGGTTTGAAATTGGGGGGGGGGGGGGGAGGAAATGTGTTTTGTGAGGTTGGATCTGAGCATTTGATTTTGGGGGATTGAAGGTGAGTCACTTGATAGCTTTCTTTGTGTTTTATTATATAGATATATTTATGTATTTTTTTTATTTAGAACCTAGTTACTTTGGATGGGGGAGAAATTTCTCATGTGTTGGCTATTCTTCAACTTTGCATATAAGTAATCTATAGTTGATGGAAGGACTTGTATATCATGAACATGTGCGGTGCACTTCTACCTTCCCTACATTTTAAGAGTTGGAAAATGTGTGCTTGTATTGGGATGTGCCTTGACATGGTAATTTGGAGTTGTTGCACGAGATCTTCGTTTTTATTATCCTTGTTAGATTTTAAGAGGGGCCACATTTTCTATTGAACTGGTGATCATAAAAAAACATTAAAGAAGAGAGGATGAGTGGAACAAGTTTGGTTTTCAGTTTTCAAGCATTGAAGATCCAAACTCCTGAATATAGTTGATTGGAGGGCAAATGGTGAAGGGGAAAAGCTTAGAAGGGGAATCTCAGGGTGGGCTACTGTTTGGACAATGAGAATGTTGGATTTATGGTCCTTGCTGTATGGCATATTTAATGTGTGGGATATTGTGTGCAAATTTTTGCAGTAGGCATAGACAATATATATATATATATATATAGAGAGAGAGAGAGAGAGAGAGAGAGAGAGAGAGAGAGAGACCCCTTCCGTTGTGCACTAGGCCTCCGTGTGCACTCGGCCTTCCCGCCTTCGTATTGACGATCCGAACCGTTCACATTGATGTACACACAGGGCCGGCCCTGAGTTCCCGGGGGCCCTAGGCGAACTTCCGAAATGGGGGCCCTAATAACATATATATTTTTTTTACGCGCAAAATACGTACCTATATTTACAAGGGAAGTTCAAATTTGGGACCCCTAAAATCGCGAAATCTTCGGGGGCCCAAGGCGGCCGCCTTACCCGCCTCTAGGGTAGGGCCGGCCCTGCTCCTAATCCGACAACTTATTCCCGGCTACGAATATCAAACCATTTAAAGTGATATTCTCTAATGTTATCACTCTTATAATCAGCTGAAGTTAACTTATACAGTCCCTAAGTTGTCACACATCAACCATTCCAACATTCCCATACATCTCTAAATTAACATTCAGATTTTATTTTTCACTCTTCTCGTCAAGCAATTCGCATGCACTCGCCACTCTTCTCGTCAAGCATTTTTTTTTTTTTGCTTTTAATTTTTTTATAAAAAATTCTCAAAACAAAAGAAAAAAACAATGGGCAAAAACTGAAATTTGAACACAATTTGGTAGTGACTAAATTAACATGATCCAAACCTAAACCAATCCTCTTAAAATCGCATAATTAAGATTATAAACCAATCCCCTTAATGTTATTCAAAGCACCAAGCTTTAGACTTGATCTCATCTTGATGATAAATTGATAAACTGCAAATGCTTAGGTGATGCAAGATTCAACCTTTTGCTTACAAAATGGTTCAATTTCAAGGCACAAACAAAAATGAGCCAGACCCAATTGAGAATTATAATGAAATTTGCAAAAAGGGGGCTGAATTGAAATTTACCTGGAAAGGAGAGTGAGAATGAGGAAAGGTTTAGAGGAGATGATGGAGATGAAGATTGAGAGTGCTGGGTCCAGTTTGGAAAAGAATCGCAGCTTCTGAGCTTCCCTTCTTCTCAGAATCGCAGCTTCCCTTGATCCCTTCTTCTCTTCAATTTTTTTTTCTTCTTCCTGGCCATCGGGGAAGACAATCTTTATTAGGGGCTGTTGGGGAAGACAATGAGACAATCTTTATTAGGGGCTTTAATTTTTGGTAATTAAGAAGGGGCTGTTGGGGAATCTCAACCGCTGGTGCCCCTAAAAAATTTTGGGCCCTGGGCATGAGCCCAGTTCGCTCTACCCCAGGGCCGGGCCTGTGTACACATCTAAATTAGTCTAAATATGTAAAATCAAATCATTTGAAATTTATTTGCCCATCCATTGAAGTGTTACAAAATTGTATGGCTGGAAATCGTTGTTTTTTATAGTCACATGATGGATGGGCAAATGAATTTCAAATGATTTGATTTTATATATTTAAACTAATTTAGATGTGTACATCAATGTGAACGGTTCGGATCGTCAATACGAAGGCGGGAAGGCCGAGTGCACACGATAATCTTCCATTGTGCACTCGTGTGCACTCGCCTTACCGCTTTCGTATCGATGATCCGAATCGTTCACATTGATTTACACATCTAAATTAGTCTAAATATGTAAAATCAAATCATTTGCCTATCCATCATGTGACTATAAAAAACAATGATTTTCAGCCATACAATTTTGTAACACTTCAATGGATGGGCAAATGAATTTCAAATGATTTGATTTTACATATTTAGACTAATTTAGATGTGTAGATCAATGTGAACGGTTCAGATCGTCGATACAAAGGCGGGAAGGCCGAGTACACACGCCGTGTGCACCATAGATGGTGCACAACGGAAGACTTCCATACATATATATATGGGAAAGGATCCGTTGCACACTACTTTGGTGCTCATCGCGTGAACACTACGCCTTCGGGTGTTCATATCGAAAATCCGAACCGTTCACATTGATCTACACATCTAAATTAGTCTAAATATGTAAAATTAAATCATTTGAAATTCATTTGCCCATTCATTAAAGTATTACAAAATTGTATGGCTGAAATTCATTGTTTTTATAGTCACATGATGGATGGGTAAATGAATTTCAAATGATTTGATTTTACATATTTAGACTAATTTAGATGTGTAGATCAATGTGAACGGTTCGGATTTTCGATATGAACGCCCTAAGGCGTAGTGTTCACGGGGTGAGCACCAAAGTAGTGTGCAACGGATCCTTTCCCTATATATATACTAGTATAATGCACGTGCGATGTATTTTTAAAAAATATGTATTATATACGTGCGGTGCACGTGGGGAAAATGGGGAGGGGAATGAAAAGGAAAAAAAAATCACGTGCGATGCATGTGCGATGTATTTTTAAAAAATATGTATTATACACGTGCGGTGCACGTGGGAAAAATGGGGAGGGAGAATGAAAAGGACAAAAAAAATCTATGTATTATACACGTGCGTTGCACGTGGGAAAAATGGGGAGGGAGAATGAAAAGGACAAAAAAAAAATCTACCAACACGTGCGCTGCACGTGTTGACACACATACACAAAAGAATAAAAAATTGTTTATTTGTTTGAGAACCCCATCTCTCCCATTATAATAGTTATATATATATATATATATATATATATAATTTTTCCGATTTAATCCCCGATTATTTTCCGATTAGTTCCAAAAACTGATTTTAACTCCTAGGGCATAGAAATGTATAATTAGAAAAGCAATGTAGTCGGTGCAGGGTCCAGCATTATCGTCTGGAATGCCAGGGAAAAGGAAAAGTTTTGAAATAAATGAGCAAGTTTAAAAATTTGATCAGATGCAAGGGCAAAACTTTCTTGTTTTTCAGGGCTGAATAATTCTCCAAAATTGTGGAGAAGCACTGCAGGTTAATATCTAATTTCTCATTATTATTATTGGTCTTGGCCCTGTATGGTTTAAATATACTCGTCGGAATTTTGGACTCGGATTATCTAGAAATGTTTTACACCAATGATCATTAGAGTTAGGCTTATTTACGTTCACCGAAATTATGCTCTGTTTCTCTTCCCTTCAATTCAGGTTTATTACTTGATCTTAAAATATATTTGTTATGCTTACGTCTATTTGGTTGATTACACAGGAGCCATGGTTGGCTTGCCTTGTAGTCTTCCATGTTACCTTACTACTAATAGTCATTATCTCAAGGAAAAATGTGAATTTCCAAATCTGCATCTCTCTACTGGCATGTAAGTCTCAATATTTTTGACATCTGAGATTGTTGTCATTGTTTTTCATTTATAATAGTTGCATTGTACTTGTCTACAGTTTCTGGGGTCTATTTTGCTGAGAGGATAAACAGTTTACTGGGAAAGAACTGGAAGAGCTTTGCAAGCCAGAATTATTTCGACCGTCATGGTCTTTTCATCTCTGCTCTTTGGTCTGGCCCACTCCTAGTAATATCCATGGTCATTGTGGTCCGTAATCATATACTAAACTTTTTATCTCTCGCTTGTGCATACCAACTTATTCTACTTTGATCGGAGGTTAATATGATGTTTGTTTGATCACATTCACTTCAGGTGAACACTCTCTTTACATTGTGCCGACTGATCATAAAATGGAAAAGGGCAGAAATACGACACCGATCCAGGCTTTTGCATAACAAGGAGGAATGAACTCCTTTCCGTTAACCATTCTGTATCATTTTCAGTCTAGTTGAATTTTTAAACTCAGCGATATAATTTGGAATGTAGGTTTAATAGCAAGAGCAAGGCATCATGTAATTTTTTAGTTTTTTAAACTCTGTTAGAGAATTTGTGGAACCAAACGAATAGATGATAATCGATAACTTTCCGTGTGTTTGGAAGTTCAGAGGGTGGTTCTGTTAGCTGTGTTTCATCATCATTCATGGATATAACATTGAATGCATTTGGAATTGGATCATGGATTTTCTTCCTTGTGCCTATGTATTTGTATTTACAGGCAATACGAATGCATTTATTTTATAACAAAAACCCTGTCATACTTTCTGAGTTGGATTTTAAGGAGTCAGAATCAAAGAGAGAGATCAGAATCGAGAGGAGAGAGAGAGAGAGTGAACGCACACATGACACAATTATTATCACTATTTTGCACATTATTTTATCGTTGGACGATCGCTCAACACCAACAACAATCCTTTCTTTAGAATCTTCGTACACATGGGAAAGAAGGAAAACGGGATGGGAAAGAAGGAAAACAGGATGTGGGTAGCCTTCTCCGTTATCAGAGCTAATCAGATATCAGTCGTACATCAGCCATCTACATGAGATGGACTCTGCTAACCTCACAACATGGATTCACACGAAACATGTTCTTCACCCAACCTCACAACATGGATTCACACGAAACATGTTCTTCACCCGTAACAACAAACACCATGACAACAAACACGAGAATAAATAAAATTTCTACAATTATGAGAGCAAGGGAAAATATAATACACTATGTGCACATGCAATGCACATTCTATTTTTTTAATATTTATATATAGTAAATAATAAGACGTAATTTGGCTTCGAACCGAGACCTCCCTTTACTCATACATACTCTTCATAAATTATTCTTAGTAGCACAAATTTTTATTTATGAGTGACAATTTTGTATATAATTATGTCATAAATAAATGTGAATTTTGAAGGTATTATAGTAACTAACAACAGTTGAGTAAATAAATAATTAATATAATTATCACTTAAAATAAAAATAGTTGAAATTAGATTGTTGAATGTCCACAAATGAAAACCCAACTCTTCCATTATAATATTAGAGATCAGTAATTTACCGAAAACTACTTTTTGTAGATTATCTCCATTTCGATATTACAAGATATTCCAAGAGTCAATTTAAGCTACGGAAATTGCTTCCAAATTCAATTAATTATTTTTTTAATGTTTCTTAAATATTAATAAATGTAGTTGCTAAATTTTCAAAATTATAGCTGTTAAATATTAATTAATAAAAACCAATCATTAATAGGTTTTTAAGAACTTTACATTCTAATTACATTTTAAATTCCAACGGTCCAAATATTCAAATCAAGAAAAAACGGAAAACCCCATTCTTCTCTCTCTCTCTTTATCTTCATCTTCATTTTTGACAGAAATAAAGAAAATGGCAGAGAAGAAGAAAGGGACGACGACGAGGAAGATCCCAGTGCTCTCAGTCCTAAAAAAAGGCATCATCTTTAAGCACATCATCCTCAATTCCAATCAAGAAACCAACCAAGAAGAACAAGAAGATGACCCAATCCTCGTAGGAAGGCACCCAGATTGCCACATTGTTCTTGACCACCCCAGCATCAGCCGCTTCCACCTCCAGCTCCGCGTCGCTGACCCCATTTCCCAAAAACTCTCTGTAACCGACCTCAACTCAGGTACCAAAAACCCTACTCCGTTTTTGAGTTTTTTAAGTAGCTTGTGTTGCGCAATACTTGATTTGTTTTATGTGGGTTTTGGAAGTGCATGGGACTTGGGTTTGTGGGAGTAGGATCGATCCGGGTGTTGCGGTGGAGTTGAGGGATGGGGATGTAATGAAGATTGGAGGGTCGACGAGGGTTTACAGGCTGCAGTGGGTTCCTGAGGAGATGGCGTGGCCGCTGCCGGCATTGGCTGAGGAGAAGGAAGATACCCATCAGGTGAGAATTTGGATTATGGTTTTGTTATTGTTCTTGATTTTTGAATTTGGTTGTGGTTTGTTTGGTTTAGGATGGAGAGAATGAGAGAGTGGATGATGAATTCATTTCTGAGAATCTTGTCGAGAATGGGAGTTGTGAAGAGGAGGGAATTGCTTCGGATAGTGAGAAATTGACACCGAAAACAATTTCAAGCGTAGAGGATTATGTTGATAATGAGAAGGAAGATGGAGTTGAAGTTGCCCTTCTTGAGAGCTTGATGGCGGATTCATTCAGGACGTCAGCTCAGGAAGAAGAAGAAGAAGAAGAAGAAGAAGAAGAAGAAGAAGAAGAAGGGGCCAATCAGGTATGAAATTGATATGGGTTTGTTTAGATTCTGGTTTCTTTTTAGAGGAAGCTTCAGTTTTGTTTGGTTTCATGTTCTTGTTTTTGAGTTTTGGTTATGGTTTGTTTTTTGTTTTTTGTTTTTTTCAGGATGAAGAGGATAGGAGAGTTGAGGTTGAGTGCCTGAGATCAGATGAGCTCATTTCTGAGAATCTTGGAGAGCTTGGAGAGGTTGAGAAGAACTATGTAGATAAGGAGGAAGATGCAACTGTTGAGAAGTATGAAGCGCAGACAATTGCTTCTGATAAGGAATATTTTACACCGGAAGCAATTTTAGTCAAACGGAATTGTGTTACTAATGAAAAGGAAGAGGGAATTTCTGGTTCAGGAATGAACTTTGACGAAGGAGTTGTAGTTGTCGTTGTAGAGAGTTTGGTGGCAGATTCATTGGCGACTTCGTCTGAGAAAGAAGAGACCCATCAGGTAGATTATTATGTTTTGTTTTAGGAGAAAGCTTCACTTTGGTTTTTATGTAGTTCTGTTTTCTGAATTTTAAATTTTAATTATGTTTCGTTGTTTATTTAGGAGGATGAGAATAAGAGAGTCGAGGTCGAGGCTCATGAAGGCCTGAGAACAGTTGAACTCATTTCTGAGAATTGTGCAGAGGTTGGAGATGATAAAGAAGTGCAGTTACTTGAAACAGTGATTGGAGATAACGAGAGCAGCACAATGGTTGAGCAGACTGGGAGTTATGAAGAGGAGGAAATTGCTTCAGATGAGGAAAATTTGACACCAAAAACCAATTCAGTGATAGAGAATTGTGTTGAGAATGAGAATGAAGAGGGAGTTTCCAGTTCAGAAATGAGCTTTGACAAAGAAGTTGAAGTTGCCATTCATGAGAGCTTGATGGAAGACACATTTGCGACATTACCTGAGGAGAAAGAAGAGACCCATCAGGTGAGAATTTGATGTAGGTTTGTTTAGATTCTGGTTTCTGTTTCTTTGTCGTTGGTATGAATTTAATTATGGTTTCTTTTTTTTCTTTTAAAGAATGAAGACAATAAGAGACCTGAGGTCCTGGTTCATATTTGTCTACGATCAGTTGAACAAAATTTTGAGAATCTTGGAGAGATTGAAGACTATGAAGAAGAGAAACCAGTTGAGAAGATCAGAGATAACGAGGATAACACACTTGTTGAGAAGAATGGAAGTTCTCATGAAGAAAGGTTTGCTTTGGGTAAGGAAATTTTGACACCGAAAACTGATAATCTTGTTGTTAATGAGAAGGCAGAGGGAGTTTCTAGTTCAGAAATGAACTTTGACAGGAGAGTTGCACACGAAGTTCCTATTGGACTAATATCAGTTGAACTCGCTTCTGAGAATATTGGAGAGGTTGAAGACGATGAAGAAGTACAGACAGTCGAGAAGAATGGAGATAACAAGGAAAACACACTCGTTCATAAGAATGGAAGTTGTCAAGAAGCAGCTGTTTCTTTGGATGAGAAAAACCAGACATTGGAGAGAGATAATTGTGTTAATAGTGAGAAGGCAGAGGGAATGTCTGGTTCAGTAATGAACTTCAAAAGAATTAAAGTTGCCAATAATGATAATTTGATACAAGAAATCTCTTCAGTTGCCGACATGGACTTGAAATTGGATGATCCCATTTCAGAAAATCTTTCTAAAAGTGGAAATAATGCAGAGCTGGAAGTAGAGGAAACTATTACAGAGAATTATGTTAGTAGTGAGAAAGAAGAAAAGGTTTCTGTTTTAGAGATGGAGAATGCAGTAAGTGAAGTTGTCGAAGACCTGAATTTAGATCAACCAAACACTGAATATCATGTAAATTGTCAGAAGGCAGAACAAACTCCGAAGGAGACTTTGGAATTGGAATTCTCAAGTGTTCTGAATGAACTGCCTTCAGATGGTATGTCAGAGATATCAATTTCGAGCAAAGGAGAAGAAACATTGGTTCAAGAAGAGATTGTACCACTTGAAGTCTATTCTGATCAGAAGTTGGAGAAGAGCCATCAAGTACAGCTGAGCTCATCATCAAATGTCATTACATCTTCAGATGCCAAAGAAGTGATGATATGTCCTGAGAAGGAGAAGAGCACACCTGCGCGAGCCCTAGCAAACCACGAATGCATTGTAAAAGAGTGTGTGAATAATGAAAGAAAAGAAGAAGAAACTGCTTCACACAAGGAGAATATGACTCCTCATTCTTCAAGAGGTCTGAAGTCGAAGAAACTCCCTTCCAAAATCATGAAGAAGATGGACGAGAGAATGCCCTTTCAAAATCTCAGGAATTCTAATTCTGTCAATTTTTGCCCAAGGATTGTACACAAAGGCAATAGTACTTCTGTCAATCTTAAACCCCCGAATAGAAGTCCTCTTATACGATCTCAGAAGTCCTTAGACAAGCAAAAGATTACTTGGGTAAGCTTTAAAACAGAACTGTTCAATTGCACATTTATACTTCTGATATTGACTAAAAGCCCTGTTCAATTTGTATTGCAGAAAGGAGAACATAAGAAATGGAACATCGTGGTGGATTCAAGCTGCTTCCTTGATGAAGAATCAGCAAAATCACTGCAGTTACTTGAAGGCCTCAGAGGAACTCACTTAATCATTCCGAGAATCGGTAACAGAATCGAAAACCCTAATCCATTGTATTTGAAATGCTTCTTCACTACTCCTCTCACTATGCTTTATCCTACATTCTTTCAGTCATTAGAGAATTGGACTGCTTGAGGAAGCGAGAATACTGGTTCCGAAGGGGGAAGAAGGTTTTCAATGCACTGAAATGGATTGAGGATTGCATGAAGTCAGGCTCGTGGATTCATGTCCAAAGCTCAGCAGAATCTAAAAGCTCAATGCCCTTTTCAGCCTGTGGAAGTTTTATGGAGATTGCATCCTCGACAGTAGCAGACCACATTCTCGATACTGCTCTAATGTTCAGGAGAATACAAACAGATGGAGAGCTCATCCTTCTAACAGATAACATTTCGCTGAAGATTAAAGCCATGGCAGAGGTAAACTATACAATTTAGATACTGAATATAAACTTGGTACACATGTTACTGAAAGTGGATGTGTTTTGTGATTTTCAGGGATTGCTGTGTGAAACTCCAAAGGAATTTAGAGATAGTCTTGTAAACCCATGCTCGAAGAGGTTTTTATGGGGTGAGAGTAGTCCCAGAGGATCAACTTGGTCCTTATCAGATCAGATTGGCATAAGAGAGAACATGAACTGCTGCGAACAGTGGCTGAACTCTAAGAAAACTGAGAAAGTTTATGAGGGTGTCAAGGGATTGAAGGTTGTTCTACTCCATGGTTTTCAGTAGTATGCAGTGAAAGCTAGTCATGGTTTTCAATAATAAACAATTTGTGTAGTATCCTGAATGAGAATATTGTTTCTCGCAACATCATGGTGTAGAGTTTTTTTTATTATTATTGATTTCATTCTAGACCAAGTTCTTATCAAAAAAATAAATTTGACGAAGAGAAAAAATAAGGAATTTATCAATAAGATTGGATATATTGTGATTTTTTGCCCCAAAAGATGCTGTTTTTTCAATAATTAATCGCATTTACATTGGTAGACAACCAATGACAGAAATGAATTGATATACTATTTCCTGGCATTCATTTCTATGAAAAATTCTGTATATTAGGTTAGGTTCAAGGTTTACCAATAATCTTTACATGAGCATAACCCATCCCTGAAATGATGAAATCTAGTAGCATCTCTGACTATAATCTCCCTATGATACACCTTCGATATGTACTTTATTGCAGAATGGCAGTCATTACAAACCCTCAAGTTCTTCATAATCCTCAGTGTCGACTTCTCTGGCGTGCTAATCAGACCAAAGGCAACGGCAAGCTTCTCACTGTGTCGACTAAGCAATTCTTCCTTCAACTCATCCTCTATATCGTGCAACACTGACCCTCTGTCTGGAACGAAGCCTGCCTTCTTGATCTCCTCCCAAACCTCTGAAGCCTTCTCGTAGATCCTCTCCCTTTGAGGATGCAACGAATCATCCACCCCAAAGACATGATTCTTGTTCTTTATCTGCATCCAACTGAACCCTTGTTCCTTCTTAACCCCTTTATCCCTCATTGACTTCCAAATCTTCGCTGCATCTGGCCACTTCCCGCAGGATGAGTATACATTGGCCAGAGCAGTGTAAGCCCCACTGTTGTTAGGATCTATTGCTAGTAATCTATCTGCAGCCATCTTTGCCAAATCCACATTCTTGTGGACCCTACAAGCCGAAAGAAGTGAGCCCCACGCTATAGCATCGGGCTCTATCGGCATCTTTTCTATGAATTCTTGTGCTCCTTGAAGTTGTCCACTACGAGCCAACATATCGATCATGCAAGCATAATGGCTCATTGTGGGTTCAATCTTGTGCTCTTTCCTCATCATCTCGAAATATCCCTTCCCTTCTTCCACCAAACCTATATGAGTGCAAGCCGAAATCACACCCACATAGGTTATGTGGTCGGGTTCGATACCGACCCGAATCATTTCGTTGAATAGGTCAATAGCTTCTTCACCCATTCCATGTTGAGCCAAGGCGACAAGCATGGAAGTCCAAGAAACGGTCTCTCTGTGCCAACGTATTTGATCAAAAACACGCCTTGCCAGTGGAATGTTCCCTGATTTTGCGTACATTGTTATAAGTGCATTGCTAACTGATACCGATACACCTTCTCGCGATCTAATTGCTCGTGAGTGTAACTCTTTCCCTTGTCGTAACGAGGCCAAACTTGAGCACACACTCAGAATAGCAGCAAGAGTGTAATTATTAGGAGCAGGACCGATCTGGATCATCAATCTAACGAGCTCAAGAGCATCATTGTTAAGGCCATTTTGAGCATAGCCTACAATCATTGCCGTCCAAACTACCACATCCCGATGCTTCATGCAGTTGAATATTTCTCTAGCTGGTTGAATGTCATTGATTTTGAGGTAACCTTCAAGAAGAGCAGTGAAAGATATGACATTGAGATCTGAAGGCGAAAGTATTCTTTCCACCACTTTACGGGCAACGTCAACTCCACCCGACTTGGAGTACATCGATATCAGAGCATTCCCAACCTGCCCACCATACTCCATTCCATATCTCACAATGTACCCATGAACCCCTTTTCCAGTTCTCAACAGTCCAATATTAGCACAAGAAGATAAAACGCTAGTCAGTGTATACTTATCCGGCCTCAAACCTGCCTCTCCTACCATCCGCGAAAAGAAGCCTAAAGCCTCCCTATTCAAACCATTCTGATTATACCCCGCAACAATCGCATTCCACGAAACAACACTCCTCTCCTTCATCTCCTCAAACAATGCCAGCGCAAGATCCATCCTATTCCCCTGCGCATACAGCGATATCATAGAATTCCAACTCGAAACACTCCTCAAACCCATCCTCTCAAAAACCATCTTCCCCGTCACCAAATCCCCTCCCTTCCCATACATATTAATCAACGAATTCGCAACGGGAACACACCCGCTCAACCCGAGCTTCACCACAAACGAATGTACCTTCCTCCCAAGACCTATCTCCTCCACATCCACACAGGACGAGAGTATATTGGTAAACGTGAACTGGGACGGAGAAATGCTTTCCCTAACCATCTCAGTGAATGTTCTAAGAGCCATATCGGAGCGACCAATTTTATTGTAACCGACAATCATGGCGGTGTAAGAGACGGAATCTCTCTCGGGCATTTGCACAAAGACTTGGAGTGCGAAATGGGTTTGGTCCGACTTTGCATACATTGATAGGATGGAGTTCCATGAGAAGATGTTTGGGTGAGGCATTTCGTCGAAGAGTTGGCGGGCATGGGAGAAGAGGGAGAGGGTGGAGTAGAGGCTGATGAGGTTGTTGGTGAGGTAAGTGGAGAGGAGGAGAAGGCCCGATTTGAGGGCGAGGGAATGGAGGGGTTTTGCGAGGGAGGGGTTGGGGGAGTTGAGGAATGATTGGATGAGGGAAGTGTAGAGGGTGATTTGAGGGTCGGACATTTTTGAATTTTTGAATTCTTGATAGGGAGGGAGGTTGAAGAAGGTGGTAGTGCTTTTGCAAATACAACCCTGGATTTTTTTAAACTTAAATGCATAGACTATGGCTTCGGGTGACATTGGTTTTGGATGGTACTTTTGGGGTCTGAAAACTCTTTTAGGCTTGAAGGAGACATTTGACAAACTTCTTTAAAAGTGCGTTTAATGGAAAATATTTTTTTCTAAAACTATTGTTATTAGTATTTTTCTCAAAGCACTTAATATAGTGTGTTTAGCTTTTCAAAAAATATTTTTACTTACTAAAAATTTTGAAGTTAAATATAATTCTTTCTAGCAGTAATTTTGTACTAGCACTTTGTGTTCATGGCAATATCACAAAACCTATTTATATTCAAGTTACACAATTTCAAACAAAACTAGGTGTGACAATGGGTAAGGGTAAATGAGTAGACTTTTTTTATCCAAATGTAGGGTAAGAGTAAAATTTTTATACCCATTTAAAAAATTGGATATTGTAAGGGTAAAGATAAAATATGTACTTTTACCATTTTACCCGTTTAAACATATGTTATAGACTCTCTATATGATTAAGTTATATAAAAATTGAATTACAAAGGAAGATAATCATTTTATTTACAATTTTTGTACTATAACTTGATTTTGTTTAAAAAGTTGTACTAATAGTTTCACATGTTTATCCATTATAGGTAGAGTAAGGTAATCTTCTAAATTTGTAACACCCTAGATTTTAAATAATGTTTTAAAGATTAATAAATGAATTAAAGTGATTTTTGGTGATTTAATAAAAAAAAATTTTCTGAAATTTATCTTTTTGCACGTGTAAAACACATGTAAATATTTTCTTGAGAAACTCAAAGTCAAAAATTATTTTGGAAAAATCTAATGTTTATTAGTAGGTATTATTTATGATTTTTTTGGATTTTTCTGATATTTATTTGGTATGTTTGCAAATATTACAAAAAAGAGGGGTTTTTGTGCAAAAGTACCACATGGAGTAAAAACTCCAGAATTTCGGTTTTCTATAGGCTGAGCATGATGGCTAGTCAATTTTTATTTCAATAGATTTGGTTTATTCCGCAAATTTGTTAAAGAATGGTCCTTTTTGCGAAATTGCCACTTGGAGGCCAAAATTACAAAATTTATTTTTCTGGGTTTGAAACCAGTGCCGGCCATATCTGGGTGGTTATTTTTTATTTTTAAATCTCAATTGAATTGGTTAATCTAATTTCCTAGTAGAAAGATTTATATATGTAAAAATATATTCTAAAGGAATATTTTGCAAAATTTTCTCAAAACCCTAGAAACTGAATTTCAGCTTATTAAAAGGGCAGTAGCAGCCGTCTCTTTAATGCACAAAACAAAGGACTATTTTATTATTGTTTTTCTTGGATTTCGAAGCGAGGATTTTGGATTTTTGCGAAAGGAATGACTTTTCTTAATTCTTTATTATTTTCGGTTGATTCTTCAATAAAGCGAGTGACATATGTTTGCTTTTTTACTGTTCTATGCATGTTTTATGTGATGATTTGTCTATTAGAATTTATGTTAGATGATTGTATGATGATATAATAAATATATTGATGAATGGATGATTAAAAGTGGACTTTCTACGAATGTTATGATTAGAATCCCTATAAAGATGGCTTGAGATTGATAAAAACCTAATAGAAATTTTGGGTATGTTGTTTCTTTATAATTCTTGTTGTTTGATTGTATATATATTGGGATTATATGATGGAGATGCACAAATTTGAATAAAGATGAGTATTCTATTGTTGATCATATATGTACTGTCTGAGAATTTGATGGAGAAGAACTTGACTAATTATTGTTGTAGATGCATATGATCAAGGGGTAAACTAATATAATCATTTGGGGTATGTGTATAACAAGTTGTAGAAGGATTTTTGAATCAAAAGATCAGGCTTTTGTGAGTTGAAGTGTTTTTTGAGTTTTCGGGTCTGATACTTGTTCATCCGAAATTGGCATTTGAAGTTTTGCAAAGTTTTTGATTTGGATCTTGAATTAAATTGGGACTGAGGTTGAAGTGAACATTGTACTACCCTTATACCATGATTCTTGTTGATTTTACTGACCTATGTCTATATCCTATGTTTCTGATGTGAAGAAGTTTTAACAAAAATTGATCTTTTATGAATTCGATGAGAATTTGATTTGTTTTATAAAATCCAGTATATTAGAGAAATTGGATTTGATCATCTCAGGAATTTTACTTTACAAATTTATGATTTTACAAATATTAAACCATGTATTAGATTGAAAGTGCACGAAAATTAAAGTGGGCTGTTTTGAACATGCCAGTCGACCGCCCAAGAATAACACTGGGATCGACGGTCGACTGTCAATTGTGAGATTTTGGAATTTTAGCATGTCGGTCGACCGCTGTCTTTTTGAACTGTTTTGACAGTCGACCGACAGCTGTTGTGTGTGCTGTTTTGTTGAGTTTTCGTCATTTTTCTTGAACAATTATTTCTTTGCACTTATGGATTATTGATCTACTATTTTGGATAATGTTTTTGCTACAGATTACTGTATTTTACAGAGAGTTATATTTTGAATTATAATAGATTTTAAACTTGTATTTCTATGACCTTAAGAAGCGAAATATATATGGATTTTCAAGATCGATATGGATGTTTCGTGATTTTTCTACGACTTCAAAATGAGAAACTCAGTTATTTAGTAGATTTAATATCTCATTTCAGTTTTGGGAATTTGTGAGTATATTGGATGAATTTAGATTTGTTGATTTAAAGGAGTTTTCTTAATATAAACATTTTGATGAAGAAATTAAGAGTTTTAATGAAATGTTTTGTGTTGAATTTTGATTTGTGAGTCTCTAGAAGTTGAGTGAGATTCCTGTAACCTACAGATGAGATTTTGTGGATTTTGACCAGTTGGGTATTGAGGTTGTTTTGGCGGAATAAAGTCTGGCAGGGTACACCAACTTTAGAGAGGGAGAAATTGTGTTTTAATTAATAATAGTCAACCTAAGGACAAGTACTAGTGGAGATGTGATATAACTTGGGAAACGTAAGTATATGCTCGATTGTTAGTCCAACGAATGCATTCTAGGACTGGGTGTTGTTGTATCCCGAGAGGATAGTTGGTATGTTCGCGTGTCGAGGGCCGGCAGGCCTATTCACGGAACATACGGTGCATTCGTGTGTCGAGGGTCGGCAGACCTATTCATGGGATGTACTGTGTATCTGCACCTAGAGGGTTGGCAGACCTATTCGTGGGGTACACGGTAGGGAGGTGATTCTCCGGTTTTTCAACTATGCTTACATGAAGCTTGCGCGTCGAGAGTTGTCAGGCCTATTTGCAGAGTAATCTAGTTCTTGTTTCTATCACTGTAGTATGATTAGTTGCATAACAAGGGATCTAACCCTATAAAGTGGAGAACGATAAAGGCTTACACCGGACCTATGTAGTATGGAATGCATGGAATCCGACAAGTATGCATTAGAGAGTCATCATACTGCATTTGTGATTTCTTGACTTGGTTTTATGCATGTTTGTTTTCTGTTTTCCTACAGCTGACACTTAGCCTAGTTTCACTTGATGTTTTCATGCTTTATTTATCGTCATTCCATTATCCATGTGTTACTACTGTGGGAATGTCTTGATCATGACTTTATTCTTTATGCTTCATTTATATTGTATTTCTTTTGATGTCACTTGCACCGTTATGGCTGACCCCTGTAGTTTTGGAGGTTAGGGTTATCTCTAGCCTCATATTTTACAGGTAGGTACCTATAGCTTGGAATTTGGATGCATGTGGTAGAATGATAATGTGGCTTATGCAATTTGTAAAAGAATGTGTTGTAAAAGAAAAGAAATTGTAATTCAATGTGTTTAATTTCCGCTATGCTATGTAAAGAATTGATGTAATAAAGGTTGAAAAATTTTCTGTGTTTGACTATGTTTACTATTACATTGAGGTGGATGCTGGGAATTGTGCCACGTATTTCTGAGTTTATTATATTAAAAATTTGGGGCGCTACAAAATTACTCATCTCTAATATTATAATTGGAGAGCTGGGGTTATCATTTGTTGACAACCTGTAATTTATATACATTCATTCATTCATCTAATCTCAACTATTCATTTTAAGTGGGAGTTATATTAACCATTCATTTACTCTACTTTGTTAGTTATCATAATACCCTCAAAGTTCAAATTTATTTATGACATAATTATTTACAAAAGTGTCACTCATATAAAATAAAAGTTTGTGCTACTAGGGGTAATTTGTAAAGAGTATGTGATGAGTAAAGAGAGATCTCAGGTTCGAGGTCAGACTACGTCTTATTATTTACTATATAAAAAAAATTAATTAGAACATGCATCGCACGTGCAGATTACTAGTTATGGTAAGGATAAAGTGTTTTGGACTTTATAGTAAGGTAAGGACAAATTCCGTACCCTTCCCTTACCCTACTAGTTGTCATCCTTAAACAAAACCATTCCCCCTCTGCATTAATTATTGCTAATAATAATAATAATAATAATAATAACTCCACTACCTATGTTTCTCTAAAAAAACACCCCTAATTAAATTTTTTTGGTGCGGAAAAAAACACTTTCTGGGAAAAACACCCAAAAAACTTTTTTGAGTAATATGGTTTGTTCATGTATAAAATTACTTTGATCTGCTAGGATCAGCGTGGTCCACTGATAAGTTTCTTCGCTAGTGAACAAGAGGTTGGTAGTTTGAATCACACTTGTATAAAATAAATCCCAATTAATATATATTCCGAGTAAAGTGAAATTTTTTTTATATGCCAATTTTCAAAACTATTTACACTTATAAGACAGTTGCCAAAGTATTTGCACTCATGGACTCAACAACTAAACTTGTTGTTCCCAACAGCGAGTTTAGTTGTTTCATCCTCGCCGTTGGGACACGGCGTGTTTGGTGCTAATTTTTAGTTCAAACTTTTCAAAGAAGACTCGCCGTTCCCAACGGCGATGACATTTATACTATACTCGTTGTTGGGAACAACGAGTTTAGTTCAAAATTTTCAATGAAGACTCATTGTTCCCAATGGCGAGGACATTTACACTAGACTCACTGTTGGGAATGACGAGTTTTGTTCAAAAAGATTATGAATTTTTTTTCAAAAATTCACTAAGCCAAACAGAATGTTTCACTCTCTGTAAAATTTCTTATATCATCGTCGTTCCCAACAGCGAGTCTAGTATAAATGTCCTCGCCGTTGGGAACAGTGAGTCTTCTTTAAAAAATTTGAACTAAACTCATTGTTCCCATCAGCAAGTATAGTATAAATGTCATCGCCGTTGGAAACGACGAGTCTTCATTGAAAAATTAGAACTGAACCAGCCGTTGGGAATGGCGAGTTTCTCAAAAAAATAGCACTAAATTCGCCATGTCCCAACGGAGTGCATGAAACAACTAAAAAACGGCGAGTTTAGTTGTTAAGTCTACGAGCGTAAATATTTTGGCAACGGTCCTTTTTCTGTAAATAGTTTTGAAAAGTGTCTTAGAAAAAAATATATTAAGTGTGGGTGTGTGAGGTTCCGAACTTATCTCCCCCCCCCCCCCCCCCAAAATAATAATAATAATAATAATATAATAAATGAATTTGATCCATATTCAAAAAATCACATACATCTCACAATCTTAGCTGACATCTTGCTAACTAGTGAACACTGTACTACGACACTTGTGTTGACTCTTAGTTTGGTGTGCACAAAACGTGTCCATAAATACTAATAAGTTTAAATTAAGTTGTTCAGATTTTCAGGTTAAAATAATATCAATAAGAGATTCAAGAATAAGCAAAGAAAGAAAACAATAAAGAAAATAAGCAAAAAAGAAAAGCAATAAAGAAAGATTGCAAGATCAAGCAAAAGATGAAGTTATTGAAAAATAGCACATGTTGATTAGCTATCAAGACCAGTTGTTGTTATTCCTTATTTGTGAGATTTTATCTGTTATTTGATTGATTGATGATTGATTAGTATATGGTAGGAATATAAAGTGGATTTGTTATGAACAGCACGATAACGGTCGACCGCACCTCATGTCGGTCGAGCATCGCAGTCGACTGCACACTTCACAGTAATATTGTGATGCAGTCGACCTTTCATCTCTCGACTTTTCGTTAGAGAGATGAACGTTCGACTGCACCTAAATTGTGGTCGACCGTACTTTACGCTATTCACTCTTCTGGAATGTATCGTTTCTAATTTTGATAGATACACTTCCTCGTCTATTTAATTGGACGAACCCACTGAGTATTCTTCACCCATGACTTCTGAGAAAAGTCTTCTGAACTAATCTTTCAACAATCAATCCGAGTGTGTGTGATAACTATTTGTATTTTTTAGTCAGGATCATTGAGGATCTTGAGTTCTTTTCTTTTCTTCCACTTTGGTAAGATTGACGGGACTTGTGATTAGAAGTCCTGTAGGTGTAATAGGTCTCTCGGCCTGAATCCGAGAATCACTGTACAAGGGTTTGAGTATAGTGGAACGCTTGTAGCGAAGAATTGGTACAAGTAGGTGGTGTGGACGTAGACATGGGGGTCGAACCACGTTATATCACTGTGTCACTTGTGCTATCTGTGTTTGCAACTCTTATATCTTCTCATTTACTTTTGCAACTTAGTTTTAATTTTTCTTAATTTTTTAATTCCGCACAATCACCCTATTCACCCCCCTAGGGTGATTTACAGTGGTATCAGAGCGAGGTGCTTATCAAAAGCTTAAAAGCTTAAGCAAAAGGTCCAATGGCCGAAATCCCTCCTCCCAAAAACTTGTAGTCATCGGAGCCATTCGTCTCCAATGGGACAAGTCTTACATGCTCACCATACTTTGATGGAAAATGCTATGATGTTTGGAAAGTTTGTATGTCTCATTTTCTACAGATGCTTGGAGAAGAAGTGTGGAATGTAAGCATTAATAAAACAGATATTCCGGTCAGCGACGGAAAGACGGCCTTCATAAAAGCAGAGCTAGCACTCAAGACCACAAATTCCAAAGCTATGACGACTCTCTATAGAGGGTTGAATAATGAAGAATTAATGCGATGCAGGCGAAACTGCAAGATAGCATATGAGATCTGGAACAACATGCTGAAACGGCATTAGGAAACCGCCTCTGAGGTAAAAGCTAAAGTAAATCTATATTTTTATAAGTTTGATGTGTTTCGTATGTTGCTGGGAGAAAATGTAGATCAAATGCTCGCCCGCTTCGATATCATTGCACACGAGCTTGAGAGTTTAGGTAAGGGGTTGGATGATGACCGAAAGGTCGAAAAACTCATAAGCTGTCTCATGCCCAAGTGGGATGTAAAAGTTGCTGCAATGAGGGAGACTCTTGAGGAAAAGGGTTTCGACTACTACACGTTCTAAGGAAAGCTGAAGACATACGAGATGGAGATGACGGAAACCAAAAGATACAGAAAGAACATCAGGATTGAACCAAAAACCGAAGAGAGGACCATCGCTCTAAAAAGTAGAAAAATCCCGACCATCAAAAGCAGATTCAGACCGTGAGGAGTCAGACGAAGATATTTTCCTATTGACTAAGCAATTTTGTAAGTATCTCAAACATAAAAAATATGGCAGGTACCAAGGAGAAAGAGAGAAGGATAAAGATGACGTATGCTATAATTGCAAGAAGGCAGGACACATCCGTGCAAATTGTCCCATCTCACAGGACAGGAATAGGGACTACTACCGCTCAAACCCTGGTCTGAAAAAGAAGGCGTTGAAGGCAACATGGCTAGACTCGGATTCAAGTGAGGAAGAGCAAGGTTACAATGATGCCGGCTTCATGGCTTTTGGGAATGGTGAGGTGCAATCACCATCTCAAGAAGAGGTAATCGAAGAACCTACTTATGATGAGTTAGTAGACATGTGTAATGGATTAAAAGACTATGCTAAGAAACTGAGTCGTGAACTAAGGCAATATAAACTAATTTCAAATGAAACACATGACTATTGTATCGCTAAAAATCAAAAACTGAAAAATAAAAATGCTTTGATCATCGAACAATTCGAGTCATTTAGAAAAGATCATGATGTATTGCTAGAGGAAAATGAACTTCTAAAACAAAAAATTTAAGAATCGTTAGTAACACATGATGAACACTTAAGAGAAATTCATGATAAATCTGTTTATATCGCTAAACTCTCAGATGATTTAAAAAAATGCAAAAGAAAATTTGATGAGGTAGTGGAAGGATGTAATGAAGCTCTTGAACAAAATAGAATTCTTGATGCTACACTAGACACTCTTCGTTGGAACACAAAAGACGATGAGATGACTAGAAAAAGACTTTGTAAAAGAGTAATTGAGCTTGAAAAAATTGTAGAAAAATATGAAGGGCCCAGTTACCTTATTACAAAAAATTCAAGATCCTATCACGATAATCGAGGGCTTGGTTACAAAGAGTCAATACACCATCAAAAATTTAAATCATCATGTCGTACACAATTGCACAATCACCACTATAATCACAAACCAACTCAAAACTATGCAAGTATGCATGACTCAAGATATAGTCGTATCACATGTCATTACTGTTGTAGACTAGGGCATATTTCTTATAATTTTCCATTAAAAAGAAATACTAATTTTGTGTGGATAAGAAAGGATGTAAATGCAGGTTCAAAACAAACTTGGGCACGCAGAATTATACCTACTAACCTTGATGTAGGTTCCTCAGCGTATCAAGACTAAAGATCGGTGGTACCTTGATAGTGGATACTTAAATCATATGACATATGACAACAGATACTTTACATCACTATTAAGGGAAAGAGGGAAGGATATCATCTTTGGAAATAATAGCACTGGTCAAACCATTGGTAAAGGTAAAATAAACATTGGTTCTTCATGCTTCATTGAGGATGTTCTATTGGTAAGATGTTTAAAACATAATTTAATTAGCATCAGCCAATTATGTGATAAAAGTTACACTGTTACTTTTGATAAAAATATATGCACTGTACTAGATAGCAATAAATCTTTTTTACTTCTCGCTAACAGATGCAACAATGTATATGTTATAAATTCTAATGAATTAACATAGGAAAATATGAGATGCTTTGTTACTAGAAATGAGGATGGTTGGTTATGGCATCGAAGACTTGGACACACGGCCATGGATAATCTCAACAAACTTGTAACCAAGGAGCTTGTGAGGGGGATCCTTAAAATCAAATTTGAGAAAGATAAACTGTGTGAGTCGTGCCAGTACGGTAAGCAAACTAAAAGTTCTCACAAACCCAAGAAAATGGTATCAACTTCTAGACCCCTTGAACTCTTGCACATTGACCTTTTTGAACCATCACGAACACGTAGTAATGGAGGTGCACGATATGCCTTTGTAATTGTTGATGATTATAGTAGATTTATTTGGGTTGCCTTTTTGCCACAAAAAGATGACACATTATATGTTTTTCAAAAATTCTGTTGTAGAGTGGAAAATGAGAAAAACTTCACCATTGTTACTATTCGTAGTGATCATAGTGGAGAATTTCAAAACGAACTCTTCACATCATTTTGTGATAAAAAGGGAATAAAACATGAGTTCGCTTATCCTCGCACTCCCCAACAAAATGGTGTTGTTGAAAGAAAAAATCGATCTCTTCAAAAAATGGCTCGAACCATACTTAGTGAAAAAGATTTACCTAAATCATTTTGGGCAGAGGCTGTCAATACAGCATGTTATACAATTAACCAAATAATCATTAGGAAATATCTTGAGAAAACACCTTTTGAACTATATTATGGCAAAATTCCCAACTTAAGTTACTTTCGCGTCTTTGGATGCAAAGTGTTTATCTTAAATACTCTTGATAATTTGGAAAAGTTTGATCGTAAAAGTGATGAAGCCGTATTCTTAGGATATTCTCTTAGTAGCGAGGCAAATCGTGTATTTAATAAAAGAAGATGTACCATCCAAGAATCAATTGATGTTATATTTGATGAAACTAATCCCTACACCAAAGAAATATTGCAAGTTGTTGATGATGATGAGACAGGTGTTCGTGTTGAAAAGAAACAGGTACACATCGACCAAGTACTAAATGAGGAGTTACAAAATCATAAGCACCTTATAATGAAGATGCATCCAAATCCCAAATAGAAGAAATGCCTACACAAACAATTGATAACATGGAAGATGATCCTATACAACATCAACCTTCTATAAATGAAAGGC
Organism: Hemerocallis citrina; assembly: GCA_017893485.1. Taxonomy (NCBI): domain Eukaryota; kingdom Viridiplantae; phylum Streptophyta; class Magnoliopsida; order Asparagales; family Asphodelaceae; genus Hemerocallis; species Hemerocallis citrina. Next base: position 190,292,335 of record CM030363.1, read on the forward strand.
GCCCAACATGGAAAATCATGTCCAGCCATCCACCAAATCTTATACGAAGCGATATGTCGAAAGAGGTAACTACTCGCACACAAGCTCAAAATTTCAAGTGTTTTTCTACTTTCGTTTCTATATTTGTACCTGAGAATATTAAGGAGGCTTTGCAAGATAATAACTGGATCATTGCAATGCAAGAAGAACTTAATCAATTCGAAAGGAATCAAGTATGGAGACTTATTCCGAGATCTCACAATCGGACCATACTTGGAACTAAGTGGGTGTTTAGGAACAAGTTGGATGAATCCGGCACTATCACTAGAAATAAGGCTCATCTTATTGCACAAGGTTATAACCAACAAGAAGGGGTCGACTTTGATGAGACTTTTGCTCCTGTTGCACAGCTTGAAGCCATTCGTATTTTACTTGCTTTTGCTTCTTATATGGATTTTAACTTTTTTCAAGTGGATGTCAAAAGTTCTTTCTTAAATGGTTTTATTTCGGAAGAAGTTTATGTTGCACAACCACCAGGATTCACTGATCCCACACACCCAAACCATGTATTCCGTCTTGATAAAGCTTTATATGGTTTGAAGCAAGCTCCTCGTGCTTGGTATGAACGGCTAAGTTCGTTTCTACTTCACATATGCTTCTCTAAAGGGAAAGTAGACACTACACTTTTTATAAAACATGTTTTCAAAGATATTTTAATTGTTCAAATTTATGTTGATGATATTATATTTGGATTTACTAATGAAAATCTTTGCAAGGAATTCTCAATGCAAATGCAGGATGAGTTCGAAATGAGTATGATGGGTGAACTAACTTATTTTCTTGGGCTTCAAATACAACAAAGAAAAGATGACATCTTCATAAATCAATCCAAATATGCAAATGAACTAGTCAAAAACTTTGGACTTGAGAATGCAAATGCTTACAAAACACCTATGACAACTACTACTAAGTTTTCCAAAGATGAATCTGGTAACAATGTTGATATTTCTACTTACCGAGGTATGATTGGTAGTTTATTTTATATTACTGCATCTCATCCAGGTATTATGTTTAGTGTTTATTTATGTGAACGTTTTCAATCGTGTCCCAAAGAATCGCCTTTTGATTGCCGTTAAGCGTATCATTCGATATCTTAAAGGCACACCAAATACTGGACTTTGGTACCCGAAAAATAAAAACTTTTTCCTTGTAGGATACTCTGATGCAGATTATGCCAACAGCCTAACTGACAGAAAAAGCACTAGCGGCACATGTCACTTTTTGGGAAACTGCCTTGTCTCATGGGCGTCCAAGAAGCAGAATTCTGTAACTCTCTCCACTGCAGAAGCCGAATATATTGCCGCCGGTCTTGTTGTGCGTAGGTACTATGGATGAAACACACTTTAGAAGACTACAAGGTATTCTTTGATCATATTCCAATTAAATGTGATAATACCAGTATGGTCCATATGACAAAGAATTCTGATCAACATAGTCACACAAAACATATTGATATTCAGTATCATTTTATTAATGATCATTTTCAAAATGGAGATATTATTCTTGACTATGTTTCCACTGATTCTCAACTTGCTGATATATTTACTAAGCCTTTAGATGAAAAATAATTTTATTTTTTATAGGGGTAATTGAACGTTATTGATATTTCTATTTAAAACTAGTTTTCAGTCGACTGAATGGGCGACTGTATGCCTGTGAAGGTGAACAGTTGACTGGGTGGTCGACCGACATGCTCTCGGTTTTCGTTTTGATTTCTGTGTGTTTTCAAAAATTTGAAGTTCAGAAGTTGCGGTCGACAGGTTCACCCTCTGTCTTCCGTTTTGTGCTTACAGGATGTGCGGTCGATCGGTTTGCTCTCGGGTTGATTCTTTGTTTTATATGATAAATTGGTTTTGCAGTCGACCGTGCAGTCGACCGGTTCTTTTCTTGGTTACTCATTTTGAGTTTTACGAACTTTCTGTATCTATAATATTGGATATTGAAATACTTCTTCTCATGTTCTATGCCTTGTATCTGTATTGGGAAAATCTCAAACCTATGATACCATGAAGAGCTCTCCCTGTATATCAAAGAGTTTCGCTATCAACGATATCATGTAAGTGGATTTTCCCCTGCTTTCAAAAATTATTATATTTCCGAAATTCATCTCATGCTTTATCATGTTCCCTAAATTAACCTCTTCATTTGCTTCATGAACGTTCTTTTACTAATAGCTTTTGGGGGAGAACAAAGCATTTAATTAAATGTTCCTTTATTTAAGTCATTTATAAATGTTCTTGTTATGCCTGTCTTTTGCCCCTCTTGGTGTGTTCCAAAACGGGGGAAAATATTTTTATGAATGTTTTAACTGAAAGTAAATATAATATTGAATATTATTATCTCTTCTTCATATATCTTCTATGAAAATCTATGCTACAGGAAGTACGAAAATCAGGGGGAGTATTTATATGCCTTATTGTTTTATTTTTCATCTCTCTTGATCTTTATCTATGAAAATCTATGCTACATGAAGCACTAAATTCAGGGGGAGTATTTATATGCCCTATTGTTTTATTTTTACTTTCAACATTCAAAGGCATGCTTTGTTCACACCAAAAGGGAGAGATTGTTGAATCTTAGTTTGGTGTGCACAAAACGTGTTCATAAATACTAATAAGTTTAAATTAAGTTGTTCAGAATTTCAGGTTAAAATAATATCAATAAGAGATATAAAATAGATTCAAGAATAAGCAAAGAAAGAAAGCAATAAAGAAAATAAGCAAAGAAGGAAAGCAATAAAGAAAGATTGCAAGATCAAGCAAAAGAAGAAGTTATTCAAACAGAGCACATGCTGATAGCTATCAAGACTAATTGTTGCTATTCCTTATTTGTGAGATTTTATCTGTATGTCACGCCCCGCTTTTCAAAAATACGGAATACGAGTACATGACATTGGCCCAGCGAATGACTAACGTCACTCATATGTTATTTATCCGATCAACTCAACAATATAATCAATACAGAACAAATGCACATATAATAATAATAATCTCATGTATAATAATACTTGGAATGAAACAATAAAAATATCCAAATACAATAATAATAATAATCCAACGTCTGGAAACAATAATAAAATCCGGGACATAAGCCCAAAACAATAATAATCCAATCCAAAATAATAATAAATCTAAATACATTAAGTTTATTAAAGCAATAAGCAATTTAGAAAGCAGTAGTCTTCAGAATGTCTGTTCTCCAATTTCAGCAGGCAATTCTCCTTCATTACCTGTATACACTTCATCTAAAAAGAGGAGAAAATTGTCCTTAGAACAAGTCATGAAAAGCAAGTAGAGAAAGCAGAGAATAATAGAATAACAGTATAACAATGAATTCAATGGATCAATAGGAATCAATAACATGGGACAATAATCATGATAATCGATGCAATGGCTATAAATAATGATTCAATATTCGGTAACGGTAATCAATGTTCAATAACAATAACACTTAGCCAATATTCGATATCAATAGGAACAATGATGAACAATATGCAATGTCGATGTGTAATCCTTATGTTTATTAATCATTTTAACTCCTAACTAATGCACGTACTACTGTGTCCCATGTGTTCCGTACCACATGTTCGATGCATACAATTATTTTCGTTTAGACTATAGTGGTAGACTCTATAGTTCATGTACTGGGTATGATGACGATAATAATATAACACGAGCCAAGGTGCAATTTCTTACACAATGATGATATCAATAATAATAAGGGCCAAGGTGCAATTTCTTACATAATGACGATATCAATAATAACACGGGTCATCATCCGAGTACAGTTCCTATATCATCAACTACTCTAGTCAATTTCTTAAACCCCGGCTTGTTAATTATTTATCAATGCACCAATACAATATGCAACTAAGACATGAGATGAACAATAGTATCAATTGGGAAACAATAGGGTGATAACATGGAGTAGGACAATTAGAATGGTGACAATAACTCATTAAGATCATGCAATGCAACATGCATACATCAATTCATGTAATAATACGATATAGGAATAATTAATTCATTAAAAAGTAGTATCCAAAATTCTAGACAGCAAGAGCAACCTGTACAAAAATGCAGTTTCCCACTGAATCAGAAGTCGAAAGTTAAATCCGTCAGAAAATCTAGAAACTAGACTTCCACACGGTTCCAATGTATTTAAAGTTCAAATTTTGACAACAGTAGTTAGGTCAAACACATGTTTCTTTACCGGTTTTATGTTTCATGCAGAATTTCGACATCTTGTTGTTTTAATTTTTGAATCAGCAAAACTCAATATTAAAATCAGAAAAAATATTTTCTGGATTCCTAAATATGTTAAGCAACAATCTGGAAATTTTTATGGCAAAAATTTATCGTCTGATCAACATTTTTACTGTTTAAACATGAAAGATACGAGAATCTGAAAATCTGAAAGTAAAAAAACACAGCTGTAGTAAAACGGGCATAACTTTTGCTACACAACTCGGAATTCAAAAATTCAAGATGATCTGGAAAATAGAAAGATAAGGCTACAATTCATATTCAAAAAGTATTTCATTTTAAGGTCGTTTACTGCTTCAAAAACATCGGTCAAAATTCAGGCCAGCAAGCATATACAGGGTTTTTGGGGGTATTTTCATGAAAATAAATTAATTAAACATGATGGGTATCCATTCTTTAGTCAATAAATTGTGTAATCAACATGATAGGTGTCAAAACATGATAAATAAAATTAGAACACGCTCATACATCAATTTATCATCAATCAATCATCAAACAATCCAACAACATATAACCTAACAATTGTCTCTACAATAGTTTATTTGTGTGTCAATTATATGAACAACCCTATTGTCAATTCTATATGCACTCATGAAGGATCCAAACTTTAGAGTCAAAGTGGCACGATTTCAAGAATATTGGGGTTAGCTCGTGTGAACCCTCAATAGACCCAACGAATAGATAAACAAGGATAATACAATAACAAAGAAATCTACTTGCAAGAATTTCAATAATACTTAAATTTGATACAATTAGCAATTCAAGAGAACAGTGACTTGCCCGTTAATCGGTGGAAATGAATACTAAGAATAACGGGATAAAGATCCCGAAGCAACGAACTCACGAACCAACACAATCCCCAATAGCACGTGCGATATACGTGCAATAAAGAGCCAAATTAGCACAACACAAAGAGACAAAGCCACAACAGCAAACACAGAGACTGTAGCAACCACAGTGGTAAGGCCAGCGGCGGCGGCGCTGGCGACCAGGTGGCACGGCGACTGGAGTCGACGTCGATGAGGTGGGTCGACGGTGATAGGAGGAAGAGGGATCGGGATTTAATGGGTTTTGGCTACTGATGGTTGGACGGGAAACAGAGAACGGGGGGTTTCGGTGGGAGTCTGGGCGTCGAGGGAGCGCAACGGAGGACGACGCGATTGGGGGTCGCCGGAGGCGAGGAGCTTACCGGAGAAGGAGGAAGGCTGGGGAAGATGTACAGTAAAGTAAAGGGGATTTGGGTTTGGGCGGGAATTCCAATTGGGGAGAGAGAAACAAAAGGAGAGAGGAGAGATGAGAGAGAATAAGCGACTAGGGTTTTAAAATTATGCAATTTTTAGGGTTTGCACTAGAGTAATATTTATAGGGTACAATTAGGGTTCAATAATAGCGGTTTTGGGTCAAGAACAAATCAAATTGGGTTTTAGGTTTCAATAAAGAGGTGGATCCAAATCAATAGGTTACAAATAAAAATACCCACAATCAACTAAGAGAACAATAAGATTAACAAGAATAGCCCGATCAAAAGAACGAAGAATTTCATGAACAAAATCTAAAAAAATAGTAATCAAATGAGAAATAGGGTTTTTATTCAATTGCAACTAAAAATATTACAAGAGGGGAAAAATGGAAAATTACAAAAACGGTAGTTACACTGTATTTGATTGATTGATGATTGATTAGTATATGGAAGGAATATAAAGTAGATTCGTAATGAACAACAAGATAACGGTCGACCGCACCTCATGTCGGTCAACCGCATCGCAGTCGACTACACACTTCACGGTAATATAGTGAAGTAGTCGACCTTTCATCTCTCGACTTTTCGTTAGAGAGATGAGCGGTCGACTGCACCTAAATTGCGTTCGACCGTACTTTGTGTTGTTTACTCTTTGGAATGTATCGTTTTTAATTTTGATAGATACACTTGCTCGTCTATATAATTGGACAAACCCACTGGGTATTCTTCACCCATTACTTCTGAGAAAAATCTTCTGAACTAATCTTTCAACAATCAATCCGAGTGTCTGTGATAACTATTTATATTCTAGAAAAATCAATAGAAAAGATTCAAAAGATTCAAAAACAAACAAAAGAGGCATGAATAAGAAAAGATTGAAAAATATAGGAAGAGTGCTTCTCAAGAAACATGTGCTTTAAAGCCAGAAAATCAAATGATTTATTTCTGTTAATGTGAGGAATATATATGTAAAGTTGTATTGATTGATAAATTAATTTTGGAAAGAATATAAAGTGAAATCGCCAATTAAAAGTCGAATCTGTACGACTGCGGTCGACCGCACAGTCGACCGCTCATCTCTGTTGAAAAGATGAGTCAGTCGACCGGTCATTGCTCGACTTACGAGTTAAAGGATGAACGGTCGACTGTTCATCATTGCGATCGACCGTTCAAATGCAGATATGACTATTTCGGAAATATCTTTTCATTTTCGGAAAGATACATTTCCCTACTTTATCAATTGAAGCGAATTCACAGTGTATTCTTCACCCCTTGCTATCATAACTCTTCTGAACTAATCATTCAATCAATACTCCACGTGTGAGAGATTTTTATTATTTTCTTTAGTCAAAGATCTTTTCTAGATATTGAAAGTTTTTCTTTGTTTTCCACTTCGGTGAGTATTGCGGGACTTATTGTAGAAGCCCTGCGGGTGTAATAAGTCTCTTGACCTGAGTTCCGAGAATCACTGTATAAGGGTTCAAAGTATAGTGGAACACTTGTGGCGGAGAATTGCTACAAATAGGTAGTGTGGACGTAGACCTGGAGGTCGAACCACGTTATATCACTGTGTCTTGCTCGTTGCTCTGTTTGCTCTATCTTACTCTTTCTTTTTACTTTACACATTTTATTTAAAAATTTTAATTTCCGCACAATCACCCTATTCCCCCCCCCCCCCCCCCCAATATACGAATTTTTTGCCGTCATGGGCCACTTTTTGAAAATATTTGCGTTTTTGGGCCAGTTCCCCAACAATTAGCACTTTTGGTATACTTTGTGCCATGTCAGCAGCGGCCGCTATTCCCAATAGCGACCTCTTCATTTCGAGGTCGCTAATGGGAATAACGACCTCTGTTTTAATTTTTTTTGCCGTCGCTATTCCCACTAGCGACCTTAATATAATGAGGTTAGTGAGCTCGAATGAATGTATTAAGACACTTAGCGATTCCTAAAGAGCTTTCCCCAAAAATTTAAAACTGAGGTCACTATTGGGAATAGCGACCTCAGTTTGAAACACAATCTACTTATTCTTTGTAAAATTTGCAAAATAGTCATACAACTAAGGCTTCTATTCGAAGTAGCGAACTTAGTTAATAAAAGCCTCTATTCCGAATAGCAACCTTAGTTTTAAAAATAAATTGATTGTCATTTTTCAGAGAGCAAAAGCTCTCTAGATTTTGCTAAGTGTTATAATACAACTCATTAAAGGTCGCTAATCCTATCAGCGACCTCATTATACTAAGGTCGCTAGTGGGAATAGCGACGGCAAACAAAAAATTAAAAAAAAATTAAAACATAGGTCACTGTTCCCATTAGCGACCTTGAAACGAAGAGGGCGCTATTGAGAATAGCGGCCGCTGCTGACGTGGCACAAAGTAGCCCAAAAGCGCTAATAGTTGGGCAACTGGCCCAAAAACACAAATACTTTCAAAAAGTGGCCTATGTAGGCAAAAAATTCCCAATATACATAATTCAGATGCAAATTGTATTGGAAATTTCTACTCACCCATTTCACCTGAATTCTTTTGGAAATAATGTGTTCAAAACCAAATAGGTTCAATTATCACATACTAGATGAAGAAATGAAATATCTGGTCTACTAAAAATAGCTATAAATTAAAATAAAATAAAAATTGTTGGCTTATGCGGTGAGTTCATAAAATGACGCAGGTGAGCTTGGTCCTATTAATGAAATGATATGTGAAGAACTAAAATGCAGAATGCAGTCTGACAATTCCAATTTTCTCAATATGAGATTGTTGTGGAGTTTGGATCATTGCAAATAGAGTTAAATGCAGTTTAAAAAGTAGCTTTAGGGTTAATGTTGTGCCTTTAACTAGCTTCCTCTTTCAGGATCAAACAAAGGGAAATGGAACAAATATAAGAATTAGTTCTAATCTCAGATCCATATACCAGTGCTGCCACACAGTTAATATGATATAATATTACTTATCACTAATGTGACATAAAATTAACTTAGCAGTTAGCAATTATCTTCTGAGAGAAAATTAACATGTAATAGGATACAATATCAACTTAGAAAATTCTGATGTTCACGGCTTAGTTTGATCTCTCCTCTTAATTTGAAGCTAAAACTGTTTTCTGATTGCATGGCACGTAAATCATTTCAGTATTAATATGATTGAGGACATGACCCTCAATAGAGATGTACGGAGAAATTGGATTCAAGAAAAATCCGGGGATAGCGATTTTGTTGTTGATGTTATTGTTATTTAATCATTTCATAATTTAAATTCACTGGCTTCTAAGAGCATCTGTAGTCGTTGTAACCTATTTTTTAAATATTTGACAAATAAAAATAAAAAATTTGATGGCGCGCTGTAGTAGTCAAAAATTATAATTTGATCAGACGATGGATTATCTTTCGTCTCAAAAAAAAAAAAAATTAAAAAAAAATGGCTTTTTCCGCACAAAAAAAAATCTCCTAAAGTGATGGACGGTGTATAATACACCGTCCCACCACTTTGTCTTTAGCCAATTGTTAAGGACGGTGTATAATACACCGTCCGACAATATAATTTTTTTTCTTAATTCTTTAACGACGGCATATTATCTTTCGTCCGATACAAAAAAGATTAAAGCGACGGAATATAATCCTTCGTCCGATCGATTATTTGTACGTCTAACCTTTGAGACGAAACATTATCTTTCGTCTCGTTTAAGGGACGAAAGATAATGTATCGTGAGCTATATTATGCCTTTTGCCAAACCGTCTTCTATATTTGGCAGTCCACTATTCATGCGACACTCAAAATTTGGGTTTTTGGCAAACGACTACAACGATTTTTTTGCCATATTTTTCATTTTTTGGGTATTTAGCCCACGACTACAGATGCTCTAAAACAGCTATGTAAAAACTCCTACTTCCCAACAAATTAATTTGGAGTAAAGGAGAAAAGAACGGAAGGTTATTAAGATAAAGAATGAAATACCTATTAGGGAATCTCCTACATCAAAAGAGATCAATTCATCAACAACACAATCTACTTCATCAACCCACACAATCAGCTCCTCCATATGATATATGCTAAGCTGTCTTTCCTATTCTATATGATTAGGATTGATCCAGTCAGTCATTTCTAATTGTATTTACCTTCTGTGATATATGCTAAGTTGTCTTTCCTATTCTAGTTGATTAGGATTGATTCAGTCAGTAATTTCTGATTGTATTTACCTTATTAAGATTGTATCAAAACTGTATATAATCATCCAGTGTACCTGTAAACAAACACAACAATACACCAATCAATATCAGCTCTTTCATGGTATTATAGCTCAAAAACTCCAATGAGCATTTTTTTTTCTTTTGATCCCTCTCTTCTCTGTCATCATCCATGGTCACTGACGCCTCTGAAAACATCCCTGCACCAGATATCAACTCCTCCACTCCCACCTTGATCACAATCAACGCTACAGCATAACTCCCTGTGAAACGCACACCCAACAATTACCCATCCTGGCGTGCTCAATTCAATGCCCTCCTTTACGGCTACGACATCATGGGTTATGTGGACGGTTCTAGTCTCTGCCCATCAAGCACTCAAACTGTGCTTCACACCTTTTGGATTCGGCAAGATCAAGTCCTCCTCCATGCAATTCTTGCTTCCGTCTCACCACAGGTCATCTCCCTTATCGCCTCTGCCAAGACATCCAAGGAGGCTTGGGACAAGCTTCTCCATCTCTTTGCTAGCAAAGCCCGTGCTCGCGTTCTTGGTCTCAAAAAACGCCTAACTCTCCTGCGCCGTGAGAACAAGCCTGTCTCTGAGTATTTACAAGAAGTCCGTGTTATTGCAGATGAGCTCGCCATCATTGATGTCCCCCTCTCGGATGACGATCTCCTCCTCTACATTCTGAATGGTGTTGGATCTGACTTCAAGGAAATTGCTGCAGTGGTTCGTTCCCGTGACACCTTAATTTCTTTTGAAAACCTTCACGACAAACTGGTTGAACATGAAGCTGCTCTCAAGCGTGATGATACTGCTGTTGTCGCCCCAGTGATCACTACCAATGTCACTCAGACATCTCGCTCCCACACCTCAAACCGTGGCTATCGCTCTAACAACTTCAACTCCAACCGTGGGCCCTTTGGCTCTCACAACCCTTCTCGTGGTTCCTTTGGGCACTCCCACACATCTTCCATTGACAACAATTCTCGTGGTTCCTCTGGGCACTCCCACACATCTTCCATTGACAACAATTCTCGTGGTTCCTTTGGGCACTCCCACACATCTTCCATTGACAACAATTCTCGTGGTTCTTACGGGCCCACCCAACCATCTTTCACTGACAATAGTCGCCGCTCTACCAACATGAACATCACAGGCTATCGTGGTTTCTGTCAATGGTGTGGCACTCAAGGTCATAGTGCCAAACGCTGCCCCCAAATCCAATCTGTACCTCATAGTCAGCCAATGGCCAATCCTACCACCCATGGCCGGTCAAACTCTTCTCCAACATGGTTGCTTGATTCCGGTGCCTCTCACCATATTACCTCCAATGTCAACACTCTTTCTGGTGGCTCTACATATGATGGTCCTGACGAAATAATTATTGGTAATGGCTCAGGTTTGGGTACCACTCATGTCGGTTCAACCACTTTACCCTCCTCATCCTCCCAATCTTTCAGCTTATCAAATGTTCTCTGTGTTCCTTTTATGAAAAAAGACATTATTTCTATTTCCAAATTTAATAAACAAAATAATACCTCTATTGAACTTTTTCCTGATTTCTTTCATGTCAAGGATTATAGCACGGGGGCGGTTCTTCTTCGAGGCCCGAATAAGGATGATGTGTACGAGTGGTCTCCCAAATCCTTTTGTCAACCGCAAGCTATGGTGGGTGTGGTGGTGTCTCCCAACCTCTGGCATCGTCGTCTTGGTCACCCTAGCCACAAAACTCTCCAACAAGTCCTTCGTTTGTCTTCCATTAATGTTGTTTCCAAGTTGTCCGAGTCTGTTTGTCATTCGTGTCTATGTAATAAAAGTCATCGGCTCCCGTTTGGTACTTCGTCTCTCACCAGCCATGGTCCATTAGATCTCCATTATAGTGATGTTTGGGGCCCTGCTCCATACTCTTCTATTGATGGTTTTTCGTACTATGTTATCTTCATTGACCATTTCACAAAATACATATGGCTCTACCCTCTTAAAAAGAAATCTGATGTGTTTTCCACCTTTGTCACCTTCAAAGCAAATGTCGAAAATTACTTCAAAAGAAACATTACTAGATTATACACTGATGGTGGGGGGGGGGGGGGGGGGGGGGGGGGGGGGGGGGGAATTCATCAAACTCCAACATTTTCTCTCATCCAATGGCATCACCCATCTTCTGACACCACCCCACACTCCGCAACACAATGGAGTCGCCGAACGCCGGCATCGTCATATTGTTGAAACTAGTCTTACCCTTCATCATCAATCTTCTTTACCTCTCACCTATTGGTCTTACGCCTTTAAAATAGCTGTCTATCTTATCAATCGTATGCCTACTCCACTTCTCAACAATCTCTCCCCATTCAGTCAACTCTTTAATGAACAGCCCAATTACTCTCGCCTTCGTACCTTTGGGTGCTTACATTTTCCTTGGTTACGTCCTTACAATTCAAATAAATTACTTCATCGTTCTCGCCTATGTCTCTTCCTTGGTTACTCATCTAATCAAAGTGCTTTTCAGTGTCTTGATCTTTCCTTTCACAAACTTTTTATCTCTCGGCATGTGCAGTTTGATGAGTCCATTTTTCCGCTTGCCAACCTCCCTTCCTCCATTCCACATGTCACTGTTGATAACTCTCACACTTGGATCTCCTCTCTTCCTCCAGTTACTCATATTCCTATACACTCACCCACCATGCTTGTTGCGCCGGTTGTTTCTTCTTCGCTACCACCACATGTCACATCATCCTCAACAGCACCATCTGCCCCCGTCTCGGAGCCGTCACCATTGATTGCCCTGGCCCCCATTGCTTCTATTGCTGCTTCTCCCTTACCATCCCCCAACCCCCATGCCTTGGCCCCCCACCTCCACCGCACCCATATTCACCCCACCCGAACATTCTCCAACCCAAACTGACCCAGCCCAGACACCTCCCCACCTCAGCCCACTTCGTACATACACTATAAACTCTCATAGGACTGTTGTCACCTTTCCATCCTCTGACCCACAACCTTCCAACCCCCCTATACCTCCTTTGCTCCCCGATCATTCCATGGTTACTCGTGCCAAAGCAGGTATCCAAAAACCTAATCCCCGATATGCTATGACTGCTACCAAACACCCCATCCTTTCCTCACTTGAACCGATATGTGTTTCCCCGGCCATCAAGGATCCCCTTTGGCAACAAGCAATGTCCAATGAGTTCAATGCGTTAATTCGCAATGGTACATGGGAGCTCATTCCTTCACTCCCCTTTCAAAATCTTATTGGATGTAAGTGGGTGTTTCGTATTAAATGGCATCCTGATGGCACAATTGACAGGTACAAGGCAAGCTTAGTCGCCAAGGATTTTCACCAATGCCCTAGTGTTGATTTTTCAAATACTTTCAGTCCGGTGGTCAAACCAAACACCATCTGAATTGTTTTGCATCTTGCCGTGACTCATGGTTGGCCAATACGTCAGTTGGACGTTAACAATGCTTTTCTTCATGGCACACTCCGTGAAAATATCTATATGGTCCAACCGCCTGGTTTTGTTGACTCCAATCATCCATCTCATGTGTGTAAATTGAGGAAAGCCCTCTATGGCCTCAAATAGGCTCCAAGGGCGTGGTACAAGGAATTACACTCATTTTTGCTCTCCCATTGCTTTGTCATTGCCATCTCTGATGCCTCACTCTTTCTCTTCAAAAATGGGACTCCTGTAATTTATTTTCTAGTTTATGTTGATGATCTTCCCATTACTGGAAACAATTCTTCACTTGTGGCGAAATTCATTCAACTCTTAGCCACTCAGTTTTCTGTCAAGGACTTGGGCTCATTACATTACGTTCTTGGTGTTGAGGTTCTTCCCACAGCCAATGGTCTATTCCTCTCTCAGCAAAAGTACATTCATGATCTTCTCGTCAATGCCAAGATGGATGGTGCAAAAGCTGTGAATACGCCCTTGTCCACAACTACCTCACTTATGCTCCATGATGGCTCCTCCCCAACGGATGCCACCCCCTACCGCCGTCTTGTTGTTGGTCTTCAATACCTAAGCCTTACACACCCTGACATCTCATTTGCCGTCAACAAGCTTTCTCAATTCATGCATTCTCCTTCCGAGACTCACTGGCAGGCACTTGAGCATCTTCTTCTCTACTTGAAGGGTACCATCTCCTTTGGCCTTCATCTTTGTTGCCGCCCCTCTCATCGTCTCTATGCCTTTTCTGATGCTGACTGGGCTGGTGATCGTGATGATTGCAAGTCCACGACTGGCTATGTTATCTACTTCAGTGGAAATCTACTTTCTATGGGTTCAGTCCTTATTACGTGAACTTGGCATTCCTCTCCCCGCAACACCAGTTGTCTCCTGTGATAACATTAGAGCCATGTTCTATTCTGCTAATCCTGTCCTACATTCCCGTATGAAACATATCGATATTGATTTTCAGTTTGTATGGGATCGTGTCACTCATGGTCTTCTTCAAGTGTCTCGTGTCTCTACTACTGATCAGCTTGCTGATGCTCTCACCAAACCCTTACCGCATCCCCATTTTCATCTCCTTCATTCCAAGATCAGTGTCTCCGATGGTGCCACCGTCTTGCGGGGGCGTATTAGGGAATCTCCTACATCAAAGGAGACCAATTCATCAACAACACAATCTACTCCATCAACCCACACAATTAGCTCCTCCATATGATATATGCTAAGCTGTCTTTCCTATTCTATATGATTAGGATTGATCCAGTCAGTCATTTTGATTGTATTTACCTTCTGTGATATATGCTAAATTGTCTTTCCAATTCTAGTTGATTAGGATTGATTCAGTCAGTAATTTTTGATTGATTTACCTTATTAAGATTGTATTAAAACTGTATATAATCATCCAGTGTACCTGTAAACAAACACAACAATACACCAATCAATATCAGCTCTTTCAATACCATAGTTCGCAAGCAGCAATTTTTTTGGAAAATGCCAGATGACCTCCATGTTCTACGGTTGCCAAAACAATGTTCTGTTCGCCCTATGAGAAAGAAAGACATGTTAAGTATAGCAAAAATTTTGAATGAACTACATAAAGTTTGTAGACAAAAGCATGAGTTCCACAAGGGAACACATAATATCCGCACTTGCACTCAACCCAAGGAATTACCTCTCGTGTATAAACTGGATCATCGAGGGCACTAGTGCAAACAAGAAGAACAGCTATACCAGAGATATAACTAGCAGAAGTGGACCAATGGGATAAGCATCCAATGTCTGAAGATAACAGAAATGCTATTTTTAGCAGACCAAAAAATAAAATTCAAAAATTCATAAGAATAAAATGGTACTTCAAATTTTCCAATATGGCAAGTGGCATGCGTATCAAAGTCCCGAAGACGGACTGCCTACAAAAGCAGCAAAACTGTAAACAAAAGAAGGGTTAGATCAACAGTAAAAAATAGAAAAAGAGTTTCTCTCTCTAGAAAATTCTAGGGAGAAAAACTAACCCCTAAACCCCTAAAAGCAAGCCCTAGATCTGAGAGAAAAGACTGGGGACAGCGGCTAGGGCTCGTCGCCGCCGTCCCTGCCCCCGCCAACACCCCTCTTGTCCCTCAGTCGTCCATCACCCCCTAGAGTTCCCCCAACACGAACAAGGTGTTCTTCGCGCTCCGTCTTACCCATCCCCCGATGGGTTCGTCACGCTCCGCCCTCACTCGCCGCTGCAAGCCCCATCACTATCGATCCTCCTTCAGCGCGTTGCCCACAATTGCCCCCTTCAGCGTGTCGCCCCCGAAGTCCACCGATCCGATGACGACTGCACATCACTCCAGATCTATGCGAGTTTCAGATCTGAAGTTTGTGGGAAGATTTGGAGATGGGGGTGAATTGGTCGGGGTTTGGAAAGTATCCATCTTTGGAACCCGGATGTTCTTTGCGGCCGCCACCATGTCCACACTCTCGGGGCCAATCATGGCGATCTGTGGCTATGATTGGGTTTTCGAGGGTTATAGTGCGTGCAAAGAAGCCGGGATTTGCCTCTCTCCCTACGATATGCAATGAAGAGAGAGTTAGTGATGAGGGCAGTGTCGAGGCACGAGATGGCAGTGATTTTATTGGTGAGATTTTTCTAGTGAGGGGGGTGGGAGGAGCTGTCTGAGTTGGGTTTGAACCGGTGTGAAGAATGCAAAGGAGAGGCTACGTGAAAGGGGAAAGAAGATAGATCAGATGCTGATTGATTTGAAATTGTTTGATTGGCTGATTGATTGATTGATTGATTGATGATTGATGATTGGTGATTGTTGATTGATGATTGATTGATTGACTGATTGATTGATTGGTTGGTTGGTTTTTGAATATTTGAATTTCAAATTAGGGTCTGAAATTCAAATTATATTAGAGAATTGGGGGGGGGGGGCAAGCGTTACATTTGTTGGGCGGCGATGTTCGCTGGTGGTATTGATCATCTGTATCATCTGCCTGGTGGTTGAAAACAATGACTACTGTTGATGGTTAGATTCGGTGCAATCGGAAGAGGGCATCACTGTAGGGTTGGTTAGGCTGATCCAATACGGCATCGTCATTGGGATTGGGAAAGGAGTAAGTATGCCAGCAAGAGACGGTGGTTGTGTTTGTTATCCTGGTGGACGTTTGGGGGTAGATAGAGGGAATTTCTGGGGTGGAGAGTTATTTTGATAGAGTTTGAATTTCAATTTAGAGTTTTGAAACTCAAATTACATTTGGAAGGTGATGTATGTGTGCGGGGGCTTTCATCTGGGCTCTTGGTCGAGAGTAAGAGGTCAGATTGAGTTACTTAATTTTGTCCTTCATTGAATGATCGTTGGTGATGTTACTAATTCTCACTAATGCAGTGTCTGATTTTGTCAACATTTTTGGGATGATGTGCGAGTCGTCAATATGGTGGAGGATGTACGAGCTGTAACAGTTGTGATAGATGTGCAAGCCGGTGCCGATATGGTAGATGAGCGAGTCATCGCTAGTTTGGGAGGTTGAGCAAGATTGTTGCTGTGGTGAGAGTGATGTGAGTCGTTGCAGGTCTGCTGGTGGCCAAGTCGTCACAGAGACGGTGTTCGGACTAGTCATTAGTGACGTCGCGAACGGAATGTCGACCACCGTGGTGGTGAAGGAGCTGAGCGTTTCATACTAGAAAAGTGACAAGTCGTTACTGAATGGACGGAGTGGCAAATCATTATCAAAATTGTGATTAGGCAAGTCGTTTCCGGTATGTTGTTCTGATTAGGTATCACCGAATGGGGTAGAGAAGTCATTGCTGGAGAGGTGTTCAAGTTAGACGTCGCTTGAAGGTGCATGGATAAGTCGTAACTATGGTTGGTTCTCGATGAGTTGGTATCTGATTTTTCAATAGGTATCTGCATGTGTCACATAGGGGGAGAACAGATTACAGGTGGTAGTGTCTATAAGTTTAGCTAGGAGAGGGACTAGTTAATGCTGTACGCTTAACTGTGTAATTGTTTTCTGTGGTTCTGTTCTAGGAACAGATAGATGTTATATATTTGCAATACTTGTTTCGTTAATAATTTATTAATGAAGCGGTGACGCGGTCACCTTTTTATCAAAAAAACACAAAAAAAGTCGAATGCGATACTTCCTTGAAAATTACACTGCTCACATCAGATTCAATTGAAAAAAGAGAACTAGCAAGTCGCAATGTGGAATATAAATTCCCCAATGCTGACTTTAACTTGGAATAATTTTACTTCATTCCGTAGAGCATTTCAAGATGTCAAAATTAGAAAGGACAAACAAAGAAAAGAAAAAAAATACATACTTTCATTATCCCATCCCAGTTTGCAAGTCCGGAATATACAACCCGATGTCTGCAACAAGATTCAAAATCTAATACTTAGAAAGAAGGTCAATAGGATCTAAGGAATTCTCTAGTAAGGCGACTGCGATCTACGTCTTAACTCTTAAGAAACTACCATTTTTCGTCCAGATCTCTCCTTCTCCTTCAGTTTCCTCCCCCCTTTCCTTCACTAAAAGTGTAGATCTCCCGCCGATCTACATACCCTTTTCCTCTTATACCCCCTTCTCTCCGACCAATCTCTCCCCCCCCCCCCTCTAGGTTGCAGCGAACCATCTTGGGTTTTTGCTTTCGGCCGGTGCTCCTTTCCTCGTCGGCCTGCGATACACTTGTTTTCCTGTTGCCCTTCTGTGCAGCAGCTGGTTTGAGGCTTGCTTTTGGGGTGTTCAACTCTTAGTGCGGTTTATCTGAGGCCCTCTTCCCTGTCATTTGGACGCCCTCTTCCGCCTCCGTTCCGAAGATCTGAGTCTGGTGGAGCAACGGCGGCGTCAGATCGTGCTACTCCCCTTCCCCTTTGCCGTTTCTTAGTCTCTCTTTGCGGGACTTTGGGGCTTGATCCATTATCCAATCACTGTAAGTATTTTATGGGCTGCTTGTCTCCCTTTTCATTTTGTTGATTGTTGTTTTTCAAGTGATTTTGTCCTTTTGTTCTTCGTTTTGCGGTTGTTTTGGATTTTCCTTTTCGGTGTCCGTTCCGCTATAGTGTTGTTCAATTTCCCCTAGCTTTGTTTGAGCTAATTTTCTTCTAGGGGATCGAGAGTCTCTCTGACTGCTCCCGCCCCTACTTTTCTCTCTTCTTTTCTCCGCCTTCTTCTCTTCTCCGGTTGCTAGCATTCCGGCGTCTTCTGTGATATCATCACTTAACTTGGGTGGTGATCATCTGATCGCCGGTTTATTGATGCTCCCTCTCAGTAGGGTTCTCTCTTTTCCATTTGCCCTTCAGTTTGTTTTGGGCGTGCAGCATCATGGGCCTTTCTTGGGTCGATATTGTAAAAGGAAACAATAAAAAAAAGGATTCTGCCCATGGGCTTGCTATTGACCAGCCCGTTAACGGGAATCTTCTAGGGATTTCTTCTAATCCTTTTTATCGTCCCCTTCCTCCTAACATTGCTTCAACTTCGAAGTCTACTCATTCTCCCCCATCCTCCTCTCCTCGCTGCTTTCGTTGCTTATCACCAGGACATCTCAAGTCCTTTTGTAACCGCAGTATGAAGTGTATCTTCTGTCTTAAGTCTGGTCTTTCTAGTAATAGATGTTTCTCCCTGCAACAGTTACTTGGCCTCTTTTTGGGCGTGCTCATCTCCGATCAAGTCTTGGGTGCCCTGGATTTTCCTTCTCTACAGGCCAAGCTTGCCGATCTTCATAGCAATAAGCCCAAACGTCAAAAAGTATATGAGGACACTCCCCTTCTCCCTACGCCCCCAGCTTCGCACCTCATCGCGAGTTCTTCTCCCAATCTTCCTGCTAAGCAGCCTCCCCAACTCCCAGTGGGGGATGCTCCCTCCCTCCCTATGTCTACATCTCCTGCGCCCGAGTGCATCAGTTCTTCGGTGGTGACCAGGTCAACAGTGACCTTAGTCTATGTGCCCTCATCTGAGATGGCAGCCAAATTGCTTCAGATGGATTGCTTTGGGGCCGTGTCTTTCCCCGGTGGTTCCATCTCCTCTTACACCTTAGACTCTTTTCTTTACAATTCTTGCAATATAACAGATTGGTCTTGGGCCGTTAATGCGTGCTCGAATGGTGATGTAGTGATCAAATGTCCTACCTCCAAGGTTTTAGAGGATTTGATACCCTTTAATTCCCTCTCTATCGGCTCTGTTAATCTTAAAATTCGAAAATGGGGATTTTCGAGATCCCCAGCCCTGTTCTCATGCCTAAGACTACCAAAGTATCTTTAATTGGGCTTCCCCCTTACTGCGACTCCCTTAGACTTGTCACCGATATGGCTAAGTGTGTTGGTGATTTGATTTGCACGTCTTCCACTACTCTCATGGCTTCGGGGTGCCTACAAGTAGAGGCGGATTTTCTTTGTCCTGCGGTGAAGGACATGATTCAGTCTTATGCTCTGCGGATAGATCAAAACATGTTTTCCGTCTCGATGACTTACCATGATCTGCCTCTTTCTGGCAATGTTGTTTCTTCCGATCTTCAGATTGGCTCCTCTCTTACTATTTCTGAGGGTTTGCTTCCCAAACCTTTCACCATTGGAGTTTCCTCTCTCCCCTCTTCCCAGGCTGCCAAGTTCAAGTGAAAGGCTCATGTGAAAAAGAACTTCGTTCCCCAAAGGAGAAACTTCGCCCCTCATGCGAGGAGCACTGTTTCTTCGGCAAAAAAAGCCGAATATGGTGTGGATTAACCCCGACACATCCCTTCAGTTTGCATCCAAACCAAAAACTACTCATTCTTCAGCTTCAGCTGCTTCGGCTCCTCTTCTGGGGGATTCTTCTGCTACCAAGGGACAGGCGATAGTGTCTTCGCATTCTAGCGCTCCTGAGGAAGCAGCAAAATGGCCGGAGTGGGATATTAACCCCAACTTCGCATCTGATTGGGATAAGTTCACCTCCTCTATTCATAAAACGCCTAGATCTGAGCCTTGTGCCAATTTGGGATCTCTGAAAGCCTCTGCTCTTCCTTCCGAGTCAGCGTCTCATTGGATGGATCAGGATAACCTCCTTGCGGAGGAGGAAAAGGATCTCGACGCTAAGGGATCCCAACTTAAGGTATTAATCCCGTCTGGATTTGTATTTTTTGATTTTTATAATGTGTTTTTCAATTTTCATTATTGCCGGTTTGTTTTTTGTTGTGGTCCTTTAGCGCCTCTCCCCTTCTCTATTTTTTCGTTCTTATTTACGGGTGGATATTTTTGGGGGGCTTGTTTCCTTCGGGCACTTTCTCGATCGGAAACTAGCCTCGCGGGTTGACCCTTATTCTAGGTTGACCTGGGTATCCCCCGTACGATCTGATCCTTCAATCATCTCTCATTCTTCAGCTGAGAATATTGTATCGATGTCGAGTTCCAGCAGGAACGTTGACCCTGCTTCCCCTACTTCTCTTTTCCACTCCCTTGTTAATGTTCTAGGGAGGGAGACTCTAGATAGTGTTTCTATTACTGTGCCTGCTAGGAGGCCGCTTCCCAGCGATAAGAAGAAATTTTCTCACGCTTTTAGAGGCAAGTATCCCATTCCTATTATTCGTTCTAGCACCCGTATCAAGGCCAAAAAAGAAGAGTGCCGTTCTTCGGGGTCTAAAGCCTCCCTAGCAGCTCAGGTTTGTAATATAGATATTCTGCCGCCGTCCCTCCACAAATCCATTCCACCTAAGCTAGGCTCTGTTTATCAAGTTTAGTTTGACTCCTTGTCCAATTCTGACATGATTCTTTTAGCCTCTGACATGGGCTTCGTGGTGAATTCGGATCATTGGGTTGATCTTGAAGCCATTATTAGTTTGGAAATTTCTAGAGCTCTCGAGTCTAAACATTTTTATGATTAGTGTGTCTTGGAATATTTAGGGTCTGCATTGCCCTACCAAGCAACAATCCATCTTCCATTTCATTTCCTCCTCTCACTGCGATTTGATTTCGATTCAAGAATCAAAGTTGGATTCGACTTCCCTCGACATTCTTCGTTCTATTGGTGGTTCTATCATTCCTAATTGGATCCCTCTTCACACGACTGGCAATCGCGGTGGGATTCTCTTCAGTTTTAAAGATTCTAGATTTTCGCTTATCTCTGTGCAGCGGCTCACCTTCTTCCTCATTGTCTTTCTACATTGGATCGAGTTCAATTGCACTCTCAATGTTGCCTTTGTGTACGGACCCTCCTCCGCTGATCGTCGAAATCAGTTTTGGAGCGAATTCGACTTGTTTATTAATCTGACTAATGGTATCTGGATTTTCTGTGGTGACTTTAATGTCACTAGATTCCATTATGAAAGAATTGAAAATGCTCCCTCTACCTCGGACTCTAACCGTTTTAATGACTGCATCAGGCAGCTTAATCTAGTGGATATTCTGCTTAACGGCAGAGCTTTCACATGGTTCAACATGAGGCTTTCGCCATCTTTGGCTAACCTTGATAGGTTCCTTGTTTCCCAGAATTGGATTGGTCACTTTCACAATTCCTTTTCCTGCGCTTTGCCAAACCCTTCTTCGGACCATGTTCCCATTGCTCTTCACTCTAATTTCAATTTCTCGAAACCCTTCAAATTTCGTTTTGAAAAGTTTTGGCTGCAAGATTAGATTTTCGTTAATATGGTTACGGAATGTCTTTCTGCTAGTACCGGTTCTCATGGCCTTGGTAGATTTTTGCTCAAACTTCATGCAGTTAAAAATGGGACCAAAATGTAGCGTAAAGACCGTTTCGCTAATGTGAATGCTCTTAAGGCACATTTTTTGGCCTCTATCGAAGAGATTGACAAATTGGAAGAGCTAGGGCCTATTCCTTGTTCTCTCCGTTCTAAACGAGACTCTTGTAAACGTGATTTTGCATCCCTTCTTCATAATGACCACCTGAAATGGGCGCAAAGGGCTAAAATCAGGTGGCTCAAAGATGGTGATGCCAACACTTCCTTCTTCCATAACTTTGCTTCGCATCGCCAAAGATGTAATCGTATTTCCTCCTTACTTGTCAATGGAACGGAACTTAATACCAACGAGGAGTTCCATGCCACCTTCCTTAATTTCTTCAAAAATCTTTTGGGTTGTCCTAAACCCCATTCCATTCACCTGGATTGGACTCAGCTTTATGGTAATGATCTCCCGGATCTTTCCTCCTTAGAGGATCCCTTCTCGATGGAGGAGATTAAAGCTGCGGTCTTCTCTTTAAAAAGTGATGCAGTGCCAGGGCCTGACAGCTTCCCGTCCTTTTTCTTCCAGAAATTTTGGGAGTTCCTTAAAGAAGATCTCCTTGAAATGTTTTCTGACCTTTATCAAGGACTGTTCTCCTTTGATCGTATCAACTACGCTCATATTGTTCTGATCCCTAAAATCCTGGGGGGTACTTCGGTATCTTCCTTTTGGCCGATTAGTCTCCTTAACACCTCTTTTATGATTATCATGAAAGTTCTCTCTACCCACCTCAGTTTAGTTACCCCCTCCCCCTATTGATCCTTCGCAATCGGGCTTTACAAAGGATCGCTATATCCTTGACAGTGTGGCTAGCACTCAAGAAGTGATCTCGGAGTGTCACAGAACCAAATCAAAAGGCATCCTTTTAAAACTAGACTTCCAAAAAGCTTACGATAATGTAAGCTGGGATTTTCTCCTTGACATTCTTCTCCACCGAGGTTTCGGTCCCAAATGGATTGCGTGGATTAAGTCCAGTTTCTTTGCTGGTACTTCCTCGATTCTGGTCAATAGTTCGGAAGGCCACAAATTTAAATGCAACTGTGGCCTTCAACAAGGAGATCCTATCTCTTCGCTCTTATTTACTCTTGTTGTCGATGTCTTTAGCAAACTCCTTCATAATGCTTGGGAAGCTAACGCCATAGAAGGTCTGTGCGGCTTTCATAGTTTCCGGGGTGTTCTTAATTCACAATACGCAGAAGACACCGTGATATTTGCTAAGCCTAACGGTAGCACTCTCAAGAATTTGAAGCTACTTCTTTACATCTTTGAAAAGGCATCGGGTTTACCGATCAATTTTCAAAAATATTCTGTTCTGTGGCTCGATGGGTCTGATGACCGCCAGCTAGAGATAGCACAGTTCTTCAACTGCGAAATTTCTACCTTTCCTTTATTTTACTTGGGCATTCCACTCAGATGGGGAAAGCTCCACAAATCTGATTGGATGCCCATGATTGACAAAGTGGACGCTATACTAAATAGTTGGTCTGGTAGACAACTGTCTCGGGGAGGTAGGTTGATATTGGTTAATTCAGTCATTTCTTCGATCCCTCTATACATGATGTCTTTCTTCTATGTCCCGTCATGGGTGATCAAGTGGATCGATCAGATCAGGAGTAATTTTTTCTGGTCAGGGACGGACTCCTATAGAGCCGGTACCCACCTTGTTAACAGGAAGTCTGTTTGTTTATCTAAGGCTGCTGGTGGTTTGGGTGTGCTCAACTTGAGATATTAAAACTTAGCCCTTCTGGGCAAATGGCTTTGGAAAATGATCAAAGATGCTAACTCGCCATGGGCTCGTGTTATTTCCAAAAAATGCCACTCTCGGTACAAGGTTTGGGAGTTTCATCCCACTCTTTCCACTATGCCCTCTCCCTTCTGGAACGGAGTGTGGAAAGCGGTGGCCCCTTTTCAATGTAGCCTTCTTCATGTTTGTGATAACGGATCCAAAACCAAGTTCTGGCTTGATCTTTGGCTTAATAATATCAAGATCGCTTATGCTTTCCCCAACCTATTTCAACTTGCTTCCAACCCTAATGCCTTAGTAGCGGAGTACCTCTCGATTTCCAATGGGATTAGGGTTTGGCATATTATCTTTACTTCGGCGCTCTCTCCGGCCCTTGCTATTGAGTACGATCAACTTCTTCATCTTTCAACCAGTTACTCTTGGCATCATAATGAGGACTTTTTGTGGCGATGGACCACTTCGAGGTCTTTCTCTGTTAAATCTTTCTACAACTTTCTCAACTTCAGAGGAGTTCATTCGCCTTTCGCTAAGTTTGTTTGGAGTGTTTCGGTTCCGTTGAAAGTTAAAATTCTCTCCTGGTTGGCGATCAACAATACACTTCTAACGGTCGAGAATCTTAACAAAATGAATTTGGCCATCGGTTAATCTTGCGCTCTGTGCCTTACTGATCACGAGGATGTTAATCACCTGTTCCTTAATTGCACTGTCATCCGCCCGCTGTGGAAGATTTGTTTGTTTGTGTGGCGTGCCTCTTCTACCCCTCCTTCTCTTTGGTCCTGCTGGACTAATTAGAGGACGTCTTCGGTTAAAAAAAGGTTCCGTAATTCGTGGGATCCTTCCATTATGATCTTGACGTGGGTCATCTGGAAAGAGAGGAATAATCGCACCATCAACCACTCCTCCAAATCGATAGACGGCCTCATTAATGAATTCCAACATCTTGCTAAGTTTTGGTCTTCGTCTTTAACGCCGGTTAAAGTTGATGCTCTTAACCTTCATCATATTGATGAGAGAGTTTTTATGCACCGTCTTTACAATTTTCTTCCACCCTAATTGCTGGTCTTTCTTTTCTTTCTTTGTATGCGACTTAGTCGTTAGCTCTTGAGATTTGCTCTTCCTCGCTTTTAATTCTGTTTGTTCTTTTGTTGTTTACAGGCTATTTGAGAAGGTTTCTATCTTCCTTTTGTTCCCCGATTGTTAGGGGTTTCTTCTTCTAAGCTGGATGTGCAGTGGTGGGCTTTGTTATTGTGTTTGGGACTGTGTTATCTTCGGCCCTGCTTTTATTGATCGATGTTCTGGTCCTCTTCTGTTGGGGATTTCTTTTTTGGGTACCTTAAGTTTTTGAGCTGCCATTTTGGGCTATTACTGTTGACTGTGTATGCCTATGTAGTGGGTGCTTTCTTTCTATGTTCTTTGCTATTTAGCTCTTGTAGATGTTCTCGTTGTTGTTTCTCTTTCGATCTTGTAGCGTTTATGTGCAGCTTATGTTCAGTTGTTCTTCATGTTTTTTGTTTTTTTGCCGGTGTGAGAGTAGGTATTAGTTGCTCTGGTTGTTGCGTTTGGGCCTGATGTGTTCTACTGCGCCGTTTTGGCCCCGTGTGGGCAGTGCGGCATTACCTCGGTTAGGTGAGCTCGGACGTTTTACTTCTCTCCCCTCGTTCCTTCTTTTCTCTAGTTGTCTAGCGCCAGTTTCGGGCGCTAGCTATGAAGTATCTTCCTTTTCTTTTTTCTGGTCGTATTTGGCCGACCGTTTTCATTGTACCATTTCCCTTCAGGGTAGTGTTTTGGGCTGATGGTGTGGTTGCTTTTCTGTTTCGATTGTGGTGTGTTGTTTCTCTGTTTGGTGATTTCGGTTATTATTCTTATGATGCGATCTCTTTTGGATTATGAGTTGCAGTTCTGAGTTTTTTCTTTCTGTTTGATGGTGGTGTGTTACTTTTTCTGACGTTGCATGTGGTTCTGTCGATATGCGGCGATTTCTTTTGGTTAGTGAGCTGCAATTCCCCGTTCTTTGTGTTTTTTGGTTGGCCCTCGGCCTTGTCGTTGGTCTGTGCTAGCGGTCGATTTTTTTTGGGGGGCCAGGGATGTTTGTTGGTCTTGGGCGGCGGCTTTCAACATCTCTTCCGGTAGTGGCCTGCAGTGGTTTTGTTGTTCGGTGTTTGTTTGCTTTCTTTCGTGGTCCGGGGCTTGGGAGCGTTGTGGCCCTGGCCTATTGAGTTCGAGGGGTGTGTGGACCGTCCTCACTGGCCGGGCTCTGTTGTGGTCGATCTGATCGTAGCGCCTCTTCCTTTTCTCCGTTCGTCTTCGTCGACTTTGCCTCAGACCTGAGAGCGGGTGCTTTTCAGGGTGGTCTCGACATCGCCTGTTCTCCTTTGTTTGGGGTTTTGTATTGTTTAGTTTTTTGTTGTCTTCTTGGTGATATTTTACTCCTTGTAAAATTTTCATTTCGGTTGTAATATTATGCGTTTGTACTCTTCTTTATCAATAATATCTCTAGCTGGAGTCTATCGAGTCTATTCGCGCATTAAAAAAAAAAAAAGGTCAACATACTGTAGTAAGCATTACAGTTGAAGGAAAGGACACTAGCTGACCAGCATTGTATTAGTCTTTAAAGTTTTTCTTCTTTAGAGATGGGTCAAAGACCACTGTAATAGCCAGCAAACTAAGCGCATCTGTAGTTCGTTGGCTATTTAGCCAAATTTTGGAAAATTTGGCTCTCAACGTTTTGCGGTCATTGGCTATTTAGCTATTTTTTTCATATTTTTGAACAGTACCCAGCCATATCTGGCAGTCGATTTGGTTAAATGGAAAAAATAGCCCGATGATACATTATATTTCGTCTAAAGATCGGATGAAGTTTAATTTACCGTCTGAATTTTTTTATATAAAAATGAACGGACGGTAAATTATATTTTCCAAATTTTTTTTACGGGACGGGACATTATACATTGTCCGAAAATTGTAATTTTTTTTTGTAGGGACGGTAGATAATCTATCCAGCCATCAAAAAATTAAAATAAAATTCACAGCTGATTGATTATACACCTGATTGATTATACATCGTCCAAGGCTTCTGGGGATTTTTTTTGATTTTTTGATTTATTGATTTATTGATTTTTTTTAGGGACATGTCACTATCATAGTTATTTTAAAAGAATTAACTATTTTTTTTATAACGTCGGACGACGGAAGATAATTTACCATCCGGCCAAATCTGGCTAACAACGACTACGACGAAAACTATTTTTGCTATTTGCTATAAGCCAAATAGTCAAAATTTGGCAATAACAACTACATATGCTCTAACAGTGTAAAATGACTTGCAGTCGAGCATAACCTTGGAGACCAGCTGCAAGAGCTTTATTATACACCTTCGGATAGTCTTGAGATTCATGTACCTATCACAGATCTGCAACTCTTAAAAGGTCAATGACGCTTCAAAAAAATGAAAAGCAAAAGTAATTTGTAATTGGAAAAGGAATATGAGGGTTTTATTTAGTCAAGCAAGTTTCTAAACTTTTCCGACTAGAAGTAACCAATTTTCGAATGTTCAGCTAAAAGCTTGCCAAAGATTGAGCAAATCGACTTTTTAGACAAGGGCAAGAGAAGAAAGAGATCAAATATACCTGGTCCTCATTGATCTCCCACTCTTAGGTAGGAAATATACCTGGTCCAACCTTAGAAGCTCCCTTTCAATGGCCAGACTCGACAGATTCTTGATCTCCGCAGTTTGGGAATCCTCCTTTCCTAACTGCATCCAATACTCCCTTCCAAGATTTTCATCTGATCACTGCCCCATCGTCCTCGACAATCAAGTCATCACTAATCAGGTTCATTATTTTAGATTTGAAAAAGCCTGGCTTCAACACTCCTCGTTTGTCCCGTCGGTCGACGATTAGTGGAAGACTTTCTTGTGCACTGAAAATCCGGTTGATATTTTTGCAACAAGCTTAATCTCCTCAAAAGAAGGATTCGACGTTGGAGAAATGACACTTTTGGCCACATTCCAACTAAGAAGAAGCAGCTGCAAGAGAAACTGCTGAAGTTGGAGATTGAGGCAGAGCAATCCCCTACTGCGGTTGACCCCTTAAAGGCAACCCAAGCTAAGCTCCAAAATCTTATCTGGACTGAGGCAGTATATTGGAGGCAAAGATCGAGAGTGCAATGGATCAAGGAAGGAGATGCAAATTGTAAATTCTTCCGCTGCATTGCTAATGGGAGAAGGAGACGAAACTTCATCCACAGTCTTATCATTGATGAAGCACTTGTAACCTCTCCAACCCTTATTAGAGAAGCTTTTGGGAAGCATTTTCAAGCAATTTGTGGTACAACTCCTCAGTCAGATTTTCGGATTGATTGGCAATCTCTTTATCCACAAACTGACTTATGTTTGGAGCATTTGGATGACCCATTCATTATGGAAGAGGTTAAATTGGCGGTCTTTGGAATGAGCAGTGACAAAGCACCAGGCCCCGATGGTTTCTCGATGAGCTTTTATCATACTTTTTGGGATACTATCAAGGATGATCTATTTGCCATGCTTCAGTCGGTACAGAAAGGAGATACTGATCTAGACAGGTTAAACTACTCCAACATTATGTTAATTCCCAAGTGCGAAGGTGCAAATTCGGTCTCTGATTACAGACCTATCAGCTTGCTCAACTGCTCCTTCAAAATTTTCACAAAAATCCTTGCCAACAGACTTACCTCTATCCTACACTCCCTTGTGTCCTCTTCTCAAAGTGCCTTCCTAAAAGGAAAATCGACGGTGGATTGCTTCCTTGTAGCTCATGAAGCTATCAACCTATGCAGTAGACGCAACTCTGATGCTCTTTTGTTCAAGATTGACTTTGCAAAAGCTTTTGACACAGTCAGTTGGGATTTTTTAGACCAGATTTTAATCGCTAGAGGCTTTGGGCCAGTCTGGTGTAGGTGGATCCATATGATCATGAGGATGGAAAAATCTTCAATTCTCATTAATGGAGAGGGGGGAAGACAAATCAACTCCAAGCGAGGACTCAAGCAGGGGGGTCCTCTTTCGCCAATGCTTTTCATCTTAGTAGTAGATGTGTTAGCTCAGATACTCTATAATGGTCGCAGAAATGGTGCTTTCTCACCTCTTCCTGTCCGGGGATCACTTGCTAATCTGTCAGTTCTAGAATTTGCAGATGACACGCTGCTATTTTGTAAAGGAGACGAGCATGATGTTTTCAACCTCAAAGTAGCACTAAATCTATTTGCAAACGTCTCAGGGTTGGCCATTAATTTTAATAAATCCTCAATTGTTTACTTTAGCAAATCAATGATGAAGCTACAGGCTTTTTCAACCATCCTAGGTTGCAAGGAAGAATGCTTACCTATTCAGTATCTTGGCATGCCATTATGTAGCGGGAAACTCAACAAAAGAAATTGGCAGCCGCTGATCCTCAAGATTGAAAGAAGACTCTCTGTATGGAAGGGCAAAATGCTATCTAAAGGTGGGAGGTTAGTGCTTATAAATGCTGTTCTCAGTGCTTTACCGGTCTACTTCGCTTCTTTCTTCAGATTACCCCTCTGGGTAATCAAAAGAATTGATCAGATTTGCAGTAGCTTTTCTGGTGTGGCTCCGACACTGATGCAAGAGGAGTGGCATGCATGCGGGGCCGAAGATCTGCCAGCCTAAGAAACAAGGTGGGCTAGGGGTTCTAGATTTGAAAGTCTTTAATGAAGCTCTTCTCATGAAATGGTGGTGGAAGTTGGTATCATCTGACTCGCTACCTAGCTAAACATTAAGGAGCCTATATTTTAGAAGCAACTCCAACATCCTCACATGCCCCTCAACTGCTTCAGGCTTCTGGAAAGGGATTTTCCATCTCAGGGAACAATTCTTGCTAAATGTCAATTGGAAGTTAGGAAAGGGGAACCTTATCAATTTTTGGACGTCAAAATGGATAAATGACAACAGTATAACTTCCCTGTGTCCATCACTGGCTGCTGCAGCATGGAATCTGGAAGCTGATGTCCTCTCCCAAGGTACCTGGATTGATGGCAAGTGGCTCTGGCAACCGAGACTTAAATGTGTCTCCAACCATTCCATTCGAGAGGAAAAGAAGAAACTACTTGATTTGATTGCAAAATTCCAGCCTTCACACTCAGGAGATCAACCTTCATGGAGACTCACTCCATCTACCCATTTCACTGTCAAATCAGCTTACAACTTCTTTATCACCTCCGGCCTCCGTTCCCCATATTTTGATGCAACATGGACTTCTTCAGTGCCGCTTAAATGCAAATTTTTCATCTGGCAAATGAGTTGGGATAAACTCAACTCCAAAGAATTCCTCCACTCCAAAGGCTGGCCTGGAGACACGACATGCACAGCTTGTGCATGTCCTGTCAAATTGACCTACCATATCTTTTTCGACTGCCCTATTGCCGCTAGTACTTGGACATATTTCACTGCACTTTTCCACATACATACCTTGCCTACTGACTTGCATGAATGCTTTACTTCTTGGTGCTTTGGAAATCAAATACACAGATACATTTGGCACCTACTGACAATCTCAATCTGTTGGAGTTTATGGCTTGCTAGAAATGAATGCACTTTCTCTTCTAAGATTATGCAACCAAAGGAAATTATTTCCAATGCAATTTTTTGGTTTCGATCTTGGCTAGATGAGCTCGATAACAGCAAGAAGAAGGCAGAACTCATTCAAGAGATGGAGCAAGCTGGAGTGCAAGACGTCCTCCTCAAGCAGGCACTCATTCGGATTGATCAAGCTGATAGTGCGGGAGATACCTGCTCAGCCTAGGATAACACCAGCCATCAAACCGCCTTTTAATGTTTTGATATTTTGGATGTTTTGTTGAAAAGCTCTATGGTGCCAAAGTTGTTATAACTATTTCCGTAAGCTTTTTGGGGGGACCAAGAGTTCGGCATCTGTTTTAGCTGAATCGTCTTGCCTCTATGTATTATTTACCTGTATATATCTCTAGTGAGGTAGGGACTTACCCTACCTTTAACCAGTCAAAAAAAAAGAGAAAGAGATCAAATAGAGACTATTGCTGTGAGCATGCATATCCACATGCCCATCTGTGTTCTAACCTGCACATGTGTGCATGCACAAACATGCCCCCAACCCTTAGATGATAGGGTGAGGTTTCCTCATTTGGACCTCAAAACTCCTAATCTCCAATCCTCTAACGATCCATACAAATCTTGTTAATCTTGATATAAAGCACAAATTAACGAATATTCATTTGATTTGTGCGCTTCTGAATGTGCATCAAGTGCCAGAGTTCAAAATCAAAGTTTTAATAAAATGAACAAGACTACTGCACCCGTAAGTAAAATGTCCATTTATTTATTTTCCATTTAAGTCATTAACATTGCAAGTAAATTGTGTATTATCCATTACGGACTAACATTATAATTTATGATTTCTCATCAATTTATTCTTTTTAGGCCATTAGAGGTGACATAACATAGTTAACCAATTAAAAGAAGTGGGAAAAAAAGTGCATCACAAGAAAGACCCAGCCAAAAGAATTAGTTAAATATAGTAGAGACTAAATATAACAACAACAACAACGCCTTTTTCCCAACTAGTTCGGATTGGCTACACGAATCCTGGTTTTCCAGGGTTTTCCATTCTGCTTGGCTATCATATCTTAAAAAAAGTGCATCACAAGAACAACGCCTTTTTCCCAACTAGTTCGGATTAGCAACATGAATCCTGGTTTTCCATTCTGCTTGGCTATCATATCTTTTCTCACTGTTTCCACCCAAGTAAGTTTAGGTCTTCTCCGTCCCCTAATTCTACCCTCAATACTTATCAAATCACCCTTTCTAGTGCGCGCGCGCGCGCGCGGGGGGGGGGGGGGGTATCTTAATTTATCTTGGATATGAGCTACCTTTACCATGTCTCGTATATGCTCGTTTCTAATTTTATCCTTCCTGGTTTTACCACACATCCATCTTAGTATCCTCATTTTCGCTACACTCATTTTTTAGACATGTTTCTTTGTTGCCCAACACTGCTCCATACATCATTAATGGTCTAATAGCCGTCCTATAAAAAAAAAAAATTCAACTTCAAATGTATACGTTTGTCACACAAAACACCACTGACACTTCTCCACTTAAGTTACCCTGCTTGGTTCCTATGTATAACATCTTCACAAATCTCCTCATCTCTTTGTATAATCGAGCCTAAATATTAGAAACGGTTTCTCTTAGGTATCTCTTGACCATCAATGTAACTCTTGTTTTCCCAAAAACGTATTTTTGTGTATTTTCTGTATTTAAAATTTTTCGTAAATTATATTTTTGGTTTTCAATTTTTTTTTTATCAAATTGTATTATTGGATCTCCTATTAAAATCTGTTTTCGATCAATAACCTTTTTTCTAAATATTTTCTGTGATTATTATATTGTAATACAATTCTTTTTTTTATATTATTATTACTCTTATTATTATTATTGTTATTAGTATTATGGTTATTATTGATATTTTGATTGATTATTAAAAATTCCTTTTTTTTAATCTACTGACTGTATTGTAGTGTTTTAAATAAATTCTATTTTTGTACTGCAAATTACATTTTATCTTTGTATTTGTTATTTTATTTTCTTATTGAATTTTTAAAACCCTATAACCCATTTAATTTCTTATTGAATATTTTATTAACCTATTGGACTTTTTCTTTAATACCCAAACCTAATACCCTAACCATTTACCCATAACCCATTATATAAAACCTAAACCCAACCTACATTATTAAATTCCATTACCATGTTTAGCCCTACCCGTTATCATTCCCCTACCCGAAACCCACCTAATAATTCCTATACTCCTATTTAAACCCTGTTTCCCTACCCGTTCACCATCCTATACACCGTCAGCCGCTTTCTCTACCCACCATCCCTGTGCACCCCCTTCTCCTTCCTCCCGCTCTCTCTCAGAACCCATCTCCCCCTCCCGACTTCTACTCTCCCCTGTGCTTCCCTCTACCTCCGATAACCACCTCCTTCCTCGACCCTCTCCCTGTGCTGCGCCCAGCGGCAGCTCCTTGCTCGACCCCGACCAGGCGGCGTCCCTGTGTCGCTCTGCCCAACGCCGATGACACAGCCAGTCGTGCCTTCGTTCTCCCTCCTCTCCCTGGTCGACGACGCAGCCCCAGTCGCCAGCCCCTGCAGCGACAGCAGCCGCGACTGCAGTGACCAGCACAGTCCCCGTCCTCCCCCGCGCTGTGTCCCTCCCTCCGACGCCGCGGTAGCCACTGCCTTAGCACAGGCGCTGTGCTCCTTTCCGACTGCCTACTGCAACAGCGAACCGCGACAGCACCTCGCTGCATCGCTGTTCTTCCGTGCACGCCCCGAAGGTTCCTCTTACCCTCGTGTGTGTGCGGGTGTGGTTTTGTTTGAGTTGCGATCGTGGGATTATGGTGCGAGTGTGTTCGTGGTTGTGTTGCTCGATAGTTGGGTTGTTGCTCATGGTTGTGGAGTGGGTGTTTTCATTGTTCATGAGTTTGGCTTGTGGTTACGTTCATTAGACTGTGATGCTCGCTTTTGGTTTGTGTGATTCGTTTGGATTCGTCCGTTCATTGTATTCGTTTGCCGGGAATCCGTTTCCGTTATTCTTGATCTTGCATTATTTTTGTCGTCGGTAATGGCAAGTAACTTGTATTCAATTTCTTTGTATGATACAAGTCATAAATACTGTTTGTAGTGTAGTTGGATTCTAGAGACAACTCGTGTGTGATGTATCTTGATGAGTATTGTCTCTATAGTGCTATTGACCGTAGTTGCCTCACGACACAAATTTGACATGAAACAACTTAGGTTTTGACCGTTCTTGCTGTGATTGTATTTGTGAGATAATTATGAGAAATCGTGTGTTGTTTGGATCCATGTGATATACTTGTTGTGGACATGCTATATATCCTATTTCATGATGTTTGGACACTTGGTAGACTCTATCTCATATTTGGTTGTGTTTGAAACAAGTTTCGTATGTTTTATGTTGGTTTTGTTTTTGAGGAAAATCTGTATTTT
The DNA here is from genome assembly GCA_017893485.1 of Hemerocallis citrina. NCBI lineage: Eukaryota > Viridiplantae > Streptophyta > Magnoliopsida > Asparagales > Asphodelaceae > Hemerocallis > Hemerocallis citrina. Next base: position 190,326,000 of record CM030363.1, read on the forward strand.
GTCGAAGATAAGTTTTGATTGGTATTTTAAACCATATTAAGGTCAGAATTCCTAATTTTTATATTTGACATGAATTGTAGAGAAATCTGTCTTCTTTCCAAATTTTCTGACAGAGATCGATTTCGTTTTCGTATGAGTGAGATATGGATATTTTACTACAGAGGTGTTATACAGTTTTCAGATTTCGTTTTTTGAGAATTTCGATGAATAAACTATTTTGATACTAGTGCTAAACATATTATTTTGATCTGAAATTTTGGTTAGTACTTCTATACTTGATTAGGGATGAACCAGAATTTTGGTAGATTTATTTGATAAGATTACATACCGTTTCATGCTTTTGAACACAAACTATACTTGCTGAATTTTTCTCGCTCTTCTGTAAAGAAGTGTATTTTCATCCTAGTTCCTTTTATTGTATAAAAAATCTTTGTGAAATATGAAAGTTATCTTATTTTGTCTATTTTCATCTCCTTTTGACGGATTTGGATTTCGTTTCACGGTTTGCGAGATATTACAGTTTTCGTACAGCAGTGTTGGGAATTCCATATTTATCCAAACTATCATTTATTGATATTTTATGATTTTTGTTGACTAAACTATTCTTACTGGAAAATTATGAAACTTTATATTCTGATACTAGACATATAGGGGATTACCTCAGATTTTTCCTGGATTTATTTGAGGTGTTTTGATGCTGCTTTTCTGACCTTGAATACGATTTCCTGATTTCTGGCTGAACGTATTTTCTGGATTCAAATTAGTTTTGACTCATGTTTTTCTGAAACACTATATGACTTATATGTATTCGCTGGATTCGGGTGGAAGTCTATTTTCTAGATTCTTCAACGAATTCAGATTTGGATTTCTGTAATAACGGGAATCACTGTTTTAGTACTGTACTGTCATGCTGTCCTGAATATGAACATACATTGTTTTGCTCGTTTATGTGACTGTCTATCATCTAAGCGTGCTTATTTGTTACCCTAGACCTGATACTGATTATACTATATTAGTTTGACACTATTTCATGCTTATACATGTCTGTTTGAGAATAATAATAAATAATTAAGCCAGGGTTTTAATGGAAAAGATCTAGTAGTGGATAGTGCAGAAACGTGTACTTGGAAGGAGACTTGTGTTTCCTGTATTATATGTTTACCGATCAAGTTACCGATCAAGTTTACCGATCAAGTTACCGATCAAGTTTACCGATCAAGTTACCGATCAAGTTTACCGACCAAGTTCTGTGATTCTGTGAATACCCAAGTACACTGCCCTATATGGTCCCCTACGAAATCTAAACGTAACTTATTTAAATGTAACAACTATGTAGTAAAAACCGGGATGCATGAAATGCTACCTAATAATAACTATCAGACTTGATATATGATACTTGAACATGATACATGAGACTTGATACTTGATGCTTGCTACCTGTTACATGATACCTGATACTAGCTACTTGTACTTGATACTTGACACTTGATACATGATACTTGACACTTGTTGCTTGTTTACATGATACTTGTTCACTTGACACTTGACACTTGACACTTGATACATGCCACTTGTACTTGTTTATCTTGCCATGCTAGTATTCTATTTTGATATCATGCTTATACCATGTATTTGTATCCTGCATTACAAGCGGCCCGTAACTTACATTGATGGGAATCTTATTTTCTTTTTCCTTTTCCTGCAATTTATTAAATTGCAGATTTTGGAGATCAGCTGCCGATGGAATAGGCGAGATGAGATATTAGTTGCTGGAGCTCTTACTACATTTATTTATTTTCCTGTTATTCATGAATAATTGTATCTGCTACTTGGATATTTATTTTGTACTTGGGCGATGTGACCCAAGAATTATTAACTTGTTTAGATCTGGTTTATTTGAGAATTATAAATTTATTTCAAGTAAATTTGTTGGTATCTTGATTCGATTATACATGTCTGGTTGTTTTTCTTGCTTCCGACTCTGATTATTCTTGTGAAATATTGTAAAGATTCTTGAAGAGCTTATGGATGATGAAAATCATTCGCTGGGCTTAGTCACGTATCCGTATATTCTCTTTTGGGAAGCGGGGCGTGACAATCAAGCTTCGCTACTTTCTCATTTGTATTCCGAATATCCCTAAAATTACACTTCATATACTTTGTTTTAGTTCTGCTTATTCTAAAGCCTCTAGCTTCCAAAGTTTCTCTCCACAATTCTAATTTCACATACAAGCGGATCCAAAGCGGGTTAAAAATGGGGTTAAATCGGAACCGTCCAGATTGGGCATGAATCTTGATGCTCGGGGGTAAAAAGGTAATTTCACATACAAGCGGATCCAAAGCGGGTACGGAATCTCCTCCAACAACCCGCGACCAGATCCACACCACTGTTGGGTTCGGGTCCCGACCCGAGGCGAACCCAAAACATCAAGGGGCAAATCAGGATCCCTGATTTAGCCAAATCAACAACCCTGATTTGCTCCCACCGGGAATCAGGGGCTAATTTCCCAAAACAGAATAGGAGGATTTTCCTCCTTGCTGTTAAGCAGGAAATCAGGCCCCTAACCGTTCCAATGGCGACTATAAATATCACCCCTCTACCACCAAGACCAGGTTAATCACTTCTTCACCACTTTTAAGCTCTTTCTTGATCTCTTCTGATTACTGACAAGAGCGTCGGAGGGTGCGTCGCCGGAATCAACCCCGGTGTTTCGCACTTCCTTGCAGGTTGCGGTAGGAGCAAGAAGGCTGAGTCAACTGTTCAGGTTTTTCTTGGACTCACAAATTCTGTCTGTTTACCCCCACACCGAAAACAGCGGTAACAGATTGGTGCCCTCTGTGGGAAAAACCACACGAACAGCCTCAGCTACTTCCTCGTCATCCTCTGCGGTCATGCCTCCGAAGAAGGTCAGGTCCAGAGGGTCAAACCGTGTGGCCAACCTCGCTGACCCGACGAATGAAGTCCCAGTCAATCCTATTCCTCAGTCCGACCTCCCTCCGCCGGCCCAGCAGGGCCCACCTCCTCCTCCCAAGCAGCAGCCCAACAATGGTCCATCCGGTCATAACGGTCGGAAGGAGAAGCAGCCCCTCAATCCGGGCCATGTCTCGGTCCATAATGGGTCCTCGGACTCGATGTCTTCTCATCATCCCGACCTCCGCATCACACTCCTGAACCGCCAGAAGGAAGACGACCTCCGCACCCATCTTGACGAGAGGCGGGCCCGAGAGGGAGCCTCCCACCAGCGTCAGGGTGAGCGGTCCCCACGTCGCCGAGACGGCAGGAGGTCCCCGGACCGCAGAGGCCGAGCGGTGTCCCCCGAGCGCCGAAGGAGGAGGTCACGTTCCCCCGGGGATCGGCGTCATCTGAGGGATCGAGAAGTGCCTATCAGTCGGGCTGAATTCCTCCAATTTCAGGAGACCGTTCTGCAGGCTCTCAACCTTCGGCAGAACATCCAGAATGCTCGGAGGGCTTCGACGCCCCCGAGGGACCCCAGTCCTCGCCGCCGGACCCGAAGTCCTTCCCCGGCTCCCAGCCGTCGGCGGCAGCAACATAGTCCTCGCCGATCCCAGGACTACCGGCGCCAGAGTCCGTGCTCCACCTCCTATGAAGAGGAGTCCGGGGGATCATACGATTACCAGCGAAGGGACGACGCCCTCATCCGCCGAATCCACGAAGTGGAAAGGCGGATCGGCCGCATGGACAGGGAGGAGGAGTCCCGGGCAGGAACATTCCGTCCCAGCCGACCCCCCTTCTCACGGTCGATCATGGAGGCCCACATACCGAGGAGTTTCAAACTGCCCCAGTTTGAAACATACTCAGGGGAATCCGACCCGGTCGATCACGTCGAAAGCTTCAAGACCCTGATGTTGATCCATCAAGCTTCCGACGCGGTTCTCTGCAGGACCTTCCCTGCCACCCTCAGGGGGTCGGCTCGGAAATGGTATTCCAGGCTCGCCCCCTCATCCATCTTCTCATTCGAGCAGTTCGAGATGCTGTTCATTACTCACTTCGTGAGTAGCAGGCGGGCCGAGAAGACAAGTCTTTCTTTACTGAACCTGCGGCAGGAAAGGGAAGAGAAGCTGCGGGACTATGTGAAGAGGTTCACCGCAGAGGTCAGGTCTATCGCCTCCTTAGACCAGTCCGTGGCCACCGTGGCGTTCCAGTCGAACGTCCTTAACGCCAACCTCCGATCATCCCTAGCCAAGAAGCCCCCGCATGACTTCGCCGACCTCCTCCTGCGGTGCGAGAAGTACATCCGGGCAGAGGAGGCTGAGTCCCTTCCAAGCTTCGGAGGGCCCTCCGCAGGGTCGAAGAGGAAGGCGACGGGGGAAGAGGGGTCCAAGAAAGCTCAGAAGGACATTGGCGGTCAGCGCCGCCCTCCCCCCAGGTTCGAGAAGTTCACTCCCCTCACCACTAATGTCTCTACTATCCTAATGGAGGTGGAGAAGGAGGGGGTCATCCCTCCGGCTCCGAAGATGCAAACCCCAACGAAAAGGAGGAACAAAGATAAGTGGTGTCGTTACCACCGAGACCACGGCCACGACACGAACGACTGCCGGGCTTTGAGAGATGAGATTGAAGCCCTCATCCGGAGGGGGCAGTTGGCTAAATTCGTGAAGGCTAACAATCGGACGGATCGCAACTCTCCTCCACCTCGGGGGGCTAACAAGCGCTCCGAGCGGCGCGAGGAGACACCCGAGTTCGAGGAGAACGGGTTCTGCACCTGATTCACGGAGGCCCCATGGGGGGCTCCTCTAATTCCTCCCGGAAAGCCTTCGTCCGAGAGGTCAACTCGGTCCACAGTGCCCCTCCCCCAAAAGGTCTCGGCGTCCCTGTGTCTTTCTCCGATGCCGACCTCGAAGGGGTCCGAACCCCGCACTGCGATGCCCTCGTCATCGACCTCCGCATGGCCAACTTCAAGGTGCAGAGGATTTTAGTAGACAATGGAAGCTCGGTCAATATCCTCTTCCTCTCGGCCTTCCGAGGCCTGCAGCTGTCCCGAGACCGTCTCAAGCCGGCCGGTTACACACTCCACGGGATCACGGGGGTCCCGGTAACCGTCGAAGGGGTGATAACCCTAGACGTTACTGCGAGAAGCACCCCTACTACCCGGACCGAGCCGATGGACTTCATGGTCGTCGACGTCTCCCGGCAGCATATAATGTTATTCTAGGCCGACCCGGCCTAGCCGCCCTGGAAGCTGTCCCCTCGGCATACCATTTGAAAATGAAGTTCTCCACTCGGTCGGGAGTCGGGGAAGTCAGGGGAAGCCAGGAAACAGCCCGGAAGTGCTACATGACTTCCACCGGGGGACCAGTGCTCTCGCTCGAGACACTAGAAATCCCCGAGCCGAAGGCCCGCCAGACGTCCGAGCCAGCGGACGAGTTAGAAGAAGTGCTCTTCTCGGACGAGGATCCGAGCTGGAAATTCCTCATCAGCAAATCCTTGCCGACCGCACTGTGTTCGGACCTGATTAAATGCATCCGGGACAACCGTGACATGTTTGCATGGTCGGCCGCGGACATGCCCGGCATTTCCGAGGAGCTGCTCGTCCATCGCCTAAGTGTCGAACCGGGGTGCAAACCGGTCCAGCAGAAGAGGCGAAAGTTCGCTCCCGAGCGACAGCAGGCCATCAAGGAGGAGGTTGATAAACTTCTAAAGGCCAAGTTCATACAGGAGGTAAATTACCCCGAGTGGCTGTCGAACGTTGTAATGGTCAAGAAGACCAATGGCTCGTGGAGGATATGCATTGACTTCACCGACCTGAACAAGGCGTGTCCGAAGGATCCCTTCCCGCTCCCGAACATCGACACCCTTATCGACGCCACCTCGGGCCATGAGCTCCTCAGCTTCATGGATGCCTTCTCGGGGTACAATCAAATCCGAATGTTCCCTCCGGACATTCCGAAGACCTCCTTCGTCACCGACCAAGGCCTCTACTGCTACCGGGTAATGCCATTCGGCTTGAAGAACGCAGGCACCACCTACCAGCACCTCGTCAACAAGGTCTTCCAGAGCCAGATCGGCCGAAACATGGAGGTGTACGTTGATGACATGCTCGTCAAGAGCATCCACGGCACCGATCATGTAGCCGACCTCCAGGAGGCCTTCGGCGTGTTGAGAAAGCACAGCATGTGGCTGAACCCGAACAAGTGTGCATTCGGGGTCTCCTCGGGAAAATTCCTCGGCTTCATGGTAAGCCAACGAGGAATCGAAGCTAATCTCGAGAAGATTAAGGCCATATTAGACATGGCCCCGCCCCGGAACATCAAAGAGGTGCAGAAACTTACCGGTCGGCTCGCCGCTATCGGTCGGTTCCTCTCGAAGTCGGGAGAAAAGTGCCTCCCCTTCTTCAAAGCACTCAGGGGGGCTAAAGGTTTTGAATGGGGTCAGCCACAGCAGGAATCATTCGACCAGCTGAAGGCCTACTTGGTGAACCCCCCCTCTACTCAGCAAACCGGTCCCTGGCGAGACTCTCTTCATCTACTTGGCTGCTTCCGAGCGGACCCTGAGTGCCATCTTGGTGAGAGAGGAGGACCGAGCCCAAAGGCCCATCTATTACGTGAGCAAGGTGCTTCGGGACGCCGAGCTCCGCTACCCGAGAATAGAGAAGATGGCCTACGCCCTGGTCATGGCCGCGAGGAAGCTTCGGCCGTACTTTCAATCCCACTCGGTCGTCGTCCTCACCGACCAACCCCTAAAGCTGGTACTCCACAAGCCTGAGACCTCGGGTCGGTTGATGAAGTGGTCCATAGAGCTGAGTCAGCATGACATCTCTTATTAGCCTCGGACGGCAATTAAGGCGCAGGCCCTCGCCGACTTCATCGTGGAGTCCACTATCCCTGAGGTCGGCCACGTTCCGAATGGACCCCCTATTTGGACAGTCTTTGTGGACGGATCGTCCTGTAACGAAGGAAGCGGCGCCGGCATCATACTGAACGGCCCTGACAACTTCGTCCTCCAATACGCAATCCGCATGAACTTCAAGGCCTCGAACAACGAGGCGGAGTACGAAGCACTCATCGCCGGGCTCGGACTCGCCCGAAGTGCTGGAGCCCAGCGCCTCCGGATTCACAGTGATTCCCAACTAGTCGTGAACCAGGTCTTGGGCGAATATGAGGCCCGAGACGAGCGAATGGCGAAGTACCTCGCCAAGGTCCGGGACCTCATGAGCCGGTTCGAGGAAACCATCATCGAACGAGTCCCTCGGGAAGAAAACTCACAGGCCGATGCCCTCTCCAAATTGGCCTCGTCCTTACTTCAAGGTCTTGAACAGACCGTGCTGATCGAAGTTCTCTCTAAACCGAGCATCGAAGATGAGACGCCTGCCTCGGCGGAGTCGTTGCCAGTCGTGTTACAAGACGATTGGATGAAGCCATTGATAGAATTCTTAAGGGATGGAGTTCTGCCCTCGGATCCCAAAGAGGCTCGCCGAGTCAGGACCCGGGCCGAGCGGTATGTCTTGATCGAGGGCATCTTATACAAACGCTCTTTTTCTCAAATAGACGGCCGACCGTACCTGAGGTGCCTCTCTTCGGATCAGGCCGAATATGCCCTGCAAGAGCTCCACGAAGGCATCGGAGGGGCACACTCAGGATTTAGGTCCTTGGCCCGAAAAGCTTTGAATTATGGTTACTTCTGGCCGACCCTCCTTCAAGACGCCGAGCGACACGTTCGGCAATGCAGCTCATGTCAGAGACACTCTAGAATCCGACGCCTCCCTCAGGCCAACCTCGCCTCCCTATCAAGTCCCATCCCCTTCGCAATGTGGGGCATGGACTTACTAGGGCCCTTCCCTCCGGCTCCGGGTCAGTTCAGGTTCTTGGTCGTAGCCATTGACTACTTCTCGAAGCGGGTCGAGGCCGAGCCCCTCGCCACTATAACCGAGAACAAAGTGGTACAGTTCTTCTGGAAGAGCATCATATGCAGGTTCGGCATCCCCCGTGTCCTCGTAACGGACAACGGGACTCAGTTCACAGGCGCAGCGTTCCGAGCTCTATGCGACGACCTGGCCATTCAGCAGCGCTTCTCGTCCGTCTCCCACCCTCAGTCGAACGGACAGGCAGAAAATGCTAACCGGCAGATCCTCGCAGGTATCAAGAAAAGGCTCGACAAAAGTTCCAAGGGTTTATGGGTCGACCAACTCCCCAACGTCCTATGGAACTACCGCACAAGCAAACGGACCCCCACAGGCGAGTCCCCTTTCAACCTCACCTATGGATCCGAGGCCGTGATACCTCTTGAGGTCGGAATACCTTCTCCTCGGCTCACAGCCTATGACGAAGCACAGAATGCCAGGGACCTCAGAGCAGACTTGGACTTGATAGACGAGCTGAGGGAAAGGGCATCGATTCGGCAGCAGAGTTACCGAAGAAGAGTTGAACTAGCGTACAACAAAAGGGTCCGACCCGCCAACCTTAAGCAAGGAGATTTGGTCTTGAGGAAGCTAGCCATATCCTTCCCCAGTCAGAAGAGCAAGCTGGCTCCGAACTGGGAAGGGCCGTACAGGATCACAAAGGTAGTCCGGCCCGGAACATATCGCCTCGAAGACCTGGAGGGCAAAGAACTTCCGAGGACCTGGAATGCCGACCACCTCCTAAAATACCAAGAAAGCGCTCCGGCGCCATTCTAAGTAACATGGAGTATCGAGCCATTCCAGTCCTCCGACTTGTAACCCATTTCTCATAAATTGTACTATGTAAAACGGTTCGCCGTCAATTATCAATAAAGAAAGCTCTATTGTGTTTGTGAATTCGCATGTTTCTCTTCCCTCTTATCACCTGCTTTTTAAATTGTGATTGCAACCAATGGTTCGGAGTCCACGTTCGGCTCGGTCTCATCCCCTCGGATCGTCTCCGGACGGACCAGAGGTAGACCGCCGTTCCGAACTGCTCCCACAACCGTTGAACTATACCGATGGTTCGGAGTCCAACACTCGGCTCGACTTTACCTCCTCGGCTCGTCTCCGGGCGAGCCAGGGGTAGATCGCCGTTCGGAATTGCTCCCACAGCCGTTGAACTATACCGATGGTTCGGAGTCCAACACTCGGCTCGACTTTACCTCCTCGGCTCGTCTCCGGGCGAGCCAGGGGTAGATCGCCGTTCGGAATTGCTCCCACAGCCGTTGAACTATACCGATGGTTCGGAGTCCAACACTCAGCTCGACTTTACCTCCTCGGCTCGTCTCCGGACAAACCAGGGGTAGATCGCCGTTCGGAATTGCTCCCACAACCGTCGAGCTACAAAAATGGTCCCGGGGCCTAGCAGATCAATGTGTTTTCTCCATAAGATCGATGCCGGAGTCTCTTTCGGCCATTCAATCCGAGCGATCTTGGCCACTTGCCGAAGTCCGAAGCCCTACGTCTCCGGTCGGCCACCGAGCAAGTGCCTTCCCGAGCTCGCAAACGGAGAAAACTCACTTTCTCCTCAACTTTCGTGCATGATCTCGATCAGACGGCTCAGATCATGCCACCTGCGCTAAACGACAAGATAACGTTTTCTTGGAAACTGAGCCGCCTCGAGATTCGCGCCTCCACTAAACGATGAAATAGCACTTTCTTGGGGATAGGGTCGCTTAGGATTTTGCGCCGTACCTTGTCAGAATCGCTAAACGACAAAATACCGTACATATGGTAGCCCGTTCGGCTCAACACTCCCGCCGACGGAACACAGACCTCGGCGCGGACAACACAATTATAAACGAGACAGAAGTGCAGAGCAATAAAAGATATTTTATTAAGCAATCAGGCCTCAATACAAAACACATGGTTACAAAGTGTTTGGAAACAGAATACACGACGCCGACCCACTACACTTAGCCCTCAGATAGAAAAATCTTCACTAGACTGTTCGGCGGACTGTTCGTCCTCCTTGGCTGGTAGCTCCCCTGCACCGTTCCGGAGCCTCGCTACCACAGTCTGCAAGTGTTGAATCTCCGAGAGCAAATCATCCCGCTCGGCTATGATCTTCGACTGGTTGTGCCGAATACACTTGACCCGAAGAGCGTTGCTGAATGCGGTTTGCGAGTCCTCGTCCCCTTCTACAGGGTTCAGCTCGGTAATCCTGTTCTCCAGATGCTGGATCTCGGCTTCCCGAAGGTCGAGGATGGACAAAAGGTGAGCCCGCTCACCTTCAGCCCGGCGTAACTCCAGCTCGACGCTCCTAAGACTCAGAGCCGCCGTCCCAGGAGAGGCTTCGGATTCAGAGTCATCATCCGAGCCGTACAGATCAGCATATGAATCGGACGCCTCGAGCTGAAAAAAGGGGAAAACAAATAACAAAGTTTCAATGCACTGCCGAAGTCTGACACTTGGAAACTTTTTGAAGGAACTTTCAGATTTGCATTCATATATACATATGGAGGCTTCGCATACAACAGGACCGACTCAACTACAACGTTTTACAACAAGTCAAAAGGGATGAAAAACGACGTGATCAGGGCCTCTTCGGAAGGGGGATGCTTCGGTTTAGGGAAACGCGAGGACGACGAGGCCTGCCCTCCGAGCTCGATCCTAAACCAACGAAGCGCGACCACCCTTCGCTGCTGGCTCTAACTGCGACGCCGGCCGAGGCCCCGCTCGACGAGACGGCCGCACTGCTCTGAGCATCGGCTGAACTCCGCCTGGTCGTAGGCGAGCGCGTCGCAAGTTCGTAAAACGTAATCCCCCTCTCGCTCTCCTCGCGAGTGCACGACGTGCTGCGGACGTTAGCCCTCTCCGGTGCGGGCTTGAGCGACGCGATCTCCTCCTCCAGTTCGATGATTCTATCCCTCAAGGCGTCGTCCTTCACCAACTTCTGCGGTCGAGGGGCCCTCGACGAGCCCGAGGCGTTGGCACTATCGGTCGCAAGCCGTCGGTAATGGGTGACCTCGATCCCCCTATCTATCGTGATCCTTCTGAGCCTGTCGACTTCGGCCAATAGCCTCTTGCGCTCGGTTGACGCTTTCTCCAGCTCGGAAGTCAGCTTCTCTCCCTCCGCCGAACGTTCTTTCTCCGCTAACTCCAAGTATTGGACCTCAGCCAAAAGGTCGTCATTCTTGTGCTCGGCGACAGTGAGCTCTCTACGGAGACTCTCGACTTCGCCTTCGGGACAAGGAGCTGGGGGGTACTTCCGCAGTTGCCACAGCTCGCGACAGTACCTCCGCAGAGCTGCCTTCGTCTCCTCCAGCCTGCCGAGCAGGAGAAATCGATTCTGCCGGCTCTGAAAGAGCTCGCCCTTCGTTTTTACTAGCTCCTTCCGAAGGTATACAACCTCCGTAATCGGACCGAACTTCACCTGAAAAGTGGAGATAAATCCGATGGGACAATACACGGAAACATCTACAACTAGTCGCACACAAATCCGAAGCTCAACACTTGGACAAATTTTGGCCAAACAAAATGTTTTCATTCAAAATCGAAGTGAAAGTTTTACACAAGCGGTGGCCAGTCCGCAATGAGGCTTACAAAAATAAACAAGACTAAAAAAGACAACCGAGTCAGGGGTCGACCTTTTTGTCGCTCGGGTCCGTCGACCCCCCGGCCTTGTCCTTGCCATCGCCCTCGCCTCCGCCTTCGCTCCAACTCTCCTCCTCGGAGTCGTCCTCCCCCTCGCCCTCGACTTCGGTCTCCCCTGGGCCTTCGACAGGTTCCATCTCCCCCTCGGGCCCGAGCAGACCCTCGGTGATCCCCTCCTCCCCTTCCACAGGGTCGTAGAAATGGTAGGAGGACGTGTCGAAGCCTGGGTTCTTGGCGGCTACGTGGAGCAGGGCTCGACCGTAGGCATCCTCCATGTTCTGGATCATATGCTGCGCGGCCTCCTCCTGCACGGCCTTCCTCACCTTCTTCACCTTCTCCAAGTGCTTGGCCTTGATCCTCTCCGCCCTCTTCCGAGCCTTCTCTGCTTCCGACCGGGCGTTGGCCAACTCCTCCTTCAGCTCGGCCGCCTCCTTCTCCTTCGCCTCAAGTTTGGCCGCCACGTCCTTCGACAGCTGAGTGGCGTTGGCCAGCTGCTGCTCCAGCCCCTTCACTTCAGCAGCCCTCTTCGTCGAGAGAAGCTGCTCGGGATCAAGCCACTGCGTAGCCTTGACGCGCTCCGCCCTCTCCCGCTCCCTCTCCTGCTCCTTGTTCGCGAACTCCTCCACCAGGAAATTAAAGTGGTAGAGGGTCTGAAAGAAAACGGCAGATTAAAATCCGAACCCAAAGACTTAGAAAAAATTCCAGGAAAGAAATTTCAACGAGGGAGAGCCCAGCCTACTTACCGACATAGTATTCCGAGCAATCTGCATCACGGCGTCCCCTGCTTGCCTGGCCTTCAGGGTCGCTCGGTCCTTGGGAGTCGGCAAGTGCTTCACCGCCTCCATGCAGATGTTGCGGTCGCCCAAGAAGCCGTCGACGTTCATCACCTGCCAGTCGGGGACGAAGATCTGCTTATGACGCTCGGTCAAGATCTTCTCCGCCTCGGTAGTGAGGGGCGGAACCTGGAGGGACAGCACCTCCGTCACGCCGAACGTACCGCTCGACGAACCGGGAGCATCCACCTTCGGGGTCGGAGTCTGCACCTCCGAAGTAGGGGGATCGAGAACGCTGATCTCCCCCCGCTTGAGGACCGCGACCTTCGGTCGGTCGGCAGACTTCTCGACCGAAGGCTTCTTCGGGGCTCGACTGTCCTGAGGCGTTGCCGACGGCCTCTTCTTCTTCTCCTGCTCTGACCTGCCCTTCGCCACCAGAGCTTTGTAGTCCAGCTTCATCGTCTCTGCACAAGCCGAACGAAAAAACATAGAAAAATTTTCATGAGCTTAAAGCGAAGGGCATAAATACCAGAAGCATACTAGGGTCGATCGGACTGAGACCCCCTCGGAACAGGTGCTCCTCAGTGATATCTTTCCAGCTTAGCGCTGGTAGGGCGAGGAGCTTCTTCTGGACCTCCGCCTCCTCTTCACTCAGCGCCGCCTCTCTCTTGGTCCGCTTGGGCAGACCTTCCTTCGCCCAAACCGTCGGTATCACCCACGGCGTCAGGGCTCGGACGAGGAAGTACTTCTCCTTCCAATGTTTGATCGAGTCCGGATTCTCGATCAACTTCACGCCCGTCCGAGGAGAAAGGAAAAACCTCTGCTCGTCCTGCCTTGGCTGGCAAGGTCGGAAAAGACTCCGAAAGAGGAACATACTCGGCTTGGCGCCGACCTCTTGGCATCGGAGAACGAACGCCACAACGTGCCTCCATGTGTTCGGCATCAGCTGGGCGGGACTCAAACCGTACCAGACCAGGACTTCAACCACGAACAGGTGGAGGGGAAAGCGGAGTCCGGCAATAAGGGAGTCGACCGGAAAGACGCATACGTCCGACGAGGACTTTGTGTTGGCTCGGAATCCCGGCCCAGGGAGGAGCAGTACATACTCAAGCGGGATCCGGAAACCCTCTCGGATCAGACGAAGATCGGTCTCGGTAAGAGTCGAGATCCTATGGTCCACCTCAGACAGCTCCCTAGGCTCGTTCTCCTCCACCAGCTTAGCTGTACCTTGGGTGACTCTCTCCAAGGTATCCTCGGCGTAGTCCCGGACGCCTCCCACGCTCGACAGGGCGATAGGCTGCCGACCGAACGCCCCCGCTCTCTTCGGTGTTTCCACTATCGTGACCACGGCTTTACCCTTTCGGGACTCCGCCACGACTTCCTCGGGTAGCTCGGCCACTTCGCCCTCTTTGTCTGGACGAACGACGTCCTGCTCGCTCGGCTCCACTACTCCCTTCCCTTTATCCCCTCGGCCAACGGCATGCTCCGAGGAGGGGGTCTCATCCGTAATCTTAACCATTTTTCCTAAAAGAGAAGGGAAAGAGACTGACCTTGAAGTGACAGGTGCGGTCGGAAAGTTCGCCGGAAATAAGGAACGCTACCGCGACAGCTAGCAACGCCACCAGAGAGCTAAAAACTTCGAAGAGAGAGAGTAAAAGTGAAAAATGAGACTTGGTCTAAGGGGGGGTGAAGATTTATAGTAAAAATGGAACGTCCCTTGGACTTCCAAACGAAAGTTTGCGACTTTTGGGCTGCTCTCGAAACGTCGCGAAGGCCCATCACCACTGTCTCCATCACCAAGTCAACTAGCTCGGCTTCAGGGGATCTGAATCCGAGCTACAAGCAATCCGAACTTGTCTGCAACAGGGTCCGGTCGGAATCCGAGCAAGTGCCTTTCCGAGCTCGCAAATGGGGAAAACTCACTTTCTCCTCAAGAATCGCGCCTGATCTCGATCAGACGGCCCAGATCTCGCCGAGGACACTAAACGACAAGATAGTGTTTTCTGGAGAAATGTGCCCGTCTTGAGATGCGCGCCATCATCCAACAGCTCGAGTTGCACCACGTCGCTCGGACGATTGAACCCTCGGATGGCCCACCTATGTCTGGAAGAACCAGGAAAAATTTTGATTCAAAGTCTTAAGGCACCGCCCTCGGCGCGCACCCCCCAGGTCCCGTGTATCGGTCGGTATACCGCCGTCCCACGGGCCCCGGTCAAAAACAGATCGGCACTCCCCCCATCTCTAACTCCTCCGGGTTGACATCCATCAGAAGCCATCAGCCCGGAAGGAAGACAGAGATGGGAGGGGGCCCATCGACACTCAGAGATCAGAAGAAGCGCACCATTCCGAGCTTGTTGGTTGCAACTGGAAGGCTCGGCCTGGCAGAGGACTCTGGCGACCGTGCCTGCACAGTTGCAAACAACGAGCTCAGATGGTCTGGAAAAAATCATGGTGAAGGAACGACCGCTCGTCCTTCTGAGCAAGCTCGCCCCTCGGATTCGAACATGGATGATCACCTCTCCCACCATGACCTCTGCCGACCCTGACACCCGCTGCGGAGCAAACAGGGAAGGCAGAAGATCTTGGTGGAAGAACGACCACCCGTCCTTCCGAAGTAGCCCACACCTCGGGTCCGGACTATGGTCGTCGCCACTACTGCCTTATTCCCTCCCGCTCCTGACATCCCCGTCGGAGCAGTGAGGAACGGGAAAAGAACAAGACAATAGGGCGACCACCCGTCCTTCTGAAGCAACTCATCCCTTGGATCCGGTCTACGGTCGTCACCACTACTGCCTCGTTCCCCCCCCCCCCCCCCGCTCCTGACATCCACTTTGGGGCCGTCAGGAACAGAGGGAAAACCAGGCAGAAGAGCAACCACCCCTTCGGACCTCAAAAGAGAAGCTACCCAAGGCAGATACCTCCGAGGTCTGAAACTCTATGTTGATTACGATTGAAGCGACAAAGGAAAGTGGAGTACTTATAGCCTAACCTCCAAGACCTAGCCATTATGATCCTCGGAAGTTGAAACGCCACATATTAATTGAAGGAGTTATCCTTAATGACCTGAAGAAGGTGGAACGCCACACAAACCCTGGAGCACCATTAATGCCCTTAGGAACAGGATCGTCTCGAGACGGATCGCGCCACGTCGCTCGTCCTACCGAAACCCCCTGTCTCCGGTCGGATGCCGCGCAAGTGCCTTTCCGAGCTCGCAAACGGAGAAAACGCATTTTCTCCTCAACTTTCGCGCATGATCTCAATCAGACGGCCCAGATCTCGCCAAGGACACTAAACGACAAGATAGTGTTTTCTTGAGAAATGTGCCCGTCTAGAGATGCGCGCCGTCATCCGACGGCTCAGACTGCGCCACGTCGCTCGTCCTGCCGAAACCCCCTGCCTTCGGACGAAAGCCGAGCAAGTGCCTTTCCGAGCTCGCCAAACGGAGAAAAAGTAGCCGAAACCCCCTGTCTCCGGTCGGCTACCGAGCAAGTACCTTTCCGAGCTCGTAAATGGAGAAAAAAAGACACCGAGCTACTACGACCGTTGGATCTTTCAAAAATTCGCGCTCTTAATGATGAACGGTCCAGATCGAACGCCGAGGACACTAAACGACAAGATAACGTTTTCTTGGGAAACGTGCCGCCATCCGATGGTTCAGATTGCGCCACGTCGCTCGGCTCGCCGAACCCCCTAGTCTCCGGTCGGCAGCCGAGCAAGTGCCATTCCGAGCTCGAAAATGGAGAAAAAAGACGCCGAGCGATGGAGACCGTCAGATCTCCCAGAAAATCATGCTCGACGACGATCAGAGGTCCAGATTGCGCCACGCCATAAATCAGTATTAAAAATCGTTTTTTATTTATTTAATTCGCTTTATTTATTTAAAAATTGCGAAAAAATTGCCAAAAATTCGGGAAAATTAACTAAAAATTTTGGAAAATAATTAAAAATTCGGGGGCATATTTTTGAGCCCCTGAACGAACAATTATTGCCTAGAATGTACAGTTAAGGCCCCCGAAGGATTAGTAAACACATCGCAAAATTAAATAAATAATCCGAAAAAAATAGATAAAAGACGCCAAGTGCTCGATATGGCTAGGAAACAACACATGGCATCAAAAAGTTACATCACTACCCCCTTCGAGATTCTAAATCCTCCATATGGACTCCGATACAACTCCGCTAGCCACCAAAACAGTTAAACTACTCCTCAAAGTCTGATCACACTCAGTCTTTAGGAGTGGGGGGCTCGTGATATGGCTAAAAATGGGGTTAAATCAGAACCGTCCAGATTGGGCACGAATCTTGATACTCGGGGGTAAAAAGGTAATTTCACATCCAAGCGGATCCAAAGCGGGTACGGAATCTCCTCCAACAACCCGCGACCGGATCCACACCACTGTTGGGTTCGGGTCCCGACCCGAGGCGAACCCAAAACATCAAGGGGCAAATCAGGATCCCTGATTTAGCCAAATCAACAACCCTGATTTGCTCCCACCGGGAATCAGGGGCTAATTTCCCAAAACAGAATAGGAGGATTTTCCTCCTTGCTGTTAAGCAGGAAATCCGGCCCCTAACCGTTCCAATGGCGACTATAAATATCACCCCTCTACCACCAAGACCAGGTTAATCACTTCTTCACCACTTTTAAGCTCTTTCTTGATCTCTTCTGATTACTGACAAGAGCGTCGGAGGGTGCGTCGCCGGAATCAACCCCGGTGTTTCACACTTCCTTGCAGGTTGCGGCAGGAGCAAGAAGGCTGAGTCAACTGTTCAGGTTTTTCTTGGACTCACAAATTCTGTCTGTTTACCCCCACACCGAAAACAGCGGTAACAGGCGATGTGACCCAAGAATTATTAACTTGTTTAGATCTGGTTTATTTGAGAATTATAAATTTATTTCAAGTAAATTTGTTGGTATCTTGATTCGATTATACATGTCTGGTTGTTTTTCTTGCTTCTGACTCTGATTATTCTTGTGAAATATTGTAAAGATTCTTGAAGAGCTTATGGATGATGAAAATCATTCGCTGGGCTTAGTCACGTATCCGTATATTCTCTTTTGGGAAGCGAGGCATGACAATCAAGCTTCGCTACTTTCTCATTTGTATTCCAAATATCCCTAAAATTACACTTCATATACTTTGTTTTAGTTCTGCTTATTCTAAAGCCTCTAGCTTCCAAAGTTTCTCTCCACAATTCTAATTTCACATACAAGCGGATCCAAAGCGGGTTAAAAATGGGGTTAAATCGGAACCGTCCAGATTGGGCACGAATCTTGATGCTCGGGGGTAAAAAGGTAATTTCACATACAAGCGGATCCAAAGCGGGTACGGAATCTCCTCCAACAACCCGCGATCAGATCCACACCACTGTTGGGTTCGGGTCCCGACCCGAGGCGAACCCAAAACATCAAGGGACAAATCAGGATCCCTGATTTAGCCAAATCAACAACCCTGATTTGCTCCCACCGGGAATCAGGGGCTAATTTCCCAAAACAGAATAGGAGGATTTTCCTCCTTGCTGTTAAGCAGGAAATCAGGCCCCTAACCGTTCCAATGGCGACTATAAATATCACCCCTCTACCACCAAGACCAGGTTAATCACTTCTTCACCACTTTTAAGCTCTTTCTTGATCTAGTCTCGTCCACTAAGACGACGTCATTGAAAAAAATCATACACCAAGGCACCTCACCTTGTATTCCTCGCATCAATTCATAAATTTAATAATAATAACAGAGACAAAAGGATACATAAAATTAATAATTATAAAATGATGTTGTAAAATATACAGTGATGCAATATAAGATTTTAGATGGCAAACTCAAAAAAAAACAATGTAATATCTTGAAGAAGATTATGGCTACAATTAACAGGACAAAGCATTTTTCAAGGAAAATTTGGTCGACTAAGTTGAAGCAAACTGACCAGAAGATCATGTGAAGAACAAACGGCTGCTGCCCTAGCAAAGGAGTCTTTTCACCTTTCTGTCCTAGATACTTAACCTAAAACCAGTATCAACTATAAGGAGATATGTTCCTTTTTAATGTATAACTTAATAATTACGAAATATCAGACATCCAAAATAAATTTCATTTGACTCTGCACCTAAAGAGAAAGAAGCAAACATTCTCATTTTCTTACCAAGATATTAGATCCAATGCTTGTCCCAACAGCAATGAGCGGTGTCATGGGGTACTCTTTATGAAGATGGTTAGCAACTTCCCGTAAATCGTCGGTCCATCCAGCATTATAAAACCAATCAGACTGAACAAGATGATAAAAGAAAATGTAAAGGATGCATGAGTCAAAGACATAGAAATAAACTAATTATAATGGACTTTGCTTAAGATAATAGTAGAATAGATAAACCAGTCAATGATATGGCTAAAATGGGATTAAATCAGGACCGTTCAAATCGGACACGAATCTTAAAGTTCACAGGGGCAAAACGATAATTTTACCTACAAACGGGTCCAAAATGGGAACTGGGTCTCTTCTCCAGAGCCCAATAACTCATGAACGGATCCAGTCAACTGGGTACAGGTCCCAACCCGTTAAGAGCCCATTCATAAGGATATGGAGAAATCCTGACTCATCCTTATCCCTAGGAGGTGGTTCTAACTACTTCTATCCATCCATACCGGGGAGTAGAGATTCGTTCTTATCTCGAAACAGATCCCCACGGCAACTATAAATACCCCTTACCTCCTACCGTTAGAAGGTGATCACTCTTTGCCAACCTAAAGTTATTTCATATTCTTTTCTGAGTACTGACAATAGCATCGGAGGGTTCGTCGCCGGAATCAACCTCAGTGTTTCGAACTTTGTGCAAGTCAACGGGAGCAGCGAGAAGCCAGCCCAACTATAGTGGAAGTGGTCAGGTTTGACCCATTCGATTCCTCACGAACCCACAAATTCATCTGATTGCCCCCACACCAAAATCAGCGGCAATAGATTGGCGCCGTCTGTGGGAAATCGAATAGCAATCTGACCCTACTCCATCAGCAAAAGCAACCCCTTCATCAGGTCCATGTCTCCATACACAACCCTTCCTTCGACTCCATGGTCTCCCATAGCCCTCCAACACCAAGAGATCTACGAGATGTTCTCAACAATCGGCAGAACGAGCCAGATCTTCCGATCCGCTTGGACGGGAGGCGGACCCGTGAGGGGAACCCACGCCAGGAGCATCAGAGGGACCACTCACCCCGCAGGACAGATCACAGAGGGTCCAACTCTCCCAGGAGGTGGAGAGAGTCACCTCAGCATCGTCAGAGAAGAAGCCGCTCTCCGGACGGCCATCCTGCCCATCGAGCCCATTGGGGGCAGGAGGCCCCAATCACGTGGGCAGAGTTCCAACAGTTCCAGGAGGCAGTCCTACGGGCACTCAACGTCGCCCCCAACAATGACCAACGGGCTCCCAGTCCTCGGCCGGCTTTGAGCCATCACCGTCCCTCTCCTAGTCCTCGGCCAGCTCTGAGCCATCGCCGTCGCAACCCTGTCCACGACCTACTCAAAGCTATCGCTGCCGTAGCCCCAACCCTCCTCTACATGAAGACGAGTCTCAGGGCTCAACGAGGTATGATCAAAGGGAGGACTCGGTCTACCGCCGTCTCCACGAGATGGAGAGGCACCTCGGCCAACTCGATAGAGATGAGGAACAACGGGCGAGGAACCTCTGCCCTAGTAGGCCCCCGTTCTCCCGTACTATCATGGAGGCCCCCGTCCCCGAGAACTTCAAGCCTTCGTATTTTGAGTCTTACATAGGGGAATCGGACCCCGCTGATCACATCCAGAGTTTCCAAACTCTCATGATGATCCACCATGTCTTTAACGCCCTTCTCTGCAAAACCTTCCCAGCCACGCTGAAGGGACCTGCTCGGGAGTGGTATTCCAGACTTGCTCCCGCCTCTATTTTCTCCTTCGACCAGTTCGAAGGCCTCTTCCTCACCCACTTTGTGAGCAGCTGCCGCTCCGAAAAGACAAGCACCTCTTTTCTCTTCCTCAGTCAAAGGAAGGGTGAGCGGCTGAGGGACTACATCAAGCTGTTCATGGCAGAGGTCAGATCTATCGCCTTCCTGGATCAGTCCGTGGCCTCAGCAGCCTTCCAGTCCAATGTCATTAACCCCGATCTCAGGGCGTCCTCGGGACTTCTCAAAGCTCCTTCTCAAGAGCGAGAAGTACATTCGAGCTGAAGAAGCTCTTAACCGTCCCACTCTTGAAGGATCGTCTTCTGGGAACAAATGGAAGACTACTGAAGAAGAAGGAGCTAAGAAGCTCCAAAAAGACAACGGGGGTCAACGTCGCCCTCTTCCCAATTTCGAGAAGTTCACTCCATTGAATGCGAGTGTCTCGGCCATCTTGATGGAAGTTGGGAAGGAGGGTCTTCTACTGCCACCTCTAGAGATGAACACCCCCAGAAAGAAGAGAAACTGGGATAAGCGGTGCCGCTTCCATAGGGACCACGACCACGACATAGACGACTGTCAGGCCCTGAAGGACGAGATCGAGGCCCTCATTCAGGGAGGGCAGCTCGCTAGGTTGGTGAGGAAGGATAAGGCCGATCCACCTCCGCCCCCCATGGGGCTAACAGGCGAACCGAACAACGTGCAGAAACCTCGGACGTCGAAGCCGAGGCCGTCCTGCACCTCATACACGGAGGCCCGATGGGGGGAGATTCCAACTCCTCCCAAAAAGCCTTCGTTCGAGAAGTGAAAGCTGTACAGAGCCATCCTCCTTCCAAGGGTCTTGGGGTTCCTGTTACATTTTCTGATAGGGACTTGGAGGGCATCCGGACGACCCATTGCGTTGCCCTTGTTATAACCTCCGAATATCCAACTTCGACGTGCGCTGAATCCTAGTAGACAATGGCAGTTCAGTCAACATTCTTTTCTTGGAGGCATTCCAAGGCCTTCAGCTGTCAAAAGATCGGCTCAAGCCCACTAGTTACACTCTTCATGGATTCACCGGGGTACCGATGATGATCGAGGGAGTAATAATCTTGACGTGACCACTGGCAAAACTCCGATCACCCGGACCGAGCTGATGGACTTCATGGTGGTAGATGTCAAGGCCGCCTACAACATCATCTTGGGTCGACCGAGTCTGGCCGCTCTCCAGGCCATACCATCAGCCTATCATATGAAAATGAAATTCTCCACCTCGGTAGGAGTAGGAGAAGTAAGAGGGAGCCAGGAGGCGACTCGTAAATGTTACATAACCTCGATGGGAGGGCCAGTCCTCTCCCTTGAAGCCCTTGAACTCCCGCAAGGAAGTAGCCAAACCATCTCCGAGCCGGTGGAGGAGCTAGAAGAATTTGCCTTCTTCGAAGGAGATGCCACCAAGACATTCCAGATCAGCAAGGCCCTTTCACCCTCCATCAAAGAAGACATCTCCCAATGTATAAGGGAGAACCGTGATCTTTTTTCTTGGACCAAGGCTGACATGTCCGGGATCTCAGAAGAGCTCCTAATGCACCACCTCAGCGTTGCCCCTGGAGTTAAACTCGTCCAGCAGAAGCGGCGTAAATTCGCTCTCGAGTGCCAACAAGCGATCAAAGAAAAGGTCGAGAAGCTCTTGAATGCTCGGTTCATCCAGGAGATGAACTACCCCAAATGGCTATCCAATGTGGTGATGGTCAAAAAGGCCAACGAGAGCTGGAGAATATGCATTGACTTCACCGACCTCAACAAAGCGTGTCCGAAGGACCCATTCCCCCTTCCGAGCATCGATGCTCTGACTGATGCGACCTCCAGCCACGAGCTCCTCAGCTTCATGGATGCCTTCTCGGGGTATAACCAGATCCGGATGTTTCCTCCTAACATTTCGAAGACCTCGTTCGTAACCGACCAAGGCCTGTACTGCTACCGGGTAATGCCCTTCGGGCTGAAGAATGCCGGAGCTACATACTAACGCCTTGTTAACAGGGTCTTCCGAGACCAGATAAGCCGTAATATGGAAGTCTATGTGGACGACATATTGGTCAAAAGCGTCGGCGGGTAGGAGCATGTCCGTGACCTCCATGAAGCCTTCAGAGTGTTGAGAAGGCACAACATGAGATTGAATCTGAGCAAGTGCGCCTTTGGCGTCTCGTCCGGCAAATTCCTCGGATTCATGGTGAGCCGGAGGGGCATAAAAGCCAATCCTGAGAAGATCAAAGCCAAACTCAATATGGCTCCTCCCTTTAATGTTAAAGAAGTGCAGACGTTCACGGGATGCCTCGCAGCTATAGGGTATTTTCTCTCAAAGTCAGGAGAGAAATGCTTCCCATTCTTCAAAGTCCTGAGAGGAGCGAAAGGCTTTGAGTGGGGGCAACAACAGCAAGAGTCCTTCGATCAACTGAAGGCTTACCTGGTAAAACCCCCACTCTTGAGCAAGCTGAAGCCTGGAGAAACCCTCTACATATACCTAGAAACTTCGGAGCAAACCCTCAGTGTCATCCTGGTAAGAAAGGAGGATAAGATGCAACGGCCAATCTACTACGTGAGCAAGGTCCTTAGGGACGCAGAACTCCGCTACCCTAAGGTAGAAAAGATGGCCCACGCATTGGTCATGGCGGCGATGAAACTTTGCCCTTATTTTCAATCCCACTCGGTGGTCATTCTCACCGACCAGTCGCTGAAGAAAATTCTCCACAAGCCTGAGACATCAGGACGTCTAATGAAATGGTCCATAGAGTTGAGCCAGCACGACATTAGCTACCAACCCCGAACTGCTATCAAGGCATAAGCCCTTGCGGAGTTCATTGTGGAAAGCACCATTCCTGACCCCTTTGAGTCTGTTGAAGAACTCCAGGCCTGGACCGTGTATGTGGACGGATCCTCGTGCGCCGACGGAAGTGGAGTAGGGGTCATCTTGACCGGCCCAGATGGTTTTGTTCTGCAATACTCCCTCCGTATATGCTTTCGTGCATTGAACAACGAGGCTGAATACGAGGCCCTTATAGAGGGGCTCTGCATGGCTCGCAAGGCAGGAGCGAAACGCGTCAAGGTCTTCAATGATTCACAGCTAGTCATGAACTAAGTGTCTGGGGAGTACGAAGCAAGAGACGAGCGTATGGCCAAGTACTTGGCGAAGGTTAAGGGGCTATTGGCCTTATTCAAAGATGCTCAACTCCAGCGAGTCCCCCGAGAGGAAAATGCACAAGCAGATGCCCTCTCCAAGCTCGCCTCCTCCTCCCTCCAGGGTTTGGAATGGACCGTCTTGATAGAGATCCTCCTCAGACCCAGTATCGAGGAAGACAGCCCGGAACAAATGGAAGCCTTGCCCCTAACAATTGGGGAGAACTGGATGAAACCCCTACTCGAATACCTTAA
Source organism: Hemerocallis citrina (assembly GCA_017893485.1). NCBI lineage: Eukaryota > Viridiplantae > Streptophyta > Magnoliopsida > Asparagales > Asphodelaceae > Hemerocallis > Hemerocallis citrina. The sequence continues at coordinate 190,349,583 of CM030363.1, forward strand.
AGACGGAGTACTTCCAGCTGACCCCAGAGAGGCAAAAAAAGTCAGGACCAGAGCGGAGCGGTACACACTCATTGAAGGAGTCATGTACAAATGCTCCTATACTCAGATAGACGGCAGACCCTACCTAAAATGTCTCTCCCTTGAAGAAGCACACTATGCCCTGAAGGAGGCTCATGACGGAATGTGTGGCGCGCACTTGGGAGCAAGATCCCTAGGCCGTAAAATTTTAAATTACGACTATTTCTGGCCCACACTTCTTAGCGACTCTGAATAGTACGTCCGCCAATGCAGCTCCTTCCAAAAATTCTCTCCGATCCGTCGCTTGCCGCAAGCTCAACTCTCCTCCTTAGCCATTCCGATCCCTTTCACAATGTGGGGGATGGACTTGCTCGGCCCGTTTCCCCCAGTGCCAGGCCAACTAAAGTTCCTAGTCGTGGCAATAGATTATTTCTCCAAGTGGGTCGAGGCCGAGCCCCTCGCCACGATTACGAAGAACAAGGTTCAGAAGTTCTTTTGGAAGAACATTATTTGTCGGTTCGGCGTACCTCGTATCCTTGTAACCGACAACGAAACCCAGTTTGCAGGGACAACTTTTTGCAACTTCTGCACCGACCTCGGCATCCAACAACGGTTCTCCTCAATATTCCACCCTCAATCCAACTGCCAAGCAGAGAACGCTGATCGACAAATACTCTCCGGCCTAAAGAACAGGCTCGATAAATCCACCAAGAGATTATGGGTCGAACAGCTTCCCAGCATGCTATGGAGCTATCGCACCACGAAGAGAACTCCAACAGGAGAGTCCCCCTTCAATCTCACATAGGGCTCCAAAGCCATCATCCCTCTAGAGGTCGGCCTACCTTCGCCCCGATTAATCGCCTACAATGAAGAGCAGAATGCGAACCAGCTTCGCAATAGTTTGGACCTCATTGATGAGATCTGCAAAAGAGCTTTCATCCGACAAGAGACTTACCGACGTAGGATAACCCAGTCTTACAATAAGAAATTCTGTCCCACTAATCTTAAGGAGGGGGACCTAGTGCTCCGGAAACTGTCAATCTCTCTTCCAAGCAAGAAGGGCAAGCTAGCGCCAAACTGGGAAGGTCCATATAGGGTCTCCACAGTTATCTGCCCAGGTGCGTACCAACTCAAAGATCCGGGGGGCAGAAGATACCGAGGACATGGAACGTGGAGCACTTGTTGAAGTACCATGAGGGTGTTTGAACACCGCTCCAAGCAACTTCTCCAAAAATGTTCTCCATAAAACATGTTACATTTTTTTCTTTAAGCGGTTTGCAACTTAGAAGCAGTCACCCAAGTGTTTTCAATAAAAAGTGATCTACTCCTACAAGTTCTCTATTCTGAGCATTTTAATTGTACTACTTTTACACTTACAAAAAAAAACTCATTAAAATGACGAGCTCGGAGTCTAACACTTGGTTCAATTCCACTTTGACTACTTGCTCATAAGCGAGTACGAAGTGGTTCACCATTCGGAATTGCTCCCACTACCGTTGATATTTCCTAAACGACAAGCTCGAAGTCCAACACTTGGTTCGATTCCGCTTTAACTACTTGCTCATAAGCGAGTACGAAGTGGTTCACCATTCGGAATTGCTCCCACAGCCATTGATATCTCCTAAACGACAAGCTCGAAGTCCAACACTTGGTTCGATCCCGCTTTAACTACTTTCTCAGAAGCAAGTACGAAGTGGTTCACCATTTGGAATTGCTCCCATAGCTGTTGATATTCTCTAAAATGACAAGCTTGGAAGACGTCCAAGTACGAGAAAGATCTTTCCTGGACTTCAACAACGTGTGTCGAGCACTCTTGCCACCGACGTCCAAATACGAGAAAAGTCAATCTCCTGGACTTCGGCAATGTGTGCCGAGCACTCTTGCAACTGACGTCCAAATACGAGAAAAATCAATCCTGGATTTCGGCAACGTGTGATGTTCCACAACTGTTGATACACTTGCAAACGATAGCAAAACACACAAGTTCGAGAAATGAGTTCATTATTTCATTAAAATGTGAGGTACAAGTCTAACTATAGGCCAACGACTCACCCTTACATCGAGGTACAAGACTCACACGAAACAAAGACTACAAAATTACAAGATCTACCGTAACCCCTCATAGGGAGTGGGATGTTTCTCTTAAGTGACAAACGAGGCCGGCGAGCACCGTGTTGCTGTGGCATTACTTCCAAGGAGGTTTCCAAACCAGCGAGCCGAGTTGTGTTTTCGGCACCTGAGAGCCTAAGTGTTGTCCCAACAGATGCTCCGCTCGACGAGCCAGCCACTCTGCTCTTTGCGTCCCCAGGGCGACTCAAGACGGGGGGTGAGCATAATGCCAACTCGTGGAACGACCTCCCTTGTGCGTACTCACCTCGGGGGCAAGAAGTGCTCCTCACGTTACTCCCCTCGGAGAGCCTTCGTAGCCGATGGTTTTCTGCCTCTAGCTCTACAACCCATTCCTTCAGCGACTCGTCCGTCACTCTAATCTTCAGGCACGGCATTTGGCTCGAGTTACCCACATGAGAAGCCTCGGTGATAGTTCTCCGAAGTGGCGCCGCCTCTAAGCTCTTCTCGAGTACTACGTTCTTCAGCCCCTCTCTCTTAGCCTTGACATCGAACACAGACTGACGAAGTTAATCTTAAGCCCTGGCTAATGGCCATCGAGGGACACGTCTCCTCCCCTTCAGGGGGCACTTCACGAGCCTTCTCTTTTAGAGGTTTTAACTCAGAGTCTCGACGGGTCAATGCCATCTTAAGGTAGTTCAACTTCGACTCGGCTTTAAACAACCTCTCTCGAGTTCAAGCAAGGGCCAGCTTTGTGACCCCAAAACCAGTTCGAAGGCATGAAACTTCGGCAATCTCGGATACTTCGACCAACTGAGATACTTTGGCGATCTGAAAAAGCCAAGATACTAAGTTCAAACGAAGCCACTACGAGACAACTCGGAAGCAAATCAGACACAAATTACAAAGAACACTTAGCCAAAAAGATTTCAAAAAGATTTCATTTCATTAAAATTCAAGAGTTACAAGCGGTGTCCAGTCTGCGATTAGGCAATACATTTCTTATCAAAACAACTATGAATTACAAGTCAAGGCCGGACCTCTTTGCTGTGGCTGCCGGTCGTTGTAAGCTTCGACCCATGCGAGGCGGTGACGATCGCCAAGGGCGTGGCCTTGAGCCGGTCTCCACTTCGGCCTCGTCGACCTCAACCTCCATGTCGTCGTCCCCTTCTTCACATTCCTCGGAGGCGTCATCGAATCCCAGGACGGGGTCGGAGAAGAGCCATCCGGAGTAGTCCACGTCGGGGGAGCTCTCCTTCACTTGCGCGATGGCCCGGGTGTAGGCCTTCGCCATGTTGACCGCAAGGAACCCCTGTGCCCTCTCCATGGCCTCGGCCTCGGCCTCCTTGGCGGCGACGATCTTAGCAGCCTTGACGGCCTCCTCCCTCTCCTTCATTGTCGACTCCTTCTGTTGGAGCTGAACGGCGAAGTCGGTCTCGAGCTTTGCCACGAGAACGGCGAGGTACTCCATCCTCGTCGTCTTCCCCTCGGCTTCGGCCTTCAACTGCTCTAGCTCCTTGGCGATTCGAGCCTTCTCTGCTCGAGCTCTATCCGTCTCCTACTTCAACTCTTTCTCTAGTTCGGTCATCTTTTCCATTAGATGACCGAAGTGACAAGTTATCTGCAAAAAGAAAACAAAGCCGCACTGAGAACTAAGAAAGAATACAAGTATGCAACTAGCCAGTCCGCAATGCTTACCGATACTATAGCTCGAGCAATCTCAAGCGCGTCGTCTCCTACCCCGCCGGCGTCCATAGTGGCCCTGTCCTTCGGCGTTGCAAGATGCCGAACAGCCTGCATACTCGACGTCGAGTCACCTAGATACCCGTCGAGCTTCCGGACCTGCCAATCCGGGACGAAGATTTTTTTGTGTTCCTCGGTCAGGAACACTTTGGCCTCGGCCGTCAGAGGTGCGACCTCCACACCCAGAGCGGCTGCGAATGGGAAGGCCCCTGCCTCTGCTGAGGCCGAAGTTGCTGCTGGAGTCGGTGGCCTCTGGACAATAGTGGCCGGCACTGCCACCTGCTCTACAGCAGTGATGACCATCTTTGCCTCGGTGAAGATACCTTCAAGGTGACCCTCTTCCTCTTCCTCAGGGCTTTGCTGCTTAGAACCCCGCATTGCACCAGCATGGAATCGAAGTCCATAGTTTCTGCACAAAAAGAAGGGATGATTACGCGCGAGTAAGCCAAACTCAAAAAGAAAAAAGAAAAAAAAAGTAGAGCGCATACTGGGGTTTATGCGGTTGAGCCCCCCTGAAGAGCACCTCCTCGGTCAGGTCCCTCCAGTCGAACTTGGTCGGTCGAGAAGAGTCCGAACCTTGTCTTCTTCGTCAGGGTAAAGCACCGGACCCTACTTCACTCTCTTCGACACCTCTTCGACCCAGGTCATCGTGATGCTCCATGGCTCTCAACTCCGAATGAGAAAGTACTTGTCCCTCCAGTACTTTATCGAGTCCGGGCAGGTGACAAGCCTGGCGCCATGCCTCGGAGACAGCTAGAACCTGAACTCTGACTTGTGTTGCTGATGAAGCCGGTATAGAGTCTGAAGCACTCTCAGACCCGGCTCGATCTCTTTCGCCTGACAGTGGAGGATGAACCCGTTGATCAGCCTCCACCCGTTCGGCATAAACTGAACTGAGCTGATCCAGAATCACCGTAGCACCTCGACAACAAAGGGGTGGAGAGGCTGCCGCACCCCGGTAATGAAAGCGTTGACGGGCCAGAAGCACATATTTACTGGCATCGAAGAATTGGTCCTCACTCCAGGCCCGGGAAACATCAGCTCGAACTCCTTGGGAATCTGAAAGTACTCCTGAACTGATGCCAGACTGGCCTCGTTGAGAATAGAAATCGTCTCGTCCACCTCCGAAGTCTCCCTTGTGGCATTCTCTTCGAAGCTCCGTCCCATGCCGTACATGATACGTTCGGCGTGTTCCTCCGGCAGTTCCCGAATCCTCTGAAGTCCGGTCAGAACCCCGGGCATCCTGCCAAACTCCCCCATCCTCCGTAGGTCCTCAACTACAGTTTCCACTACGAACGAAGTGGGCCCTTCTACGGCTTTGCCCTTGTCGACTAGAGGAGCTTGGCTCGAGGTCGGCTCATGAACGAGAGGGGGGAGGTCTCTGGCCTCGGTGGAAAGCTAGACATTCTTTGAAAATAAGCTAAGTTTTAAAATTACCTTGAAAAGATAGCGACGGCCAGAAAGTTCACTGGAAATCAGCGAAATCTCGCCTAAAGCTCCTGCTAGTGAAAATGAGTCGCCTGAGTAAAAACTAGAAAAGTGAACAAGTGAGGAGTGGGGGTGAAAGTTTTATAGACATGGCACACAATCAAGACTAAAAGGCTTCACAAATTCAAAAGCCCGACCCATCTACCAAAAGACGACAAGAAACTCAACAGGCCTTTAACTGGTCAACGGTCAAACAGTCAGCGTGCCACGTGCCAATCTCCTGGACCTCGGCAACCTGTGTCGAGCACTCTTGCCATCGATGTCGAAATGCAAGAAAAATCAATCTCCTGGACTTCGGCAACGTGTGCCGAGCACTCTTGCCACCGACGTCCATATGCGAGAAAAATCAATCTTGTGGACTTCGGCAACCTGTGCCGAGCACTCTTGCCACTGACGTCCAAATGTGAAAAAAATCAATCTCGAGGACTTCGGCAACAGGTGCCGAAACTCTTGCCACCGACATCCAAATGCGAGAAAAGTCTCTCTGGGACTTCGGCAACGTGTGCTGAGCACTCTTTCGACTGACATCAAAATGCGAGAAAAATCCCTCTGGGACTTCGACAATGTGTGCCGAGCACTCTTGCCACCGACGTCCAAATACGAGAAAAATCAATCTCCTGGACTTCGGCAATGCGTGCCGAGCACTCTTGCCACCGACGTCCAAATGCGAGAAAAATCAATCTTGTGGACTTCGGCAACACGTGCCGAGCCCTCTTGCCACTGACGTCCAAAGCGAGAAAAATCTCTCTTGGACCTCGACGACGTGTGCCAAGCACTCGTGCCACTGACGTGCAAATGCGAGAAAATGGGCTAACCAGTCAGTGGTCAACTTGACACGCATCATCCTCTCGAGGACCCTCTCGACTTCCGCAACATTCGCTAAACCCTATCGAACTTGGCCTACACCCAGACACGTGTCATCCTTTTGAAGTCCTTCTCGACCTTGGCAGTATTCGCCGAACCCCCTCAACCTCGGCCTCCACCCAGATACGTGTCAACCTACCAAAGTGGCAAAAGGGGGTCGGCGCTGGTGCCGAGCACTCTTGCCACCGACTCCCAAATGGAGAAAAAATGCATGTGCGACAGAGGGGCCATCCGATCGCTTCGAAATTCTCGCCTAAGCCTGATGAACGCCCCAGATTCAGCCACGTCACCAAAGTGCTGATCCACCCTCTGATTGTTCAGAAATTCGCGTCAGTAATCGATGGACGTCCCAAATTGCGCCATGTCATAATTCCCTGATTAAATCATTTTTATTTTAATTATAATTCGAATTAATTATTTAAAAATCGCAAAAAATGATTAAAAATTCAAGAAAATTAATTTAAAATTCTAAAAAATAATTATAAATTCTGGAAAATATTTTTTAAGCTCCTAAGTAAATAATTATTAGTTAGAATGAGTAATTAGTGCTCTCGAAAAATAAATCATTGCTTTGCGAAATTGAATAAATGATTCGAAAAATAGTTTAAAAATCGGGAAAAATCGAAAAAAGTCCAGAATAGCCTAAGAACAATCTTGGGCATGTTGCCAGCTCAGAAAAACACCGTTACTCCTCGAACGAGATTCAAAATTCCTTTTAGAACTCCGATAAAATTCTGTACGCCACTGAAACAGCAAAACTACTCCCCAAAGACTGTAACTAACAGTCTTTAGGAGTGGGGGGCTCGTGATATGGCTAAAAATGGGATTAAATTGGGACTGTTCAAATCGGGCACGAATCTTAAAGTTCACAGGGGCAAAACGGTAATTTTACCTACAACGGGTCCGAAATGGGAACTGGGTCTCTTCTCCAAAGCCCAATAACCCATGAACGGATCCAGTCAACTGGGTACGGGTCCCAACCCGTTAAGAGCCTGTTCATAAGAATATGGAGAAATCCTAACTCGTCCTTATCCCTAGGAGGTGGTTCTAACTACTTCTATCCATCCACACCGGAGAGTAGAGATTCGTTCTTATCTCGAAACAGATCTCCACGGCTACTATAAATACCCCCAACCTCCTACCATTAGAAGGTGATCACTCTTTGCCAATCTAAAACTCTTTCATAATCTTTTCTGAGTACTGACAAGAACGTCGGAGGGTTCGTCGCCGGGATCAACCCCGGTGTTTCGAACTTTGTGCAGGTCAACGAAAGCAGCGAGAAGCTAGCCCAACTACAGTGGAAGTGGTCAGGTTTGACCCATTCGATACCTTACAAATCCACAAATTCATCTAATTTCTCCCGCACCGAAATCACCGGCAACAGTCAACTTAATGTTATTTGACAGCACGGATGCTAAATTAGAAGGCCTCTAATATCATAAAGATATTGGAACTGTATAATTAATAAAGGCAAAACTAGGGCTGTGTTTTCATTTGATTTTTGGCTCAAAATCATGCCTTGGGTATGAATGCAATTTCAGAAGCCAATGTACAAATATTGAAAACACAAAAAGAAATAGTCAAAAGAGTTTAGGCTTATTTCCCTATAAAGTTATAGGGCCTTGGATCCTGTATAACAGGAGGCCAAAATCTCTCATTAACTTCTGCTCCTTGGATGACTTCAATATACATGTAGCAGTAACTCACAGTAAAATATCATATTGTTTATCTTGAACAATTTAAACGACTTACTGTTACGGGAGACACCGCCGAGACCTCGATGGTTAGAAATGACTATGTTCAAATGCTTTAGATACTGCAATGAAAATTATGCGGAGATAAAGTTAGCAACTACTAATATAAATTCCAAAAATCTTATATTACTCGAAAGGACAAGCAAATGTCTGGTTAATGACCAAAAATTGTTTGATATAAAAATTGTTTGATATACATTACAACTCAAGCTTTTGGGTAATTAGGCTCAAGAGATCCTGGGTTCCAACTCAATATTAACAATTTTATGAAATATATTTATGTCCATACGAAGCTAATAACAAAATATGTTTACATCATAAGGGTCCAACTCATTATTAACAATTTTATGAAACACATTTTTGTCCATACGAAGCGAAAAACAAAATATGGTTCCATCATAAATTATGAATATACATTGTTTCGTTTTGTATCCTAGTAGACATCTATAAGTTTTGGCGACCTTTAATCAAGCCGGTCCAACACTTATTGAAGTCTAAAGAAAATTCCGAAAGAAGGTCTTTTAAAAGCTTACAATAATATTTGGTTAAAATTAATATATTTTTATTTAAATGTTATCTTTAGGGCTTTTTGAGATGCAAAATCATTTATTATATTATTGTAATCAATTTCGAAATTTTTGATATGTGATGAGGCCTATTTCGGACTTTTTGGCATGTGAGGAGGCCTTTATTCTTTAGAATTTTTTTTTTAAACCTAAAGTCCTACTTTTTGTTACTTTACACTTTAGTCGGCCCTGCCTTTAATATTGAATTGTTGAGAAAGCGAGAATTTGCTTCAAATTAAGATAAACGAATAAAAATTTCTAATTTCTGACATTATTCTCCACAAACTTTAATACAAACATATCCAGGAATAAAAGTAAAGGACTTACTGAAGAAGAAGAATCACTGGTAAGTCCAGGGGTAACCATCACAATAGGAGTTGAATCGTCCTTAGAAATAACCCTGCAGAGTCACAAGTGTTGGATGAATAAGTATATTTTCAATATATAATAGGATAAACTAGGTTTGCCCATTGACACGTGCCTACGGCACGTCTTCGGAACGATGCACCTTGTTTGATCATATAAAACAGTTTTGGGGGTCCAACAAATTAATTGAAGTAACAAACATAATATATGAGAAACTTTTGGGGTTCAGCAAAAAACATACTATATGGTTTTTTTGATTTTTTTTTTGAATTATTTTAAAGGTTTTTAAATTTTTAATTTTAAAAAATTTTTAAAATTTTTATTTTCTTAAATTTTTGAATAGAAGAGGGAAGGAAAGAGAGAAAAAAAATTAAATAAATATAGGAGTTGTTTTGGGTGGGGGATTTGAATTTGAGTTTTGGGGGGGAACTTTTGGGAGGGAAAATATGTTTTGTGAGGTTAGATCTGAGCCATTGATTTTTGGGGGGATTGAATGAGAGCCACTTGATAGCTTTCTTTGTGTTTTATTATATAGATAGGATAATATTGTGTATATTGTTCTATGGTGGAACACGTGTTTACACGTATTATGTTTTGATTATTGGAACGGGTTGAGTGGTCTCAAAGCCCAGTTACCTAAACCCAGTTTAATCTCTTTAAAAGCCGGTCTAGAGGTAGTGCCCTGTGATAATCCAATATTGATAAGCAGGGTATAATATCTTAACCGGCTAAGAGATAAACTCTAACCCTAATTACTCATTTTTAGATCTAACAATCTTAAGATATTAAAATCACCACCTCCGACTAGATTGGCCACCGCTGCTGTCTCCGACTAGATTGGGCGTCGTCTCTATCTTCGACCAAAGACACCGCCACCGACCGCGACTGTAGCCAAAATCGTCGCAGCCATTTGTGACTATAGACACCGCCACCGTCGACCTCGTCAGCGTCGTCGCAGTCATCGCAGACCGAAGGGACACCCGTCGCCAGCGTGGATCTCCCCTCTGGCCGCGTCCTCGAACTTGAGCATCGTCAGATCCAGACCCTGTTTGTAACACCCCGAATTCTAAATAAGACCAAATTTGAAGTTCCAAAAGATCTTTACACATCTTTTCGTACAATTTTACAAGGAAATTTAAACTTTTATTACATTAGAGTTACATCTTGAATTACATTTAAACAGCGGAAGTCATTTACAATAATTACAAGAATATAATGTACAACACTTGAAACATTCTTTAAGCAGCATGCACACATAATCTTGTCAATCTCTTTATCCTGCATAGAACCTGTGGGCTCGTTAGTTCATTCAACTGACGCAAGGATATAAAACATCAATTTTCTCTGACTTAGAAACACACACTTGTCACAAACAAAACTACGGCGACTATCCTATAGATGTCGTTTTGTGCTGTGCACTTAGTCCTTAATACAGTGTTTATGTTATAGGACACTAATGCGTACTTATTCGGATTCTATGCATCGCATACTACATAGGTCCGAGAGAAAGCCCTTAATCGTTCTTCATTTTATAGGGTTCAATCCCTCGCCATGACTTAAACTACTACGGTAACTACGGTAAGTATTCTAGATGTTCTATTAACTACGAGCCCATGTCCAGACAATCTGGAGGGGAATTCCACGTAGTGACATGACGCATCATGCAAGCAATCTATGGATAATTCAGCCTCCGTCGTGGAACGATAGCACCACCCGTAATCACCAAACATCTCACAAGCATCGCCACCGAGACGATAATTCTGGAGTAGTGCTCACGCCGTGTCTTGACGCATCAAGCAGGCAATCTGTGAATCACTCTCACACCTATGGCCCTCATACTCAATCCGATGGCCCTCATACTCGTGTTTTTCTCTCACTTTCGTCACATCACCGCTATGTGTCTAGTCCTTAATTATTTGAATCATGAATAAAATCAGCCCCTAGAGTTAGCTTTCTCCTCTATACCGATCTTAATCAACAATATGACCAACTTGGTCTTTCATCTCAATAGTTCATCTCAGAATAATTTATTCACTTGCCGGTAATAGGACTTAGCTACCCTCTTGTTCAAAATCTTATTTCATGTTCATAAATTGAGTATTCACATTCATCAATATTTTCATAAGTCATCATGATTTTCTTCATTTCAATTCATGTATTATTTTTTTCACAATAATGAGACAAGATAATTTCATTTCATAATTTCTCGAATTACATATTTAATCTCATAATTTTTCTTTGCATTCACAAGTCTAAAATCTCATTTATATAACCCAATTGAAATTATCCACATTTGTATTAAATCTCGAATTCTCAAAATAACCTCACATATTTTTTCTTAAAGAAGAAGAACACATATTGCTTCAATTGTCACATTAATACCCTTATAATCTCTTTAATTTCGATTTACAATTTCTTAATCAATCCACAGATTTTTCCCAGATAAGTTCAAATTTATCTCAGGATAATTAACCTAATTTTTATAAATTAATTTCACAAAAGAAATCATTTAAAATATTCATTTTCTCAAAAAATTCAAAAATTAAACCTTAGCCGAAGCCAGGTTTCGAACCCGCACCAACAATAGCAGCATGCGCTACAGTAATATTACTGTGGCGTAGCGGCTGACCAAAAGGGACAAAGCGCCCACATGATACAAGGGGGGTCTCAATTCTTTTACACTTAGGGTTCGGTATTGGGTTAATTTCAAAGAAAAAAAAAGAGTTTATGCCAAGATTCGAACCCATGATCTTCTACTATAGTGATGTTTTTAATTTGCACCCACTGACCAGAATGGACAGAGTGATTCACCCGTAGAGAAATATTTCCAATTTGTTTTGTACAAGACTGTAGTTATTCTAGTTTGTTTTAAAAAAACTCATTTCTTCAAAAATAATTTGTTCCTCTTAAAAACTAAATAAATTCTTGATTCAAAACAAACAGCAAGTTGGTGGTTTTTAAAGCCATTAAATTCTTATTTCTCATATAGAGTACCTCTCTTTTTATTCCTACAATTGTACATAAAAATCACATAATGTTCTATTAACAATTTCTTTTTCAAGGAGACATTTTTTTTCTTCTTGATTTCTTTCAATCATAAATTAGTTCTTCTTTATTAAACTAAAGAGTTTTTCTTCTTTCTTTTTGATTAACACACAAATTGATAACCTCTTGAATTTGGCCTAAATAATAAAATGTTCATTTCTCTCAACAATTAACATACAACTTTAGAATTATTTAGTATCATTCATACTAATCATAAATAAGCATAATTTACTAATCAGTCTTATTTTGATAATATAGAGATTCTCACAATTTGTATTTTTCACATAAGCACATTTCTTAAAATTGCACTTTTCCCATAAACGCAAATATTTCGACATGGAGAAACATTTATTCTAATTTAGCATGCTAGATTAATATCAAAATATCACAACAACAAACATATCATTCAATCAATTTCACTTAGTCGTTTCATGCAATTTCACATATGTTCCATTTTCACCTTAATCATGGCATTAACAAAGAAAAATATTTTTCATCTATCCATTCTAGCATGATACTACTTAGAAGTTAGAGAAAATTGCCCACCTTATTTGGAGAAAAATAAATGTACTCCTAAGAACTCCTAGATTGATCAAAAAGAGGTCTTCTCCTCCTAGTTTGAGCCACCACGAGTCGTCTCCTCCTAGCCTTGAAGCAAACCCGAGCCTCCTTTGCTCCTCGAAGAAAAAACCGGCCACCAAGGGGATTAAGAACACACAACTGCAACTCTCAATCTTTTGAACTCACTAATCTCTCAATCTTTTACTGTCTAATTGTATTTCTTTATCTTTCTCTTTTGATATAGATTAGGTGTATAAGTATGCTAAGGTGGGGGGGGGCTATTTATACAAATTTTTAGTGAGAATGGAAGGCTAGGATTAGATCAAGTGGTTAATGATCAAGGGCCTAGATGAATTACGGAGTTTCCATATCTTCCCATGATGGAATAACTACTCCTCCACTTCATCCACTCTCCCTCTCCACTCATGCACAATCCGGCCAATGCTCAAGGGTGTGCTTTGCTCACTCTAGTGCATGCACGTGCTACCCTAATATCCTCCCCTTACAAGTTGTACATGTTAATTTAATTAATTGTCTATTATTTGAGTCTACACTACAAGTTAAGCTAAAAATAAAGAAGAATTAAATTACATGGGCTTACTAATGGGCCAAGAGACCATGGGCTCTACTAATTTAATTAATTAATTAACTAATGTGGAATACAAAGAGACAAATTAGGCTTAGAATTAAATTAGGCTTTCTCAAAAGAGAAATAAATGGGGATTACTAGTTGAAATATTTTTAGAGAAATGCATGCATAAACTGCACGTGCACAACACGTAAAATCAAACAACTCCAAATATAAAATAAGATTTGAAAATCCAAGGCGTTACAGCACTCCCTCCTGAGAACAGTTCCGTCCTCGGAACTTCACTTAAAGGCGAGAAAACATGAATACAACAAAGAGATAGAAAAGAAAAGGAAAGAAGACACAAATCAAACAAAGAGCTCAGGGTGATTTTTCAGCATTCTCTCATCAGATTCCCAAGTGGCCTCTTCAATCAATTGGTTTCTCCAGACTACTTTTACCATCAGTATCGTCTTGTTCCTCAAGACTTTCTCTCGACGATCGACAATCTCAACCGAAAGCTCAATGTAACTCAGATCTAACTGCAAACCCTCCGGCACTTTGGGCAAATGATGACTCAGATCTGGAATGTACCCTCTCAGCATAGACACATGGAAAATATTGTGCACCTGAGACAGCTCTTCCGGCAACTCCAACCGGTAAGCAGTTTTTCCAATCCGCTTCAATATCTTGTACGGGCCTATGAACCTCGGGGATAACTTTCCGCCTCTGCCGAAGCGAATCACACCCTCGCTAGGTGAAACCTTCAGAAAGACAAAATCACCAACCTCAAACTCAAGATCCCTCCTCCGGTTGTCTGCATAGCTCTTCTGCCTACTCTAAGCATCCACCAACCTCTTCCTGATCAGATTGTTCTTTTCAGATGTCTGCTGCACAATCTCAGACCCAAACATTTGCCATTCCCCAACTTTGATCCAAAAACAGGTGTCCTGCACTTCCTGCCATACAAAGCTTCGTACGGTGCCATCCCAATACTAGTCTGAAAACTATTGTTGTAGGCAAACTCCACCAAAGCTATGTGCCTTTCCCGACTGCCTCCAAAATCTAGAACACAACACCGAAGCATATCCTCAAGAATACGGTTGACTCTCTCGGTCTGTCTATCGGTCTGAGAATGAAAAGCAGTGCTAAAACCCGTCTTGGTACCCAAGGCAGTCTGAAGACTCCTCCAGAAATGCGAAGTAAACCACGCATCTCGATCAGAAACATTGGTTAATGGAACACCATGAAGCCTGACGATCTCTCCAACATACAGCTCAGCCAACTTGTCCATGGACGAAGTGAGTTTCATCGCCAAAAAGTGAGCGGACATGGTTGGTCGATCGACTATGACCCAAATCGCATCATTGCCCTTTGAACTCTTGAGCAAGCCCGTGATGAAATCCATGCTGATGTTATCCAACTTCCATTCCGGAATAGGTAATGGTTGCAATAGACCTCCGGGTTTCTGATTCTCAGTTTTGACCTGTTGACAGATCTCACATCTCGCCACAAACTCGGCCACATCCCGCTTCAAGCCTGACCACCAGAAATGTTGATTTATGTCATTATACATCTTGGTACTCCCAGGATGTACAGACAAAAGAGTAGCATGTGCCTCCTGAAGAATGCTCTCCCGCAATCCTGCTTGATCCGGAATACATAGCCTCTCTCCAAACCACAACACTTCATCCCTCATCTGAAACTCTAACAACTTGCCAGCACCAACCTGTCCCTTCATCTTCTGAATCTCTGTATCTTCCTTCTGACTTGTAATAATCGTTTCATTCAGCGTTGGTTGGAGCCTCAACCGAGCTAAAGATGATCCCAAGCCTTGCAGAACAACTTCAATACCAGCTCGATCCAACTCCTCTGCAAGCTGCCTCTGAGTTGTAATCAAACTAGCCAGACTTCTCTTGAGGCTAAGTGCATCAGCAACAACATTAGCCTTCCCAGGGTGGTACTTAATCTCAGGATGAATGTCCTCAAGTACTTCCATCCATCTCCATTGCCTCAGATTCAAATCTTTCTGCTGATAGATGTACTTCAAGCTTTTATGGTCTATGTACATGTTCAGCTTCTCACCATACATGTAATGGCTCCATTGCTTTAAGGCGAAGATAATCGCAGCCAACTCTAGATCATGAGTCGGATAATTTTTCTCATGCGGTCTTAGTTGCCTAGACCCATAAGCGATCACTTTTCCTTCTTGCATTAAGACACAATCAAGCCCACGATGTGAAGCATCACTGTAGACATCATATTCAACACCCATTCTAGGCAAAGCTAAGATAGGTGCAGTAGTCAGCTTCTCTTTCAACTCCTGAAAGCTTGCTTCGAACTGCTCAGTCTACTTGAAGTTCACATTCTTCTTGGTCAGACCAGTGAGTGGCACGACTATCTGAGCATAGCCTTGAATGAACCTCCTGTAGTATCCCATTAGCCCAAGGAAACTCCTGATTTCTTTCACTGTAGTAGGCCTTGCCCAATCCTTTACTGCCTCTATCTTCTGTGGATCAGTTGCCACTCCCTCCTTAGAAAGGATGTGACCTAGGAATGCCAACTTGGATTTTCAAAAATTGCACTTGGACGACTTGGCATACAACTCATGCTCCTGAAGCTTCCTCAAAACTGCTGCCAGATGCTCCATGTACTCTTTCTCCGACTTGGAGTACACAAGAATATCGTCGATAAACACCATGATGAAAGAATCAATAAACGGCCTTAGAACTTTGTTCATCATATCCATGAAAATTGCAGGTGCATTCATCACTCCAAACGGCATAACTAAGAATTCGTAATGCCCGTGTCGAGTTCTGAATGCAGTCTTATGCACATCTTCAGCTTTTACTCGAACTTGATGGTATCCTGATCGAAGATCTATTTTGGAGAAAATAGCCGTTCCTTGTAGACGGTCGAATAGGTCATCAATTTGGAAAATAGGATACTTGTTTTGAACAGTGACCTTATTCAGCTCTCGGTAATCGATGCACATTCTCACCGAACCATCCTTCTTCTTTACCAACAGCACCGGTGCTCCCCAAGGCGACACACTTGGTTGAATAAAGCCTTTCTCCATCAATTCCTCAATCTGATGTTTGATCTTATCCTGCTCCACAGACGCCATCCTATAGGGTGCCTTGGAAATATGTGCACTCCCTGGCTGAGTAGTGATGCTGAACTCTACATCACGATGCGGGGCTAATCCAGGCAAATCTTCCAAGAAAACAGTCGGATAATCTCGAACCACTGAAATTTGCTGCACCTCTACAGGAACATCCCTCTTCTTGCTGATAGCAGCAACCAAGCCTGAACATCTCCTCTTCCCTTGGAAAGTGACTTCAGATCCACCTGGAGCCTTCACTGTTACTTCTTTGGTTTTGCACTCGATGCTTGCACTGTACACCGACATCCAATCAATGCCAATGATAACATCGACCCCAAGACATTCAGCTCGATTAGGTCAATTCCGAAAATTCTATCTCCAATCACAATCTCGCAGTCCGCATAGTACCGATCAGTGGTTAAAGTCTCCCCTGATGGAGTAGCTACTGCTAAAACCTTGCCTGGAAAGATTTTTGGTTTGACTCCCAAAACTTTAGCAAACTTAGGTGACACAAAAGTATGAGAAGACCCAGTATCGAACAAAACAACAGCTTTCTTTCCATTCAAATAAAGTTCTCCTATTACATAACACACACTCGTTACATAACAGTTCACTATAAAAGCAGGAAAAGAGAAACAACAGAAAACAGTCTTAATCATCCTCCTTTGTACCAGTGATGACGTGATCCACCTCATCAGCGTCAGCTTCAGTCAAGGCAGATACTCGCCCCTGCTGGTATGGCTTCTTCCCGGTCTGCTGAGTTGGTCCCTTACAGACGACATCCTGCAACTTAGGGCACTGGGATCGGTAGTAACCTGTCTACCCACAGTTGTAGCAATGTACCACCGGAGGTCTCACCCATGCATTCCTGGGTCTTCCTGCCACATTGACCGCGTTCGCCCCAGTCGGTTTGAAGCTTTGGGCAGGCGGCTGTCCCCTGATATTTCCAGCAACTGCGGGCCTCTTCCCCGCATTCCAGTTGTTCCTCCAATTCTGAAGAGCATGGAACTGCTCCATGTCCGCCTCAGTGGCTACAGCTCATTTGACCAACTTGTCAACCTCCTGATACCGAGGGGTATCATCCTGAATCTCAGACTTGGCCTCAAACCATGCTCGAATTTTCGAGCCTTCTTTGCCACATCCATCACCAAATCGGGAGCATACCTCGAGAGCTGATCTTGTCTCATACTCCCTTACCGTCATGCCGCCCTGCTGCAGCACCAGAAATTCCATGGCATTCTTCTCCTGGACGTCTGATGGAAAATAATGACTGCAGAATTCCTCCAAGAATTCCTCCAAGCCAAGGACAACATCTCCCATTGTCCGCTTCATCGACTGCCACCACACAGTCGCATCCTTCTCGAACTACAGCGCCGCCAACTTCACCTTACTGCCCTCCGGAGTCTCCAAGACCTCGAAGATAGTCTCGATTTGTCGGATCCAATTGTCAGCCACGTCAGGGTCTGACTTTCCCTCAAACACCGGTGGTTTCATTCGTTTGAATGATTCCACGTGTTTGATTGCTTCGGGTACTGGATTCACAGGCACCCTCCCTTGGTTCTAATTCATGGCTACGGCATTGAGCGTCTGATAGACCCTCACTAACTCCGTTTTCAAGTCCAGACCTTCTCCGTTTTGAGCTCCTCTTCTAGCCATATTCTGATGCAAAAGATCCATTAAATTCGAAGTAGAAAATATGAATCTAAATCAACTCTTCATTTCATTGAATTTCAAACTTTATACATTCAAATTTAAAACATTTTTGACATCAAATGAAAGCAGTAAGAAGATACAACGGTCTAGTTCCTACGGTTCCTCTTGGCTTCACGAAGCTCTTCCCGTAATTCCTTCACTTCCTCCTTCAGTACATCGTACATGTTTTTCCTCTTCTCGAATTCCCAAACACGATGACTGAGAGTGGCAATGCTCTCCTTGCACTTCGCACACTATGCCTGCAGTAGCTCCGCTCTTTCCCTCTGAGTCTCTATCTGCCTCTGAAGAGACACAATGAGACTACTCGGAACTGGTTCTTCCTCGTCTGAGGAATCATCAGATGAATCCGAAGGTGGAGTGATCTCTCGGGACTCAGGCCATTCCTCTTCGAATTCTTCGGGATCCTCTTCGTCTGAATCTGCTTGCCCGGGGTAGTAATCCTCCTCAACAATATGCCAGTCATCATCTCCAGCTGGGTCGAAATGGTCTGCTTGTTGATTCTTGATTTTGATGATCACAACACACTGCACATGTATCTATGCTAAACTTACAGGTTCTATACACAAAGGACTTACTGCTATACAGTTGAACAAATGATCAAGCATAAAAGCTCCAGATAAAAGACAATGGCCAAAGCTTCACTCAAGACAAGACTAAAGACTCGACTCAAGACTCAAGACTTCAAGCTCAAATGTGTCAAATTGTTGTGTCTTGTAAACATTGTATTTTTACTTTTGTTGAGTCTTAGTCTGATTGTAAAGCCTTGTCACACACACATACACTCACTATTTCATAAATGTGTGTTTTTCAAAAACAACAAAAGAGTTAAAACAGTTTGAAGTAATTTAACTGTTGAGTACCAGTCGACTGATACATCTGGCAGTCGACTGACAAGTACAAAACTGTTTAAATTTATTCAAACACTGACCAGTCGACTCATATGGCAACCCAGTCGACTGTTCGAGTGCTTTTAACCGTTTTCTGTTTTCAAAATCGAATTCTCAAAATCAAAAGCTTTAAGATCCGTTGGTTGACAGTTGGAATAACTGTCTCCCAACGTCCAGGAGATCTAACTCTATAAATAGAGTTCAGATCTCACTAAAAAGATCTTACAACATACTTTTCTATGATCCGAGCATTCTTTGAGAAATTTTAAGTGAAAAGTGAGAAAAAGCTCTCGAGTTCAAAATCTGTGGTTCTCTACACTCAGTCCAGTATAACAACGATTTCGTTCTGGACTGGGTATAGAAGTCGACCTTGTTTTAGCCACGTGCAACAACACAATACACCAACAAGGCTATAGGTTGACTGTAAAGTTTTTCTTGTTTCTTTTTGCTCTCGGTTGGAGAGTGGTTTAGACTCTAGGTTGTAGAGTCGGTCGTTCACTCTCGGTAGTAGAGTGGGTCTGCTTTCTCTGGTTGAGAGAAAGGACTACGGGTTAGACAAGCTTGTTGTCTTAACACCGTAGGGTATTCTTGTAAACTTTTTTTCAAGAATAGTGGAAATCTCAAGTGGGTTGCTTGGGGACTGGATGTAGGTCGGGAGGACCGAACCAGGATATATCTTGTGTACTCTGTGATTGGTTGTCTTGATCTTGCATTTATTTTTGTTTACTTAAGTTTTGTAAAACTTGTCTGGACAGTCGACTCCTTGCACTATCAGTCGACTGGTCAGTCTCGTATAAGTTGTACTTTCATTGTGTCTTCAGTCGCCTGTCTCATCTATAAGTCGACTGCACAGAGTTGTTATATTTGCTTTAATTTGGTCATATCAGTCGACTGGTTCACAACCAAGTCGACTGCACCGAAGAAAATTTCCGTAGTTTTTTATTAACACTATTCACCCCCCCCTCTAGTGTTTGTTGTCTCGCCTACAGGATCCAACACTGCCATCTTAGAGAAGGAGAAGAAGAAGTATAAAACATAGAGCAACACAAATGTAAGTAACTTACATTTAAATCTCCAGACTCAACACACGCTCTAATGTCCACTTCTAGGGTTTCGTTCCTTATAAATTTGTACTACTTGGAAGCGTGGCTCTGATACCACTCTGTAACACCCCGAATTTCAAATAAGACCAAATTCGAAGTTCCGCAGGATCATTACACTTCTCTTTGTACAATTTTACAAGGAAATTTAAAATTTTATTACATCAGAGTTACATCTTGAATTACATTTAAACAGCGGAAGTCATTTATAATAATTACAAGAATATAATGTACAACACTTGAAACATCCTTTAAGCAGCATGCATACTTAATCTTGTCAATCTCTTTATCCTGCATAGAAACTGTGGGCTCGTCAGTACATTCAACTGAAGCAGGGATATAAAACATCAATTTTCTCTAACTTAGAAAACACACACTTGTCACTAACAAAACTATGGGGACTATCCTATAGATGTCGTGTTGTATTGTGCACTTAGTCCTTAACGCAGTGGTTATGTTATATGACACTAATACGTACTTGTTCGGATTCTATGCACCCGAACTACATAGGTCCGAGGGCAAGCACTTAATCGTTCTTCATTTTATAGGGTTCAATCCCTCGCCATGACTTAAACTACTACGGTAACTACGGTAAGTATCCTAGATGTTCTATGAACTATGAGCCCATGTCCAAACAATCTGGAGGAGAACTCCATGCACTGACATGACGCATCATGTAAGCAATCTATGGACAATTCAGCCTTCGTCATGGAACAATGGCACCACCCATAATCACTAAACATCCCACAAGCGTCGCCACCCGGACGATAATTCTGGAGTAGTGCTCACGCCGTGTCTTGACGCATCAAGCAGGAAATCTGTGAATCACTCTCACACTGCCAATCTGATGGCCCTTATACTCGTGTTTTTCTCTCACTTTCGTCACATCACCGCTATGTGTCTAGTCCTTAATTATTTGAATTATGAATTGATATGGCTAAAAAAGGGGTTAAATCGGAACCGTCAAAATCGAGCGCGAATCTTGAAGCCCAGGGGTGAAACGGTAATTTCACCTACCAATGGGTCTGAAGCGGGTACGGGTTCTCCTCCTCGGAGACCCACTAATCCGCGAACGGATCCACCTCAACTGGGTGCGGGTCTCAACCCGCAGCATACCCGGCCCAGAAAGGATAGAATTAGGGTTTCTGATTAAATCCTAATCAACGGCCATGATTCATATCTATCCCTTCACTGGGGATTAGGGATTACATTCCTTATCTAACCACAAGGATTACATTCCTAATCTGATCCCAGCGGCGCCTATAAATACCCCCCATCCATCTCCATTAAGAGGTAATCAATCTTTTGCCACTTTTACGCTCTTTCATAATCACTTCTGATTACTGACTTAAGCGTCGGAGGGTGCGTCGCCGGGAACAACCCCGGTGTCTTGCACTTTTTGCAGGTGAACGGCGGGAGCAACGGTCAAACTCCGGCGGAATAGGTAACAGGTTTGATATTCAAAGTTTCCCAAGAATCCACAAATACTATCTGTTTGTCCCCACGCCAGATTCAGCGGCAACAGATTGGCACCGTCTGTGGGAATCAACGAATAGCTGCCTCCCCTCTTCCCGTTGGTCAGATCCTCTCCAGCCATGCCTCCTAGGAAATCAAGATCTAGAGGGTCCAACCGCAGATCCAACCCCGATCAGCAACAAGAAGTCCCCATTCAACCCGCTCAGCAGCTGGGGCAACTTCCTCCTCAAGCAGAGGACCCTCTCCAACAGGACTTGCCTCCTCCCCAGAATCAACAACCTCTCAAGGGTCCCAACCCGCAGAAACAACCTCTCCATCCGGACAACGTCTCCATCCACAATGCCTCTTCGGATTCTATGGCCTCCCACAATCCCCGAGCTTCCGACCTTCGCAACACCGTCCTCAATCGGCAGAAGGATGAGGATCTTCGCTGCCATCTGGATGAAAAGTGGGCCCGAGAGGGAGCCTCCCGCCAGCAACGTCCAGATGAGCGTTCTCCTCACCGCCGAGACTACAGAAGGTCCCCTATCCGAAGGGGGCGGAGAGAGTCCCCCGAGCATCATAGGAGAAGACCCCATTCCCCTGCCGGTCGGCAACATCCTAGGAATGATGAGGCACCCATCACCCGTGCCGAGTTCCAGTAGTTTCAAGCAACCGTCCTACAAGCTCTCAATCTCCGTCTCAACAACACCAATGCTCCAAGGATTCCCTCTCCTCCTCCGGTCCGAAGCCCTCACCGACGGTCCCTAACTCCTCCTCCAGCTCCTAGCAACCCCCGGCACATGCCAAGTCCTTGCCGCTCCAGGAGCTACCGCCGTTGTAGCCCCTGCTCTCCCTCGTACGAAGACGAGTCTAGAGGCTCGACTGATTACCGTCGAAGGGATGACGCTGCCTATCGCCGTCTCCACGAAATGGAGAGGCACTTGGTTCAGTTAGACCGAGAAGAAGAGCTCAGAGGAAGGACCCTTCGTCCTAGTCGACCTCCTTTTTCCCGAACTATAATGGAGGCCCCGGTACCAATTGGCTTCAAACCTCCTCAATTCAAGACTTACTCTGGGGAGACTGACCCCGTCGATCACATCGAAAGCTTCAAGACCCTCATGCTCATCCATCAGGCTTTCGATGCTCTACTCTGCAAAACCTTCCCCGCAACTTTTAAGGGTCCAGCTCGAGAATGGTACTCTCGCCTTGCCCCTTCCTCCATATTCTCCTTCGAACAATTTGAGACCCTCTTCGTCACCCACTTCGTGAGTAGCAGCCGAACTGAGAAGACCAGCATTTCGCTTCTCTACCTCAACCAGAAGAAGGGTGAGAAGCTAAGAGACTATGTGAAAAGGTTCACAGCTGAAGCCAGGTCCATAGCATCCCTCGACCAGTCGGTCGCTGCAGCAGCATTTCAATCCAACGTCCTCAACTCCAGCCTCCGCTCCTCCCTCGACAAGAAGCCCCCACAGAACTTCTCTGACCTCCTCCTCCGGAGCGAAAAGTATATTCGGGCCGAAGAAGCTGAGCACAGCCCTAACTTGGAGGGGTCTTCCTCAGGGTCTAGGAGAAAGGGAACAGAAGAGGAAGGGGCCAAGAAGCTCCAGAAGGATAATGGCGGCCAGCGCCTACCTCCTTCCAGATTTGAAAATTTTACTCCCCTTAATGCCAACATCTCCACCATTTTTATGGAAGTTGAGAAGGAGGGGGTGATACCTCCTGCACCAAAAATGAACACCCCCGGCAAGAAGAGGGATAAAGAAAAGTAGTGTCGCTATCACCGGGACCATGGCCACGACACCAATGATTGTCGGGCCCTGAGGAATGAGATAGAAGCCCTCATCCAAAGGGGGCAGCTGACCAGGTTCGTGAGAAAGGACCGTGCCGAACTTCCTCCCCCGCCTCGGGGGGCTAACAAGCATCCTGAACGCGATGAAACGCCCGACTTCGAAGAGGAGTGTGTCCTACACCTGATTCATGAGGGCCCAATGAGGGGCTCCTCAAACTCCTCTCGAAAGGCGTTCATTAGGAAAGTCAATTCGGTTCGTGCCACTCCTCCTAAAGGCCTCGGAGTGCCCGTCACATTCTTAGACGAAGATCTTGAAGGTGTCCGCACCCCTCATTGTGACGCACTCGTCATCAATCTCCATATGGCGAACTTCAAAGTGGAGAGGATCCTAGTGGACAATGGCAGCTCCGTTAACATCCTCTTCCTCGCCGCTTTCAAAGGCCTCAAACTATCCCGGGATAGACTCAAGCCCGCCGGCTACACACTCCATGGGTTCATGGGAGTGCCAGTGACTATTGAAGGGGTGATCACCCTCGACGTAACCGCTAGCAAAACTCCTACTACCCGAACGGAGGCGATGGACTTTATGGTCGTAGACGTCCCTGCAGCTTACAACGTCATTTTGGGTCACCCCGGCTTAGCAGCTCTTGAAGCTGTCCCTTCCGCCTATCACCTCAAGATGAAGTTTCCCACTCGGGCAGGAGTAGGGGAAGTAAAAGGCAATCAGGAAACGGCCTGCAAGTGCTACATGAGCTCTACCCTCGGTCCAGTCCTCTTCCTAGAAACTCTGGAAATCCCCCAAGATGTTACCTGACCAACGTCCGAGCCGGTTGATGAGTTGGAGGAAGTGCTCTTCTCTGAGCAGGACCCAAGCCGAAAGTTCTTTGTTAGCAAGACCCTCCCATCCGCCCTATGCTCCGACATAGTCCAGTGCATCCGAAGGAACCAAGACCTCTTCGCTTGGTCAGCTGCAGACATGCCCGGAATTTCCGAAGAGCTCTTGGTCCACCACCTCAGCGTTGCTCCGGGGTCCAAACCGGTCCAACAGAAGAGGTGCAAGTTCGCCCCCGAGCGCCAGCTAGCTATCAAAGAGGAGGTGGAAAAGCTCTTGAAGGCCCAGTTTATACAAGAGGTAAACTATCCCGAATGGCTGTCGAACGTAGTGATGGTGAAGAAGTCCAATGGGACCTGGAGGATTTGTATCGATTTTACCGATCTCAACAAGGCTTGCCCCAAAGACCCCTTCCCTCTTCCAAGCATCGATACCTTAATTGATGCCACTTCGGGCCATGAACTCCTCAGCTTCATGGACGCCTTCTCAGGCTACAACCAGATCCGCATGTTCCCCCCAGATATCCCGAAGACCTCATTTGTAACCGACCAGGGCCTCTACTGCTACAGGGTTATGCCCTTCGGTTTGAAGAACGCTGGTGCCACTTACCAGCGCCTTGTTAACAAGGTCTTTCAGAACCAGATAGGTCGTAATATGGATGTGTATGTCGACGACATGCTTGTAAAATGCATCCAATGGGTCGACCATGTCACCGATCTACAGGAGGCGTTCGATGTACTGAAAAAGCACAACATGAGGCTCAATCCGAACAAGTGTGCGTTCGGAGTCTCTTCAGGAAAGTTCCTCGGTTTCATGGTTAGCCAACGAGGAATCGAAGCTAATCCTGAGAAAATCAAGGCCATATTAGACATGGCTCCTCCGAAGAATGTCAAAGAGGTTCAAAGGCTCACGGGTCGCCTAGCAGCCATAGGGCATTTCCTTTCCAAATCAGGGGAGAAGTGCCTCCCCTTCTTTAAGGCTCTCAGGGGGGCTAAGAGCTTTGAGTGGGGTCAGCAGCAACAAGATTCATTCGACCAGCTCAAGGCTTACCTCGTCAATCCTCCTCTCCTAAGCAAACCAATTCCTGGTGAACCCCTCTACCTCTACCTGGCAGCCTCCGAGCAGACCCCCAGCACCGTTCTCGTGAGGAAAGAAGATAAGACCCAAAGGCCCATATATTACGTGAGCAAGGTACTTCGGGATGCCGAGCTCCGCTATCCAAGGATAGAAAAGATGGCTTATGCCCTGGTGATGGCCGCAAGGAAGCTTCGCCCATATTTTCAGTCCCATTCGGTGGTCGTTCTTACCGACCAACCGCTGAAGCAAGTGCTCCACAAGCCAGAGACCTCAGGTCGCCTTATGAAATGGTCTATCGAGCTGAGCCAGCATGATATAACGTATCAGCCTCGGACCGCGATTAAGGCTCAGGCCTTAGCAGAATTCATAGTTGAAAGTACCATCCCCGAGTTCAGCCAAGCAATGAAGGGACCACCTGTCTGGTCAGTTTATGTGGATGGATCCTCCTGTAACGAGGGAAGCGGAGCCGGGATCATTCTGGCAGGCCCAGATGACTTCATCCTCCAATATTCCCTCCGTATCAACTTCAAGGCCTCTAACAACGAAGCAGAATACGAGGCACTCATAGCCGACCTCGGAATGGCTCGCAATGCAGGGGCACAACGCCTTCGGATCTTTAGCGACTCTCAGCTGGTCGTAAATCAGGTCCTAGGCGAGTATGAAGTACGAGATGACCGAATGGTTAAGTACTTAGCCAAGGTCAGGAATCTCATGGCCCAATTTGAAGAAGCTCTCATCCAGCGAATCCCCTGAGAAGAGAATTCCCAGGCCGATGCCCTCTCCAAGCTAGCTTCCTCCTCTTTCCAAGGTCTCGAGCAGACCGTCTTGATTGAGGTACTCCTGAAGCCAAGTATAGAAGATGAAACTTCCGACCCTATGGAGTCCCTACCTGTCCTGCTTCAAGAAAATTGGATGAAACCCCTCGTTGACTTCCTCAGAGATGGGCTCCTCCCCGAAGATCCTAAGGAAGCTCGCCGAGTAAGAACTCGAGCAGAACGATACACACTTATCGAAGGCATCCTTTACAAGCGCTCCTTCACACAGGTCGACGGCAGGGCTTATTTGAGATGCCTCTCCCTAGAGCAAGCCGAATACGCCCTGCAAGAGCTTCACGAAGGCATCGGCGGGGCACACTCAGGGTCCAGATCCCTAGCCTTCAAAGTGTTGAACTACGGTTATTTCTGGCCCACTCTCCTCCAAGATGCCGAACTACACGTTCGGCAATGCGGTTCCTGCCAGAAGTACTCCAACATCCGTCGCCTCCCACAAGCTCCTCTCACTTCCCTATCAAGTCCTATCCCTTTCGCAATGTGGGGGATGGATTTACTAAGGCCATTCCCACCAGCTCCCGGCCAGTTCAAATTCTTAGTCGTGGCAATCGACTACTTCTCGAAGTGGATAGAGGCCGAGCCCTTGGCCACAATCACCGAGAACAAAGTACTTCAGTTCTTCTGGAAGAACGTAATTTGCCAATTTGGAGTCCCTCGGGTCCTCATTACATACAACGAAACCCAGTTCACCAGGGCTGCCTTCCGAGCCCTATGTAAAGACCTCGCCATCCAACAGCGTTTCTCCTCCGTCTCCCATCCACAGTCGAATGACCAAGTTGAGAATGCTAACCGACAGATCCTGTCATGCCCCGCTTCCCAAAAATACGGAATACGAGCACGTAACAAAAGCCCAGCGAATGATTATTATCATCCTTAAGCTGTTTCAAGAAATCTTTACAACATGTCACAGTAAAATCAGAGTCGGAAGCCAGAAAAAGATCAACCATATGCACTTATGAACCAAATATCAACAGGAATACTTGAAATAAAATTTATTAATCTCAAATAATCATGATCTGAAAATACACGAATACTCATGGGTCACATTGCCCAAATACAGAAATAAATACAGGTTCAAATTACAATATTGTCCAAAATAAGCAACAGGAATAGTAATAGCAAAGTTCCGCCTCTAGCCCTTCATCTTGCCAATACCTTTAGGAACCTGTCCTCCAAAATCTGCAATTCACATAACGCAGGAAAAAGGAAAAGAGAAAACACAGTACCCGTCAATGGCAAGTCCGGGTCACAAATAGAATAGGATACAAGCACTTGGAAAAAAGTAAACAGATCTAACTAATCATCAAAAACAGACCTAATATGGTATGGTAAATTCAGCTAACATAGTATCCTAGCAGATGTCTCAGATATTAAGTGTCAAGTGTCATATAACAGAAATGTCAGGTAAACAGATATTCAGATATGTCAAGTAAACAGATATTCAGATTTCAGATAATAGGTATTCAGATTCAGATTCAGATTTCCATATATCAGATTCAGATTCAGACTTCAGAAATATAATCAGATCTCAGATTTCAGATTAATGTAAGTCTTGTGTGATTACTATCTAGGTAGCACGACATGTGCCCCAAATTATATCACATGGTTGCTACAGTCAATGCAGTTTCGCTTTAGATTTCATAGTGGACCATAGAGGGCAGTATACTCAGGTACAGGAAAACAGGTAACAGGTTCATGAATCAAAATAGGTACACGAATCATCCGATTCATGCATCAACGGGTTCATGAATCAACAGGTACACGACCAACAGGTACGTGCATCAACAGGTAACAGGTACACGACCAAAAGGTACGTGCATCAACAGGTACATGAACCAAAAGGTATCATGCATCAACAGTAACAGGTACATGTACCAAAAGGTATCATGCATCAAAATGGGAAACACGGGCCCCCTTCCGAGTACACGTTTCTGAATTATCCACTAATCGATCTTTCCCTTAAACCCCGGCTTAGTTACTTTTGTTATGGTTATTAAACAGACATCAATGTGGTCTACAGGGTGTCAAACTAACATCATATGATCAGGTTTAGGTTTAAGGCATCAGATCAGTAAGTATAGATACAAAACTTTCACAAATATGAGCAAAATGGTATATGTCTATAATCAGGCCAGCAAGACCAGTCTGTACATAAACAGTGATCCACAGATCTACAGGCATGCAAATAATGATCCGTCGAAGGATCTGGAAACTAGACTTCCACACGCTTCTAACGGTTATAATAAATCTATATGCTATTTCACAACATCAAGACTCAAAACACAATTCAACACAGTTTGCATGTACAGTCAGAAAACAGGGGAATAACTTAAACCACATGAAAACAGCAGATAAATTCATTAATTAAATCCACGAAAATTCTGGGGTAATCCCCTATATGTATAATTTTAAAATATAGATTTTCATATTTTTCCAGAAAGTATAAATATGTTTACAAAAATAGGAAATAGCACATCACACAGTTTTGATGGATCTGGAATTCTTCAACACCGCTGTACAAAATGGAACACATCTTGCAAACAGCGCATCAAAATCCACTTCCGCCAAAATAGGGTGAAAGTAGATACAATTTCCTAACTTTCATATCTCACATCAAATACTCATACAGTAATTAAAAATACGGTAAACACGGCATTCAACATACAATCACACGCAGTTTACAGCAAAAGCGATCTATAGAAAAGAATGTAAGGAATCACTCAAAACTCATCTTTAAATTATCACAAAAATCAGGGAACTACCTAAAATCATGGTGAAATACAGGACAAAATCTTGTGGCATGAAATTAGGTCTAACTTAGATCTTGAAAATAAATTGTCCACAAAAATTACCCCGAACTGAAACTGGAAACTACTAACATACAGTTACTAAAATAATCATAACTACTCCATACGAACTCCAAACAGGGTGAAATCAGTGGGATTAGAAATTAGATTCAATTCTCTACAAATTTCTCAGAAATAGTCATGTTGAGATTCGGACTTTAATCTAGGTAAAAACTGCAATCAATCCAGTTCAATCCAAATTTCCAGATTTCTCAATTAAGATTCAAAACGTCATAACTTCCTCAAAAATCATCCAAACTCTTCCAAATTCAAAACGCTGTCTACCCACTGCCTAAATGTCATATCTAAGGGTTTCTAACCTGTCAAAATCCAATATTTCTCATATGGGTGTTCAAACATACATCGGGTATACAATATGTCACATACGCGATAACAATCGCGTTTGGGTGAATCCTAAGGCATAAACCTATCATCTTCATGTCCTAATTCGTCCATGGCCTGTTTTGAAACCTTAGAGACGAAATCCACAAATAAGGACGTGATCTTGGTCCGTCTCTAGTCTCAAACTATCCTATGTGTGAACTTTCTACTTGTATCAACCTAAGAAATTTAAGTACAAGTTACTTGCCTTATTGATGACGAAAGCGAAGAATCCAAGCCTAGCAAAGAGAATCCACGAGCAAGACGCCTTCTAGCGCGATTTCGAGCGAAACCCACGATCCGAATCTTGCCTACGATTGTCTTCTTGAAGCACGAACTCAAACGGACGCTACCCACTACTCCAAATCAGCGAAGAGGGAAGAGGGGGGCTGTTTTGAGATGGATGGGTGCTGTTTTGGATGGTGCCGGCCACAAGAAAGAGGAAAAGGTAGGGTTTTTGTGAAGCGGAGTTGTATAATGGAGGATGTAGGAAGCTTGTAGTGGTCGGCTAGGGCAAGAAGGATGGGAGAAGAGGTCGGCCTGGGGTAGGAGAGGTGCAGGCCGGGATTGGAAGGAAGGGGGAGGCCGGGTTACAAATAGGAGAGGAAAAGAAAGATTAGGGTTAGGGTGTTAGAGATATATATAGGGGATCAAATGTGGGTTAATGGGTAGTGGATATCAATAGGATTAAATGGGTATACAATTGGATAATGGATATTGGGTAGATTTCAAATGGAGATACAAAATGCAATGAATCCTATGGCTCCTAAAAATCTCCTTAAGGGCCAAAAATATTAAATTGACCAAAATTCCTCTAAAAATTCACCATGACCCAAAAATAATTAACAAATATGAATGAGACCAAGAAAATGCGAAAAAGAATTCAAAATGGTGAAAAACGGACGATCGGCGCACAAACAGCACACGGTGGTCAAAAATGCAAGAAAAATGATATAAAATGAAAATAATCCAATAAGAAAATTAATACAATAATTAATAAATATAATTTATTAAATAAGCTAATTTTAACAATAAAAATAATTTGCGAAAATTTTAAATACAGAAAATATCGAAAAATACTTTTCTGGGAAAACAGGGGTTACAGATCCTCTCCGGTATTAAGAAGAGGTTGGATAAGTGCTCTAAAGGCTTATGGGTCGATCAGCTCCCCAACGTGCTGTGGAACTACCGCACCACAAAATGGATCCCCACAGTCGAGTCCCCATTCAATCTCACCTATGGGTTCGAAGCTATGATCCTCCTAGAAGTTGGTATACCCTTTCCTCGTCTAATAGCTTATGAAGAAGAACAAAATGCCAGAGAACTCCGGGCCAATCTAGACCTGATCGATGAGATTCGTGAAAGAGCTGCCATTCGTCAACAAAGCTACCGAAGAAGGATCGAGCTGGCATACAATAAGAGAGTCCGTCCTACCGACCTCAAAGAAGGGGACTTGGTCCTCCGAAAGTTAGTGATCTATTTTCCTGGTCAAAAGAGTAAACTGGCCCCAAATTGGGAGGGACCTTACAGGATCGCCAAAGTAATTCGGCCCGGGACATATAAACTAGAAGACCTTGAAGGCAGAGAGATTCCCAGGACCTGGAATGCCGACCATCTTCTAAAATACCAAGAGAGAGCATTAACTCCCCTCTAAATATTTTGGGATGTCGAACCGTTCCTCTCCTATTTCTTGTATTTTTCCTATATTTTCCTCATGTAATAACGGCTCGCAACTTAGAATTAGCCAAATATTTGTTATCAATAAAGAAAGTTTTTTCGTATTTTACTTGTAAAATTATTTGCATCTCTCTGCTTTTACTCTTCACACTAACGATGGTTTCGGAGTTCAACACTTGGTTCGATTCTACTTCGCAAGCTCGCTCTTAAGTGAACTAGAAGTAGGTCACCATTCGGAATTGCTCCCACAACCGTTGAACAAACTCTAACGACGAGTTCGGAGTCCAACACTTGGTTCGATTCTACTTCGCAAGCTCGCTCTTAAGCGAGCTAGAAGTAGGTCACCATTCGGAATTGCTCCCTCAACCGTTGAACAAACTCTAACGACGAGTTCGGAGTCCAACACTTGGTTCGATTCTACTTCGCAAGCTCGCTCTTAAGAGAGCTAGAAGTAGGTCATCATTCGGAATTACTCCCACAACCGTTGAACAAACTCTAACGACGAGTTCGGAGTCCAACACTTGGTTCGATTCTACTTCGCAAGCTCGCTCTTAAGCGAGCTAGAAGTAGGCCACCATTCGGAATTGCTCCCACAACCGTTGAACAATCCCTAACGACAAGTTCGGAGTCCAACACTTGGTTCGATTCTACTTCGCAAGCTCGCTCTTAAGCGAGCTAGAAGTAGGTCACCATTCGGAATTGCTCCCACAACCGTTGAACAAACTCTAACGACGAGTTCGGAGTCCAACACTTGGTTCGATTCTACTTTGCAAGCTCGCTCTTAAGCGAGCTAGAAGTAGGTCACCATTCGGAATTTCTCCCTCAACCGTTGAACAAACTCTAACGACGAGTTCGGAGTCCAACACTTGGTTCGATTCTACTTCGCAAGCTCGCTCTTAAGAGAGCTAGAAGTAGGCCACCATTCGGAATTGCTCCCACAACCGTTGAACAATCCCTAACGACGAGTTCGGAGTCCAACACTTGGTTCGATTCTACTTCGCAAGCTCACTCTTAAGCGAGCTAGAAGAAGGTCACCATTCGGAATTGCTCCCACAACCGTTGAACAAACTCTAACGACGAGTTCAGAGTCTAACACTTGGTTCGATTCTACTTTGCAAGCTCGCTCTTAAGCGAGCTAGAAGTAGGTCACCATTCGGAATTGCTCCCATAACCGTTGAACAACTCCAACGATAGTTCCCGACCCAATACTTGGCTCGGCTTTGCTTTGCAAGCTCGCTCTAAAGCAAGCAAGAAGAAAGGCCTTCGGGAGCAACAGGCAGAAGCAGAGGCTACACCTCTACCGCATAAGGCTCACTCATCTTACAAAATGACCAAAGCAGAGCTCGGCACCCCTTGCCGAACGCTCATAACGCCGACCCCCAAACGAGCAGAAGATCAGCTCGGGGGCCTCGGCATGATGAAGACTCAAGGCATGTACGCGCATGTTCAAAATTTTGAGTGGAGTTATGGTGGTGGTCGTTAATTGATCATGGGTAGTTAGTGTAAGTCCTCCTTAAATCTTAGCCATTTGTCCCTAACTCCTACTTCAATCTTAGCCATCCATTCTCCTATTTTTTTAGTATAAATACCTCCCCCCCCCCCTTTGGCTAGTATTCTTGTGCTAAATTTTTCCTCCAATCTATAGTTCAAAATACAATTACCTAGTAGTTAGTAAGTGAGTAAAAGATTGAGAGTGTGTGGGAAGATTGTGCTTGCATCATCAAGAAGGGGAGAGGCCGGCTATCATTAAGGAGAGCTCTCGGTTTTGGTGTGCTTGGAGGCTCGAGTGCGCGCTTCTAGGAGGAGGATCGTTCGTTTGCAAGGACATTCGTTTAGGAGGTTGCTAAGTTGTACTTTTCTTCAATAAGGTGGGTAAATTTTCTATATTTCTAAATAGGAATGCATGCTAGATTGGAATGGAAAAATGATGCATAAAAAAGATTAATAATAGTACACATTTAATTGGAAAATTGATCTATAAATTGATTGGAATGTGGATGTGCAATTGTATGTGGTTTTATTAGTAAAAGTCTAAATTTTGTGTGAATTGATTATAGCCATGGATTGTTAAAGAAAGTTTTATTATCTACACCATGAATTATAGACACAAAAGTTAGTAGATTAACAATGCTACTTTATGTGTTTAAATGAATCTTTGTGTTGTATTGAAATGAATGAATTAAAATATAGATTTGTATGTTTGGTAAATGATTAAAAACAGGAAATTAATATGAAGTTTGCTAATAAAGAGATTAGTGAATTAATTGTTAAGAAATGTCAACAAAAAAAAATGTGGTAGTGATAATTTAGAATTCGAATTAATTGTATGAAAAATATATTTTAATTATTAAAAAAAAATTATTTTCTATATACTGGAGTATAATTCATGATGGTAATAATCAATCTGGAATTTTACAATAATTTTTATAAAAGCGAAATGAAATGAGAGCTTGTTGAATATCGAAATATTTTGATAACAGAGAGGATTGATTTAAGTGAACTTAGAGTTGTACCATTGACAACCTGAGCGCATAGCTCAAGTGGTTGAGACGGCTCTATTTGCTACAGTGAGTTTTCGGAGTCCCAGGTTGCTGGTTTGAATCCCTGTGGCACCATACTTTTGTTTCCTATTTTAAAATATATATATAGAACAGCGGCCGAGAGCATTAGATGCTCTCAGCCTCTCCTATTAACGCATATAGCGTTCGGCCTAGTGGTCTGTGCCTTGGGCGGTTTTCCCTGTGGTCGTGGGTTCGAATACTGGGTTCGGCCAGTATTTAAATTGGGGAAAAACCATTTTTTTTGGGATTTTTTAATGATAAAAAAATATGGAAAAAAATATGATTATTATCTTAAAAATATGTGGAGTTTATGAAAAATAATTTGAGGATTATTTGCATTAAATGAAGTATGTTTTGAAAATAAAATGTATAATTTAGAATTATAATTATACACTTGTATGTTATAAAAGTTGCACTTTGCAAAAGGACTTGAAATAAAATATCAGAATAGAAGTGAAATAAAGATAGAAATTATATTATGTGATGTGATGTAAATTATTCTCATTTGAGAATAGTGTGGAAACTATGAATTGTGAATATTCATTTAGTGAAGTGATTTCGATATGAAATTGATATTTGATGAGGTATATAATTCCATGTATGATTATGGACTATTGAACAATTTAGAGATCATGCTATTGAAAAAGAAATCTGTTATGATTATGAAGATGAACTTATGAGCTGGAAACGCTCAATCTTGGAAATTGTGAATTAGAATTGAAACAAAAGAATAGCTAAGTCTCCCCCGGCATTTGGAAGAAAAGAAATGAAATTTGAAATGAAAGACCAAGGTTGGTCATGTTTGAATAAATGAATAAGTCCGGTTTAGTGGAGAGGCTAACTCTAGTGCTTTGATTTTGTTCATGATTCTATTTCATTAGAACTAAGGTTTAGTTACATAGTGAAGATGTGATGAAAGTAAGAGAAAAATATTGAGTATGAGGGCCATTGGGTAGCGGCGAGAGCGTATCCCAGGATGTCCCATGATGAGTCATGATAGGGCGTGGATACTGCTCCAGAGTACCGTCCCGGTGGCGACGCTCGTGGGATGTTGGACGACTGCGGGTGGTGTCATATTTATGGTAGGAGCTGAATTACCACAGGATGCCTGCATGATGAGTCATGTGTCAGTGCGTTGGGATTCCCTCCAGGGCGCCTAGACATGAGTTCGTAGATCAGAAAACATCTAGGATACTTACCGTAGTTACAGTAGTAGATTAAGTCATGGCGAGGGATTGAACCCTACAAAGATGAAGAACGATTAAGGGCTTGCCCTCGGACCTATGTAGTATGGGATGCATAGAATTCGAACAAGTGCGCATTAGTGTCATGTAACATAAATAACTGCATTAAGGACTAAGTGCACAATCACAACACGACATCAATAGGGTATTCTCTTTAGTTTGATATGTGACAAGTTTGTGTTTGTTAAATATGGAAAATTAGTTATACTATTTCCGGCATAGAGAGGATGGCCGTGTACAATGCTCGTCGGTTGAATAAACTGACGTACCCACAGTTTTATATGCAGGTAAGTGACATGATAAAGGTTAAAGAGGAACAGATGCTTAAAGATTATTCAATGTTGTTGTACATTTATTTAAATGTTGTAATTTTACTTTCGCTGTGCAATGTAAAGAGTAAAGTTTTGTATAAACTCTGATGTAAAGTGAAAAGTTCAAATTTCCTTGTAAAATTGTATTAAATGAAGTGGAAAGATCCTGTAGAACTCTCGAATTCAGTTGTATTTGGGATTCGGAGCGTTACACCAACTGCCTCCAAAGTCTAGTACACAACACCGAAGCATATCCTCAAGAATACGGTTGACTCTCTCAGTCTGCCCATCGGTTTGCGGATGAAAAGCAGTGCTGAAATCTGTCTTGGTACCCAAAGCTGTCTGAAGACTCCTCCAGAAATGCGAAGTAAACCGTGCATCTCGATCAGACACAATAGTTGACGGAACACCATGAAGCTGGACGATCTTGCCAACATACAACTCAGCTAACTTGTCCATCGAAGCAGTGAGTTTCATCGCCAAAAAGTGAGCGGACTTGGTTAGTCGATCGACTATAACCCAAATCGCATCATTGCCTTTAGGATTCTTAGGCAATCCCGTAATGAAATCCATACTGATGTTATCCCACTTCCATTCCGGAATAGGTAACGGCTGTAGTAGACCTCCGGATCTCTGATTTTCGGCTTTGACTTGCTGACAAACCTCACACTTCGCCACAAATTCAGCCACATCCCGCTTCAAACCTGACCACCAGAAATGCTGTTTGATGTCCTTGTACATCTTCGTACTTCCAGGATGTATCGACAAAAGAGTAGTATGTGCCTCCTGAAGAATACTCTCTTTCAGGTCTGCCTGATTTGGAACACACAGTCTATCTCCAAACCACAGCACCCCGTCCCTGATTTGAAATCCGGACAACCTGCCAGCACCATCCTGCTCCTTCATCTCCAAAATATCAGCATCAAGCTCCTGACTTGCAATGATCCTTCCATTCAAAGTAGACTGAAGCCTCAACTGAGCTAAAGATGCTCCCAATCCTTGCAAGACAACTTCAATACCAGCTCGATCCAATTCCTTAATCAGATGCTTTTGAGTTGTAATCAAACTGGATAAACTTCTCTTGCGACTAAGTGCATCAGCAACAACATTAGCTTTCCCAGGATGATACTTGATCTCAGGTCGCATGTCCTCAATCACTTCCAACCATCTTCGTTGCCTCAAATTTAGATCCTTCTGCTGATATATGTACTTTAAACTCTTGTGATCCGTGTACATGTTCAATTTCTCACCATACACGTAGTGCCTTCATTGCTTCAGGGCAAAGATAATCACAGCCAACTGCAGATCATGAGTCGGGTAATTCTTCTCATGCGGTCGTAGTTGCCTAGACCCATAAGCGATTACTCTTTCCTCTTGCCGTAAGACACAACCAAGCCCACGATGTGAAGCATCGCTATAGACATCATACTCAACACCTGCTCTAGGCAAAGCCAAAATAGGTGCAGTAGTCAGTTTCTCTTTCAACTCCTGAAAGCTCGCCTCACATTGCTCAGTCCACTTAAAGTTTACATTCTTCTTGGTCAGTCCAGTAAGCGGCACGGCTATCTGAGCATAACCTTGAATGAATCTCCTGTAGTATCCAGTCATTCCAAGAAAACTTCTGATTTCCTTCACTGTAGTAGGCCTAGCCCAATCTCTCACTGCCTCTATCTTCTGAGGGTCAGTTGTCACTCCTTCCTTAGAAAGGATGTGACCTAGGAATGCCACTTCAGATTTCCAGAAATCACACTTGGATAGTTTGGCATACAACTCCTGCTCTTCCAGCTTCTTCAACACTGCTACTAGATGCTCGGCGTGCTCCTCCTCTGACTTGGAGTACACGAGGATATCGTTGATAAACAC
Organism: Hemerocallis citrina; assembly: GCA_017893485.1. NCBI lineage: Eukaryota > Viridiplantae > Streptophyta > Magnoliopsida > Asparagales > Asphodelaceae > Hemerocallis > Hemerocallis citrina. The sequence continues at coordinate 190,386,298 of CM030363.1, forward strand.
CACGACGAAAGAATTAATGAACGGCCTCAGAACTCTGTTCATCAAATTCATGAAGATTGCGGGTGCATTCGTCACTCCAAATGGCATAACTAAGAATTCGTAATGCCCATGTCGAGTTCTAAATGCAATTTTGTGCACATCTTCAGCTTTCACTCGAACTTGGTGATATCCTGATCGAAGATCTATTTTGGAGAAAACAGCTGCTCCTTGTAGACGATCGAACAAGTCATCAATTCGGGGAATAGGATACTTATTCTGAACAGTAACTTTATTCAGCTCTCGGTAATCGATACACATTCTCATCGATCCATCCTTCTTCTTTACCAAAAGCACTGGTGCTCCCCAAGGTGACGCACTAGGTTGAATAAAGCCTTTCTCCAACAGTTCCTCAATCTGCCGCTTCACCTCATCCTGTTCCACTGGAGCCATCCTATACGGTGCCTTAGAAATGGGTGCACTTCCCGGTTGAACAGTGATGCTGAACTCTACATCACGATGTGGGGGTAACCCAGGAAAATCATCCAAGAACACAGTCGGATAGTTCCGAACCACAGGAATTCCTTGCACTTCCACAGGAATTTCTTCCTTGCGGATAGCTGCCACCAGCTCAGAACACTTCTTCTTCCCTTGGAAAGTGACTTCAGGTCCACCTGGAGCCTTCACTGTTACCGTCTTGGTCTTACACTCGATGCTTGCACTGTACACCGACATCCAATCAATGCCAATGATAACATCGACTCCCAAGATAGTCAGCTCGATTAGATCAATCCCAAAGATTCAATCTCCAATCACAATTTCGCAATCAGCGTAATACCGATTAGTGGTTAGGGTTTCTCCTGATGGAGTAGCTACTTCTAAGATCCTGCCTGGAAAAATCTTCGGTTCAACTCCCAACACTTTAGCAAATTTAGGAGACACAAAAGTATGAGAGGATCCAGTATCGAACAACACAACAGCTTTCATTCCATTAAGATAAAGTTCTCCTGTTACATAACAACACAACAGCTTTCATTCCATTAAGATAAAGTTCTCCTGTTACATAATACACACTCATTACGTAACAGTTCACTAAATAGCGAGAAAAGAAATGACAAAAAACCTCTAAACATCAGCCCTCGTACCAGTGATGACATGATCTACTTCATCAGCATCAGCTTCCGTCAAGGCAAATACTCGCCCTGGTTGGTACGGTCTCTTCTCAGCCTGCTGAGCTGATCCCCCACGGGTGACATTCCACGGCTTGGAGCATTAGACATGTAATGTCCCGTGTCACCACAGTTAAAGAAAGTCACCGCAGGAGGTCTTACCACATTGTTCTCAGGTCCTCCAGCCACACTAATAGCGTTTGCCCCTGTCGGTTTGAACCTTTGTGCAGATGGTTGTCCCTTGAAACTCCCAGAATTGGCGGGCCTCTTTCCAGACTGCCAGTTGTTCCTTCGATTCTGAACAACATGAAACTGCTCCATGTCTGCTTCAGTGGCTGCTGCTCTCTTGACCAACTTATCGAATCTTTTGATACCAAGAGGTATCATCCAGGACCTCAAGCTCGACCTCAATCCATGCTCGAACTTACGAGCTTTCTTAGCCTCATCCATCACTAATTCCGGAGCATACCTAGAGAGCTGAGTAAATTTGGTCTCATACTCCCTAACTGACATGTCACCTTGCTGTAGTGACAGAAACTCCATAGCCTTCTTCTCTTGGATGTCGGAGGGGAAATAATGACTGCGGAATTCTTCCAGAAATTCCTCCCAGCCGAGAACTATGCCTCCCATTGTCCTCTTCATCGACTGCCACCACACAGCCGCGTCCTTCTCAAGTTGTAGAGTTGCCAACTTCACCTTACTGCCTTCAGGGGTCTCCAGCACTTCAAAGATCGTCTCTACCTGACGAATCCAGTTGTCAACCGCATCAGGGTCTGACTTCCCTTCGAACACAGGTGGTTTCATCCGTTTGAACGATTCCACTGCTTCGGGCACCGGATTCGCAGGTCCCCTTCCTTGGTTCTGATTCATGGCCACGGCGTTGAGCATCTGATAGACCCTCGCAAGTTCCGTTTCCAGATCCAGACCTTCTCCGTTTCTAGCTCCTCTTCTAGACATATTCTGATGCAAAAGATCCATTAAATTCGAAGTATAAGACATGAATTTTAAATCAACTTGCATTTTATTGAATTCCAAACTTTATACATTCGAATTGAAAAACATTTCTTGACATCAGAATGAAAATGGTAGAAGCTACAACAGTCTAACTCCTACGGCTCCTCTTCGCTTCTCGAAGTTCTCCCCGTAGTTCTTCAACTTCATCCTTCAGCACATCGGTCATATTCTTCCTCTTCTCGAGTTCCCATATACGATGACTGAGAACTGAAAAGTCATCCTTTCGCTTTGCCAGTTGAGCCTCCAATAATCCGACTATCTCCCGCAGTGTTTCTACCTGCCTCTGAAGAGATATCACAAGACTATTTGGAACTGGTTCTTCTTCTTCGTCAGAAGAGTCATCAGATGAATCCGGAGGTGGGGTGATCTCTCGGAATTCAGGCCATTCTTCTCCGTCATAATCTGCTTACCCTGGATAGTACTCTTCCTCGGAATCTGCTTGTCCAGGATGGTACTCTTCTTCGATGATATGCCAGTCGTCGTCTCCAGCAGGGTCGAAGTGATCAGCCATCTTAGAAATTGGGAGGAATAAGCATAAGTCATAGAGCAACACAAATGTAAGTCACTTACATTTAAATCTCTAGACTCAAACACACACTCTAATGTCCACTTCTAGAGTGTCGTTCCTTATAAATTTGTACTAGTGTGAAACCTGGCTCTGATACCACTCTGTAATGCCCCGAATCCCAAATACAACTGAATTCGAGAGTTCTACAGGATCTTTCCACTTTATTTAGTACAATTTTACAAGGAAATTTGAACTTTTCACTTTACATCAGAGTTTACATAAAACTTTACTCTTTACATTGCACAGCGGAAGTAAATTTACAACACTTAAATAAATGTACAACAACATTGAATAATCTTTAAGCATCTGTTCCTCTTTAACCTTTATCATGTCATTTATCCTGCATACAAAACTGTGGGTACGTCAGTTTATTCAACCGACGAATATTATACACGGTCATCCTCTCTATGCTGAAAATAGTATAACTTATTTTCCATATTTAACAAACACAAACTTGTCACATATCAAGCTAAAGGGAATACCCTATTGATGTCGTGTTGTGATTGTGCACTTAGTCCTTAATGCAATTATTTATATTACATGACACTAATGCACACTTGTTCGGATTTTATGCATCCCATACTACATATGTCCGAGGACAAGTCTCTTATTCGTTCTTCATCTTTGTAGGGTTCAATCCCTCGCCATGACTTAATCTACTACTGTAACTACGGTAAGTATCCTAGATGTTCTATGAGTTACGAACTCATGTCCAGACAGCCTGGAGGGAAATCCTACGTCATGTCACGACGCATCGTGAAGACAGCCTGTGGTCAATTCAGCCTCCGTCATGGGACATGACACCACCCGCAGTCACCAAACATCCCACGAGCGTCGCCACCGGGACGGTACTCTGGAGCAGTATCCACGTTATGTCACGATGCATCGTGAAGACAGCCTGTGAATACTCTCACGCCGCCAATCTAATGGCCCTCATACTCATGTTTTTCTCCTACTTTTATCATGTCTCCACTATGTACTAATCCTTAGTTTTTATTAGAATCATGAACAAAATCAAAGCTCTAGAGTTAGCCTCTCCACTAAACCGGACTTATTCATTCATTCAAACATGACCAACCTTGGTCTCTCATTTCAAATTTCATTTCATTTCTTTACAAATGCGGGGGAGACTTAGCTTCTCTTTGTTTCCATTCCAATTCACAATTTTCAAAGTTTAGCATTTCCAGCTCATAAGTTCATTTTCATAATCATAATAGATTTTCTTTTTCAAAAGCATGATCTCTACATATACTTCATCAAATATCATTTTCACATTCCATAGTTTTTCACATTATTCTCAAATGAGAATAATTTACATCACATCACATAATATAATTCCTATCTTTATTTCACTTCTTTTCTAGTATTTTATTTCAAGTCCTTTTTCGAAGTGTAACTTTCACAACATACAAGTAGGACATTTCTCAAAACATACTCCATTTCATGTAAATAATTCCCAAATTATTTTTCATAAATCCCCCTTATTTTTAGAATAACAAATATATTTTTTCATAATTTTTCAATCATCAAAAACACCAAAAAAATATTTTTTTTCCCAAAGTTTAATACCGGCCGAGCCCCAGATTCGAACCAGCAACCACCGAGAAGCAAACCCCACGCTCTGGCCACTAGGCCGAGTGTGCCAATCGATATAAAGGGGGTTGAGAGCTTTAAATGCTCTCGGCTGTAGTATTTATTTTTTTTCAAAAATACAAAAAGTATGGTGCTAAGGGGATTCGAACCAGCAACTCATGAGACCCGAACCCACTGTAGCGATTAAAGCCATCCAGACCACTTGAGCTACGCGCTCAGGTTGTCAATAATGCAACCCAAAATTTATTTAAAACAATTCAATCTGTTTATTAAACATTTCGATGTTCAACAAGCTCTCATTTTATTTTGCTTTTATAAAAATTACTGTAAATGTCCATATTGACTAATATCATCATAAATTATACTCCAGTATATAGAAAATAATTTTTTCAATAATTAAAACATGTTTTTCATACAACTAATTCGAACTCTAAATTATCACTACCACATTTCTTCTTTTTCGACATTTCTTAACAATTAATATTACTAGTCTCTTTATTAGCAAACTTCATATTAATTTTCTGTTTTTAATCGTTTATCAAACATACAAATCTATATTTTAATTCATTCATTTCAATAAAACACAAATATTCCTTTAAACACATAAAGTAGCATTGTTAATCTACTAACTTTTGTGTATAATTCTTGATGTAGATAATGAGATTTTCCGTAAGCAATCCATGGCCATATTCAATTCACACAGAATCTAGACTTTACTAATGGAACCACATACAATTTGCATATCAACATTTCAACAAATCAATAGATCATGTTTCCAATTAAATGTGTGCTCTTATTAATAGTTTTCATGCATCATTCTTTCCATTCAAATCTAGCATGCATTCCTAATTAGAAACATGGAAAATTTACCCACCTAAATTTGGAGAGAAAAACAACTAGCAACTCCTAAATGAATGTCCTTGCAAACAAACGATCCTCCTCCTGGAAGCGCGCACACTAGCCAAATCCGAGCACTTCACAATGCAAAACTGGGAGCCCCTCTTTGATGTCAGCCTCCTTTGATTGATGCAAGCACAATTCTCCCACACACTCTCAATCTTTTACTCACTTGCTAAACTACTAGATAGTTGTATTTTAGACTATAGGTTTGGAGGAAATAATAAGCACAAGAATAACTAGGCTAGGGGGGGTATTTATACTAAAAGTTTAGGAAAATGGAAGGCTAAGATTGAAGTAGGAGTTAGGAACAAATTGCTATGATTTAAGGAGGAGTTACACTAACTACCCATGATCAAGTAACCACCATCACCATGACTCCACTCAAAAATTTGATTTCCCTCCAAAGCTCCAACCGGCCATGCAAGTGTGCATTTGCACGTGTACGTGTAGTGCACGTGTATGCAACTTGGTCTCCAAAAATTTGTACATTATATTTTACATAAAAATAAACTTTAAATTGTATCCTACATGACAAGTTGTATTTAAAAAATAAAATAGCTTATGGGCTTTAGTTTTTGGGCCAAAATTATAAAAATAATAAATTGAATTAAATTTGGACTTTAAGAATAAAAGGCTTTTTGTCTAATTGAAAGAATGCTTTGTATAAAATAATTAAAAGCACATATTTAAATATCTATACTCATCATAATGAAAAATAATCACCAAAAATATTGCACGTGCACACTACGTGCAAAATAAATAATTTTTTATTAAATGGAAATCGGGGCATTACAACCGCGGCAGCCTTGGCCTCTGTCGCTTCGGCCAATTGTTTGGCCGCCTCCTCCTTCTGGCGAAGAAGGTCGCCCTCCAGCTTTGCGACCAGGCCCTCAAGGTATTCGACCCTCGTCGTCCTCCCTTCAAACTCGACCCTGAGCTTGTCGAGCTCGTTCCCCATGTGAGCTTTATCCTTCCGAGCTTGGTCGGACTCCTGCTTTAGCTCCTTCTCCAGATTCGTCAACCTCTCCGAGAGGTGACCAAAGTGGACGATGATCTGCGACAGGAAACGAGGTGTTCAAAGAGTTAGAGAAATTAGACATAAGAAAAATCAATGACGGCAAAAATTCAACACTTACCGAGACCGCCGAGCGAGCAATATCGATGACAACGTCGCCTTCCAGCCCGGCCTCCATGGCGGCCCGATCCTTCTGTAATGCCCTGATTTTTTATTTAATGAAAAAATTATTTATTTTGCATGTAGTGTGCACGTGCAATATTTTTGTAAATATTTTCATCAAGATGAGTAAAGATATTTAATATGTGCCTTTAATTATTTTTCTATAAGCCTTATTTCAATTAGACAAAAAGCCCTTTCTTTTAAAAGCCCAAAGTAAGTTAATTTATTATTTTATAATAATTATTTTGGCCCATTAAACTAAAGCCCATTAGTTAATTTATTTTTTTTATATGACTTGTAATGTAGAATACAAAATTAAAGTTTATTTTATAAATAAAATGTACAATTTTTTGACCTAGTTGCATGCACGTGCACTACACGTACACATGCAAAATGCACTTCCCATGGCCGGTTGCATTCTTTTGGAGGAAAAATCAAAATTTAGTGGTGATCATGGTGTGGTGGTTACTTGGTTGTGGGTAGTTAATGTAACTCCTACTTTCATCCTAGCCCTCCATCTTACAGCCAACTACTTGATCCTAGCCCTCCATTCTCTTTGATTTTTAATATAAATACCCCCCCCCCCCCCATGGCTAGTTATTCTTGTGTAAAATTATTCTCTTCCAAACCTATAGTTCAATTATATTATCTAGTGGTGATTTTGTGAGTTAAAAGATTGAGAGTGTGTGGGATCTTTGCTTGCAACTAGAAGAGGGGAGGCTGGCTACATCAAGGAAGAGGGAGCATTTGGTTGGGTACTTGAAGGCTTGGGTGCACGTGTTCAAGGAGGAGCCATTCGTCGCAAGGACATTCGTCTAGGGATTTGCTAGTTGTAATTTTTCTCTCCATACAAGATGGGTAAATTTTTCCTATTTCTAACATAGGAATGCATGCTAGATTTAATTATCAAAATAATGCATGAAAATGATTAATAAGAATGCACATTTAATTGAAAATATGATCTCTAATTGATTGAATTATTGATATGCAAATTATGTGTGTTGCTACTAGTAAAATTCAAGATTGTGTGCAATAAGAATGTGGTTATAAATTGTGTGAAGAAACCTTTATTAGTAGCATGAAAAATTATGTGCAAAAAATTAGTATATCGACTATGTCACTTTTATGTGCTAAATTGGAAACTTTGTATGGCGTGGTAACGAATAAATTAAGATGTAATTTTTATGTTTGGAAAATGAATAAGAGTAGAGAGATTGATGAAATTATAATGTCAAAAAAATGTATTAGTAGTATGTCACATTAACCAAATTGTATGGTAGAAATGTGTTAATTATGGAGAAAATTATGTTTAATTATTTAAGAAATTTATTTTCATCTACTGGAATAAAATTCATGATGGAAAACGATTAATTCGGATTTTTACAGTATATTAGTAAGAACAATGTGATATGCAATTTTGTTGAACGCCGAAATGTTCTAAATAACAGAGAGTATGGGTTAAATGAAATTTGAATTGAGCTAGTGACAACTTGAGCGCGTAGCTCAAGCGGTCGGGATGGCTCTGATCGCTACAGTGGTTTCGGCCTTAAGGTTGCGGGTTCGAATCCTTGTGGCACTATTTTATTTCATAAATTTTTTTAAGCATATAAGATTAGCGGCCGAGAGTATTTATTACTCTCAGTGCCCCTTTATACCGTCTAGCACCTTTGGCCTAGTGGTTGTGCTGTCGGCTGTGTTCTCCAGGGTTCTGGGTTCGAATCTTGCCCTCGGCAAGATGGGAAAAAATGTTTTTTTGATGTTTTGGTGATCAAAAAAAAGTGGAAAAAATATGGTTATTCTTCTAAAAATATGTAGGACTTTATAAAAATAATTTGGAAATTATTTGCATAAAATAAAACATGATTTGAGAATAAAATTTGTAAATAGAACTATGGTTCTATATTTTTATGGTTGTGAAATTGTATCTTGCAAAAAATTGATTTGAAATGAAGGATTAGAAGATTAATGTGGCAAGAAGAAAATTATATTGTGTGATGTGATGCAAATTATTCTCATTTGAGAATAGTGTGAAAAATGTGAAAGTGTGAATATTCTTTAGTGATGTGAAATTCAAAGTGAAATTGATAATTGATAAAGCATATGAATTTTCATGTATAGTTATGGACTATTTGAACGAATTAGAAATCATGATTGGAAAAGAGAAACACTTTTGAGTATGACAAATCAACAAATAAATTTATGAGTGGAAATGCTCAAATTGGAAATTGTGAATTGGAATTGAAACAAAAGAGTAGCTAAGTCTCCCCCGGCATTTGGAAAGAAATGAAATGAAATATTGAAATGAAAGACCAAGGTTGGTCATGTGTGAATAAATGAATAAGTCCGGTTTAGTGGAGAGGCTAACTCTAGAGCTTTGATTTTTTTCATGATTCTAATAAAAACTAAGGATTAGTGCATAGTGAAGACGTGATGAAAGTGAGAGAAAAACACGAGTATGAGAACTAGAGTTACGGTGCGGGTGTGTGAGCCATAGGATGCATGCTTGATGAGTCAAGACATGGCGTGGGCACAACTCAGTAATGATCGGACTTTAGCCACGCTTGTGGGATGTTTGGTGACTACAAGAGGATCGTGTGGCATGAAGGAGGCTGAATTGCCACAGAATGCATGTTTGATGAGTCAAGACATGGTGTGGGGTTCCCCTCCAGGTTTTCTGTACACGAGCTTGTACTCATACATCATCTAGGATACTCACCGTAGTTACAGTAGTAGATTAAGTCATGGCGAGGGATTGAACCCTACAAAGATGAAGAACGATTAAGAGGCTTACCCTCAGACCTATGTAGTATGGGATGCATAGAATCCGAACAAGTGCGCATTAGTGTCATCTAATATAAATAATTGCATTAAGCACTAAGTGCACAATCACAACACGACATCAATAGGGTAGTCCTTTAGTTTGATATGTGAACAAGTTTGTGTTTGCTAAATATGGAAAATAAGTTATACTATTTCCGGCATAGAGAGGATGGCCGTATATAATGATCATCGGTTGAATAAACTGACGTACCCACAGTCTTATATGCAGGTAAATGGCTTGATACAGATTAAAGAGGAACAAATGCTTAAAGATTATTCAATGTTGTTGTACATTTGTTTTATTGTTGTAAAGTTCACTTCCGCTGTGCAATGTAAAGTGTAATGTAATCATGTAAACTCTGATGTAAAGTGAAAAGTTCAAATTTTCTTGTAAAATTGTACTAAAGGAAGTGGAAAGATCCTGTAGAACATCTCGAATTCAGTGTATTTGGGATTCGGGGCGTTACACCTTCGGTGTCGCCAGGTGCTTGATCACCTGCATGCTCGCCAAGGAGTTGCCCAGGAACCCGTCATGTTTCCGAACTTACCAGTCCGGAACATGGATCTTCTTGTGCTCCTCGGTCAGGAGCTCCTCGGCCGCCACTGTGAGCGGGGGCGTCGCCATCTTGAGGGCTGCGGCGATCGGAAAGTCACCCACCTCGGTTGACGCCGAGGCAATTTCTTCGGCCACAGCCGGGCTTCCCGGGGTCTCCACCTCCTCGACCACCTCCGTGACCCTCGGAGTCTTTGCAGTCGGCAACTTGGTGGCCACCCTCTTGCGCTTCTTCGGCGCCTTGCTAGCAAGACCAGCCCTCAACGCCAGTACAGCCTCGTAGTCCATCGCCTCTGCATTAAAAATGAAGTTTGTTAGCGGAATACAAGTCGTAAAAGATGAAGTATGAAAAAGAAAGGACGGAAACATAGAAGAAGCCGCGTACTGGGATCCACGCGGCAGAGCCCTCCCCTTAATAGAACACCTTCGGTCAGCTCCCGCCAATCGTACTTCGGCCGATCAAGAAGTGTCAGAACTACCTCTTCATCTTCGGGGCGAAGCGTTGGCAACGCCTTCAACCTCTTCGGCACCTCCTCCACCCAACTAGAGGGAATAGGCTAGGCCTCCGCACTCCGCACTATCAAATACTTATCACGCCAGTGCTTTATGGAGTCGGGGCATATAACGAGCCTACCGCCATGTCTCGGGGCCAAGTAGTACCGGAACTCCGACCAGTTCGCTTGATGAAGCCGGTAGATTGTCCGAAGTACACTCAGCTCCGGCTCAATCCTAGCGGCTTGGCAGTGAAACACGAAACCATTAATGACCCTCCATGCATTCGGCATAAGTTGGATGGGGCAGACCCCAAACCACCTAAGAACAAGGGTCGCGAACGGATGGAGAGGCAGCCGAGCCACGGCGATAAAGGCGTCAACCGGCCAGCAACACATGGTTACTGGCAGCGGCGAGTTCGCCCTAACCCCGGGACCCGGCAGCATAAGTTCGTACCCCTCCGAAATGTGGAAATAATCCCGGATCACTGCCAAGTCTTCTTCGCTGAGGATCGACACCGTCTCATCAGCCTCAGTCATCTCTCTCGCCTTATTCTCATCAAAAGTCCTCCCCCTCCCGTGAACAATACGCTCGGCATGTTCCTCCGGAAGTTCTCGAACTCTATGAAGCCCAGTTAGTGGTCCCGGCAACCTGCCAAACGGCCCCAAGCGCTTCGGATCCTCCACGATCATATCTCGACCGAACACCTTCTTGCCCTTATCTGGGTGACTCGGAGTGCGGGCTTCGGCAACTTGAGGGGAGGGCTCGGACCAAGAAGAAGACGACTCGGAGACAGAGGAAAGAGACATATTTATACTTGGAAAGAAACTAAATATAAATTACCTTGAAGAGATATGCGGTTGGAAACTTCACCGGAAAACAGATGACGATCACCTGAAGCTCTCGCTAAGCACAAATCACTGTCTGAGTAAAAAAGTGGAGAAGTGAAAAATGAGAGAGGGGGTAAGGTTTTATAGAACGAGGCGCGCAAAACGATGTTAATGGGCCCAGACTGTCAGCCCATTTATGCAAAGCGACAAAAACAATCTGAACCGTCGCCTTGTTTACCACGCCAAGCCGCACATCGCATTAATTACTGTCCCATCTGACAGGAACTCAAAGGTCATCGCATTAAATAGGTGTCACATCCGTCAGGGCTGTCAGAAGTTCAGAAGCCATCACATTTAATGGCTGCCACATCTGTCAGAAACGCAGAAGCCGCCAACTCCGCTGGGCGAGCTTCGCCGAAAACGTACCGAGCGTTCTTGCCACCGACCATGTTACATGGAAAGTTGGATCTCGGCACCAGCTGCCGAGCGTTCTTGCCACCGACCATGTTACATGGAAAGTTGGACTTCGGCACGAGCTGCCGAGCGTTCTTGCCACCGACCATGTTACATGGAAAGTTGGACCTCGGCACATGCTGCCGAGCGTTCTTGCCACCGACCATGTTACATGGAAAGTTGGACCTCGGCAGATGCTGCCGAGCGTTCTTGCCACCGACCATATTACATGGAAAGAACTACCTCAGACCTCGCCGAACTCCCTCTCCACACTTACAACCTGGCCGAGGTGCCTCTGCACTTCGGCAGAGGGCGCCGAACCACCCCTGAACTTCGGCCTCCTTGGCAACAAGCGCTCGAAGGGGTCGGCGGTGAGGTAAAAGCATGTAGGCCGCACAACGAAGGAAACAACCGAGCCATTCGCCAAAAAATTACAAAGAAAACAATTAAAAATTCGAGAAAGTTAAGGAAAACTCCTGGAAGATAATTATAAAGTTGGGGAAACATTTTCTAATCCCCAAGCAAGTAATTATTGCCAAGGACAACCTATTAAGACCGCCGAACGACGGATCAACACTTCGCAAAGTTAAACGAATATTCCTGCGAAAACACCGCATGACCAGAAGAGCTCAAGAGCAACTCGGAGTGCAACCAACTTGAAAAATCACCGCACTACCTCCTTCAAAGATTCAAAACCTTCCATTTGAACTCCGATACAACTCCATTAGCCATTGAAACAGTAAAACTACTCCTCAAAGGCTGATCAAACTCAGTCTTCGGAAGTGGGGGGCTCGTGATATGGCTAAAAAAGGGATTAAATCGGAACCATCCAAATCGAGCGTAAATCTTGAAGCCCAAGCGTGAAACGGTAATTTCACCTACCAATGGGTCTGAAGCGGGTACGGGTTCTCCTCCTCGGAGACCCACTAACCCGCGAACGGATCCACCGCAACTGGGTGCGGGTCTCAACCCGCAGCAGACCCGGCCCAGAAAGGATAGAATTAGGGTTTCTGATTAAATCATAATCAACGGCCCTGATTCATATCTATCCCTTCACTGGGATTAGGAATTACATTCCTTATCTAACCACAGGGATTACATTCCTAATCTGATCCCAGCAGCGCCTATAAATACCCCCATCCATATCCAATAAGAGGTAATCAATCTTTTGACAGTTTTATGCTCTTTCATAATCACTTCTGATTACTGACTTGAGCGTCGGAGGGTGCATCGCCAGGAACAACCCCGATGTCTCGCACTTTTTGCAGGTGAACGGCAGTAGCAACGGTCAAACTCCGGCGAAACAGGTAACAGGTTTGATATTCAAAGTTTCCCAAGAATCCACAAATACTATCTGTTTGCTCCCACACCAGATTCAGCGGCAACATGAATAAATTCAGTCCCTAGAGTTAGGTCTTTCCTCCATACCGGTCTTAATCAACAATATGACCAACTTGGTCTTTCATCAAAATAGTTCATCTCAAAATAATTTATTCACTTGCCGGTAATAGGGTTTAGCTACCCTCTAGTTCAAAATCTCATTTCATGTTCATAAATTGAGTATTCACACTCATCAATATTTTCATAAGTCATCATGATTTTCTTCATTTCAATTCATGTATTATTTTTTTCACAATAATGAAACAAGATAATTTCATTTCCAATTTCTCGAATTACATATTTAATCTCATAATTTTTCTTTTCATTCACAAGTATAAAATCTCATTTATATAACCTAATCGAAATTATCCACATTTGTATTAAATCTCGAATTCTCAAAATAACCTCACATAACTTTTCTTAAAGAAGAAGAATACATATTGCTTCAATTGTCACATTAATACCCTTATAATCTCTTTAATTTTGATCTACAATTTCTTAATCAATCCATAGATTTTTCCTAGATAAGTTCAAATTTATCTCAGAATAATTAACATTATTTTTATAAATAAATTTCACAAAAGAAATCATTTAAAAATATTCATTTTCTCAAAAAAAGTCAAAAATAAAACCTTGGCCGAAGCCAGGTTTCGAATCCGCACCAACAGCAGCAGCATGCGCTACAGTAATGTTACTATGGCACAGCGGCTGACCAAAGTGGAAAAGGCGCCCACGTGATACAAAGGGGGTCTCAATTCTTTTATACTTAAGGTTCGATATTGGGTTATTTTTCCAAGAATCCACAAATACTATCTGTTTGCCCCCACACCAGATTCAGCGGCAACATGAATAAAATCAGTCCCTAGAGTTAGGTCTTTCCTCCATACCGGTCTTAATCAACAATATGACCAACTTGGTCTTTCATCTCAATAGTTCATCTCAAAATAATTTATTCACTTGCCGGTAATAGGGCTTAGCTACCCTCTAGTTCAAAATCTCATTTCATGTTCATAAATTGAGTATTCACACTCATCAATATTTTCATAAGTCATCATGATTTTCTTCATTTCAATTCATGTATTATTTTTTTCACAATAATGAGACAAGATAATTTCATTTCCAATTTCTCGAATTACATATTTAATCTCATAATTTTTCTTTTCATTCACAAGTCTAAAATCTCATTTATATATCCCAATCGAAATTATCCACATTTGTATTAAATCTCGAATTCTCAAAATAACCTCACATAACTTTTCTTAAAGAAGAAGAATACATATTGCTTCAATTGTCACATTAATACCCTTATAATCTCTTTAATTTTGACCTACAATTTCTTAATCAATCCATAGATTTTTCCTAGATAAGTTCAAATTTATCTCAGGATAATTAACATAATTTTTATAAATTAATTTCACAAAAGAAATCATTTAAAAATATTCATTTTCTCAAAAAAAGTAAAAATAAAACCATGGCCGAAGCCAGGTTTCGAACCCGCACCAACAGCAGCAGCATGCGCTACAGTAATGTTACTATGGCGCAGCGGCTGACCAAAGTGGAAAAGGCGCCCACGTGATACAAAGGGGATCTCAATTCTTTTATACTCAAGGTTCGGTATTGGGTTATGTTCAAAGAAAAAAAATAAAGAGTTTATGCCAAGATTCGAACCCATGACCTCCTACCATAGTGACGTTTTTAATTTGCACCCACTGACCAGAATGGACAGAGTGACTCACCCGTAGAGAAATATTTCCAAATTTTTTTGTACAAGACTGTAGTTATTCTAGTTTGTTTAAAAAAAACTCATTCTTCAAAAATGTAATTTGTTCCTCTTAAAAACTAAATAAATTCCTGATTCAAAACAAACAGCAAGTTGGGGGTTTTTAAAGCCATTAAATTCTCATTTATCATATAGAGTACCTCTCTTTTTATTCCTACAATTGTACATAAAAATCACATAATGTTCTATTAACAATTTCTTTTTCAATGAGACTTTTTTTTTCTTGATTTCTTTCAATCATAAATTAGTTCTTCTTTATTAAACTAAAGAGTTTTTCTTCTTTCTTTTTGATTAACACACAAATTGATGACCTCTTGAATTTGGCCTAAATACTAAAATGTTCATTTCTCTCAACAATTAACATACAACTTTAGAATTATTTAGTATCAATCACACTAATCATAAATATAAATAAGCATAATTTACTAATCAATCTTATTTTGATAATATAGAGATTCTCATCATTTGTATTTTTCACATAAGCACATTTCTTAAAATTGCACTTTTCCCATAAACGCAAATATTTCGACATGGAGAAACATTTATTCTAATTTAGCATGCTAGATTAATATCAAAATATCACAACAACAAACATACCATTCAATCAATTTCACTTAGTCGTTTCATACAATTTCACATATGTTCCATTTTCACCTTAATCATGGCATTAACAAAGAGCAATATTTTTTATCTATCTATTCTAGCATGATTAGCACACAACCAAGCATGATACTACTTAGAAGTTAGAAAAAATTGCCCACCTTATTTGGAGAGAAACAAATGTACTCCTAAGAATTCCTAGATTGATAAAAAAGCGGCCTTCTCCTCCTAGTTTGGGCCATCACGAGTCGTCTCCTCCTAGCCTTGAAGCAAACCCGAGCCTCCCTTGCTCCTTGAAGAAAAACCGGCCACCAAGGGGATGAAGAACACACAATTGCAACTCTCAATCTTTTGAACTCACTAATCTCTCAATCTTTTACTCTCTAATTGTATTTGTTTATCTTTCTCTTTTGATATAGATTAGGTGTAAGTATACTAAGGTGGGGGGGGGGGGGGGGGGGGGGAGGGGGGGGGGGAGGGGGAGGGGTATTTATACAAATTTTTAGTGAGAATGGAAGGCTAGGATTAGATCAAGTGGTTAAGGATCAAGGGCCTAGATGAATTACGGAGTTTCCATATCTTCCCATGATGGAATAACCACTCCTCCACTTCATCCACTCTCCCTCTCCACTCATGCACAATCCGGCCAATGCTCAAGGGTGTGCTTTGCTCACTCTAGTGCTTGCACGTGCTACCCTAGTGTCCCCCACTTACAAGTTGTACATGTTAGTTTAATTAATTGTCTATTATTTGAGCCTACACTACAAGTTAGGCTAAAAGTAAAGATGAATTAAATTACATGGGCTTACTAATGGGCCAAGAGACCATGGGCTTTACTAATTTAATTAATTAATTAACTAATGTGGGCTACAAAGAGACAAATTAGGCTTAGGATTAAATTAGGCTTTCTAAAAAGAGAAATAAATGGGGATTACTAGTTGAAATATTTTTAGAGAAATGCATGCATAAACTGCACGTGC
The DNA here is from genome assembly GCA_017893485.1 of Hemerocallis citrina. Taxonomy (NCBI): domain Eukaryota; kingdom Viridiplantae; phylum Streptophyta; class Magnoliopsida; order Asparagales; family Asphodelaceae; genus Hemerocallis; species Hemerocallis citrina. The sequence continues at coordinate 190,402,583 of CM030363.1, forward strand.
ACAACTCGTAAAATCAAACAACTCCAAATATAAAATAAGATTTGAAAATCCAAGGTGTTGCACTGTTGGATCTGCTGTCCGATGTGTGGGGCAGAACACGGGATACTCTCGTGGATCGGTGTGTGTGGAGTTTTCTTACTGGTCTGGACTTGCTTTTCGGCGTTTGGGGCCGAGTACAAGATTTGCTACAGTGATCTGGGCTCCTACTTCCTCTTGATTCACTGCTGTGTGCTCTTCAGATTTGGTCCATTCTAAACTCAAGTTATTTTCTCTTTACTAAATCACATAAGTAGTAACTATTCAGAAAGAACCTTCAACTGTTTGGAATTTACTATTTATTCCTTTGCGATGGAATAACATAATCATGCGTACAAAGTTCCAAAATTAGAGGGATTCAGTAGCGCTGAATTTAATAGCTGGAAGAAAAAGGCACAATACGGAATGAAATTCATGAAAATTTTCTATACATGTCAAATAACCTATGATGAATGTGTTGAAGATGTTGATGATGCAACATGGGTAACTGATGAGGACTTGTGTAGAGTATTCTTATTAAATAGCATATCAGATCGCCTTGCAGATGTGTATATGAAATATGAAACAGCTAAACAAATTTGGGATAATTTACTAGATGAATTTAAGAAGGAAGAGAAAGTATCTAAAGCACATCTAGTTGATAAATTCATGAGTTTCTATTTTAAAGAAGAAAAAGCAATCCTTCCTCAGGTAACAGATTTAGAGAATCTTGTAGGAAAACTAAAATCAGAAAATATTACTGTGTGTGATGAGTTCCTTACTGGTGCAATAATTTATAAGTTACCTGCTTCGTGGCTATCTTTTAAGACTGAGATGTATAGGTTGTCTGAACAAATTAAACTTGCACATCTGAAATGTTGCATCAAAGTTGAAGATGAGACTAGAACTAGGATAAATTTGGAATTGGTTAATAAACAACTTTCAACTGCTAATGTTTTAACATGCCAAACGCATTCCTAAGTTCAAGAAGAACAAGTTTAATTCTAAAGTTGAACCAACTAAGTTAGAAGTCACGAAGAAAATTGTTAAAAAGAAAGAAAAATGCTACAAGTGCATAAAGTGGGGACATCATGCCTCTGAGTGCAGGCTACCCAAAGTAGAACAACCCAACATGGTAAAGGAGAACTTGTTAGAGGAAAAACTGTGCCCACCGATTTTCTTTGTGTTTTTGGTGATGTCAAGGCCAGTACCTCTGCTAGTTGGTTGTTGGATTCAGGAGCTACCTGCCATACTTGCAACGAAGATGGCCTACTATCTGATCTGAAAGCTGTGGATGAGTCAGTTTCAATGGCAAATGGAGAATTAGTGAAGGTGCATTAGACTGGGACAGCAAATCTCAGTCTCTCCTCAGGTAAAACTTTAGTTTTGCGAAATGTTAAATATGTGTCTACTTTACCAAAGAACTTGATCACTATTAGCTTACTAAATCATGCTAGTTCCAAATTCTTTAGTTGTTCTTATTTAGTTAATGGCATTTACAGAGTTAGTCTAGCAGATGAAGTAATCAATAATGTTAGTTCCAAATTGTGTAGTCCACATGCATGGCATAATAGGCTGGGACATGTGAAATATGTCAAGATTCTTAATGTTGCTAAAACTTTTAACTTGTCAATTGACACATCTATTAAAGGTGACAAATGTGAAGTGTGTGCTCAAACAAAGATAACTAGAAGACCTTTTCGTACCGTCTCTAGGAGTACACAATTACTTGAGTTGATACATTCTGACATATGTGATTTCAAGAGTTTTATGACACAAGGAGGTCGGAAGTACTTAATCACTTTCTTAGATGATTACTCTAGATATTGTCACATTTATTTGTTAAAAACTAGGATGAAGCACTAGAATAATTCAAAGAATTTAAAGATCGCGTTGAGAATCAGTTAGATGCTAAAATTAAACGATTTAGATCAGATAGAGGTGGCAAATATGTCTCATTATGATTCATAGAATTTTGTAACTCACATGGAATCATAGTAGAAACTACAACGCCCTACTCACCACAGTCAAATGGTATCGCTGAAATAAAGAATGGAACACTCGAAGAGATGTTGAATTCTATGTTGTTGACTGCTGGGTTACCTTCACATTTTTGGGGTGAGACTGTATTGGCTGCTAATAATATTTTGAACATGTTACCACACTTTAAGTTACCTGCTACACCGTATGAACTGTGTCATAAACACACACCTAATTTTAATAAGATAAAAACTTGTGGTTGTATTGCTTTTGTTAGGATACCTGACTCTAGAAGGCCTAAAGTGGGACCTCAGACAAATATGTATGTGTATTTGGGTAGTGCAGTTGATAGTGCTGCAGACAGATTTTTAGATCTATCTCTTAACAGAGTAATAGAATCAAGAGATGCACAATTCTTTGAAGATATGTTCATCAAAGATAAAGGCATCTCATTATCTGAACATGCAGACACAAGGAATGATCCACAACAGGAATCTAGATACATTTCAACTGACACTGAACCCTCACATGATGTTGAATTAAGAAGACTCTCCACAAGAGATAAAACTCCTAGAACCTATGGTGATGACTTTGTGACTTATGCACTAGCAGATGACCCTGTTAGTGTTAAGGAAGCCTTACAGTCTAGGGATGGTTTGCTTTAGAAAGAAGCAATTGATGATGAAATTGATTTTTTGTTGCAGAACAACACTTGGGAATTAGTTTATTCTACCAATAGGGGCTAAAACTATAGGAATCAAGTGGGTTTTGAAGAAGAAACTTAATCCTGATGGAACTTTAGCTAAGTATAAAGCACACTTAGTAGCTAAAGGTTATACTCAATAAAGTGGGATGAACTATTTTGATGTTTATTCACCTGTTTGCCATATTGCTAAAAAAATAATTCTTCTAGCCATAGCATCTATTGAAAAATTTGTTATTCATCAAATGGATGTTAAGACTGCTTTCCTAAACGGTGATCTTATTGAAGAAATCTATATGGAACAACCTGAAGGTTTTGTACTTAAAGGTTCAGAATATAAAGTCTGCAAATTAATAAAATCTTTGTATGGACTAAAACAAGCACCAAAACTGTGGCATGAAAAATCTGATAAAAGAATAAAGAGCTTAGGTTTTGAATCTAGTAATTCTGAGAAATGCCTTTATTATCGTGATGAATCGAATAAAATTGCCATTATTTGCTTGTATATTGATGACCTGCTAGTTGTGGGAAGTGTCCTCTCTGTTGTTATAGAAGTTAAAACTATGCTATCCAAACAACTCAACATGAAAGACCTTGGTGTTGTGGACACCATATTGGGCATGAGAGTGGGTTTTAGAAGGCAAGGAATAACCCTTAGCCAATCCCACTATATTAAAATTGTGTTATAGGACTGGGGATACAGTGATTGCAAAAGATTTAATACACCTTATGACAATACCAAAAAGTTGACACCTAATGAAGGTGCAACAGTGAGACAGTTAGACTACTCTAAACTCATTAGGAGTCTCATGTATGCTATGACATGCACTAGACCTGACATAGCCTTTGCGATAGGCATGCTAAGCAGGTTCACTAGCAGTCCTAGTCAACTACACTGTAATGCCCTTGAGAAGCTATTGGGATACCTAAACGATACTCAAGAGTTTGCTTTGTGCTATTCTGGTTATCATTCGGTACTAGAGGGATACTCTGATGCATCGTGGTGCTCAGGAAATGGTGACAGTAGGTCCACTAGTGGCTATGTATTTACACAAGGAGAAGTAGTTGTGTCATGGAAATCTAAAAGACAACCTGGTCTTGCCTTTTCATCCAGGGAGTCATAACTCTTTGGCTATCTTGTGCTAGTGAAAAAACAGAATGGATGAAAGACCTATTGTTAGATATTCCTTTGAAAATGTTTAAAGTAACCACTCTCAGTCTGTATTGTGACAATCAAGCTGCAAATGTTATAGCTAACAACACTCTTTACAATGGTAAGAGACGTGTTGTGAGCCTTAGACAGGCTAAGTTGAACTATCTCATTAAACAAGAGACTGTTGCTCTTACTGATGTACAATCAGAAAAGAATGTGGCTGCTGCCTTTACAAAAGGACTAAGTAGAGATCTAATTATCAAAACTGTGGGAGAAATGGGGTTAAAAACTATTGAGGATAAATTTTAACACCCTAGTATTTTTGATAAATTAGAATCCAAAGCTAGAGCCATAGAATAGTTCAAACTTTAAGCATCAATCTTTAGACAGTTGACATGTTTTAGATAATTAGAAAAGTTCTATGTATTTATTGTTGATATATAACTTCATTCCAAATTTGATAATGATATATATGTTTCAAAAATTACTTAGAATTATCTTTTATTCCAAAAGAAAGCATGAAAACTTATCGATGTATTTCTGATGTTTAAAATTGTTGTTATATCATTCCAACTTTGATGATATATCTCCTTTATGAGGTTTATGTTTCATTCCAATCTTGATGATTCAGAATTTAACCATAATTGATTTAACAGTTCTATCATTCCAACATGAAACACAATATGTTTCTTGTGTAGAAACTATAATAGTTCTTGCACTTTATTTTGATAAAGATACTTGATTGTGATGCTTATGATGTACCTTTGCATATCTATGTTGAATTGTACTAAGTTCTTTAGCTTGAACTGAATACTCTTATACATTTCATTTGAACTCTAAGAGAAGCGACTCATGAGATTTCTATTTGATATGTTTAAAAACAGATGACAGCAAAGGCAATAGAAATGAATCGGTTAACTTTTATTTTGAGAATGATGATTTGCTCGATATTGAGGAGTAGACACAAAAGAACTCGCAAGAATAGTTTGTCAATTGCTTGGAGGAACTTCTATTTGAGTTTAAGACTCTTTACTTTGATTGAGCTTAAAACTTTTCGTTTATTTTGAAGTTTATTATTTGGTTGACTTGAGATTATGATATTTTGTTTTGTTGGTTTAGTCTTCGTGAACTATTCATTTGTTATGGTCTTAGAACTAATGATTATTTTGGTTTAGTCATATTTGAACTATTCAAGTTATAATTGATTTAGCCTATGATCCATGTTCTTTATGATTCAATGATGTTTGAATTTTTTGTGATCCAATAATATAACATTGCTTAACCTAATATATTGAGAATATAGGAGGAGATTGTTGGATGTATAAGTATATTCTCAATATAATAGGATAATATTGTGTATATTATTTTATGAGGCAACATATGTTGACACATGTTATGTATTGATTATTAGAACGGGTTGAGTGGGCTCAAAGCCCAGTACCCTAAACCCAGTCTAATCTCTTTAAAAGCTGGTCTGGAGGTAGTGCCCTGTGATATTCCAATACTGATAGGCAGGGTATAATATCTTAAGCGGCTAAGAGATAAACCCTAACCCTAATTACTCCTCTTTACATCTAACAATAAGCACCACGTTTGAATGTGAAGTGTTAAAAGAACACACCCATCAGAAGCTATCCATTTAAACCATTAAAAGAAAATGTAAATGATGCTTCTAAGAGTACGCTCTTCTTTGACACATTTAGCATTGACTTTTCAGAAATGTAAGGTACAAACTGATATGGGGTGGATGACGTGGCCCCATTTGGGCCATCAGATCTCCTCATATTTCGCTCCCCTGTGATCATCAGGTCAAATGGGTCAAACGGGCTTCAGCCCATTCAGGCCCACAGGCAAACGGGTTCGATCCAATCCATTAGGGTCTCAGACCCGATTACCGCAACCTATAAATACCATACCCCCTCCTCACTTCCAAAGGTAATAAACTTTTTCCCACGTGAACCTTAGCTATGGTTACTTTCTCAGTGACTGACTAGATCGTCAGAGGGCCTGTCGTTGGGACTTCTCCCGATGTTTCTAGGCAGTGTGTAGGTACAAAAGGCCGAGCCGAGCCTCAAAGATCTAAGCCGAGCTACTAGATCCGAGCCGAGCTACTAGATATGAGCCGAGCACCCAGCCTCCACCTCTCTCCTACAACCCCTCGAGCCGGTCCTTCGGCCTAGGATCGGAACGATGCCAGTACCACATCTTCCGCTACACAAATTACAAGAACTCACACCTGTTGCCCCCACATCCCAAAACAAATAGCATCGGGTTGGCACCATCTGTGGGAACTTTTTAAGTACTGACGCCAGTTCGAACCCAGCCAGGAACGTCATCTCAAGTCTGAGCTCCTTCATGGCTCTGAAAGCAAGGAAGGTTGTCACCTCCGGGCGTCGTCTGGATCCTCCTCCCCATCACAACCACGCGAATGCCCAAAGCTCTAATCAACCACAGGCCAATGGCGCAGTCGGACCTGGACCTGGCTCTTCTTACAGTCGCCACTGACTTGCGGCGCTTCATCCAGAATCAGCAGGCCAGCCAAACTAGGGGAGGGGCCACTTCCAACTCGGTCCCGAACCATGGCAAGCAGCCGACCCCAGAACGGGAACCGTGACACAGCCACTCGCCCTGAGGACCTCAACCATCACGTGACCTGGTCGGACAAGCCCCAGTTACAAGGGCCGAGTTTCAGAATTTTAGGTACGAGGTCCTCCAGGAAATCTGACGCGATCCTAGGACCGAGGTGCAAAATGACTCCATCCCTCAGCCAGAAGCCCGGGGAGGCAAATCCCACGACTCGACTCACCTGCTTGAACAAGAAGATGCCGTCTTCCGATGCCTCCGAGAGATGGAGAACTAACTCGCCTATCTCGACGAGGGCGGACCGATGCCTGGCCATGGTTATCGGCCGACCCGACCCCTATTTTCCACCCAAATCTTGGAAGCCAAAATCCCCAGAATTTTCTGGCCTCCCCAGTTCGAGACCTACAACGGTGAGGGTGATCCCGCTGATCACATGGAGGGTGATCTGAAGCGCTGTGAACCCTCATGATGATTCACAGCGCTTCAGATCCCCTCCTGTGTTGTGCTTTCCCTGCCACCCTGCGAGGTCCGGCTCGGGAATGGTTCTCGAAGCTCACCCCCGGCTCAGTCTTCTCGTTCGACCAGTTGGAAGCAAACTTCCTAACCCACTTCGTGACCAGAAGAAAGGTCAAGAAGACGAGCACGTCCATTCTGGACCACAGACAAAAGGAAGGGGAGTCACTCCGTGAATTTGTTCGGAGGTTCACCACCGAGGCAAGGTCTGTCTCCTCTCTCGATGTGAGCATCACTTCGGCAACTTTTTGACACAACATTCGACACCCTCAGCTTACGGCTTCCTTGGCCAAAAAACCCCCATCGACTTCCCCGACCTTCTCAACAGGGTCGAGAAGTACATTCGGGCAAAAGAGGCCCTAAACCCTGAGGGCACCAAAGAAACCACTGCTAAGGGGAAGCACAAGGCATACGATGTTGAGCCCGTCAAGAAAGTCATGAAAGAGGCGACCGGCCTCTAAATAATTCCTCCATTCCCCAGATTCGAGAGGTATACGCCACTGACACAGAACGTGTCGGCAATCCTGATGAAGATCGAGGGTAAAGGGATCGTCCGACTCCCTCCCCGACCAGGCAACAACAAGATGTAGGACCAGAGGTTCTACTGCCGCTTCCATCGAGACAATGGGCACAAGATGGACAACTGCTGAGCCCTCAAAGATGAGATCGAGGTCCTTATCTAACGAGGGTACCTGAGGGAGTTCACCTGGGCTAACCCAAGAGATCAGAGGGATCTGAGGAATCCGAGGCCTTCGTCTCCCCCTCGAACGATCAACCGGCGACCCGAACAGGACCCCGAGCTCGAAAAATCGGAGGGCAGGCCATCCTACACTGCGTCCATTGGGGACCCATAGGAAGGGAATCCAATACTTTCCGTAAGGCCTTCATCCGAGAGGTTAATTCCATTAGAGACCATCCCTCCCCCCAGATTCAACAACGACCAGTCTCCTTCTTTGGAGAAAACCTGGAGGGAGTCCGGCTCCCGCACTGTGATATCCTCGTCATCAGTCTCGTCATGGAAAATTTTGAAGTCTACCGAATTCTCGTGGACAACGGAAGCTCAGTCAACATCCTCTTCTTGGAATCATTTGAGAACCTCAAGATCCCCCGAGATAAGCTAAAGTCGGTCGGGTACACCCTGCATGGGTTCTCGGGCGTCCCGGTGTAGATCGAAGGGATCGTGACACTGGATGTAAGGGCCGGCACAACCCCCATTATATGGACCGAATCAATGGACTTCATGGTGGTCAACATCATGGCGGCATATAATGCCATCCTTGGCTGACCCAGCCTCTGCTCGTTTCAGGCCATCCCCTCGGCCTACCACTTGAATTTGAAGTTCCCAACTGACTTCGGGGTCAGCATTGTCAGAGGTAATCAGGAGTCTGCATGCTCGTGCTACATGACCGCGGTCAGAGGCGAGGTGTTCCCCCTTGACGCGGTCAAGCTTCCGCCTGAAAGAAGCCGAAGACAAGTCAAAGCGGTTCCGTGTGAGCCACACCTTTCCCCCGACCTGAAGCCAAGTCTGATTGATTGCGTTCACCGCAATATCGACCTTTTTGCTTGGACCCCATTCGACATGCCCAGAATTTTCGAGGACCTAATCATGCACAGGCTGAGCATCGCCCCGGGCTCCAAGCCGATCCATCAGAAGCGGCACAAGTTCACCCCGGAGAGGCAATAAGCAGTAAAAGTGGAGGTGGACAGGCTTTTGTCCGCCCGGTTCATTCAAAAGGTCAGTTACCCTGAGTGGTTGGCTAACGTCGTGATAGTTAAAAAGGCCAGCGGGAGCTGAAGGATCTGCATAGACTTCACGGATCTCAACAGGGCGTGCCCCAAAGATCCTTTCCCCCTCCGAGCATCGACGCTCTGATCAACGCAACATCGGGTCACGAGCTCTTAACCTTCATGGATGCCTTTTTGGGCTATAATCAATTCGGATGTTCCCTCCGAATATCGCCAAAACTTCCTTCGTTACCGACCAGGGTCTCTACTATTACCAGGTTATGCCCTTTGGACTCAAGAACGCCGGAGCCACCTACCAGAGACTTGTCAACCAAGTTTTCAAAGACCATATCGATTGTAACATGGAGGTATACGCCGAAGACATGCTTGTCAAGAGCCGGCGAGGGCAGGACCATGTCACCGACCTCGAGGAAGCCTTTGGCGTCCTTCAGTTCCACAACATGAGGCTAAATCCCGCCAAGTGTGCCTTCGGCGTCTCATCAGGGAAATTTCTCGGGTTTGTCGTTTGCCAGTGTGGAATAGAGGCAAACCCCGAGAATATCCAGGCCATAATCGATATGGCCCCTTCCAGAAATATTAAGGAGGTTCAGCGGCTCATGGAAAGACTGGCGGCCATTGGCCGCTTCCTCTCCAACTATGGAGAGAAGTCCCTCCCCTTCTTCAAGGCCCTGCGAGGGGCGAAAGGCTTCGAATGGGGCGACCCCCAGCAACAGGCGTTCGACCAGTTGAAGTCCTACCTCGTCAACCCCCCGCTTCTAAGCAAACCCGAACCGGGCGAGCCACTCTTTCTGTACCTCTCAGCTTCGGAAGACGCACTCAGTGTCATGCTCGTCCGAGAAGAAGTAGGTGTTCAGAAGCCTCTCTACTATGTGAGCAAAGTCTTCCTCTCGGCCGAGACAAGATATGCAAAGATGAAAAGGTGGCGTACGCCCTGATAATGGCTGCACGAAAGCTCCGCCCTTACTTCCAGGCCCACTCTATCTAGGTCCATACGAACCAGCCTCTCAAGGTCATTCTCCACAAGCCTGAAAGTTTCAGCCGCTTAGTCAAGTGGTCAATCAAACTAAGCCAGTACGACATTAGCTACCAGCCTAGGATAGCCATTAAGGGGCAAACCCTTACCAATTCATCACGGAATGCACTATCTCTGAGCCATCCAACACCCAAGAAGCAGATCCGATCTGGGAAGTTTATGTCGATGGCTCATCTTGCGAAGTGGAAAGCGGCGTGGGCATCATCCTCAAAGGTCCCGACAACTTCATTCTCCATTATTCTCTTCGACTGAACTTCCCAGCCTTGAACAACGAGGCAGAATATGAGGTTATGATCGCCGGGCTCACCCTGGCACACAAGGTAGGGGACAGACAAATCCGGGCCTTCAGGGACTCCCAGCTCGTGGTCAACTAGATCACCGGGGAGTACGAGGCTCGTGACGCTCGAATGGTCCGATACTTGGCGGTAGTCCAGCAGCTCTTGACATCCTTCGATTACTCCTCGGTTAAACACGATCCCTAGGGAGCAAAATGCCCAGGCTAACTCCTTGTCAAAACTTACCTCATCGTCCTTCGAAGGGCTAGAAAGCACCGTCCTAATCGAAGTTCTCCTCAAGCCTAGCATCGACCTCCTCGAAGTCCTCTGCCTCGCCACCGAACCTTAGCCGAACAACTGGTTGACTCCCATCTGGAAGTTTCTGGCCGAGGACGTGCTATCTCAAGATCAAGTCGAGGCTAGAAGGACCATGGTCTATTCGGAATGGTTCATCATAATCAACGAGACACACTTCAAGCGCTCGTACACAACAACGGATGGCAGACCTTACCTTCGCTGCCTGGACCCCGATGAGGCCAAGTACGCTTTGAAGGAACTACATGAAGGAATCGGGGGGTGTCACATGGGGAGCAGGTCGCTCTCCAGAAAAGCTCTAAACCACAGGTACTACTGGCCGACCATGTTACAAGATGCCCAGGACCTCGTCAAAAGGTGCGGGCCTTGCCAAAGATTCTCCTCGGTGAAAAGGCTTCCTCAAGCCAACCTCCGCTCCCTGATAAGTCTGAACCCCTTTGCTATGTGAGAGATGGACTTGGTCGGCCTTTTTCCAAAAGCGACGGGCCAAATGAAGTTTCTTATGGTGGCCATCGACTACTTCACCAAATGGATCGAGGCAGAGCCCCTAGCTATGATCAAAGAGCACCAAACTCAGCAATTTTTCTGGAAGCACATCATCTGCCGGTACGGGATCCCGCAGGTACTTATCATAGACAACGGCTTCCAATTCGTAGGCAAGAACTTGTTGAATTTCTGCGAAGACATCGGTGTCCAACAACGCTTCTCATCAATATGTCACCCTCAGTCAAACAGTCAGGCAGAAAATGCGAACCGTCAAATTCTCGTTGGCCTCAAGAAGCGGTTGGATAATTCATCCAAGGGTCTGTGGGTTGATGAGTTGCCAAGCGTACTCTGAGTGCACCGGATGACGAAGAGAATCCCCACGGGCGAGTCACCGTTCAACCTAACCTGCGGCACAGAGGCGGTTATCCCCTAGAGATCGGGCTCCCTTCGTCCATGATCATGGCCTTCGACAAAGAGAAAAACTCCACGGGCCTCAGAGCCAACTTGGATCTAATCGACAAGGTCAGGAAAGAATCTGCCATCAGAAGAAGCATATACCAACAATGGATCGAGAGGTTTTATAACAAGAAGGTCCGCCCCACCGACATCAAGCTAGGTGACCTCGTGCTCAGGAAGCTAGCGGTTTCCGACCCCAGCAAAAAGAGAAAGTTGGCCCTTAATTGGGAGGGCCTGTATAAGGTCTCCGAAATGATACGCCCTGGCACATACTGCCTTGAAGACCTGGGGGGCAGTATAGTAAAGAGGCCCTAGAACGCAGAACACCTCATCAAGTTCCTCGAAGGGAAGGACTAAACTCTTTTTGTAACCGAAACTCGTGTAACCAGCACCATGTGCTCCCCCTTTTTGTGTAAATAAAAAAGTATAATCTTATTTCTTCCCTTCTTTTTGTTAATTTTTGGGCAAATTTTGGTGCTTCTGGCTCGATATTCGGTATTGACCTCAAGCCATACCCTAGCTTTCTCAAGATATATGGGCTAGGCGCTCGGCAATGACCTCGAGCCAGACCCTAACTTTTCTACAAAGCATGGGAGCTCGATATTTGGCATTGACCTCGAGCCATACCCTAGCTTTTTCAAGCTGTATAGGCTAGGTGCTCGGCAATGACCTCGAGCCACACCCTAACTTTTCTACAAAGAATGGGAGCTCGACATTCGGCGTCGACCTCAATACCCTAGCTTTTCTCAAGCTTTATGGGCTAGGCGCTCTGCAATGACCTCGAGCCACACCCTAACTTTTCTACATAGCATGGGAGCTTGACATTCGGTATTGACCTCGGGCCATACCCTAGCTTTCTCAAGCTGTATGGGCTAGACGCTCGATAATGACCTCGAGCTACACCCTAACTTTCTACAAAGCATGGGAGCTCGACATTCGGCGTTGTCCTCGAACCATACCCTAGCTTTTCTCAAGCTGTATGGGCTAGGCGCTTGACAATGACCTCGAGCCACACCCTAACTTTTCTACAAAACATGGGAGCTCGGCATTCGGCGTTGACCTCGAGCCATACCCTAGCTTTTCTTAAGCTATATGGGCTAAGTGATCGGCATTGACCTCGAGCCACACCCTAACTTTTCTACAAAGCATGGAGCTCGGCATTCGTCATTGACCTCGAGTCATACCCTAGCTTTTCTCAAGCTGTATAAGCTAGGCGCTCGGCAATGACCTCGAGCCACACCCTAATTTTTCTACAAAGCATTGAGCTCGACATTCGGCATTGACCTCGAGCCATAGCCTAACTTTCTCAAGCTATATGGGCTAGGCGTTCGGAAATGACCTCGAGCCACACCCTAACTTTTCTACAAAGCATGGGAGCTCGACATTCGCCAGTGACCTCGAACCATACTCTAGCTTTCTCAAGCTGTATGGGCTAGGTACTCGGCAATGACCTCGAGCCATACCCTAACTTTTCTACAAAGCATGGGAGCTCGACATTCGACAGTGACATCGAACCATACCCTAGCTTTCTCAAGCTGTATGGTCTAGGCGTTCGGCAATGTCCTCGAGCCACACCTTAACTTTTCTATAAAGTATGGGAGCTCGACATTCGGCATTGACCTCGAGCCATACCATAGCTTTTCTCAAGCTGTATGGACTAGGTGGTCGGTAATGACCTCGAGCCACACCCTAACTTTTCTACGAAGTATGGGAGCTCGACATTTGGCATTGACCTCGAGCCATACAATAGCTTTTCTCAAACTGTATGGGCTAAGCGCTCGGCAATGACCTCGAGCTACACCCTAACTTTTCTACAAAGTATGGGAGCTCGGCATTCGGCATTGACCTCGAGCCAAACCCTAGCTTTCTCAAGCTATATGGGTTAGGAGCTCGGAATGACCTCGGGCCACACCCCAACTTCCTCACAAGGCAGGGGGCTCGATACTCGACTTGTGCTGTGTGCAGCGTCCTAAGCTGTCTTGCAAAATAAGGATGGATGGAAAAATCAATTTTTATTCATCATAACACCGTGAATGGCCACGGTACAATAAAAATTATTACAATGGTTCCATTGACCCCGACCTAACTATTTCTCGGGGGGCTTTTTTGGCTAACACAAACCATCTCGAGCCCAACCGAACGGGACCATCCTCCGGCGAGCTCGTCCAATACCACTGGCATCGCCAATGTAGACACCCCGGCAATGGAGCTCTGCGCGTCAGCTAGTCTCGCCATTTCCAGATATAAGGTCAGTAAGGAACCCAAGACAGAGGGGCTGCCTCCCCCAAAAGGGCCGAACCGGGATCCGCCTGTGCCAAGCATGACCTTCAACCTCTGAATCTCCAGCTCCTTCTCCACCACGACCTCACGGAGAAGGGACTCAGAGGTTGGTCACCTGGTGGAGGCATCAGACATCGACCAGTTCGTCTCGACACTCCCCCAGTCTCGATCGGCTATAGCCTTCTTCAGGCGTGCCGCCTCTAAATTGAGTTCCTTAGACTTGTTCATTAAATAGCTTGCCGCGACTTCTCGATCGCGGGTCTGTTTGCAATAGCAGACCAACACGCTCTCCTTGGACTTTAGCCTATTCCAAAGTCGCCGTACCTCCGCAGAACTGAGGTCAGCTCCTAGGGTCTCGTCCATCTGACAAAAAGGAGAGGAAACAAAAATTCACTCCAACCTTCTCAAAAAAGTGCGAGGAAACAAAAATTCACTCCAAGCTTCTCAAAAAAGTGCCAAGTCATAGCAGGTCGGCCAAAAACACGATTATATTAATTCCAAAAATTTGTTACAAAAAGTGGTGGCCAATCTGTGCTCGGAAAATACAAAAAGAAAAAGAATGTAAACTACTTCTACGGGGGAATCTGCACCTCTTCGTCGGCCGTCGCCCCCCCCCCCCCCTCCCCAAGGGGTCAGCGGATGCACGGGGGGCTCCCATCCGTAGTGGAGATGGTCGATTTTGGCCTCGGGGTAAAGGAGTAGAAAGTGCTCTTTTGCCCGATCGTATGCCTCATCTTGGGCGGTCATCAACTCCTCCGAAGCCGCCATCGCCAACTCCTCGTACTCTGCTGCCGCCTTCCCCTGAACCTCCGCCAAGGTGCGAAGGTGCTGGTCTTGTTCAGAGGCGAGGCCGGCTTGGAAGGCCTGCACCACCCCCTGAGATGCCGTCAACTCGACCTTTAAGTCCTTCGCTTCTCGAATGTACCGATCGGCATTCCGCTTCTAGGCGTGGACCTCCTTCTCGAAGCACCTCTTAAGCTGCGCCCCAGTCATTAACGCCTGGTTGAAGAGAGACAGGAGTCAGGAAAGAATGCCGAGTACAAAAAGATGAACAAACAACAAATCGACACTTACCACCACTTGGGCTTGAGCACACTTCTTGTAGGCCATCTCCATCGTCTCGGTTGCCAGAATGGTCCGGTCGCGGGCCGTGGCAAGTTTATCTGCCACCTCGATCGAGATCGGGCCCTCGGCTAGCCAGTCACCCTCCTTGACCACCCAGTCCGGGGTGAACGGCCTTAGGCCCTTCTTGCCCACCAACACTGGACGTTGTCCATCCGTATCTGGGTCCAGCCCGGAGAAGACACCTCCACGCCAAATTCGACCAGGTTTTCGACATCGTCAGGATACATCCTGATCGACCATGGGTTCTTGTAGTAGGGGACGTCGAGCCCGTGCGCTGGCTCGAACTCATCTGGTGTCCTCGGACTATCTGGCAGGCGCCATTTCCTCTTCTTCTTCCGGATGCGAGGAGCCTTCGGCGGAGAAGGTGTTGCCAAAGGCGGGAGAGGGGGGAGAGCCTCTCCTTCCTAACTAACTTCCTCATCTTCCTCTCCCTCGGCTCCTCCCTCATGAACTCCCTGCTCCACCTCCCCTTCCTCAACCTCCTCGCCTAACACTCAACTTCCCCAGTGGAAGCTGACTCAGCCACCTTCGGCTTGCAGCTTTGGATGAGCACCACGTCCAAAACTTGGTCATCTAAATCCCACGACATGGAGTTTGACTAACGATCACCCTCCAAAACTTAGTCGTCCAGATCCCAGGATGTGGAAACCGACTGAAGATCCCCTTCTGCCCGACTAGAAGAGCTCGCTTTAGAACCGGACTGAGAGCGCGACATAACGAAAAATACTAACCTGTATTTTGTGAATGGAGAGATCAACTGAAAAGTCATCGCCGACGAGTTAGAGAGAGAAGCTCCTATTTTTAGAAAGAGAAAGCAAAGTGAAGAAATGAAGAGGGGTTGGAGGATTTATAGAGCAATAACGGCGCCTCGAATTCCACATTGAAATCCTGACCGTTCAAACTTGATCATCAAGATCTAATGGCTGATGAGATTTAAACACCTCGAATTCTGCGTTGGAACCCTAATCAATCCTATCTTGATCATCAAGGTCTAACAGCTGACAAGATTTCAACGCCTCAAATTCTACCCCCATGACGTCAGCATCACATGCAATGCCCTAGATTTTACAGCAAGCAGGGGGCTCAATGCTTGGCAGTGACCTCGAGCCACCCCCTAGATTTTACAGCAGGCAAAGGGGCTCGGCGTTCGGCAGTGACCTCAAGCCACCCCTAGCTCTCACAGCAAGCAGGGGGCGGGGGTCGGCGCTCGGTAGTGACCTCGAGCCACCCCCTAGCTTTCACAGCAAGCTGGGGGTTCGCCGCTCGGTAGTGACCTCGAGCCACCCCCTAGCTTTCACAACAAACCGGGGGGCTCGATGCTCAGCAGTGACCTTGAGCCACCATCTAGCTTTCACAGCAAGCATGTGGCTCGGCGCTCGGCAGTGACCTCGAGCCACTCCCAGCTTTCATAGCAAGCAAGGGGCTCAGCGCTCGGTAGTGACCTCGAGTCACCTCCTAGATTTTACAGCAAGCAGGGGGCTCGGCGCTCAGCAGTGACCTCGAGCCACCCCTAGCTTTTGCAGCAAAGAGGGGGACTTGACGCTCGGTGGTGACCTCGAGCCACCCCTTAGCTTTCTCAGCAAGCTGGGGGGGCTCGGCGCTCGGTAGTTACCTTAAGCCACCCCCTAGCTTTCATAGCAAGCAGAGAGGCTCAGCGCTCGGCAGTGACCTCGAGCCACCCCCAGCTTTTACAAAAATCAGGGGGGCTCGGCGCTTGGCAGTGATCTCGAGCCACCCCCCAGCTTTTACAGCAAGTTGGGGGGCTCGACGCTCGACGGTAACCTCAAGCCACCCCCCAGCTTTCACAGCAAGCAAGGAAGCTCGGCGATCGGCAGTGACCTCGAGCCACCCCCCATCTTTCACGGCAAGTAGGGGGCTCAGTGCTTGGTAGTGAGCTTGAGCCACCCCCTAGCTTTTACAGTAAACTGGGGGGCTCGACGCTCGGTATTGACCTCGAGCCACTCCCTAGCTTTTACAGCGGGTAGGGGACTCGGCGCTCGGCAGTGACCTCGAGCCACCCCCTAGCTTTTCCAGCAAGCTAGGGGCTTGACACTCGGCAGTGACCTCAAGCCACCCCATAGCTTTCACAGCAAGCATGGGGGCTCGGCGCTCAGCAGTGACCTCGAGCCACCCTTAGATTTCACAGCAAGTAAGGGGCTCGGCGCTCGGTAGTGACCTCGAGCCACCCCCTAGCTTTTACAGCAAGTTGGGGGGGGGGGGGGGGGGGCTCGACGCTCGGCAGTGACCTCGAGCCACCCCTAGCTTTTACAGCAAGCTTGGGGAGCTCGACGCTCGGTAGTGACCTCAAGCCACCCCCTAGCTTTCAAAGCAAGCAGGGGGGTTCGACGCTCGGCAGTTACCTCGAGCCACCTCCTAGCTTTTATAGCAAGCGAGGAGCTCGACGCTCGGAGTGACCCTCAGCATCCGAGCATGGAGGCTCGCCCATCGATGCTCGACCCTCGAAGCGCCAGTCATAAGCTCCGAGCCAAATTCCTAGCTCAGGCTATGGCTCGACGCTCGACGTTCGGCTCCTGACCATTGGTCCTCGGCCCTCGATGCCTTTTTCCCCGGGGGATCTCCTTCGTCCGACCCCACTTACCACTCTAAGAAACTACAAATCATACTCTCCAGACACACCGCTCCACTCTTCCTACAGGGACAGACTACTCCTCCACGGCTGGCTTACGCCGCTCTTCAGGAGTGGGGGGCTCCTGATATGGGGTGAATGATGTGGCCCCATCTAGGCCATCAGATCTCCTCATATTTTGCTCCTTTGTGATCATCAGGTCAAACGGGTCAAACGGGCTTCAGCCCATACAGACCCACAGACAAACAGGTCCGACCCGGTCCGTTAGGATCTCAGACCCGTTTACCCCTGCCTATAAATACCAGACCTCCTTCTCACTTTCAAAGGTAATAAACTTTTCCCCACCTGAACCCTAACTACGGTTGCTTTCTCAGTGACTGACTAGATCGTCGGAGGGCCTATCGCCGGGATTTCTCCCGGTGTTTCTAGGTAGTGTGTACAAAAGACCGAGCCGAGCTACTAGATCCGAGTTGAGCTACTGGATACGAGCCGAGCACCCAGCCTCCACCTCTCTCCTGCTACCCCCGAGCCAGTCCTTCGGCCTAGAATCGGATCAACACCAGTACCACATCTTCCGCTACACAAATTACAAGAACTCACACCTGTTGTTCCCACACCCCCAAAAACAAACAGCATCACAAACTATAATAATTTTAGATTTATCAATTATCAAATATTAATTGAAAAAATATTATGCCTACAAAGTTACAAGTTTTGAACAAGAAAAACATATTATATATTAAGTTGCTAAAGTTTTTCAGTACCAAACAAGAAACTGAGGTAATCTTTAGCATACTATATATATTCACAATAGGCATATAGCATTAATGATATTCTGATATTAGTACCGGATATGTGTGGGGCAGTTCAAGTAAATTCAAGGCATTACTCCAACGAACATAGTTTGAGATGAATTTCTTCTTAAAGAGTTAAAGGAAATGGTGGAACTTAGGCTCAATTTCCTAAATAATAGCAATGTTCCTAAATAATAGCTTGCAAATCAAATCTTGCTACCAAAGCAACAATTCGACCAAAATCAATTACACTATCAATGTCACTTCAGATAAAACAAAACATTGTCTCTCCCGTCGTTCCAAAATGTAAATTTGACATTTACCATCAGAAGCACGCAACCATCCAGAGCAATGGTTCCTCCATCATGCAGGGTGTATAATTGCCTGCGTTACTTACAATAAATATCTCATTACATTTAGTCCAAGGTAGCTCATATCTGATGACATTTCTAATCAATTAATACACTCAAAACTATAAAATGATAATGTGCAACCCTGAAATTCATCAATATTTAATCCTAAAATAGCATGAATTTCTTCCTATTAATATATGTCAGGGGGAAAAAAACCTATGTAAATTGCAGTTAAAAGAAGTTTTCGGACAAATATACCACATTCGATTATTTCTTTTGTTAAACACACATTAATTTTGTTTAGAAGTACTTGTTTCATTGAATTAATTTTTTTTATCAGACACTTTTCGAAAATATTTGCAGAAAAAGAACAGTTGTCAAAGTATTTGTGCCCATAGACTCAACAACTAAACTCGCCGGCAAGTTTAGTTGTTGAGTCATTACTATTGGAAAACAACGTGTTTAGTGCTGATTTTTACTTGAAATTTTTCAAAGAAGACTCGTTGTTCCCAACAGCGAGAACATTTATACTAGATTCGGTGTTGGGAGCAGCAAGTTTAGTTCAACTTTTTCAAAGAAGACTCGTTATTCCCAACGGCAAGGACATTTACACTAGACTCACTATTGTAATGGCGAGGATGTAGGAAATTTGACAGAGAGTGAAATATTATGTTGGACTTAGTGAATTTTCGAAAAAAACTTCATAGAAATTTTTTTGAACTAAACTTGCTACTTCCAACAGTGAGTTTAGTGTAAATGATCTCGCCGTTGGGAACAGCGAGTCTTCTTTGAAAATTTTGAACTAAACACGTTGTTCCCAAACAGCGAGTCTAATATAAATGTCCTCACCATTGGGAACAGTGAGTTTTTTTTTGAAAATTTTGAACTAAAAATTAGCACCAATTACGTTGTTTCCCAATGGCGATGATGAAACAACTAAACTCGCCGTTCTTGATGAGTCCATGAGCGCAAATACTTGGCCAACTGTCATCTTTCTGCAAATATTTTCGAAAATTATCTTATTAAAAAAAATTAATTCTGTTCATTAGAATATAAGGTCTTTTTATATAGTACACTTTTTTCCCTAAGATATACATAAATTTTTCAAAGTATATTATTTCTATGGAAGTATATAGACTACATTTGGTTAAAGATCACTTTACCCAGAAAAGGAATTCAGTGAAACTTAACAAAAGTGGGGTATCCCAAAATAGTTGGGATAGTGATAGATTGGTTTAGGGATGGCAACCCAGCCGGACTGATCCACGACCCGCTCGTCAAAATCTGGCCCGTTCAAATACAGTTTGGGTCCGGATCGAACCCGCGAGTCTAAGCGCGTCGACCCGCATCGTCAAATAAGGGTTTCCAACCCGTTGAACCCGGCCCGTGAACCCGTTGAATAGTGACGAACCCGCCCACCAACCCACGGGTCGTCCCGTGGGTTTCGAAACGTTCGGCCCGTAACGTTCGACCCGCGCGGGTCTAACATACGAAAAACAGAGTCCATTGTTGTTCTAGCCGGGTTTTTTTTTTTGGGTTTTTTTTTCTTACTTTTTCCCTATAAATACCCCTTAAACCTAATCTAAAAATTTTACACCTAATTTTCTTACTCTCTCTACTACTACTACTCAATTCAATCTCAACTTTTTGAAATTTTGTCAACAAAGAAGCTAGCAACATAGAAGCGACAAATTCCGATCGTATCAAATTCAACATTCAACTACATCTTCAAGTCTTCAACTCCTCCATGGCTCCAACAAAGAAGCTCTCTTTCTATCTATATACGAGTCCGGACTTCTACTTCTACTTTTATTTTCACTCTCATTCTATATACGAGTATCCGCGAAGTACGGTATCAAAATTTTATAATTCTCTTATTGTCTTGATATTTTTTTGTAGTTATATATTTTTTTTTATCTTTTTTGTTTGTTGATTTTTTTATCTTCTCTCTCACAACGCTCCTATTGTTTTCTAGATATTTTTTTTCAACTTATCTCACCTAAATTGTATTCAATTTTTTCACATACACTACTATATCAACATGTCTAAATCACGAGGTAGCGGTCGTAGCCAAAGTGAACAAGATTCCACCGGCACTTCTCGTATGCCTCCAATTGTCCCACAAAATGAGCCCGCCGAAGAGTACCCTATGACCGGACACATTGATACACACGATGAGTTTGTAGGAGACATAGATATAGAAGAAGAACCACAAACACAAGTAACCGAAACAACACAATCGGGTAGTAGCAGAAAAACTAGAGAGAAAACTAGTGATTGCCACAAATTTTATGATTATATTCCGGACGATGAAAATCCGGGTGTAGGTATAAAAATTTGTAAAATATGTTCGAAGCCATACAAATGGAAGAAGGGTGAGGGAACGGGTACAATAAAACGACACATCCAAAATGTACACAAAGAACTTCTTGTAGATCTACTCGGCCAATAAAAAATCCACCATTGGACCGGTGTAGTTGATAGTCATTCTTATGATCCGGAACTTGTTAGTCGGGAAATGGTCCGATTAGTAATCAAGAAAGAGTTACCATTTTCTTATTCCGAGAGTATGGACTTAGAAACTTTTAATCAAACCACCTTAAATCCGCACTTTAAAAGAATCTATAGGAATACTTTGAAGTGTGATTGTTTTAAAATGTACAACGAAATGAGAGAAACTTTGATTTTCATTTTATGGAGTTTAACTTGTAGAGTTTCTCTAACTTCCGGTTATTGGAAGGGTTGAAACAATATTCCAATTATGGCAATAACTTTTCCTTGGATCGATAGTGATTGGATCCTTCAAAAAATAAACATATCACTTGCCGCGTTGCCCTATTTTCATAGTGGTAATGAAATTGCAAATCGTATTTTAGAAATTTGTGATTTTTTTCATATTCGTGATAAAATTATGTGTATAAGTTTGGATAATGCACCTAACAACAATGCATCAATTAGTATATTAAAACCCGCATTAAACCCTGCATTTGACAATATTTTTCATGTTAGATGTGCATGACATATTATAAATTTATGTGTTCAAGATGCATTAAAAATAGCCGACCTATATATAGTTAACATTAGAAATTGTGTACATTTTATTGCATTAAGTGGCCCTATATTTCAAGAATGGAAAGCTTGGTGTAGGCTTAAAAATTTACATTTTAGAGAATTTTCAAAGGATGTAAAACACCGATGGAACTCTACTTTTGATTTGCTACATGTTATTACTAAATATAAAACATGTATAAATAATTTTTGTATGACAAAAAATATGCCAAATTTTGAATTGACTCCCCAAGCTTAGTTTTATGCTGAATCTTTGTTAAAATTTTAGAACCTTTTAAGACCGCAAATTTAAAATTTTCAAAATCTTATTAATCTACTTCTAGTAGCATTTTTATTTCAATAGTTACTATAATGCAAATGTCACGCCCCGCTTCCAAAACTACGGAATACGAGTACATAACAAAAGCCCAGCGAATGATTATTATCATCCTTAAGCTGTTCAAGAAATATTTACAACATATCACAATAAAATCAGAGTCAGAAGCCAGAGAAATCAACCACATGCACATATGAACCAAATACCAACAAGAACACTTCAAATAAAATACATTAATCTCAAATAGTCATGATCTGAATAACACAAATAATCTTGGGTCACCTTGCCCAGATACCGAAATAAATACAAGTTTCAAAATACAATATTGTCCAAAATAAGCAACAAGAATAGTAATAGCAAAATTTCAGCCTCTAGCCCCTCATCTTGCCAATACCTTCAGGAACCTGTCCTCCAAAATCTGCAATACAACGAATGCAGGAAAGGGAAAAGAGAAAACACAAGTACCCGTCAATGGCAAGTCCGGGTCACAAATAGAGTAGGATACAAGCACATGGAATGAGATAACTAACTAGCACATGGTATAGGTATAAAGTCAACCTAGACAACTAGCATGGTAAAAGTGTCAAGTGTCACGACATAAATCAAGTATCCTATAAACATGCATCAAGTATCAAGTGTCATGTATCACGTATCATATCTCATGTTTCATGTAATTCAAGTGTCATATATCATGTATCATGTATCATTTAGTCAAGCCGCATGTATCACGTCATGTATCATGTTCATGTATTTAAGTTCAAGTCTTGTGTGATTACAATCTAGGTAACACGACATGCAACCCATCCTACATGATTGCTACAACACATTAGTTTCGCTTTAGATTTCATAGGAGACCATGCAGGGCAGTATACTCAGGTACAGGAAAACAGGTTCATGAATCAAAAACAGGTACACGAATTATCCGATTCATGCATCAACGGGTTCATGAATCAACAGGTACACGACCAACAGGTAAGTGCATCAACAAGTAACAGGTACACGACCAACAGGTACGTGCATCAACAGGTAACAGGTACACGACCAACAGGTACGTGCATCAACAGGTACATGAACCAAAAGGTATCATGCATCAACATGGGAAACACGGGCCCCCTTCCAAGTACACGTTTCTGTACCATCCACTACTAGATCCTTCCCATAAACCCCGGCTTGATTACTTTTATTATTAATGTCCCACATGCATGTATACGTGTAAACTAGTATCAAATAAGCATGGTAATATCAGGTACGAGTTCAGATTATCAAATCAGCGTGCATGGTTAATAAAGGTTCACATATACGAGCAAAATATACTAGGTTCATAATCAGGACAGCAAGACTAGTCAGCACTAAATCAGTGATTCACAGAACTACAGGCATGCAAATTACAATCCGTCAAAGGATCTGGCAACTAGACATCCACACGCTTCTAACGATTATAATAAAGTCCTATACTAGTTCACAACATCTCAGCTTAAAAGTCATTTCAACACGGATTTCCTGTACAGCCAGAAAACAGGAGAATGACTTCCAACACATATAAACAGCATGCAAAGTCATCAAATAAATCCACGAAAATTCTGGGGTAATCCCCTATATATGTAGACCCAAAATAATAATTTTCATAATTTTCCAGAAAGTATAGATATGGTATCAAAAATAAAAAGTAACACAAAACATGGTGTTGATGAATCTGGAATTCCTTAACACTGCTGTACAAAATTGAACATATCTTGCAAACAGCGCATCGAAATCCACTTCCGCCAAAACAGGGTGAAAGTAGACAAAATTCTAAAACTTTCACATGTCACATAATATATCCATACAGTAATTATAACTAGGGTGAAAACGGCATTCAACATAGGGCAACACGCAGTTTACAGCAAAAGTGATCTATAAAGGGTACGAATCATCTCCCAAAACTTATCTTTAAAATACCACATAAATCTGGGAACTACCTAACATCATGGTGAAACAGTGGACCAAATATTGTGGCATGATATCATGTATAACAAGGATCTTGAAAATAAATAGATAATAAAATCTACCCCATACTGAATCTGGAAACTACCGATACACAGTCACTAAAATAATCATAACTAATTCATACGAACTCCAAACGGGGTGAAACTAGTGGGGTTAGAAAATAGATTCAATCCTCTACAATTTACTCAGAGATGTCCATGTTGAGATTCGGACTCTAACCCAGATATAAACAGGAATCTATTCAGTACAACCCGAATTTCCAGATTTCTCACATCATCTTCAAAATGTCATAACTTCTACAAAAACGATCCAACTCTTCCAAATTCAAAACGCAGTCTACCCATTGTCCAAATATCATGTCTAAGGGTTTCTAACATGTCAAAACCTAATATTTTCATATGGGCAAACCATCAAACAAGTTTCATGCGCTATTTGACCTACGCGATCAAAATCACGCTTTGGGTGAAACCTACGGCATAACCTTATCAAAACTCATGTTCTAAGTCATCTATGGCCTGTTTTGAATAATAGAGACGTAACCCACAAATAAAAATCTAATCTTTTGGCCGTCTCTAGTCTCAACTACCCTATTAGGTGAACTTTCTACTTGTATCATACAAATGAAGTTAAGTACAAGTTACTTGCCTTGTTGACGATGAACACGGCGCTACGAAGCCTAGCAATGAAAAACCACGTGCAAAAGTCCTTCCACGCATGATTCCAAGCGAACCCACGAATCGAAACTTGCCTACGATCGTCTCCTTGATGCACGAACTCAAACGGACGCTATCCACAACTCCAAATCAGCAAAGGGATGTAGGGGGGGCTGTTTTGAAAGGTGGGTGCTGCCTTGGATGGGGTTCGGCCACACAAAGGGAGGAGAGACGAGGTAATATGAAGCGGGGTTGTATAATATGGTGGATGGGAAGGGTTTCAATGGTCGGCTAGGGCAATAGAGGGGAGAGGGAGGTGTCGGCCTGGGGTTTTGAATGCAGGCCAGGAGCACTTGGATGGAGGGAGGCCGGTTTGGAATAGGAGAGGGGAGAGTAAATTAGGGTTAGGGATAATTAGGCTCTGTTTGGTTCAAAGGAGGGGAGGGGAGGGATTTTAATGGAGGGGAGGGAAGGGGAGGGAAAGGGAGGGGAGGGATTTAATGAAAACTCTGTTTGGTTCAAAGGAGGGGAGGGGATGGAAAATAATAATTTTCTTGTTTGGTTCACAATGGGAGGGAATGGATTTTATAATAAAATTACTTTTATATCCTTTTGCATATAATAAGAAATTCATACAACCACTTCTTACAATAAGAATTGAAACAACAACGAATTAGAAAAAATTTTTTCTTCTTTTTCTAGTTCATCATTCAATCTTTAGGAGGGTATCATTTCAGTACATACAGCAACAAGTGTGTTATTTGGAAGTGTGAGCACATGTAATTTTGTTACGACTAAGACAAAAAAAAACTAATTTGATTTATAGAACTTCAAATCAAATGCAAATTATACAAGCATAATATGGAGCTTTTGAATATCCCACAGCATTATCTTTTCTCTTTTGAATGCTCATTTCTCATCTGTTTTGTATCTATTTGCATTTGCATATATATATTACTGGTTGACGTACGTGTTGCTAGCTAATTGCTAGTAGGAAGAGTAGAGAATTGAAGCTGACACAGCATCCCACTCCACGGAAAAAAGATGGAAAAAATACACATCTTATCTTACACGAGGTGTGATGGAGAAAAGAAATAAAGTGTTGTGATTTGGGAGGAAAAGGAAGAGGGAAATAGGCTAAGAAAAGAGAGCATTACAGGCTGCCACATAAGAAACATGCATACAGAAGAAGAAAGTGCATGTTTTGGATGCCTGTTCGAGTACAGGTAGCATGCAGCAGCAATGCAGCATCAGTCTGTGTATGTGCTGAGTGGGGTGCTCCAGTATTCCCACTTTACCTTCATCCCTCTTTGCTTCCATTTTGACCTGGATGCACTATATTACTCACTACCCTCATGGGTAGAAATGATACTGTTTTAGGTTCGAGAACAATTGCAGTTGCTATAGCTAAACCAGTGTTGCATTTAAGTTGATGCAGTAAAAATTCCCTGCAACTTGAAAGAGAGAAACAGTCGTTGCTAGTAGGGAGAAAGAGAGAGGTTTTTTAGGATTTAGATTTTTTAAAGGGCAATTTAGTCTAGCCACTTTAAAAAATTAGCTCTATTTTCTCTCCCCTCCAAATTCCCCCACTTTTGGAGGGGAGCCAAAATTGGCTCAGGAGGGGTGTTGCACCCCCCATTTTCCTTCCCTCTCCTCCTAAAAATTAAACCAAACAAGAAAAGTATTAAAAAAACCCTTCCCTCCCCTCCCCTTCCCTCCATTCCCCTCCAACCAAACAGACCCTTAGTGTTAGGGGGTATTTATAGGGAGTTAAATGTGGATTAAAGGGTAGTGGATATCAATAGGAATACATGGGTATACAATTGGGTAATGATTATTGGGTAAATTTCAAATGGGGATACAAAATGCAATGAATCCTATGGCTCCTAAAATCTCCTTAAAGGCCAAAAAAATCTCAAATTGATCAAAACACTTCTGAAAATCCATCATGACCCAAAAATAAATATTAAATATGAACGGGACCAAGAAAATGAGAAAACGATCTCAAAATGACGAAAAACGGACAAACGGTGCACAATCGGCACAAGGAGGTCAAAAATGCAAGAAGAATAATATATTTGAAAATAATCCAATAAGAAAATTAATACAATAACTAATAAATATAATTCATGAAATAATATAATTTTAACAATAAAAATAAAATAAAATAATAATGCAAATAACCGTACTAGCAAAATAATACGGATAGTAACAATATTAAAAATCATAAAATGTTTAAAATAATGAAGATAATTATATTAATAATAGGAACTGCATTAAATACAAAATTATAGAAAAATAGTTACAGCTAAAATTACGGATCACAAAAAAAATAGATTTTAAATGGGAAATCCAATAGTACATTTTGACAAAAGGATTTGAAAACCGGAAAAAAAATAATTCGCAAAAATTTTTAAAATATAGAAAATACACAAAAATACATTTATAGGAAAACAGGGGTTACAGCAAACTTTCAAAGAAATGATCGATGATGCTTTTATTGGTCATATTGTGAAACCTGCATACACCAAATTTTTGAAGTATTTTAATCCTCCTCCTATGTTGTATTGTATTGCTACTGTGATGGATCATCGTATCAAATTAGAAGGTACGAAGAGTTTGATTGAAATGTTTTATACTTTACTTGGGGAAGATGAATCTGAAATTGATCGTGGAACATTTTTAGCTAAATTTGAATCGACATTAAATAACTTGTATGATCATTATGATAGAAGTTTTTCATCTAGTAGTACTACTACTTTAGTTACTTCTTCTTCTCCTACTTCTACAGGTAAGGGTAAGAATAAATTAGATGATGCCATATTTAATTTACTTGCAAAAATTCAATCAAAAAAAGCTAGGACTAATCAACTAAATAAATTACATTGGTATAATCAATAAGATTCTGAAAGTTTTACTTCTTCATTAGATATTTTACAATGGTAGAAAGACCATAAACATACTTATAATATTCTTAAATATATGGCTAAAGATCTACTAACTCCTCATGTCTCTACAGTTGCTTCAAAAAGTACATTTTCTACAAGTGGTAGGGTTCTAACCGATTACAGGAATCGCTTGAAGCTCTAATCGTTGGAGATGCTTGTCTGTACGGAAGACTGGATGAAGACCGAAGATAGGACTCAAGAAATATGGTTCGACATGTCTACAAGTGGAAGCAACTCGCCGGAAGAACAACAACAACAACAACAACAACAATAGCAACCAACATGAAGAATTGAAGACCAACAACAAAAACAAATTGAAGACCAACATATGCAAGAAATTTGTAAATGTATAAAAAATTGTAATAAATCTTTGTTTCTTATAAATAAGTTGGAAAATTGAAGAAAACTGTCATTTTATAGAAAAAATTGTAATTGTATCGAACCAATTTATAATAATTCTTTGTTTCTTATAAAAAAATTGGAAATTTGTAAAAGTTGAAATCATATGATTAATATATACATTTTTTTTGCAATTTCACTCTTTAATTATTATTATTATTATTATTATTTCTACTACAATTTTTTTAAAGTAAAAAAAAAAAAAATCAAACACACTGGCCAACCTGCGACCCAACCCGGGTTGGACCCGAATGGGTTCACGGGTTGGGCAGGTCGACATTTTGCAAATCCAATCTGGCCCGGTTAACCAACCGACCCGACCCTACCCGACCCGGACCCGCCTAACTTCGGTTCCAACCCGGACGGGTCCGACCCGACCTGGCCCGGTCGACCCGGTTGCCAACCCTAGATTGGGTGTACATTAGTCAGAAAGACTAATGGAAAATTGCAGTAAAAAAAGGGGACTGAAAAAAATTTCCTGAAGAGTGATTATCTTCTTTGCTCTGGCCTCCACTCCATACAATTTTTCCACGTACTCCAAATGAGGGGAAAGTTGTTTTGATAGCACTGTACCCCCAAAACCTTATTACTATCAGCTTGAACATTGACTAAATCTAACTTCAATAAATCAAAAAAATCCTCACAATTAATAAATTTGGAATGAAGAGTTGAACTCTTAGGGGTCGTTTGGTGCGTGGGAATGTGCAAGGGAATTTCATATTCCCCCTTAGATTACCTTGTTTGGTATGCGGCAAGCATAGTTTTGGAAGGAATGATGGATTCCCATGGGAATCAAAATCCTTAGTTGGGAAGGCTTTCAATTCCCCTAAAAAACCATGGAATTTGAGGATTCCCATGGGAATTTCCATAACAAACAATAAAATAACCAAAAAAAATGAAAAAATCTTCTCCTAAAATCATGGGATTTGAGGATTCTCATGAGATTTCCATAACAAACAATAAAATAACCCAAAAAATTAGAATAAAAAATACAATTATAAAGGATTCCCGAGAATGCAATGTACTATACCAAACGTGATAATGCAACATTCCCGAGAATCTTGATTCCTACTCTCACATTCCCGTGAATGCTCTCATTCCTGGGAATCTTCCAATCCATGTACCAAACGCCCCCTTAGGCAATATTTTGTATTGCTATAAAAAAAAAGTGCAGTTAACAAAAGTTAAAATTAACTTCAAAATTTTCAGAGAGAAGTAACGCGAAGCACCTCTCGAGGTGAGAACCCAAAAAAGGACCAAAAAAACTCCAGTTTTAATCAATATTGTGAGACATCTATTTTAAGCCTAAAAGTGTATTTACAGCCTAAATTCTTGATCTCTTGTAAAAGTAGATTTATTTCATAACTGTACAAAACTCCACTAAGGGCATGTTTGATTAGTTGTAAAATATTTTCAAACTATGAAAATTACTGTTAATAAAAGAAATGTGAAAATGAGTTCTAAAAATGTAGTTTGTTTAAATGTAGTTTTATTGTAGTATAGGACTAGGTTTTCCCGTTGACACGTGCCTACGGCACGTCTTCGGAATAGTGCACCTGGTTTGATTATATAAAATAGTTTTAGAGGTTCAGCAAATTAATTGAAGTAGGAAACATATTACATGAGAGGAAACAACATATTTACCTGTAAGCTCAATCGTCTTCTTGATCATTAGCTTGAACTTACTTAGAATGCATATAGTTTGTTAGAAACACTGCATAAAGCTTTTCTTTAACTTCAGCATCACTTTTAGATGCTTGTAATAGTTATGCAAGGACATGATCTTATAGATTTTATATAGCTTACTCTAACCCATAACCACTATGAGCATGTCTAAATACAATGGTAACCCAAGTGCATGTGTGAAGGTATCTACAATACCAATAATCTAAATATTTGTTTGTCTGAGACTCGGTTTGCAATTGAAATATCTCTTATTATTATTTCAACCAAAATGTAAAACATGAAGTTCTCAAAACTCTAATCCAAGCTAATCATTTTTTTATCTCCACTTTGTCTCCCCATTGCATATTTATAAAAAATCAAAATGGATCAATAATAAATTTACTTTAGCTGTCTTTCTTGAGTGGAGAGTTTGCACTCTTCACTGGTAAACTTCAGTCGTCCTAATCCTATATATCCAAATACACACTAAAAGTTCTTATATGTTATGTTATCCATGCATTCTAATAACCAGTGAAGGGAACACTTCACAATAGTATAATCTCTTGTAAAAAAAAAAATCAAAAGTTCTTATAAAGGTGAAGGGAACACCTTTATAAAAAAAAAATCAAAATGGATCAATAAAAAATTTACTTTAGCTGTATTTCTTGAGTGAAGAATTTGCACACTTCACTGGTAAACTCTAGTCATCCCAATCCTATATATCCAAACATACACTAAATGTTCTTATATGTTATGTTATCCATGATTTCTAATAACCAGTGAAAGGAACATTTCACGATAGTATATTCTCTTGTATTAAAGAAAAATTTAATGTTGCATATTTGCCAACTTATTTTAGGTTGCTGATCAGCTTACCTGTCATTCTATGGTTTGGAAGCCCAAATTGAGGCCACCAAATAATTCATCTCTCACTTTACACCTTAAATCAAAACCAATAGAAAACTCATCAAATAAATCACCAAATTAAAATTTTTTAAACCCAAAAATAAAACAATCATACCTCTCTGAACTTAGATCTCATGCACACACAAAATTCGAGTCAGCAAAAAACTGAGTAATCCTCTGCACACACAAAATTAAAAATTACAATGAGAATTCGGTTAATGAGATGAAATTAGAGTCGCCGCATTGCATGTAGAGGCTCTCGATTCGATGGAGGGGAGTCGCCGATACGGAGTCGCTTGATATTCCTGCTCAATTTGGTGGAAGAGAGTCACCGATACAGAATTAGCAGCAGATCAGATATCAGTGACGACCTCTTGATTGTGGTTCGACACTGGATTTGGATTTGGATTTGGATTTGCTTTGAGATTCGTGCTTGAGAGGACGATGGAGACTTCACCGACGGAATGGAAGCGAAGATTTAAGAAAATGGTTTGGAGTTAGAGGCTTAAAAATCCTAGGGGAGAGAGAGAGAGAAAAAAAAAATTGGAGCTCTCTAGTTTGGAAAATAGGGGGAGCAAACTGATCTAAATAGGAGAGAGAGAGAGAAAAAAATAATTAAATAAATAAAGGAGTTATTTTTTTTTTGGGAGGGGGGGGGGGGAGATTTGAATTTGAGTTTTGGCGGGAAACTTTAGGGGGGGGGGGGGAGAATATCTTTTGGGAGATTAGATCTGGACCATTTATTTCCTTACTATTGAAGGAGAGCCACTTGATAATTTTTCTTTGTTTTTTATTATATAGATAGAGAGGAGAGAGAAAGAAATTTAATGTAAATGATTTGGTGGAATTGTTTGGATAGTGTAAAAACAAGAGGAGAGAGAAATAATTTAAAATTGCTACAGTAACGCTACAGTGGCTTTTCCACGAATTCTAGGGGTTTTTTCGGATTTCTTTTGGCGCTATAGCAGCACTGCACTATAGCACCCCATTGCGAATCCAAATCCAAGCCAACCAAACCAGTGAATAGTGCTTTTTCCCTGCATTTCTTTTCATACAGTAATCTTCATGCTAAACAAACTCCCCCTAATCTAAACTTAACCTCATTTCCAAACAGAGCATTAAAGAAAACATATAATCATTCTGGCTCTGTTTAGTATTGTTATGAATGAAAAGCACTTACGTTGTTGTTACCAAAAATGCTATTAGAAAGAATTGTGTTTAACTTCAAAATTTTCATAGTAAATAAAAACACTTTTTGAAAAGCTCGATACACCACTTTACTTGCTTTGAGAAAAATGCTAAAACTAGTAGTTTTAAAAAGAAAAAATATATATTTTTGACTAAACACACTTTTAATTAAGTTGTGTTATTAAAGATGATGATGAAGAAGAAGGTGTGTTATTTACGGAGTCCTTGAATTTGGATTTTTTTTTATATGTCACTTTTCGAAATTATTTGTATAAAGAGGACAATTGCTAAAGTATTTGTGCTCGTGGACTCAACTACTAAACTCATCGTTCAAAACGGCGAGTTTAGTTGTTTCATGCTCTCCGTTGGGACACGGCGAGTTTAGTGCTATTTCTTTGAGAAACTTGTTCCCAACGGTGAGTTCAGTTCAAATTCTTCAAAAATGACTCGATGTTCCCAACAACGATTTCTTTGTACTAAATCGTTGTTGGGAATGAAAAGTTTAGTTCAAAATTATCACATTAGATTTGCTGTTCTCAATGGCCAGGTTCTTTATACTAGACTCGTTGTTGAGAACAGCAAGGATATAGGAAATTTCACAAAGAGTCAAACTCTTTGTTGGACTTAGTGAATTTTTGAAAAAAAACTCTATAGATTTTTTTCTAAACTAAACTCGCCGTTCCCAACAACGAGTCTAATATAAATTTTCTCGTCATCCCAACAACAAGTCTTTATTGAAAATTTTGAACAATACTTTCCATTGGGCGAGTTTCTCAAATCAAATCAAAAAAAAAAAAAAACTACACTCGCCGTGTCTCAACGGCAAGTATGAAACAACTAAACTCGTTGTTGGAAATGGAGAGTGTAGTTGTTGATTCCACGAGCACAAATACTTTGGAAAATTTCATCTTTCTGCAAACAATTTCAAAAAGTAGCACATAAAAAAAATTCTTGAATTTGTGAAGGCAAGTTTGCAAAAAAGTCCATTGGAATTGGGGAATTGTAGTATTGGGGTAGGTGGGTGGATTGTGCAAAATTGTGAAGGAAGTTGGAGGTTTGTGAGAAGGTTGTTGAGAATGAAGTGGGCCCCGGTGGGTGGCTTCTATAGTCCAATGATTTTTCTATTTTTTTCTTTTTGAAACAAAAAACATAGAACAAATGTAGGAGAACTCCTCACTCTTTATTCATCTAAATTTTAAAGTGCAATCCTATCTCTTAATCAAACCTTAAAAAGTGTACAATATTATTTAGAGAATTTTTTTCAAAAATAGTTTTGTTATTTTCTCATTTTGTTTAAAATTATGTGCAATATAGTGCACGGAGTTATACTAGTTTGAAGTTGAAGGAACGTGTAGCACATGTAGTTTCCTGCTTTCTTCCGTTTTTTTAAATTTTACTAGTAATTATTTAAAGGGACTAGTAATTTACATGTGTTATGCACGTCTTAATAAAAAAAATCAAGTAAAAACCACGATGTAGTCTGGCCTCGAAGTTGAGACTTCCTTCATATTAGTTATGTATGAGCGATACACGTAAGTTGGTATGATTACAAACGATAACTCCAATTCTTTCATTATAATGATGGAATTTTATATACACTTAAGAACATGCATAAAACATTAATAACAACCTAAAACATGTTTCTATGAATCTAGATCTTAATCATGTTACAAAAGTGATTTAATATAAAATCCTAAATCATGAAACTATAGATCTTTGCTAAATCAAAAGAAGAAGAACATTAAAAGCGGAAGCACTAACCTGAAGTCATTGATGGAGATTGCGCATAGGGTTTGGATCTTCCTATATGATACGCACTTCTATGAGAGGCCGTCTTTCTATGCTTCTGTTGATGGGATTGACAGATGGAATAAGAAGATACGTATATATAGGGGACCATAACCCTAATTGATAATTATTGATTTCCAATTTTGTCCATCACAAAATGAGAAATTTACTTTACGATCTCTACACGTGTTATATCACACTTTAAATTATATGCTTTTAACCCATTACTTAATCTTGATTAGATCACTTTAATTTCGGTTAGACTCTAGAATAGCAATTATACATTTAGTCACATATGTGAGCTCACATAGATTATTTTCCAACAATCTCCCACTTGGGCCACATATGTTACTCCTTATAAATGTACATACTTTATGAGCTCAAAATTTTGCTATCATAACCAAAAGCATAGCCAAACAATCTCGTCCATTAATCATGTAAATATAGGATCAAAGCAATTTTCGTTACATTTATCGTAACTAAATTCATCAATGGTCACATATATCAACATAATCAAATGACAGATCAAGTGTGAATGTGTAGCATGGAAATTTCATGCAATGTGATCTATACACATGCCTATTTCCAACTGGTCCTCTTTAAAACTTAAGTGAGGTCAGAATCAAAACATGACAAATGAGTGAGAAAACTGAATTCTTTATTTCTGATCAGAAAATAACCAAATGTATAAATATCTCACACAACATAATGCAAATAAAATACAAACTCCCACTAAATCATGATATCCTCAAATAATACAACACCCATATGAGCAGTATGCTCATAAAAGACCTTGGGTGGTAATCCCTTTGTGAGCGGATCCGCTATCATGGAGTTTGTCCCAATGTGCTCTATGGATATCTTTCCACTTTGCGCTCTTTCTTTCACAACTAAGAACTTTATGTCAATATGTTGTCGAAACTCCTGCTGTTGTTGGAATACATCACTACTGACTTATTGTCACAAAATAACTTGAGTGGTCCAAAATGCGCAGCTCAGTGACAAAATTCCGCAGCCATATTCCATGATTCGATGCCTCATAGCATGCTACGTACTCTGCTGCCATAGTGGAAGAAGCTATAAGTGTCTGTTTGACACTTTTTCAGGATATAGCTCCTCCAGCTAATAGGTAAATATAGTCTGATATAGACTTTTTGCTATCTTAGCATCCTAGCGAAATCAGAATCAGAATACCTTACGACCTCCAAATGATCTGATTTCCTTTATGTGAGCATGTAGTCTTTTGTTCTCTGAAGATGCCTCATGACCATCTTGGCTGCTATCCAATGGTCCATACCAGGTTTTCTTAAATACCTTCCTAACATCCCAATAATGTACCCAATATTCGGACGCGTACATACTTGAGCATACATTAGACTGCCAACAGCTGATGCATAGGGATCCTTTTGCATTTCCTGAATTTCAAGGTTACTTTTAGGGCATTGATTGAGACTAAATTTATCTCCTTTAGCAACAGGGGTATCTCCTGGTCTACAATCTTTCATGCCAAAACTTTTGAGTACTTTATCGATGTATCCCTTATTGTGATAATCCAAGAGTACCTCGAGAACGATCTCGGTGTATCTGAATTCCTAACACAAAAGAGGCATCCCCAAGATCCTTCATCTCAAAATGCTTGGACAGAAGCCTTTTAGTTTCGTGCAATAAATCTATATCATTAGTGGCAAGCAATATGTCATCGACATATAGAACTTGGAATATATGCTTACTCCCACTGAACTTGTGATCAACTACATTCATCTCAAAACCAAATGAGATAATTACATGATGAAACTTGTGGTACCATTGACGAGAAGCTTGCTTGGGTCCATAGATGGATTTTGTCAATTTGCAAACCATATTCTTTGGATCTCCCGACACAAAGTTTTCTGATTGCACCATATAAATTGTCTCGTCAATATCGCCATTGAGAAATGCCGTCTTGACATCCATCAGATGTGTCTCAAGATCAAGATGAGCAACAATTTTCATAATTATCCTAAACGAGTCTTTCGATGGAACTGGAGAGAAAGTCTCTGTAAATCAATGCCTTCTTTCTGAGTATAGCCTTTAGCTACAAGACATGTCTTATACCTTTCCACATTACCATTTGCATTCCTCTTGGTCTTAAATATCCATTTACAACCAATTGGTTTTGCACCTTCTGGTAATGGGATAATTTCCCAAACTTTGTTGTCTTGCATAGACTTATACTCCTCATCCATGGCATTCATCCACTTTTGAGAGTTACAACCTTTCATGGCCTGATGAAATGTGATTGGATCATCTTCCATCATTCCATTGTCAACCTCATGTTCTTGGAGAAATACAATATAATCATCCGAAATAGCATTCCTCCTTTCTCTCATGAATCTCCTTAATGGCACTGGTTCTTGAGGTTGTTGAGTTTGTTCTCCTGGAATAATTACCTCATTTTGAATGGGGGGTTGTCCAACATTGTCTTGTTGAGGTTCCGGATTCACTTCTTGATCAATAATAGGTGTGGGAACCTGAATATTGTCAAAAGTGATAGTAGGAATTGGGTTTGTAATTGAATCCAATTCCTCCTCAAAAGCAATGTCCCTAACCTTATTTCTCCCCCAAACTCAACTTCCTCAAAAAATGTTGCAGTTCCAATCCAAAAAAATATTCCTAAGTGTGGATCATAATACTTATATCTCCTAGATCGTTCAGAATAACCAATAAAGTAGCTGCTCATTGTTTTGGAGTCCAATTTCTTTTCATGTGGCCTGTAAGGTCTTGTCTCAGCTGGACATCCCCAAATGTGAAAGTGCTTTAGACTAGGCTTTCGACCTGTCCAAAGCTCATAAGATGTTTTTGCAGCTGCTTTAGTTGGTACTCTATTGAGAATGTAAGCTGATGTCTTTAATGCTTCTCCCCAGAGGGACTCAGGTAAGGTGGAATGAGCAATCATACTCCTTACCATATCCTTAAGAGTCCTTTTCTAATCCTTGAAATTTGTCCTACTAAGCATAGGAATAGAATTGATGTTAGCAGTTATTGAGGCGGCAGATGATAAACTAGTTGAATATAGAACAAAAACAAACAAAATAAGCTCACATGAGAATCCATATAAAACAATAAATTCAAATAATGGTTAATCCCATCTCAAGATACCAGGCACAACGTTAATATCAAGTCTTTGGACAGTAACATTAACTATAAGCGATACTCTTGTTGTCGTAATCAAATATTGACAATAAATCCTGTCAAATAATAAATCATTCTTTGGACTGACTTATTGTTCACATGGAATACCTTATAATTTTCACATATTTATTACCACAGATGTGTATGAAATTCGGCCAAATATCAACTTACCTTTGGGTCAGTTAATAAACGCATGAATTACAAACACACAATCATCTTGATATTTTAAATAAATTAATCTACACAAAAGAGGTCACTTTGGTAACATTTTGTTTCAATTGATCTATTCAAAATATTAGACATTCATAAGAAAAACCAAAACCATAATTTGAATTTAATTGTTTCCCAAAATTTTATCTTTTCCTTAATTTTATAATTTTACTTTATTTTAGATAGATAATGTCAAGATAATATCTATTTAAAAAGACAACAAAACCATATCTATCTACTGTTTGGATAATATAAAATGGTAGGATTAAACAGAATATTAACAGAAAATCTAATCCGAAATCCAAAATATCCCAAATCTATTAACAAAAGAGAATATTAACAAAATATCTATAAACACAATCCGAAAGACAAACCCCGAGCCCCACTGCACACGTGGCAACAGCTCCCCATACTCCTCACAATGGGCGGGCCCCACCTCAAACACCCCCACGTTCACTGATGTGGACAAGGACAGGGAAACAATAGCATTTTCTGCCTCATCGTGGGCCCCCCCACCATGCAACTAAATTCCATATAACACCTTGTTCATACTGAACATTTTTAGGGTAATCATAGTGGTTAATTATGATTAATAAGTTTTATGATTGTCAGGTTTGGAACCAGTAAACACATCATCAAAAAAAAACCATATCTTTCCATATGCAATTAAGATGGTTTATCAAAACAGATCTGAAGCTAGAGATGTGGGCAAATGCACAGTAGGTTTATCAAAAAAAAAATTCATAACCATAGAAACAATGGGCAAATGCATAGTGGGATATCAAAAGATCCAAAACCATATTGAAACAATGCTTACGGTTTTGATTTTTTTTATATTTAAAGATTCCAGATCTGAAGCAATTGATCCAATTACTTCATCAATTAAAATTATTAATTGAATTTCTTAAACAGGAAGATCAAATACCAAGAAAAATAAGATAAAAAGAAACCCTACATTTCTTCAATTAATTCAGCAAAGATGGCTTTGATACCAATTGATGAAATTTTATATACACTTAAGAACATGCATAAAACATTAATAACAACCTAAAACATGTTTCTATGAATCTAGATCTTAATCATGTTGCAAAAGTGTTTTAATATAAAATCCTAAATCATGAAACTATAGATCTTTGCTAAATCAAAAGAAGAACAACATTAAAAGCGGAAGCACTAACTTGAAGCCATTGATGGAGATTACGTAGAGGGTTTGGATCTTCCTATATGATTGTAACCCCCATTTTCATTAATACGTATTTTCAAAGTGTTTTTTTTTTTTTTTATTTAAATTCTCAGTATCTTGTAATTATTTATCCCTAATTGATTTTATTATTTAAACTATTTTTAGCCCAATTGTTTAATTGTTTATTTCTAAGCCAATGTTTACATTATTGATTTTATTAATTATTAATGTGAGCCCAAATTGTATTTTGATTTTATTCTAAAACTGAATTGTTTATTCTAAAGCCCAAATTCGTATTTGATTTTATTAATTTAAATCTGAGCCCAAAATCTAGCCCAACAAACTAATTGTTTACTTAAATATTTTTTAGGCCAATTAACAAAGCCCACTAGCCAAACCCAAATATTCTTGTTGACCAGATCAACAATTTCCCCTAATCTCTCCCCATTATCTTAGTGGTTAATTGTCTCTAATTCTCCTCCACTAATTGTCTCTAATTCCTGTAACCCCTCCCCTACAATCACTCACCTCCTTAAATTTATACAATTATAATATTCAATTCTTTTCCCTATTCTCTCTCCCCGTTCCCCTATTCTCTCTCTCACTTCTTCTCTATTAAAAACAAACCAACCAAGACAAAACCACCAAAACAAAACGAAACCAAACAAACCAGTAAACAAAACCCAAGCCTTCGCCATTTTCTTCTTCTTCCTCTCGCTCCAATCGTCTCCTGTCTCCTTCTCCACTGCAACACCCAACACCCACCTCCAAACTCCTTCACCGTCGCCCTCTCCAAACTCCGAACCATCCTCGCCAAACCCAACTTTCGCCATCACCGTATCCCCGTCACTTCGCCACCTCCGACCACTGAACCACCACCTCGCCGCCTCCAACTCATCCCCTCGACCTTTTCTCCACCTCCGACGCTTCGCCAACACCTCACACCGCCGAACTCCTCTCCCGCTCTCACCCTCTGTTCGAACCCACGAACAGAGCAGCACCGCCGTCGCTGCGTCGCTTCCCGACGTAGTGCCACGTCGAAGCTCCACCGCCGTCGCCGCGCTCGCCCTCTCCCTCTCGCACTCTGTTTCGATCGGAAGAACGAAGAAGAAGAAGAAAGGGAAAAAGGGCGGGGACAATTTCCGATCGTTGGATCGCGCCAAGATCCGCGCTCTGTGATCGCTGTTCGGTGTTCGGCCACAGCGGATCCCGAATTGCTAACCCGTGTTCGGTGCAGATCCGCTGCGTTCGAGCCCTCTGATTCGCTGCCGTTGCTGTTCCGTGTTCGTGCCGCACCAGATCCGCTCGCTGTACGCTGTTCGGGGCTGATCCTGTGTGTGGGGAAAACTCGATCTTTGGTAGTTTTCGCGCGCGCTTTTTGAGGAATTCTTCCAGGATTTTTTTTGCTACAACAAGTGAAGTTTATCATCGTCATCTAAGGCAAGTATCTCTTGTACACTTTTATTTGTTCTAGTACAAGCCATTTGTAAAAATACCGCAAGTAAATTATTCTTTTGACTCCAATTCGCATTCATAAGTCGAATTGACATCTGTTTCCATTCCTAATTCGTCGATCCTGTATTCACATATGATCGTGAATATTTTGTTACCCTAAGCATGACACGAACACAAAAATAAATACAAATATATGTAATTTTAGAGATTATACATATTGATGTGAATGACTATTTTACCCTTGTTAATAATTTAAGTGTTTATATTATCCTTTAATTTCTGATTTAGTTTTATGCATGTAATTAGTCACTTATAGTTGCAATGTTATTTTAGATGACCCTAAAATATTATGGACCCATATATGTATTAATAAATTATACCCAATTATGACATTAAACCACATGTTTCACATCTCCTTACTTAGAACATATTGCATGCCATATTCCTGGATGTTCCCTGTCCATATCTTGACATTGTCATCATTGCATTATGATTGTATTAACAAATTAATAAAAGTAATAAGTCGGGGTTTAAGGAAAAGATTTAAGTAGTGGGCAATATAGAAGAGCGTACTCGGACGGGAGCTCGTGGTTTCCCGATGCAAGTTGCAAGATTACGAATGACAAGTTTACATGTTTCACGTTACAAGTTTACACTCTACATATTTCACATTACAAGTTTGCACGTATCTCGATACAATATTGAATGTACATGTTTTTCCCGAGTACGTGACCTATAAAACCCACCACTAAATCTAAACGAAATTGTATTGACTGTAGCAACCATGTAGTAAAAATATGGGATGCATGAAGTGCTACCTAGATAGAATCAAGACATTAGACATAAGATTAACACGTGTATTTGCATGATCCAATTACATGTTATATGTTCATGTTGACTCGATACTCGTTTACTTGTTTACTTGTGTTACACGCCACTTGTTTCATATTGACTTGTTCATACCATGTTTACTATTGCATTTCCCTTACTTTTGATTCCCTGCTCTTTTCCTGTTTTCCCTTTGTTTTATTGTTGTTCCTGTTTCCCTTAGCTTGTACTTCCCTTGTGGCCCGTAACTTGTATTAACGGGTCTCCTTGTTTTCCCTTCTTTCCTTTTATTATAATATACTTACAGGCCCGAATGGAGAATTACCAGAAGGTGTCTCAGATCAAGTGTTTTAGATTTATAATTTATCATGTCATCGTATTAGTTTGTGTTTTATTTCATAAAACTCTTTATTGTAATCCGGGCTTGTTTGACCCGTAAAAATTTGTATTTCCCAGTTGTTGGTTATTTTTATGGACTATGTCATGTACTCTCATTATCATATTGTGATTTATATGCCTGCGTGGTTTATTCTGTTATATTGTTGTTGAGTTTACTTGCACAGCTTAAGAATGATGTGTTCGCGCCATTCGCTGGGCCTTAGTCTCGCACCCGCATTCTCGTATTTTGGGAAGCGGGGCGTGACAATGATACGCACTTCTATGAGAGGTTGTCTCTCTATTCTTCTGTTGATGGGATTGACAGTTGGAATAAGAAGATACGTATATATAGGGGACCATAACCTTAATTGATAATTATTGATTTTCAATTTTGCCCATCACAAAATGAGAAATTTATTTTACGGTCTCTACACGTGTTATATCACACTTTAAATTATATGCTTTTAACCATTACTTAATCTTGATTAGATCAATTTAATTTGGGTTAGACATTAGAATAGCAATTATACATTTAGTCACATATGTGAGCCCATATAGATTATTTTCCAACATATAATA
The DNA here is from genome assembly GCA_017893485.1 of Hemerocallis citrina. Taxonomy (NCBI): domain Eukaryota; kingdom Viridiplantae; phylum Streptophyta; class Magnoliopsida; order Asparagales; family Asphodelaceae; genus Hemerocallis; species Hemerocallis citrina. The sequence continues at coordinate 190,443,702 of CM030363.1, forward strand.
TTAGAGATAAAGTAGTAAAAAAGACTAAGTATGAAGGGGATCTTCAATGAATTTTTTTAGGAAGAAGGGGGCAGAAACAAAATAGTTATGAAATCAGGGGGTTTTCAAACCCCATGGTAGCATGGGCATCGCCTCCCAAGGGGGCTTTGTCCCTGGTTGAGAAAAAGCAATGAGTTGGATCACAACGTAACAACTAAGCAATATAGAGCACATCAAATACAAAAGCACACATGTTTTTCCTGTATTGGCAAACCTAATAAGGGTGAGATATTATTCAACTAGAGACAACACAATAGTTATAATACTCTTACCAAGAATCTGTATATCCCTTAATCCTCATTAGAAGATCATCTACTATTTATAATTGAAAACTCTCATATGAAGTATTACCTCTCATAGAGGTCATTACAATTAATCATAGAGATCTACACAACCTTAGATTGTAGTCTTGACCCTTTATCGTCCGATAACCCGAAGAGATGGTCATGTGATAGGAGCAATACGATATAACTTAGTGCACAAACTTGGGCTCAAACAATTTCTGAAGAATTCGGCCCATACTGTCCGTCGTTGTCGGTCAACTGCCCAAAGTGGCAGTCGGCTGGTTTGGATCCAATTCCAAACAAAGCTGTGCAGTAGGTTGCAACCGACTATCTACTATGACAATTGCCTGACATATCTTTTGTAGCCAAAAACCAACACCATCTGCTTCAACTTCTTTACTTTGAAACTTCTTCTTGCTTCATCCCTTTATTTTCAAATCGAATGTAGTAGGCAAGATATAAACCCTAACATGATGGTCACAAGGTGCATCTATTTTTAGAATGAAGGAATATGGAACAATAAATAAGATGTTGCTTGATTGTCAGCTTCCGCTCAATTATGACTACTTTCTAAGCTAACCGATCGAGTTTGTGGAGACAGCGGATTGAAAGGAATGATAGATTTGTGAGCAATCGTTAGTGGTAAACTGAGTTGAAGTTCAGTTATCTCAACTTTGAAAATGAGATAAATGAAGTTGTGTGGGATAACTGTACGTAACTCTGATTAACATAATATCTTTTGTGATGGAACAAGCACTTAATAATAAATCAGCTTTTTTTTTTTTTGCTTTGATTTTTTCCCTGTTATGAGTGAGAGGTCGTTACCTTAGTGACGTGGGTAAATAATCTAGCGCGATCATAGCCATCTGATCCTCTCAAAATTTGCTCATCGTTGATCATCAGGTTAGAGGATCCGGTGACCCTTCTGCTTGTTCAAGCCCACAGAGAAACGGGTCAACCCGGCCCATTAGGGTTAGGGCTCCCACTCCCTCTGCCTATAAATACCAGAACCCCTCCATCTTTTTGCAAGTAATGCCTCTTTCTCCACCTGAACTTTAGTTTTCCTTTGTTATAGTGACTGACTAGATCGTCGGAGGGTCTGTCGTCGGAATCTCTTCCGGGGTTTCTAGGCCTCTTGAAGGTGTTCTGGTCGGCCAGCCTCCAGCTGTACCTCCTCTTCATCTCCTCAGGAGATCCCCTTGTTTTAGATCCAAATCTACGGCTGACATCTGTCTCTTCCTAAAAAAAATATAGGAACTCACACCTATTGCTTCCACCACTAAAAGAAGCAACCTCAAGTTGGCACAGTTTGTGGGAAGCGAGACAGACTGATTTAATCCCAGAATCCGATCCCGAGGTCGCACCCTTCCATGGCACCCAAAGCTAGGAGAGCGCCCACGGCGGGACATCAAGCTGACCATCATCCCTCTCGGAGTCACGTGAACACGCAAGAGTCAACAAGACAGCCAGCCGAGGGTCCATCAAGACTCGGTCCGAGTGCTTCACGCTCGACTGCCATTGACCTTTTGTACATCATCAACGATCGGCAGCAGGTGAAGGACCTCTGACACCTGCTCAGCCGATCAAGAGGCAGGGCTGCCCCGTCCGACCAGACTCCGATCCAGAGCGTTCACCCATCCCAGGGCTGGGAATGGAGACGTAGCCTCTCCCCGAAAGGCCATCCACCCCTGGACGGTCAAGGCGAACAGGTCCCAGTGACAAGGGCCGAGTCCGAGGATTTTCGGAACGAGGTCCTCCAGGCCCTTCGTGGTGACCTCAAGACCGAACATCAACACGACAGCCCTCACCAAGAAGAAGCCCAGGGCAATGAGTCTCACGACTCGACTCAGCCAACAGGACGGGATGATGTCGTCCTTCAGCGCCTGCAAGAAATGGAGCATCGTTTGGCTCGAATCGGTGATGGCAGCTCATAGGCCAATCGAGGGTATCGGCTTAGCCGACCTCCCTTCTCTGCTAACATTCTCGATGCTGAGATTTCAAGGAATTTCAGATTGCCTTAGTTCGAGAAATACAATGGAGAGAGTGATCCTACTGATCACATGGAAGGGTTCAAAGCCCTCATGATGATTCACAACGCCTCAGATCCTCTCCTTTGTCGTGCCTTCCCTGCCATGCTATGTGGCCTAGCACAAGAAAGGCTCGCCAAGCTCGCCCCTAACTCAATTTTCTCATTCGACCAGCTCGAGGCAGGGGGCTTCCGTGCTTACTTCATGACCAGTCGCAAGGTTGAGATGATGCGCATCCCACCTCGACATCAAGCAGAAGGAAGGAGAGTCCCTTCGGTACTTCATGCGAAGGTTCACCACTGAGGCTAGGTCAGTCTCTTCTCTCGACGCTGGCATCGCGTTCACAGCCTTCCGGCATAATGTTCGTCACGGCCAGCTTAATGCCTTGTAATTTTTAATACAATATTTTGAATTAATAAATAATTTTTAAATCAATTTATTTAATTATATTGAATTTTCGTAACATTAACAATTTCACACGTGCAAATATTTTTGAAGTATGAATTTAGAATTATGAGTTGATGAAAAACTTATATTATTTTTATTGGGTATATTTGAATTTTTGGGATTTTTCTGAATAAAGAAAACTACTTTTGTAAATTTTTGAAAGAAAGAATTTTTTTTTGTAAAAAGTCGTTTAGGGGTGAAAATTGAACATAAAATTTACTTGGCTGCTTTTAGGGCTGGCTATTCAGTAGAAGGCTCTAAGAAATTAGATTATTTCAATATTTTGTTGACTTTTATTGATTTAATTGAATAAATATGTAATTACGTAATTTTGAGATTGTTGAAGACTTTATTGAAAATATTCTTCGTGGAGAGTAAAAGTCAAAAATTTTATTTGGAAAATCTAATCTTTATTTGTAGATAATAATACTATTTTTTTTTTATTTTTACGAATATGTTATGGCTTGTTTGCAAATATTACAAAGAGATGGACTTTGTGCAAAATTGCCACTTGGAGTAAAAAACTCCAGATTTTGGTTTTTCTGGGCTGTGCATATTGGCCGGCTAATTCAGGAGAGTGAGGATATTTTATTTTATTTTATTTTAAAATAAATTTGATTAACTAATAATTGGAAGGAACCATATATGTAAATAAATAATCTTCTTAGGGGGTAATTTTGTAGACTTTGTGAAACCCTAGAAGGCCAGTCCCGGCCTATATTAGGGGAAGCAAGCACATCCCTACTGTGAACTCAAAACATATTTTCTCATTATTTTCTTGGAGTTTAAAGTTTGGATCTTGGACTTTTGCAAGGAGAAGTCTTTTCTTTATTACTACTATTGTACTTCAAGTTGTTCTTCTTTGAGGCGAGTGATACTTCTCGTCTCTTGATGTGGTTTACTTATATTGTGCATGATGAATGAACTTCTAAATGTTTACACGAACTAAAGATGCGGATTTTATGAGAGATGATCATGTTTTATTAATTTTGAATGTCAAATATTGATGATAGATGAAAAATCTAACTTGGGATCTATAGAATTAATTGTAGATGATAAAGATATGTAGAGATAATTAGAACTTGCTATATGCTCTTGAATTCCTACTTGATTGATTATAAAGTTGAGATCTTTCCATGTTATTCGTTATTTTTAATCATGAAAAATTGAAACTAAATATTAGGGTTTGAATAATTGTTGTATGGATCGAAAATAATTTATTTTGAATGAAGTGGTTTATGCATGAAAGATTAATATTTTGCTTAAAAAAATAAATCTAATGAGAATATATGTAATTGTAGATGTTAAATCTTGGCGTATGATTCAAGAAACATGTTTTGGATGGTTAAAAGATGAGATTTTTCATTGTTCTACTATTAAAATAAAGTTATTTGATCCTATGCAATTGTTGTGTATGTAAGAAGTATATTTGGCAATAACTATACATAAAAAGTAATAATAAAAATCCAATTATTTGGGTTAGGTTTCGGTCTGGGGGTTGAATAGTAATGAGGGCGACTGTTCTGACCCAGTGGGGTTGAACAGTAACCCCAGGTTACTGTTCACCCAAGGCTGTTTCCTTTTTTTGTTTTGGCTACTTTGGGTTGGATTTTTGGGGGTATTTTCAAGGGGTTTTGTGTGTGTGGCTTGTATGCTATGTTAGGGGACTATAGTATACATATATAAGCATATATGTATTTAAACAAATATATATATGAGTGGTTTGATCGAGTATGGATGAGATTTCGAAGACATTGTACAGTCTGGACTGCTGGCTGCTTCAGTTTGGAATGAGATTTCGACTTAGTTTCTGATGATATAACCTAAAACTTATTTAATAGAAATTATAGCTCACTGTGTCTAATTTCCAGAACATCTGACGGATCCTTAATCCGACTCCTAGATTGTAAAATATGCAATTTCTACTACTGTACTGTCGTAGTTTCAGGTTTTTAAAATAACGGTTAGTTTTCAGAATTTATTAAATATCAACCTATTAAACTAATTTAGTTGATTCCAGATTTTTATGGTGGATTCCTTGTTATGTGCCGGATTTAAGTAAATTTTTCCAGAATTTAATTTCGACTACAGAATGTACTGTTTTGAGAAATGAAATCATGTAACTTTCAGATTTTTGAATGAAAGATAGTTTTCAGAATTTATTAAATATCAACCCTTTAATCTAATTTGTTTGACCCCTTTTATGGTGGATTCCTTGTTATGTGCTGGATTTAAGTGAACTTTTCCAGAATTTAATATTGATTTTAAAGTGTACTGTTTTGAGCAACAAAATCGTATAATTTTCAGATTTTGTAAAAATCTATATTTTCATAGATGAAATGTGCTTCCATACATATAAAGGAGTTCTCATGGCAATATTGGTTGATTAAAAGGATTGTGATTAATGAAGAGTATTTTTTTATAATAGAAACCAACATGGGTTTGATTTGAGACTTAGGATTATGATGTGGACTATTAATGATACTTTGGGTTGTGAGACTCTAGAGGTTGAGTGGGACCCTTATATACTGGCAGATGAGACTTTTGTGCAAGTTGACCAGTTGGGGCCTTCGTTCTTGGTTTAGTTGTGTTAAGTCTGGTTGGGTACATCAACTCTAGAGAGACTGCGTTCAAATTAATTAATTAAAAATAATATATATAAGGACAGACACTAGTGGAGATGTGATAGATCTTGGAAGACGTAAGTATGGGCTCTGTTTCCAGTCGCACGGGTGTATTCCGGGATTGTGTATTTGTTCTGTCTCTTTAGTATGTTCGCGAGTCGATGGTCGGCAGACCTATTTGCGGAATGTCTAGAAGTGAGACAGTTTTGGTATGTTCGCTGTCGATGGTCGGCAGGCCTATTCACGGAATGTACGGTATATTCACGCATCGATGGTCGGCAGGCCTATTTCTTAGAATGTACAGTGTATCCGCGTGTCGATGGTCAGCAGACCTATTTGCGGGGTACATGGCCATGAGGTGATTCTCCAGGTCAGAGCAATGCTTATATGATGCTTGCGAGTCGATAACGCTAATCTGGCAGGTAGATACCGGAACGTAGGCCAATTCGCGGAGTATTCTTGATCTTGTTTCTATCACCGTAGTAGGATTAGTTGCATAACGAGGGATTAAATCCTATAAAGTGGAGGACAATAAGGGCTTGCACCGGACCTATGTAGAATGAGATGCATAGAATCCGACAAGTATGCATTAGTAATCATCATGTGCATTTGTGTTTTTCTTGACTTGTATTATGCATGCTTGTTTTCTGTTTTCTTAGACTTGACACTTAGCCTAGTTTCACTTGATGATTTATGCTTCATTTATTGTTATTTCATGTTGCACCTGTTATTACTGTGTTAATACGTTTCACTTGTTAACTTATGATTTTATTCTTATGTTTCCATTTAATTTTGTATTTTCTTTGAATATCACTCACACCGTTATGGCTGACCCCTGTAGTTTGGGGGTTAGGGATATCTCTAGCTCCATGTTTTATAGGTAGGTACTATTAGCATGGAATTGGGATCATGTGGGAGAATATTTAATGTTTATGAATATTTTGTAAAGGAAATGATTTTAAAGAGAAAATTTGTAATTATTGTGCTTTTAAATACTGTTGTGTTGTAAAAAGAATTGTAATTTAAGGTGTTTAAATTCTGCTGTGCTTTGTAAAAGAGTTGATGTAATAAAAAGTTTTAATTTTCCCTGTAATTGGATGCTATGTTTTTTATTACAATTGAGGTTGATTCTGGAATTTGTGCCACGTATTTCTAATTTTATTTATTGAAAATTCAAGGTGCTACACTTAAAGCCTCTGTAACGCCCCAAATTCCAAACATATATAATTCGTAGCAAATACAGTATCTTTTACTTCAAATTCAAACAAATTTACAAGAAATTCAAAACTTTTTTATTTACAACATGTTCTTTACCACAGCACAGCGAAATTAAATGAATACAATACAATCTACAATAATGAAAATTTCTTCAATCTTGTAACGACTCATCATAGTGACTTCATGCCCCTGCCAAATCCAATCCAGCATCTGTGAAACTGTGGGCACGCCAGTTGCATACAACTGACGCAATGCTATAACACAGCGATTCTTCTACTTTAGCAAACATAAACTTGAATGCAAACAGAAAAAGTGACTAGCCTTATCGTGTCGGTGTATATATGACTTAATGCCTAATGCAGACATTACACTACGATGACACTAATGCATACTTGTTCGGATTCTATGCATTCCATACTACATAGGTCCGATGGCAAGCCCTTATTGTACCCCTCAATATAGGGTTCAATCCCTAGTTATGAAAATTCTCCTATGGTAAAAAAATCAAGGTTTAAACGCTCCACGAGTACGGATTCCAGTCCCGGATTTCACCGTCAAACTATACAGAATCCTTATTGTGCGAACATCCTGCAAGTGTCCATCTAGCCTCGGTATATACATATACATTGGAGATTACCTCCCATCCGCCCGACCGTTCATGACCCTCGAATCCACCGTCAGATCAATCGTAGTCCCGGATTTCATTGAGGCTAGTCTCACCTCGCAAGCAACCACAGTCCTAGAGTCCACCGTCAAACTGAGTCTATAGTCCTAGAGTCCACCAGACTATATAGAGGCGCCTCACTTACATTTGCTCAAGTTTCATCACATCTTCTTCTAGTGCCTATCCTTAAATTTAAACATAAATAATAATACCACATAGAGCTAGCTTACCCTTCCACCGGTCTTAAACAATATACCGAGAACAATAGCCCATATTGGCCACTTCTCAAATCTCAATAATCACTTTCATCACTTTGCCGGTACCTGGGTCTCACTTAGCCTCTAATATCCACACAATTTATGTTCACAACACCATGGGTTATCCATACCCTCTTTATTTACATTTTGAAATTTCATTCATTCATATTCAGTTATTCTCCTGTTCACACAACTCAATTATTTGTATAACCAGTTTCATAATCTTATCCAACAATTTCAAATTAACATTCTCCATATAAAATAGATGGTTTATTCACCCCCTTCTAATAGGATTCTCAATGAAGTAGTTATTACATATAGATTCTTTTTCTTAAAAATATAATATTCAACTTCCAATTTTATTCTTTAACAAACTCAAACTAACTATAGGTCAAGTTTAATCCCAATGATTAAATTTTCTAGAATACCTCTAGTCAAAATAATCAAAGTTTGTTTCTTAATCAAAAAGTAAATTAGTATCTATTTAGTTCCAAACTCCATTTTTATATTCAACTCAGTCTCCACATGTTCTCCTTAATTCACATATTAAACCTCATAATACAACCCTTGTGTAACCCCTATTTTTTCTGTTTTTGATTTTATTGTATTTTATTTTCTTCTTTCTTCATTTTTGTATTTGAATCGCTTTTAATAATAAATCTTGCTTTTCTTTGGGCTCATTTATCCTCTTTTGATCATTTTGTACACTTTTGGCTTGAATCCTGCATTTTTGGCTCACTACAAAATTTACTCTTTTGTATTTTGGGTTTATATTGATCCATTTTATTTTTATCCCAATTATTTCTATTCATTTCTCTCTTTTTGGAGCCTAAACCCATACCCTATACCCATTAACCCGCAACCCAAAACCCAACATCTACCATCCTGTATAAATACCCCTAAACCCTAATTAATTAATACCCTAATCTCTTTTCTCTCTCTCCAAATCCCGCCGCTTTCTCATCTCATTCTTGTCCACACATCCCCTGCTCTGTTTCCCTTTGAAACCACTGACCATCGCTCTGATCGTCCTCTCTGTCCACCGCATTCTCCATCTCGTTCGTCGACCCTTGCTTGCTCCCCCTAGTCCTCGTCACCACCCTCTCATCCAACCACCGAAGTCCCCGTCATCTTCATCCTTCCCACAGCCGAAACCCATCCACGATCGTCATCTTCATCCTCCACCAAAGAGCATCATCCTCCTCGCCATCTCCACCCCAGCACCCCCCCGTCCCTATTCGCCTTCGCCCTCGACTGCAACCACCACCGCACCTCCTCCTATGTTCCCTCCATTGCTCCTCTGTTTCGGAAGGAAACAGAGCACCTCCGAACCCATCGCCGAGCACCCCCTCAGGCGACCATTCCCTCGCCCCTATCGACTGTCGTCGGAGCCCCGCCTTCCTCCACTGTGCCAGCCGCCATGCACAGGCCACGGTCGAGCCGCAGTCTCCGTCACTCTCTCTATCCTTGTCGTTGTATGCTTTTCGAGAGAGGAAGGGGGATTTGCTGTGGATTTGCTGTTTGGGGAGTTGTTGTGTGTTGTGTTGCACGTAGAGCGCACGTGCTTCAGTGCTTTCGTGGTTCGTGTTTTGTCGCCTGGGATTCTCATCCCGTTATTCGTTATATTCGAATTTATCATCTAATAAGAAAGTCTCTTCTTGAACCCCCTCTATTGTTTGTGTTCAAGAATTTGTTGATCCCCGCAAGTGGATCTTTTATCATATTGTTATACTATTTAATTCCGTTGAGTATATCGAGGGTTTACACGAGCTAACCCAAGATATTATTGACATTGTGCCTATATCTTTGATCCAAATCCTAGTCCCTATTGCACATTGCATATGCACATTATATATGAAAAATATAACTAGAACCATGTTATAGAATTATTTGATGAATTGAATCTTTCCGATTGAAATTGAATTGATGAATTAAACTACCATGATTATGAATTGCATCGTGAATCTAGAAATCTGCATGTTAATCATCAAATAACACTTTTTTGTTAATTTTCATGAACTATATGTTTGTATGATGAAGTTATTGCCTATTCATATCCAATTATTTTATGGCCTACTGTTTGTTTCTTTTTGTATCAGATTTTCGACACTGTTGCTGTAGTAATTTGAAATAACTTTGTGAATATGAATTGTAGCCCCATGTGTCTATTTTCCAGAACATTCAACTGAATTGAATTCTGAGTTATAACCTAATAGATATCAGTCTCTTAGTACTGCTAGGTTCAGATATCCAGATTCACAATTTTATGCGTATCACCTAGATTTAATAATAAACACAACATGTTAACAGTAAAATTAAAATTTGAAATTAATTTGGATGAGACTAGAAATGTGTAAGAATCACCCTGAATTTTTGTAGATTTAATTGATGAGTTTTCTAACCAAATTCATATATGTTTACACAATTTATAACTTGCTGCCTGAACATAAAATCTGTAAGGAATATGAATATGAACCTAGTTTCTGTAACTTTTATATATCGTATGTATATTCGATGGAACCGGCAGAGATTCTAGTTTCTAGAACTTCTGACGGATCCAGATTTTCTTTTCTGTAGCAGCGAGAATTTCTATTTTTGTACAACAACGTCCGGTTGTCCAGATTGTATGATTTGTGTAAATTTAATATGTTTGCTTCTTTCTTTGTATGTAATGAGTAGAATTAGTTATACCTAGCATGATACAACCTTGACGCCTTCTTTCATACTCACATAGGATGAAATAAAATATTAACAAGCCTTGGCATTATGGGTTAACTTGGTAGTGAATAATCAGAAACTGTACTCGGTCGGGCCCTACTGCCTGATTTATTACTGATACTGACTTATTACATAAAAAATTGCTTGATAATTACTGCTACTGAAAATTAATTACCGATTACTGGGCCGAGTACACGATCCATTAATTCACCATCGGTCTAAAACGTTCACTTGTTTGCTTGTGCCGAACCTGTGAAATGGGACACCATAGTACGTGCATTAGATAAAATAATAAAATAATTAATAACCCTCACTGATATTTCTTGCTTGAGCCCGTATACTGCCATCAACACTGGACTTGAATCGAAATTATTAATTAAATGCATGATTAAACGTAAACCCTTGACATTATTACCAATCTTTGATTTTGTTATTGACTTTGATCTCGTCCCTTCTTTTTGATATACCATGTTCCTATTATTCCCTGTTTTCTCTGCTTGTTGTCCATGACATGCTCTAAGGACAATATTTTCTTTCTTTTTAGATCACGAATTTAGAGAAACTGAAGGAACAATACCAGAAGGAATTGGTGAGCAACAATTTTAGAAGATGGAACCAAAGATTGCGCTACTTAAATTAATTTATGCTAGATTTATTTCTTTTGAACATTGTCTATGATATTATACATTGTTTTGGGCTTTTGTCCCTGAGTTTATTTTCCCCAGATTTTGGATATTATGTTTGATATTATTTTGGATTATTTCATTATTATTGAAGTCATTTTTTTGATTCATGTGATTATATTTCCTTGTGTGGCTGTGTTTATTGTTCATATTATTGAATTAGACTAGTACAGCTCATGAATGGTGTTTATATCATTTGCTAGGCATTTGTTACATACTCGTATTCTGTATTTTGGGAAGCGGGGCGTAATAGGATTTTTAAGTGGTATCAGATCCCAGGTTTGGCTATGGTGTTAGTCATATTTGGCTAATATGTTAGTAAAGTTTGACTCTAGCCAGGTTAACTCATTGTTGTGCACACCATGATGACTGCATGAATATATATAATAACCAACATATAATCTTGGTACTGACCATATTTGATATTGTTTCAGGCTATGGCCCGCGGAGCTTCTTCCTCTTCCCGTCCGAGGGATGAGCAGCCAGATAACGCTGCTATTTTTCAGACGATTCAGCAGATGATGGATCTCTAGCAGAAGCACAACGAATTGATAAGGACCACTTTGCTGGCCAATGGAGCTGCCGCTGGACCTGCACCTGGGCCACTGCCACTAAGGCCCGGTACAGTGGCAGGTTTCATGAGGATGCACACGGACAAGTTTTTGGGCACTGAGTTGCCGCTGGGGGCCGAGCAATGGCATATCCAAACGAAGCAACTGTTAATCACTGCCCGAGTTACTGATGTTGATCGTGTGGATGTGGTTAGCATCTAATTGGTAGATCTCGCACATATCTAGTGGCAGGCTGAGACTGAAAGGATTGCAAGATCCATCGAGTGGGCTACTTTCACGAAGAGCTTCATGACGAAGTTCTTTCCCAGTGTTACCAAGGCAGAGATGGAACGACAATTCGTTTCTCTAACCCAGGTCAGTCAGATAGTGTTCTTTAATGTCATTATTGTTGCCTACTTTACATGTGACAATATTAATTTAAGCATTGTCTTAACCTAGGAAAACCGTTTCGTGGATGAGTATGATGCAAAGTTTACTCGGCACAATCGCTTCGCTCTCGCCCTGGTAGCCACTGATGAGGATAGGGCTCGCAGATTCCATTTGGTCATGAGTTTTCCCCTCCAGGACTGCTTGGCTGCTCTTCGGCTTCGTGCCTATGTCGACGTTTTGGATGCTGCTCGGATCCAGGAGCAGGCCCTTAGGAGGTCGGGTGTTCCTTAGCGGACTGTTATGCACCCTGTTGTAGTTCGGCCTACTGGAGGACCTATTCAGAGGCCAGTTCTACCTCCTCCTGCGAGAGCGCGGCCGTACGCATTTGTTATTCTGAGGACTGTTGAGACTTGTGGCTACTGCCATAAGGTTAGGCATTCACAGCGGGGCTGCAGGGTAGCTAATCGACTATGTGTTGCATGTGGAAGCAGTGATCATATGATTCGGGAATGTCCCAAGAGTAGGGCAGCTGCATAGGCTAGAGGTACCATTCAGTAGGAAGCATTAGCTGGTGGTCAGGGTAAACTGCCTATTCCACTGCAAAGGCAAACCTTTGATCAGAGGCATGTGGCCCTTAGAGGAGGCCAGACTGGGAGTCGTGGTCATGCTTATAACCTGACTGCTGAGGAAGCAGAGACAACTATTGGAGTGGTTGCAGATTAATCACAGTAGCTGTACTATTCATTTTCTTTATTTCAGTTTTCTGCATGTTATTTCCTTCTTTTGTACAATTAATCGTGTATATATCCTACTTGCATCTCATTTCTTGTTTGATCATCTTTTTAGGTGTCATTTTAGTTTTCTCTCTTCCAGCTCATGTTTTGTTTGACTCCGGTGTTACCCACTCCTTTATTTCCTCCTACTTTGTTAATCAGCATAGTTTGGCAAGCGATGCTATGCCCACAGCTTGGGACATCACCACAGGTGGATGTGTCATTGTCTGTTCTAGGGTATGCAAGCAAAGCCCATTGCTAATTAGTGATGTAAATTTCTTGGCTGATCTGATTGTGATTCCCAATTCCGGTTTCGATGTTATTCTGGGCATGGACTGGTTGGGTGTTTCTTGTGCCGTGATTGATTGCCGAGAGAAGAAAGTGACTTTCAGGCTTCCTGGTCAACCAGAGTTCGTGTTCCATGCGGGTGAGAAACCGTCAGGGCATGTTAAGAGCTCGATGGACCCTAAGGTTGTTTCACTTATGTTGTTGGGATCTGATGGGGATGTTACACCCTTAGTTGTGCGGGAATTTCTTGATGTCTTTCCTGAGGAATTGCCTGGATTACCGCCAGACCGAGATGTGGAGTTCAGCATTGATGTTCAGCCAGGTACGGTGCCTATCTCAAAGAGTCCGTATTGCATGGTACCTGTTGAGCGGAACTGAGGTGCAAGTTCAGGAGCTGTTGGATAAGGATTTTATTAGGCCTAGTGTTTCACCTTGGGGAGCTCCAGTTTTGTTCGTCAACAAGAAGGATGGTAGCCGCAGACTTTGTATTGACTATCGAGAGTTGAATAATGTCACTGTGAAGAACTGGTACCCATTGTTTAGGATTGACGATCTGTTTGACCAACTGGGAGGTTCTTCTGTGTTCTCGAAGTTGGATCTTCGTTCCGATTATCATCAGGTTAAGTTGAAGTCAGAAGATGTTCAGAAAATGACATTCCGAACGAGGTACGGGCATTATGAGTTCTTGGTGATGCCTTTCGGAGTTACTAATGCACCAGTTGTGTTCATGAGTCTGATGAAAAGGGTGTTCTCACTGTTTTTGGATTAGTTTGTCATGGTCTTCATTGACGACATCTTGGTATATTCTCGGAACCGGAAAGATCATGCTGAACATTTGAGGGTTGTTCTGCAGACTTTGAGGGAGAACCAGCTGTATGGGAAGCTCAACAAGTGTGAGTTTTGGCTGCATTGGGTTTCTTTTTTTTGGGTCACATAATTTCTGGTGATTGTGTTTCTGTTGACCGGTCGAAGATCTTTGCGGTCAAGGATTGGCCAATTCCGAAGTCTGCATCTGAGGTGCGAATCTTTCTTGGTTTGGCAGGGTATTATCGGAAGTTTGTTTAAGATTTCTCGAAGATTGCTCGGCCTCTGACCAGTTTGACGAAGGAGCAGAAATTTAATTAGGATGAGGATTGTGGTGAAGTTTTTGTAGAGTTGAAGCGTCAGTTAACGTCTGCGCCTGTGCTGACTATACCCAATAGTTTGGGTGGTTTTGTGATCCATTGTGATGCTTCGGGTAGAGGTCTGGGAGCAGTACTGATGCAGCGAGGTAGGTTCTTCGCTTATGCATCCAGGCAATTGAGGCCTCATGAGAAGAACTATCCCACACATGATCTGGAGCTTGCAGCTGTGATTTTTTGCTTTGAAGTTATGGAGGCATTATTTGCTTGAGGATAGAGTGGAGATATTCACAAATCACAAGAGCCTCAAGTATGTGTTCACGCAGAAGGAATTGAACATGAGGCAAAGAAAATTGTTGGAATTGATGACAGATTTTAACATCAATTTGCAATATCACCCGAGCAAAGTGAACATGGTACCTGATGCTTTGAGTAGGAGATCTGCCGCTATTTTCCTTACTATGCAGAAGGAAATAGTGGAGGATATGAGAAGGATGGTTTTGGATGTGTTACTTCCTGGATGAGCACAACAGTTCATGGTGTTGCAATTGCAGTCTTCTTTGGTGGAGCAAATCAAGGAGGCCCAAGTGGGCGACCAGCAATTGCAGAAGTTATGAAGTGAAGCGGAAGCAGGTTTGAGAACCGATTTGGTCATTCATGCAGATCGGTCGCTTCGTTTTGGCTCTAGGTTGTGTGTACCTAGAGGAGAAGTCAGGCAAAAGCTACTTGAGGAAGCTCATCGGTCTCCGTATTCTATTTATCCAGGTGGTACTAAGATGTACAGGGATCTGAAGTAACATTTCTAGTAGCATGGTATGAAAAAAGCTGTGGCTAGATGTCTCTCAGTGTCTGATCTGTCAGCAGGTGAAGGCAGAACATCAGAGGACCGCGAGACTGTTGCAACCTCTTTCAATCCCAGAGTGGAAATGGGAAATATCACGATGGATTTTGTGACAGCTTTTCCAAGGAGTCCCAAGGGTCATAATTCTATCTGGGTGATAGTGGACCAGTTGACAAAGTGTTCCCACTTCATTCCCTTCCGTGTAGGTCAGTCCACCGAAAGTTTGGCCGAGAAGTATGTTCAGGAGGTTGTCCGACGTCATGGAGTTCCTGTCAGCATCGTATCGGATAGAGATATAAGATTCAGGTCTCATTTCTGGGAGAGTCTGCAGAAGAGCTTGGTTACTAAGTTGAGCTACAGTACAGCATTCCATCCACAGATAAATGGGCAGTCAGAAAGGATGATTCAGACCCTAGAAGACATGTTGAGATCCTGTGTTCTTCGGTTTGGAGGTTCGTGGGAAGATCACCTGAACTTAGCCAAGTTCTCATACAACAACAGTTATCAGGCGAGTCTCAAGGCAGCACCATTTGAGGCTCAGTATGGGCGCAAGTGCAGATCACTGGTCTGTTGGGATGATATCGGCGAAAGGAAACTGTTGGGGCCTGAGTTGATCACGAAGACAGTTGATGTCGTGGCTCAGATCCGGAAGCACTTGCAAGCTGTCCAGGATAGGCAGAGAAAGTGGGTAGATGTTCATCGAAAGCCTTTGGAGTTTGAAGTGAGGGATCATGTGTTCCTCAAGGTATCGCCATGGAAGGGTGTTATCCGATTTGGAGTTTAGGGCAAGTTGAGTCCCTGTTTCATTAGGCCATTTGATGTTGTGGTGCGCGTGGGCAAAGTGGCCTACAGGCTTGCTCTACCCCCGGCACTGTTTGGAGTCCATGATGTATTCTATATTTCCCAGCTCAGGAAGTACATCAGGAATGACAGTCAAGTGATTGACTACTCAGAGTTGTCCGTGAGGCCGGACTTGTCCAGTGAGATTCAACCAGTTTCTATCTTAGACCGTTGAGAGAAGGTGTTGAAGAATAGAGTCATAAAGCTGGTTCGAGTTTCTTGGAATCCTCACTCGCCAGGTGAGTCGACTTGGGAGTTGGAGGAGGAGATCCGGGAGAAGTTCCCTTATTTGTTTAAGTAGTTACTTTGTTTTTTTTTCTTTTCGAGGTTCGTCCTATGTGTCACTTATATGAATTTCGAGGGCAAAATTCTTCTTATAAGCTGGGTAGGATTGTAACCCCTATTTCTTTCTATTTTTGAATTCTATTGTATTTTATTTTCTTCTTTCTTGATTATTGTATTCGAATCTCATTTGAATAATAAATCTTTCTTTTCTTTGGGAACATTTATCCTCTTTTGATCATTTTGTACTCTTTTGCCATGAATCCTGCATTTTTGGCTCACTACTCTTCTGTGTTTTGAGTTTATATTGATCCATTTTATTTTTATCTTATTGATTTCTATTCATTTCTCTCTTTTTGGAGCCTAAACCCATACCCTATACCCATTAACCCGCAACCCAAAACCCAACATCTATCATCCTATATAAATACCCCTAAACCCTAATTAATTAATACCCTAATCTCTTTTATCTCTCTCCAAATCCCGCCGCACTCTCATCTCATCTCTCTCCTCACATCCCCTACTCTGTTTCCCTTTGAACCCACTGACCATCGCTCCGATCGTCTCTTCGTCCAACGCATTCTCCATCCCGCTCGTCGACCTTCGCCTGCTCCCCCTAGTCCTCGTCACCACCCTCTCATCCCACCACCGAATTCCTCGTCATGTTCAACCTCCCCATGGCCGAAACCCATCCCCGATCGCCGTCTTCATCCTCAACCAAAGAGCACCCATTTCCTCGCCATTTCCACCCCAGCACCACCCCGTCCCTGTTCGCCTTCACCCTCGACCGCAACTGCCACAACACCTCCTTCCTTGTTCCCTCCACTGCTCCTCTGTTTCGGATGGAAACGTAGCGCCTCCGAACCCATCGCTGAGCACCCCCTCAGGCGACCATTCCCTCGCCCCTGTCGATCGCCGTCGGAGCCCCACCTTCCTCTGCTATGCCATTCGCTGCGCATAGGCCGCCGTCAAGCCGCAATCTCCGTCGCTCTCTCTTTATCCTTTCCGTTGTGTGCTGTTCGGGAGAGGAAGGGGGATTTGTTGCGGATTGGTTGTTTGGGGAGTTGTTGTGTGTTGTGTTGCATGTAGAGCGCACATGCTTCCGTGCTTTTGTGATTCGTGTTTCGTCGCCCGGGATTCTCATCCCGTTATTCTTTATATTCGAATTTATCATCTAATAGGCAAGTCTCTTCTTGAATCCCTGTAACGCCCCGCGCCCAGCTCAGCTGCGCACGCGGCTACACGTGCGCGCACGCGAAAGAACGGACACAAAACTCTAGCCACGCCCACCACAGGCTGCCTCAAAAGGGTGGTTAACCATTTGGTAACCCTTAATCATGGGCTTCCTAATTTATACTTAATCCTACTCCTAATCACCACCGATATGGTACTAAGGTGCTGGTCAAACCCGGTCAACAAGCACACACACACCACACATTCATTCTTTCATTTAATTCATTCTCTCCTAATCCCCATAGGAAATCTCATAGGCCCATCATGCTAATAATTCCCATAGGATCATTCTATAGGCCACACATTAATACCAACTCACTTTTCTTTCCTTTCTTCTTCTTTACACGTCACCTACCATCCACCACCTTTTCTTTATTTATTATACTATATATATATATTATTATATATATACGGGTGTTACACACACCCCTCCTTAAGAATTCAGCGTCCTCGCTGAGCCCGGACTTACAACTTGATTCAGGATCCCTTTCTAGCCGATGTGGAGAGGATTACCCTGATTCTGCTAGTTGTACAGTCCCCTACCCGGGCGACCTGTCCCAACCTAGCTCCCTCTCAGGCGTACATCTTGCACACACTCGGTGTCGAAAGTCGGCTCTGATACCATTTGTAACGCCCCGCGCCCGGCTCAGCTGCGCACGCGGCTACACGTGCGCGCACGCGAAAGAACGGACACAAAACTCTAGCCACGCCCACCACAGGCTGCCTCAAAAGGGTGGTTAACCATTTGGTAACCCTTAATCATGGGCTTCCTAATTTATACTTAATCCTACTCCTAATCACCACCGATATGGTACTAAGGTGCTGGTCAAACCCGGTCAACAAGCACACACACACCACACATTCATTCTTTCATTTAATTCATTCTCTCCTAATCCCCATAGGAAATCTCATAGGCCCATCATGCTAATAATTCCCATAGGATCATTCTATAGGCCACACATTAATACCAACTCACTTTTCTTTCCTTTCTTCTTCTTTACACGTCACCTACCATCCACCACCTTTTCTTTATTTATTATACTATATATATATATTATTATATATATACGGGTGTTACAATCCCTCTATTGTTTGTGTTCAAGAATTTGTTGATCCCCGCAAGTGGATATTTATCATATTGTTATACTATTTAATTCCGTTGAGTATATCGAGGGTTTACACGAGCTAACCCAAGATATTCTTGACATCATGCCTATATCTTTGATCCAAATCCTAGTCCATATTGCACATTGCAGATGTACATTATACATGAAAAATATAACTAGATCCATAGTACAGAATTATTTCATGAATTGAATTTTTTTGATTAAAATTGAATTGATGAATTAAACTACCATGATTATGAATTGCATCGTGAATCTAGAAATCTACATGTTAATCATCAAATAACACTTTTTTTTTAATTTTCATGAATTATATGTTCGTATGATGAAGTTATTGCCTATTCATAGTAAATTATTTTTTGGCCTGCTGTTTTTTTTTTGTATCAGATTTTCGACTTTGTTGTTGTAGTAATTTGGAATAACTTTGTGAATATGAATAGTAGCCCCATGTATCTATTTTCCAGAAAATTCGACGGAATTGAATTTTAGTACTGTAGGTTCAGATTTCGAGTTATAACCTGTTAGATATCAGTCTTTTAGTACTGTAGGTTCAGATTTCCAGATTCACAATTATTTTAATAATAAAAAGAACATATTAACAGTAAAATTAAAATGTGATATTAATTTTACTGAGAATAGACATGTGTAGGAATCACCCTGAATTTTTATAGATTTAATTGATGAGTTTTCTGACCAAATTCATATATGTTTACACAATTTATAACTTGTTTCCTGAACATAAAATCTATAAGGAATAGGAATTTGGACTAGTTTTTGTAACTTTTATGTATCGTATGCATATTCGATGGAACGGGCAAAGTGTCTAGTTTCTAGAACTTCTGACGGATCCAGATTTGCTTTTCTGTAGCAGCGGGATTTTTTTTTTAAACAATAACACCCTGCAGTCCAGATTATATGATTTGTGTAAATTTAATATGTTTGCTTCTTACTTTGTCTGTAATGAGGAGAATTAGTCACACCTAGCATGATACAACCTTGACACCTTCTTGCATTTTCACATAGGATGAAATAAAATATTAAAAAGCCGGGATATTATGGGTTGACTTGGTAGTGAACAATCGGAAACTATACTCGATTGGGCCTTACTACCTGACTTATTACTGATACTGACTGATGGCCATAAAACACTGCTTGATAATTACTTCTACTGAACATTAATCACTGATTACTGGGTTGGGTACATGATCCGTAATTCACCATCAGTCTAAAACGTTCACTTGTTTGCTTGCGCCGAACCTGTGGAACTGGACGTAGTAGTACGTGCATTAGATAGGATAATAAAATGATTAATAACCCTCACTGACACTTCTTGCTTGACCCCGTATACTGTCAACGACACTGGATTTGAATCAAAATTATTAATTAAATGCATGATTAAACATAGGCCTTTGACATTATTACCAATCTTTGATTTTGTTATTGACTTTGATCTCGTCCTTTCTTTTTTATGTACCATGTTCCTGTTATTTCATATTTTCTCTACTTGTTGTCCATGACTTGCTCTAAGGACAATATTTTCTTTCTTTTTTCATCACGAATTTACAGGTACTGAAGGAACAATACCAGAAGGAATTGGTAAGCAACGATTTTAGAAGATGGAACCGAAGATTGCGCTGCTTAAATTAATTTATGCTAGATTTATTTCTTTTGAACATTGTCTTTGATATTATACATTTTTTTGGGCTTTTGTCCCGGATTTTATTTTTCCCAGATTTTGGATATGTTGAATATTATTTTGGAATATTTTATTATTATTGAAGTCATTTCTTTGATTCATGTAATTATATTTCCTTGTGTGGCTGTGTTTGTTTTTCATATTATTGAGTTAGACTGGTACAGCTCATGGATGGTGTTTATATCATTCGCAGGGCCTTTGTTACGTACTCGTATTCCGTATTTTGGGAAGCAGGGTGTGACACCTTTACAAGATAATTAAATGCCTCTTAATTCATCATAAGGTATCTTACTAACATTCCAATTTTATACGTTGTAAAAGTTTTAGGACAACTAGATAAAAGACATCAATCCAATGATATTAAAAAAATCATATAAATTCCAATACTACTCCAAAAATAGATATTTTAGTTTCATAGGAATTATAAATGAGTCAACTACAAATTTTTAGTTAAGATCATCTAAATTCATCCTCAATTACTTCGTCTAAATTCATTTGCAAAATAGTTGGTTCAAAATCTGAAAACTGATGCTCATGCTACTTGTAAAAATTATAGAAAATTTGATACTTCATTAAACTTTGTGTTATTTAGCTCGAATTAAAGGTATACAAGTATACTATAAGTTTGTAGTTATAAATTTTCCCAAAATATTGTATCTATAACCCTGAATTCTTCAAAATCTACAGCAGGGTCGAAATGTTATACAGACTATCACTGTTCAAACTTGTAAAATTCATTATAAATTCAATTATTCATGGAAAATTGGTATCTTAGACTCTAAAGAAAGTTTGACGACTCTACTTCAAGTTCTTAGTTTTGACTTTTCTCAAAACACTTCATCTAAGATACTGAAATGATCAAAATCTGAAATGTATACAAATTTGCAGCAACTAGCCAACTGCCAACTAGTCCTAAGTTTGGATTTTATTAAAATACTAAACAACATCCAAATATTATGAAATTTTAATGAGGTGTTCTTGACATATACGAAATGCTCCTATAAAAATTTTAGATCCAGATTTTATCTAGTTTAATAGTTATGATTTTTTGAAATGCAACTAAGACTTAAAACAGAACCTTATGAAAATGTTCCAAATCAATCATATCATAATTTCACACATTCAATCAAAAACAAATAATCTAAACATGAACACTCAATCTATATAAGTTATCACGTATTTAACAATACACACATATCAAGCATTCTACTAATAAAACTACATTAGAAAGTTGGAGAAATATCCTCTTCAAATATAGAATTCCTAGTAGTAGAACTCTTAAAAAAATGCTCCAAGCTCCCAAGCAAAAAGCCAGCCTCTCTCTCCTTGACAACCACAAGTCTCTTTCTCGGTCTCTTTTTTTTTCTTTCTTTGTTTTGATTTGCATTCTATTCATGACAACGAGGTGATCTATTTATAGGAAGAATGTGTGATCAAAATGACTACCACTTCCCAAAATAACTTCCCACTTCACCACACACTCACCCCACTCTCCCTCATCTCAAAGTTGGCCGGCCTATACCCCTAATGTGCACAAACACGTGCACGTGCATCAAATGTGTGTGCACACACTTCCATACAAATTTTATTATTAGTTTTTATTAGGTTAAATGTGTGTTACACATGGCAAGTGTACCAATTTAAACTAGATTTTAAATGTATATTTAAGTGTAAAAATAATCATAAGCTTTAAATTTGTTATTAGTTTTAATGGGCTACAAAAATGGATTTAGGCCTAATGGATTTAATTAAAAATAAATCACACAATTGTGACTAGAAAAATGTGAAGAAAAATTCCCATGACTCAAGAAAATTTTAGGAACCAACATATGCACTGCAAACACGTGTGTTGCACATATCAATACAAAATAAATTTGAGAGAACGAAAAATAGTCAAAATACAAAATACGCAGAACATATATATTAATAATGTTACGGATATTTCACGTAATGAAAAAAATATACGTAATCGATACGTATATTGAAAACACGTGCAATGCATGTAAAACAGAATATTAAATATTTGAGTTAAAATTTAAATTCAAATATATAATCAAATTCGAGAGAATATATATATATATATATATATATATATATATATATATATATATATATATAAGAATCAAAATACAAAATACGTAAAAAATATTTATTTTAAAATACGTTACGGATACTACTCATAATAGTACAAAATACATGTATGTAACACCCATGGGTAAAATTGTCATAACTCAATTTTGCGGTGTGTTACAACCTCCCTGGTAAAAAAAGCCGCCCCATAACTTTTTGGACCTCCTCAACAGAGTCGAAAAATATATCCGAACCGAAGAGGCTCTGCACTCTGAAGGCCCGAAAGAAACCCCGGCCAAGGGGAAGAGAAAGGCCGATGACACCGAGCCCCCGAAGAAGGCTCAGAAAAACATGTTCGGTCAACAACGACTGCCCACTATCCCCCGCTTTGAATGGTTCACTCCGCTAACTCAAAGTGTGTCCGTTATTCTCATGAAGATTGAGGACAAGGGGATGGTCCACCATCCTCCCTGAGTGAAAAATAACAAGAAGAGGGACCGGAGATTATACTGTTGGTTGCATCGGGATCACGGGCACGAGACTGGTACATGCTGGGCCCTCAAAGACGAGATCGAGGCCCTCATCCAGAGGGGATACAAGTATTAAATTTTTGTGAATTCTTTATTATTATTTTTTTTCTTACTAATTTTGTTGCCTCTGGCGTTCTTGTAACGCTCATCCCTAATTCAGCGATTTTAGCAAACAACTGCCCACCACAAGCTATCTCTCATAAGGTGGTTAACGGGATTGGTGACTCTTGATCATAGGAAATCATATATATATATATATATATATATATATATATATATATATATATATATAACTTTTTGCAAATCCCTAATTTTTTGCAAATTCCCAATGTGGGACAAATTTCACATCTCACTCTCCCTCTCCCATGAGCACAGCAGCCCCAAACAGGCCCCATGCCCACGTTGCAACGTGGCAGGCAAGCGGCAACCCCCCTTGGGGGCCCCACCCCTAGACACGTCACCACACAAACATCTATGAAGCTGTTCTTCCTTATCTCATAGGCGGGCCCACACACCCCCCTCCACGTCATGTGGAGAAACAACAGCGGCATCATGCTGCCTGCCATATCCCGTAAGCCCCGCCTCCATTAATTCCCATAGAAAGCTCCAATAGGAAGCCCTATTGGCCCCTTCCATTAGTTATATATATATACATATATTCTTGACACGAGGCGTTACCGACACTCTTCCTTAAGAATTCAGCGTCCTCGCTGAAGGCGGAACTTGCAACGTAGCGCAGAATCCTCCTTTCTAGTCGATGGGGAGTGGCGTACACCTGATTCAATCAAATCTTAGCGTACTGCCCCTCGTACTGACCATGATTTCCTCTCCGGCATACAAGACACACCCCACTTTTTACCCACATCGATGTCGAAAGTCGTCTCTGATACCATTTGTAACGTCTCTACCTAATTCAGCAATTTTAGCAAACAACTGCCCGCCACTGGCTGCCTCTAAAAAGGTGGTTAACCGGATTGGTGACTCTTGATCATAGGCAATCATATATATATATATATATATAATTTTTTTTCAAATTCCCGATGTGGAACAAATTTCACATCTCACTCTCCCTCTCCCGTGAGCTCAGCAGCCCCAAACGGGACCCATGCCCACGTGGCAACGTAGCAAGCAAGCGGAAACCCCCTTGGTGGCCCCACCCCTGGCCACATCACCACACAAAAAGCCATGAAGTTGTTCTTCCTTACCTCATGCCCCCCCCCCCCCCCCCCCCCACGTCACGTGGAGAAACAACAGCGAAATCATGACGCTTGCCATATCCCGTGCCCCCCCCCCCCCCCCCCCCCCCCCCCCCATTAAATCCAATGGAAAGCTCCTATAGGAAGCCCTATAGGCCACTTCCATTAATTATGTATATATACATATATTCTTAACACGGGGCATTACAGTTCTAGAGATGACTTCCAGTATAAAATTGTTTTTCAACACGTTTATAAGTTAATTGTATTTCCAAAAAATAAGTTCAGTCATCCTTTGCATGCCTTCGCACTTACAATTGTTCATTTTTTAGGTTTAGCATAAGGAAATTAAAATTAGGATCGGCTCAAGGAAGATTAAGTTTGGTTCCTCATGAATAATAGTAATCTTCTTGATTCTGTAAGTTGATGATCTTACAAGATTATAGATGTATCGGTGATAGATAGTTAAATTTGGTTCAGTAATGAATACTCCATCCTTATCTTTGTATATCCGCTTTCAAGATATTACATACATAGGATGGTTGTTGATCATCTTTGACTTAAAAATAATAATAAATAAAATAAAATAAAAAATTACATACATTTTTCATTCTATCACCTTACACGACTACAATATTATTGTTCTCTTGAGTGATGAATATCTATAGTTCTATACCTCTATTTCCCATTGGAACTTTAATCCATAGAACTCCTTATCTCTTCTATGGTGCTCTTGGAACCTTTTGCTTTATAATTAGAGCAGGTAAATCTTTTTCAGAACCATAGTTTTCAGCTTAAAGCTTCCAATGTCATATATTTATTGTGGCATCAATATCTAATCTACTGACCTTGGGATACAATCATCGGTTTTGTTCTAGTCGACAACATTTCTATTATTTATTATGTCTAATGATCTATATATTGACCAACCTTTTGCTTTCTTTGTATTATGCTGTTTGGGCTTTGTGAAACTTTCATTAATTATTTTTTTCTTTTCTTCTTATCAAGCCATATGTACAATTTGCAATACAAAAATAGACACATACTTAGATTCTTTAATCCCTAACCTAGGTACATGCTAATATGGGGTTCTTTTCAAGTTGTGCATGTATCCTATAATTTATTGGACAATTATCATTTTCTTCTGTCATTGAATTTCGTACAGCATTGCAAGCTGCCGCTCTAGCAGTGAAGAATGAGGATGTCCGAAGATTCGTCCACAATGCATCTCTCAAAAAAGGAGGAGAGAAGTGAGTGAATATATATATATATATATATATATATAGTGAATGGGTAAAAGGGATATGAGCAACTTGCTCATTTAATAAATGAGCAAGTAATGAGGTGGCATGCATGTGATACATTGAGTATCTAACCACTTTTAGAATTTTCCAATCACATGCATGCCACCTCATCACTTGCTCATTTACTAAATGAGCAAGTTGCTCATACCCCTTTTACCCATAGTGAATATATATATATATATATATATATATATATATATATATATATATATGAGAAATGCTCCATTGAAAACGGGTTTGTTTTCACGGATTGGAAAACAGCGATCTGGGTCGTTGGATCGTTCTTGATCGTGATCACGTTGGATCGTTCTTGATCGTGATCAGCGGCTCAGATCGCCTCCGCCCATCACCCGTTATCACTTAAGTGGCGGAGGGTTATTTTGAGAATTTCATCGCAAATAACTCATCGCCTAATTCGCTCTAAAAAAATGAATTAACCTAGGCCGTTGTTGGGAACAACAGCCTAGGTTATAAAAATTGAGAATAAGGTCGTTCTTCCAAACAACGGCCTATGTTCTTAATTTTTATAACCTAGGCCATTATTTCAAACAACGGCCTAGGTTCATTCATTTTTTTAGAATCTGTGAGGCGAAGAGTTATTTGGGACGAAATTTTCAAATTAACTCTCTGCTGATCAAGTGAAACGGGTGATGGGCAGGCTCGATCTGAGCCGCTGATCACGATCAAGAGTGATCCAACGGCTCATATCGCTATTTTCCAACTCGTGAAAACTAGACCTGTTTTCAATGGAACATTTTCCTATATATATATATATATATATATATATATATATATTAAAATACAAAGAAATGCTCATATCTAACATCACAAAACATATTCCCCCCCCCCCCCCCCCCCCCAATTTCAAACCCCAAAACCAATTTTTACCCCCAAAACAAAAAAACTCATTACTTTATTACTATCTCTCTCTTCTCTCTTCACTTTTTCATATTTCTCTTTTTATCTCTCCCATTCTTTTTTATTTACTTAGAAATTTAGATTTTAAGATTTTAAGTTTGTAAATTTTCAAAAATTTTATGTTTTTTTTATTGCACATGTTATATTGAAAATAGCAAATATTTCTTCAACAGTTAAATTCATCATTTTGCACACTTAAAGTTCTAAGAAGTTAGATTTTACACTCCCATTTATAATTATTTTTCAACATATACTATTGGAAACATGGACTTTTATTTACAACTAATTATTGTCATACTATTCAAACATGATCTACATAATTATTGTTTTACTATTTATAGGTCTTTTCATGTTTTGTATCGTTCTGAAGACGTGTCGTAGGCACGTGCCCACAGGCAAATATATATATATATATATATATATATATATATAGAGAGAGAGAGAGAGAGAGAGAGAACTGATCAGGGGCGAACTGGTTCGCACTTGATCAGGAGAGAACTTCTCCGCCATCCGTTGGATCTGCAATTTTATCATGATCGTGATCCAATGGCTCACAATCTTTCTGTTCATCTCACTTACAAGGAGGGCTATTTTGGTCATTTTTCCTACCCCTTATCTTCAGCTCCTTCTATCTCCTTCTCTCTCTTATGGCTATGATGATATTCACACTATTATGCTTCATTATGAGATATGAATGTGATAATATTACATTAATTTTTTTATGAATGTGATGATATTACACTGTGTATGCTTCATTCATATTTCAGATGTTGAATATTATCTGAATTTGGGCAATGATGAACTTAATTTGGGTCTCTTTTAGTTTTGCACTTGGTGGTGTATTACACTTCTACTACTTCTCTGAATATGAGATTGGTTTTGATATGGTATATTACACTATTGGTTCCTCATAGAATTTTCTGAGAAGAGGCAGAGCATTATGCTTCCTCAGACTAAGGGTGGCAATTGGCCCGAACCCGATCCGGGCCCGCCTAGGTCCGACCCGATAATTAGCGGGCTTGGGCTAAAAAATTTCATTTCGGGCCGGGCTCGGGCTCAAATTTTTAGGCCCGAGGTAAATTCGGGCCGGGCTCGGGCCCAAGTGTTTTAGGCCCGATGGGCCCGAATCATTTGAAGTCTGATAGATAACCGATATATTGTTGAAGACAAGAACTTCACTTGTGGGACTTTTTGAAAGTGGCAAGCCATGCCTCAAGACCTCAGATCCATTGTGGTTGTCGAAAGATCTAAGCTCGAACAAATTGCTATATCCCCATAAGCAAACGACAAGGAAGTTGCCTGTGGGATGTATAGAGCTTTGAGCGAATGAACCAGATGCCATGGTGATTTGGAAATTTCTTTCTGATGGGAATGCTAGAGATGGTGGTCGAGCAGTGGGATGAATGTAGATTAGAAATGCGTTGAGACTAATAATGTATAAAAAGAAAAGGAGTACGATTGAGAGAAAAATTGGATAGGATATCGATTGAGATTTACTGATATTGAAAGAGTTGTTGATTTATGTTCTGAGAGATTAGTTATTTTTATAAAATTTTATACATTGAATTTTGTTGATTGTGGCCCTGTTTGGGAATGAAGTTAAAGTTTAGGTAATTGGAGTTTTTTCTACAAGTTAGGATATAAATCCAGTGAGACTTAGTACAGTTTTTGAGTGGTTAAACTATGAAAATGATAACCCCTCAATTGTTTGCTCAAGTTTTTGTCGCATCATTCATGTTATCCTGTTTGATTGGATTTGTCTTTTCCAAGTATTTAGTTTTTGCACTATAATATCCCTAGCAGATGCAATAATGCTTATGCAGTTTCGCTTAGGATTTTAAGACTGAAATGTGGAATTCGGTGAAGTCATTTGTTGACTACATATGATTAAGGGTGGCAATTGGCCCGAACCCGATCCGGGCCCGCCTAGGTCCGACCCGATAATTAGCGGGCTTGGGCTAAAAATTTTCATTTCGGGCCGGGCTCGGGCTCAAATTTTTAGGCCCAAGGTAAATTCGGGTCGGGTTCGGGCCTATGTATTAAATTTCGGGCTCGGGCCCGGGCCTATATGGGTCCGGCCCAAACCCGGCCCGTTGCCAGCCTTACCTCAGACATGGTATATTACACTATTGCTTCTATGAATATGCATTCATTATGCTTTCTCAAGAGATTTTTCTAAAGTTCATGAAATGTGATATTCAAAAAGTTTTGAGCCTAGATAGTGAAGAAAATTAGTGTGATGCTGAGCCATACAGTTGAATATATGCAGAATTGTGTTTCTTGCATCTTTGATAATTTAAATTTATCCTCTATTTTAACATCACACTTTCAATTATTTATGCCTCTAAAAGTTTTATGAGTTTCAGCTTCAAGAGAGAAGCTTTTGATAATTTTGAGATGTGCTAGAGCAATTCAAAAGTGGCAGCGCAACCGAGAAGTGGTAGAGCATCATCAGCAGACAGTTACAAGCACAATACTACAAACAAAGCACAATACTGCAATAGAATTTTGAAGAAGAACAAAGCTGACATTTAACCTTTTTTTTATCGGCAGAGTGGTCCTGATCAAAAACAAAGTAAAGAAACAAAATTTTCAAGTTGATTAGATAAAAAAAAAGTTTATGTTAATTAATTTGTTCATATATACAAGAACAACTTGTTTCATATACCAAGTAGTTTGGTGTGTTTGATACTAGATACAAGAGTAAAAAATATTTCGGTTAAGAAATTCATTCCTTTTGAATGATGACCGTCTACAAGTTATGTGCATGGACTATAGAGGCTACATACATTAACATAGTTGTTTGATATGAAGGTAAATGTGATGAACTAAAATGCACCAATTATGCTAAAAGTTTTGTTTACCAATTTTGTTTCATGAAAGAACACTAGTCCTTTGTGGAAGCCAAAGATTTATAAAACAAATAGGCTACTAATGCACCAACTATTTATTCCACAGATCTCGTTAGTAATCAAAATGTTCGAACATAAGCAAGGAGCAGTTTTTCACTGTAGAATCTTTTCACACACCAAGAATTCACTGTACAAACTAACTTTTGGATAAAACACAAGAATAGAGAGAAACCAACACAAAATTAACAAAACTACCCACAGAATAAACAAAAATTTACTATCTACACCTAAAAACAAAAAATTACCAACTAAACCAAATTGAACTATCTATCACCGATACAACTACTATAATCTTGTAAGATCATCAACTTATAGAATCGAGAAGATTACTATTATTCATGAGGAACCAAACCTAATCTTCCTTGAGCTGATCCCAATTTTATTTTCCTTATGCTAAACCTAAAAAATGGACAATTGTAAGTACGAAGGCATGCAAAGGATGACTGAACTCTATTTTATGGAAATACAATCAACCTATAAATGTGTTACAAAACAATTTTATACAGGAAGTCATCGCCAGAACGTCAGAGGCAACAAAATTAGCAAAATTAAAAAAATTAGCAACAAAATTAACAAAAAATTTATACCTGTTGAATTTTAGCGAAGTTCAGAAATGACAGAGGAGGAATCAGGGAGTTCTGGAACCCGAGAAGGTGGAGCTAGAGAGGGGTACTTTCAGCTTCTTTGGGTGCTAGGGTTTCGTCGGGTGCAATTTAGGGAGGTGCTTCATCAGGTGTGATTTGGGGAGGTGGTGTGAGGGTTCGATTTGGAGGAAGATTAGGGGTTCGATTTGGGGCATTTTTCGGGAGATTTGGATTTAGGGTTTCCAGTTTTGAGGGGCTTCGATGAGAGAGGGAGAAATGGATTTGGGGGCTGCGATGAGAGACAAAGAGAAATGGAGAAAGAAATAGCTAAAGATGAGGGTAAGGGTAGGGAAAATGACCAAAATATCCTCCTTGTAAGTGAGATGAGCGGAATGATTGAGAGCCACTGGACACGATTATGATCAAATTGCAGATCCAACGGATGGCGGAGGTGTTCGCTCCTAATCAGGGCAAACAACCAGTTCGAACCTAATCAGTTCTGTTGAGAACTAATTTGGTGAGAAATCCATGAGAACTCACAGAGTAGAAACCCCCCCCCCCCCCCCCCCCTGCGGCCATTTTATTCTACACACCTTAGTTAGCATAACATAAAGAAATCAAGTAATTTAAAGTTCATTTGCCCCCCATTTGATGGATGGGCAAATGAACTTCAAATTACTTGATTTCTTTATGTTATGCTATCTAAGGTGTGTAGAATGAGATGGTCGGTTCGGATTTTTCATAGGGGATCTACTCCATGAGTTCTCACATAAATTAGTTCTCAATTGCAGTGTAACACCCCGAATTCAATTTTCATGTAATTCGTAGCACAACATAATCTTTTACTTCAAATTCGTACAAATTTATAAGAAAATTAAAACTTTTTATTATACAACAAGTTCTTTACAGAATACACAGCAGAAAGAATACAACATGAAATAAACAACTCTAACATCAACAACTTTAATCATGAAAATAATCTTTAGCATCAGTTCTTCTTCATGCCCTTTTGCTAATCCAAGCCCTGCACTGAAAAATTTGTGGGCACATCAGATGCTTACAACCGACACAATATTATAAAATAGCGATCCTCGCTGTGCCATAATATATCGATTCTCTTACTTTAGCAAACACAAACTTGAATGCACAATAAAGTGTAAAAAAAAGTGACTAGCCTAAACATGTCAGTGTATGATATGACTTAATGCATAATGCAGATTTATACTACGATGATACTAATACATACTTGTTCGGATTTTATGCATCACATTATACATAGGTCCGAGGGCAAGCACCTACGTACTCCACATTAAAGGGTTTAATCCCTCGCAATGAAAAACTACTCGATAACAAAATCAAGTTTTAGACATTCCACGATTACGAACTCCACCCCAGGAGTCCACCGTCAGGCTTATACGAAAATCATCATCGTGCGAACATCCCACAAGTGCCCCTCTAGCCCCGGTATATGCATGTACACTAGAGAACGGCTTCCCATCTGCCCGACTATTCATGATTTTGGAGTCCACCGTCAAATCAATCATAGCCCCAGATTTAATTAAGTCTCCTCTCCATTGCAAGCAACCACAGTCCCGAAGTCCACCGTCAAACTGGGTCTATAGTCCTGGAGTCTACCATCAAACTATATAGAGGCGCCCACTTACATTTGCCCAAGTTTTATTACATCTCCTCTTAGTGACAATCCTTAAGTTTAAACATGAATAATACCACCTAGAGATAGCTTACTCTCCTACAGATCTTACAAAAATACCGAGAACGACAGCCCATATTGGCCACTTCTCAAATCAATTAATCTTTACATTACTTGCCGGCACCTAGGTTTCACTAAGCCTCTAGAATCCACATCTTTCATGTTCAACATTATAGGGTACTCATACCCTGATGATTCATATTTTCAAATTCATTCATTTATTCTATCCATTCTCTTATTTATTCATTATGAAGTAAAATCTCAAACTAGTCATTTTAATAGTTCACAATACTCTGTTCATGTTCATCCAAACTTCAAATAAAATTCTCAATACAAAGTTAATTAAGATTTTAAACACAATCTCTTTAAGATTCATCACTAGAAGTTCATTAATTAATCTCCTCATTTGATTTTATCATAATCCAACTCTTAAATCTTTAATCATATATATATTTTTCTTGAATTCAAATCTCATCTTATACAATAAACATGATCTTTATTTCTCAAAAAATCCTCTTAGATATTATAAAATAATTTCCAAATCATCTAGTAATATTCTAGAATATTTCTATGATTTTTCTTAATTTTTAAGAACTTAAAATTCATATGAAAATAAAATAAAAAAATAAAAAAAAACACACCCGGGCTCGAACCAATGACCTCCGAAACCGCCAACAATCGCCCAACCAATGAGCCAACTTGCTAATTATGTTAAAGATTTCTTTGGGTTGTTTTTGTACTCAAATACACTTGATTTTATATTTTTTTTAAAAATAAATAAAACATAGCCAACCCCGGGCTCGAACCCACGACCACAGAGCAGCCAGACCGCCGCCCAAGCCACACATGCGCTAACCAGGAAGTCAATTGCTCTAATTGATTAAATAGGAGTTTTAAGCGTTTTGACTCCACTCTCTGTTTTCCTTTATATTTTAACTCTTTCATAAATTCTGCTTTCTATCTTTTGTCTCAAAAATATTTGTTCATAAAGTACATTTCCAAACTTTCAGAGACGGTTTTAAACTAATTTTATCTATAATAAAATGAATCCATATATAATAAAATTAAACAGTAATTTTTTAGAACTTTTATACACATTAGAGCATCCACAGTCGTTTGCTATATTTGCCATTTTCTCATATTTTGATAATTGAGTGTCTGTAGTCGTTTGCTATTTTGCCATATTTTGGTAAAATCGCTACAGTCGCTTCTCAAATATGAGAAACGAAATGGTGATTCTCATATTATAGGGGACGGAACATGTTGTTTTGTCCCAATTTTTTTAAATTTTTTAATGGGATCGGGCGAAACATGTTGTTTCGTCAGATTTAATGATCAGACGGTACATGTTGTATCATCTGGAAAAAAAATTTAAAATAAAAATAAAAATAAAAATAAAATAAAATAAAATCGGAAAATCATCAAACGGGATATGTTGTCCCGTTTGAAGCCAAAATAGGCTTGGACGGGACAACATGTCCCGTCCAACTATTTTGGGGAATTAGGTTTAGGTTAATTATTAGGCTAGTTAATTAAGTAGGTAGTTAGTATATATTTTAATATTTAATTTATTTAATTTATTTATTTTAATACTTAATCATTAGTTAATTAAGCGTTAAAAAAACGGATGAAACAACATGTTCTCCGACCTCTTTTTTTAATATTTCTTTCTCATATTATAGCAAATCACGACTGCAGCAAATTGCGTCATTTTCTATATGTTATTTTTCCATATTCTAAAATATGAGAAACACGACTGTGGATGCTCTTAGTTAACACTGCTCTTTTTATGATAAAACTAGCATGATTTTTTTTCTTTTAATAACTATTTGAGTTGAATGGAGAAATTTTCACCTCTCCATATAACTGTAATTTATCCCAAATAAAACACAATTTAACCCCCTTCCCATACACATACAATTGATCTACAAAATCTAATCATGGTATATTACAATTTGCATGGCATCAATTTAAAATACTCTAATAGAAATTTTAGTTTGTCTACATAACAACTTCCCATTGTAATCTTCCATTAGCATGCATTTTTCTACATTTACCAACTACAAAATTTATAGATATCAATACAATATGCATCACATAAAGGTAATAGATGTTAAATAGCTTATGCTACATCTACCATTCTAACATAAATTTTCTAAGCATGCATCCTACACACAATTAGATTGCAAGAAGAGACACCCACCCATATGAAGAATTTTCCAAGCAAATACAACTCCTAAAATGCCTTTCACTTCCCCTCAAAACCCATGCCCCAAAAGGAAACTCCACAGCCAGCAAGCTTCGGCAGCGGCATCACCCCTTCATTTTGATTTTGTTTAAATTTTTCTAATGAAGTCTAAGGGAAGGTTGGGTTGTTTTATAAAGGGGAGTTGATTAATTAATGTGATTAATTATCCACTAATAATCCCACTACTAACCATTCAACTCACTCCATCCTCTCCTCTTCTCATGCACAGCCGGCCAAGTCCCTTGAGTTGCACACTCGTGCACGTGCACCCTACATGCACAAACTTTTCGTTCTTTTAATTAATTTTATTTGTTTATTATTTGGCTATGTCTTTGTTACATGACAAGTGTGTAGAATTAAAAAGCATTCATTTAACGTGTAAAATAAAGTCATGGGCCTCTCTTTTAATTAATTTCTAGTGGGCTTTAAGATAGTCTTTAGGCCTATGGATTTTAATTAAAAAAATTAATAATACAAATGTGACAAATAAAATGAGAATAAAAATTTACAAGATTTTAAGAAAAATTTAGAAATAAAAATGCACATAAAAATTTACGTGCGATGCACATAAAAATAAATATTCAAAATATGAAATAAATTTGATTAACGGGGAAATGTTTATAAATATTCGGAATATAATACAAAAAAATATTTATTTTGATAATGTTATGGATATTTTGCGTAACAGTGAAATTTACGTAATCGACACGTATATTGAAAACATGTGCAATACATGTAAAAATACAAAGATTAAAATTAATATTCGAGTTGGCTAAAAATCGGATAAAAATAAATTTTGAAATAACGGAAAACATTTAAATAATCGGAATATAAAATACATATGACATTTATATAAAAATACGTTACAAATATTACTCTTAACGGTACAAAATACACATGTGTAGCACGCGAGTGCAAAATTTTCATTACTCAATTTTGCGAGGTGTTACACGAAGGGCTCCATATATATATATATATATATATATATATATAGCAATGCTCCGTTGTAAACGGGTCCGTGCAAACGGGTATGCAAACCACTGAAACTGTTGGTCCCAATAGCGGCTTAGGTTATAAACAGCTTAAGTTATAACCTAAGCCGTTGTTCGAATAACGACTTAGGCGTTATTCCCCAACAATAACTTCAGTGATTTACAATGAAGCATTCCTTTATTTTATATATATATATATATATATATATATATATATATATATATATATATATATATATATATATATATATATATATATAAAGGGTTAAATCCAAAGTGCCCCCTTGACATTTGGATTCAATACAAAACACTTACACAATGTTTTATTGAGTACAATAAATCCATTCCATTATTTTAAAAAACAAATCTATTAAAATTTAATTGTTTAACTACTATTTTGTCGTCATCCCTTCAATGTTCATTTAGTAACTCCTTTCCTTCTTTCTTTTTTATATCCAGACCCACTCAAACTCATTTCACGGAATGGAAAATAAAATAGAG
Source organism: Hemerocallis citrina (assembly GCA_017893485.1). Classification (NCBI taxonomy): domain Eukaryota; kingdom Viridiplantae; phylum Streptophyta; class Magnoliopsida; order Asparagales; family Asphodelaceae; genus Hemerocallis; species Hemerocallis citrina. The sequence goes on from CM030363.1 coordinate 190,478,768, forward strand.
AAAACTTGTTAGTAGTTAAGATACTCCAATTGAAAACTAGGGGATGTCCATCATACTTCAAATTTATTTGAGGGATACTCATAAAATTAATTAATTAATCAGGATTTTATTTCATAAATTTTCAAATATGTTACTTCCAAAGGGCTTGTACTTACACAAATATTTCATTTGCATACATTATGAAATGGTGGTGATGAGGGTGAAAATCATGGCTAATTCGGACTGCACGATCCTTGCACGAATCTCAAGTTTCATGATGCCAAGATAACAGTCCTATGGGCAGCCGCAGGCTCGAAAAACAACTCATAGGTTGTCCGCATGCCCACGACCTCAGCTTGGTCCGCCAGGAAGACTTGACCAGCCACTTATGGTTGTTGATCAAATCCCCTATAATCAGGGAATCAGTTGCTCAATCACATCCCTAATCTATGGGATCTAATTAGATAGCTGAGGAATCTTCCTCTAACCCACTGGCCTATAAATACAGGTTTACATCCAAAGTTACCAAGTAATCAATCTTTTGCGACTAATCCCTCTTTTTACCTTCGGTTGCTAACTTGATCGTCGAAGGGCCTATTGCTGGAAATACTCTCGGTGTTTCGGGCTTTTTGCAGGTGTTCGGCGGACGATAACCTCTACAAGATCCACATATTCCAACCACACTAGCCTCTCATTCGGATCAGATCTATGGCTGAGATCTGTGTATTCCCTCCAACAAAAGAAATCATTATTTGTTGCTCCCACATAAAAAAAAACAACAGCATCAGATTGGCACCGTCTGTAGGAAACACAGATCCAGCCTCCAACCTAAGATCCTACCTCGTACTTGCCTTCTCTCATAACCCCTAAGGCTAAGAAAACTACTACCACGTGGCGTCACTCTGAACCCCTCCTCCTCATCCTCCTCCACGTCCGTCTCGCAGCAGTGCGGGCACTCAGGGGTCGCAATAGCAGCATGAAGAACGTCAATAAAGGCCAGCTCTGAGAGCCTCCCGCTCGGTCGCCCGAAGGACGAGCGTCTAGTGGTTTCAGATCTCCGAAACCTCACAAACAATCGGCACGACGAAGAGGACCTTCGCCATCGCCTCAACCTCCCAATAAATGAAGGACCCTCGGATCATCTTCCAAGCCACAACCATCACTCCTCCCACGGTCGGGAGAAAAAGCGTAGTCTCTCCCCAAGGGATCTTCGTGTAATACCCTGCAAAATAGTATATAATTATTTTATACATTAATCCATGCACGTTTGAGAGACGCACATATTAATGAACTTTCCTCAATTTTAATTAAGGTAATATTGAAACATATTATGTTTTGAACCCGACAAATGTAACACCCCGAATTCTAAATAAGACCGAATTTGAATTTCCACGGGATCTTTACACTTCTCTTCGTATAATTTTACAAGAAATTTAAAACTTTTATTACAACAGGGTTACATTTAAACATCGGAAGCAAATTTACATCAATTACATGAATGAAATAAAATAACACTTGAACAATTCTTTAAGCATCAATTCCTCTTTAGTCTTTTTCATTCACTTTGTCCTGCATGGAAACTGTGAGCTCGTCAGTTCATTCAACTAACGCAAGAATATAATACATCAATTTTTTCTTGCTTAGAAAGTACACACTTGTCACAAACAAAGGTACGGGGACTATCCTATTGATGTCTTGTTGTGCTCTGCACTTAGTCCTTAATGCAGTTATTTATATTACATGACACTAATGCTTACTTGTTCAGATTCTATGCATCCCATACTACATAGGTCCGAGGGCAAGCCCTTAATCGTACTTCATCTTGTAGGGTTCAATTCCTCGCCATGACTTAAACTACTATGGTAACTACGGTAAGTATCCTAGATATTTTATGAGTTACGAGCCATGTCCAGACAGCCTGGAGGGGAATCCCACATCGTGACATGATGCATCATGCAGAGTCTATGGACAATTCAGCCTCCGTCATGGAACGATGGCACCACCCGTAGTCACCAAACACCCTACAAGCATCGCCACCTGGATGATAATTCCTTAGTAGTGTTCATGCCATGACATGACGCATCAATCAGGCAACCTATGAATCACTCTCACACCGCCAATTCGATGGCCCTCATACTCGTATTTTTCTCTTACTTTCATCACATCTTCACTATGTATATAATCTTTAATTATTTGAATCATGAATAAAATCAATATTCTAGAGTTAGCACCTCCTCTATACCGGTCTTAACCATCAATCAACACAACGACCCAAACTTGGTCTTTCATTTCAATATTTCATCTCAAAAGAATTTATTCAAATGCCGTATGAGGTCTTAGCCACATTCTAGTCTATAATCTCATTTCATGTTCATTATACTTGTTCATAAATTTCACAATTCATCATGTTTCTTTTCCATTAATTTTCAATACATAACTTGCATATTCTTAGACAATCACATATCAAGTTTTATTGAATAATCATAAGTCAAAATCTCATTTGATTTACAAAAAAGAATCATATACAAGGATTTTATTAATCAAAATTTTAATCATAATAATTCAAACGTTGTAGAAATACTTTCATGAATAATTCAAAACTCAAAAATCAACAATCAGCACAGTTCAATCGGCTGTGGAAACTGGCCAGCCAACTGTCCCGTGAAAATCAATTTTCAAGAATAGGCAGTCAGTTCAATCGACTATGGAAAAATGGTCAGTCGACTGTTCCGTGAAACTTTTAAAATTTAAGAACAGACAGTAAGTTCAGTCGACTGTGGAAAAATGGCCAGTCGACTGTTCCGTGAAACTTCAGTTCACAGACGAAAGTCTACTGCTAAACAAAATTCGAAATTGGACACTTGACAGTCGACTGTCGACTCTAGTTCGGTCGACTATCAGTTGCAACAGGTTACAGTTAAATGGAAAAATACATTTTGATTTCGACATAGAAAATTTCTTTTTAGAAGAATCATTAAGCAACATATTCCCCTTTTATTCACAATGTATTCAAACTCTTATTTTTTCCCATGCTTTAACAAAATCAAGTTCTTAATTTAGTTCTATTTTACAAATTATTTATTTTCTCATGTTTCAAAAGACAATCTAGATAATAAATCAAATGGCTACATCACTACTAGCATATGGCAAAAGAAACACACTGTTATCACATTTCAATCTACTGATATTCCATGAATACTAATTTAATTTCCATGATTTAGCCATAAGCACAATTTCCACATATTGTATCTTTCATTTCATGCATAAACAAAGTTTCACAAAAATCAAAATTCATCCATTTTAGCAAGCAAGTAAACTACCAAATCATCACAACACATTTTCATTCACATAATCTAATTTATTTCACTAATCTTATCATGTATGTCTAAATGGGGTCCTTTTTTTCTCCTTAATCATGGTAACGAAAATAAAGCAATATTTTCTTGTTTATTCTAATGTGATCAAAACCATAAACCTATCATGGTAACTAATTAAAAGTATGAGAAAATTGCCAACCTATTTTGAAGAAAACAAGTACAAAGTTTCTGGGAATCTCCTTGAACAAAGAGCGATTCTTCTCCTTCTAGATTGTGCCACCAAAGGATGCGCCTTCTCCTCCTAGTACTTGATGAACCCGAGCTCCTTGCTCCTTGATGAATTGGCCGGCCTCAAATGGGATGAACACTCACAAATAGCACACAACTCAATATTTTTCTTACTTTCTCTCAATCTTTTTCTTTCTTTTGTTTTTCTTTCTTTCTTTACCAATTTCTAATGTACTACATGAAGAGAACTAGGAGGGGTATTTATACTTATTTTGAGTGAGAATAGATGGCCAGGATTAGATCAAATAGTTAGAGATCAAAGGCTAGGATGAGTTAAGGAGTTGTAGCAACTACCCATGATTGAGAAAACACATCACCACTACTCCCATCTCTCCCTCTCTCTTTGTACAATCCGGCCACTCCAAGGGTGCTCCATGCACCTGCTAGTGCAATGCACATGCTACACTAGTACCCCCATTTATAAGTTTGTTCATGTAATTAAATTAATTGTCTACTAAATTAGTCTACACTACAAGTTAGACTAATTAAAAGGGGAATTAAGTTAATGGGCTCACTATTGGGCCAATTAACCATGGGCTCTAATAAATTAATTAATTAACTAATTATGGTGTGCTAGAAAGAGACAATTAGGTCTAGGATTTAATTAGGCTTTTAGAAAACAAAGAGAAAGACTTAAAATAATTATTTGTTCATGTTATAAAAAGATAATTTTCTAGGAAAAATGCATATGAATTTTTATGTGAAAAACACGTAAAAATCAACAAACTCTTTATTTAATAAATAAAATCCAAGATGTTACAACACTCCTTCCTTAGAATAGTTCCGTCCCCGGAACTACACTTAAAGAGTGAGAAAACAGAAATACAACAAGAAGAAAAGAAAAGAAAAGAAAAAAAGATACAAATCAAACAAAGAGTTCAGGATGATCTTTCATCATCCTCTCCTCGGATTCCCAAGTAGCCTCTTCAACCAACTGTTTCTCCAGACTACTTTGACCATCGGTATCGTCTTGTTCCTCAAGACTTTCTCCCGACGATCCACAATCTCAACCGGAAGCTCAATGTAACTCAGATCCAACTGCAATCCCTCCGGAACTTCGGGCAAATGGTGACTCGCATCTGGAATGTACCCTCTCCGCATAGACACATGAAAAACATTGTGCACCTGAGACAACTCTTCCGGCAACTCCAACTGGTAAGCAGTTTTCCCAATCCGCTTCAATATCTTGTACGGGCCTATGAACCTTGTGGCTAACTTTCCACCTCTGCCGAAGCGAATCACACCCTTACTAGGTGAGACCTTCAGAAAGACAAAGTCACCAACCTCAAACACAAGGTCCCTCCTCCGGTTGTCTGCATAGCTTTTATGCCTACTATGAGCATCCACCAACCTCTTCCTGATCAGATTGATCTATTCAGAGGTCTGCTGCACAATCTCAGGCCCAAACATCTGCCACTCTCCTACTTCAAACCAACAAACAGGTGTTCTGCACTTCCTGCCATACAGAGCTTCGTACGGTGCCATCCCAATACTAGTCTGAAAACTGTTGTTGTAGGTAAACTCTACCAAAGCTAGATGCCTTTCCCAACTGCCTCCAAAATCTAGAAAACAACACCGAAGCATATTCTCAAGATTACAGTTGACTCTCTTGGTCTGCCTATCAGTCTGAGGATGAAAAGAAGTGCTGAAATCCATCTTGGTACCCAAAGCTGTCTGAAGACTCCTCCAGAAATGCGAAATAAACTACGCATCTCGATCAGACACAATGGTTAACGGAACACCATGAATCCTGACGATCTCTCCAACATACAGCTCGGCCAACTTGTCCACAGACGAAGTCAGTTTCATCGCCAAGAAGTGAGCAAACTTGGTTAGTCGATCGACTATGACCCAAATCGCAACATTGCCCTTTGAACTCTTGGGCAAACCTGTAATGAAATTCATACTAATGTTATCCCACTTCCATTCCGGAATAGGTAATGGTTGTAATAGGCCTCCGGATTTCTGATTCTCGGCTTTAACCTGCTGACAGATCTCACACTTTGCCACAAACTCAGCCAGATTCCGCTTCAAACCTGACCACCAGAAATATTGCTTAATGTCCTTATACATCTTGGTACTCCCAGGGTGTACAGACAAAAGAGTAGCATGTGCCTCATGAAGAATACTCTCCTTCAATTCAGCTTGATCTGAAACACATAGCCTCTCTCCAAACCACAACACTTCATCCCTGATCTGAAACTCAGACAACCTGCCAGCATCAACCTGATCCTTCATCTTCTGGATCACTACATCTTCCTTCTGACTTGCGATAATCCTTTCATTCAGCGTTGGTTGGAGCCTCAACAGAGCTAAAGATGATCCAAACCTTGCAGAACAACTTCAATACTAGTCTGATCCAACTCCTCTGCAAAATGCCTCTGAGTTGTAATCAAACTAGCCAGACTACTGTTTCGGCTAAGTGCATCAGCAAAAATATTAGCCTTCCCAAGATGGTACTTAATCTCTGGAAAAATGTCCTCAAGTACTTCCGGCCATCTATGTTGTCTCAGATTCAGGTCCTTCTGCTGATAGATGTATTTCAAGCTCTTGTGGTCCGTGTACATGTTCAGTTACTCACCATACACGGAATGTCTCCACTGTTTTAAGGAAAAGATAATCGCAGCCAACTCTAGATCATGAGTCGGATAATTCTTCTCATGCAGTCTTAATTTCCTAGACTCATAAGCGATCACTTTTCCTTCTTGCATTAAGACACAACCAAGCCCACGATGTGAAGCATCGCTGTAGACATCATACTCAACACCTGCTCTAGGCAAAGCTAAAATGGGAGCAGTAGTCGGCTTCTCTTTCAACTCCTGAAAGCTTACCTCGCACTGCTCAGTCCACTTAAAGTTCACATTCTTCTTGGTTAGACCAGTGAGAGGCACGGCTATCTGAGCATAGCCTTGAATGAACCTCCTGTAGTATCCAGTTAGCCCAAGGAAACTCCTAATTTCCTTCACTGTAGTAGGCCTTTCCCATTCCTTCACTGCCTCTATCTTCTACGGATCAGTTGCTACTCCCTCCTTAGAAAGGATGTGACCCAGGAATTCTACCTCAGATTTCCAGAAATCGCACTTGGACAACTTGGCATACAACTCATGCTCCTGAAGCTTCTTCAAAACTGCAGCCAGATGCTCAGTGTGCTCCCCCTCCGACTTGGAGTACACAAGAATATCGTCGATAAACACCACGACAAAACAATTAATAAATGGCCTCAAAACTCTATTCATCATATCCATAAAGATTGCAGGTGCATTCGTCACTTCAAACGGCATAACTAAGAATTCATAATGCCCGTGTCGAGTTCTAAACGCAGTCTTATGCACATCTTCAGTCGTCACTTGAACCTGATGTATCCTGATCGAAGATCTATTTTGAAAAAAATAGTTGCTCCTTGTAGACGATCGAACAGGTCGTCGGGGAATAGGATACTTGTTCTGAATAGTGACCTTATTCAGCTCTTGGTAATCGATGCACATCTTCATCAAACCATCCTTCTTCTTTACCAACAGCACCGGTGCTCCCCAAGGCAACACACTTGGTTGAATAAAGTCTTTCTCCAACAGTTCCTCAGTCTGTCGTTTGATCTTATCCTGCTCCATAGGTGCCATCCTATACGGTGCTTTTGAAATGGGTGCACTCCCTGGTTGAATAGTAATGCTGAACTCTACATCATGATGTGGGGGTAACCCGGGCAAATCTTCCAAGAATATAGTCGGGTAATCCCAAACCACTGGAATTTATTGTACCTTTACAGGAACCTTCTTCTTGCTGATAGCTGCAACCAAACCTGAATATCTCTTCTTCCCTTGGAAAGTGAACTCAGGACCACTTGGATCCTTCACTGTTACTTCCTTGGTCTTACACTCACTGTACACCGACATCCAATCAATGCCAATGATAACATCGACTTCCAAGACATTCAGCTCGATCAGATCAATCCCAAAAGTTCTGCCTCCAATCTCGATCTCGCAGTCCACATAGTACCGATCAGTGGTTAAAGTCTATCATGATGGAGTAACTACTGCTAAGACCTTGCCTGGAAAGACTTTCAGTTCGACTCCCAAGACTTTAGCAAATTTAGGTGATATAAAAGTGTGAGAGGATCCAGTATCGAATAAAACAATAGCTTTCTTTCCATTCAAATAAAATTCTCCTGTTACATAACACACACTCATTACATAACAATTTACTAAATAAAGCCGGAAAAAGAGAACAACAGAAAAACTTTTAAACATCTGCCCTCGTACCAGTGATGACATGATCCACTTTATCAGCATCAGCTTCAGTCAAGGCAAATACTCATCCCTGCTGGTACAGCTTCTTCCCAACTTGTTGCGTTGGCCCATTACGGGTGACATCTCGCAATTTAGGGTTGTGAGATCTGTAATGACCTATCTCCCCACAATTGTAACAAGTCACCACAGAAGGTCTCACCCAACTATTTCCAGGTCTTCCAGCCACATTGACAGCGTTCGACCCTGTAGGTTTGAATCTTTGCGCCAGCGACTGCCCTCTGACATTCCCAGAAATTGCGGGCCTCTTCCCCACATTCCAGTTGTTCCTCCGGTCCTGAACAGCATGGAACTACTCTATATCCGCTTCAATGGCTGCAGCTCGTTTGACTAGCTTGTCAAACCTCCTAATACCAAGGGGTATCATCCTTGATCTCAGACTTGGCCTCAATCATTACTCAAATTTCTGAGCCTTCTTTGCCTCGTCCATCACCAGTTCGAGCGGATACCTTGAGAGTTGAGTAAACCTTGTCTCATACTCTCTTACCGACATACTGCCCTGCTGTAGCGCCAGGAATTCCATGGCCTTCTTCTCCTGGACATCTGATGGAAAATAGTGACTGCAGAACTCCTCCAAGAATTCCTCCTAGCCAAGAACAACACCTCCCATCGTCCGCTTCATCGATTGCCACCACACAGCCGCATCCTTCTCGAACTGCAGTGTAGCCAATTTCACCTTGCTGGCTTCCGGAGTTTCCAAGACTTCAAAGATAGTCTCGACCTGCCTGATCCAATTGTCAGCCGTATCAGGGTCTGACTTCCCCTCAAACACAGGTGGTTTCATCTTCTTGAATGATTCCGCAGGTTTGATTGCTTCAAATACTGGATTCACAGGCATCCTCCCCTGGTTCTGATTCATGGCAACGGCATTGAGTGTCTGATAGACCCTCGCTAACTCCGTTTCCGAGTCCAGCCCTTCTCTGCTTCTAGCTCTTCTTCCAGCCATATTCTGATGTAAAAGATCCATTAAATTCGAAGTAGAAAACATGAATTTAAATCAACTCATGATTTCATTGAATTCAAACTTTGTACATTCAAATTTAAAACATTTCTGACATCAAATGAAAACAGTAAGAAGATACAACATTCTAGTTACTACGGTTCCTCTTGGCTTCTCGAAGCTCTTCCCGTAGTTCCGCCACTTCTTCCTTCATTACATCATACATATTTTTCCTCTTCTCGAGTTCCCAAACACTTTGACTGAAGGTTGCAATGTCCTCCTTGCACTTCGCACACTGGAACTGCAGTATCTCTGCTCTCTCCCTCTGAGTCTCCACCTACCTCCGAAGAGACACAATGAGACTACTCGAAAGTCGGAACTGGCTCTTTCTTGTCGAAGGAATCATCAGATGAATCCGGAGGCGAAGTGATCTCTCGGGACTCAGGCCATTCCTCTTCAAATTCTTCAGGATCCTCATCGTCGGAATCAGCTTGTCCGGGGTAGTAATCCTCCTCGACTATGTGCCAATCGTCACCGTCAGCTAGGTCGAAGTGGTTCGCCATCTTAGAAAGGTGAGAGAAGGAACATCAATCATAGAGCAATACAAATGTAAGTGACTTACATTTAAATCTCTATACTCAACACACGCTCTAATGTCCACTCTAGGGCGTCGTTCCTTATAAATTTGTACTACTTGGAAGCGTGGCTCTGATACCACTCTTTAACACCCCGAATTCCAAATAAGACCAAATTCAAAATTCCACAGGATCTTTACACTTCTCTTCGTACAATTTTACTAGGAATTTAAAACTTTTATTACAACAGGGTTACATTTAAACAGTGTAAGCAAATTTACATCAATTACATGAATGAAATAAAACAACACTTGAACAATTCTTTAAGCATCAATTCCTCCTTAGTCTTTTTCATTCACTTTGTCCTGCATGGAAACTATGGGCTCGTCGGTTCATTATAATACATCAATTTTCTCTTACTTAGAAAGCACACATTTGTCATAAACAAAAGTATGGGGACTATCCTATTGATGTCGTGTTGTGTTGTGCACTTAGTCCTTAATGCAGTTATTTGTATTACATGACACTAATGCTCACTTGTTCGGATTCTATGCATCCCATACTACATAGGTCCGAGGGCAAGCCATTAATCGTACTTCATCTTGTAGGGTTCAATCCCTCGCCATGACTTAAACTACTATGGTAACTACGGTAAGTATCCTAGATGTTCTATGAGTCACGAGCCATGTCCAGACAGTCTGGAGGGGAATCTCACGTCGTGACATGATGCATCATGCAGAGCCTATAGACAATTCACCCTCCATCATGGAACGATGGCACCACCCGTAGTCACCAAACACCCCACAAGCGTCGCCACCGGAACGATAATTCCGGAGTAGTGTTCACGCCATGACATGATGCATCAAGCAGGCAACCTATGAATCATTCTCACACCGCCAATTCGATGGCCCTCATACTCGTGTTTCTCTCTTACTTTCATCACATCTTCACTATGTATCTAATCTTTAATTATTTGAATGATGAATAAAATCAAAATTCTAGAGTTAGCACCTCCTCTATACCGGTCTTAACCATCAATCAACACAACGACCCAAACTTGGTCTTTCATTTCAACATTTCATCTCAAAAGAATTTATTCAAATGCCGCTATGAGGTCTTAGCCACACTGTAGTCTATAATCTCATTTCATGTTCATTATACTTGTTCATAAATTTCACAATTTATCATGTTTCTTTTCCATCAATTTTCCATACATAACTTGCATATTCTTAGACAATCTCATATCAAGTTTTACTTAATAATCGTAAGTCAAAATCTCATTTGAATTACAAAAAAGAATCATATCCAAGGATTTTATTAATCAAAATTTTAATCATAATAATTCAAACATTGTAGAAATACTTTCATGAATAATTCAAAACTCAAAAATCAACAATCAGCACAGTTCAATCGACTGTGGAAACTGGCCAGTCGACTGTCCTGCGAAAATTTCAAAACTCAAGAATAGGTAGTCAGTTCAGTCAACTGTGGAAAAATGGCCAGTCAACTGTTCCGTGAAACTTTTAAAATTCAAGAACAGGCAGTCAGTTCAGTCGACTGTGGAAAAATGGCCAGTCGACTGTTCCGTGAAACTTCAGTTCACAGACGAAAGTTTACTGCTAAACAAAATTCGAAATTAGACACTTTACAGTCGATAGTCGACTCTAGTTTGGTCGACTGTCAATTGTAACAGGTTATAGTTAAATGGAAAAATACATTTTGATTTCGACATAGAAAATTTCTTTTTAGAAGAATCATTATGCAACATATTCCCCTTTTATTCACAATGTATTCAAACTCTTTTTTTTTTCCATTCTTTAACAAAATCAAGTTCTTAATTTAGTTCTATTTTACAAATCATTCATTTTCTCATGTTTCAAAAGACAATCTAGATAATAAATCAAATGGCTACATCACTACTGGCATATGGCAAAAGAAACACACTGTTATCACAATTCAATCTACTGATATTCCATGAATACTAATTTAATTTCCATGATTTAGCCATAAGCACATTTTTCACATATTGTATCTTTCATTTCATGCATAGACAAAGTTTCACAAAAATCAAAATTCATCCATTTTAGCAAGCAAGTAAACTACCAAATCATCACAACACATTTTCATTCACATAATCTAATTTATTTCACTAATCTTTTCATGTATGTCTAAATGGGGTCTTTATTTTTCTCTTTAATCATGGTAACAAACATAAAGCAATATTTTCTTTTTTATTCTAATGTGATCACAACCATAAACCTAGCATGGTAACTAATTAGAAGTATGAGAAAATTGTCCACCTATTTTGAAGAAAATAAGTACAAAGTTCCTAGGAATCTTCGTGAACAAAGAGCGATCCTTCTCCTCCTAGATTGTGCCACCAGGAATGCGCCTTCTCCTCCTAGTACTGATGAACCCGAGCACCTTGCTCCTTTATGAATTGGCCGGCCTCAAACGGGATGAACACTCACAAATAGCACACAACTCAATCTTTTTCTTACTTTCTCTCAATCTTTTTCTTACTTTTGTGTTTCTTTCTTTCTTTACCAATTTCTAATGTACTACATGAAGAGAACTAGGAGGGGTATTTATACTTATTTTGAGTGAGAATAGATGGCTAGGATTAGATCAAATAGACAGAGATCAAAGGCTAGGATGAGTTAGGGAGTTGTAGCAACTATCCATGATGGAGAAACCACCTCACCACTACTCCCATCTCTCCCTCTCTCTTTGTACAATCCGGCCACTCCAAGGGTGCTCCATGCACGTGCTAGTGCAATGCATATGCTACACTAGTACCCCCATTTATAAGCTTGCTCATGTAATTAAATTAATTGTCTACTAAATTAGTCTACACTATAAGTTAGACTAATTAAAAGGGGAATTATGTTAATGGGCTCACTAGTGGGCCAATTAACCATGGGCTCTAATAAATTAATTAATTAACTAATTATGGTGGGCTAGAAAGAGACAATTAGGCCTAGGGTTTAATTAGGCTTTTAGAAAACAAAGAGAAATACTTAAAATAATTATTTGTTCATGTTATAAAGAGATAATTTTCTAGGAAAATGTATATGAATTTCGTGAAAAACACGTAAAAATCAACAAACTCTTTATTTAATAAATAAAATTCAGGATGTTACAACAAAGGTGTATTTGTTGAACCGAAGTTGGGCTATTTTCTCAATTAAATGTGTATTTGTCTCAATTATAACTGAGATAGAATGATTGATATTCATCAAATAATTATCATTTATTTTTGTATAATAATATTTGATTTATGAATATGAGTGCACGTGTTAGTAAAATTCGTCTTAATTGATTGTGTGTGTTGCTACAAATTGTGTGTACAATTTGTAATTGGCATTGGTTGTGTGTGTTGTGGCCCAACACATATTGTTGGTTTGGGTTCAACCTAACCTAACCCGTTTTGATTTGTATGGTTGAGTTTAGTGTGAATTTTACTTATTGTTCATATGCATGTGTACTCTAGAATATACATACATATTTGTACACTACAATATACGCTACACTGTTCAAAACTAACTACACAAAAAAAACCATAGGCTAGGGTTTCACTTTGGCCGGTTTTCAAGAGAAGGAAAAGGGAAACTATGGGCTTTTATATTCCTATGATCTGAATCATTACATGAGAAACCATAAGCACCTTGTACACCACACACTCCGTCTCTCGCTCTCTTTCTCTCATTTTGGTCGGCCCAATATAAAGGTGAGCAAGGCTCACTTGTTTCATTTTATTTTCATCTTATTCACTTCACAAACCACTCTCTAACTCTCAAGACACTCCTACAAACCTTTAGAAACTAATTTGGAGAATAAGGAGCTAAGGAGAAGAGCAAGAGAGCTAGGAGGAGGAGAACAAGCAAGGAGGAGAAGCTTGGAGTCTAGAGTATTGCACTATTTGTCTACAACTAAAGGTGGGTGTCCTTGTACCTCTTGCATGTTTCTCTTGTTGCATGTTGATTTTATGATGAATCTCTTTGGTTGGCATGATAAGCAAACTAAATCCATATATATGTTCATAACTATCAAGAGTAACTAGGTGTACTACTTGTTAAGAAAAAGTGTATTATTAAGGATGTTTGTAAGAGTAGTTTATTAAAAGATTATTATCATGCAAATAAATTCCTTTAAATAGAAATAACATGTCATGTGGTTGATAATTGCTTGATTTAAGTTTGGAATGATTTGCATGTGTGTAATAGTAGGAAAGCTAGCTTAATGTTGCAATCTAGCAAGCTAAAATTTCCGTTTTGGGAAAAAATGTTCATGCATGTTGAAATTATAGTAAATGATGCTTTAATCTGAGTTAATGATATATATTTATACTATAATGTGTTAGGAATGTTCTTGAGAAATTTTAATTAAATATAAGGTGAATTAAGTATGTGTACACTTCATGGAATCACTAGTATAGTCTATGTTTTCTGTTTTTGCACACTTGATTCAGCACTAGTTTAGGGTGTTATAATGAACTTAAGAAATCATGTTCTAAAGCTCTAGAATCATGTTAAGAGGTATTATTATGTTTGTGCAATAATCTATTTTAATTTGCACATGAATCAAGTAGTTATTTTAGCTCATTTGTGCAAAACAAATCAATTATGCTCAATGTTTTGAGTTATATTTTAGTTTTATGTTAGATAGTCATATATGTGGTTGTAATTGATGTTTTAGGGATGAAAATACCCCAATTCTATACTTTAGTTTGCTTTGAATGTTGTGTGATTGTTTGGGACTTTTCCGGGCATATTTAAGCCTTGAAACGGGCCCGACAAGAACCCATAAATGGCAAATTTTTTGTCTCGTGTGCTTGCTGTTTGAGATCTTTAAAATGCAATTTTAGGGCTTAAACCACTTCTTTTTCACAATTATCGAGTGGTACATAGTCCTATAGTGTTGTGCTAAGTGTAGGGTCACTTAGGGGACTTTTTGATTGTTAAAACGAACTCAAAGAGTCGATTTAATCGCTGTTTTGGGGTTGTCGTTGTTAGCTGATCTTGCTCGCTGTTTTGAGCAGTTTGCTCACCCAGCTAGTGAGAAAAATATACTCGTAGGGGCCTTAGCTCGCTATTAACTAATGTAGTAATATAAACCCTAGGTCCTAACTTGAGGAAACATGATGAATTGGGAAGAATAGGAGCCCGTAACACATCGAACGCATATGTTGTTGACTGTTTCCGTGCGACAGTTTGCTCGATGTCCAAGGATGATTCCACTCACTGGTTGGAGAGCTATCACACGTCGAGAGGACCGTGGAAAGGTGTAAATCAGAGGGAACCGAGGAAGGCTTGGTCGCGGGCCAAAGACATGGTCAAAACTTCAAGCGTAGAGAGCGAAACGGCGATCGAGGAGAGCTCGATTGGATATTTTCGTTGGGACTGAATTAGGCCAGGCTTAGGAAGACTCTTGGGCCTGATTTGTGGACCAAGATGGACCGTAGTTGGGCGGGGTTAAGCCTTGACTAAAGGACTAAGTTAGGACGAGTTAAGAGTCACATAGTGATGGATACTCACTTGATTCTAATAGAAATTGACTAGTTGTTTTACTTGGAATAGATGAATGGAATTATACGTTAGGATTCTAATTTAGAATGGTAGATAGATCTATAATGAAATGTAAGATATGAAGTATTAATTGGCTAATAGTGTAAAGCTAGAAGATCGCCTAGTAATACAACTTAGTTAATTGAACTCGTGGGTTAAATAATGGATAGAATTAATTATATGGTCTAATTGACTAATAGCATCAATGCCTATGTCTAGAAGCTAGAATTGTAATAATAGAAAAACTAGAGCCATTGGAATCGGATAAACTAGTTAATGAATGAACCGATCTAGAAATTATAGAATCAACTAATCTCGCTTGTTTTAGTGCTCTTTTAAGCGGTTTGACAATATGGGTGTCTTGGAATGTAGATTGGTATCTTGATCTGATAGTGTGGCTCTAGAAGCTAGGAGGGACCCAATCATGGACGGTGATGATCAGTTGTACCTTCCGAGGAAGAGAAAATGGATTAATTGGCGAGATTGTTGTTTAAGAAGTAAGGCCAGTAGTGTACACTAGCTCTAGGCTGCGTTATTATTACTTGTAAGGACAAGCACTAGTTGGGTGTTGTACTCACAAGGGGACACGTGCGGCGTTGTCTCGACTGTTAATATCTGAAATCTAGTGTAAGAACGGGAGGTGAACGTATGCTAAGGGACAAACCCTTAACTGACCGTCTATATTCTATATTATTAATGCTAATGGGGATGTTCTATGTTATCAATACAAATGGAGAGCAAGATTATAACTCAGAGTCTCTTGGCGAAGTAGGGGAAGGCTTGCCGGTCCGCCTTATGTTTGGTTCACTTTTGGTAGTGTCTCGGAGTGGAGAATGAACACCGGTTCCGACAGAGCTGAATGTGAACACCCCGAATTCCAAATAAGACCGAATTTGAAGTTCCACAGGATCTTTACACTTCTCTTCGTACAATTTTATAAGGAAATAAAAACTTTTATTACATCAGAGTTACAGTTTTTTAAATAGCGGAAGCAAGATTACAACAATTACATGAATGAAATAAAACAACACTTGAATAATTCTTTAAGCATCAATTCCTCCTTAGTCTTTTCGCTCACTTTATCCTGCATAGAAACTGTAGGCACGTCAGTTCATTCAACTGACGCAAGGGTATAATATATCAATTTTTCTTACTTAGAAAGGAAACACTTGTCACAGAACAAAGATACGGGGACTATCCTATTGATGTCGTGTGTGAAAGTGCACTTAGTCCTTAATGCAATTATTCATGTTACATGACACTAATGCGCACTTGTTCGGATTCTATGCATCCCATACTACATAGGTCCGAGGGCAAACCCTTAATTGTTCTTCATCTTGTAGGGTTCAATCCCTCGTCATGTCTTAAACTACTACGGTAACTACGGTAAGTATCCTAGATGTTCTATGAGTTACCAGCTCATGTCCAGACAGCCTGGAGTGGAATCTCACGTCATGACACGATGCATCGTGCAGAACCTATAGACAATTCAGCCTCCGTCATGAGACATGACACCACCTGCAGTCACCAAACACCCCACAAGCATCGCCTGCGGTACAGACTCCTGGAGACATATCCACGTCATGACACGACGCATCGTGCAGATAGCCTATGAATACTCTTACGCCGTAGCTCCGAGGCCCTCATACTCGTGTTTTTCTCTTACTTTCATCACATCTTCACTATGTATCTAATCCCTAGTTATTGAATCATGAATAAAATCAGTACTCTAGAGTTAGCATTCCCCCTATACCGGTCTTAATCATCAATTCAACAATACAACCCAACTTGGACTTTTCCTTTCAATGTCTCATCTCAAAAATATTCATTCAATGCCGGTATAAGGTTTAGCTACCCTCTAACTTTTAATTCCATTTCATATTCAGAGCATTGAGTATTCATATTTATAAAATCTTTCATAATTCATCATGATATTTTATTTCACTTTCATGTACAATTTTATGCATAAATAATAAACACCCTTTTTTCCAACTTGTCACATTCATAATTCATTCTTTCACATAATTCTCTTATTCTCATTTTATCAATATTAAATCCAAAATCCACACTTTTAATTATTCCATTACTAATCTCATTTCAAAAACTCTTTTAAACAATATATTTATTTTTCTTTATCTATGGACAATTTATTTTAAAAATTTATAACAAGTTTTTTCTTGCAAATAGTCCCAAATTCTCATTTATACTAAGCCAAAAGTTTTGGAAAATTCTTTATGAAGTCTAGACATTATTAGAGATTTTTCTAATATTTTTTTCTTTCTCAATTTCTAATTGACTTCAAAACTCTTAAAGTATAAAAAAAAACCAAAAATATATTTTCTCAACCAAACCCGAAGCCCAAGTTTCGAACCCACACACAACAGCCATGTCGGCGCTACAGTGACCGAACTGTGGCGCCACCGAAGACCACAAAGTCCAAGGCGCCAAGACGAAATGGACTAGGGTATTAGCCATATAGTTCAAGTCCAGTGTTATTCAGGTTTTTTTTTAAAAAAAGAAAATAAAAAGGGCTCTGCCCAGTTTCGAACCCGCAACCCAAGACCAGACCAGAGCTACAGTAGCGCCCTGTGGTGCACCCGAAGACCAATAAGTCCAAGTGACTAATCCGTCTTAAAAATGAATTGGGTTGTTTTCGATCCTGTTTTCTGTTTATTACAAACTTTTCATAATTCAAAAATGTTTTTAGTTCTTTTTCTTCTCTTTTTGTATCAAAACTTTCCAGATTATACACTATATAAATTTACAGTAAAATAGTATTTTAATAATCGTTATTTGACTTATAAAACATGCATTCTTGGTTCTATTCAGGTTCTATGTCCATAATTTCAACATTAAGAAAAGATCACAATTTTTACATAGTTCACAATCAAAATTTCCACAAAGGACTACTTTTTCTCTTTATTTTTACTTGTTGTTATTCTATATATTTTTAGAACAAAAAGTTTTCATCTTTCTACATTAGTGTTGCCTTAATTTAGACAATCAAATCTTCATGATTTTTTTAATCAATCAATCGTCTCATAAGCACAAATTTCTCAATAAAGCATAGTTTGAATACATATTTCATGGCAACATGATAGATTCTAGCATATTAATCACAATTTTATCAACTCGCAATCAATTTATGAAGCATTCTCTTTAGTTACAACTTTTCTCTATATAAACAAACATAAGGCTAAATTACTTCGTTTTTTCTTGGCAATTCTATCAATCCAAACCCTAGCATGATGTCTAAAGTATAAGCATGAGAAACCGCCCACCTATTTGGAGAAAAACGAATAGAAAGCTCCTAGAAATTTCCTAGAATGCACGAATGGATCCTTCTCCTCCTAGATTGTGCCACGAAGGTGTCTTCTCCTCCTTGTGCTAGAAAACCCGAGCTCCCCCTCGGTGTAATCCGGCCTCTTCTTGGATGAACACACACAAACACACAAAAACACTCAATCTTTTACTCACTAAAGTTCTCAATCTTTTCCTCACACTAATCTTTTCTTTCTTTCTTAATCAATTTTCTAATGCACTGAATGAGAAGAACTAGGGGGTATTTATACATTTTTTGAGTAAGATTAGATGGTTAGGATTAAATCAAATAGTTAGAGATCAAAGAATAGGATGAGTTAGGGAGTTGTAGCAACTACCCATGATTGAGAAAACTACCTCTCCACTACCTCCATCTCTCCCTCTCTCTTTGTACCATCCGGCCACAACCCCCATGCTCACTAGACACGTGCTAGTGCAATGCACGTGTCTCATCTAGTACCCCTTATGAATTAGTTATACATGATTAGTTAATTTATTGTCTACCAAATTAGTCTACACTACATGTTATAACAATTAAAAGGTAATTTAATTAGTGGGCTTCAAATTAGTGGGCCTTAGACCCATGGGTTATTCATAAAATACTTAATTAATTAGGATGGGCTAAATTAGAAGAATAGGCTTTAGGCTTTTTAAAATAGGCCTTTAGAAATTAAAAAGAAGGATTTAAAATGATCATTTGTTCATGTTATAGAAGAGATAATTTTAAGGAAAATGTACAAGAATTTGTATGTGCAAAACACCTAAAATCAATAACTTCTCAATTAATCATAAATAAAAATTTCAGGATATTACAACACTCCCTTCTTAGAATAGTTCCGTCCCGGAAACTACGCTTAAAGAGTAAGAAAACATAACACAACCAGAAGAAAAAGAAAAGAAAAGAAAAGAAAATAAGATACAAATCAAGCAAAGAGCTCAGGATGGTCCTTCATCATCCTCTCCTCAGATTCCCAAGTAGCCTCTTCAACCAATTGGTTTCTCCAGACTACTTTGACCATCGGTATCGTCTTGTTCCTCAAGACTTTCTCCCGACGATCCACAATCTCAACCGAAAGCTTAATGTAACTCAGATCCAACTGCAAACCCTTCGGCACTTCGGGAAAATGGTGACTCGGATCTGGAATGTAACCTCTCGGCATAGACACATGGAAGACATTGTGCACCTAAGACAACTCTTTCGGTAACTCTAACCGATAAGCAATTTTTCCAATTCGCTTCAATATTTTGTACGAGCCTATGAACCTTGGGGCTAACTTCCCACCTCTGCCAAAGCGAATCACACCTTTGCTAGGTGATATCTTCAGAAAGACAAAGTCACCAACCTCGAACTCAAGGTCCCTCCTCCGGTTGTCTGCATAGCTCTTCTGCCTACTCTGAGCATCCACAACCTCTTCCTGATCAGATCGATCTTTTCAGAGGTCTGCTGCAGAATCTCAGGCCCAAACATCTACTGCTCCCCACTTCAAACTAACAAACAGGGGTTCTGCACTTCCTGCCATACAGAGCTTCGTACGGAACTATCCTGATACTAGTCTAAAAACTGTTGTTGTAGGCAAACTCTACCAAAGCTAGATGCCTTTTCCAACCTCCTCCAAAATCTAGCACACAACACCGAAGAATATCTTCAAGAATACGATTGACTCTCTCAGTTTTTCCATCGGTCTGAGAATGGAAACCAGTGCTAAAATCCGTCTTGGTACCCAAGACTGCCTGAAAACTCCTCCAGAAATGCAAAGTAAACCGTGCATCTCGATCAGACACAATAGTTAACGGAACACCATGAAGCCTGACGATCTTCCCAACATACAGCTCGGCCAACTTGTCTATAGATGTAGTGAGTTTCATGAAGTGAGCAGACTTGGTTAGACGATCAACTATAACCCAAATCGCATCGTTGCCCTTTGAACTCTTGGGCAAACCCGTGATGAAATTCATGCTGATGTTATCCCACTTCCACTCCGAAATAGGTAACAGTTGCAGTAAACCACCGGGTTTCTGATTCTCGGCTTTCACCTGCTGACAAATCTCACACTTCGCCACAAATTCAGCCACATCCCGCTTCAAACCTGACCACCAAAAATGTTGCTTAATATCCTTGTACATCTTAATGCTCCTAGGATGTACCGACAAGAGAGTAGCATGCACCTCCTAAAGAATACTCTCCCTCGAGTCCGACTAATTCGGAATGCACAGCCTCTCTCCAAACCACAACACTCCAGCCCTGATCTGAAACTCGGACAACCTGCCCGCACCAACCTGCTCCTTCATCTTCTGAATCTCTGCATCTTCCCTCTGACTTTCTATGATCCTTTCGTTCAGCATGGGCTGAAGCCTCAACTGACCTAAGGATGCTTCCAAGCCTTGCAGAACAACTTCAATACCGACCCGATCCAACTCCTCTACAAGACGCTTCTGAGTTGTAATCAAACTGGCCAAACTGCTCTTACGGCTAAGTACATCAGCAACAACATTAGCCTTCCCAGGATAGTACTTAATCCCAGGACTAATGTCCCCAAGTACTTCCAGCCATCTCCGTTGCCTCAGATTCAGGTCCTTCTACTGATAGATGTACTTCAAGCTCTTATAGTCCATGTACATGTTCAATTTCCCACCATACATGTAATGTCTCCATTTCTTCAAGGGAAAGATAATCGCAGCCAACTCTAGATCATGAGTCAGATAATTATTCTCATGTGGTCTTAGTTGCCTAGACCCATATGCGATCACTTTTCCTTCTTGCATTAAGACACAACCAAGCTCACGATGTGAAGCATCGCTGTAGACATCATACTCAACACCTGCTCTAGGCAAAGCCAAAATGGGAGCAGTAGTCAGCTTCTCTTTCAACTCCAGAAAGCTTGCCTCACATTGCTCAGTCCACTTGAAGTTAACATTCTTCTTGGTCAGACCAGTGAGCGGCATGGCTATCTGAGCATAGACCTAAATGAACCTACTGTAGTATCCAGTTAGTCCAAGGAAACTCCTTATTTCCTTCACTGTAGTAGGCCTTGCCCAATTTCTCACTGTCTCTATCTTCTGAGGATTAGTTGCACTCCCTCCTTAAAAAGGATGTGACCCAGGAATGCCACTTCAGATTTTCAGAAATCGCACTTGGACAACTTGGCATACAACTCCTGCTCTTGCAGCTTCTTCAAAACTGCAGCCAGATGCTCTGTGTGCTCCTCCTCCGACTTGGAGTACACGAGGATATCATCGATAAACACCATGACAAAAGAATCAATAAATGGCCTCAGAACTCTGTTCATCATATCCATAAAGATTGCAGGTGCATTCGTTACTCCAAATGGCATAATAAGAATTCATAATGACCATGTCGAGTTCTGAACGCAGTCTTATGCACATCTTCAGCTTTCACTCGAACCTGATGGTATCCTGATCGAAGATCTATTTTGGATAAAACTGCTGCTCCTTGTAGACGATCGAACAAGTCATCAATTCGAGTAATAGGATACTTATTCTGAATAGTGACTCTATTCAGCTCTCGGTAATCGATACACATCCTCATCGATCCTTTCTTCTTCTTTACCAACAGCACTGGTGCTCCCCAGGAGACACACACGGTTGAATAAAGCCTTTCTCCATCAGATCCTCAATCTGCCGTTTAGCTTCATCCTACTCCACCGGCGCCATCCTATACGGTGCCTTGGAAATGGGTGCACTCCCTGGTTGGATAGTGATGCTGAACTCTACATCACGTTGAGAGGGTAATCCGGGCAAATCTTCCAAGAACACAGTCGAATAGTTCCGAACCACAGAAATCAGCTACACCTCTACAGGAAACTCCCTCTTGCTGATAGTTGCCACCAAATCTGAACATCTATTCTTCCCCTGGAAAGTGACTTCAAAACTATCTAGAGCCTTCACTGTTACTTTGTTGGTCTTGCACTCGATGTTCGCACTATACACCGACATCCAATCAATGTCGATGATCACATCGACCCCCAGGATATTCAGCTCGATCAGATCAATCCTGAAAATTCTAGTTCCAATCTCGATCTCGCAGTCCGCATTATACCGATCAGTGGTTAGAGTATCCCCTGATGGAGTAGCTAATGCTAAGACCTTGCCTGGAAAAACCTTCGGTTCGACTCTCAAGACTTTAGCAAACTTTGGAGATACAAAAGTATGAGAGGATCCAGTATCGAACAAAACAACAGCTTTCTTTCTATTCAAATAAAGTTCTCCTGTTACATAACAGTTCGCTAAATAAATAGGAAAAAGAGAACTACAGAAAGAAAACACTTCTAAACATCCGCCCTCGTACCAGTGATGACGTGATCCACTTTATCAGCATCAGCTTCAGTCAAGGCAAATACTCGCCCCTGCTGGTACAGCTTCTTCCCAACTTGCTACGTTGGTCCACTACGGGTGACATTCTACAGCTTGGGGCAATGAGATTTGTAATGTCCCGTCTCACCAAAGTTGATACAAGACACTACAGGAGGTTTCACCCAAATATTTCTGGGTCTTCCGGCTATGTTGACAGCATTTGCCCCGGTAGGTTTGAACCTTTGAGCTGAAGGCTATCCCCTGAAATTCCCAGAAACTATGGGCCTCTTCCCCACATGCCAATTGCTCCTCCAGTTCTGAGCGACATAAAACTGCTCCATATCTTCCTCCGTAGCTGCAGCTTGCTTGACCAACTTGTCAAACCTCCTTATACCAAGGGATATCATCTTGGATCTCAGACTTGGCCTTAATCCATGCTCGAACTTCCAAGCTTTCTTTGCCTCGTCCATCACCAGTTCGGGTGCATACCTCGAGAGCTGAGTAAACCTTGTCTCGTACTCTCTAACCGACATACCGCCCTGCTGCAGCACCAGAAATTCCATGGCATTCTTCTCCTGGACGTCAGATAGAAAATAGTAACTGCGGAACTCCTCCTAGAATTTCTCCTAGCCAAGAACAACATTTCCCATCATCTGCTTCATGGACTGCCACCAAACAGCTGCATCCTTCTCGAACTGCAGTGCAGCCAACTTCACCTTGCTGTCTTCCGGAGTTTCCAAGACTTCGAAGATAGTCTCGACCTGCTCGATCCAATTGTCAGCCGCATCTGGGTCTGTCTTTCCCTCAAACACGGGTGGTTTCATCCTCTTGAATGATTCCACGAGTTTGATTGCCTAAAGTACTGGATTTGCAGGCATCCTCCCCTGGTTCAGATTCATGGCAACGACATTGAGGGTCTGATAGACTCTTGCTAACTCCGTTTCCAAGTCCAACCCTTCTCCGCTTTTAGCTCTTCTTCCAGTCATATCCTGATGCAAAAGATCCATTAAATTTGAAGTAGAAAACATGAATTTAACTTAACTCTTCATTTCATTGAATTCAAACTTTATACATTCAAATTTAAATCATTCTCTGACATCAAATGAAAGTAGTAAGAAGATACAACATTCTAGTTCCTACGGTTCCTCGTGGCTTCTCGAAGCTCTTTCCGTAGTTCCACTACTTCTTCCTTCAGTACATCGTACATGTTCTTTCTCTTCTCGAGATCCCAAATATGATGACTAAGAGTTGCAATATCCTCCTTGCACTTCGCACACTGGTCCTGCAGTAACTCTACTCTCTCCCTCTGAATCTCTACTTGCCTCTAAAGAGACATAATAAGCCTGCTCAGGACTGGCTCTTCCTCTTCGGAGGAATCATCAGATGAATCCGGAGGCGGAATGATCTCTCGGGACTCAGGACATTTCTCCTCAAATTCCTCGGGATCTTCTTCGTCGAAATCAGCTTGTCCGGGGTAGTAGTCCTCTTCGACTATGTGCCAATCATCACCTCCAGCTGGGTCGAAGTGGTTTGCCATCTTAGAAAGGGGAGAGAAGAAACATTAATCATAGAGAAACACAAATGTAAGTGACTTACATTTAAATCTCTATACTCAACACACACTCTAATGTCCACTCTAGGATGTCGTTCCTTATAAATTTTTACTACGTGGAAGCGTGACTCTGATACCACTCTGTAACACCCCAAATTCCAAATAAGACTGAATTCGATGTTTAACAGGATCTTTACACTTCTCTTCGTACAATTTTACAAGAAAATATAAACTTTTATTACATCAGAGTACATTTTTTGAAACAGCGGAAGCAAGATTACAACAATTACATGAATGAAATAAAACAACACTTGAATAATTCTTTAAGCATAAATTCCTCCGTTGTCTTTTCGTTCACTTTATCCTGCATAAAAACTGTGAGCACGTCAGTTCATTCAACTGACGCAAGGAAATAATATATCAATTTCTCTTACTTAGAAAGTACACATTTGTCATAGAACAAAGCTACGGGGACTATCCTATTGATTTCGTGTGTGAAAGTGCCCTTAGTCCTTAATGCAATTATTCATGTTGCATGACACTAATGCGCACTTGTTCAGATTCTATGCATCTCATACTACATAGGTCCGAGGGCAAGCCCTTAATCGTTCTTCATCTTGTAGGGTTCAATCCCTCGCCATGACATAAACTACTACGGTAACTACGGTAAGTATCCTAGATATTCTATGAGTTACGAGCTCATATCCAGACAGCCTGGAGGGGAATCCCACGTCATGACATGACGCATCGTGTAGAACCTATGGACAATTCAGCCTCCGTCATGGGACATGACACCACCCGCAGTCACCAAACACCCCACAAGTGTCGCCTACGGTACGGACTCCTGTAGACATATCTAGTCATTACACGACGTATCGTGTAGACAGCCTGTGAATACTCTCACGCTGTAGCTCCGAGGCCCTCATACTCGTGTTTTTCTCTTACTTTCATCACATCTTCACTATGTATCTAATCCTTAGTTATTGAATCATAAATAAAATCAGTACCCTAGAGTTAGCATTCCCTCTATACCGGTCTTAATCATCAGTTCAACAATACGACCCAACTTGGACTTTTCCTTTCAATGTCTGATCTCAAAAGTATTCATTCCATGCCGGTATAAGGTTTAGCTACCCTCTAGCTTTTAATTCCATTTCATATTCAGAGCATTGAGTATTGATATTTATAAAATCTTTCATAATTCATCATGATATTTTATTTCACTTTCATGTACAATTTTATGCATAAATAATAAACACCCTTTTTTCCAACTTGTCACATTCATAATTCATTCTTTCACATAATTCTCTTATTCTCATTTTATCAATACTAAATCCAAAATCCACAATTTCAATTATTCCATTACTAATCTCATTTCAAAAACTCTTTTAAACAATATATTTATTTTTCTTTATCTATAGACAATTTATTTTAATAATTTATAACAGGTTCTTTCTTGCAAATAGTCCCAAATTCTCATTTATACTAAGCCAAAAGTTATGGAAAATTCTTTATGAAGTCTAGACATTATTAGAGATTTTTCAAATATTTTTTTCTTTCTCAATTTCTAATAGACTTCAAAACTCTTAAACTACAAAAAAAAACCAAAAATATATTTTCTTAACCAAACCCGAAGGCCAAGTTTCGAATCCACACACAACAGCCATGTTGGGGCTGCAGTGACCGAACTGTGGCGCCACCGAAGACCACAGAGTCCAAGGCGCCAAGACGAAATGGACTGGGGTATTAGCCATATAGTTCAAGTCCAGTGTTATTCAGGGTTTTTTTTTTAAAAAGAAAATAAAAAGGGCTCTGCCCAGTTTCGAACCCGCAACCCAAGACCAGACCAGAGCTACAGTAGCGCCCTGTGGTGCACCCGAAGACCAATAAGTCCAAGTGACTAATCCGTCTTAAA
The DNA here is from genome assembly GCA_017893485.1 of Hemerocallis citrina. NCBI lineage: Eukaryota > Viridiplantae > Streptophyta > Magnoliopsida > Asparagales > Asphodelaceae > Hemerocallis > Hemerocallis citrina. The sequence continues at coordinate 190,504,834 of CM030363.1, forward strand.
ATGAATTGGGTTGTTTTCGATCCAGTTTTCTGTTTATTACAAACTTTTCATAATTCAAAAATGTTTTTAGTTCTTTTCCTTCTCTTTTTGTATCAAAACTTTCCAGATTACAAAACAGTATTTTAATAATCATTATTTGACTTATAAAACATGCATTCTTGGTTCTATTTAGGTTCTATGTCAATAATTTCAATATTGAGAAAGATCACAATTCTTACATAGTTCACAATCAAAATTTCCACAAAGGACTACTTTTTCTCTTTATTTTTACTTGTTGTTATTCTATATATTTTTAGAACAAAAAGTTTTCATCTTTCTACATTAGCGTTGCCTTAATTTAGACAATCGAATCTTCATGGTGTTTTTAATCAATCAATCGTCTCATAAGCACAAATTTCTCAATAAAGCATTGTTCCAATACAGATTTCATGGCAACATGATAGATTTTAGCATATTAATCACAATTTTATCAACTATCAATCAATTTACCAAGCATTCTCTTTAGCTACAATTTTTCTCTATATAAACAAACATGAGGCTAAACTACTTAGTTTTTCTTGGCAATTCTAGCAATCCAAACCCTAGCATGATGTCTAAAGTAGAAGCATGAGAAATTGCCCACCTATTTGGAAAAAAAACGAATAGAAAGCTTCTATAAATCCCCTAGAATGCACGAATGGATCCTTCTCCTCCTAGATTGTGCCACGAAGATGTCTCCTCCTCCTCCTAGATTGTGCCACGAAGATGTCTCCTCCTCCTTGTGCTAGCAAACCCGAGCTCCCCCCTCCTTGCTGTAGTCCGGCCTCTTCTTGGATGAACACACACACACACACAAAAACACTCAATCTGTTACTCACTAAAGTTCTCAATCTTTTCCTCACACTAATCTTTTCTTTTTTTCTTAATCAATTTTCTAATGCACTAAATGAGAAGAACTAAGGGGGTATTTATATATTTTTTGAGTAAGAATAGATGGCTAGGATAAAATCAAATGGTTAGAGATCAAAGGCTAGAATGTGTTAAGGAGTTGTAGCAACTACCCATGATTGAGAAAACTACCTCTTCACTACCTCCATCTCTCCCTCTTTCTTTGTACCATCCGGTCACAACCCCCATGCTCACTAGATACGTGCTAGTGCAATTCACGTGTCTCATCTAGTACCCCCTATTAATTAGTTGTACATGATTAGTTAATTTATTGTCTACCAAATTAGTCTACGCTACATGTTATAACAATTAAAAGGTAATTTAATTAGTGGGCTTCAAATTAGTGGACCTTAGATCCACAGGTAATTCATAAAACACTTAATTAATTAGGATGGGCTAAATTAGAAGAATAGGCTTTAGACTTTTCAAAATAGGCTTTTAGAAATTAAAAAGAAGTATTTAAAATGATCATTTGTTAATGTTATAGAAGAGATAATTTTTAAGGAAAATGTACAAGAATGTGTACGTGCAAAACACGTAAAATCAATAACTTCTCAATTAATTATAAATAAAAATTTTAGGATGTTACTGAATGATCACCGTCCTGTTAGGAAGTGGAGAAAGACCACCAGTCATGAGCGGAGTGGCGAGAGACCACCGCTCCCATCAAATCGGAGTGATCACCGACTACTCAAGAGTGGAGAAAGTACACCGGACTGTTACAGAAGCAGGTGGAACGCATGCACTGCAACTCTACCAGTGACTAGATAAATTTCAGAAATAAAGTAAGTGTAATATCCCAGAAAAATTAATTTTTAATACTTTACACGTATAATTTTGTGCGCTTTGGTTCCTAAAATTTTCTAGAGTATGCACATTTTTTTCTTCTCATTTTTTTGTGTCAAACTTGTATGATTTATTTTAATTAAACCCATTAGGCCTAAATCCATTTTGTAGCCCACTAAAAATTAATTACAAATTGAGGCCCATGGTTATTCTTGCACTTAAATGAACATTTGAAATCTAGTACACTTGTCAAGTGTAACATACACCTAGCTCAATAATAAACTAATAAAAAATTAATTTGTATGAGAGGTAGTGTGCACATTTGATACACGTGCACGTGTTGGTGCACACTTGAGAGGTTGGCCGGCCATAGTTGAGAGTGAGGAGAGAGTGGGGTGTGTTGTGTGAGAGTGGAGTGTTATTTTGGGTAGTGGGGAGTCATCTCAACCACTCATTATTTCAATAAATAGCCCCCTCCTTTACCATGAACAACACTAAGATAAAAAAGGAAAAAAAAAAGAGAAGAAAGAAGGTTTCAGTTTTGCTAGAGGAAGAGAAGGCCAAACTTTGGGGGAGCTCTGGAGTATTTTTCTAGGAGTTCTACTTACTTGAAGCAAGAAAGATGTGGGTGCTTCTTTTACTTTCTAATTGTTTGTCGAATGCATGCTTAGATAAAATGTGCTTGAAATAGGAAATTGGTATGAGTACTTTAGTTTCTAAAACTTTTATTTGATGCATGTTGTATTGTCATCTAGAGTTTTAGTAGTAGATGAATATGAGAAATTAATGGTTGCTAGTTAAGAACTTCAATGTAGAATTGTCAGTAGTCAAACTAAAAATCTTATTAGGCTAATTTTGTAGTGGTGTCATGCATATTGTGGCGTGCCATGATTAAATTATATGAATTGTGTGTGTGTGTGTGTGTGTGTGTATATATATATATATATATATATATATATATATATATATATAAAGTTGTTAACTTATGCCTAAAAATTGTGTAAATATTGGGTAGATTACAATTCAATAGGGAGATTAGAATTCTCCATAAACTCAGAAAAATTGATAAAAGAAAAATATTTCGTGTTAGTTGTTATAAAAAGTAGTATTGTTGATTAATAAAAGCATATGTGTATAAAGGTTCTTAAAATTACTATTTAAATTATTTGTTTATAACTTCACTCTAATATAGATAAAATCAGTGAGAAATCATTTCTGAAAATCTAGGAGTGTATTTTATGAACAAATATTTTGAGAGAAAACGATAGAAATCAAAATAGATGAATGAGTTTAAAGATAAGGGAAAACAGAGAGTCAAGTTAAAATGTTTCGAACTCTTATATAATCAGTTAGAGCATTTGGCATGGTGGTTAGTGCGGGGTTTTGGGGGGGCTTCTTGGTCTCGGGTTTGAAGACTAGGAGGCTCTGCCTTTTGTGATTTTTTGGAATTTAATGAACTAGGGTACTGGGTTATAAAAGAAACTCAGAACGGCCCTCATCACCAAAGTGAGTTGGCTCACTGGTTGGGCTTGCGGTTGGCTGGCTGCTGACCTCGGGTTCATTCCCGACTTTTCATAGAAATGTGCTTTTAATTTATTTTTTTTAGAGATTTTCAAGTTTTAAAATTGGGGAAATTTTATATAAATATTTTAGGATGTTATTAGGACTCTTGAAAATAATTCCACACTATTCTTAGATATTTTGGGAATTAAAGGTCATATTCATAGTGTATTAGATGAGTTTTTGAATTCAAATTCAAAGGGAATTGTACATGATTAAAAATGTTTAAGAGTTGGTTGTAGAATACAAATTTAGAACTCATTTTTGTGAAAATTTCATGGATATTAATCCATTGAATTAAGGAAATGGTTGAGATGGTTTATAATAAAATCAAAGCATAATTATGAGATGGAAATAAGGAATTTCTAGTGATTAATCTTAAAGAATTTTTGTATGAAGAAATATACTTGAAGTATAGTAAAGCATGAAAATGCTCTATTAACTAAAGGGGAATTGAATATTATTAAAGTGAATAGTTTGGTTTGTTAACCGATAAATGGTCTACAAGAATTTGATTTGACAAGTTGTTATTGTACGTCGCTATAAGAAGTTGAATACTTCATAATCTATAAACATAAGGAAAGTGGATAAAGAACAAATGATGGATAATGAATGAAATGGTTATGTTGAACTTAAATGTAACCTAATAGATCTCAATGTGGAGATTGTTGGAATCTAGAGGCTAAGTGAGACCCAAAGTACCGGCAAAGTGATGAAAGTGATAATTGATTTTGAGAAGTGGCCAATATGGGCTATCGTTCTCGCTATGTTGTTTAAGACCGGTAGGAGGGTAAGCTAGCTCTAGGTGGTATTATTATTCATGTTTAAATTTAAGGACATACACTAAGAGAAGATGTGATGAAACTTGGGCAAATGTAAGTGGGGCGCGTCTATATAGTCTGACGGTGGATTCCTGGACTATAGACCCAGTTAGACGGTGGATTCCGAGACTGTGGTTGCTTGCAGGGTGAGATGAGCCTCAATTAAATCCGGAACTATGATTGCGGGGTGAGACGAGCCTCAAACATAAGTGGCGCGTGTCTATATAGTCTGACGAGGTCCTCCAAGCCCCTTGAGGCAGTTCCAGGAACGATCATCACACTGAAAACCCCACATCGGAGGGACTGAGAACGAAGTGTCCTATGGGTCGACCTGGTCCGAGGGACGAGAAGATGCGGTCCTTAAGCGGCTGTAGGAGATGGAAGATCGACATGCCCGAATAGGGTAAGGTGAGAGGAAATCAGACTGAGGGTACATTCTAGTCCGACCTCCCTTCTCCTCCTACATCCTTGAAGCCCCGGTCCCGAGGAGCTTCAAGCCTCCAGCCTTCGAGACCTACAATAAGGAGTCAGATTCGGTTGATCACATTTAGGGGTTCAAAAATCTCATGATGATTCACAGTGCTTCGGATGCCCTCCTCTATCACGTGTTCCCTACCACGGTGTGAAGTTTCGCTCGAGAATGGTACTCCTGACTTACCCGAACTCCATCTTCTCATCCGATCAGCTCGAAGAGAGCTTCTTCGCCCACTTCGTGACCAGCTGCAAGGCTAAAAAGATTAGTGCCTCCTTGCTCAATTTGAAGTAGAAAGATATGGAGTCCCTTAGGTATTTCGTCCAAAGATTCACCGCAGAGGCCAAATCCATCTCCTCCCTCGATGCCAGTGTCGCGGAAGCTGCCTTTAGGCATAATGTCCAACATGACCTCCTGAAAACCTCCCCGGCCAAGAAGCCTCCCTCGGATTTCCCCGACATCCTTCTCAGGAGCGAGAAATACATCCGAGCCAAGAATGCCCAACATCGAGAGGTCGCAAAGAATCCCCCGCCTAGGGGAAGAGGATGATGGATAGGTTCTGAAGCACCGAAGAAGGCCCAGAAATATGCCTCATGGCAGCAGAGTCCTACCACAGTGCCCCAGTTTAAGAAGTTCACTCTGCTTAATGTGCGTATCTCCATCCTTCTCTTGGAGGTGGATGAGGTGGGCCTGATCTGGCATCCCCCTCGATCCAACAACGGGAACAAGAAAAGGGATAGAAGGATCTGTTGCCGATTCCATTGCCCCCACGGTCATGAGACCGACAACTGTTGGGTGCTTAAAGATGAGATCCAGGCCCTTATCCGTAAAAGGCACTTGTATAAATTCACTCGGGATGGTCCAAGAACCATTCCTCCTCCTCGAGGTGCCAATAACCGTCTGAAAGTGGAGTCCGAACCCCAAGATTCTAAGAGGATGGCCATTTTCCACTCCATACATGGAGGACCGATTGGTTGGGGGGGGTCCAACTCTTTCCACCAGGTAGTTTTTCGGAAAGTTAACTCAGTCCATAACCACCCCCTCCCCGAGGGTACGGGCTGGTGGTGTTGTTCTTAGATGAAGACCTTGAAGGCGTCCGGATCACTCACTGTGACACTTTAGTTATCAGCCTCGGTCGGGCAAACCATGAGGTCCGATGCATTCTCGTGGATAACTGTGGCTCGATCAATATATTGTTCCTCGTAGACTTCGAGGGATTGAAGCTCTCTCGAGAAAGGTTAAAGCCCGTAGGCTACACCCTTCATGGCTTCTCAGGCACCCCAGTCCAGATTGAAGGGATCATCACCTTGGACGTCACTGCGGGAAAATCCCTGACCACCTGCACCGAGCTCATGAACTTCATGGTGGTCTACGTCAAGGCAACCTATAATGCCATCCTCGGGTGACCCGATCTCGCATCTCTTCAAGCGATACCTTCGGTCTATCACATAATGAAGTTTTCCATGAAATTGGGGTCGGGGTAATGAAGGGTAATCAGGAGGCCGCCACAGTGGAGGGCTCGGTCCTTCCCCTCGATGTTGTCGAACTCCCTAGCGACATGAGTTCAATTGGCTCCGAGCCGGTCAAAGAATTGGAGGAGACCCTCTTCTCTGAGACAGATGTGACCAAATCTTCCCTAGTAAGCAAGGCCCTACCCTCCGACCTTAAAGAGGACATCATTAGCTACGTCTGACAGAATCGGGACTTGTTCACCTGGATACCCTCAGATATGCTGGATATCTCAGAAGACCTGATATGCACAAGCTAAGTGTCAATCCAGAATCCAAGCCAGTGCAACAGAGGCGCCAAAAATTCACGCATGAGAGGCAACAAGCTGTAAAAGAAGAAGTTCAAAAGCTCCTCTCTGCCTGCTTCATCCAAGAGGTTAACTACCTGGAGTGGTTGGCAAATGTCATGATGGTGAAGAAAGCTAGCAGGAAATGGAGGATCTGTATCGACCTTATAGACCTCAACAAGGCTTGTCCAAAGGACCCCTTCACCCTCCCAAGCATCGACGCTCTGATTGATGCGGAATCCGGGAATGAGCTCCTCAGCTTCATCGATACATTCTTTGGATGCAACCAAATTTGAATGTTCCCTCCGGATATTCTGAGGACTTCTTTCGTAACAGACCAAGGGCTCTATTGCTACCAGGTTATGCCTTTCGGCCTTAAGAACGCAGGAGCCACCTATCACAGGCTTGTGAACCAAGTCTTCAAAGATCATATTGGCCAAAACAAGGAGGTATATGTGGACGACATGCTCGTCAAAAGTTTCAGGGGAGAGGGACACGTGAAGGACCTCGAGGAAGCCTTCAGAGTCTTAAGGAAGCACAACATAAGGCTCAATCCTTCTAAATGCGCCTTCGGCATTACTCGAAAAAAATTCCTCGACTTTATGGTTAGCCAGCGAGGAATAGAGGCGAACCCCGAAAAGATTATGGCCATTTTGTACATGGCCCCTTCTAAGAACGTCAAGGAATTCCAGAGGTTCACCGATCAACTTTTGGAGTGCACACACTTCTCATTCTTTTATATATTTGTTATTAGTCCATTTGTGTGTGTTTGTTACAAGATAAGTATATAAGGTTAAAAATTGTACATTTAAAGTGTAAAATAAATTCATAGGCCACGCTTTTTAATCAATTTTCTTAGTAGGCTTTAAAATATACTTTAGGCCTATGGGTTTTAATAAAATAAATAAATAATACATTTGTAACAAATAAAATGAGAATAAAATGTACATCACTTTTAGAAAATTTTAGAAATAAAAATGCACATAAAAATTTACATGCGATGCCCATTATTCAAAATATGAAATAAATTTGATTAACGCAGAAATGTTTATAAATACTCGGAATATAACATACGAAAAACATTTATTTTGATAATATTACGGATATTTCGCAAAACGGTGAAATTTACGTAATCGACGCGTGTATTGAAAACACGTGCAATACACGTAAAAATACAAAGAATAAAATTAATATTCAAGTTGGCTAAAAATATGATACAAAATAAATTTTGAGATAATGGAAAACATATAAATGATCGGAATATAAAATATGTAGGACATTTATATAAAAATACGTTACGAATATTATTCGTAACAGTACAAAAGACACGTGCGTAACACACGAGGGTAAAATTGTCATTAATCAATTTTGTAGGGTGTTAGATTCACTACCGAGGCCAGGTTAGTTTCTTCTCTCGACGCTAGAATTGCATCTGCAGCCTTCCGGCACAATGTTCGCCATGGCCAGACGAAGGCATCCCTGACAAAGAAGCCGCCACTTGACTTTCCTGACCTCCTCAACAGGGTCGAAAAATACTCTAAACCGAGGAGGCTCTGCACCCAAAAGGGGTGAAAGAAGTTCCCGCCAAGGGGAAGAGAAAAGTTGATGACTCCGAGCCACCGAAGAAGGCTCAGAAAGACTCCTTCGGTCAGAAATGACCTCCACCTATCCCCTGATTTAAGAGATTCACTCCACTAACTAAGAGTGTATTCGCCATCCTCATGGAGATTGAGGACAAGAGAATGGTCCGCCATCCTCCCAGAGCGAACAACAACAAGAAGAGGGATGGGAGGTTCTATTGTCGGTTCCATCATAACCACGGGAACGAAACTAATAGTTGTTGTGCTCTCAAAGATGAGATTGAGGCACTCATCCAAAGGGGGTATCTACGGGAGTTCACTCGAACTGACCTGAGGGACCAGAGAATTTTTCCCTATCCTCGGGCACCCAGTAGGCTCCTGAAAGCAGAGACTAGACCAGAAGCGGATGGGGGGCCAGCCATTCTTCACTGTGTCCATGGAGGACCCATGGGAGGAAAGTCCAGTACCTCATGCGAAGCCTTTGTACGCGTGGTTAACTCCATTCATAACTACACGCCCCTAAGGGACCACGGAGTGTCGGTCTCATTCTCCAACGAAGATCTGTAAGGTGTCTGGCTCCCTTACTGCAATGCTCTAGTAATCAGCCTTGGCATGGCGAGTCACGATGTCCGCCGAAGCCTAGTTGACAATGAAAGTTCCGTCAATATCCTGTTCTAGGAGGCATTCGAAAAGCTCAAACTCTTTCGCGAGAGAATAAAGCCGGCCGGGTACGCACTTCACGGGATCTCGGGCGTCCCTTTCAAAATTGAGGGAACTGTCACTCTCGAGGTGACAAACAGAACGGCCCCGACCATCCGAACAGAGGCAATGGACATCATGGTGGTCAATGTCAAGTCTCCAATAATACTATCCTTAGTAGACCCAGCCTCTACTCCCTGTAGGCGGCACCCTCCACCTATCACCTGAAGTTTAAGTTTCCTACTAACCACGGGGTCGGCAGTGTCCGAGGTAATAAGGAGTTCGCTCGTGCATGCTATATGGCTGCCGTAGGGGGCGGGGTCTTCCCCTTTAATGCGGTGGAACTCCCATCTGACAGAAGCCGGTTACATGCGAAGCCCGTCGAAAAGTTGGATGAAAACTCTTCTACAAGGAGGAAGAATCCAAACGGTTCTGAGTAAGCCAATCTTTTGCTCTGGACCTATAGCTCGATATTATCGACTGCATCTGTGAGAATGCCGACCTCTTCGCTTGGACACCTTCAGACATGCCAGGGATTTCAGACAAACTCATTATGCACAAACTGAGCATCCACCCGGACTCCAGGCCAGTCCAGTAGAAGCAGGATAAGTTCGCTTCCGACAGGCAACAGGCCTTGAAGGAAGAAGTGGACAAGCTCCTGTCAGTGCGCTTCATACAATAAGTCAACTACCCGCAGTGGCTAGCAAATATTGTAATGGTAAGGAAACTGAGTGGCAAGTGGAGGATCTGTATAGACTTCACACACCTCAACAAGGATTGTCCTAAAGATCCGTTTCCACTACCTAGCATTGACACCCTGATAGATGTGACCTCGAGTCACGAGCTACTAAGTTTCATGGATGCCTTCTCGGGCTACAACAGATCAGAATGTTCTCCCCATACATTCTCAAGATCGCCATCGTGACAGACCAAGGTCTCTATTGTTACAAGGTTATGCCCGTCGGGCTAAAAACGCCAGTGCCATGTACCAAAAGGCTCATCAACCGGGTCTTCAAGAAATAAATAGGACGGAACATGAAGTTACATGTCGACGATATACTCGTCAAGTGCCGGAGATGGCAAGATCATGTCAGCGATCTAGAGGAGGCTTTCGGGGTCTTACGATCCCACAATATGCGACTTAACCCCTCTAAATGTGCCTTCAGTGTCGCTTCGGGGAAATTTCTCAGATTCATAGTTAGCCAGCGAGGCATCAAGGCGAACCCCGAGAAGATCAAGGCCATACTTGCCATGGCTCCTCCAAGAAATGTCAAAGAGGTCCAACAGCTTATGGGTCGACTAGCAGCCATTGGTCGTTTTCTCTCCAAGTCTGGAGAAACGTTCTTCCCGTTCTTCAAAGCCGTTCGAGGGGCTATGGGTCGAAAAATATCCCAGTGTCCTTTGACCATATCGAACAACAAGAGGATCCCTACGGGCGAGTCTTCTTTCAAACTGACATATGGAATGGAGGCATTCATCCCAATAGAAATCAGAATTCCTTTTCCCTGGATAGTAAGTTTCAACGAGGAATCAAACACGAACGATCTTAAGGCCAATCTGGACCTAGTCAACAAAATCCATGAGAGATCCACTGTCCGAAGAAAAATCTATCAGCAGCGGGTCGAGAGATACTAAAACAAGAAGGTTCTCCCGGACAACATCAAAGACGATGACCTCATTCTCAGGAAGATCACTATTTCAGACCCCAACAAGAAGAACAAACTCGGACCAAACTGGGAGGATCCATATACGGTCTCCTAAATGATACGCTCTGGCATCTACCGACTCGAAGACCTGGGGGCAAGATGATCAAGAGACCCTGGATGTAGAGCACCTTATCAAGTTTCATGAGGGGCCAGAATAGACGCCTCTGGTTGTAATGGGTGCCACGCGCAACTATTCCTTTGTAACCTAGCAAGTAAAAAACAATGAATTTTATTGTATTTTTAATTTTTACTTTGCCACAACAGGACTTTTCAATCTCACATCCTCGCCACTTGGTTTGTACTTCGAGCGACAACGATAAATTTCTCAATCTCTCAAGTCCTCGACTATCGGCTAAAATCTAGAGTGATACAAGTATAAAAGGATTGGGGAAGAATTAGAAGCTAGGGATTAGAAGAATTGGAGAGTTTGAGAAGATTTGGGAAAGAACAGAGGGAGAGGAAGAGTTCAGACCAGAGAGGATTCAAGAAATCACTTCATTTATTCTATTCTATTCTATTACAAGACTACTATTATTTATAGTAGTTACAACCTGTTAAAACTCCTTCCACTTCATGCCATCCATTTCTTACAAGTTCAACAAAAGAAAGTGTTCTAAGCACGTGAAGAAACAAGCATTCCCTCACAGTCACTGCACTACTACGCAGTCGATTGTCAACAGCAGCATCAGTATTAGCTCAGTCTCACCCTCTCTACATATATATCATACTTGTATCATTGCCTTCCCCTTAAGAGATCCTTGTCTTCAAGGTTCAGTCTTCATGCTATGGTCTGATCTCAATCTGAAGACACCAAGACATCAAAAAACATTCAATCCAATTATATGTGCATGATCTTGATCTTCTGAATCTCTCATGAACTATATGTGCTTTGAATAATTTCGCCAAAACATCAATAACACTATTGCCAAATTTATCTCCATGTTTGCAATATTTTGAAGCTCTCTTGACTAAAATTGTACCATAGACTGCTTGAAGTCATAGGAGACTGCTCTCTTGGCTGAAATCTTTCCTCACAACTGCCACTCCATCCCCATTTCCCCATTTCCCCATTGAATCACCTCCTCAACCCATTTCCCCATTGAATAACACCACTGCAAACAACATCTTCTAAAAAGAATTGGCATTCTTCAAATTGAGATAGTACTCCCATGAGCCATCTCCTTCCAATCAAAGACTGTATTGAGATTATCTTATAGTTATTAGCTTCAATCATTTCAGTATCGAACACTAATCTAGCCAAGTACTTGTCATGGAAGAGCCTCAGAAGCAATAGCTGATATCTATCTCTATACAAGGAAACTTTATCACCAACTTCTCCATGGGTTATAATAACATCATTAAGCATCAAATTACCAAATGACACTAGAGAAAGCACAACCTTAATTCTTGTACTCCACTTGATAGACAACCAAAATTCAAAGATCCCCTTGACTATCTCATTCTCTGCACCAAATCTTCCAATTCTGTCTACGAATAATCTTCCAATAAAGGAACCAACTGTAGCTGCAAGAAATGTGCTCAAACACTCATGCTCCTTCACCCGAAAGAGTAATGCATGCGTATCTCTCTTATTGGTAAACTTCATCTCTTCCTGAATAACCAAAGGATAATAATAGTTGTTTCCACCAGGATCAAAACTTAGCCTACTTCTCTATACTAATATGAACTTCATATGCTTTGAATCCTGCGTCAATGTGAGCTTCCTTACAGCCACCAGAGCATCCTTATCAAAAACTCCATCATCATTCATTGGCAGAAGGTTGAGAAATATTTCAGGTAACTCCTCTTCTTCATCTCTATTCATGTGCTTTTTCATACACAATGCTCTTTCTTTTCTATCCTCCATATTGGATATCTTTTTGTGTCCAGGTTGTTTAAAGTCAATATTAAAAATATCTTGAAATTCTCCTAGTGATAGCAAATCATTTGCCCCCATTGCAAGTGAACAATGCAGATAATTGGAAGGAACAGTAGCCTTACCAACATGACTCTTTGGAATCCCATAAGCATGCATGTTAATTTTATTATCCAGGCTGAAATCTCCACCCACACCACTCACTGAGTTGCTCAAAGGCAACAAAATAGAAGAAAACAACCATTTAGCTTCACCTCCATCATTCCCAATTGGATCAAGAACAAAAAGATATAGTAGTCTCTCATTAGAAACTTTATGATTTGTCATATAATCTTCTTGTTGAAAGTTTGACTCATCCATTTCTAGTTCTTGGTTGTTTTTATGCAACTTAGCATCTTCAACATCAAGATCGGATGGCCTTAATTCATCCATTTCCAATACTTCATTTTCAAGATTTAATTGGCTGAAATTCACTTGAACATTTTGACAAACACTTTGTGAGCAATCTGATAAACCTTTAGTTTTGTTCACCAAATCATCAAATTGAACACCAAATCTAATATCCAACTCTTTAGTGAACACCTCCCAACTCACAAATTCACCATTACTAAATTTATATTGAAACCACGTCAATGCCTCTCCATCCATAGAAAAAGAGATTATATTCAACTTCTGCTCATAAGGTATTCGATGATATGCAAAGAATTCATTGACCTTAAAGAGCCATGCCATCGGATTTCTGCCATTAAATCTAGGGAAATCTAGTCGAGGATTTTTGAAGTGATTTTTATGATGCGAGGATGAAGAAGATGATTTTACAGAATTTGGATTCCCTGATGATACTCCGCCCTCAAGCACCTGATCCAGCTTCTCCTCTATAGCAGCAAATCGGTTTAGCTTTTCCTCCATTACTGTAAATCGATCCATTTTGCTTTCCATGGCTGCGAATTGCAGAAACATCTCGAAGAACAATTTCTTTTGAGTATCAACATCATCTGTTATTGCCTGCAACTGCTCACCTTGAATGCGAGCTGTTTCCCGTACTTCTTCTAACGATCGTCTCCCATCTGCCATTGTCGGAGCTCAAGTCGGTGAAAGCACCAATTGATACAAGTATAATAGGATTGGGGAAGAATTAGAAGCTAGGGATTAGGAGAATTGGGGAGTTTGAGAAGATTTGGGAAAGAACAGAGGTAGAGGAAGAGTTCAGACCAGAGAGGATTCAAGAAATCACTTCATTTATTCTATTCTATTCTATTACAAGACTACTATTATTTATAGTAGTTACAACCTGTTAAAACTCCTTCCACTTCATGCCATCCATTTCTTACAAGTTCAACAAAAGAAAGTGTTCTAAGCACGTGAAGAAACAAGAATTCCCTCACAGTCGACTGCACTACTACGCAGTCGACTGTCAACAGCAGCATCAGTATTAGCTCAGTCTCACCCTCTCTACATATATATCATACTCGTGCCACAATGGGACTTTCCAGTCTCACGTCCTCGTCCTTCGGCTCGGACTTCGACCAACAACGTGAGATTTCTCAATCTCTCAGGTCCTCGACTCTCGGCTTGAATCTTGAGCCACAATAAGACTTTCCAGTCTCACGTTCTCGCCACTCGATTTGTACTTCGAGCGATAACGAAAGTTTTCTCAATCTCTCAAGTCCTCGACAGTATGCCTTCGATCATCTAAAGTCATACCTGGTGTTGTGCTAATCTAGGTACCTAAATATATAGATAAAACTAGACACAAATTATAAACCTCGCAAGTGCACGAATCGTTAGAAAAGCGTAGCAATAGCAAGGGTCGATCCCACAGAGATTGTAGACTTTAACTTACTAATCAATAAAAAGAATAAAAATCATAAAGAGTTGTTTGGAAGTCTAAAAGAAATAAAAAGATTAAAACTAAATTAAGGAATGTTGAATCACAAATATTTATGAAGTAGTTGGGTTTAGATCTCCACCTATAGTTAGTAATGCTAAGTCACCTTCTGAATTTCTTCTTATTACTCATGTTTGTTCACTTTAAAGACATGGTATCTACTCCTTAAAGTACTGTTTCCCTAGGCCAAGAATTAGGCATGGTATCTACTCTAATTCGTTTCTTTCATTAAGTCCTTAGCATGGTATCTACTAAGTTGTATTTAAGGAAAACATAAGATCAGTGGAAACGAACAAACACTCAAGGCTCTAGAAATTGGTATCAGATCTAGATCCCTTAAGTTGATTGAACCAGGAACCCCTAAAGATTCCTTTGTTACAATTACGGGCACGAGATACGGGTCGTCTCAATATGCTCATATAACAGATTCAGATGAATGGTAACACAAACTTGATATTCTCAAGCTCTGTTTGTCAGTCGACTGGCTCTCACCTCAGTCGACTGCTCTCAGGCTTCGAGAACAAGTTTGGTTATCACAAACCTATGTCAATTCAATCAGATTCAATCAATAAGTAAAATAGAAGAATTCAGAAGAACATAGCACTACATAACTACGGCTTCAATCTACCCAACTATGAAATTTAGTTCCACATAATAATAGTTTTATTAATCAACAAATTCGAATACATGATCAACATTAAAGACTAAAGAGAAGAGAAATAAACTAATGGAGTCCGGCAATAAGGTCGACTGGCTGTCACACAGTCGACTGCCTTCGAATACTGGATCTTCTCTCTCCTTCTTCGATGCTGATAGAATGATGCCTCTTGTTGATTTGACTTGATGGTTTGCAACTCTGTGATTCGGTGGTGGATGATGGGGAGATGACGAGAGTCGAGCGAGAGGGCCTACGATATCTCTTGACTGATATTTATAGAGCGCGGCTGAAGAATTAGGGTTTTGCCCTTTTTCAGGAAAGTCCTGCTTTATTTGATTTGGTGATTTATATCTTTCTCTTTTATTCTTTCCTTCCTTATCTGTTAACCACGTGCTCTTGGAAATCCCCAGTCTCTAGATTTGATTTGCATAAATCTGGATTCAGATAGATTTGAAATTAGATTTGGATGAATCTTCGAATATCTTATCTGTTTACTCCGCCGCAGACCAGTCGACTACCTCTGGATGTAAGTCGACTGTGTCGAGACTTTAGTATTTTCATGATTCATCAGCCCAGTCGACTTGGTGTGTAAACTTGATTCCCTGTCCAGTCGCCTGTAAGCATGATCAGTCGACTGATCTCCTGCAGTTTCCTGTGTTTCATCCTTGCAATCCTGAATTTGCTTCGTTTTGCTGTTATAGACTGTTTCCTATGGAAAAGAGAAAATAAGAGTTAAATACCACATATAGAGCTTTTAAATGTCTAATTGCACTAAAGTTATTGCTCTAAAATGTGAATAATATTGTGTTCATCAAATACCCCCAAACATAGATTTTTGCTTGTCCTCAAGCAAACTAGAATGATGAACAAGGGTATAATAATATCAGCCTTAATCACTAAGAGTTCTTATTATGTGGGCATCGATATAGAAAGGTATAAACAATTTCAGATAAAGTAAAATTAAACATACCCACTTTCTCTAGTGCAATTGTTTATTCATAACTCCAAACTCAACCATACTTGTCATGCAATTAATTATAGTTATAGTATGTAATTACTCAATCTGTGATTATCCCCTTTTCTCTACTACAAACCGAGTAGCAAACTAGAGAGTTTTTTTTTTTTTTTTTTTTTTTTATTTTTTATTTTTTTTTTTTAAGTCGCTTCTCCAGAGTTGTCACTTGCCTTTTTACGCGAATGCGAAACATTTGTGATGAATCCACCCGGTTACTCAGCAAGTCACAAACTTTAAAGTGCTTTGCATACTCATATTTCAAGTTGCCGTTTGACGTAAAAGTAAACATTGGTGATGAATACCCCTAGTTACTAAGCAACTCAAAACATTGGAGTAGATTGACTTTATTCAAGTATATATGTATATATATAATTTTTTTTTTTTTTTTTTTATCACTCTATTTACTTAAACTCAATTTAGGACTAGATCTAAAGGGAATAATAACCAGAAAAAGCATCACATTTGTTTATTATGTATAATTGCATGACTCATATAAATTTGTATGGAATTTATGAAACTCAACAATCCTAAAGTAAATAAGTATCCTTCTTCTTACTTTATAAGAATTTGTTTATCCGAAAAAAAAAAAAATTCAAAAAGATGATCAACATAAATAACCCTAATACCCCCAAACTTAGATGGAACATTGTCCTCAATGTTCGAAAGAAAATTTAAAAATAGGCATATGTCACATCTAGTAAGAAGAGAAAAATAAAAATAACTAGAAGAAAAATAACTTGAAAGAAAATAAAGGGAAAGTGTAAATACTCCCCTGAAAAATTGGGTTGCCTCCCAATAAGCGCTGTGTTTTCTGTCTTCAGCTAGACTTGATGAGGTCATGCCATGTATTGAACGATTTGAAGATTCACATCCTCCTCTTGCGGTTCTATGCTCATCTCTATGTATGGCTTCGCTCTATGCCCGTTCACCTTAAATGTTTGATTCTTTTCCTTGCTATGAACCTCCAAAGCACCATGTGGAAAGACTCTCGTGACTGTGTATGGCCCATACCATCTTGACATAAGCTTGCCTGGAAAAAGTCTTAACCTTGAGTTATATATCAATACCTTCTGTCCTTCATAAAACTCCTTCCTTGCTAGCTGTTTGTCATGGTACAACTTGGTTCTTTCCTTGTATAATTTTGCATTCTCATAAGCATCGTGCCTCAACTCTTCAAGCTCATTTAGTTGTAGTCTTCTTTTGTTACCTGCTTGTTTCATATCAAAATTGAACCTTTTGATGGCCCAATATGCTTTGTGCTCCAACTCAACTGGCAAATGACAGGCTTTTCCAAACACCAAACGGTATGGTGACATGCCAATGGGTGTTTTGTATGCGGTTCTATAGGCCCATAATGCATCGTTCAAGCGCAACGACCAATCCTTCCTCCTTGTGTTGACTGTCTTCTCCAAAATGCTTTTGATTTCTCTGTTGCTAATCTCCACCTGTCCACTAGTTTGAGGATGATATGGGGTGCCCACTCTATGTGTGATACCATATTTCTTCATCAAAGAAGCAAATGGAAAGTTATTGAAGTGGCTACCTCCATCACTTATTATTGCTCGAGGTGTACCAAACCTAGTGAAAATGTTTTCCTGCAAAAACTTGACAACGACTTTGTGATCATTAGTTCTTGAGGGGACAGCCTCGACCCATTTAGACACATAATCCACACCAACAAGTATACATAAATAACCAAATGAGTTAGGAAATGGACCCATGAAGTCGATTCCCCAAACATCGAAAAGCTCAATTACTTGGATGTTTTGTAGTGGCATTTGATTTCTAGACGAGATATTCCCTGTCCTTTGGCACTTGTCACAAGTCCTGCAAAAAGAAAAAGCATCTTTGAATACTTTAGGCCAATAAAATCCAGATTGTAATACCTTGAGTGCTGTTCTTTTTGGTCCAAAATGTCCTCCACATGCATATTGGTGGCAATGTTGTAGAATACTCAATTGCTCTTCTTCTGCCACACATCTTCTTATAATTTGATCAGGGCAAAATTTGAACAAATAAGGATCATCCCAGTAGTAGTGCTTGCACATAGCCACCAGTCTCTTTCTTTCCTGACTTGTCATACCTGGAGGGAAAACATGAGCGGTTAGATAATTTACAATGTCAGCAAACCATGGAAAATTTGAGCAGTAAGATACCAGTCGACTGGTCCTGGTACCAGTCGACTGTCCCGAGGATGAATTTATTTCAAAGAGATGTTCATCTGGGAAAGTCTCATTAAGTGGCTGCACAATTCGTTCTTCCTCCTGCAGTAGCCTGGACATGTGATCTGCAACAACATTGTCGCTTCCTTTTTTATCTTTAATCTCAAGATCGAATTCTTGAAGCAACAGCACCCTTCTGATCAACCTAGGCTTAGCATCCTTTTTAGCAAACAAATATCTCAAGGCAGCATGGTCAGTAAAAACAATAACTTTAGAACCAATCAAATATGATCTAAACTTCTCTATAGCAAAAATAACAGCTAACATTTCTTTTTCAGTAGTGGAATAATTTAGCTGTGCATCGTTTAAAGTTCGAGAAGCATAGTAAATAACATGAGGTTTCTTATTGATTCGTTGACCTAAAACAGCCCCTAAAGCATAATCACTTGCATCACACATAAGCTCGAAAGGATGGCTCCAATCTGGTGCCATGACAATAGGTGCAGAAATGAGAAGGTTTTTCAATGTATTAAAAGCATTTGTGCACTCTTCTGTCCATACAAACTCAACATTTTTAGCCAACAAATCACAAAGGGGTTTGGAGATTTTTGAGAAATCTTTTATAAATCTTCTATAAAACCCTGCATGTCCTAGAAAACTCCTAACACCCTTAACTGTAGTGGGAGGGGGTAGTTTTGATATTATGTCAATTTTTGCTTTGTCTACCTCTATGCCTCTTTTTGACACCACATGTCCCAACACAATACCTTGTTGTACCATGAAATGACACTTTTCCCAATTCAGCACTAAATTGCATTCTTCACATCTTTTAAGCACAAGCTGCAAATGGTTAAGGCATTCATCAAAACAAGATCCAAAAACACTAAAGTCATCCATAAATACCTCAATGAATCTTTCCACCATGTCTGAAAATATACTCATCATGCATCTTTGAAATGTAGCTGGAGCATTGCACAATCCAAAGGGCATCCTCCTGTATGCAAAAGTACCAAAAGGACATGTAAAAGTGGTTTTTTCTTGATCTTCTGGAGCAATAGCAATTTGATTATAGCCACTATAACCATCTAAAAAACAATAATGACTATATCCTGCTAATCTTTCTAACATTTGATCAATAAAAGGAAGAGGGAAGTGATCTTTCCTGGTTTCATTATTCAATTTCCTGTAATCAATGCAAACCCTCCATCCTGTGGTCACTCTAGTAGGAATAAGCTCATTCTCTTCATTTGTCACCACTGTGACTCCACTTTTCTTAGGCACTACATGTATAGGACTTACCCATTTGCTATCTGAGATAGGGTAGATGATGCCAACATCTAGTAGCTTCAGAATCTCTGCTCTTACCACTTCCTTCATGTTCGGGTTAAGCCTTCTCTGTGCCTCCCTGCTTGGTTTTGCATTGTTTTCAAGGAGTATTCTATGCATGCATTTGGATGGACTTATTCCCTTGATATCTGCAATGGTCCATCCTATTGCACTCTTGTGTTCTCGTAGTACCCTTAGCAGCTTATCTTCTTCCTGTGCACTCAGGTTCGCAGCAATTATCACTGGTAGCGTCTGGTTTTCACCCAAATATGCGTGCTTCAAATGATTGGGCAGCTGCTTAAGCTCTGGGTCTGTAAGTCTTGGTGCAGTCGACTGGTCTCTGGTAGTAGTCTGGACAGTCGACTGATCCCCTTCACCAGTCGACTTGTCCAGTGCACCAGTCGACTTACCTGCAGAAACAAAAAGTTCATCAGTCACCAATTATTCAAATGCTGGTGCAAACTTACCTGAGTGTGACTGTGAAGTGTCAAGGTAATGTATTGTCTCCGCAATCTCCCAGTCATCAGATTCCTGTTCATTATTAGATAAAGTTAGAGATTGTGTAATTATGGCCTGTAATGGTTCAACGCTATGTACCTGAAATGTTTGATCAACAATAATATCCTGCACCACATCAACATTATAGCATTCATGATCATCATGTGGAAATTTTAGTGTATCAAACATTTTAAATTCAACCTTCTCTCCATTTATTTTCATGCTTATGGTACCCTTTTTAACACAAATTTTTATATCAGCCGTACTCATAAAGGGCCTACCTAAAATGATTGGTAGAGAAGATGGCATTGAAGATTCCTCCATGTCTAACACAACAAAATCAGCAGGCAAAATGAAATCGTTTACCTGAACTAGGACATCTTCCAAAATACCTCTAGGTCTTTTGATACTGCGATCTGCCAATTGCAACGTGATGGATGTTGGTTGGAGTTCCCCCAATCCTAACTTTTCATAGATAGTGTATGGGAGAAGATTGATGCTTGCCCCCAAATCTAGTAGTGCTTTCTCAAAGAAGTGCTCTCCGATCCTACAAGGAATAGTAAAACTACCTGGGTCTTTTAATTTGGGGGGCAGTTTTCTTAGTAAGACAGCGCTTACTTCTTCTGTCAAGGCCACATCCTCCCTAACCTGAAATGTTCTTTTGTGAGTACAACATTCTTTCAGAAATTTAGCATACGAAGGAATTTGTTTAATAGCATCAAGTAGGGGGATATTAATTTCTACCTTTCTGAGAGTTTCAAAGATGTCAAATAAACGTTGATCTTTCTTTTGTTTGACTAACCTTTGAGGGAATGGTGGCAAAACTGTTCTTTCTTTTTCACTTACCTTGTTGGACCCCACAATTTTTGATGGTTGTTCCTCTTTTTCTTCGGTGTGTGTTCCAACTTTGTTGTCAATTATCTTACCACTTCTTAATGTTGTGACTGCCTTGAGCTGTTCTTGGCCTCCAGGGTTTGGTATAGTTTGTGATGGAAGTTCCCCTGCCTTTCGCTCGCTTAATTCTTTAGCAATTTGGCCAATTTGTGTTTCCAACTTCTGAATTGCTTGCCCTTGTTGGTTGCTTGTTTGATGTTGTTGTTGGAGCAATTGAAGAACGGTGGATTCAAAATCCAACTTCTTCTGTTCTTGTACTGGCCTATCCATCCCACTTCCCATTTGGAAGTTCTGTGTATGTCCTTGTGTGAATTGAGTCCCTTGATTATTCTGATTATTGCTCCATGAGAAGTTTGGATGGTTCCTCCACCCTGGGTTGTATGTGTTCGAGAATGGGTTGTTCTTTGGTGGAAAAACTCCTCGACCTACATAGTTTGCATGCTCCTGATCTGTGAAAGAAGACATAGGACAAGTATCAGTGGTATGATCTACATGAGAACAAATTGCACAAATTTCATTTGTTTGATTTTTAACTCCACCCATCATAGACATTGCATTAACAAGCATATCAATTTTCTTATTCATGTTTACCATTTCCAATTGAATGTTATTGCTACTAGAAATTTCATAAACTCCCTGTTTTTTCGAAGGGCCCCTCCTTGTTGAGAATTGTTGTGAATTCTCGCTGAGTTCTTCAAATAGTTCTATAGCCTCTTCGCCGCTTTTCCTCATCAAGATCCCGTTGCAAGCTGAATCCACAATTGCCTTATTAGTATCATTTAAACCTTCATAAAAAGCTTGTACCTGATCGTCTTTAGGCACGTTGTGTGTTGGACACTTGAGAAGTTTGTTCTTGAAATCCTTCCAGGCTTCGAAAAATAAGTCTCCATCCTTTTGTTGGAAGAGTTGAATCTCCCTTTTTAGTTGTTTGGTCTTTTGGGCTGGAAAGAATTCTTTTAAGAACTTTGTCGCCAATTGCTCCCATGAGTTTATTGATCCTGGTTCCAAAGAATTATACCATAGTTTAGCGTTAAGTTTTAAGGAAAAAGGAAACAATATTAACCTGATTTGTTCAGGGGTAAGCCCTTGGACGCTTTGTGTCCTGCAAAGATCAAAAAAATCTTGTAAATGAAGATGGGGCTCTTCATCAGGTCTGCCACTGAAATGGGGAACCATACTAAGTAACTGAGGAGATAGATGCATGTTCCCTGTGACATTTGGTTGATACGCAATGCAGGAGGGTTGTTCAATGTTCTTAGGCGTAAATTTATCCTGCATTGGTATGCGATTGGGTGTTTCTTCTGCCATGAGTTCTTGTGACTGGGGTCTCTGAGCAGTCGACTGGGTTCGTGCAGCAGTCGACTGGTTGGTCGCAATCAGTCGACCTAACCTGTGCAAGGTGCGTTCTGTTTCTGCGTCAATTGGTAGTAGCTCTGGACGAAGTGATCTCCTTCCGTGCATCCACCAAAATCCTGTAACCTAAAAGAAAAACTTATTAATAAACTAAAAGAAAGAAAATAAAAACTTCCTACTGATCTGTAAGTTAAAATACTAGACAATCCCCGGCAACGGCGCCAAAAACTTGTTGTGCTAATCTAGGTACCTAAATATATAGATAAAACTAGACACAAATTATAAACCTCGCAAGTGCACGAATCGTTAGAAAAGCGTAGCAATAGCAAGGGTCGATCCCACAGAGATTGTAGACTTTAACTTACTAATCAATAAAAAGAATAAAAATCATAAAGAGTTGTTTGGAAGTCTAAAAGAAATAAAAAGATTAAAACTAAATTAAGGAATGTTGAATCACAAATATTTATGAAGTAGTTGGGTTTAGATCTCCACCTATAGTTAGTAATGCTAAGTCACCTTCTGAATTTCTTCTTATTACTCATGTTTGTTCACTTTAAAGGCATGGTATCTACTCCTTAAAGTACTGTTTCCCTAGGCCAAGAATTAGGCATGGTATCTACTCTAATTCGTTTCTTTCATTAAGTCCTTAGCATGGTATCTACTAAGTTGTATTTAAGGAAAACATAAGATCAGTGGAAACGAACAAACACTCAAGGCTCTAGAAATTGGTATCAGATCTAGATCCCTTAAGTTGATTGAACCAGGAACCCCTAAAGATTCCTTTGTTACAATTACGGGCACGAGATACGGGTCGTCTCAATATGCTCATATAACAGATTCAGATGAATGGTAACACAAACTTGATATTCTCAAGCTCTGTTTGTCAGTCGACTGGCTCTCACCTCAGTCGACTGCTCTCAGGCTTCGAGAACAAGTTTGGTTATCACAAACCTATGTCAATTCAATCAGATTCAATCAATAAGTAAAATAGAAGAATTCAGAAGAACATAGCACTACATAACTACGGTTTCAATCTACCCAACTATGAAATTTAGTTCCACATAATAATAGTTTTATTAATCAACAAATTCGAATACATGATCAACATTAAAGACTAAAGAGAAGAGAAATAAACTAATGGAGTCCGGCAATAAGGTCGACTGGCTGTCACACAGTCGACTGCCTTCGAATACTGGATCTTCTCTCTCCTTCTTCGATGCTGATAGAATGATGCCTCTTGTTGATTTGACTTGATGGTTTGCAACTCTGTGATTCGGTGGTGGATGATGGGGAGATGACGAGAGTCGAGCGAGAGGGCCTGCGATATCTCTTGACTGATATTTATAGAGCGCGGCTGAAGAATTAGGGTTTTGCCCTTTTTCAGGAAAGTCCTTCTTTATTTGATTTGGTGATTTATATCTTTCTCTTTTCTTCTTTCCTTCCTTATCTGTTAACCACGTGCTCTTGGAAATCCTCAGTCTCTAGATTTGATTTGCATAAATCTGGATTCAGATAGATTTGAAATTAGATTTGGATGAATCTTCGAATATCTTATCTGTTTACTCCGCCGCAGACCAGTCGACTACCTCTGGATGTAAGTCGACTGTGTCGAGACTTTAGTATTTTCATGATTCATCAGCCCATTCGACTTGGTGTGTAAACTTGATTCCCTGTCCAGTCGCCTGTAAGCATGATCAGTCGACTGATCTCCTGCAGTTTCCTGTGTTTCATCCTTGCAATCCTGAATTTGCTTCGTTTTGCTGTTATAGACTGTTTCCTATGGAAAAGAGAAAATAAGAGTTAAATACCACATATAGAGCTTTTAAATGTCTAATTGCACTAAAGTTATTGCTCTAAAATGTGAATAATATTGTGTTCATCAGCCAACCCCCCGCTCCTCAGCAAACCAGGGCCCGGCAAATCCCTTTTCCTCTACCTGGCTGCATCAGAGCACGCACTCAGCGCCATATTATTCATGGAGAAAGACAGGGTCCACAAGCCCGTATACTATGTCAGCAAAGTTCTGCACGACGCTGAACTCCGATACGCCAGAATGGAAAAGATCGCCTATGCCCTGGTAATTGCTGCTCGGAAATTCTGACCGTACTTTCAAGCGCATTCCATCCAAGTTTTAACAGACCAACCTCTCAAGACAGTCCTCCAAAAACCGGAGAACTCCGGTCACCTGATCAAGTGGTCAATCAAGCTCAGCCAGCATGACATCAGCTACCAACCTTGGACATCCATCAAAGGACAGGCCCTCGCAAAATTTATCACAGAATGCACCATTCACGAAGCCTCTGAAGTCCAAGAGGATGAATCAATATGGGAAATCTATGTTGACAGATCATCACACGAAGGAGGAAGTGGAGTTGGTGTCATACTCAGGGGCCCCAACAACTTTGTTCTCCAATATTCCCTACGTCTAAAACCTCCCCGCATCCAACAACGAGGTTGAATATGAAGCGATGATCGTTGGGCTCATGCTAGCATACAAAGCAGGGGCAAGACGGGTAAGAGCCTTCAATGACTCCACGCTTGTGGTCAACCAGATCATAAGGAGTACGAGGCTCGCGACGTGGATGATTCGGTACTTGGCATGTGTC
Organism: Hemerocallis citrina; assembly: GCA_017893485.1. Lineage (NCBI taxonomy): Eukaryota > Viridiplantae > Streptophyta > Magnoliopsida > Asparagales > Asphodelaceae > Hemerocallis > Hemerocallis citrina. The sequence continues at coordinate 190,529,456 of CM030363.1, forward strand.
AGAGAACTCTTAACAGTTTTTGGGAGTCTGTTGTAGAGAGCATCTCGAGGGAACAGAATGTTCAGGCTGATGCCCTATCCAAGCTTACCTCATCGTCCTTTGAGGGCCTTGATCACATGTACTTATTGAGATTCTCCACTAGACTAGCATCGAGAACCATGAGGTTCTCTGCATCAACTCAGGCGTTCAAACAGGCACATGGATCTCGTCCAAAAATTTATGTCATATGGTGAACTCCCCCCTAGACCCAGTCGAAGCACGAAAGACAATAATCCGATCGGAGAGATTCACCCTTATCGATAATGTACTCTTCAAGCGCTAGTACACAAAGGGGAGGAAGACAATATTTTTTATGCCTGAGCCCCGATGAAGCCAATTATGCGCTCCAGGAGCTCCATGAAGGAATTGGGAGGAGCCATTAGGACAGCAGGTCGCTAGAAATGAAGGTACTCAACCACAACTACTATTGGTTGACCATACTACAAGATGCCCACGATCTTGTGAAAAGGTGTTTCCCCTGCCAAAGGTTCTCCTCAATTAGACACATGCCACATGCCGAACTCAAGTCACTCTCCAGCCTGGCCCCTTTTGCCATGTGGGGGATGGACCCGGTCGGCCCGTATCCGAAGGCTATGAGCTAAAGGCATTTCCTCATAGTGGCCATCGACTACTTCACCAAGTGAATGGAGGCAAAACCCCTGGCCACGATCACTAAACATCATTCCCAACAATTCTTCAGGAAGCACTTCGTCTATCGGTTTGGGATACCGCGTGTGCTTATCTCCAACCACAGAACTCAATTCGCTGGCAAAACTTTTTGCATGTTCTGTGAAAACCTCGGGATCAAATAGAGGTTCTTGTCGAATTCACATCCCCAGTCTAACAGCCAAGCCAAAAATGCCAACCGCCAGATTCTGAAAGGTCGCAAGAAACGGTTGGACACATCTCCCAAGGGGCTACGGGTCGACAAATTACCCAGTGTCCTTTGACCATATCGAGCAACAAGAGGATCCCTACGGGCGAATCTCCTTTCAACCTGACATATGGAATGGAGGCGTTCATCCTAATAGAAATCGGAATTCCTTTGCCCAGGATAGTAAGTTTCAACGAGGAACCAAACACGAACGACCTTAGGACCAATCTGGACCTCAACGAAATCCGTGAGAGATCCACTGTCAAAAGAAAAATCTATCAGCAACGGGTCGAGAGATACTACAACAAGAAAGTTCTCCCGGCCAACATCAAAGACGATGACCTCATTCTCAGGAAGATCGCTATTTTAGACCCCAGCAAGAAGAACAAACTCGGCCCAAACTGGGAGGGTCCATATATGGTTTCCCAAATGATACGCTCTGGCAACTACCAACTCGAAGACCTGGGGGCAAGATGATCAAGAGACCCTAGATGTAGAGTACCTTATCAAGTTTCATGAGGGGCCAGAATAGACGCCTCTGATTGTAATGGGCGCCATGCGCAACTATTTCTTTGTAACCTAGCAAGTAAAAAACAATGAATTTTATTTTATTAATTCAATGTTTACTTTTCCACAACAGGACTTTTCAGTCTTGCATCCTCGTCACTCGGCTTGTACTTGAGCGACAATGAGAAATTTTTCAATCTCTCAAGTCCTCGACTATCGGCTCAAATCTAGAACCACAACGGGACTTTCCAGTCTCACGTCCTCGCCCTTCGGCTCGGACTTCGAGCAACAACGAGATATTTCTCAATCTCTCAGGTCCTCGACTCTCGGCTTGAATCTTGAGCCACAACGGGACTTTCCAGTCTCACGTTCTTGCCGCTCGGTTTGTACTTCGAGCGATAACAAAAGTTTTCTCAATCTCTCAAGTCCTCGACTCTTGGCTCGAATCTCGAGCCACAATGGGACTTTTCGATCTCATGTCCTTGCCCCTCGGCTCGAACTTCGAGTGACAACGAGAGATTTCTTAATCTCTCAGGTCCTCGACTCTTGGCTTGAATCTCGACCCACAACGGGACTTTTTAGTCTCACGTCCTCGCTGCTCGGCTTGTACTTTGAGCAACAACGAGAGATTTCACAATCTCTCAAGTTCGCGACTCTTTGCTCGAATCTAGAACCACAACGGGATTTTTTTAGTCTCGCGTCCTTGCCCCTCGGCTCGGATTTCGAGCGACAACGAGAGATTTCTCAGTCTCTAAGGTCCTCGACTCTCGGCTTGAATCTCGAGCCACAACGGGACTTTTCAGTCTCACGTCCTCGCCCCTCAACTCGGACTTCAAGCGACAATGAGAGATGTCTCAATCTCTCGAGTCTTTGACTCTCGGCTTAAATCTCGTGCTACAACGGGACTTTTCAGTCTAACGTCCTCGCTGCTCGGCTTGTACTTCGAGCAACAACGAGAGATTTCTCAATCTCTCAAGTCCTTGACTCTCGACTCGAATCTCGAGCCACAAAAGGACTTTTCAGTCTCATGTCCTCGCACCTCGGCTTGGACTTCAAGCGATAATGAGAGATTTCTCAATCTCTTAGGTCCTTGACTCTCGGCTTGAATCTCGAGCCACAACGAGACTTTTCAGTCTACTGTCCTCACCGCATAGCTTAGACTACGAGCGACAACGAAAGAATTGTCGATCTCTCAAGTCCTCATGTAACACTCATTTTTGTTTTTCCTTTTACTGATTTCCATTGTAATCTCTTTTGTAATTCCAAATAATTTCATTTTGTTTCATTTATTGTATCGAATAATATCAATTCTAATATTATTCATGAACTATCTTTGATCTCAATTTGATTGTTTGAATCTTATTTCTTATATTCCTGATTCGAATTTAATTTCATGGATTTTTCCTTTCTCCTTGTTGGGTTGATAATTTCCTTCTATTTGTGCCATATTGTACCCAAAACCCTATAATCCTTCTTACTGGATCCTAACCCTATAACCATTACCATTAACCCAACTTAACCCTAATTCTCTCTATATATACTAATCTTGATTAAACCCTAATCTCTAAACCAAATCTTTTACATAGTAGTCATCACCCCTCTCCTCTCTATTACCCCCGACCCCGTCCACCATCCCCTCAGCCGTCGAACCGTCTGTAGCACTACCCCCCCCCCCTCCCCCCTCCCCCATCGAATGCTACACCTCCCGAACCCAATGCCCTGCTACTCTCCTGCCGCTATCCCTCGACCCCCGAGCATCCTTGTCTCCCTTCTCGTCGCCAGTCAGCCACCAAAGTCAAGCCCACTGTGCTGTCGTCTCTTCACTGCCATTGTTGAGCTCTTACTGTCGTTGCCTTGCTCTTTTATCGCCACTGTTGCCTTGCCGTTGCCGACTCTCGATGCTGTTGCGTCCGATCTTGCTGTTGTTGCTTTGCAGTTGCTGCGTGCCTCGCTATCGTTGTGTTGCTATATGTCTGTTGTACACATAGAGTGGATCTGTCGCCTGGGATCCTAATCCCATTATTCTCGCATATTTGGATCTAACATCGTATAAAGGCAAGTCATCGTCTATTTCTTGAATCATTCATTGTATCTGTGTTCAAGAATATTCATTGAAATTCTCGTAAGTAGATCTCATCGCTTTTATTGTATACTATTATTTGTCTTGCTTCTCATTGAGAATACAGAGCATTTACACGAGCTAATCCCCTTATTCTTGAATTCATGCCGATATTTGTCTCTAAAGATCGAGTCTTTCATGCATTTCATGTAGATCTATTGGTATAAGGAATTATTCATGCATATCATCTCATCGATAAACTATTATAGAGTTGTATCGTAGGTTGCTAGTGATTTAACTATTGATTTGATGTGATGTTTCGCATTAGATTGATGTATGGTTGTGTTTCTTCACTGTGATTTCATGCTTACCATGTTAATCTAAGATAACCGACTGATTTAATTGATAACTATAACCCTTGATCACTTTTATACCATGAAATATGTTAATCCAGAATTCTGACTGTTTGTCTGGAATTTGTTTGCTATTTTCGACCCATCTATTGACATTGAACCATGAAAGTTTGTGAATATGAAATGTAGCTCTATGTGTCTAGTTTCTAAAACACTAAAACCTATTGAATTCCAACATATATTTCGTGAGTTATGATTATTTTACTACTGCTGTGTTTGTATTTCCAAAATTCCTGATTCATGATTATACCATGTTAAACTGATTAAATAAGATGAACAATGATCAAATATTGCCATGATAATTTCCAGGTTTATATTTGACATGCTGGGTCATGATAATTATTTTTAATAATTTTCAAAATGAATATTTGCTTATTTTATAACTGTAACTAATTGACATCAATAATCAGTCAGAATCAGTAATCTGTAAAGAACAGTAAATAACCTAGCTACTGTTATCAGAACTTTTGACTTTAAATATGCGTGCGTTGGAACCGGACAGGAGTCTATTTTCTATAATTTATAATGGATCCACTTTTGCTATTCTATAGTAGCGGAAAATCTGATTTTGGTACAGTAACCTACTGCTGCCTAGAATTGAGTTTCCATGTTTTGATGATATAATCGAACCTATATTATTATATTTGATGCATTTGAATTGTATGAAGTGCATTACATGATCTTAGTGTCGTATTTTCATCATCCTAGTGTTCCCTATTAATTATCTCATCGTTCCTTCATTGATATTATAGTCCCTATTGTTCCCTATGGGTATCGTAATATTGCCAACCATTATTGCATGTCGATTTAATAAAGAATTAATTAACAAGCCAAGGTTTAAGGGTGATTTAAGTAGTGGACAATGTAGTGACTGTACTCGAAGGAAGGACTGTGTTTCCCTAAATAGTGTCATCGATTAGTGTTTTATTGTGTAGTGTATCGTGGCCAAATTATCATATCGTGCACCAAAGAGTGAATCGTGATTAGTGAATAATGATTATCACTTTCGAGTTCATGATCTACAGAGTACACCACTTAGATCTAAAGGATATTGATTGTATGCATCAAACCTGTGGTATGGGACGCAATAGTACATGCATTAGTTAGGATTAAAATGAATAATAGACTTAGGATTGTCATCACATCATCATTTCATATTGTCATCATAATGGAATATTGTTATCATTATTGTTTACCTCTATTGTTATCTTTATTGTTATTGCTATTGATTATCCTTATTTCCTTTGTTCACTGTTTCCCTTACTTGTTGTCCACGACTTGCTCTAAGAACATATTATTCTCTCTTTTAGATGAACAGCCTACAAGTTATCAAGTAAAATTGCCAGATGGATTGGGACAACAACAATGGCGAAGGAATTGATAGTATTTTCGCTTATTTGTTTATCATGTATGTTTTAGACTGAAATCATTGGATGTTGCTATTTTTTTATTTTATTGTATTGTGGGCTTTGTCCCAGGATTATTGCTATTTTTCCAGATTTGGTTATCTCATTATTATTTCATGTTGCAATTCGTTTTGTGATCCACGTGGTTATTCTTACATGCATGCGTGGTTGTATTACTTTCTTGTTTATATTTTTGAGTTGAATCAGTAACATCTTATGGATGACGCTAGTCATTCGCTGGGCTAATGTCATGCACTCGTGTTCCGTATTTTTGGAAAGCGGGGCATGACACCTCGACTCTCGGCTTGAACCTCAAGCCACAACGGGACTTTTCAGCCTCACATCCTCGCCGCTCGGCTTGGACTTCGAGAGACAACGAGAGAATTCTCAATCTTTCAAGTCCTCAACTCTCAGCTTGAACCTAGAGCATCGACGGGACTTTTCTGTCTCACGTCCTTGCCGCTCGGCTTAGACTCCGAGCGACAATGAGAGATTTCTCAATCTCTCAAGTCCTCGACTCTCAGCTTGAATCTCGAGCCACAACGGGACTTTTCAGTCTCACGTACTCGCCACTCCACTTAGACTTCGAGCGACAATGAGCAATTTCACGATCTGTCATCCTCACCTCGGGACATACATTCCTCATAGTATCCCCTCAGCATCGGTCAAGACCCACATCAACCATGGAGCGGAAGAACATATGAAGGTTATTTTATTGAGATAATCGGCGATGCCGCATTACAACTGTTAAAATCTCGACCACATGATTACAACAGTTATAACCTCGGTCGTATGATTAATTTTGGCTTACCATTCCTCCTGGGGGGACTTAGGACTAACACAAACCAACTCGAGCCCAACCGGGCGTGTTTGCTTTCTGACAACTCCCACGGAATCCCTAGGAGACGGTAAGGTGGAGGCTTCCGCCACTTGGCCTCAGTGGCACCACCAGATTCAAGGTCGGAGAATGAATTCGGGATCCTCCCACTCTGAGCATCGCCTTCAATCTTTGGATTTCCAACTCCTTCTCCATAATAACCTGCAAAGGAGAAACTCTGAAGAGGAGCGTCGAATGGAAGTCAGAGATCTCAACCACCCAGACTCAGCACCAGGCACACTTCAGTCGGAGATCGTCTTCTTTAGATGGGCCGACTCCAAACTCAACTCCCTCGACCTATTCATGAAGTAGGTAAGGGCCGCATCCCGGTCCCTAGCTCCTTTTTGATAGCGCACCAAACAGGCCTCCCGGAAGCTCACACGATCCCTAAGTCGATCAAGCTCGGCAACACGAGGGTCAGTCAAATCAAGCTCGAAAATCTGGCATTAAAGAAAGAATCAAATCATTCTGAGTCCCCTAGACTTAACCAAATCACAAAGTGTCCCCTAAATAGAAAGGAAAAGCCATGGCCTAAAAATTTCTTTCCATTCATTTAAAATCGTTACAAAAACCGCAGTGGGTAGTCAGCTTTCGGTAAGTACAAAAATCAAAAAACAAAAAATAAGAGGGGAGAGAAATCTATTGCTAAGGGGGGTGGGGCACCTCTTCATTCCCCGTGACTTCGACTTCGGGGTCGGCCGCCCGTTATTCCTCCTCATCGCCAAGCGGGCGATCATCATCCTCTTCCTCTTCGTTTCCTTCCGGGGGTCGGCGGGACCTTGTCAAACTTCATCGAGTAATGGAAGTCCTCGAGGTCGCACTGAGGGTACCGGCGAAGCACATGCTCGATGGTCCGATTGTAGGTCGTATTTTGGGATGCGATCATCTTGTCCATCGGGGCGACCCTCACCTCTTGGAGCTTCCTCTCGATGTCTGCCTCCATTTCTTTCTTCCTTCGAGCCTGACGTTCGGTCAAGGAGGTCACCTCTGCACGGAGAGCCCGTTCCTGAGCCTCAGAGGCGTCGAGCTGCAACTTGAGGTCCTTCATCTCCCGCTCATAACGCTGAGCATACTTTACTTCACGCTGGAGCTCCTGAGCGTGAAGTCGGTAACGCCCCGAATTCCAAACACATGTAATTCTTAGCAGAAATAGGATCTTTTACTTCAACTTCATACAAATTTACAGGGGATTTAAAACTTTTCATTTACAATATTGTTCTTTACAATAACACAGCGGAAATAAATAAGTACAATACAACATATGATAATGGAAGCTCTTCAATCTTATGTCAACCCATACCGTGACTTCAAGTCTATGCCAAATCCAATCCTGCAACTAGGAGACTGTGGACACGTCAGTTGCATACAACTGACATAATGCTATAATACAGAGATTTCACCATATTAATAATCACAAACTTGAATACAGAAAACATAGAAGTGACTATCCTAATCGGTGTATGATATGAACTTAATGCCTAATGCAGACCATACTTGTTCAGATTCTATGCATCTCATACTACATAGGTCCGAGGGCAAACCCTTATCGTACTCTTCATTATAGGGATCAATCCCTCATTATGAATTCCTACTGCGGTGACTAACGTAAGGTTTAGATATCCTGTGAGTATCTAGTACCGCCCCGATAATTCTTGAGAATCGTTCTCCCATCGCGAGCCATAACTCCAATAATTCTGGAGACAAAATTCACACCACGAGCGATAACCCCGATAATTCTTGAGAGTCGTCCTCCCAACGCGAGTGATTTTTGGACATAACGCCTCACACCCCTATAATTCTGGAAATGACACCCACACTGTGAGTCATATGTTACCTCATCACACAAATATCTCATGAGCGTCGCCTCAATCCTGATAATTCTGAAGATAATTCCCACACTGCGAGCAATTTTGGACGTCATGCCTCATACCCCGATAATTCTTGAGATAATCTCCCTTCATGAATCATATGAGGCCCTCATACTCATCTTTGCCCATACTTCATCACATCTCCCCCTAGTGCATGTCCTTGGGAGGAATTCTTATGGTTCCCCACAGCTGCTTGGCAGGGTCCACTTCAACTTCTTCTTTTGAACCACCTTCGGGGTAAATGGCTCGGTTTGAGGCCCTAGTGAAGCACCGTCCACCACCTCGACGTCCTCGTCATCTCCCCCTTCTCCTTTGTTCTCGACATCCACCTCCCCTCCACCAACTGCTTCCACCTCTTTCACACCCTCCTCAGAGTCGCTCGACTCCATCATGAAGGGTTTGCAAATGCGGAGCAGCATAGGATTGTATACTCTTGTACTATCTTCAAATCCCTCCCAACTTAAGGAGTCGCTGGCATGATCGGTACCGCCCGGACCAGACGTAGAGGCCAAAGAATTGGACTGAGCCCTCGACATAATGAAAAAGTTACTAACCTGTTTTGCCGGAGCCAGAGAGTACGCCGAAAAACCTGCTGTCGTTACAGAACAGCATCTAGAGAGAGAAGCTCTGGGAGTTAGAGAGAGGAAAGGAAAAGTGAAAAATGAGATGAGAGTGGAGACATATAGAGGCAAGGAAAAATGCCTCGAAATCCACGAAACCATCTCAACCCTCAAATCTTGATCTAACGGTGGATAAGATCCAGACGCCACGATTGCCATAACTCGTGACATCACAAGCTCACATGCTGGGCACGCACCAACCATATCCCACAAGAAGATAAATTAATTTCCTGATGCCTCGATTTTCATAATCTTGATGTCAGCATCGCACGTATAACACACATGCCCCGGACGCTCGGCATGAACCTCGAGCCACCTACTAGCTTTCTCTCAAGTTCACCTCGCTCGACATTCGGCATGAACCTCGAGCCAGCTTTTGGCTTTCTCTCAACATCACCTCGCTCGACGCTCGGCATGAGTCTCGAACAACCTACTGGCTTTCTCTCAAGTTCACCTCGCTCGACTCTCGGCATGAACCTCAAGCCAAATTTTGGCTTTCTTTCAAGTTCACCTCGCTCAATGCTCGGCATGAACCTCGAACCACCTTCTGGCTTTCTCTTAAGTTCACCTCGCTCGACGCTCGGTATGAACCTCGAACCACCTTCTAACTTTCTCTCAAGTTCACCTCGCTCGATGCTCAGTATGAACCTCGAGCCACCTTATGGCTTTCTCTAAAGTTCCCCTCGCTCAATGCTCAGCATGAATGTCAAACTACCTTCTGGCTTTCTCTCAAGTTTACCTCGCTCGACGCTCGGTATGAACCTTGAGCCAGCTTCTGGCCTTCTCTCAAGTTCACCTCGCTCGATGCTCGGCATGAATCTCGAGCCACCAACTAGCTTTCTCTCAAGTTCACCTTGCTCGACGCTCGGCATGAACCTCGATCCATCTTATGGCTTTCTTTCAAGTTCACCTCGCTCAACGCTCGGCATGAACCTTGAGCCAGCTTCTGGCTTTCTCTCAAGTTCACCTCGCTCGATGCTCGGCATGAACCTCGAGCCACTAACTGGCTTTCTCAAAAATTTCCCTCGCTCAAAGCTCGGCATGAACCTCAAGCCTGCTTATGGCTTTCTATCAAGTTCACCTCACTCGACGCTCGGCATCAGCCTCAAGTCACATACTGGCTTTCTCTAAAGTTCACCTTGCTCGACGTTCAACATGAACTTCGAGCCACCTTCTGGCTTTCTCTCAAGTCCACCTCACTTGACGCTCGGCATGAACCTCGAGCCACCTTCTGGCTTTCTCTGAAGTTCACCTCACTCGATGCTCGACATGAACCTCAAGCCACCTACTGGCTTTCTCTCAAATTCACCTCGCTCGATGCTCGACATGAACCTCGAGCTACCTACTAACTTTCTCTCAAGTTCACCTCGCTCGATGCTCGACATGAACCTCGAGCCACCTACTGGCTTTCTCTCAAGTTCACCTTGCTTAACGCTCGGCATGAACCTTGAGCCACCTACTAGCATTCTCTTAAGATTACCTCGCTTGACGCTCGACATGAACCTTGAGCCACCTACTGGCTTTCTCTCAAGATCACCTCGCTCGATGCTCGGCATGAACCACGAGCTGACCCCTATCTATCATACAGACTCGCCTCGCTTGATGCTCAAGGCTCGACACTCAGCCTTAACCTCGATCCAACCCCCAGCTTCAATGTTGAGCTCGACGCTCAGTGCCCATACGCTCGTTTCGGCACATCAGAGGTGATTGGGCACACTCTTTGGCAGAACTCCTCTCCCACAAAACTGGACTACTCCTTAATGGTTGGTACATACCTCCCTCCAGGAGTGGGGGGATATGATGTAGGTAAATAATCCAGCAAAAGCAGAGTCTTCTGATCCCCTCTATATCCGCTCATCCCTTATGATCAGGCCTATGGATCCAACGAGCCTTCCATTGGCTCAGGCCCACAGAGAAGTGGGTCAACCCGGCCCATTAGGGTTAGGCACCCACTCTCTCTGCCTATAAATACCAGGCCCCCTCTTCTCTTCAAAGATAATCAACTTTTCTCCACCTGAACCTTAGGTTTTAGTTCTTCCAATAACTGACTAGATCATTGAAAGGCCTGTCATTGGGATCTCTCTCGGTGTCTCTAGGCATTTTTGTAGGTGTCTAGGGAGGCCAGCTACCAGCTTCACCCCCTCTTCTGCTCTTCACAAAAACCTCATCTCAGATCCAGATCTGTAGCTGAGATTTTTCTCAGAACATGTCCTTTCCGCTACCAATTATAAGAACTCACACCTGGTGCTCCCAGGCATAAACCTGCAACATCAAACCTCATCTTACATAGCTTGCTGCCTATCCAGGATAAACTTACGATGCTTATGTTGAACTAGCTTGATGCTTAGATTGACACTTAGTTTGTGCATTATGAGATCCTCAGGCATGTTCGTGGCCGACCAGGTGAACATGTCTTGGTTCCACTGTATACACTCGGCCAGTTTCATCTTCATCTTATGGGGAAGTGACTTATTGACTTTGAAAGTTCTGGAGTTATCCCTCTCACTGAAAGGGATCTCCTGTAATTCATTAAATGATTCAGAACTGGCCGCGCTTCTCTCAAAATGAGCTCTATAAGGAGAAGGACCGAGTCCCCCCACTATGGCAATGCAGCAGGTATGGGCTATCTCCTGTCTACCCCTCACCACTCCGACTCCCACTATCATAGGGAATTTTATCTTCATAAGGTAGGTATAAGCGACGGCTTTAAGGGATGCCAGGTCGGGATGCCTATGGATGGCGTTGTAGGTTGCCTTAACATTAACAACCATGAAAACCATTGGTTCGTTCTGAAAGGATGGGGCAAATTTTTCTATCACAACGAGGGTTATAATTCCCTCAATTTGTGCAGGGGCCTCAGAGAAGCCGTGGAGAGTGAACCCGACGGGCATAAGGCAATTTCTAGGGAGCTTAAGTCCCTCTAAGGCATCTAAGAAGAGGATGTTGATGAAGCTGTCATTGTCTATAAGGATTCAGCAGACCTCGTAGTTCACTATGCAGAGGCTTACAATGAGGGCTTCGCAGTGGGGAGTTTGCACGCCTTCTAGATCACTGTTGGAAAAAGTTACTGACACCTCTTGTGGTCGGGTGAGGGATGGTTATGTATCGAGTTCACCTCTCAGACGAATGCCCTTATATAGGAGTTAAATGTCCTGCCCATCGGCCCCAAACCTTGTGGCTTGGGCCCCTTCTCCGGATGCCTGTCAGAGTCTCTATCTTAAGTGGGCACCGCTTTGTCCTTATGATAAACTTGGAAAGATGGCCTCGTTGGATCAAGTCTTTAATATGCTCCTTAAGATATCGTCAGTCATCAATGTTGTGCCCACGGTCTCGATGAAAACGACACCAAAAACATTTGTCACTCTTCTTACGGGGGTCAACATCTGTGGTGGGAGTCAGAGGAGATCCTCCACTTCCACCTTTATCAGTACTGTCGAGATATTGGCATTTACAGAGGTGTATTTTTTGAACCTAGGCACCAGAGGGGGCCTCCTTTGCCCGACGGTATGTTTAAGAGACTTCTTGGAAGGTTCGTTGAGATCAACCCTCCTCTTCCCTTTAGGTGGCAACTCCTTTCGCCCCTCGGGATTGAAGGGCCTCTTCGGCCTGATGTACTTCTCGCTTCATAGCAAGAGGTCGGAGAAATCCGACGGTGGCTTCTTGGCTATGGAGGTCTTGAGGAGGTCATGCTTGCCATTCTGCTTGAAGGCTACCGCCGTGACCTCGGAATCCAGCGACAAGATGGACCGAGACTCCACAATGAATCTCTGGATGAAGCTTCAAAGGGTCGCTCCATCCTTCTACTTCAAGTCCAGCAGCGATGCACTCGTCTTCTCTACCTTCCGGCTCGTTACGAAGTGGGTGAGGGAGCTTTCTTCGAGCTGCTCAAGGGAGTAGATGGAGCCATGAACGATCTGGGAGTACCATTCTCTTCATGGGCCTCAGAGGGTGGCGGGGAATTCCCTGCATAGGATTGCATTCGAGGCATTGTAGATTAGCATCAGAGTTTTAAAACCCTCAACATGGTCAGCAGGGTCAGAGTTATCTGATGAAGGGGTCTAGAAGTCCTTCGGTATCAAGGCTTCAAGAATGAAGGAGGCAAAAGGAGGTCAGACCGGGTGGTAGCCCTTCCTCTATTGTCTTTCTTCTTGCCCTATTCAAGTGAGATCATCTTTCATTTGCTGGAGGTGTTTTAGAACCATATCTTCACGTCTCTCGAATCGGGTGGACCTGTAGGACTCCTAAACATAGATGAGGCTGGTGTGAGGGTTTCTAGGCTGCTGGTCTCTCTCGAGCTCCTGACGAATGGCTTATAGGACTTCATCCCATAAGTTTTGGAATTTGGATCTGGTTATGGGACCTCCTTCTTCCCGGTTGAACCTCAGGGCTTGCCGACTGAAGGGAGTGGGGCTCCGCTCTTTCCTCTATTCGCAGAGGGAGGATGACCTCTGTGACCTCTGCCTGTGAGAAAGAGGCTTCTTCGGCTCTTCGGCTCCCCTGACCCTCCGAATGGGTCACCCATTCTAGGAGAGGTTCTAGTTGATGCAATGGCTGAAGTCTTCCTCCTGCTGTCTGTTGTTGATAAGGTCTCGGAGGTTCGACTTTGTCGAGGGTTCCGCCCTCCTGCCAACTGAGAGAGGGGTAGTTGGGGCGTGTCCTCGTCCCTCAGGGGTAGGAAGACTAGGTCGATGCTCCGAGCGCTTTCACACAGACATCGCTAATCTGATGCTGCTTTTTCGGCGTAGGAGCAGCCAAATAATGAGTTCTTTGAGATGAGGGAAAGCTTAGATCTGCAACGTTGATAAGATTCTGATGTGAGGCTAGTATTTCAGGATATGCTTGGATGTTGTGGTGGTTGTATTGACTAGTGGCTGCCGAAAACATGCAAAGACAGCTTGAAACATCAGGAGTGATCTCTGCGACAAACCATCTAACAATCTATTCAGTAATCAGAAGTGAAAACTGAGTTTCGTGCGCAAAATGTTGATTAACTGCCATAACTGGTAGCCAACGCCCCTCCCCCTTTATTCGGCTGATAGTCAGTTAGTCCACCTTTGGTGAGCTTAATTGAGGTGGTTGGCCTAAATGTGACCCACTTGCTTTGTCATGGCCTAATCTTGTCATAATCTTAACAGGGCAATCCGTGCTTGAATGGGACAGTAGCCAATGCTTGTGATTTCGACCCTCCATCGGTATGGTTGAGATTAGATCATCAAGTTGGTTTGGCTACAATGTGTCGACAAATGACACTACCCCAACTATCACATTATATTATTAGAGATTAGAGATATAAATAGTGAGTAGTATAAAAATAGAGTGTGAAGGTGAGATATTTAATCCCATATTGAAAAGGAGATGTGCAAGTGTAGTATGGATAGAATTGCCAATGAATCAAAAGTACATATTAAGCTGGCGAATTTGGGTGAGGAAATGTCCTTAGGTGTGTAAACAATTGACAGACCCAGGGCATTACAGTATACGTTGGATCGGGCTTGAAAATGCTCAATCGTGTCATTTAAGAATAAACGATAAGCAAGTTTGAGTCAAAATTCTTGCTTAATATCTAGACATAAAATGGTTTGCTTTTCCATACTGATTGACTATTAATTTATTTTATAAATCTTAAGTTAATTTTAGTTTTTGCAGGTTTTCTTTTTTATGGTTCTTTTAAGAAGATCCACAGGTACTTATTTATATGTCAGTGGTACATAGATGCAAGCCTAAATATATGAGCCTAAATATATGAGTGGTTGGATCAAGGCCACCAGAATTTAAACCTTACTCTTCAAATTAAAGTTGTTTTTTAAGCTATTAAAATAAATAGCTAACTAAAGTTGTTTTTTAAGCTATTAAAATAAATAGCTAACTAACAACAACAACAACAACAACAACAACAACAACAACGATCCCTTGCCTATACGTAGTTAATGAAGGCTTTATTCTGGAACATTAGAGGCCTGGGCAGGCGGAGCAAGCGGGAAATAGTTAAGGAGGTCATCGCTAAATCAAAAGCTAACATTGTTGGTCTTTAAGAGACCAAACTTACACATATGTCTAGACTTAGTAGGTTGGGAGGAAATTGAATCTCTGAATGGAGAATGTGCCCATATGTTGGGGCTTCAGGGGTATTGCTCTAGGTTTTAACCCCGAGACGTTTTGTTTCCTAGACGAGCTCTACGGGCAATTTTCACTGTCGGTCTTGCTCCAACGTAAAGTCGACATGTGGACTCAATCAATTTCGGTGGTAAATGGTCAGCACACCTATGCTTCTAGGATGGCTTTCTGGACAGAACTAAGAGCGATTCAAACACACTTGCCACACCCCTGGGTGGTGGGGGTGAATTTAATATTACTAGATTCGCCTCAGAACACTGAGGCAGAGGATCCAGTGACTCTGATAGGGAAGATTTTAATGAGATTATCACGAACTTGGAACTGGTTGGCATTCTCATCTCTAATAGAATTTTCACCTAGTCAAACATGCAATCGTCGCCCACTTTATCTAAACTAGATAGGATCTTGGTATCCACTGACTGGGAGACCAAGTTTTTGTTGTCTTCAGCTAAATCACTACCTAAACCCACCTCAGATTATGTACCTATTATCTTATCTTCCGGGGAAGTTCAACCCAGGAGATCACCAAAGTTTAGATTCGATAGAGCATGGTTAGAAATCCAAGGCTTCCATCACATGTTCTACGAGAGTTGGTCCCGCCCTACTATGGGAACTGAAGCGACCGCAATATGGTGTGAAAAAATTAAAAGACTTAGAGGCAAGCTCAGGAAATGGACCGGACCAGATTTGCACTAATTTGGAAGGTAAAAGACTCCTTTCTTGAAGGAATTGAGGAACTTGAAAAGACCGAAGAAACTAGAGACCTACTACAGGAAGAGAAGAACAGGTTGCTCCAATTCAAATAGGAAATCGAACAACTCTATAGGCTTGAGAAAATCAAAATGGCAACAGTGGTCCAGAATTTCGTGGCTCAAAGTGGGATACGCGAACACAGCATTCTTCCATCGAGTTTCCAGTGCCCGGCGTAGATCCAACCTAATTCACTTGATCCACTCGGACTTAGGAATGATACAAGGTGATGAAGATATCAGAATGGCATTCCATTCCCATTTCAAGCTTTTCTTTGGACACAAAGAGGACTTGAGAGTCCCTCTCCACCACGAGTTCTGGCAGGATTCGGCGGGCAACTCCAAATTTATGATGCGATCCCTAGAAGCACCCTTCATGGAGAAGGAAGTCTGGGAGGCAGTCCAGCAACTTGGAAAAGACAAAGCCCCAGGTCCAGATGGTTTCCCGATGCTCTTCTATCAGGCATTCTGGAAGGAAATCAAAGACGATTTGCTGAAGTTGTTCGCTAATTTCTATGACCATAAGCTCACATTAGGTAGAATTAATTTTGCGGAGGTTGTGCTGATTCCTAAGAAATAAGACTCCCGGTGGGTGGGAGACTTCTGCCCTATTAGTCTCTTTAACTGCTCTGTCAAGATCATTACCAAGACTCTCGCTAATAGACTAGGAAAGGTGATGGACGGTCTCATTAGTCACGATCAGACGGGGTTTATTAAAGGACGATGTATTCAGTACAGTATAGCCACGGCTGAAGAAACCATCCACCAATGCCACACGTTGAATGTTAAGAGCTACCTCCTGAAGATGGATTTCGAGAAAGCTTACGATTCGGTTGAATGGGACTGTCTTCTGGAAGCGCTGGCTGGAAGAGGTTTTGGGGATAGATGGATCAGATGGATCCACACATGTCTTACCACCAGTAAAACTGCAATTTTGGTGAATGGGGTATCAGGCCACCCATTTTATTACAAGCGGGGCCTTAGATAAGTAGATCTGCTTTCCCCCCTTATCTTCACCATTTTGGCAGACGTACTTTGGTCCATGATGGCTAACTGTAGTAGAGCAGGTTGGATCGCACTGGTCGCCAAGGGAGTCAATCGCCAAGGTTTCTCAATCCTCCAATATGCAGATGATACTCTCCTATTTAAAAATGGCAACATCGGGGAAACAATCGCCTTCAAAGGAATACTATGTAGTTTTGAAGCTTGGTCTGGCCTCAGGGTTAACTTCCACAAAAGTGCTATCATCCCCATTGCCATGACTACAGAGGAGGCAATAGAACATGCCACGATTCTCAATTGCTCCACTGAGAGTTTCCCCATTCAGTACCTGGGGTTGCCACTGAGACCCTGGAAACTCAAAAAGGTTGATTGGCTACCCATTATTGACCAGGTTAAGAACCATCTAGCAGGTTGGAGAGGTAAAGCCCTATCATTTGGAGGGAGAGTCACGCTTATTAATGCATTCCTCTCAAATCTTCCAACCTATTATTTTTTCTTCTTTGAAATGCCGCGATGGGTGATTCAGAGAATTGATCGGACTCGAAAATGGTTTTTATGGAAAGGGGCAGATCCGGATAAAGGCGACTATCACCTTATCAGATGGGAGAAAGTATGCATGAAAAAGATACACGAAGAACTAGGTATTATTGATCTTCGAGATATGAATCTTGCTCTACTGGGCAAATTGTGGTGGAAAGTTTTCCACACAAATGGAGAAGGGTAGTAAGATTTTGTTCAGGGATATCTGCATGGGAATGGAACAAGAAATTTGGGCTTCAGGGTAGGCCCACGTGTCTCCTGATTCTGGAAAGGTATCGCTAAGGCCTACGAACCCTTCATTAGCTGTGTGACATCAATTATCGGTAACGGCAGACTCACTATATTCTTGTGGGATAAGTGGTGTGGTGATCACACACTTAGAGCTTTGTACCCCGATCTATATGATCATGCGTCACAACCACACTGCACGGTGGCTGCAGCCTAGAAAAGAGGCGCCTGGAAACCAGCCTTTAAACAATCGTTGGACCCAGGCTCTCAGCTTAGACTCATGGAACTTCAAACCTACATCACTAAAGCTGGAATTAGTTGCTCTCGGGGTCCAGACAGGAAATCTTGGGGACTGGAAAAGAAAGGCACGTTCACCGTTCACTCCCTGTATAACCGCATTTACTTTAGGGGATGTACCCCAAAGTGGTCATGCGTCATTTGGAGGACAAAAGCCCCGGAAAATCAAAGTTTTTTTATGGCTGGTGCTAAAGGATGCGATTTTGACTAGAGAAAACCTCACTAAACGCCAGCCGAACGTGGATTCTTGTTGTGGGTTCTGCCACGCTCTCCCAGAGACTAGAGACCACCTTTTTCTACAGTGTCCTAGGAGCAAAGCGGTACTCGTGGAGGTACTCAGTGCCCTGGGGATGAATCAGTACCCTAGTGTGTACGAGGATCTGTGGGTAGGTTCAAAATTCGCTACTGAGAGATGAACTATGAGAGAAGCGTGGTATATCGCTATCGCCGCAACGACCTGGGTTTCTTGGCTAGACAGGAATAATTTTTATTTTTGCAGAACTTGTAATAATATTTCTGGTAATTTGACTCACATTATGTACTTTATTTCATTTTGGGCTAATGTGGCAGCAGCAGGTCTCAGAGGGAGGATAGCGAGCGTATTCCAGATTCAAGATTTGATGATGATGAAGTAGAGATAGGCCCAACGATCGACTGACTACCAGCTAGGCCTTTTACTGTTGATAGATCCCCACCACCCCAGGGTTTGTTGGGGGGATATGATGTATTTTGTTTAGACGCATGTATATTGCGTCCAGTCTGCTCTTCTTTTTTCCCACCCCCCATGTTTGGGGTGGAGTTTATGCACTTTTCTTATAATTGTAGGACCTTTGTATTTGGCTCAGTACTCTGAGTTTGTTTTATCAATCCCTTATTAATGAAACAGGGTGGCCATACTCCACCCTTTCTTTAAAAAATAAAAATAAAAATAAATAAATAAATAAATTTTTAAAAAAAAACTAGTTGATGTCTGCTACATGAATTCTGGTTTTTTATTCTTCTCGATTTAGCACAATATATCTTCTGTAAGGTCAGAAGCTATCATATATTTTCTCATCGTTTCCACTCAAGTTAGTTTAGGTCTTCCCATACCCCTAACTCTACCATCAATACTTATCAAATTACTTTTTCTAACATGAGCACTACTAAGTCTACTTATGACATATTCAAACCACCTGAGGCGATTCTCTCTTAATTTATCTTAGATTGGAGCTACATTTAGCATGTCTCGTATATGATCGTTTCTAATTATATCATTCATGGTTTTACCACACATCCATCTTAGCATCTCCATCTCTGCTACACTCATTTTTGGACATGTTATTTCTTTGTTGCCCAACACTCTGCTCCATCATTGACGGTCTAAGTACCGTCCTATAAAAAAATGTCTTCAACTTCAATTGTATACGTTTGTCACACAAAAAATCACTGAAAATTCTCCACTAAAGCCTCCTTGCTTGGATCCTATGTATAACGTCTTCACAAATCTCCCCATCTCTTTGTATAATCGAGCCTAAATATCGTAAACGGTTTCTCTGAGGTATCTTTTGACCATCAAGCTTCACTACTTCCTTAGTTGTGTTTCGAATATCACTAAAATTACACTCTATATACTCTGCTTTAGTTATGCTTATTCTAAAGCCTCTAGCTTCCAAAGTATCTCTCCACAATTCTAATTTAGCATTAACTCGTGCTTTAGTCTCATCCACTAAGACGACGTCATCGACAAAAAGCATACACCACTTAAGCTAGCTAACTAAATAAATAAAATAAAATAAATAAAAATAAATAAGAAAAAAAAATTAAATGGGTTAAAGTCATGAAACCCGACGTTTGGGTCTGAAATTAAGAAAACCACCGACGTTAAAATTCACTCACTTAGCACCCCCACTGTTATTTGTCTCATTTTTTACATCAAATTTGAATTATGTAATTACCTAATGTTAGGGATTTCTACCGAAAACCCCTCTTAAGATCTTGTTGAGTTATTCGATGCAATCAACATAAACTACCAAGCACATATGAGATCATACCAAATACACCAAAGCACACACAAATTTGTCCCGGTTGGGGCTTTTGCCTTAATCCTGGGAAGAAGAAACCCAAGATGTTATTCAACTAGAGAAGATACAAGAATATTACAATTCTCACCACAACCCTCTCTCAAGCCTCACCAGCATGTACTAGTTGTTTACAATCAGAGAATCACTCAATCTCTCTTTCAATGAAGTATTTTCTCTCTTGACTCTCAATGGAGGACAATAACAACAATATATAGAGATCTAGAGAAACCCTAGTTTGATATCTTGATACAATAACCATTGGATATTCCTGAAGAGATAACCCTACGATAAGAGCCGTAAGATCTGACTTGAAGAGCAAGTTGGGCTTCACACGAATCACCAAGACCCGATCCAAATAATCCATCAAAACCATGTTCGATCGACCTCACCACAAGGTCATTCAACCGTCCTTCTCTAGGGAACTTCTTCATAGTAGGGCGGTCGACCGCACCCCAAGTACGGTCGACCGCAACTCCACCTGCTGCTACTGCTGCTGACTGTTTCCCTTGCTTCCATTCCGTCTCTGATCGTCTCGATTTCTCATCGTCTCATCATCTTCGTATCCAACATAGTATGCAAGACATAAACCCAACAATCTTCACCTTGGATTACATACTCATGAATCCACACCCATGTGATTTAAAACCTTCCAGACTTGTTTCCTTCTCTTCTTGCAAACAACTCGTTTCGATGGCTTCCTCTGCTAGTTGAATCTATCTCCACCTGCTTTTCTTCTGTTGTATGCCCCCTTAAGGGCACACCCCAATAGATGTAATCATGAAGGTGCCACCCTCCACACGAACCCCACCTACCTCAAGGATCTCTCCACCTTCCGACGATATTTGATTGTCGCAGTCTCGCTCGGATGATTCTAGTGACAGCAAACTAGATAATGCTTTAGGAACAATGGGCTTCAAACCACTTGGCCGAGGTTTCTTGTTCCTCCAAAGCTGGTAGGGGTTTCTGCTAACCCTGCTCATTCCCCCTCTCACCCTTCATCACCTTGCAATAACTTTTCCAAACTGAACGAACTCTACCTGGATCTGTGTACATGCAGTCCCGTGCTTCTAGAGTACTTATGGAAATAAGGCTCGCTTCATCAAAGTAATATGCATGCCCTCCTCTATTGTGTGTCCCCTTCCGTTTATCATCTTCGACTCATTAGTTTTCTCACCCCTTACTTCACAAGTCTTGTCACTCTTCGTTCTCACACAACGACATGAGGTAAACTTGTAAGTAAAAACCATTATTTCACAAATCTTATCAACCTTCGTTCTCACACAAAAACATGATGCAATTTTGCAAATAAAAACCATCTCCCTCTCAGAGCAAACTTGAGAAGAACTAACTGAATCAAACGAACAACCGGAATTCACATCTAAAGAACTTGAAACAAAAGCACTGTTTAAGTCATCACCTAATTTAGCGGCACTATATTTGGTGCCCCTCTGACTCAACTGCTTGCAACAGTCTATCATGTAATGATCAATCCGTTTGTACTGGTGGCCACGGACCTTACCCCTACATACACTTTTCCTTCCAATCAAAGTACATTCCACCTCCAAGAAACTCACAGAAGTTGATGCCGATTTCTGGCTCTCCTTCCTAAGTGCATCCTTCTCCAACCCCTTGATCATACCTGCTATGAAAAACTTCTTCTTGGTAGATTTCTCATCTAGCACGGTTATCATGTTGCATGGATTTGATGGTGAATATATCGAGTTGGAAACCTTTAGATCATCTGCGTTGAACGCTCTCAGTTCAGATAACTCCATATTGAACTCCACTACATGATCTGGAAGCATGGTACTTTTCTTCATTAAGAAATCCGACAACTCTCCTCGCTAGTACATCCGATCCTGTATTGACGATCTCGAGTAGTCAATTCTGAATCTTGCCCAAAGACTCGCCGCGCTTCTCCCACACCTAACTTTGCTCATTGAATACATACAGATTAAACCCAAGAGTTCTAAATAAATCTCCTTCCACTTCTCCTACTTTGTGCCGATTAGTCTCCTTTATCTCCTTCTAGGACTAGATCCAAGTCCTGTTGAACCGATGCTTCATGCATGTCCACCTTCAAGAGATCAAAGTTGATCTTGCCTTCGAACCTCTTGATCTTCGTGATCTGATTTGCCATCTTCTCCAAGGAACTCGAACAAACCCTTGAACCCGAAGCTCTGATACCAATTGTTGGAAATTTCTACCGAAAATCCCTTTTAGGATCTTGTTGAGTTATTCGATGCAATCAATATAAACTACCAAACACATATGAGATCATACCAAACACACCAAAGTACACACAAATTTTTAGTTGGGGCTTTCGTCTTAATCCGGGGAGAAGAAACCCAAGATGCTATTCAACTAGAAAAGATACAAGAATATTACAATTCTCACCATGACCCTCTCTCAAGCCTCACCAGCAAGTACTAGTTGTTTACAATTAGAGAATCACTTAATCTCTCCTTTAATGAAGTACTTTCTCTCTTGGCTCTCAATGAAGGCAAATAACAACAACATATAGAGATCTAGAGAAACCCTAGTTTGATATCTTGATACAATAACCATTGGATATTCATGAAGAGATAACCTAAGAGCCGTAAGATCTGACTTGAAGAGCAAGTTGGGCTTCTCACAAATTACCAAGACCCGATCCAAATAAACTATCAGCGCCGTGTTCGATCGACCGCACCACAAGGTCGGTCGACCATCCCCCTCTCGGGAACTTCTGCATAGTAGGGTGGTCGACCGCACCCCAAGTACGGTCGACCGTAACTCCACCTGCTACTACTGCTGCTGACTATTTCCCTTGCTTCCACTCCGTCTCCGATCGTCTCAATTCTTCCATCTTCTCATCGTCTTCGTATCCAACAAAGTATGCAAGACATAAACTCAACACCTAATTGCCATCTTCAATATTAATAGTTGAAACCGTGTGTGTGTGTGTGTGTGTATCAGGTAAGGGTAATTATGTAATTACACAATTAAAATTTAACGTTAGAAATAAGAGAGATAGCAATATAATATTAAAAAGCTTACCCTCTGCACTAATTACACAATTAAAATTTAACGTAAAACATAATGTAGTTTTATTTGCTTTCCCTCTTTCTTATTCTCTAGGTCGTTTTAATTGTTTTTGTGGATTTGAAAGAGAAAGTTAATATAAGAAGTTAATAATATCTACCGCTGACATCGTCCATTGCTACTATTTCCCTCTCCTTCCGATGCCGACAAACACTGAGACCTCCCCCTATTGGTAACCAACCTGGAGCCTTCTTTTCAAATTGTCTTCATTTGTCCAAACCCCTGTATTATTTGGATAATCTATGAATTTAGTATAAGAAGCATTCCTTTCTTCTTTGTATTGTGTATGTGATCACAGAAGCTTTCATTGAGAATGAAAGCTTCAGTGATCAAATAATGAAGTTTTCACTCCGTATGTTTATTTGCAATTAAGCCAAACTCAAATACAAACTTGAAGTCTTCTTTTTCAAATTGCCTTCATTTGTACCGACCCTGTATTATTTGGATAATCTATGAATTATTACTATATATTATACTAAATTTTCTACCTCCACTCTACTTTCTCTAATTTGAAATAGAGAAATAATAGCAAAAGTAAAGATTCTCATCTAAATTTACACTTGCAACCCGCACATTTTCTTAAAAGAATATAAAGAAAGAAGAAAAAAAGAAAAACCTTAGACCCTCTCATCCATGATCTCTTTGTCTCCCACTTTCAAAATCAAAACCCTACCCAACCCATGCCACAAGCCTCCCTCATGCCGCTCACCGCATACTACATGCTGCCCCCTCCCCCTCACACCGCACGCCGCTCACTGCACTCGCACGCCACCCCGTCCCCTTCGTGCCACACGCCGCACCCTCACATAATTTGCACAGGGTGAACTTTGTAATTTTCCTGTCATTTTTTTCTAGATTATTCTTTTTTGTCATCGACCCCTGATATGGTTTTCTGGTGTTTCTGATGATCATGATAGTTGTTTTAATTTTGTAGTTAAGTTCTCAAAGTTGCACGTGTGATGCACGCAAGGTGATAGATTGACACTAATGTCTTATCCCATTATAATATTACTAGTATTATACACGTGCTGTGCACGTGGAGAAAATTGGGGGGAATGAAAAGGGCAAAAAAAATCTACCAGCACGTGCGTTGCACGGGTTAGGATATGGACAAATTACACTAAGGCCTTCTCCCATTATAGTAGTGTGTGTGTGTGTGTGTGTGTGTGTGTGTGTGTGTGTGTGTGCGCGTATATATATATATATATATATATATATATATATATATATATATATATATATATATATATATATATATATATATATCTCAAAGTTGCACGTGTGATGCACGCAAGGTGATTGATGCGGTTTATTTCTGGGAGACGTATGGATGCACCAGGTGTGAGTTCGGACTCGATTTGTAATGAAGGAGAAAGCTGCTTGTCAGACGACCCTCGGAGTGACCTGGCGGCTCCTGCGACGGGCTCGGAATGGGGTGGATGCCTCGGCTCGGATCAGGGGGTTCGGATCCGAGGTCTTGTGTACCTGCAGACGGCCCTGAAACACCGGGGTTTATCCCGGTGGCGGACCCTCCGACGATCTAGTCAGTCTCTGTGAGAGAGTAGCAATAACTAGGTGAATTTAAGTCAGTCCAATGGCCACCAGAGGTGTCTGCTTCGGCGGACGTCTCTTTTTTGAAAAATTTTGTAGCGCCAAGGAGCCTCGAATCAGTGGTGACTCTGCCGTCCGGATCCTTTTTCGGGTCAGACGGCCTTCACACGGTTGTTTGGTCCGAGAGAGATCAGGACGGGAGGGGTACCCACCGTATTCTGGATCTGAGGCTGAAGAGCCTCGGATAGGCGGGTCGATCTGCTTTCTGTTAGGGTTCTAGGCGATGGTGGCTTTCCTCCCACCCTCGAACAATTCGGGGTTTCGGCTGACGAGGCCGTAAACCCCGAGCTGTTCGCGGGTGAGAGAGGGGCCGACCGAGACCTGGAGCCCGGGGCGCAGGTGATGGTGGCTTTCCTGCCACCCGTGAACAATTCGGGGTTTTCGGCTGCCGAGGCTGTAAGCCCCAAGTTGTTCGCGGGTGAGAGGGGAGCCGACCGAGCCTTATAGCCTTAAATCTTTAAAAAGAAAATTTTTCCGCCGAGCACATCATCCGACCCGACCCCTGTGTCTGGCTGCCAGCCTGGCACTGGATGACGTCAGCAGCCCACGTTTCGAGGACGTGGCGCGGTTTTCCAGGCAGCCGCTACACGTCAATCGGTGAACAGTAATTGCGGAAATCGAGGATTCGTTTTTGTCCTCTATAAATGTTCCCCCATCTCCTCCTATCGCCCACTTCTTACTCGCTTCTTTCTCTTTCAAAAAATCTTCCAACACTTCAGCGCTCGTCCTTTCAGTTTGCTGCAGCAGGCTCGTTCTTCCGAGGTGACCCCAGGTTAGTTGGTAAGTTCGTTTAGTTTAGGCACAGATGGACAGGGCTCAGTCTGGCTCGTCAGCGTCGACGTCTGGGGGGGATGTAAAACCCGCCTTCAAATCGACTTTGTGGGAGGAGTCTGATCTCGAGGGGGAGTCTGTAGGCAAGGAGCAGCCAATGTATGATGTGAAGCCGCTACGGTCTCTGAGGCTTTTTGTTATGGAGAGTAGCGATTCTGAGGAGGGGGGCGGTAGTTCCGCCGAAGTCCAGATTCTAGGGTTGGTTTCCGAAGAGGAGGGTGGCCCCAAAGGGGGTGAAGCCGAAGGGGCTCAGATAGGAGGTCAGGGTGTAGGCTCGAGTTCCATGTCGACAGGTCTGGGGCGATTATCTACCCCCTCGCCGGAACGAGCCAAGAAGAAGAGGGCTCCGAAGAAGAAGGGGTCGAGGATTGGGGGCTCGAGCCAGGCGCCCGTTTCTCGTAACTTGATGACAGGGTCGCCCGTACAGCCTAAGTCATTCCGTCGGTACCCCGACGATCTTTCTGATAAGGAGGTGTTTGGGGTCCAACCGTCGTCGCCGAGCCGGAAGAGGGTGATAATGGACACACTTCCGACCGTTCTGGAGGCAGGTAACTTGGAGGCTTTGCGGCTGGCGTATCACATAGGATCCAGTTATGAGCTCATGTTGCCGAGCTCTACTCTTCGACCGACCGACCCCCTGCCGGATTGGTATTGCGTCTTCCCCATGGATGCCTTCATCTCCGGCCTGAGGCTGCCAATTCACCCGTTTGTTCGCGAGGTGCTGAACTGGGCGTCTTTGGCACCGATGCAGTACGGGCCCAACTCCTGGAAGCAGATCATCTGCTTCGTGTTGATGTGCAAGGAGCAGAGGGTACCTCTACGACTGAATGCCGTCCGAGCAATGTTGATGATCAGCTCGGCGGCTGAGGGTGTCTACTATATTTC
The DNA here is from genome assembly GCA_017893485.1 of Hemerocallis citrina. Taxonomy (NCBI): domain Eukaryota; kingdom Viridiplantae; phylum Streptophyta; class Magnoliopsida; order Asparagales; family Asphodelaceae; genus Hemerocallis; species Hemerocallis citrina. The sequence goes on from CM030363.1 coordinate 190,555,523, forward strand.
GCCCCGGAGCAAGGGGAAGGTCGTCCACGGTCATCCGGACTCCATCAAAGATTGGAAGAAGAAATATATGGTGATCCAGAGTGAGGAACCTTGGGACATTCCCACTCGGTGGAACCATTCCAAGCCGAGTTATAAAACGCCGAGGCCGAGGGACCTGACGGCCGAGGAGTGGGGGTTTGTTGAGCGCCTCCGTCTGTCGTATAGTATCAACTGGGCGAAGGTGACCGAGGGTCACCTGGCGAGCGCCGGACTGAGCTCGGCCGATCTACGTATGTAGTTGTTTCTTTCTTTTGGCTTTGTTGTTCCTCTGTGCTCATTGTCCTTACTGGATCTTTTTGCAGATATGGATCCTGAGTCGATCAAGGCGAAGAGGCTCGCCATGAAGAAGGAGGAGGCCGAGAAGAAGGTGGGGGCGATGAAGACGAGGGGGTCGTCCCAGGTGGTTTCCGAGGCCCCTGTTCAGCCGAGGGCCAAAAGGACTCGCTCGGAGACGGTCAAGGACGCGGCGGTTTAGGGCGGTCCGGACCAGGGCAAGGTCACCGATCTTGATAAGGGGAAGGGCCCTCTAGCGGATCCGGAGGTAGAGGAGAGGCTTCGGCGACCGTGGGTGCCGAGTTGGTCGATCTGCGAGGGAGACTGTCTGACCCGAGGGCGGCAAGCCGTCGAGGTGGCGAGTAAGTTGGCAACCCCCCGGGATCGTTCGGAGATGAAGATCGAGACCCTGGATGAGGCGTATACTTGCCTCGCACAGGCTAATGTGCTGGTAAGTCTGTCGACCTCTCTTGTTCTGTCATTACGTTGTAGAGGAGGCTTCCTTAGTTGTGCTCGGTGACTGTAGGCGACCGTGCAGGGGGCCCACGTGAGGGGCCTTTACGAGGCCGCTTTGAAGCGGGAGCGCGACCGGGCTGACAAGGCCGAGCAGGAGACGAAGGAGATGAAGATAGAGCTCGAAGGCTCTCAGAAGAGGGAGCAAGAGATGAAGACGGCCTTCAACAAGGAGAAGGAGGAATGGGCGAAGAAGATGGCGGCTCAGGAGAAGGAGTTTGCCAAGGAGAGGGAAGAGTTAACAGAGACGGGTCAGCTCCTGGTGATCAAGGCTCAAGACGAGTGTTATGCGAAGGCCCTCAGCCACGTGAGGCACTTCTACCCGACCCTTGACCTGTCCAACTTTGAGTATGACATGGAGGTCGAGGGGACACCGAAGACCCCTGGCGAAGAAGGGCCTGCTCTTGACCTGTCTGCCGACCCCCCTGTGGACCCGCCTGCTGATGCTGAGGTGGGGAAATAAGTTGTATAATTTTTGTCTTTCTTTTTCCTTCTCTCGATTGTATTTGCCTTCCGCGGACTGGCCACCGCATTTTTGTAAGAAGCGACTCAATTTATAAAAAAGGATTTTTGATCGGCCAAGTGTTTTGACTTCGGGTGTTTCCGACCCTCCTTGCTTATGTGTTTTGAGTTGGCTGATTTTCTTGTAGGTTGCGGCTCCTCTTCCCGAGGTGGACCCCCGTCGTTCTGACGTAGCGTGGCTCCGGAGCAAAGTTGAGGCCCTGGAGGCCACGTTGGTTCACTACCGAAAGGGGGCTCGTGACACTGATGCGGCCTTTAACTATTATCGGAACAAGTCTGAGGCCTTAAGTGAGGAGGCGAGCCGGCTAAGGAGGGCGATGGTGGACCGGGACCTCGGAGGTGTCGGACTTGGACATACCATGTCGAATGCCTCGGTACAGAGGCCCTCTTCTGAGAGGTTACTTCGCGACGTCATAGTGGAGAAGGAGATGGAGATACACCGCTACAAGACGATGCTGGGTGTCTCGACATCTTCCTCCGTGGGTCGGCGAGCGGAGGGGGTTCCTTCTGCACTGCTGCTGCTGGAGCGCATGCGACCAGTGGATGCCCAGAGCTCCGTGGCTGGAGTGTCGACCGTGGCTGAGCCCAAGGACCGTCATGACGAGGAGAGGGCTCCTAGCCATTCGGTCGGAGTGGTCCCGCCCTTCATTGGACCCGAGGGGCCCTAAGATGGTGGCTTCCTTCAGTGTGAGATGAGTGGAGTGGTCCTGTAACGGTCTTTGTTTGTTTTCTCATAATCAAATAACGGAGTATGAATAAAGAATTCTTTTCCTCCTTTGCTCTGTTTAGAGGTGCAGTGAATGACGGCGGAGGTGCGGTTCGGCTCCGTCGATCCGTGAGGGATCAACGCGGGGCTTTAGGAAGAGTCCCTGTCCTGAAGCTGGATTGGACCTACCGAGATGTTGGGGACGATACCGGAGTGAGGACTCGGGTGCCGACCCCATTGTTCGGTGTTAAGTCGGCTCTGCCGAGGCATTTGGAGTTTGACAAAAAGGAGATTTCTTTCATACTAGATAGGGAGGGTCGTCGAAGCCGCCCTTTACACATGAAAGCTTACAAAAGATTTTATATACATTAGCCAAGTTAGAACCTATGTTCGCTCTTCCAGGAATTTCATTAGGTGCTCGGCGTTCCAGGGTCGGCTGATGAGCCGGCCGTTCATATCCACCAGTCGGTACGTACCAGGGCGTACAGCCTCGACTATACGGTATGGGCCTTCCCAGTTGGGGGCCAATTTCCTCTTCTTGGTTGGATCAGAGACGGACAGTTTTCATAGCACGAGGTCTCCCGCCTTGATGTTAGTGGGGCGGACTTTCTTGTTGTAAAACTTCTCGATCCGTTGTTGGTAGATTCTTCTCCGGATTGAGGATTTCTCTCTGACTTCAGCGACGAGGTCCAGGTTGGCCCTTAAGCCTGATGAATTGTCAGCTTCGTCGAAGGCCATGATACGGGGAGAAGGCAGGCCGACCTCGACGGGGATGACTGCTTCCGTCCCGTAGGTCAAGGCGAACGGCGTCTCTCCCGTGGGGATCCTCTTGGTGGTTCGGTACGCCCATAGCACACTAGGCAGTTCTTCGACCCAAAGCCCTTTGGGGGAACTGTCGAGGCGCTTCTTGAGGCCGTCGAGGATTTGCCTGTTCGCGTTCTCCGCTTGGCCGTTGGACTGAGGGTGGCAAATAGCGGAGAAGCGTTGCTGGATACCGATGTCCGCGCAGAAAGTTTGGAAGTTCTGACCCTGGAATTGGGTTCCGTTGTCTATAACGAGGATCCAGGGGATGCCGAACCGGCAAATGATGTTCTTCCAAAAGAATTGTTGTACTTGGCGCTCGGTGATGCTGGACAGTGGCTCGGCTTCGAGCCATTTGGTGAAGTAGTCGATGGCGACTATCAGGAATTTCTTTTGTCCTACTGCTGGGGGGAAGGGCCCCACAAGGTCCATCCCCCACATGGCGAACGGCGCAGGGCTCGCCAGGTATCGGAGATTGGCTTGAGGAAGCCTTTTGATAGGGGAGAACCTTTGGCAGGGGCCGCACCTTTTGACTAAGTCTTGTGAGTCCTGGAGCATGGTCGGCCAATAGTACCCCTGATTCAGGGCCTTCCGAGCAAGTGTCCTGCTCCCCATGTGGCATCCGCCAATCCCCTCGTGTAGGTCTTTGAGGGCGTAGCTGGCTTCGCCGCTGGTGAGACAGCGGAGGTATGGTTTGCCGTCGGCCAAGGTGTATGAGCGTTTGAAGAGGATGTCATCAATCATGACAAATCTTTCAGCTCGGACTCTGACCTGTCTGGCCTCGGCTCTGTCTTCAGAGAGCTCGGCATTGATTAAGAATCTTCGGATGGGAGTGGTCCAGTCGTCTGGGCTGGTATCTTCTTGCACACACATCGCCTCCGGCTCTGGGTCATTGATACTTGGCTTTAGGAGGATTTCTATGAGTACCGTCTGATCGAGACCCTCGAAGGAGGAAGAGGCGAGTTTGGACAACGCGTCTGCTTGAGCGTTCTGTTCCCTGGGGACTCTGATAACTGTGGCGCAGCTGAAGGACGCCAGGAGTCGTCGGACTGCCGCCAAATATCTCATCATGCGATCATCACGGGCTTCGTATTCCCCGGTGATCTGATTGACCACGAGCTGAGAATCGCTAAAGGCCCGGATTTGCTTGGCTCCGGCTCGGTGGGCGAGGGTCAATCCGGCGATCATGGCCTCGTACTCTGCCTCGTTGTTGGAGGCCGAAAAGTTGAGGCGGAGGGAGTATTGAAGTAGGAATTGGTCGGGGCCATGAAGGATGATGCCTGCTCCACTCCCCGTTTTGCATGATGAGCCGTCGACAAAGATCTCCCAGGTCGGGTCCGAACCCTCGATGTTGGGCTGCTCGGAGATGGTGCACTCAGTTATAAATTCGGCGAGGGCCTGTCCTTTAATGGCCACCCTCGGCTGATAGCTGATGTCAAACTGACTCAGCTCAATTGACCACTTGACTAAGCGGCCGGAGTTTTCGGGCTTGTGAAGGACAGTCTTTAGTGGCTGGTCAGTCAGTACTTGGACGGAGTGGGCCTGGAAGTAAGGACGAAGCTTCCGGGCTGCCATGACTAAGGCATAGGCCACCTTCTCTATCTTTGCGTACCTCGTCTCGGCTGGGAGTAGTACTTTGCTCACATAATACAATGGTCTTTGAACCCCTTCCTCTTCTCGGACGAGGACAGCGCTGAGGGCGCTATCCGAGGCTGACAGGTAGAGCCAAAGCGGCTCGCCCGGCTCGGGCTTACTGAGGAGAGGTGGGTTGGCGAGGTATTGCTTCAGTTGTTCGAAGGCTTCTTGTTGATGGGTACCCCACTCGAAGCCCCCTTTTCCGCGTAAGGCCTTGAAGAAGGGGAGAGACTTCTCCCCTGACTTGGAGAGGAAACGGCCGATTGCTGCCAACCGGCCCGTGAGCCTCTGAACCTCCTTGACATTCCGAGGGGGGGACATGTCCATAATGGCTTGGATTTTCTCGGGGTTTGCCTCAATGCCGCATTGGCTGACGATGAACCCCAGGAATTTCCCAGTGGAGACGCCGAAGGCGCATTTAGCCGGGTTGAGTCTCATGTTGTGATGTCGGAGGACACTGAAGGCTTCTTCGAGGTCGGCGACGTGGTCCGGCCCGGCCCAGCTTTTGACGAGCATGTCGTCGACGTAGACTTCCACGTTGCGGCCGATCAGGTCTTTGAAGATTCTGTTGACGAGCCGCTGGTACGTGGCTCCGGCGTTTTTCAGCCCGAAGGGCATAACGCGGTAACAATAAAGACCCTGGTCGGTGACGAACGAGGTTTTGGAGATGTCTGGTGGAAACATCCGGATCTGATTGTACCCCGAGAATGCGTCCATGAAGGATAGTAGCTCATGCCCTGAGGTTGCGTCGATTAAAGCGTCGATGCGGGGGAGGGGGAAAGGATCTTTCGGACATGCTTTGTTAAGATCCGTGAAGTCGATGCAGATCCGCCAACCCCCTATTGCCTTCTTTACCATAACAACATTGGCCAACCACTCGGGGTAGCTGACTTCCTGAATGAATCGAGCGGACAAGAGTTTGTCCACTTCTGTCTTCACAATTTGTTGCCTCTCCGGGGCGACTTTGCGCCTCTTTTGGACGACCGGCTTAGAGTCAGGGATAACGCTCAGCCGATGCATAATCAAGTCTTCAGAGATCCCAGGCATGTCGGAGGGCTTCCAAGCGAAGAGATCAGCGTTGCGACGGACGCAGGCAATGATGCCTGTTTTCAAGTCCTGGGTGAGCGAGCGGCTCACCCGGAACCACTTTGATTCATCCTTGGCGTCGAACAGGACCTCTTCTAGTTCGTCGACAGGCTCGGGAGCTGGGCCATCCCTCTCGGGTTCGAGTTCAGCGGCGTCGAGGGGGAATACACCCCCTCCGACGGCGGTTATATAGCACGACCGCGCTGCTTCGTGGCTACCTCGGATGATGCCGACCCCTTGGGGGGTGGGAAATTTAAGTTTTAGATGGTAGGCTGAAGGTACCGCTTGGAGAGAGCTCAGTCCGGGTCGGCCGAGAATGGCGTTGTAAGCTGCCTTGATGTTGACAATCATGAAATCCATGGATTCGGTCCTCTTGACAGGAGCCGATCCTGCTGTGACGTCGAGGGTAACAATCCCTTCTATTACGACAGGGGCACCGGAGAATTCATGCAACGTGTATCCGGCGGGCTTGAGCTTCCCATCGGGTAACTTGAGGCTCTCGAAGGCTTTGAGGAAAAGAAAATTAACTGAGCTGCCGTTGTCCACGAGGATTCGGCGAACCTCACAGTTAGCCATGCGGAGGCTGATGACGAGGGCATCGCAGTGGGGTAGGTGAACGCCTTCGAGGTCCTCTCCTGAGAAGGAGACTGGCCTTGGTTGTAGCTTGGACGAGGGGTTGTTTTGGACAGCATTTGCCTCTTGGATGAAGGCTTCTCGGGATGTATTTGACTCTCCTCCCATCGGCCCCCCGTGGACACAGTGCAAGATGAATGGCGTATTCGCGGTTCCCTCGGACTCGAGATCCTGACCCCGGAGGCGGGTCGAAGTAGGGTTCGGAGGCAAAAGTCTCTGGTTCCTATCATCTCGCCGATCCCGTCGGCCTTCTCGAGTGAATTCTCGGAGGAACCCTCGTGAGATGAGTTCCTCAATTTCGTCTTTCAGGGCCCGGCATTGGTCGGTTTCGTGCCTACGATCTCTATGGAAGCGGCAGTAGAAGCGCTGATCTTGATTCTTGTTGTTATTAGGTCGGGGAGGTAGCCGGACGAGGCCTTTGTCTTCAATTTCTAAGAGGATGGCGAATACGCTATGTGTCAAGGAAGTGTACCTCTCGAAGCGGGGGACCGGTGGGACCTTCTTCATGGCCCCCGCATCTCTTGGAGCCTTCTTTGATGGTTCGACTTCTTCGGCCTTCCGTTTTTCCTTCCCGGTGGCCTCCCTGGCATCTTCGGGGTTAAGGGCCTTTTCTGCCCTAATGTATTTCTCGACCCTGTTGAGGAGGTCGGAAAAGTTGACGGGGGGTCTCTTTGCCAGAGAAGCTTTCAGCTGTCCATGACGGACGTTGTGCCGAAAGGCCGCCGAGGCGATGCCTGGATCAAGAGAGGAGACTGATCTTGCCTCCGCAGTAAACCTCCAGACGAACACTCTGAGTGACTCTCCCTCTATCTGTCTGAGCCCAAGTAAAGAGGCGCTGGTCCTTTCCGCCTTCCGGCTGGTGACGAAGTGGGCAAGAAAATTGCCCTCTAGCTGGTCGAAAGAGTAAATGGAGCCGGGGGTGAGTTTCGAGAACCATTCACGAGCCGGACCCCGAAGTGTGGCGGGGAAGGCTCGGCATAGCAGGGGATCCGAGGCGCTGTGAATCATCATGAGGGTTTTGAAACCCTCCATGTGATCAGTGGGATCTCCCTCGCCGTCGTAGGTCTCGAATTGTGGTGGTCGGAAATTCCTGGGTATTTCCGCTTGGAGGATGGGGGCAGAGAAGGGAGGACGGACAGGTCTGTACCCCTGAGCCGCTCATTGGTCACCGTGTCCTATATGATCGAGGCGATCCTCCATTTCTTGGAGGCGCCTTAGGAGTACGCCATCGTCTTCTGGCTGGATTGTTGACGGGCGCGACACGCTGGCCTCGGCATCCGACCCGGTTTGGGAGTGGAGGGCTTCCTCCCTGGGGGCCCGTCGGAGGGCCCCGAGAATTTCTCTCCGGAAGTCTTGGAACTCCTTGTGAGTGACGGGGGCTCTCTTGACCCTATTTGGTCGGTCTGAAGGTTGCCTTCCGATGCGGCTGAGTGCTGGCCTCCGTCCCTCGGGCTGCGGTTTTGGATGGTTCGGGGCCGGGTTGGAAGCGGCCCTTCCCCTGCTGCGGCTAATCTGTCGGTTGACGATTACCCCCCGTAGGTCGGGCTGGACTTGACGGGTGACGCTCCTTTGGGACCCCTGATGGGGAGCCCTGTGTTTTGAAGTGTGTGGACCGGCGTTAGCAGTTGGTGGGGGCGAGTCCCGTCGGTTGACGGAGGAAGCAGCCCCATTGCCCTTGGAGGCCATGAGAGTTCGGCTGTCGAGGTCCCTTGATGGTCGTGCTCGGGTCGGCTTCTGAAGCAGTGTTCCCACAGACGGCGCCAACCTGATGCGGTTTATTTCTGGGAGACGTGTGGATGCACCAGGTGTGAGTTCGAACTCGATTTGTATTGAAGGAGAAAGCTGCTTGTCAGACGACCCTCGGAGTGACCTGGCGGCTCCTGCGACGGGCTCGGAATGGGGTGGATGCCTCGGCTCGGATCAGGGGGTTCGGATCCGAGGTCTTGTGTACCTGCAGACGGCCCTGAAACACCGGGGTTTATCCCGGTGGCGGACCCTCCGACGATCTAGTCAGTCTCTGTGAGAGAGTAGCAATAACTAGGTGAATTTAAGTGGCAAAAGATTGGTTACCTTAAAAGGTGGGTGAGGGTCTAGTATTTATAGAGAATTCCAACCGGGTTTGGATCCGCTTGGGGGCCGGGTCTGAACCCGAAAGCCCATGGGCCTGACATGGCAGGAGGCCCAGGGGGTTTAGGGCTGACGTGGCAGTACTAGGAGTGGTATAGGGCTGACGCGGCAAAGCCCTTGGTGGTATTTGGAGCTGACATGGCAGATCATGGGGCTTCTGTGCTTCTGGGAGAATCTGGTGGCGTAGGGTGCGCCAAGTCATCTTCATTCTACACCAGGATGGGAGGACGGCCCGGAGGGCTGTCGTGGATCGGAGGCCGAGGGCCATCGCCGCTCATCGGATACGAGGAGACCAGATCTGTGGGGGTGAACTTGAGGTTCGGCGCCGACCCTGCAGTGGCTCGAAGCCGAACTAGACTGTTGTTTCTACCATTTTTGAGTGAGAGTTGTATTGGGCCCTGGTTGGGCCCCAAGCCATTTTTATCCTACCACAGTGATAGATTGACACTAATGTCTTATCCCATTATAATATTACAAGTATTATACACGTGCTGTGCACGTGGAGAAAATTGGGGGGCATGAAAAGGGCAAAAAAAAATCTACCAGCACGTGCGTTGCACGGGTTAGGATATGGACAAATTACACTAAGGCCTTCTCCCATTATAGTAGTGTGTGTGTGTGTGTGTGTGTCTATATATATATATATATATTAGTAAAGTAGTAATTTACACGTGCGATGTACATTTTAATAATTTTTAAAAATAAAAATAAAAACCCTGAGATCAGGAGGACTCGAACCTGAAACATCCTTACATTAGTTGTGTATGTGCGTTGCACATGTTGGTAGATTTACAAATGATACTAAAACCTTTTCCCATTATAATATTATAGATTAGAGATTAGAGATTAAAGATATTCAAGTATCAATAGTATTTTCAGTGGTTACTCTATTTCACATTTTATTTTGGTTTTGGTTGCTCATTTTGATTGTCTGCTTTATCTTTTTAGGCTTTAGAGACATTAATTCAAATAAATGAATGCACTAATTCTAGAACCATGTAGTAATAAATTTATTTGGTTTTTTAAGCAAAAACTGTGGCACAGTGAGGACTCGAACCTGATGCCTCCTTCATATTAATTATGTACATGCATTGCACGTGTGTTGATAGATTGACACTAAGGTCTTCTTCCATTATAATATTAGAGATTTTTTCTAATGTTATAATGGGAGAAGATCTTAGTGTCATTTGTGAATCTATCAATGCGTGCATTATACATGCATAACTAATATAAAGGAGATCTCAGGTTCGAGTCCTTACTACGTCAGATTTTTTACTTGAAAATTTTTAATATATTAAAAGTGTATCACACATGTAAATTACTATCTATCTATCTATAATATAATATATAATCTACCTATATTATAATGGAATAGTTGAGTTGTAATCTACCTACTTACGTGCAATGCACGTGCAACTCCAACTCTCCCATTATAGTCTTTACATTTACTTTTAAAAATATATAATCATATTTATTAAGACATACATCGCACCTGTAAATCAGAATTTTACTTCAAATTTGTTTTAAAAAATAATACGTGCATCGCACGTGTATATTACCAGTTAGTAGTAAAGTAGTAATTTACATGTGTGATGCACATTTTAATAATTTTTAAAAATAAAAGTAAAAACCCTTACGTAGGGAGGACTCGAACCTGAAATAGTTATGTACGTGCGTTGTACATGTTGGTAGATTTACAAATGACACTAAGATCTTATCCCATTATAATATTAGAGATTATAGATTATTAGTAGTAAGTAGTAATTTACACGTGCGATGCAAATTTTAATAATTTTTAAAAATAAAAATAAAAACTCTGACGTAGAGATAACTCGAACCTGAAACCTCATTTATATTAGTTATGTACGTGCGTTGCACATGTTGGTAGATTTACAAATGACACTAAGACCTTTTCCCATTATAATATTAGAGATTAGAGATTGGAGATCGGAGATCAGAGATATTCAAGTATCAACAGTATTTTCTTCTTAAAAAAAAATATCAATAGTATTTTCAGTGGTTACTCTATTTCACATTTCATTTTGGTTGCTCATTTTGATTGTCTGCTTTATCTTTTTAGGCTTTAGAGACATTAATTCAAATAAATTAATGAATGCACTAATTTTAGAACCATGTAGTATTTTGTTTATTTATTTACTTCATTAATAGTTTTCTATTCGAGACACACAAAAATTCAATAGAATTATACATTTGTTTATGCCTCCTATAGATTTTGTACAGCTTGTAGTTTGTATTAGCACTAGATTTACCCGTGGACACGTGTCTCTTTGGAACGATACAGCATATGAAAAGTCTTGTAACAGTCAAACAACAATTATATAGCTCAAGTTTGAATAGTATGACAATAATTAGTTGTAAATAAAAGTCCATGTTTCCATTACTATATGTTGAAAAATAATTATAAACGAGGGTATAAAATCCAACTTCTTAGAACTTTGAGGATGGAAATGATGAAATTTAACTATTGAAGAGATATTTGCTATTTTCAATGTAACATTAACAATAAAAAACCATAAAAAATCTAAAAATTTACAGACCTGAAATATGAAAATCTAAATTTCTGAATAAATAGAAGAAAAAAATGAGAGAGAGAGAGAAATAATTAAATAAATAAATGAGTTGTTTTTTTTGGAGGAAAATTTGAATTTGAGTTTTGGGGTTTGAAATTTTGAGAGAAAAAATGTATTTTATGAGATTAGATTTTGATCTTTAATTTTAAGGGGATTGAAGATGAACCACTTGATAGTTTTCTTTGTGTTTTATTAGAGCATCCACTGTCGTTAGCTAAAGCTATTCTATTTTTAGCAATGACATTTTGGTTTTTAGGAACGGTCGCTGCTATCGTTATTTCTAAAATTTGAAACAATATTGTGTTGGACGGATCTTGTTCATCCGTCTAACGGTTTTTTTTACTTCATCCTCTGTTTGAAGAAAAAAAAGAAAAAAAAAAGGAAAATAGTGAATTATGTCGGACGGTGCTTCATCCTCTGTCTCCCTATAATTTGTATTTTTTAATAATTCGTTAACAAAACAAAAACAAAACAAAAAAACAAAAACAAAATTCAACAAACAGTGCCAGACCTGTGTATGAATTTTTTTTTTTTCTTTCACCGAGCCGAAATGACCACTACACCCTTACTTCATTAAATTGGAATAGGGTTTAGGGGGTAAAAGGGTAAATATGTGTGGTGAATAGTGTTTAGCAAAAGTGAGGGACGGATGAAGTTCATCCTTCTCTCACTTTCACATTAAAATTTTTTTTAAATAAACTTTGCCTATTTAATAAATATATTTTATATATTAAAAATGAAATCCACAAATAGAAGGAACAACTTCAACCGTCTTTCAAATTTTTTTTTTAAAATCGAACGAGACGGATGATCTTCATCCGTCCCTTTCATCAAACGGATGAACATTTATCATCTCCTATATTTAGTAATTGTCTAAAGTCTCTCCTAACTTTAGCAAGCTACTGTGCGTTCCTACCTTAAATTTTGAATTTTTAGCAAAGGACTGCAATACATTTTTCTAAAGTCATTTCTAATTTTTGAGTTTTTAGCCAACAATAGTGGGTGCTCTTGTATAGATACTAACTTAGCGTTGATAAGAGGAAGAAAAAAATAGAAAGATAGTTGGTTGATATATCAAGCAAGGACCTTAACAGAGTACTTATTACTGATTTATGGTGGTTTTTAAACAAGTTTTTCTGGGTTTTTGGTTGACGGTTTTTTAATTATTTTTTTTAGTTCAACATAGCACTAACCCCAGCAGAGCACTGACTAATTTATCTCTTAAACTGAAGCGTTAGACTCCTTGCTAACGAGAACATGGAAATGAATATTATTTAGTGCTCTTATTGGATTGAGAATTGTATGTTGATCCTAAGTTTAGTGTGCATAAAATATATTATTTAGACTAATATTTTCAGTTGAGATTTCTAGAATTTACAGAAAAATAAAATAAAAATAAAGAGCCAAAAAGATTAGCAATCAAGCAAAAAATGAATGTATCAAAGAAGATTGCAAATATCAAGAAGATTTCAACTCAAAAAACATGTGCTTCAAAGCCAGCAATTATTATTTATTCATTTCCATTTTTGTGAGAAATTACTATGTAAAGAGTCGCTGATTGATTGATTAGTTTGTGGAAAGATTCTAAAGTGGATTCGCCAAATAAAAGAGAATCTGCACGATAGCTGTCGACCGTATAATATGTCGGTCGACCGTCACACAGTCGACCGCACTTTATAGTGCAAACGTGAGACAGTCGACCGAACATCTCTCTGTCTCTTTTACAGAGATGGACGGTCGACTGTTCATCAAAACGGTCGACCGCACTCGTACAGTTTCGATTAATTCGAATGTATCTTTTCCATTTTTTGAGAGATATGTTTCCCCACCCTATAAATAAAGGCGAACCCACTGAGTATTTTTCACCCATGGCAATCATAACTTCTCTAAACTAATCATTCAATCAATACTCTGTGTGTGAGAGATTTTATTATTGTCTTTAGTCAAGGTCTTTTAGATTGAGAGTTCTTCTTTCTTTTCTACTTTGGTGAGTTTTGCGGGACTTATTTGTAGAAGCCCTGTGGGTATAATAGGTCTCTTGGCCTGAATTCTCAGAATCACAGTACAATGGTTTGAAGTATAATAGAACGCTTGTGGCAGAGAATTGCTACAAGTAGGTGGTGCGGACGTAGACCTGGGGGTCGAACCACGTTATATCACTGTGTCTTGCTCGTTGCTCTGTTTGCTTAATCTTACTCTATCTTTTTACTTTATGCATTTCATTTGAATTTTTTATTTATGCCCAATCATCCTATTCACCCCCCCCAAGGGTGATTTACAGTGGTATCAGAGCGAGGTTCTCATTAAGAGCTTAAAAACTTGATCAAAATATTCAATGGCCGAAATCCCTCCTCCCGAAAACTTGTACTCGTCGGAGCCATTCATCTCCTATGGGACAAGTCTAACACGTTTACCTTATTTTGATGGAAAATGCTATAATGTTTGGAAAGTTTGTATGTCTCATTTTCTGCAGATACCTGGAGAAGAAGTATGGAATGTTTGCGTAAACCAAGTAGAGATTCCTGGCAGTGATGGAAAGAGGGCTTTCACAAAAGCTGAATTAGCATTGAAAACTGCAAATTTCGTCGCTATGAAAACACTTAATGCAGGTCTGAATAATGAAGAGCTCATGTGATGTGAGAAAAATTGTAAAACGGCATATGAAATCTAGAACAACATGCTAAAACAGCATGAAGGAACTGCATCTGAGGTAAAGGCAAAAGTTAATTTATGTTTTTATATGTTTGATGTTTTTCGTATGCTTCCCGGAGAAACCGTAGATCAGATGCTTGCCCGCTTTGATATTATCGCACATGAACTTGAGAGCTTAGGTAAGGGGTTAGATGATGAACGAAATGTCAAAAAACTCATAAGCTATCTCACACCTGAATGGGATATCAAGGCTGCTGTAATGAGGGAGATGCTTGAAAAGAAAGGATTTGACTACTACACTTTTCAGGGAAAATTGAAGATGTATGAGATGGAGATGGCCGAAACAAAGTGGTACCGACAGAACATTGTGATTGAATCTAAAACTGAAGAGAAGACCATTTCCCTGAAAACAAAAACTTCACGACCATCAAAATCAGAATCAGACCATGAAGAATCAGATGAAGATATCGTACGACTAACTAAAAAAAAATTGTGAGCATCTCAAACGCAAAAAGTATGGCAGATGACAAGGAGAAAGAGACAAAGACAAAATGATGTGTGCTACAAATGCAACAAGGCAGGACATATCCGCCCAAACTATCCCCTATCACAAGGTATGAACAAAGATTATCATCACTCCAACTCAGGAATGAGGAAGAAGGCATTAAAGGCAACATGGCTAGATTCAAACTCCAGCAGTGAAGAGCAAGAACACGACTTTGGATTCATGGCTCTTGGGGATGGTAAGGTGCAATCATCACTCCAAGGAGAGATAATCGAAGAACCCACCTATGATGATCTAGTTGACATGTGTAATGGTTTAAGAGATTATGCAAATAAACTAAGTCGTTAGTTAAGACAATATAAACAAATGTCTAATGAATCACATGACTCTTGCATTGTTAAAAATCAAAAGTTAAAAAATAAAAATTCCTTGATTATTGAAAATTTTGAGTCATTTAGGAAGGATCATGATGTGTTGATAGAGAAAAAATAGTATATAAAATAGCAGATCCAAGAATCCTTAGCAACACATGATAAAAATCTAAGAGAAATTCATGAAAAATCTATTTATATTGCTAAACTCACTGATGATTTAAATGAATGCAAAAGAAAATTTGATGAGGTAGTGGAAGGTTGTAAAAAAGTTGTCATGCCCCGCTTCCTAAAAAGAATACGGAATATGGATACGCGACAAAAGCCTAGCAAATGATTTTCATCATCCATAAGCTGTTCACGAATATTTACAACATTCACAAGAATCATCAGAGTCGGAAGCAAAAGTATCAACCAACATGCACATATGAATCAAAAATACCAACAAGAATACTTGAAACCAAATATATAAATCTCAAACAGTCATGATCTGAATAAGTCGACAAAATCCTGGGTGACATTGCCTAAATACAAAATAAATATCCAAGTAGCATATACAATTATTCATGAATAACAGGAAAATAAATAAATGTAGCAAGATCTCCAACAACTAATATCTCATCTCGCCTATTCCATCTGGCAGCAGACCTCCAAAATCTGCAATTTAATAAATTGCAGGAAAGAGGAAAAAAGAAAACAAGATACCCGTCAATTGCAAGTTACGGGCCGCTTGTAATGCAGGATATAAGTACATGGAGAAAACTAACTAATAGCATGGAATAAGCATGATGTCAAAATAAACAACTAGCATGGTAAGGTGAACAAGTACAAGTAGCATGCAACAAGTGTCAAGTAACAAATATCATGTAACAAACATCAAGTGGCAAGTATCGTGTAATCATGTATCAAGGGTCATGTATCAAGTCTCATGTAAACAAGTCTCATATATCATGTAGTCAAGTGTCAAGTAAACATGTATCATGTTCAAGTATCATGTGTCAAGTCTTGTAGTGATTACTATCTAGGTAGCACTTCATGCATCCCAGCTTTGACTACATGGTTGCTACAATAAACAGTTTCGCTTAGATTTCGTAGGGGGCCATACAGGGCAGTGTACTTGGGTATTCACAGAATCACAGAACTTGGTCGGTAAACTTGACCGGTAAACTTGATCGGTAACTTGATCGGTAAACTTGATCGGTAACAGAATATTAACTTGATCGGTAACAGAAATTAACTTGATCGGTAACTTTATCGGTAATATGTCATACAGGAAACACAAGTCTCCTTCCGAGTACATGTTTCTGTACTATCCACTAATAGATCTTTCCCATTAAAACCCCGGCTTGATTATTTATTATTATTCTCAAAAAGGCATGTATAAGCATGAAACAGTGTCAAACTAACATAGCATAATCAGTATCAGGTCTAAGGTAATCAATAAGCACGCATAGATGATAGACAGTCATATAAACGAGCAAAATAGTGTATGTTCATATTCAGGACAACGTGACAGTTAGTACTAAAACAGTGATTTCTGTTACTACAGAAATCCAAATCTGAATCCGTCGAAACGTCTAGAAAATAGACTCCCAACCAAATCCAGTGAGTATAAATTAGTCACATATTATTTTACAAAATCATAACTCAAAACTGATTTGAATCCCGAAAATTGATTCAGTCAGAAATCAGAAAATCGAATTCACAGTCAGGAAAACAGCATCAAAACATTTCAAATAAATCCAGGAAAAATATGGGGTAATCCCCTATATGTCTAGTATCAAAATATAAAGCTTCATAATTTTCCAGTAAAATTAGATCAGTTATCAAAAATCAGAAAATATCAAAAAATGATATTTTGGCAAATCTGGAATTCCCAACACAGTTGTACAAAAATGGTAATATCTCGCA
The DNA here is from genome assembly GCA_017893485.1 of Hemerocallis citrina. NCBI lineage: Eukaryota > Viridiplantae > Streptophyta > Magnoliopsida > Asparagales > Asphodelaceae > Hemerocallis > Hemerocallis citrina. The sequence continues at coordinate 190,571,888 of CM030363.1, forward strand.
AACCGTGAAACGAAATCCAAATCCGCCGAAGGGAGATGAAAGTAGACAAAATAATCTAACTTTCTTATTTCACAAACATTTTTGATACAGTAATAGGAATCAGGGTGAAAATACGATTCTTTACAGAACAGCGAGCAAATTCCAACAAGTAAAATTTTTATATGCAAGCATGAAATCGGCCATAAAACTCATCAATAAAATCCACCAAAATTCTGGGTAATCCCTAACTAGATAAAGAAATACTGACCAAAGTTTTAGATCAAAATAATATATATAGCACAAGTATCAAAATGATTTAGTCATCTAAATCACCAAGAAACGAAATCGGGAAAAGATCTACACCTCTATAGTAAAACAGTCATAACTCACACATACGAAAACGAAATCGAGCAAGGTTAGAGGTATTATAAAGAAGATGAATTCCTCTAAAACTCATGTTTTATACTGAAATTAAAATTTTGACCTTAATATGGTCTAAAATACGAATCAAAACTAAACATCGACAAAATACATATTTTCCTCAAAAACCAAAATCAACATAGACCCAACGAAACTTGATCCAAACATAACCAAACATGAAATTAAGTCTACCAAGTATCCAAACATCATGAAATAGGGCATGCGACATGTCCACAATAAGTATATCACATGGATCTCACAAGCACACAAGTTCTCATAATTACTTCACATATACGTCACATCAAAAATGGGCAAAACCTAGGTTAATTCATGTCATATGTCGTGATGAAACTATGGTCAATAGCACTATAGAGACAAACTTATCAATCCTACATTACACACGAGTTGTATCTAGAACCCAGCTACATTACAAGTTGTATTTATGACATGTATCATACAAATGAATTTTTGAGTACAAGTTACTTGCCTGAGAGATGACGAATCCAACGGAGAGAAAGAGAATAACGGGAACAGATTTCCGGACACGAACACAAGCGAACGACCACGAGCAAGATCACAAACACGAAGAACAACCAATCGAACGGATCAGATCAGATCGGACGACTTTGATCGAATATCAATATCAAGATCAAGATGATGGTCACGATCACGATGATCAAGGAAGATCCAACGGTCGAGATCAAGTATCTTGATGATGATGATGATCGGATTAGATCAACGATCAGACGGCTAGGATCTAACATGATGATCAATCAAGGGAATCAACAGCCCACAATGCACTTGACCAACTCCATGAACAACCCAATATCAAAACAGAGCAACTCAGATCGGCTCTGGCTCAGCTGCGATGAACGGGACAACTAGCGGCTGCAGGCAGCAGACGGCGGCTGCGGTAAGGCACCGGTAACTATGGGAGAGTAGCGTAGTGGGGAGATGCTAGCGTCGAAGGCTGGGCGACTGCGAGGGCGAGGAGCACAGGGTGGCTACACCGAAAAGGGACAGCGATGGCTGCTGGCTGCACTACTGCAATCAGTTGCTGTTGTGACACTCGGGAGGTGACAGAGGCTTCGCTGGCTGGGGACACTACAGTTGCTACCGGCTGGTAGCACAATAGGGAGAGCTGCGCTGGCATCGTGATCGGGGATGCAGGGCTGTCGGAGGGGATGACAGGGAGGTCGCTGACGTCGAAGGGCGGTCGCGACGCAGGGGAGGACCAGGAGAGATCGGGAGGAAGATGAGAGGAGGATGGGGAAGTCGAAGAGGCGGCTGATGGTTAAAGAAGATGAACAGGCCTGGGGTATGGGTATATATAAGATTGATAGGTATTTAGGGTTAGGTGTGATAACGGGTAGGGTGATGGTTTTAATAGGGTTTATATATGGTTTTGGCTAAAAGGGGAGTAACGGGTCTGGGAAGTTAATGGGTTGGGTTGGGTTTAGTAAAAGATCCATTAAGAAAAATAGGGTAGGGTATAGGGTTTAAAATCCAATAAATAATGGGTAATTAGGATTTAAATAAAAGATCCAATAGAGTAGATAAAATAATCAATATATAACAAAAATATATTTGTACTACAGTATGAAAATTATTTGAAACAATTACAAATACAATAAACAATAGAAAGAGAGTTTTAATAATCAAAGGTAATAATAATAATAATAATAATAAGAATAACAAAAATAACAATAATCATAATAATAATAAAAATAACAGTAATAGTATTATACTTAACAATCAAAACAATAATAATAATAATAATAATAATATTTTGTGTTATATTATTAAATCATTGGAAGGTAGACACAAATAACTTTAGTGATAAAAAAATAGACTTTAATAGAAGATCCAGTAATACATTTTAACAAAGAAATTTGAAAGCAGAAAGATGATTTACAAAAAAATTTAAATACAGAAAATACACGAAAAAAAGAAAATACAACCAAAATACAAGAAATGAGAAATAGGGATTACAGAAGCACTCGAACAAAATAGAATATTTGATGCTATTCCAGACACTCTTCGTTGGAACATCAAAGACGATGAGAAGACTAGAAAAATACTTTGTAATAGAATAATTGAGCTCGAAAAAATTATTGAAAAATATGAAGGGTCAGTTATCTTATTACAAAGAATTCAAGATCATATCATGATAATTGAGGACTTGATTATGATGAGTCAATACAACATCAAAATTCTAAGCAATCATGTCATACACATACGCATAGTCACCAAAATAGTTACAAACGAATACATAATTATGCATATGTGCATGATCCAAGGCATAATCGCATTACTTGTCACTATTTTTGTAGAGCATGACATATTTCTTACAATTGTGCTTTAAAAAGGAATACTAACTTCGTTTGGATAAAAAGGAATACTAACTTCGTTTGGATAAAAAAGAATACAAGTGCAGGAACAGTACCTACTTGGATACTTACTAATCTTAATGTAAGTACATCAATGCATTTCACCTAAAGATCAGTAGCACCTTGATAATGGATGCCTAAAGCTCATGACGGATGAAAACAAAATTTTGCCTCACTATAAAAAAAAGGAAGGACGTATTTTTTTTAAGGTAAAACAATTTTAGTTATTTTTAATATACACTTCGGGTAAGCAAATTAAAACACAATTCATTTCTCTCAACCATACGATATAAGTCACATAGTCACTTTTAATAAATATCATATAGACATTCGCTAGCATTTTATTAAAGATCATTTTCAAAAGGGAGATATTGTTTTTGATTAAGTTTCAGCTGTTTCCCAACTAGTTATTTTTTTATACAAAATCCTTAGATTTAAAAAAAACTTTTTTATTTTTTTAGAGGATAATTAAACGTCATTTCCAGCTTAAGAAATTTTGCGGTTTGGTTGATTGAACAGTCGACTGTCATCCTGTAAGGGTGTTCGGACGACTGCGCGGTCGACCGTCCGTCTTTATGTTCTTGTCGACAGTTTTGCTGATTTTTTATTTCACAGGGTGTCTTTTTGTGTTTTTTGTCCTCTCTTGGTGCGTTCCAAAAAAGGGGAGAAAATCTTAGAACTTAGAATTTAATTTAATCATCTTATCCTCTAAACTTGTGTGTTAAAGATCTTTAATGTGTGCGTGTTTTCAAGCATGTTTTGTTTTATGCATATAGAATGTATCAGGAACACACTCGTTTAAATTCGTACATGCATGAATTTAGGGGGAGTATTGGATTAAAGGGTATAAGTTGAATTTGATTTACTTTAAACTTAAATTCTAAGGTATGTTTTGTTCACACCAAAAGGGAGAGATTGTTGACCATAAGTTGGGTGTGCACAAAACATATTATTTAGACTAATATTTTCAGTTGAGATTTACAAGATTTACAGGAAAAAGGAAATCAAAATAAAGAGCTAAAAAGATTAGCAATCAAGCAAAAGAGGAATGTATCAAAGAAGATTGCAATATCAAGAAGATTTGAACTCAAGAATCATGTCCTTCAAAGCCTGCAATTATTATTTATTCATTTATGTTTTTGTGAGAAATTACTATGTAAAGTGTCGCTGATTGATTGATTAGTTTGTGGAAAGAATATAAAGTGGATTCGACAAATAAAAGAAAATCTACACGATAGCGGTCGACCATATAATATGTCGGTCGACCGTCACATAGTCGACCGCACTTTATAGCGCAAACGTGAGACAGTCGACCGACCATCTCTCTGTCTCTTTTACTGATATGGACGGTTGACTGCTCATCAAAACGGTCGACCGCACTCATACAATTTGGAAAGCATCTTTTCCATTTTTTGGAGAGATATGTTTCCCCACCCTATAAATAAAGGCGAACCCACTGATTATTTTTCACCCTGGAAATCATAACTCCTCTGAACTAATCATTCAATCAATACTCCGAGTGTGAGAGATTTTATTATTATTTTCAGTCAAAGTCTTTTTAGATCTTGAGAGTTCTTCTTTCTTTTCCATTTTGGTGAGTTTTGCGGGACTTATTTATAGAAGCCCTACGGGTATAATAGGTATCTCGGCTTGAATTCCGAGAATCACTGTACAAGGGTTTGAAATATAGTAAAACGCTTGTGACAGAGAATTGCTACAAGTAGGTGGTGTGGACATAGACCTGGGGGTCGAACCACGTTATATCGCTCTGTCTTGCTCGTTGCTCTGATTGCTTTCTTTTACTCTATCTTTTTACTTTACGCATTGTATTTGAAATTTTAATTTCTACACAATCACCATATTCACCCCCATATGTTGATTTACATTATACAATTTGAGTTTAATACTCTTCCAATGAGAATTGTACAATTTTGAGTTTCGTGCTCTTATTGGAGGAGCTCTTGCTCTCACCGAGTCATAATTGTTCTCAATCTCAAAGGTATGATTTTAATGCCTTTAAGCATCACAATTTACAATTTTGTTAAGCTGGTATAATGGTTTTTTCAAAAAATTTTGATGGATTTTTGCGGTTAGTTATAGGGTTGGAGTGTGAGAATTGTACATTTTTTTTCAAATTTTTTTATGTTGTAATGATTATAGGGTTGGAGTATGGGAGTTGTACGATTTTGAGTTTGGTGCTCTTATTGGAAGAGCTCTCGCTCTCACCGAGTCAGAATTGCTTTGAATTTCAAAGGTATGATTTTGATGATTTTAATCATCAAATTTTGTAATTTTGTTAAGCGGGTGTGATGGTTAGTTTAAAATTTTTGATGGAATTTTGTGGTTGATTACAGGGCTGGAGTATGAGAATTGTACAGTTTTGAGTTTAGTCCTTTTTTTTAAGGAGATCTTGCTTTCGCTGAGTCATAATTGCTCTCAATCTCAAAGGTATATGATTTTGATGTTTTTAATCATCATAATTTGCATTTTTGTTTCACGAGTATGATGGTATTTTCAAAAAAATTCATGGATTTTTTGGTGGTGATTCTAGGGTTGGAGTATGAGAATTGTACAATTTTGAGTTTAATGCTTTTATTGTATGAGCTCTTGCGCTCACCGAGTCATATTGTTCTCAATCTCAAAGATATGATTTTAATGCTTTTAATAATTAAAATTTGCAAATTTATTAAGCGGGCATGATACCCTTTTCATCGAATGAGTTTTGAGGTGCCTTATTGCATTAAATGCTTGAGTTTGGAGGTTGTGTTTTCTGTAACATCTTTACTATATTGCATCGAATGAGTGTTCTTAATTAAATAATTATTGAAATTGTTGATATACTGGATGATATTTATACAGGGAAAAAGTTGTATGTATGAGCAGGCTCTGCCGATTTTTTATTATTAAAAGGTGTTTGGTACGCGGTAATGTATAAGGGAATCTAGGATTACCATCTTGATTACCTAGTTTGGTAAGACATAGGTATAGTTTTGTAATATTAAATTCCCAAGGTTATCAAAATAATTATTTGGGAAGGATAAACATTCCCCTTGAAAAGGGTGGGATTTATGGATTCCTCCACATAAAAAATGAGTGAGATTATTGTATACCCAAAATATCCTCCAAGAAAAACCGGACCCAACCAAATCCACCCAAATATCACACTCCTCTTCCCGTCTTCTTCTTCTCTTCGAAAAAAACAAACGAAAAAAAGCTATCTCTTGTTTGCTATCGCCTCTTTAAAACCCTCAAAACTCTCTCCATCATCTCCTTCCTCCCCTCTTCACTCCAATCCCATGTCAACCCACTCTTCCAAATCCAACAAATGCCCCAAAAAGAAAATCTACCATCGAGAACCCAACCTTGACAAAGCCATGGGCCTCCGCAAAAAGCCCACCTCAATCCTGACTCTCAAGAACCTCATCACCTCCTCCCAAACCTACTCCATTCTCCTCCGCGACCTCGAAAAGGAAGTGGGTTTCATTAAGAAATGGAACTTCCTTTCCCTAATCCAGAAACACCCAACTGTGTTTAAAGTCTCAGGTGGGTCCCAATCTCGATCCCCAATCTCTGTCAGACTCACTGACAAAGCACAGAAGATTTCAGATGAGGAGGTTGTTGCTAGAGAGCTAATGGAGCCCATTTTGGTTGAGGGGTTGAGGAAGCTGCTTATGATGTCGATGGACTGTCAGATTTTAAGAGTGGATTGATTCCCAAGTACCCGGATTTTTTTCCGGTTAAGTTTGTTGATGGGGTGGAGTATTTGTGTTTGGAGAATTGGGATTCTTCGATTGCGGTTACTGTGTTCTTGAAGGAAGCTTATGACGGGGTTAATTTGGTGGAGAAATGCCCGTTGTTGAAGTTTCAAGATAAGTTTATGACACTTATTGGGAGGACGACATACTCGGATTTTGGATATGAGTAATCCCGTGGCTGTTTGATGTGATTTGGTATGTAGAAATCTGAAATGCTAGTGTCATATTTGTTTTACATCTTACTATACATCTCGTTGTTCTATTTCAATACAGCTTACTGTTGAACTTGCTGAAAATCATAATAAATGATAATTTGGTGGAAAAGGGTATTTTGGTAATGTCTACTATAAAGATGGATTGATGGGAATGAATTGTTATATACCAAACACGGTAATAAAGTATTCTCAGACATGTAATGTCGTATACCAAATACAGTATTACAACTTTCTCGGGAATCTTCATTCCCACCCTCATATTCCTAGGAATCCACCAATTTATGGGAATTCTCCAATTCGCGTACCAAACGCCCCCTAGGAGTAATGATTCATCCACTACCAATTTCACTACCATCTTGTTCACTATCTTAGGTGACATACTTCAATAAGGAGTTCTCTCACCTACTCTATCTTCCCCTACCTATTAAAGTGTGCCACCTAAGACAGCGAAAAAAAATATAACGAAATTGTTAGTGGATATAGCATTACTCATGTTCCAAAATACGTTTTAACATACTTTAATTTAATTTGAGACATCTTTTAATTAAATTTGTGCAATTTACACAAGGGGGTTCACGATTTTATCCTAAATAAAAATGAGTAGTTATTTTTTTGGTGCAACAGATTGGTCAAATATCCCAAAATTAGTGCTAGGTAACTCTACAAACACTCATCTAGATTCTATAAACGGCGCCACGTCACCTCTCCGTTTCCAATAACCCCTCAGCACAGGCTAACCCTAAACCAGCAACCCTTTTCCTTTCCCCAAACGATGCCAAGCCCGACCCGTTAACTCTACGTCCAGTTCCGACGGAGCAACTTAACGGAAGCAATTAGGTATAACCCTTCATCTTTCTCTCAATCACCTCCCCCTTTTCCTTTTTTCCCTCTCTTTCTTCTATTCGACTCCCAAATTGAAACCCTAAGTCTCGATGGAGTCGGACTCGAATTTTGCGGCGGCGGAGGCGCAGGCGGTTGACGCGGCGGAGGAGGAGAGGGCGGCGGAGGTGGCGGCGGAGGGCGAGGAGGTTGAGGAGGAGGATGATGACGCGTTGGTGACGAGGGCACAGTATCTGATCTCGAAGGTTCTAGAAGCGCCGGAGAATCCGAACCCTAGGTACCTCCACGCCCTCGCCTCCATTATCGAGGCGCAAGAATCGAGGTAAAGTTTCGATTTTTGAAGATTTTTTTTAGAATCGATTATTGTGTTCTAGTTTAATCGGATTAGAAGTAAAAGTGTAGTTGGTCTTTCTGGTTTGGTGTTTACACTAGTTTTAGTAAATGACTGTTAATTTTATTTTAGGTGTTGAGTGATGTGGTACTTGAAATGTGGGGTCTTTTTGAGTTCGCTTGCATGAAATGGAATGACCTGGGAAGATAGGAATCAAAATGAAAGAGTGAAAATAGTTTTACGGACAGCATGAAGTGGTGTTGAAATAAATATAATCTCACTAGATCTATTTCTGAACTATATGAAACTCCCGTTGTCATAACTTAACCTCATTTCCAGTAGTGCGTAAGTATTTGACAACCCTAGTCCAACCTTTATGCTTTGTTGGGAGTGGTGTTAGGATCCAAGGACAATGTTGGAGCCTATATATAGGATGACATGGAGAGAAAATAAAGCGTTGGGTAGGTAATAAGTTTGAGAGGGAAAGAAGAGAGGAGTGAGAGCTTGGAGTGAGTTAATGTTGGTGGTGCCGGGGAATAGGGGGAGGAGCGAGTGTGAGTTTAAAAGATAAAAATGAAAGGGAGGTAGTGGGAAGTGGGAAGTGAAGGGAGAAAAAAAGAGTAAAATAGACATAAGATGTCAAAACACAAATAAACAATGGAATTATAAAGTGGATGGCACACAGTATAAAGTATATGAGGAATGTTGTTTTGTTTTTGCGTGAATTATATGGTTTAAAGCATTTAATCCTCTACATTATAAGGAACAAATAGTTCTGTGTTACTTATGTGTACCTTTCCTTTTCTAACCTCTCTCTTTCATGCGATGCCTACTCCTACAATTGTGTGTCAAAGGTGGAACCTCATGGTGTGTGTATATATATATATATATATATATATATATATAGGGGAGTGATCATATGAGAACTAGTTCTCACGATAAGCTTCATGTGAACTCTTTACATAGTCATCACATGGATTATCCGAACTGTTAACATTGTTTAGAATGACTAAATTAGTCTCAATAAATGAAATCAAGTCATTTGAAATTCATTTGTCTATCCATCATGTCATTATAAAATATAACGTTATACAGCCATACAATATGTAATACTTTAATGCATGGACAAACAAATCTCAAAAGACTTAATTTATCTTCTGTATACTAATTTAGACGTATAGATCAAAATGAATGGTTCATATTTTTCTATTTATTATCCGAAAAAAGTTCACACTTGGCTCTCACCGAAGGAGTTCTCACATGATCATGACCCTATACACACACACATATATACATATATCTACTATTTTATTGGGCGAGTTGGGTTTGTAACAAACAAACCCTAAACTTTGTAACTATATAAACACGTACAATATACGTCCAAACTATATCCAACAAATATAAATGTGCACCGCACGTGTAGCCCAAATCAAAATATTCAAATATAAACTATTATTTTTCTTATTTGATATATATTCATTTAATTTGATGACTTTACTTTTTGTAGACGTGCATCGCACGTACATTATACTAGTATGTATATATATATCTATATAATAAAACACAAAGAAAGCTATCAAGTGGCTCTCCTTCAATCCCCTCAAAAATCAAATGTCCATATCTAACCTCACAAAATATATTTCCCCCACCCAAAAGTTTTCTCCCAAAACTCAAATTCAAATTCCCAACCCAAAACAACTTCTATATTTATTTAATTTTTTTTCTCTCTCTTTCCCTCCCTCTTCTATTCAGGAAATTAAGAAAATAAAAATTTTAAAAAATTTTAAAAATAAAAAAACTAAAAAAATAAAAAATTTAAAAACTTTTAAAATAATTCAAAAAAAAATCATATAATATGTTTTTTGCTGGACCCCCAAAAGTTTCTCATATAATATGTTTGCTGCTTCAATTAATTTGCTGGACCTCTAAAATTATTTTATATGACCAAACAAGGTGTACCGTTCCGAAGACGTGCCGTAGGCACGTGCCAACGGGCAAACCTAGTATATATATATATATATATAGAGAGAGAGAGAGAGAGAGAGAGAGAGTGAGAGAGAGAGAGAGAGGATCTTGTGGCAACTTGGAAAATCCTACCCCCTCCAAATACATGATCCACACTGTTCAAAGTGTTCAACATGTCGTAAAACAAAAGAAGTCGAAATATTATCAAAGTTGAATATATTTTACCAATACATTAAGTGGTTGCAATTGTTCTATTGCTGAAAAACCGTTTGTTTTGCAATCTTATGATTAATGGAAGAAACATGTTCAAATTTATTGATTATACATCACTATGCATTTTGTGGTATGAAGATCAATTTAAACTATGGATTACAAATTTTGGTTGCGATCATTGTGGAGATCCTGTTTTTTAGTGTGCCATAGTTCCTCCTTTGCCTTAGAACTCCCCAATATATATATATATATATATATATATATATATATATATATATATATATATATATATATATATATATAGTTCTCTTTCGTTGTGCACTAGCCTTCGTATGCACTCTGGAGGCTAGTGCACTCCGTGTGCACTCCGCCTCCAGACCTTCGTGTCGACGACCTGAACCATTTTTTCATTGATCTACACGTCTAATTTAGTCTAAATATGTAAAATCAAGTCATTTGAAATTTATTTGTCCATCCATCATGTCATTATAAAAAAACGATATTCAACCATACAATTTTGTAACACATCAATGGATGGACAAATGAATTCAAATGACTTGATTTTACATATTTAGACTAAATTAGACGTGTAGATCAACGTGAACGGTTTGGATCATCGATACAAAAGGCCCGAAGACCGAGGGCACACAAAGGCTAGTGCACAACGGAAGAGGACTCTCTCTCTCTATATATATATATAGAGAGAGAGAGAGAGAGAGAGGTGGCATCGGAGGAAATTTTCTCCTATATCCTTCTTCATGATCTTAAATGCATGATCCACACCGTTCAAAGTGTATAACATATCATTAAACATAAGATGATTAAATATTATCAAAGTTGAATATGTTCTGCTCATGCATTAAGTAGTCGCAATTGTTCTATTGCTGAAAAATCGTTCATTTTAGAACCTCATGATCAATGGCAAAAATATGTTCAAATTTAGTGATTTTACTTCACTCTGCGTTTTATGGTATTTAGTGTGCCATACTCTCCCTATGCCATGAGAAAGAGAGAGAGATATAGAGAGAGAGAGCGAGGCGCACACACACACATATATATAAGGAAATTCCTACTGCCTAAAAAATCCTCCCCCCTCCTTTGAAATGCATGATTTACACCGTTTAAAGTGTTCAACATATTATAAAACATAAGAGGAGAATTTTTTATGAAAATAGGATATGTTCTGCTCATGCATTAAGTGGTCACAATTGTTCTTTTGCTAAAAAACTGTCCATTTTGCAATCTCATGATGAAGATGACAAAACATATTCAAATTTTATATAAATGGAAGGTAGTGTTGCACCCTACCAAAGAATTGTACATACTTGGTCATATTTGAAAGAAATAAAAAAGTAAAAATTCGATCATGTCATTGAAAGTGATTTCATATCATTAAACACACAAGAATGCAAATTCACTTGATTTGCACTTGTTTTGCCCATCCATTATGTGATCTTATTTGTTCTAATTCAAAAAAAAATGTTCATTCTGCGATAACATGATGAATAAGGAAAATATGTGTAAATCTAGTGATTTTGCATCACCTTATGTATTATGATAATGAAGATCATTTTCAATGCCATATATCATATTTTGGTTTTTTTATTTTAAATTTACTTTTTATTTTTATTTCTTCCAAATATGGCTGAGTGTGTATGATTCTTTAGTAGGGAGCTCTCAATCTCCATTAATCCCTCCATGAAGGGAGATGAAGAGGATGCGACTTGGGGCTCTCTCATTAGTGTTTATAGTATTGTCATTAACCTTGTCAAATAAATGAGTCATTTAACAACCCTAATGAATGGTCGATACCCCGGGCCATAATTTAACAAACATGAGTTGGCTTTGGATTGTATTTCTACACAATTTTAACTTTAAGTGTTGAACTTTGAAAGTAAGTACGCGATTTAGTTATATCAATTACGGTGAGATAGGTTTTTACTGGATCCCGTTGTGATTTGGGATGGCTTATTTGTCGTTCGATTTATACATACTGATAAGTTTGTTCGACATAAGTTATGGTTTTGCAATTATGGTGAAATTTAATTGTCAGTATGTGGGGAATATGAAGTGAGGAGGTGAGAGGAAATAAGTACTTTATATTTTGATATCGACATGTCAAGAGGAAATATTATTAGGACAAAGATTTTCCAACATTTTTTAGGGTTTCGGGGGAAGAAATAGGAACAAATATACTTGTTAAAATTGTGTGTGTATGCCTGAAAATTCAGATGAATTATAAGGTCTTGAATTTGATCGCATGTTACTAGTTGCTCCACAATAATAGACACCACTCAGTCGGTACCTTACAGTGGTAGGGCTTTGTTCAACTAATCTTTTTTGCGTATCTCATAATGTTACATCTGCCCCAGCCCATTTCCATGCCTATTTCTTGATTGACAGCATTGTCTCCCTACTCCCATCCCCACCTCCACCCTACCCATCACCACGGCCACCACCCCAGCCCCAAACCCCAACCCCAGAGTTTAGTCAAAGGCGAAAGATGCAAGGAAATTTTAAAATCCAAAAATATATGAGGCACAGGCAGGCACAATTTAAGGCGCACACCTCATTTAATTGAGACACTATAATTTTTTTGTATTAAGATGATTTTTGAATACTATTATACACTAAATAGCTACAAATTATGTCATACAATTCATTTTATACTGAAAACGAATGTAAGTTTGCACTCAGTTTGATTGGTAATATTGCAAATTCCATAGAGATAGCTCATTCTAACACTTAACAGTACCCTAGAAAAGCAATTTTAGGGAAACACATAACATCATAATAAGATAATCCATTGAATGACCAAGACCAATACCAAGTCCAAGAACAAGAACAAGAACAAGTAGCAGCAACAACAGGAACAACATCAGCCATAACATCATAAGAAAGAAGAAGATGAATGAAGAATGAAGAAGAAAGAACTCGCATCAGCAACGGCAACAGCAAGTCCTGCTAGAAGAAGAAGAAAGATGTTGACATTGTAAAACAAAAATTGAAGGAAGATTTAAATAATAAATAAATAATAAGAAAGAATGCAAAAGTGAGAAAAAATGCAGCAACGGAGAAGAAGAATGGTGCTGTTCTGATGCCTTAGTTATCAAAATATCGGGGTTTGAGTTATTTGACCAAAATACCCGAACCACAACTTATTTATTCACATGGATATGGGCTTTCTTTTTAAGTTAAAAGCCGAAAATCCATACATGATGCGCCTTATCTGAGGTGATCACCTCACACCTTGATCAACATACTGCACAAATGAGTGGCACCTCAACAAATTGCCCCGCCTTAGCTCTCGTGAAGGTGTAGTCCCATAAACTTGCATTGCCTCGAGCCTCAAGCGTGCCTTAACAAAGAGGTGCTGTATACAATTAACAAAGTCATAAATAATAAAAAATCACCGAGCAAGTACAATAGCATACTTTAGAATTAGAATATCCAGCTTTATGTAACAGCCTTAAAGTTTGATTTAAAAAAGATAGTTTTTAACAAAAAATTAACCTCATCTGTGGAGTTAACTAATTTAGATGAGATGTTGGGTTTGTGGCCTTATGAGTAGTTTAAGGAGTTTGAAATAAAATTGTGGAGAAGTGACCTCATATTAATTTTGCAAATTAAAAATGGAAGGTGGAAAGAAGACAACTACAAGTGCATCCCTATAATTTTAAAATTTTTGGGGATGGCAGCTGCCACCACATGCCACCCCCTCCCTCCATCCCTATTCCCTAAGCATGCCTTTGACTACACTGCAGCCACACACCCCCTTATAGATGATATTATTTTTTCTCTATAATTTCATCTTATTTCTTGATCCTCTAAGAACACAAATCTTAATGAGACCACAGGATATGTTTTGAGTAGCTTGTCGCTTGAAGTGAAGTTTGTCAATTTCGTAGAGCATCTGTTATATCACACAATCTGATGCCAATCTTGGAATTACTAGGTGCCGTAGATTATTGTCTTATAGAATTACTGAACACTTTAAGTTGATTTTGTCTGTGTATACTAGAAGTCAGATATCTTCTTAGCTACCACATCTCAATTTGTAACCGGAAAAGAATTTGGGGTATACTGTCTCCTTCTTTCACTTCTTACTGTATTGTTAACTTATTTATGTCATCACATGTAAATGTAGCTGGTATTTACTTCAGATTGTGTTTGTGCCTTTGGTGATTCTTTTGCGCGCTTATAATATGTTTTCCATTCCTGGTTGTTTTCCATAGATATATGCAAGAGTCTGGAAATTCATCTGCGAATAACGGCCGAGCATCTCATAGTATTGGAAAGCTGGGAAACTTAGTGCGGGTAAGCCATTTTATCTATGTTTACACAGACAATGTGTAAATAATTTCCAGAAGTATAATATCTAAGCATAATTTGCATATGTTTACTTGTTACTTAGAATGGCCTTCTTTTGTTGTTTTTCTTTTGTCCAGGATAATGATGAATTTTATGAGTTGATATCATCTAAAATCCTGTCGGAGAGTAGATACTCTGTCTGTGTTTGTTCAGCAGCTGCCCGGGTACTTCTCAGCTGCTCTTCATCTTGGATGGTGAGTTTGTGGTGTTGATGGTATTATCTACTGATTCTTTTATTTTGTATTTCCACATTAGTTCCACTTTTTAGTTTTTTTAAAGTTATTTTTTGGAACTTATATGCATGTAAATTTTTTCAGTACCCTCATATATTTGACGATGCTGTTCTGGATAATGTTAAAAGTTGGGTGATTGAAGACCCATTAAAAGTTTCTGGTCATGAATATGATTGGAAGTGTAAATTGGGGGCAAATAAACCAACAGATTCTGAAATGCTAAAAACTTATGCTACTGGACTTCTTGCTTTGTCACTTGCTGGGTATGCAAGACTACTTGTTTTCTTTTTTCCCTGTGCCCATTCTCATTTATTTTGGATGTTCATTTATAGTGTTAGTAATTGTCCTTTCAGGGGTGCCCAAGTAGTTGAAGATATTTTGACATCTGGACTGTCAGCAAAGCTCATGAGGTATTTGCGTATCAGAATCCTTGGTGAGGCCAATGTTAGCCAAAAGGATGCATCTTTTCCCTCAGAGAGCAAACATTCATCCATGAGAGGTAGAGAAGAAAGCAGAGGCAGGTCACGCCAGGTCTTGGATGCCTCCCGTTTAGATGGATTAAGGCTTGGTGATGAGGGTTTGTCAGTTGATCAGGGTGCTGATCACGAGAGAAGTATTAATATAAGGCAAACACTTGGAGATGAATTGTGGGGAGATGGTGGAGAGTCGTTAAGATCTGCACTCACCGATGCTTCAACTGATGTGCTTGGTATGTATGAGATGACCGAGGAAGATGCTGATCTTACTCATGATGGAAGGCAAACTAAGGAATCAATTGATGGAAATACGAGGGACGACTCATCAAGGCGGAGGCTGAACCGTAGTTTGTCTAGGACGAGAGGAAAAGGTCGAGTCAGTGAAGGTAATTTCGAGAATGAAAGGACTTTGACCTCTCCTACTTCTGGATTACGGTCAGGAGGAATTAATCGGGGATCTTCCAGAGACAGGAATCAATTAAGAAATGAAGATGTTAAAAGAGTTCTCGATACAAAAAAGAATTCGGGTAGGACAGACTCTGACGGCCCTTCAGTTGTAGATGATAGTGAGGAACGATTTAGAGGGTGTACTGTTGGCTCCAAGGATATATCGGAAATTGTAAAGCAAGCAACAAGAGCCGCTGAAGAGGAAGCAAGAGCAGCTAATGCACCGAGAGAGGCAATCAAAGCAGCTGGTGATGCAGCAGCTGAACTAGTCAAAACTGCTGCCATTGAGGTAAGTCATTATTCTATAACATCCTTAAACTTTTGTAGGTTGTCATTGTCTTATATCCTGTTTTACTCTGTACTGGTAGGTTTGGAATAACACAAAAGATGAAGAAGCTGCTGTTTCAGCTGCTTCCAAGGCTGCATCTACAGTTGTGGATGCTGCTATGGCAACTGAGGTTTCAAGGTATATCTTTCCTCACTGGCCTTGCAAATGCATACGATTTGTTTGGGGTTTGAAATTAGAATTGTGGTATATGCACTGAGTTTGTGATGCTGACTATATTCTTTTTGCTGTCTCTAGGAGTTCGAGTAGAGGTAATGAGGATTTGACGAGTTCAAAGGCTATAGAATCTGAAACAGAGGAAGAGCTGGAGGAGCTGTTTATTTTGGATGATGAACCTCTTGCACGACTTAGGGAAAAATATTGTATCCAATGCCTTGAAACTCTGGGAGAATACGTTGAAGCTCTTGGACCCGTCTTGCACGAGAAAGGTGTTGATGTATGCCTTGCTCTTTTGCAACGCAGTTCGAAGGATGAAGAGGCAACAGATCAGTTGACACTTCTGCCGGAAGTGCTTAAACTGATTTGTGCCTTAGCTGCTCATAGGAAATTTGCTGCCTTGTTTGTTGATCGAGGTGGTATGCAGAAACTTCTGTTTGTACAGAGAAACTCGCAGACCTTCTTTGGCCTTTCATCTTGTTTGTTTACTATTGGCTCTCTTCAGGTAATTGATCAGTCTTTGTTATATTCGCCTTTTCTTTTTTCACCTGATGACTTCTTTTCTCAGTGGTTAAATCTATTATTAATGTATGCAGGGTATTATGGAACGTGTATGCGCTCTTCCTTCCGATATAGTGCATCAGGTGGTTGAGCTGGCCCTCCAGCTACTTGAGTGCTCTCAAGATCAAGCCAGAAAAAATGCAGCAATCTTTTTTGCTTCGGCATTTGTATTCAGAGCCATTCTGGATGCTTTAGATGCACAGGAAGGATTACAAAAAATGTTAAACCTTTTGCATGGTGCTGCTTCAGTTAGATCTGGTGGAAATGCTGCAAATGGAACTCTCCGGAATGACCGCTCACCTGCAGAAGTTCTCACTGCATCAGAGAAGCAGATTGCTTACCACACCTGCGTTGCACTTCGCCAATACTTCAGAGCACATCTTCTTTTGCTTGTAGATTCTATTCGTCCAAATAAAAGTAGTCGTAGTGCACCACGAAATACTTCAAGTGCTAGGGCTGCTTATAAGCCACTTGACATTAGCAATGAAGCAATGGAGGCAGTATTTCTTCTGATTCAAAGAGACCGGAAACTTGGATCTGCATTTGTTAGAGCTCCTTGGCCTGTGGTTGACAAGTTCTTATCTTCCAATGGGCACATAACCATGTTGGAACTGTGTCAAGTACAACTTCTTTACTGTCATTTTGCTTCATGTAATACTTATATGATTTATAGAGTTTGATGGAATTTCCTTTGTAGGCTCCACCTGTTGAGCGTTATCTTCATGACCTTGGCCAGTATGCACTGGGTGTCCTTCATGTTGTCACATTTGTACCCTACAGCCGCAAGCTAATTGTGAATGCCCCATTAAGCAATGATCGTGTGGGTATGGCAGTTATTTTAGATGCAGCAAATAGTGCTGGATATGTTGATCCTGAGGTATGGAAGAAACAAGGATCATATTTGTTGTTTTGTCATAATATTTGCTCTATTAAAATTAGTTAAATGTATTTTTGCATCTTTTGTACATGTTGTAGTTGATTCACCCAGCCTTGAATGTATTGGTAAATCTTGTGTGTCCTCCTCCTTCAATCAGCAACAAACCTTCTGCACCCATACAAGGCTCACAACCAGCTTTGTCAATAAATGGTACAGCTTCAGAGGCTAGAGAGAGGAATTCCGAAAAGAACATGTTGGTTCGTACTGGTCCAGTGCCTATTCAGAATGAGTCTTTGGATCGAAATGGGGAAGCCAATCCGGTTGAAAGATGCTCACAAATTTCAACTCCAGGTGTGTCTTCTGGAGTAGTTGGAGAACGCAGGATAACCTTGGGACCTGGAGCTGGCTGTGCTGGTCTGGCTGCTCAATTAGAGCAAGGCTATCGTCAAGCAAGAGAAGCAGTACGTTCAAACAATGGTATAAAGGTCCTCTTGCATCTTCTTCATCCTAGGATGATCACGCCTCCCCAATCTCTCGACTGTCTCCGTGCACTTGCTTGTCGCGTTTTGCTGGGTCTAGCCAGAGATGAAACAATTGCACACATTTTGACCAAGCTCCAGGTGTGTTTGGATTCTATATTTTTTCTGTAGTTGTTTACTTTAATGGTATTATAGTTTGTCATTTTTATTATGAATGCTTGATTGTAGTTATGCATGAAAATTGTGGGGGGTCTCGTTGCATATTGAGTTTGAACAATATTAGATGTAGGTTCCCCATCCTTCTCTGAATTTTCTTTCATAGCAACCATACGACATATATCCACTGTAATCTTTGCTGTTTTGAAGTTCACAAATCTCTAGAAGAAGATCCATAATTTTGAAGTTTTTTAAAATTTGAGAATTATAGGTTGGTCACTGGAAAACCTGTGTTATTACCCCTTTCCATTGTCTTTATGATGGAGAGCAATACTGATTTGGCAAGAGACACTGCGTTTTTACATCTGGTCTAATTTTATTTTGGTTAATATTAGTTTTAGAGAGAATCTAGATTAGATTGTCTTTTATTTCAATTGTATTTTGTTTTATGTGTTAGCTAAATTATCTATCTGTTTCTTGATTGCTTTGAGCCTAAAGGTTCGGTAATGTATGATAAATGCTAGAGTTTGATTGTAGAACTCAGTTTTGATTATTGAACCAGTGAAGAAAAATTGCTCTATCTTGAAATTGCTGTCATTTCTTCAGTTCTTGAATTTCCCTGTTCTTTTTCAAGTTCTTTCTTAACCCAGTCTCCACCTTCTTTAAATACAGCCAAAAGATCTCTTATTTTTCTTGTTCTGTTTGTTCCAGCCACAAATTCATCCACATCCAAGATAAATCCCTTATTTCTCTTCAAGACCTCCCTTATATTTCTCGTTGTAATTTCTGTCAGATTACTATGACCAAAATAAAGAAGAATGTATATAAAATGCCTATAGTCTTACCAAATCGATGTTGATCTCATCAGCGTAATTTCCACTGTTTGCCAACTGAAATCTATACTTTAACTATAGATGTTTTAATTAATATAACATTGATTTTCATCAGGCTTCGTTCACTCACCTTTGGTTGCTTTATATGTACTTCAAAATACCTGTTTTTCTCCTCTTTATTCCTGTGAATAACCCCCCCCCCCCCCCCCCCCCCCCTTTCTTTCTCACACATACATAGAGACATTTCTCATGCTATTTGATTTTGTGGGTGGGTGGGTGGGTGGGTGTGGGTGTGATTTGATTAAAAACTTTGCATACCATTACAAATTTTCAAGTTAAACCAACAAAGGAAGTTTGCATTATTCAACAAATTCGGTTGCTTACCTGATAATGGGGAATAATAGGATAGTAATTAATTGATCAAAGACCAGTTTCGTCCTAAGAGTAGGAACTGAGGCGGTTAAGAAGTATGCCTAGTTAATTTGGCAGCTGCGAAGCACTGACATGACAATATTACAGTTGGTCCCATGTCGGAGACAAATCTGTCACATGTTCACCTTGGACACATGCAGGGTCATGTTTGATTTTATCCATCTTTGGGTTCGATTCCAATATGGCTGGAGTAGCAGGAGCAAGGCTGGGTGGGTGGGTGTGGGTGTGATTTGATTAAAAACTTTACATCAATATAATAAAACACAAAGAAAGCTATCAAGTGGCTCTCATTCAATACGGTTGAAATCAACGGTCCAGATCTAATCTCACAAAACATATTTTTCCGTCCAAAAGTTCATCTCCAAAACTCAAATGCAAATCCCAAAACAATTCCTTTATTTATTTATTTATTTATTTATCTCTCTCTCTCTCTATTTACTCTGAAATTTATATTTTCAGTCAGGTTTGTAAATTTTCAGATTTTTTATGCATTTTTTGTTTCTCATGTTACATTCAAAATAGCAAATATCTCATCAACAGTTAAATTTCATCATTTTCCGCACTCAAAATTCTAAGAAGTTGGATTTTACACCTCCATTTATAATTATTTTTCAACATATACTAATGGAAACATGAACTTTTATTTACAACTAATTATTGTTTTACTATTCAAACTTGAGCTACATAATTGTTGTTTAACTGTTAACAAGACTTTCATATGCTGTATCGTTCCAAAGACGTGCCGTAGGCACGTGCCCACGGGCAAATCTAGTACCATTACAAAATTTCAAGTTAAACCAACAAAGGAAGTTTGCATTATTCAACAAATTCGGTTGCTTACCTGATAATGGGGAATAATAGGATAGTAATTAATTGATCAAAGACAGTTTAGTCCTAACCTAAGAGTATGAACTGAGGCGGTTAAGAAGTATGCCATAGGTAATTTGGCAGCTGCGAAGCACCCACATGACAATATTACAGTTGGCCCCATGTCGGAGACAAATCTGTCATATGTTCACCTCGGACATGCAGAATCATGTTTGATTTTATCCAACTTTGGGTTGGCTTCCAATATGGCTGGAGTAGCAGGAGCAAGTCTGTTCACACATTGTTTTGTTTTTTAATTCTTTTCTGGAATGTCAAATCTTTTGAAGAAGGGAAAAGGGGAAGCACATTAGGAAAAATATGATAGGTAAGTGGGTCGGTTCAACTTCAAACTTGTACCTGAATCCTAATTTTTGTCGAACCCGTCCGTATCTTGAGTTATGAATTCAACTCCTAATCCACGACTTAAAAAGTTTTGAATTAAACCCATAAGTTTAGTTACAGGGCCGATCGTGTCGGGTTTGAATTAATAGTTGTTTGGTCTCATATTTCTTTTTCCCATTCCATCTGCTAGAAACAGTAGAAAACCCTAGAATTAATCTCTCTCTCACGATCTCCCTCACTCTGTTTTTCTCTCCTCCACTCTTGTGCTCGGAAAATGGGAGATAATGACGAGGATTTTTGATTTACTGTCTATATTTGTGAAATTTGATTCTGGTTTTTATCTTTTTTCTTTTGCTATATAATGTCCTTCTCCTTTTGTTTGAAAATGGAGGGGTATACTTTTGAAATCTGATGTCATGTGAGTCGTTTAAGGAGTATCTCCAGCTCATTTCACTGGTTTTAGCATCAAGCCAGAAAATAAATAATTATTAACAATTATATATATATATATATATATATATATATATATATATATATATATATATATATATATATATTTAATACATTTAAAATTTACTGTGTTCCATTCCTTGTATTTTCTTTTTCAAGCTTTTGATGAATTGCCGTGTCTGTATGCTATGGTGTTGTGTTGCCTTATCCTTGTCATGCAACAGCATTTGGCGGCAGATATGACCTTTAATAGATGTGAATGAATAGAGCTGTATGAAGAGAAAAATTATTTGTGTAGCCAATCCTGAAGATTTGACAGACTGTACTGTATTTTATGTTTGTTTGAACAGATGAGCAGAATATCTTATAAATACTTCTTTTAAGGTAATTAATGGTGAAGCTGATTATTAGTTAGCAGTTTATAACGTATTTAATCCAGATGGTCCATCACAATGTTTGTGAGAATAGAATTTCTGTTTTATGCTACTAACTACCGAAACCTCATTTCCGATTTTGCCAGCCATTATGAACTTTCAGCAGAACTTTCTCTGTCTGACTATTAATTTATTTCCTGCTCATTTCACTTTGATTCTTTAGCATATAGAAGTCGATATCTTCACTTTTGAAACTGACTCGATCTCCGTTAATAATGTAGGTAGGAAAAAAACTGTCAGAACTAATTCGAGATTCAGGTAGCCAGGCATCTGGAGCTGAGCAGGGAAGGTGGCAAGCCGAGTTGTCTCAAGTGGCAATTGAGTTGATCGCAGTAAGTAATAGAAAATACTTTATGCACGATTTTGACTTGTAATCTGATATCCATTTTTTTGTTTGTAATTATTTCATGTTTTAGATTGTCACTAATTCTGGGAGAGCAAGCACGCTAGCAGCCACTGATGCTGCTGCTCCCACATTGAGGCGCATAGAAAGGGCGGCAATAGCTGCAGCAACTCCTATTACTTACCACTCCAGGTTCTTGCCACTATTTTTATAAAGCAGTCATTACTTGTAATCCTAGCATTGTACTAATTCTGTTTTAAAAAATTCTGACTATCAGGGAACTCTTGCTCCTTATTCATGAACACCTCCAAGCATCAGGCTTGACTTCTACAGCTGCTTTGCTACAGAAGGAGGCTGATCTGACACCTTTGCCTCCATTATCAGGACTCCAACCTCCTCTCCATCAAACCACAATTCAAGAAACCTCGACAGCGGAACTCCATTGGCCGTCCAGTAGAGTCTCTTCTGGGTTCCTCACAGACATTACAAAGATAGCTTTGCGAGATGATGATACTAGTGCCAAGCCGGATTCAACTCTGGGTTCTTCCAGAAAAAAGCCACTCGCCTTTGCATCTAATATTTCACAGGCAAAAGGTCATCTTCATACGCCTCCATCTCTTAATAATGCAGCTACCGTGTTGAAAAGCCCGCCTGCATCTTATGGTGCTTCGGAGGAAATTCCATCTATCTCAGGTGCCAAGTCTAATGTAGATCTAGAACCCCTTCAGAAGATGACACCTTTACTGTTGCCAATGAAAAGGAAAAACTTTGAAGTGAAGGATCCTTGTTCATTATCATCGAAACGCCTTGCAACTGCTGAGCTTGTATCATCAAGTTTCCAAACACCAAATGTTGGCCGGAGAAATTACGTGCCTGTAGACCCCATTGGGGTTTCTCCTATTGCGAGTACTATGCGAGATCCTTTTGCTCGGTCAACCGCTGGCTGCCTTTTTCACAACTCAGACGAGTCACTGTATCAAAACACACCTGGAGCACCGACAACACCTTTCCCCCAACTAGGGATTCCAACTAATACAAACGCTGGAAATATGGAGAGGATGACCCTCGACTCATTGGTGGTTCAGTATCTGAAGCATCAACATCGTCAGTGCCCAGCTCCTATAACCACTTTACCGCCACTATCTCTCCTTCAACCGCACGTGTGCCCTGAACCCAGCCGTAGCCTTAATGCGCCTGCAAATGTAACTGCACGAATAAGCACTCGTGAATTCCGGAAACAGTATGGTGGGATCCATGCCCATCGTAGGGACCGCCAATTTATTTACAGCAGGTTCAAACCATACCGCATTTGCCGAGATGATGCAGCTCTTTTAACATGCGTTACCTTTCTGGGCGATTCCTTCCGGATTGCAACAGGAAGCCACTCGGGTGAGCTGAAACTGTTTGACTTCAGCAATGGGAGTGTAGTGGAGAGCCATGTGTGCCATCAGAGACCCATTTCAGTAGTTCAGTCAGCATTTTCAGGCGATACACAGATGATTCTCTCGTCAGGATCATATGATGTAAAGTTATGGGATGCTTCTTCTGTTTCAGCGGGGCCCTTGCATTCTTTTGAATCGTGTAAGTCTGCACGTTTCAGCCATTCAGGTACCATGTTTGCTGCCATTTCTACTGAGACTACTCGACGTGAGGTACTTCTCTATGATGTTCTCACTTACAACCTGGAGCTTAGGCTCCCTGAGAGCTCGAACGGGCCTTCACCTGCACGAGGGCATGCACAGTCCCTAGTTCATTTTAGTCCATCTGATACAATGGTATTGTGGAATGGTCTATTGTGGGACCGAAGGATTTCTGGTTCTGTTCATCGGTTTGACCAGTTTACAGATTATGGCGGAGGTGGTTTCCATCCTGCTGGAAATGAGGTTGATTCATGTCATATGCATCCTTTCCGTAATATTGCCTTAGTTAACAGGGTTAGAAAATGATGGTTTCACATGTGCATTGATATTTCTGTGTTTTTCCCTGTATTTACTTAATTATGTGAATTAATTTACATGATCTTGATTATCTATCTTGTTTTGCATGTTTACCACAGCATTTACTTCACTGGCAATTTAGAGAACTCACAGTGGAAGTGGTAGGAACTTTAATGTGAACTAGGGGCAAAGACATTTTAGTAGATGCACCTTCTTTTGTTCTAGTTACTCATTGTTAAATAATGGATTCCACTGTTGTGAACTCTAATGTTGCTGCTTCCTTGTTCCTTTAGATTGAAGGTCAATGGGGTTAAAATCTAAAATTTTCAGTTTCTAATCAATCCGGTTCCAACCTAACATTCCTGGATAGCAGAAGTGGGCATTATTTCTTCGTCATCAATGTGCATGACAAGCTGTTTTTCTTCTCTTATACATTCAATATTCTTGAAGTTGTCCATACTAATTCCATTAGCATTTGTCTACTTGCACCCTCTAATATCTTGCCTGTGTTTCAAATCAAATGCAGGTTATCATCAATTCAGAGGTATGGGATCTCCGAACGTTTAAACTTCTGAGAAGTGTGCCCTCTCTGGACCAAACAGTGATCACTTTCAACCAAGGTGGAGACGTCATATATGCGATCCTTAGGCGAAATCTCGAGGACATCACATCTGCAGTCAACACACGGCGTGTTCGCCACCCCCTTTTTGCTGCCTTCCGCACCGTCGACTCCGTCACCTACTCCGACATTGCCACTATCCCTGTTGACCGCTGTGTCCTCGACTTTGCCAGAGACCCCACCGACTCATACGTCAGTGTTGTTGCCATGGACGACAATGAGGAGATGTTCTCCTCTGCACGGATTTACGAAGTAGGCCGGCGGCGCCCTACTGATGACGATTCCGACCCTGATGATGGACCAGATACTGATGAAGATGAGGATGACGAGGAGAATGACGATTCCGACGGGGATGGCGACCCGATATTGGACAGTTTGGGTGGGGATGACGATAGTGATTCAGAGGATGATTTGAGCATTGATGAAGAGGATGACATAGATAGTGTTGACGATGTTGATGAAGATATGGATTTCAATATTGACGATGTGGATTTTGATGATGGGGGGCATGGGATATTGGAGATAATGGGGGATGGGGAGGAGGGTGAGGATGATGACAGTGAGCTGGTAGAATCTTACAGCAGTGGCGAGGAAGGTGGTTTGGAAGGTGATGGTTTTGGATTCTAGATTTAGTTCTCCTGTAATTATTAGGTCCATCTCTGTATACTTTTCTGAAAGTAGAGCTAGAAAACTGTAAAAGGAGATGCAAGGGGGATGATCGGAAGGGAAAGGGGAAGGCGCTTGTGTTAAATGGTAATGCGAATAATGAACCTCTGAACCGACCTGCAATTATATTTATATATCTTGTGCATGTCTAAATTTAAATTTTTGTCACCTTTTTCTTTTGCTTTGTTCTTCTGGTTTCGGCATTTGTTTATATTTATAAATTACGTTCCTTCTGCTGCTATCCAATTATGTGTTGAATTTGATCAAGTCCAGTATTTGTAAATCACGCTACTACGTGCTTCAGTTCTTTTGGTATGCATGGAAATGTTGCATATATACATGTGGAATATTATAGAGAGAGAAAATGGGAAAACGGGCCATTAGGTTGCACATGAGAAAGTTTTCTCCTATTGCTATAAAAAGTCCTCTTTTAGCAAATGCCTGCTTCGTTCTGCTCAAAGAGTTCGAGGACAAAAAATGTCATCGAGGCTGAATATGTTTTTTCCATGCATCTATTGTTTTTTTTATTGTTTTTATTATTAATTTTTTTTTTGGGTCCTTTTTGCGATAGTTGATGAATGGTAAAACATGTTCAAAGACCCAATGTTTTACATTGCTCCCCTTATTATGTCTTCTGAGACAAAATGTACGGATCTGAATCTTTCACACACTACAGGAGGAAATCGCTGTGACTGTGATTGGATTTATATCAATATTCACGCCGAGCTCAAGCTGCAACAAATGATTAGTCCTTTTACTCAGTCAACTAGCAATTAGTTAGCTACCTGCCATTCTTCAAAGTGTGACCTGACATATCTATTTTTGGTCTTAAGAGCATCAACAATGATTGCTAAAAAATATGGAAAGAATATGGTAAAATGAAAAATGAGAAATAGCAATTTGTCAATCTCTTGCAACGGTGCTTTGCTATAATTTTGTCAATTTTTTTTTTAAGCGGACGAAACAACATATCCCGTCTCACTTCAAATTTTTTTATTTTTAAAATCTTAATTCTACATTAGATTAAGATAGTGATTAGTAGTATATTTAAAGTATTAAATTATTAAGTAGGTAATTATTGATTAAATATGGTTAGATTAGGATAATTAGTTAAAAAGGGCCTCCTGCGGATTGTTGGATGGGACAACATGTCTTGACGATTGCTTAGACAAAGTTGCTTGGACGATTCTCAAATTATAGGTGTTGTTCCGTCCCTATATATATATTTTAATGAGATCAAACGAAACATGTTGTTTTATCTGAATATTTTTTATTTTTTTATTTTAATTATTGGACGGTTACATGTTGTATCGTCTCAGAAAAAAAAAATCGAAATAATCTCAAAGAGACATGTTGTCCTGGCTTAAGCAAAAATTTGCTTGGACCGGACAACACCGTCCAAGAAACCAGGAGTGGGTTTTTGGGATTAAATATTAATCTAACCCTAAGTAACCACTAATTATCCTAATTAATTATCTACTTAATAATTTAATACTCTAATTCTACTACTAATTAACTAAATCTAATGTAGAATTAAGATTTTATAAATAAATAAATTCAAGTGAGACGTGTCCCCGTCTGCTTTAAAAAAAAAATGACAAAGTTATAGCAAAGAACAACTGCAAGAGATTGTCAAATTGCTATTTCTTATTTGCCATTTTATCAAATCTTTTAGCAAACGATTGTGGATGCTCTAATAAATCTAATGTTGCAGATCCTGATACATCAAATAAAATGAATCTTGTATTTAGTCCTCAGTTTATGCCAACCTGGAACAACCTTATTAAACTGATTTAAACCTTGCATAATTGTTTAAGTCCGCTTTTTGAACGATCTGTTAACTACATCACTGGGGGTTCTTTAATATATACTAGTAATATACACGTCCGATGCACGTATTAATTTTTTTTAAAAAATAAAGTAAGAACTCTGATTTATAAGTGCGCTGCATGTCTTAATAAATATTATTATATATTTTTAAAAGTTGATGTGAAGGCTATAATGGGAGAGTTGGAGTTGCACGTGCAACACACGTAAGTAGGTAGATTTACAACTCCAACTCTTCCATTATAATAGTTATTACTAGTAAATACACGTGCAATGCACGTCTGAACAATATTTTTTTAATATTTTATTTATCTATATTATAATGAGATAAGCACGTGCGAAACACGTAAAATAATAGACTAACATTCACTGTTCATGATCCTTCTCCCACGGGGCAGGTGCAGAGAGAGAGGGAGATCAAGAGGGTAGGGTTTTTGTTTTTTTTGAGAGATAGGGAGAGGATAATAAATTTGAACGTGTACTGTATGTATTTCATTGATTTATATTGTAGAGTTTGATTAAATGTGCGTTGCGCGGGTTAGGATATGGACAAATTACACTAAGGCCTTCTCCCATTATAGTAGTAGAGATATATCTCTAATCTCTAATATCTAATATTATAATGGGAGAAGGCCTTAGTGTCATTTGTCAATCTACCATCACGTACTTCACAAGTGCATAATTAATATGAAGGAGGTCCCAGGTTCGAGTCCTCACTATGTCAGATTTTTTACTTTAATTTTTTTTATATATATTAAACATGCATCACAAGTGTAAATTACTATCCATCTATCTATCTATAATATAATATATTTAATTACTATTTAATGGAAAAGTTTGTCACAAATAAACAAATTTTAATATTTTTTTGTCACAAAAGAAACACCACTTTTGTCACCAAACAAACATGTGCATGTACACATCAAAGTTTTTCCTTTTCAATTTAAAAAAAATATGTGTATCGCCTGTTCAGCTCTATTTTTTAAAATTAAGGCATTCATCACATGTGCTAATTACTGCTGACTTACGTGTATCACACGTTTAACTCCAACTCATAATGGGAGAAGGGCTTAGTGTCATTTGTCAATCACCAACACGTGTATCGCACGTGCATAATTAATATGAAGGAAGTCTCAGATTCGAGTCCTCACTATGTCAGATTTTTTACTTTATTTTATATATATATATATTAAACATGCATCACAAGTGTAAATTACTATCCATCTATCTATCTATAATATAATATATTTACTTACTATTTAATGAAAAAGTTTGTCACAAATAAAAAAAAATTAATATTTTTTTGTCACAAAAGAAACACCACTTTTGTCACCAAACAAACATGTGCATCGCACGTGCAACTCAAAATCTATTTTTCAACATGTGCATCGCACGTACACATCAAAGTTTTTCCTTTTTATTTTTTTTAAAAATACGTGTATCGCCCGTTCAGCTCTATTTTTAAAATTAAGGCATTCATCACACGTGCTAATTACTGTTGACTTACGTGTTTCACATGTTTAACTCCAACTCTTCACCAAAACGTGCATCGCACATGAAAAATACTAGTTATATTATAGATAGATAGATAGTAATTTACATGTGTGATGCACATTTAATATATTAAAAAATAAATTTAAAGTAAAAAATCTGACGTACTGAAGACTCGAACTTGATACCTCCTTTATATTAGTTATGCATGTATAATGCACGCGTTGGTAGATTTACAAATGACACTAAGGCTTTCTCCCATTATAATATTAGACATTAGACATTAGAGATTAGAGATTAGAGATTTTTTAAAGAAAATAAAAAAAAGTTACAGAAATTTCAAATGGAATTGTACATTCATCCCTCACAATTGTGAAAAAGATATTATTTCAAAAAAAAAAAAATATGTAAAAAAGATATTCTAAAAGAGAACAATTTAGAGAGAGAAGCTCTCGCTAGAAACTCTAGAGAGAGAAGCTAAAAAAAAATACCCAAAAACAAAACCCTAAAAAACAGATCTGAGCTTGGAGGGGGGGGGGGGGGGGGGGACTAGGGTTTCGTCCCCCCCTCCCCTCGCACCTTCTTCCCCTCATCGTCAACCATCCAGTTTCAACGTCTCTCTCTCCTTCTTGTGTTTTCTCCCCATCCTGACTTTCGCCTAAAGTTGGTCGCCGTGGGCTGGGCTTCATCCGCGAGGCGGATTGGAGAGGGGTGGGTGGTCGCAGCCACCACTCAGGGGTCTTTCTGGTGTCAGAGACGGGTGCGAGCAGCGGTGGGTCTCCATTCCGCTGCGCAGCAGCCTTGGCGGGGTCAAAGGCGGCGCGCGGGGAGGATTGGGAGAAGTATCGGGTGCGTTGTGGTACGAGACTTGCTTTTCATTGTCGGAGATGGGTGCGAGCGGATCTTCTATTGCCGGAGATGGGTGCGAGCGGCGGTGGGTCTCCATTCTGTTGCGCTGCTGCCTTGGCGGGGCCGAAGGCTGCGTGCGGGGAGGATTGGGGAAACATCGGGTGCATCGTGGTATGGGTCTCGCGTCGATGGTGGGTTCCGATTGCGTCGAGGTACGGGCCTGTGTTGGCGCCATCGGGGATGGCTCACGCAAGCAAGTTAGGTTTGGTGCGGGATTGCGTCATCGGGGATGGCACTCGCACAGTTCGGATTGGTTGCGCTGGGGCTAGTGGTGGAAGCGCCGCACGGGGTGGCGTTTGGCGAGCATGGGGTGAGCGGGGCTGCCGTAGAGGCATGTGGGGGAGAAAGGGGATAGAGCCAGGGGGAGGGTGAGTTTTGATTTGGATTTGGATGCGCTGTCGTAAGGGGAAATTTTGAATTTCAAACTGAGTTTTGAAATTCGAATGGACGTTGAGGAGTCCCTTAGATCCAAAGTTGTCCCTAATATCCAAATTACAATTGATTTACAAGGAGCAGCGAAATGTTTCCTATATGGTTTGGGTGATGGTGGTCAGACAATTTCAGGGTTTGGGCTCTGCTTTGACCTGTTTGGTCAAAGTGAGGGGTACCATTGGTTCCTCTCATGTCAAGGGGCTTAGAGGGTCAGGTGCGACGTCTGCTTTCATCGCGATGTGGCGGTGAGAGTTAACGAGGGTTAAGCGAGGGGATTAGAATGAGGACTCAATCTAGACAGGAAGTTGTTAGATTGGCGGAGTGCCTGTAGTATCTATCGTAGGGTGCTTAGTGTTGACGTTCGGCTCACTGCTGAGGGTGACGAAGGCGATCGCGCGATAGATGAAGAGGATAAACGGTGTACAAGCGATGATCTGAGTGAGAGAGTGAGCTCAAATTGGCACGAGAAATTCGCTTTGGCTCGGTTGGCCGATCAATAGGATTATATTTCGTTGTATTTTTTGTTTATTGGTTGGGGTGTATGAGGTACAGAACCCAGTCTATTGGGGTCTGAACTTCATAAGCCTTATTTTTGGTTGTATGTTTTATTAATTTCTTATTAATGAAACGCGGGGGGTATTCAACCCACCGTTTAACGATAAAAAAAAAGAACAATTTATATGCTTAATTAGCTCAATCCTCACGTTCGTCAATCTCTTACTTCTCTTTTGGCAATATAAGCTTTCACTGTTTCACCTATGGATCACCTACATCGTCCTTGGGGGAACAACCTTGAGTTCATGTATTTCAGGCAGCCTATCGTTCATCATAAAGTTAATACTGAACTCTTTTGGTTTAAATCAGGGCCGACCCTAAGTTTATGGGGGACCGAAGCAAACTCCCGAAATGGGCCTTCACATAGAATTTATTTAAAAAACAAATTGGTAAAAAAAACTTTTTTTGGAAATTTTTTTCCTACAATTTTTAAAAATAGATATATATGAAAAAATAGATGGAGATTTTGGAATTTGGAAAAAAAATTCCATACAAACTCAAACCCAATTTAAATAAGCAGACCCAAGTACTAATTTAAAAAACAAAAACCTAAAAAATTAAATTTGGGGCCAAAAAAAAATATTACGCACAAAATACGTATATATAAATACAAGGGAATTTTTTTATGGAGCCCTCAAAATGTACAAATTTCAGGGGCCCGAGGCAGCCGCCTCCACCTCCATAGGGGGGCGGCCCTGGACTTTAAATTAAGCTTTTATTTCTGTAACCACATCTTTTTGACCAAACTTGCTAATACATCCAATGTAAGATATATATATATATATATATATATATATATATATATATATATATATATATATATATACACACACACATATAAAATCTTTCCCAATCCATCTTGCTATATATATAAATCTTTCCCAATCCATCTTTTATATATATATAAAAGATGGATTGGGAAAGATTTATATATATAGCAAGATGGATTGGGAAAGATTTTATATGTGTGTGTGTATATATATATGTATAGCGAGATGGATTGGAAAAGATTTTATATGTGTGTGTGTCCACACACACACACACACACATAAATTTTTTCCCAATCCATCTTTCTCTATATATATACACACACACAAATAAAATCCCAATCCATCTTGCTATATATATATATATATATATATATATATATATATATATATATATATATATATATATATATATATATGGAAAATGTTCAATTGAAAATGAGTTTGTTTTCACGCGTTGGAAAACACGAATCTGAGCCATTGGATCGCTCATGATCGCGATCAGCGGCTCAAATCGCTTCCGTCCATTACCCAATATGACTTAAGTGGTGGAGGGTTATTTTGAGAGTTTCGTCCCAAATAACTCTTCACTTGATTCGTTCTGAAAAAATGATATAACCTAGGCCATTGTTGGGAACAACGGCCTAGGTTATAAAAAATTGAATCATAGGCCCGTTGTTTGGAACAACGGCCTTGTTCCCAACTTTTATAACCTAGGCCGTTGTTCCCAACAACGGCCTAGGCTATAAAATTTCTATAAATTTCTATAAAATTTTATAGCCTAGGCCGTTGTTGGGAACAACGGCCTAGGTTATAAAAATTGAGAATAAGGCCATTGTTCCAAACAACGACCTATGATTCAATTTTTTATAACCTAGGCCGTTGATCCCAACAACGGCGTATGTTATATCATTTTTTTAGAATCATTGAAGCGAAGAGTTATTTGAGACGAAATTCCCAAAATAACCCTCCGCTCATCAATTGAAACGGATGATGGGGGACTCGATCCGAGCCACTGATCACGATCATGAGTGATCCAATGGCGTAGATTTGTGTTTTCCAACCCGTGAAAACTAGACCCGTTTTCAATGGAGCATTTGCCTATATATATATATATATATATATATATATATATATATATATATATATATATATATATATATATATATATATAAGATAGATTGGGAAAGATTTTATGTGTGCATATATACACGCATACATATAAAATCTTTCCCAATCCATCTTGATTTATGTATAAGATAGATTGGGAAAGATTTTATGTGTGTATATATACACGCATACATATAAAATCTTTCCCAATCCATCTTGATTTATGCTCAACAAACTAAATAGTGAAAGAGCTAGATAATTAGCATGTGCAAGAGCATCTTCAATGATGCTAGATATTTTAGCTCACTAGAATAGACAAAATGAAAAATAATTGAATAATTTGACTTGCAAAAAAAGTCCACACTCAAATTATGCTAGCTATTTTGACTTGCAATAGATATTTTAAAGCCCAAAATAAAATAAAATAAAAATACAAAGCTCAAGCCCAAACCCAAGCTTCCAAAAAGCCCCCAAAAAAAAAACCGAAACTCAAGAAAGGAAAAAATATTTCTCGTGAAAGTAGATCTTCGAGTTCACGATCACGATTCATGAGCTCGCGAACTTCGTGATCGTGAGTTCGTGATCATGATTTCTTATGCGACGTGGGTTTCGATTCTTTTGTGTGGGTTTTGGGATGCAGAAAGAGCTGAAGGAAAACTTGACGAACGATACAACTTCGCTAGATCTGGCAATTAAATATGAGATATTTATTTTGGCGAGTTCCGATTAGCAAATTTTTCTCCATAAATCTGCTATTTTGGTTAAAAATATGTCACGCCCCGTTTTCCAAAAATACGGAACATAAGCACGTGACATTAGCTCAACGTATGACTTGCGTCATCCATAAGCTGTTTACCCATTCAATTCAACAATATAAACAATACAAAACAATTGCGCAGGCAATAATAACAACCACATAATCAATAATACTTGGAATAAACAATATGAAATAACCAAATACGATAATCCAACGTCTGGAAATAAATAATAATATCTGGGTCATAAGCCCAATACAATAATAAATCCAAACACAATGATAATAAGTTTCAATACAATAAGTCCAATGAAATAATAGTCAACTAAAAAACAATAAATCTTTAGAAATCTTGTTCTTCATTTCTTGCAGGTAATTCTCCTTGATCACCTATGAAAACTTCATCTAAAAAGAGGAAAAAAATTGTTCTTAGAGCAAATCATGGACAACAGGTAGAGAAAGCAATGGACAATGGAAGTAGGATAATACAATGAATTCAATAAATCAATAGGAATCAATAACATGAGACGATAGCAATAATCAATATCAATGGTAATCGATGCAATGGTTATATACGATAATTCAATATTCGATGTCAAAATCACCTAGACAATATTCGATATCAAAAGAAATAATGATGTTCAATATGCAATGTCGATGTTGTGTTAATTCTTAAGTCTATTAATTTTCAGCCTAACTAACTCATACTACAGGTTCGATGCATACAACCAATTTCGTTTAGACTTAAGTGGTAGATTCTATAGATCATATACATGACACGATAACACTGATAACAACTTTCTTGCACAATTGTCGGCACGATAACACTAAAATGATACACGATAAATTGAGATACTGTGGTCAGTAATCCAACAATAAATCGATAACACTAGCCGACACACACTATTTTGGAAAACAAGGCCCACACTTTCAAGTATAATCACCATATCATCAACTACTCTAGTCAACCCTTAACCCCGGCTTGTTAAATATTTTATCGATGCAAACAATACATTATGTGATTTAGAGACATTAGATGGACGATAGTAACAATAGAAGAATAATAGGATGATAACTTTGGATGAAACAAATAGAATGGTGACAATAGTACATTAGGATCATGCAATGCAACTCATACACTTCAATTCATACAATACAATGATACATGTATAATTATATTAAGGAAATCTGAAAAACACAATTCTGGACAGAAAGAGGTCACTATACAAAAATTAGTTTTTCCGCTGCTACAGAAATCGAAAACTGAAACCGTCAGAAGTTCTGGAAACTAGACTTCCCAATGATTCCAATGCATATTTAAAATACAAAATCGGACAACAGTAGCTAGGTCAAATACATCATTCTTTACAGATTACATGTTCTGACTGAAAAATCGACATCAAATTGTTGTATCTTTAGAATCAGTGAAAACTCAATTATAAATTCATAAAAAATATTCATTAGACTCATAAACATGTTAACTATCATTCTGAAAATTATCAGAGCATTATTCTAACATTAACTTAGCTTTATAATAGTTTAAAGATGAAAACATACATGAATCTGAAATTTTGGAAATAAAAAGCAGCAATAGTAAAATCATCATAACTTTGCAATACAACTCAGAATTCAAATATCTTAGATATTACGGAAACTAGAGACATAGAGCTATAACTCTTATTCAAAAAGTTATTAATTTTTATGTCAAATATTGGGTCGAAAACGTCTTTCAAATTCTAGACAGACAGTAAACTTTCAGATTTTTAGTATATTTCATGAAATAAAGTGATCTAACATAATAGGTTCACTTCAATTAGTCAGTAAATCTTATAATCAGCATGGTAGGCACAATAGCATGGTAAACATAATTAAGAATACACACATAAACTAGTTTAACAACAACAAAACATCAATCAATCATTCAAGCACGCAACCAGCATTCAATTCTACGATAATTTATCTGTGTGTTGTTTGTATGAATAACCCTATTATCAATACTACATGGATGGATGAGAGATTCAATTTTTAGGGTCAATAATGGCACGAAGTCTAGGATATTTGGGTTAGCTCGTGTAAACTTTCAATATACTCAACGAAAAAGAAACAATAGTATATGATACGATGGATGCATATGATCTACTTGCAAGAGTTTCAATAAAACTTAAATTTGATACAATATTAATTCAAGAGAAAAGTGACTTGCCTTATAGACGATTATTTCGAATACCAAAGAATAACGGAATGAAAATCCCGGAGCAATGAACACGAACCCACAACGGAATATGTGCACACTACGTGCACAAGAGAAACACACACAGCAACAGCAACAATAGAAGAGCGGAAGCAACATCAAGCGCAAGGGGGTCTGCTGCTGGCGACGGCCGATGGCGAGGAATGGAATACGGTGGCGTCGACTAGAGACGCGTTGAGCGGACGGTGGCTGACATCGAGGGGGTCTCAGCGTCGACTGCTGTAGTCGGGAGGGGGAGACAGCAGAAGGCATGTAACGCCCCGAATCCCAAATACACTGAATTCGAGATGTTCTACAGGATCTTTTTACTTTCTTTAGTACAATTTTACAGGGAAATTAAAACTTTTCATCATACATCAGAGATTACATCAATATTACACTTTTCTTTTACACAGCGGAAGTAAAATTTACAACAATTGAATAAAAGTACAACAGCATGATATAATCTTTAAGCATCCATTCTTCTTTAATCTTTAACAAGTCATTTACCTGCATTTAAGACTGTGGGTACGTCAGTTTATTCAACCGACGAACATTATACACGGCCATCCTCTCTATGCCGGAAATAGTATAACTTAACTTTCCATATTTAAAAAACACAAACTTGTCACATTCAAACTGAAGGGACTATCCTATTGATGTTGTGTTGTGATTGTGCACTTAATCCTTAATGCATTTATTTATGTTACATGACACTAATGCGTACTTGTTCGGATTCTATGCATCCCATACTACATAGGTCCGAGGGCAAGCCCTTATTCGTTCTTCAACTTTATAGGGTTCAATCCCCCGTTATGATTTAGTCTACTACTGTAATTACGGTAAGTATCCTAGATGTTATCTGACCTACGAACTCATGTCTAGGCACTCTGGAGTAGTATCCTCACCTAGACTCATCATGGGAATTCCTGGGATACGCTCTCACCATAAACATGACACCACCCATAGTCTTCAAACATCCCACGAGCGTCGCCACTGGAACGGTACTCTGGAGCAGTATCCTCACCCAGACTCGTCATGGAAATTCCTGGGATACGCTCTCGCCGCTACCCAGGGCCCTCATACTCAATGTTTTTCTCTTACTTTCATCACCTCTTCACTATGCACTAGTCCTTAGTTTTATTAAAAATCATGAACAAAATTAATCTCTAGAGTTAGCCTCTCCATCAACCGGACTTATTCATTCATTTCATCATGACCAACCTTGGTCTAATTTCATTTCAACTCAATTCTCAATGCCGGGGAGACTTAGCTACTCTATTTCAAATTTCATTTCACAATCTTCAACTTATAAATTTCCATGTTGAGTTCTCATACTCACATGTACATTCTCTTTTCAATTCATGATTTCACTTTTGTTCACAAGTCCATCATTGCACATAAATTGCATATACTTATCAATTATCATATCACAATAATTCCACATTACTAAACAATATGCACACTTCATATATTGTTCCACAAGTGAGAAAATAATTGCATCATGTCCCAATAACCACATTTCTTTTTGCCAATTACTTTCTAATAGTCCATTTCAATTTATCTTTATAAACTATAATTTTTCACAAGCGTATATTTTAGAACCATAGTTCTAATTGTGCCTTTTGTTCACAAACCATATTGTATTTCATTCAAATAATACCCAAATCACTCTTATAAAATTCCTTATATTTTTATGAGAATAACCATATTTTTTCCATAATTTTTGGACATCAAAAACTCCCAAAAAAAATATTTTTTTATAAATGCCGAGGGGGAGAATCGAACCCAGGCACAACGGAACCAAAGCCAAGAGCACCCGCCAACCGGCCGAACTGTGCTAGCGACATAAGAGGGGTCGAAATGATACATATTGTGTTCAGGCCGAGAGTTATAAACTCTCAAAATTTTGTAGAAAAAGTGTTGTAGACACTGGGGTTCGAACCGCTCGACCCAGAGAAGCCAACCGCACAACGTGACCGCCCACTACAAAAGAAAGTAGCTTTCCCGGCGCTTTTTGACGTCTTTACCGGCATTTTTTTACGCCGGTGAAACTTTCACCGGCGTTTACAATAGCGCCGGTCCAAATGCCGCCGAAGCGGGCGTCGCTGAAACGAAGGGGTCTACGCCGGCGGTTTTGATGGACGCCGGTAAATGTTAGAACTACACCGGCGGTCATAAAACGCCGGTGTATGTCGGTCTCTGAGTGCCGTTCTTGTGCACCTATATACATTCACCGGCGGTCGTAAACCGCCGGTATTTATCCATTCACCGGCGTTTATGAAAATGCCGGTGTAGAACGAAAGTATACCGGCGGTCAAGGAGCACCGGTGTATGTGCGTTTATGAGTGCCTGTTTTCCCTATTTACGAACACCGGCGCGACCAAAAAACGCCGGTGTAGTTATATACGTCGGCGTTTATAAAACGCCGGTGTACGTGTGTGCCGTTACAGCTGACAACATTCACCGGCGTGCGTTGAAACGCCGGTGTATCAAACAATCCAACAATTAGATTAAATAGACCAGTGTTTTTTAAAACGCCGTTCTGGCTATGCCCGTTTATTTTCGATACTCCGCTTTTCCGTTCGATTTCAATTCACAGTTTCATTTACAGAACCTGTAAACTAATTCTCACAAC
Source organism: Hemerocallis citrina (assembly GCA_017893485.1). Classification (NCBI taxonomy): domain Eukaryota; kingdom Viridiplantae; phylum Streptophyta; class Magnoliopsida; order Asparagales; family Asphodelaceae; genus Hemerocallis; species Hemerocallis citrina. The sequence continues at coordinate 190,609,734 of CM030363.1, forward strand.
TTATTCAATCAATTTCGTTGCATATTACTGTGCAAACCACAACCAAACACAAGAATAATTAAAGATAATCAAGTTTCACACGTGTCATATCAACGTCCAAATTCATTGATTAATTAACAGTGTCATAATTAACAAATTAATATAGAGACTAACATCCCAAATATCCAAACAAACCAGTCTGACAAATATCCAAAATACCCCAAATTAAAAGTCTGACATAACTCTAATAAAAAAAACCAGTCTGACATAACAACAACAAGGAGGAGGACATAAGAACAACAACCATACAGCAAGGAGGACATAAGAACAGCAAGGAGGACCGCAGATTCATACCCCTCGAGTAGCTTCAGCTCTGATCATCAGAATTTCCTTCATCTTGACGACCACTCTGTGAAAAAAAAACAATAGTTTAATTAAACAGTAGACCACAATACAGAATATACATATTTTTTGAACTTGCAAAAAGAACTACCTGTATCTTAAATTATAAGATCAAAATGCCGACTGCAAATGGAATTGTTAATGATATATACAGAGGTAAAATAATTACATTGCAATGCTAAAAATCTAGTACTTAATTTTGTTTTTAAATATATCTAAAATAGCAAAACAAATGAAAATTCAGTATCTAACTTGAAACCTTTATATTCTCCTCTGATTGGGAATATCCACTATCTAAAACAGTAAAACAAATGAAAATTCAGTATCTAAGCATGTCCTTCATGGATTGTTCAGACAATCCATGAAACTGTCATCGTGGACAGAAACCAAATATAAGAAAAATAAGAAAAATAAGATAGGGCTCATATCAAGTATATTTTTAGGGAACTGTCATCGTGGAAGGAAATCAAATATATATAGAAGCCAGAAATGGAAACAGAAAGAAGAAAGGTAGAGACTTTGGATACACCAGGCTAACATAGCGGCATTTTCCTCATCTCTCTCTCATCCCTTGTTTCCCTTCAGCACACGAACACAAAGAGACATCAGCAACAACAGCAAGAGCGACAAGAACAACAACAATAATAAATTATTATGAACAAGATGTCTCTATATGGGTTTGCAGATCTCCACTCGAGCCCACTCTTTCTAATCACAGCCCAATTAAGAACATAGACAACATCCACTAAACAATCCAATCATAGCCCAGTCAAAATTTGCCATCCTGGATCTTAATGAAATAAGCTTCATTAATAGTGAAAGAAAATGAGGATGCTAGCAGCATACTTAGTTTGGAAGTGAACCCATTTTTTGTTCAAAAATCATGCCAAAGATGGCAATCAGCTTCATTAACAGTATCTGAAAATGAAAATTTCCATAATCTGAGGTTATATGTTGCTCTACTAATTCACTGTGCCCAACTAAATCTAAAACCCAATTGTTGTGCGTATCCGGAGGATTTTGGCATACGTACCTATAGCATCCTCAGTTCACAGTGAACCCGTTTTGGTCAAAAAAACATGCCAAGATCACAATCAGATGCATGAAAATAAGCTTCACTAACAACAAAAGAAGAAACTGGGGATGCTATGCAGCATACTTAGTTTGGAAGTGAACCCATTTTGTGTTAAAAAAACCATGCCAAAGATTGCAATCAGGTTACATTAACAGTATCTGAAAATGAAAATTTCTCCATTATCTGAGCTTATATGTTGCTCTACTACTTTTTTAGCCCAACTATATCGCAAAACCCAAGTGTTGTGCATATCCGGCCGGAGGATTTTGGCATACGTACCTATATACCATCCTCAGTTCACAGTGAACCCATTTTTGGTATAAAAACAAACATGCCAAGAAGACAATCAGGTGGATGAAATCAGCTTCACTAACAGTTAAGTGAAAATGGGACCAAAAAATAGCTTAAGAAGACCATCAGGTTTGTGAAATAAGCTTCACTAACAGTGAAAGAAACTGGGGATGCTATGCAGCATACTTAGTTTGGAAGTGAACCCATTTTGTGTTAAAAAAACTATGCCAAAGATTACAATCAGGTTACATTAACAGTATCTAAAAATGAAAATTTCTCCATTATCTGAGCTTATATGTTGCTCTACTACTTTTTTAGCCCAACTATATCGCAAAACCCAAGTGTTGTGCATATCCGGCCGGAGGATTTTGGCATACGTACCTATATACCATCCCCAGTTCACAGTGAACCCATTTTTGGTATAAAAACAAACATGCCAAGAAGACAATCAGGTGGATGAAATCAGCTTCACTAACAGTTAAGTGAAAATGGGACCATAAAATAGCTTAAGAAGACCATCAGGTTTGTGAAATAAGCTTCACTAACAGTGAAAGAAACTGGGGATGCTATGCAGCATACTTAGTTTGGAAGTGAACCCATTTTGTGTTAAAAAAACCATGCCAAAGATTGCAATCAGGTTACATTAACAGTATCTGAAAATGAAAATTTCTCCATTATCTGAAGTTATATGTTGCTCTACTACTTTTTTAGCCCAACTATATCGCAAAACCCAAGTGTTGTGCATATCCGGCCGGAGGATTTTGGCATACGTACCTATATACCATCCCCAGTTCACAGTGAACCCATTTTTGGTATAAAAACAAACATGCCAAGAAGACAATCAGGTGGATGAAATCAGCTTCACTAACAGTTAAGTGAAAATGGGACCATAAAATAGCTTAAGAAGACCATCAGGTTTGTGAAATAAGCTTCACTAACCGTGAAAGAAACTGGGGATGCTATGCAGCATACTTAGTTTGGAAGTGAACCCATTTTGTGTTAAAAAAACCATGCCAAAGATTGCAATCAGGTTACATTAACAGTATCTGAAAATGAAAAATTTTCCATTATCTGCTCTACTACTTTTTTAGCCCAACTATATCGCAAAACCCAACTTTTTTATCTCAATTGGGTTTTGAATGGAGATTGTAGTCATAGATCAATTCTTCATGGAAGAAAAATACGAATAGGGCTCATAGCAAGTGTAGTTTTAACTGGAATTGTCATCGTGGAAGGAAACCAAATATAGAAGCCAGAAAGAGGAATGGTAGAGAATGAGGATACACCAGGCTAACATAGCGGCATTTTTCTCATCTCTCTCTCATCCCTTCTTTCCCTTCAGCACAGGAACACATAGAGACATCAGCAACAACAGCAAGAGCGACAAGAACAACAATAATAATAAATTATTATGAACAAGATGTCTCTATATGGGTTTCCAGATCTCCACTCCAACTCGTCTCTTTCTAATCACAGCCCAATTAAGAACAATTGTTCACAGTCACTGTTAAAGAAACATATATGCTCAGATTATGGAAATTTTCATTTTCAGATACTGTTAAAGAAGCTGATTTCATGCATCTGATTGCTATCTTTGGCATGATTTTTTAGCCAAAATGGGTTCACTTCCAAACTAAGTATGTTGCATAGCATCCCCAGTTTCTTTCACTGTTAGTGAAGCTTATTTCACAAACCTGATGGTCTTCTTAAGCTATTTTATGGTCCCATTTTCACATCCTCCAAATCAGTACAACAACACGGCTAAACAATCCTTGTTTGCAGGTCATACAATGTCATCTATACTAGGTTATGTGCCAAAGTGGGGTTGGGCATACGATGCAAGGCCGACAAGTATTAGTTGTTTGTGAGTATGCAATAGGGTGCAGCTATGAACATGGGCTCATATCAAGTGTAGTATTACGGACTGTCATCGTGGAAGGAAACCAATTTAATATAGAAGCCATATATGGAGCCAGAAAGAGAGATGGTAGAGAATGAGGATACACCAGGCTAACATAGCGGCATTTTCCTCATCTCTCTCTCATCCCTTCATTCTCTTCAACACACGCACACAAAGAGACATCAGCAACAACAGCAAGAGGGGGTTGGTCCAACAATAAGTGTAGATTATAATAAACGAGATGTCTCTATTTGGGTTTCCAGATCTCCACTCCAGCCCTTTCTTTCTAATCACAGCCCACTTAAGAAACATAGACGAAATGCTTATAGACGACAGCCACAATGCAGACTCACAAACACTAGTACGTGTCTTTCATGCATTCAAGTAACATAATCTCTTTAAAAATACCAATTTTAAGACTTACCGATGTTTTTTGACAGTGGACGGCGTGCTACCCTCACTCTCATATGTTTGACTGCCACTATTATTTAGTGGCTGCTCATCCCCATGGCTCTCGTTGCCATCATTTATATTTACCCTCTTTCCACGCCTCGGCATGTTGTACCTGTCAAGGATTCGATAACTTCCTTAGATATGCAAATTTAATTAATAACATGTTGATAATAACTATCATAAAATTTGTACTTTAGTAGGATTAACAAACCAACATAATTGTAAAAAAATTAAAAAAATTAGATTTGTAACAGATTAAATTACAACGATAGTTTGGTTCAAATGACACTAAGCATAGTTTAATGTAAATAATACCAAGCAGTAGAAAATAGAAAGATAATTAAACCAGTGTATTAAATTCACAATGAACATATTCGAAATTACAGACATAATATTACAACAAGATTTAAGACATAAAATTACAGACATATAATAAACCCAATTGAAAATCATGTAAACTACAATACGACATCTTCCAGTACATCGCCCTCTTCTCCATCCTTGCGGAGCCAAGTCCCGCAAATTCCAACATCGGTTGTGTTTACATCAAACACAGGAAACTCTGAAGCAATGTAACTGTTCATGTCTTCACCGTCTTCATCGTCTGAAGTATCGCCCAGTTGGAATACATCTCTTGGTTGCATAGGGATAGCCACATACAATTTTGGCAGGGTTGGATCTTCAATGTAGAACACTTGTTGCACTTGGGATGGAAACACAAATGGCTCATGGCTAATGTGTGTACCGATGTGAATCAATTTTGAGAAGTTTACAACTGTGAAGCCAAGCTTGTCCTTGTTGTTAGCAAAATTCCTATCAAACTCAGCCCAATCCCCACGAAATAAGACAACACGGAAATGGCCAAAATAATTCAACTCAATGATATCCGTGAGCACTCCATAGTAGTCGAGATCTCCATCTACAGGCCTCGTGTCCGATTTGGAAGCATAACTTCTAGTCTTAGACGTCACTATCATTCCACTATTTTGAGACTTCAAATTACATTCACGATCCTTAGTACGAAATCTAAAACCATTGAATATGTATCCTCCGTATCTTTTGACCATCTGATAGGGACCTTTGGCAAGTACTTGTATTTCAGATGACGCACCTTCAGGACCCAAAGAATGTACCTATTAATTTTGCGCAAATCGTATCAACACCATAGAAAATGTAGATATAATAAAGATTAACTTGCATAACTGTAATTCACCTACATGAGATTCAAACCACTTATGAAATTTTTCATTCATCAGCTTGTTTTGTTCACGTGGTGGTAGTCTTCTTGGTCTAGCCCTTCGTTTGATGTCCCTGACAAATTCGCAAAAAAACAAGCAATTGAAATTAGGAATAACAAAATGATCAAAAATATCGAACTCCGCGGTTTTCACTGTATTCGATTTAAATTCAAAAGCAACTTACTTTCGAAATAGTTCCACTGATGCATGATGGTCTAGCACATATCGATGTGCCTGTTCCCACGCTATGCTATCGAGCTCAAATGCATCAACTTTACCAAAAGTAGTGCCAGCGGTATCAAAAAGATATTGCGCACCATCAAGGTTGGAAATGTCTGGATTTCTACGTGGTCTACTGGAAGATGTCTCCACACCAGGCAAATACCTGGAAAAAAAATGTGAGCACTCCTCTGATAGATATCCCTGGGCTATTGACCCTTCAGGATATGCTCTATTTTTCACATAACCCTTTAGCTGGTATAGGTACCTGAACATGTACAATTAATAAACTAGAGCGGATTAGGGGATTAAAAGAAATGAGCTTTTGAAAATTCAATTTCGTAAGATGAATGAATTATTTTACCTCTCAATGGGGTACATCCACCGATAGTGAACAGGACCGCCGATTCTGGCTTCACCAGCAAGGTGGATTATCAAGTGAATCATAATAGTGAAGAACGATGGAGGAAATATCATCTCCATTTTACTAAGTGTCAATGCCGCCTGCTGCTTTAATTGGTCCAGATCTTCAACACGAAGCATTCTTGAGCAAATACCTTTATATATGCTACAAAGATCTTTCAGGACAGTAGTGACTTGCTCACACATTGCAGACCTTAGGGTCACAGGAAGGAGATCCTGCATTAGGATGTGGTAGTCGTGTGACTTTAGGCCCTGAAGCCTCTTCTCTTTAAAGTTGACACACTTGGCCATGTTAGAAGAATAGCCATCGGGGACTTTAAGTTCAAGTAGTACTTTGCAAAACAACTCCAACTCCGATTTTGACATTGAATAGATTGCAGGAGGTAGGAGTACTTTCCCGTTCGGCAATTCTTCTGGGTGCAACTCATGTCGGATGCCCATTGACTTCAAATCAAGTCGGCTCTTCAGATTATCCTTTGTCTTCCGATCATCTCCCATAACTGTTCCTATACAATTCTCACCAATATTTTTTCCGATATGCATCACATCTAAATTATGTCGCAGTAAGTTGAATTCCCAATACGGCAACTTGAAGAAAATACTCTTCTTCTTCCATGCACCTAAACTCGTCAAGTTTTGATCCTCATCTTCGCCATATAGATCAGTCTCCTCACCTTGCTCCGGCCTTGCCCTTTTCTTGCCCTTTGTCCTGACTTCTGGTTCTTTTCCATATTTGAATTGATGACCATCTACCCGCCTCAAAATATCTGAACCAGAAGAAGACCCAGGAGCATGTTCCCACTCGTCGGTGCCATCAAATGTCGCTACCTCTGCCCGAAATATATGTGTGTCAGGCAACCATCTCCTATGACCCATATAGAAAAACTTTCTGCCATTGTACAACCACCTTGAACTAGTTTGGTCAGCACAACATGAACATGCATAACGTCCTTTAGTACTATATCCAGATAAATTTGCATATGCTGGAAAATCATTGATTGTCCAAGACAACACGGCACGAAGAGAAAATATTTCTTTAGCCACAACATCATAGGTTGGAACACCCACCCACAACTTCTGAAGTTCATCTATTAACGGTAGTAGGTACACATCTATATCATTTCCAGGACCTTTCGGTCCAGGAACTATCATGGACAAAATAAATGAGGACTGCTTCATGCATTTCCAAGGCGGCAAATTGTATGGTATCAACACAACCGGCCATATGCTGTATGTACTACTCATTTGCCTGAAAGGGTTGAAACCATCACTAGCTAGTCCAAGTCTCACATTTCGAGGATCTTCCGCAAAATCAGGATATCTTTCATCAAATTTTTTCCAAGATTGAGAATCAGCAGGATGTCTAAGAATCCCATCATTAGTGCGACCTTCAGCATGCCATTTCATATCAGAAGAAGTTTTCGTAGACATAAACAACCTTTGTAGCCTAGCAATCAGAGGAAAGTAACACAATGTTTTGGCAGGCTTCTTTTTCCTACTTCGCTTAGTAGATCCACTGGCTCCCTCGTCTTGATTTGGTCTTTCTTTCCATTTCGAAGAACCACACACTTCGCAATTCTCCAGACTTTCCTTACCACTCGTGAAAAGCATACAGTCATTTGGACATGCTGCTATCTTCTCATATCCTAGATCGAGAGAACTTAGGAATTTTTTGATTTTATAGGCTGAGTTTGGAATGCAGATTTCAGGAAATGCTTCATTCAACAATTCAAGTAGCATAGTGAAGGACTTAGCAGACCACCCATTTAAACATTTAATCTGAAATAGTCTGACAATGAATGAGAACTTAGAAAATTTGGTGCAGTCGCGGTACAACGGAGTACTAGCATCTTCAAGTAACTTAGCGAAGGATTCTTGCTGCTTATTATTTTCAGGGGTGGGGCCAGACATTTCCTCGTCCACCCCACCACCAATCTGGTTTGTTTCTGTTGACTCATTGTGAACTTCGGTTGTTGGGTCATTGGTGTGGAAAGGAACATTATGAATCCCCATGGCATCTTGTAACAAAGCATGCATCTCATCGGGAACGCTTAAGTCTTCGTTCACTAAGGGCTCAGCTTCATTTTCTAATACAACCGGACGAACAGGAGCTGCCGTATGATCCTCTCCATGACAAAACCACCTTGTGTACCCTTGAAGAAAACCGTTGACAGCCAAGTGTGTATGTACTACGTCACATGTCCTCAGCATACAATTTGTACAGCGGAGGCATGGACAAAGGATTAGGTTGGGATCACGGGAATGTCGTTTGGCAAAGATAATAAAATCTTTAATACCATCACGGTACTCCTTGGATAATCGTGATTTACTAATCCAACTTCTATCCATTATATCAATAACACACAGTCTGAAATTAAAATTTGATATATTAAATAGTAATAACAGTAAAAGGCATTTTGTATATTAAATTTCACCTATTTGAAAACCATCCCTAGCTGCATATAAATAAACGATATAATCTTTAACTGTAAAATAAAGAAATTGTGGCTCCAAAAAATGTACAAAAAAAAACTACATCTTAACACAATCTACTCTATTCACCAAACCCTAAACGACCTTTTGTGGAAATGATCACAACCACCTTAGTGGTATTTTATCGCACACCCTGTGTTCGAGCATAAAAAAAAATCGACTATAGTCTCCCCTGTATTTGGCTTTCTGTTCAAGGAGATGATGATGGTAAAGGGTATTTTGCTGATGAAGAGGAATCGGCCGAATAATGAGCGCGTCGTGCTGTAACTACGGTAACAAGAAGATCTGATGACTCATGAACTATTCTGTTCATGACTACTTATAATCACTTATCTCATAATAATAATAATAATAATAATAATAATAATACTAAACAAAAGAAACAGTAAAAGAAAAATGAAAATGTCTAGTATGTAAGCATATATTTTTCAGAGTGAACCAATTGTTGTACATAGCCGGAGGATTTTGGCATAGAGCTATAGCATCCTCAGTTCACAGTGAACCCATTTTGGTCAAAAAAACATGCCAAAATGACAATCAGATGCATGGGATAAGCTTCAATTCATTAATAGTGAAAGAAACTGGGGATGCTATGCAGCATACTTAGTTTGGAAGTGAACCCATTTTGTTAAAAAACCATGCCAAGGATTGCAATCAGGTTACTTTAATAGTATCTGAAAATGAAAAATTTCCCATTATCTGAGCTTATTTGTTGCTCTACTACTTCTTCAGCCCAACTAAATCTAAAACCCAATTGTAGCCCAATATCCGGCCGGAGGATTTTGGCATACGTACCTATACCATCCTCAGTTCACAGTGAACCCATTTTGGTAAAAAAAACATGCCAAGATGACAATCAGATGCATGAAAATAAGCTTCACTAACAACAAAAAAAGAAAATGGGGATGCTAGCAGCATACTTAGATTGGAAGTTAACCCATTTTGGTATAAAAAACCATGCCAAAGATTGACAATCAGGTTACTTTAACAGTATTTGAAAATGATAAAATTTTCATTATCTGAGCTTATATGTTGCTATACTACTTCTTCAGCCCAACTAAATCTAAAACCCAATTGTTGTGCGTATCCGGAGGATTTTGGCATACGTACCTATAGCATCCTCAGTTCACAGCGAACCCATTTTGGTCAAAAAAAAACATGCCAAGATGACAATCAGATGCATGAAAATAAGATTCACTAACAGTGAAAGAAAATGAGGATGCTAGCAGCATACTTAGTTTGGAAGTGAACCCATTTTGTTAAAAAATCATGCCTAAGATGGCAATCAGCTTCTCTAACAGTTTCTGAGAATGAAAATTTCCATTATCTGAGCTTATGTGTTGCTCTACTACTTCTTTAGCCCAACTAAATCTAAAATCCAATTGTTGTGCATATCCGGCCGGAGGATTTTGGCATACGTACCTATAGCATACTGAGTTCACAGTGAACCCATTTTGGGTAAAAAAACATGCATGCCAAGAAGACAATTAGATGCATGAAATCAGCTTCATTAACAGTGAAAGAAAATGGGGATGCTATGCAGCATACTTAGTTTGGAAGTGAACCCATTTTGTGTTAAAAAACCATGCCAAAGATTGCAATCAGGTTACTTTAACAGTATCTGAAAATGAAAATTTCCCATTATCTGAGCTTATATGTTGCTCTACTACTTCTTTAGCCCAACTAAATCTAAAATCCAATTGTTGTGCATATCCGGCCGGAGGATTTTGACATATGTACCTATAGCATCCTCAGTTCACAGTGAACCCATTTTGGGTAAAAAAATAGGCATGCCAAGAAGACAATCAGATGCATGAAATCAGCTTCATTAACAGTGAAAGAAAATGGGTATTCTAGCAGCATACTTAGTTTGGAAGTGAACCCATTTTGTGTTAAAAAACCATGCCAAAGATTGCAATCAGGTTACTTTAACAGTATCTGAAAATGAAAATTTCCCATTATGTGAGCTTATATGTTGCTCTACTAATTCACTGTGCCCAACTAAATCTAAAATCCAATTGTTGTGCATATCCGGCCGGAGGATATTGGCATACGTACCTAGAGCATCCTCAGTTCACAGTGAACCCATTTTGGGTAAAAAACAAACATGCCATGAAGACAATCAGATGCATGAAATCAGCTTCATTAACAGTAAAAGAAGATGAAAATTTCCATTATCTAAGCATATATTTTTCTATTAATTCTTCATCTCAACTAAACCGTTCATGTTAAGGAAATCAAGATGAATAAACTGAAAAAAGCTGCTTTTTTTGGAAAATAAGGGAAATCAAGAGATCATACCGAAGAGAGAGAGAGGGAGCGGGGCGACGAGGGCGGGGGCGAAGGAGAGAGAGAGAGCGGGGCGACCGCCGATTCACCTCCAAATAGAGAGAGGGAAGAGGGAAATCGAAAAGGACGAAGGGAAGAAGGGACGATTTCGAAAGGTCGAAGGCCGTCGAAGAGGACGAAGCGGCGGAGGCAAACGCGCGGGAAGTAGAGCGAGGAAAGAGGGAAACGAAGCGCCTCTTTCTTTTTTTTTGGGGGGGGTATTGGGAAAATGGCCAGCGAAAGATTAGGGTTCGCGGGTTTTATCCCAGTTATTCACCGGCGTTTTAATTGGACACGCCGGTGAATGTGTCCGTATATTCGCCGGCGTTTATAATAAAAATGCCGGTGAATAATAAACTTCACCGGCGTGTTTAAGTAAAACGCCGGTGAATACTAACATACGCCGGCGTTTTAAATCGACCGCCGGTGTATGACCATCCCATCTGGCGTCCAATTCCTACTCACTCCCTACCCCGGCGCTACTAGTAAAACGCGGGGAAATAATCGCCGGTAAAAGCAGTATCTTTTGTAGTGGCCTGAGCTACTAGCTCAGGTTGTCTCAGTGCTAGTTTAAAGCCCATATAAGTTATTTTGGTATTGTGGTTAAAAACAACTCGATGTTCAAATAAACTTAGTTTCATATTGCTTTTGTGAAAGTTACTGAAAAATTCCAGATTAGCTTTCTCTTACATGATCTTCATATCAGTAAGATTAAAATAATTTTTTGCACTAATAAAATATATTTTTTGCACACAAATCCATGAATTGTTCATCAAAACCATTATATTCTTCATTTTCGACATTGGTTACACTTAGTCTTCAATTCTATCCAAAATTCTTATACAAATTTTGCTGATATTAATCTTTCATCTAACACACAAATCTACTTCTTTTTAATTTGTCCATCCCCACAATAATTAAGGAGGTCTCTTCACAAATTAGCACTAACAAGGTATAGATTTTCTTTTTCATGCAATTAGCGATGGCAAAATGTGTTTTCTTTGAATCAACATATACTTCTAGTTCATCATGTGCATCACAAAAATATATAGTCACTTATCAATTATTAGGTTCACACATCAAGCATACAAGAAAGTTGCTCCTTTAAAAAACGTGCTCTTTCTTAATCAATTTGCATACTTCAAATTTTTCAATTAAACTAACATCCTCATTAGTATTCTCAAGCATCAATACTAACACCATCCATTTATTCTAATGAGCATGGAAAATTTTATCTACAACTTAATTAACAATAATAATCACATGCACATTGTTCATTATCATGCTAATCAATTTGTAAACTAACTTTCCATTAAAAATGTAATCCACTAACATTCTCCATGAATTATTTCTAATTAGAAACAAAGATAATCAACTCACTTTATAATCACATTCTTATGGCATACAATCACATATAATTCACATGTCAATAATTCAATCAACTAGAGATTATTTATTCAATTAAAGGCGCATTCTTATTAATCATTTTTCATGCAATTTACTAATGAGATCTAGCATACACTCCTATATTAGAAATATGAATTGTTTACCCACCTTGTATGGAGAGAACTAAACAAATTTAGCAACACAAGTCTTGCAACAAGATGCACCTCCTCCTAGCCAAACGCGCGCGCACAAGCTCCAAGCCACCAAGCAAAACCGAATGCTTCTTCTCCTTCAATGGCCGACCTCTCCAAGCAAAAATGCACACAACTCTCACTCTTTTATAACTCACACTAATATTAAAATAAGACTATAGTTGGGAAATATGAAATTGCATATGAAAATAGCCATGAGAGGGGGGTATTTATACTAGAGAATAAGTGAGATGGAGGGCCAAGATTGATTGGTTGGTTGTAGAATGGAGGGCCAAGATTAGAGTAGGAGTTATAAAAACTACCCACAACTATACAACCACCTCCATGATCACCATGACAAAAATCAAATCTCCCTCCAAAAAGATGCAAACCGGCCCCATCAAGAGTGTGCATAGCACGTGTACGTGTAGTGCACGTGCATGCAATTAGGCCAAATTTGTACATTTTAATTTGTACAAAAATAAAATAATGATAAATTAGTCTTCTACATGACAAGTTTTAATTAAAAATAGATTAATTCATGGGCTTCATTTTTAGGCCAAAATAGTTTATTAAAATAAATAAAATAAAATATATTTGGGCTTTTAAGAAAAAGGCCTTTTTAATTAAATTAAAATAAGGCTTTCTATTTGTTTAAAGAAAGGCTTTTTTGTACAAAAATAATTTGAGGAAATATATTTAAATATTTATACATCATAATAAAATAATCCAAACAAAATATTGCACGTGCACACTACGTGCAAAATAAATAATTTTTCATTAATTGAAAAATCAGGATATTACAAGGCATCGATTGGGGCTGAGGTCGATGGCCGGTGCTCAGGATTAGGTGTAGCGTCGATTGGAGGTCGCCAGAGGGAGATGGTTTGGGCGGGAAGATGAAGGTGCAGATGGCAGGTTGGGGAGAGAGAAAATCAAGGAGAGAGAGAGACGGCTGCGAATTGTTTAGGGTTGTGTTTTTAGGGTTTGCATTAGGGTAGTATATATAGAATGTAATTAGGTTGTTGGGTTATTGGGTTAGGATCCAATAATAATGGATTTGAGTCTAGAAATAAATGCAATTGGGTTTTGGGTTTAATAAGAGATGCGTTTGAAGGTAATATGGATCAAATAAAAGAATCGCAATTCAACAAAATAAAATCCACAAGATAGATAGCCCAACAAGAAGAAAATAATAGCTTATGAATAAAAATTTAATTTAGATGATCAAGAAAAAATATAGAGTATTTTATTCAAATTGCAAATAAAGATTACAATGGAGGGAAAAAGGAAAAGAACGGAAACGATAGTTACAATCTTACCTACCTTACAATAAAATTTCGTCCTCGAAATTTAAGCAAGTGGCAATAGGGTAACCCCAAAGAAAAGAAAAGAACTACACAAAAAGATGGGAAAACTTTTTCTGAATCTCTTCCTTAAGTTCCAAAGTTGACTCACCCGGCGAGTGAGGATTCCAAGCAACACAAACCAATCTGATGACCTTATTCTTCAAAACCTTCTCCTGTCGATCCAAAATCGAAACAGGACGGATCTCACAGGACAAATATGGTCGAACAGACAATTCTGAGTAGTCGATAACATAATTGTTGTCCCAGACATACTTCCTGAGTTGGGAGACATGAAAGACATCACGCACTCCAGATAGAGTCGGCAGCAACGTGAGTTTATAGGCTACCTTGCCTACTCGCTCCACCACATCAAACGGACCAATGAATCTAGGGCTTAGCTTGCCCCCTCCTCCAAATAGAATAACCCCTCTCCATGGTGATACCTTGAGGAACACATGATCACCCAATTCGAATTCCAACGACCTCCTATGAATGTATGCCCATTTCCTCTGCCTGTCCTGAGCTGCCTGTAGATACTTCCTGATCTGGGCCACTGCATCAACAGCCCTCGTGATCAATTCTGGCCCCAAAAGCTTCCTCTCACCAATGTCATCCCAGCACACTGATGATCCACACTTCCGACCATACAATGCTTCATACGGAGCTGCCTTAAGACTTTCTTAGTAGCTGTTGTTGTATGAAAACTCCACCAAGTGTAGGTGATCTTCCCAAGATCCTCCAAACTGAAGAACACAGAACCTCAACATATCCTCCAATGTTTGAATAGTCCTCTCCGATTACCCATCTGTCTGCGGATGGAATGCAGTACTAATCTCAGCTTACTCCCAAGACTGTTTTGAAGACTCTCCCAGAATTGAGATCTGAATCGAGTGTCTCTGTCTGATATAATACTAACAGGGACCCCATGCAATCTGACAATCTCCTGCATATACTTCTCTGCAAGGCTCTCGGTAGATTGACCCGCTATGAAGGGAATAAAATGAGCACTCTTCGTCAAGTGATCCACAATTACCCAGATGACATTATGACCCTTGGGACTTCTAGGCAAAGCAGTCACAAAATCCATGTTAATCTTCTCCCACTTCCACTCCGGAATAGAAAGCGGTTGAAGAAGTCCAGCAATCCTCTGATGTTCTGCTTTCACTTACTGATAGATCAGACCCTGCAAAATAAATCTTGCCACAACTCTCTTCATGCCATGCCACCAGAAATGTAACTTCAAATCCCGATACATCTTCGTACCATCGGGATGAATAGAATATGGCGAACAATAAGCTTCTTCGAGTGCTTCTGCCTGACTTCCCTCTTCGGAACACATAGACGGGCCCCAAAGCGGAGAGATCTATCCTCATGAATAATCATATCTGTCCTTGAACCTGCTTCAACTTCAGCTCAAAACTTCTACAATTGCTCATTACCAGACTGTGCTTCCTTAATCTGTTCCACCGAAGACGACTGTAACTGAAGCACCAAACAACTCTACTCGGAACCAGGCAAAACCACATCCAAATCTAATCTCCTCATAGATTCCACAATCTCATCCTGCGCAGTTAAAACCATGGCAATCGGTCTTCTGCTTAAAGCATCAGGCACCATATTAATCTTGCCAGGATGAACTGCAAACTGATATCATAATCTGCCATCAATTCTAACCATCGTCTCTGCCTCATATTCAACTCCTTCTGAGTAAACACGTACTTGAGATTTTTGTGGTCAGTGAAGATCTTCACTCGGTCTCCAAGTAAGTAATGCCTCCAAAGCTTCAAGGGAAAAATCACAGCTACAAGCTCCAAATCATGTGTAGGATAATTCTTCTCATGCGACCTCAATTTCCTAGAAACATAAGCGACAACATTGCCTCATTGCATCAAGACAATACCCAAACATCTTCCTGTAGCATCACAGTGAATTACGAAATTTCCTGATCTATCTGGTATGGTTAACACAGGTGCTGATATCAACCGATTCTTCAATTCAACAAGGCTTCATCACAGGACTCATCCCACACAAACTTCTGATCTTTCCCAGTCAACTTGGTCAATATCCCAGCAATCTTCAAAAAATCCTGAACTAATTTCCTGTAGTACTCTGCTAGGCCAAAAAAACTCTGAACTTCAGATACTGACTTCGGTGTCAGCCAATCCTTAACTGCAGAGATCTTGGACGGATCGATAGAAACTCCATCACCAAAAATGATATGGCCCAAGAATGCCACACGATCCAGCCAAAACACACACTTGCCAAGCTTCCCATACAGCTGATTCTCCCTCAATATTTACAAGACAACCTTCAAGTGCTCATCATGCTCATCATGATTCCGAGAATAAACGAGGATATCTTCAATGAACACCACAACAAACTTGTCCAGGAAGGGAGAGAAAACCATATTCATCAAGCTCATAAATACAACTGGAGCATTAGTAACTTCGAAAGGTATCACCAAGAACTCATAGTGCCCATATCTTGTATGAAAGGCAGTCTTCTGCATGTCCTCGGTTTTCAACTTAACTTGATGGTAACCAGAACAAAGATCCAGCTTCAAAAATACAGAAGCACCTCCCAGTTGATCAAATAGGTCATCAATCATTGGCAACGGATACCGGTTCTTCACTGTGACATTATTTAGCTCATGGTAGTCAATGCACAACCTTCGAATACCATCCTTCTTATTGACGAACAGTACCGGAGCTCCCCAAGGTGAGACACTCGGCCTGATAAAATCTCTATCCAGCAACTCCTGAATCTGCTCCTTCATCTCGGTCATCTCAACAGGAGCCATTCTGTACGGACTCTTAGAGATCGGAGCTGTACCCGGCTGAACATCAATACCGAACACCACTTCACAATCTGGCGGTAATTCTGAAAAACATCTAGAAATTCTTGCACAACTAACGGTGCAACATCACCATTTGCACACACTTCTTCCATCACTCCAGCTTCTTGACTTGCCAAAGTGGTGTTTCACCGGCACAAAATTCAAATTTCTGGCATCCTGGCATTCGAACACCATCTTCTTCATACGGCAGTCAATTACAGCATGAGTAACACCAAGCCAATCCATCCCCAAGATAACATCAAAACCAGAATTGTTGATGACAATCAGATCAGCTACAAAATCAACACCCTCAATAACTAAAGTACTCTGCTCACAGATCTGAGAACACACAACAACACCTCCACCTATAGTGATATTCCATGTTGCTGACATAGCGCTGCTAGTCAAGTGATGCAGGTCGACGAAGCGGGAGGAAACAAAGGAATGAGTAGCAACAGAGTCAAAAAGAACATGAGCGGAAAAGGAGTGAACAAGGATAATGCCTAGCAAGAAGTCAAAGATGAGAATACAATATGCAGAAAGCAAAATGCAAGAAACGGACATGAATGGGAGGATAACATGATAAACAACAAAATAGAATAACAAGATAGCAAGAAAAAATAAAATCCAAATAAACACAACTAAAGATATACATGCAACAATGCCCAAAGCGATTTCAACATCCTGTGTATTCAGGTTGTAGGCCTGACCACGACCTGCAGGAAGATTATCCCTAAGAGCGGCTCTCCTTTGATAAAAAATCTGCCTCTGAGGTGGGAGTGGTGGTCCAACCTGACCACGAGCAAGCGTGTAACACCCTAGATTTTTAAATAATTTTTTTGGGATTAATAAATGAATTCAAATAATTTTTGGTGATTTAATAAACATTTTTCTGAAATTATCTTTTTACACGTGCAAAACATGTGCAAAATACGTGCAAATATTTTCTTGGAAAGTTCAACGTCAGAAATTATTTTGGGAAAACATAATATTTGTTAGCAGATATTATTTATGAATTTTCTGGATTTTTATGATATTTATTTGACATATTTGCAAATATTACAAAAAGATGGGCTTTTGTGCAAAATTACCACTTAGAGTAAAAACTCCAAAATTGTATTTCTGGGTGGAACTTGATAGCTAGACAACTCAAAGGTAAATAGTTTACTTTTTTTTCTAATAGGTTTGATTTATTTCACAAATTTGTTAAAGAAGGGTCTTTTTGCAAAATTGCCACTTAGTGGCAAAAATTACAAAATTCATTTTTCTGGGTTTGAAACCAGTACCGACCAGATCAGGGTAGTTATTTTTTATTTTAAATCTCAATTGAATTGGTTAATCTAATTTCTTAGTATAAAGATTTATATATGTAAAGATATATTCTAAAGGGGTAATTTGCAAAATTTTCTCAAAACCCTAATACCTGAATTCCGGCCTATTAAAAAAGAAGTTGCAGCCGTCTCTTTGCTGCACAAAACAAAGGGTTTTCTTTATTATTGATTTCTTGGAATTTCAAAGCGAGGATCTTGGATTTCGTGTGAAAGGAAGGACTTTCCTTATTCTCTTTATTATTTCGGTTGATTCTTCAATAAGGTGAGTGCCATATGTTTGCTTTCTTACTGTTCTATGCATGCTGTATGTGATGATTTGTCTATTAGAAAGCATGTTAGATGATTGTATGATGATATAATTAATTGTTAATGGATGGATGAATAAACATTGAATCTTTTCATGAAAACTATGTTATTGATGATTAGAACCCTACATAGATGACTTGAGATTGTTAAAAACCTAATATCAATCATGGGTATGTTGTTTGCATCATATTCTTTCTTATTTGGGTATGCATAATGAGCTTTATTATGTATAAGGCATGAAGTGGATAAAAGATGAATCTTTACTGTATATGTATATATATATATGGTCTATTTTGGGTATTTTGATGAAAAGAACTAGACTAATACATGTTGCGATTGCACATATTTATGGGCAAACTAATGTAAGAAGTTGTATGTGTGTTTAATGAATTGCAAGAGGAGTTTTATGGATAAAAAAGATCAATTTTTTGAAGATTATATGGGGTTTGATTTTCGGGTCTGATGCATTATAGGCCGAAGTTGGTTTTTTTTGAGTTTTGTGATATTTTCAAGGGGATTTCGATGTATGTTGATACTGAGTTTGAAATAAAAAAGTACTACTTATAATCAGTGATTTCTTGATGTTCTAACTAGTGCATAGACCTATACATATACATATATGAATATGTTTTACTGTTTTGAAGAAATTTGATGAAAATTTGCTCTTTTACGAATTTGGTGAGATTTTGATTAGCTATAAACTCCAGTATGTTAGAGAAGTTGTATTTGATCATCTCAGGAATTTTGTTTTACAAATTTATGATTTTACAAAGATTAAACGATGTATCAGTAGAAAAGTGCACGAAATTTATTTCGAACATGACAGTCGATCGCACGAAATAACACATGAAATGTCGGTCAACTGGAAGTTTTTGGATTTTGGATTTTTGGCTTGACAGTCGACTGCCTCTTTTTGAACTACCTTTGACAGTCGACCGTCAGTGGTTTTGCTGATTGTTTTGTTGAGTTTTTCGTTGTTTTCCTTGAACGATTATTTCTTCGAACTTATGGATTATTGATCTACTGTTTTAGATGAAGTTTTTGCTACAGATTACAGTATTTTACAGCGAGTTATATTTTGATTATAATAGAATTTAAATTGTATTTCTATGACTTTAGAAAGTGAAATATATATGGTTTTCGAAGGAATATGTGATTTTCTATGACTTCAAAATATGATTCTCAGATATTTATTGGATTTAATATCTTATTTCAGTTCAGGAAATTTGTGAGTATATTGAATGAATTTGGATTTTTGTTGATTAAAGATTTTTTTTTGATATAAACATTTTGATGATGGAATTAAGAGTTTTATTGAAAGATTTTTTGTTAATATTCGATTTGTGAGTTTCTAGGAGTTGAGTGGGATTCTTGTGAACCGGTAAATGAGATTTTGTGCATTTTGACCAGTTAGGGTCTTAGGGTTGTTTTGTGGAATGAAGTCCGGCATGATACACTAACTCTAGAGAGGGAGAATTTATGTATTATTAATAATCAACCCAAGGACAGAAACTAGTGGAGATGTGATAGAACTTGGAAAATGTAAGTATATGCTCTAGGGGTCTAGTCAACAGATAAGTTCCAGGACTGTGTGTTGTTCTGTCTCAAGAGGACATTGTTATGTTCGCGTGTCGAGGGTTTGCAGGCCTATTCACGAAACATACAGGTGCATTCGCATGTCGAGGATCGGCAGGCCTATTCATAGGATGTACGTGTGCATCTGCACGTCGAGGGTCGGTAGGCCTATTCGTGGGGTACACGGTAGAGAGGTGATTCTCCGGGGGGTCAAAGCTATTCTTACATGATGCTTGTGCGTTGAGGGTTGTCAGGCCTATTCGCGGAGTAATCTGAATCTTGTTTCTATCACCGTAGTAGGATTAGTTGCATAACGAGGGATCTAACCCTATAAAGTGGAGAACGATAAGGGCTTGCACCGAACCTATGTAATATGGAATGCATTGAATCCGATCAGTATGCAGTAGAGAGTCATCATATTGCATTTTTGTTTTTTTGACTTGGTTTTATGCATGTTTGTTTAATCTGTTTTCCCACACTTGACACTTAGTATAGTTTCACTTGATGTTTTCATGCATTATTTATTGTTATTTCATTTCCATTCGTTACTACTAATGGTATGTGTTGATTATGACTTTATTCTTTCTATTTTATTTATATTGCATTTCTTTGATGTCACTCACACCGTTATGGCTGACCCATGTAGTTTTGGGGGATAGGGTTATTTCTAGCTTCATATTTTACACGTAGGTACCTATAGCTTGAGATTTGGATTCATGTGGTAAAATGATAATGTGGCTTATGCAAATTGTAAAAGAATGTGTTGCAAAAGAAATTGTAATTCAAGGTGTTTAATTTTCCGCTATGCTTTGTAAAGAATTGGTGTAATGAAAGTTGAAAATTTTATTTATGTTTGCCTATGTTTACTATTACATTGAGGTAGATGCTAAGAATTGTGCCACCATAGAAGTAGCAAAACAATTCAGTCGGGTGAATTCCGCATGTACTCGTCCACAGTCCAACTCCCTGATTCAAGACATTGTTTAGTTTAACGCCGGTACTTTATGAAATAACAACGAAAATATAAATACTATCTGACGAACCTGAGTTAGTGAGACAAACCGTCATTCCATTTCATTCTTGGTAGAATTAGGAAAGAACTTCGTGAGGAAGCTCTCAGTGAAGATGACCCAGGGGATGGGTCACCCCAGTCGTTCAACCTTAGCTTACCACCAGATGTGGGTAAGATCAGCAAGTTGGATGCTCACGAAATCCACATGATCGACATCCGAGATTCGTACTGTGGTTAACAGCTTCTCAGTCCGAATAAGCCATTGCTTGGCTTCAAGCAGACCCTCAGTGCTCGAGAATTTATCTGGATGGAGCCTCATGAAATCTGCCACATTACCAGGTCTCGGTGGCAGCAATCCGGATGCAGGTACAACGGGTTCCCTGTTGGTAGCTTCAAAAGCTACCCACATCAGTTCATTGTGCTCACGCTGCATCTGCATCATCTGTTGCAACATCTGTGCAACAGTAGGCTCTCCCAATTGATCATCCCAAATTCGGGAGGACGAAGCACATTTTCTAGCCATGGTCTACAATAAAAATCAAATGGTTAGCATCCAGATCATAAGTTGGTTATCAATTATCCATGTGATTCCTGTATTGCACACACTGTTGAGTCAAACCGGTTAAAAACCAAATCTGACTAATATATCAATCAAAGCCAAACCTCCACATGTTAGTCATGTTTGACTGATATATCATCCAAATCCGGGCTCTGATACCACTAAAAATCTTGTCACGCCCCACTTCCCAAAAATACGGAACACAAGTACGTGACATTGGCCTAGCGAATGACTTGCGTTATCCATAAGCTGTTTACCTATTCAACTCAACAATATAAACAATACAAAATAATTATGCGGACAATATTAACAACCACATGAACAATAATACTTGGAATAAACAATATGAAATAACCAAATATGATAATCCAATATCTGGAAACAAATAATAATATCCGGGTCATAAGCCCAATACAATAATAAATCTAAAAACAATGATAATATGTTTCAATAAAAAAAATCCAATGAAATAACAGTCAACTAGAAATCAATAAATCTTTAAAAAGCATATTCTCCAATTCCTGCAGGTAATTCTCCTTGATCACCTGTAAACACTTCATCTAAAAAGAGGAGAAAAATTGTCCTTAGTGCAAGTCATAGACAACAAGCAGAGAAAGCAATGGACAATGGAAGTAGGATAATACAATGAATTCAATAAATCAATAGAAATCAAGAATATGGGACGATAGCAATAATCAATATCAATGGTAATCGATGCAATGGTTATATACGATAATTCAATATTCGATGTCAATGTTCAATGGTCGATGTCAAAATCACTAAGAAAATATTCGATATCAATAGAAATGATGATTTTCAATATGCAATGTCGATGTTGTGTTAATTCTTAAGTCTATTAATTTTCAGCCTAACTAATGTACGTACTACTGTATCCCATACTACAGGTTCGATGCATACAACCAATTTCGTTTAGACTTAAGTGGTAGATTCTATAGATCATGTACACGGCACGATAACAATAATAGCAACTTTGTTGCACATTGGTCGGTATAATAACACTAAAATGATACACGATAAATTGAGATAATGTGGTCAGTAATCCATTAATAAATCGATAACACTAGCCGATACACACTATTTTGGAAAACAAGGTCCACACTTCCAAGTACATTCACTATATCGTTAACTACTCTAGTGAACCCTTAACCCCAACTTGTTAAACATTTTATCGATGCGAACAATACATTATACAATTTAGAGACATTAGATGGACGATAGTAACAATAGACGAACAATATGTTGATAACTTTGGATGAAACAAATGGAATGATGACAATAGTACATTAGGATCATGCAATGCAACTCATACACTTCAATTCATACAATAAAATGATATATGTATAATTATATTAAGAAAATCTGGAAAACATAATTCTGGACAGCAAGAGGTTACTGTACAAAAATCAGTTTTTCCGCTGCTGCAGAAATCGAAAACTAAAACTGTCAGAAGTTCTGAAAACTAGACCTCCCAACGATTCCAACGCATATTTAAAATACAAAATCCGACAACAGTAGCTAGGTCAAATACATTATTCTTTATAGAGTACATGTTCTGATTGAAAATCGACATCAAGTTGTTGTATCTTTAGAATCAGTGAAACTCAATTATAAATTCATCAAAAATATTCATTAGACTCCTAAACATGTTAACTACCATTTTGGAAATTATTAGAGCATTATTCTAACATTGACTTAGATTTTTAATAGTTTAAATATGAAAACATACATGAATATGAAATTCTAGAAATAAAATATAGCAGTAGTAAATTATCATAACTTTTGCAATACAACTCGAAATTCAAATATCTTAGATGTTTTGGAAACTAGAGACATAGAGATACAACTCTTATTCAGAAAGTTATTAATTTTGATGTCAAATGCTGGGTTGAAAACGTCTCACAAATTCCAGACAGGCAATAAACAATCATATTTTCAGTATATATCATGAAATAAAGCAGTTTAACATGATGGGTTCCATTTCAATTAGTCAATAAATCTTATAATCAGCATGGTAGACACAATAGCATGGTAAAAATAATTAAGAATACACACATACACTAGTTTAACATCAACAAAATATCAATCAATCATTTAAGCACACAACCTAGCATTCAATTCTACAATAGTTTATTTGTGTGTTGTTTGTATGAATAACCCTATTATCAATACTATATGGATGCATGAAAGATTCAATTTTTAGGATCAACAATTGCACGAAGTCGAGGATATTTGGGTTAGCTCGTGTAAACCTTCAATATACTCAACGAAAAAGGAACAATAATATACGATATGATAGATGAATAGGATCTACTTGCAAGAATTTCAATAAAAAATTGAATTTGATACAATATTAATTCAAGAGGAAAGTGACTTGCCTTATAGACGATTAGTTCGAATGCCAAAGAATAATGAGATGAGAATTCCGGAGCAACGAACACGAACCCACAATGGAATACGTGCACACTATTGGATATATAGGTATATTCTCACTATATGAATAATATTATGTGTAATATTATTCTGTGGGTAACATGTGTGTTACACGTACTAATTATATGTATATCGGAACGCGGGTTGAGTGGGTTGAGAACCCAGTACCTAAACCAGTATTTATCCTATAAGTACTAGCTTGTGATAGTAGTCTAGGTAATTCCAATTTTGATACCTAGGGTAAATAACTCAAGCACCTTAGTCTAGGATATTAACACTAATTTATATTGTTATTATCTCTCTTAATCTCTAATAATCTTGAGATATTTAGTATTTTTGTGAGATTTATAAAGAGAGAAAATAATCACCTGATCCCGACGCCATCGACATGCGCCGTCGTTGCCATCGTCACCATCGTGTTCGGTTCGAGACGAATTCACCATCATGGTCTTCTTCTTGCTTTTGGTTGGGTCTGTTTGTCAGCCTGGTCGCCAATCCCGTCGACACCCGTGCGGCCACCGGCGCCGCCCAGTCCAGCCACCTGCGTCTCTGTTGGCATCGACGCACGCCGCCGCCGCCTAGGACAGCCGCCACCGCCTAGGACAGCCGCCACCGCACACCGCCCTCTCCTTCTACCCCTTTCTTCCTGAGTACTCAGCGATAGATCATATCTGTTTTGATCTGATTTGTTGATTGGTTCATCATGGTTTTTGGTGTTCGGGGTCAAGGAGGGGATCATCTGGTGTTGAAAATTGTGAATTCAGTCCTAGACCAGAACAGAGCTGATCTGATCTGTTTGGTTGGATCTCATTATTGGTGTTTGGTGTTTTGGGTGGAGTACGAGATCTGTTGTTGTGTATTGCTGAATTAGATATAATCCTCCATTTTTCCGTGACTCTCATCAAGATAGGGTCCATTCTAAACTTTTAGATATGTGCCACACTATTTAATTAAATTTATGTCTTATTGTTTATTATACAGTTTTACAGAAAAAACTCTTTCTTTTAATGAAATTACGCAAGTAGTAATTATTTAGAATAAACCGTCTAGATTTTGAAATTTACTATCTATTCCTTTAAGATGGAAAAACTTAATTGTGCATACAAGATTCCGAAACTAGAGACGTTCGATATTTCTGAATTTAACAATTGAAAAAAGAAAGCACAATACTATATGTGGATAATTTTTTTTGGAGGATATTGTTTTGAATAGATCCATGTATGATTGGACAGGATCAGATCTAAAATTAAAGATAAGTTTTTTACTTTCCTGTATGGACAGGATCAGATCTAAAATTAAAGATAAGTTTTTTACTTTCCTGTACTTGGATTAAAGTTATTTGTTAGATATTTTGGTATGTGCTTAAAAGTTCAAGACTTTATTATTCATTTGCTTAATTAGTACAAGTTTGAATAATTGTTTTAGCTATGTGCTAAGGATCAAATATCCATTTTGATAAGTTAAAATATAGATTTTGACTGTAAATTTGTATCTCCAATTAAATTCTTGTTAGAATCAAACATTACTAATAATTTGTTTAATTGGCTAATCTTTAACAATTTGATGGATGCAGGAACGTCAAAGTTACTTACAAATTGTGTATATTGGGGACAATGGATTTGCATCACAAAAGAATAAGTCTACGCTACGCAGGCTTCTCCATCGAATTTGGAAAACACTTCTAACTTGAAGTGTCGGTACGATCTACTCTACTCTTTCTTAGTATTTTCATGTGATGAATGTGTTAACATTTTGTGCATTTGATCACATGATTGAGAGTTTTAGATCATAATTATTCTCATTTTGAAACTAGCATGTTTAGGGTTGTTAAGTGCTTTATCGTACTATGTGTATAGATATTTTGACAAATCCATTGTTTGCAGTTTATATGAGATTATATGTTTGATTCTCTAATAAAGATTGATGTATAAGATGTATAACAAATCTCTGTAACTTAGAGAAAGCATCTCTTAATGTAGGATATGACTCCATTAGTTATGTTTTGTTCTTTTTCGTTTATTATACTATGTGTTCAAAATTGAATTATAACATGTTAGTCATTATCTCATTTAGCATTATGAAGATGATAAAGAATGAATAAAGGAAAGAACTCTTTGCTCTATGTGGTTGAGCATATGGACATTATTGAAGCCATGAGAGAAAGCAAACTATTTTGTAAAATGTGGAAGAGTAATTTTGTATTAACTCGTATAATGTGCATATATTGTCAATCGCATGTGAAAGTTGAGTTTA
This sequence comes from Hemerocallis citrina, assembly GCA_017893485.1. Lineage (NCBI taxonomy): Eukaryota > Viridiplantae > Streptophyta > Magnoliopsida > Asparagales > Asphodelaceae > Hemerocallis > Hemerocallis citrina. The sequence continues at coordinate 190,635,784 of CM030363.1, forward strand.
ACAAACGAAGCAATTGAAAATAGTAGTTCTAATTTGTGTAGTCTTTGAAAACGGCATAATAGGCTAGGACATGTGAACTATATATATAAACTATTTGCCATTGTTAAAACTCATAATTCTGCTAAATGACACCTAATTAAATATGACAATTGTGAAATTTGTGCTCAGATTCTGATCACTAGAAAACCATTTAGTATGGTCTCTAGGAGCACACAACTTCTTAAGTCAATACATTCTGATATTTGTGATCTCAGTAGCTTTGTGACTAGATGAGACGATGATTGGTCAGAAGTATTTAATCACCTATGTAGATGATTATTGAATGTCATATATATATATGGAGAATGAAGCACTTGTTATTTTAATGAATTGAAATCTAGTTAAATGCTAAGATAAAAATGTTTCAGATTCGATAGAGGTGGTGAATATGTTTTAACAATTTTAGAGAAGTTTGCATTTGGCATAATTTCTAGTGTACTCTATTTACTACAGTCAAAACGATGTGGATAAAAGTTAGAATCAAACACTTGGTGAAATGTTGATTTCTATATTATTGATTGTTGTTTGACTTTGTGTAATTATGAGTGATATTTTATTGTTAATCATATTCATAATATGTTACTACACTCTAAATTATTTACACTATGTAGACTATGGGATAGAAACACAAATAATTTTGTTAAAGTGAAAACATGTGGTGCAGTATATTTGTTAGAGTACATGACCCTAGAAGGCCTAAAGTATGACCTATAACAAATATTTGTGTGTGCATAGAAAGTGCAGAATGTAGTTTCGTGGACAAGTGTTGAATCTATATAATTTGTGTTAGAAGAATCTAGACTTGCAGAGATCTTTGAGGATGTGTTCATCAAAGATAAATGTATGAAATTATCTAGTCATACAGACACAGTAAATGATTGACAATTGGAATCAAGAACCATCCTTACTGACACTTAATACTTCAATAGCAAATGAGCCAAGAAGATTCTTTAGTAGACAATGAGTTGAATTTGCGTCATCAATAATACTTTAAATTAGTTGATCTGCCGAAAGGGGGTTAAAACTATAGTAAGTAAGTGGGGTTTTGTAGAAAAAATTTAATTTTGATTGTTCAGTAACAATTTTAATGCATTTTAGTATCTAACGGATTGACTGAGATAAATGAGGTAGATTTGTTTGATATCTACTCACATGTTTTTCATATTGCCACAATAAGTATTCTTCTTACCCTTACATCTATTGAAAATTTTCTTATTCATAAAGGATATTTAAACAGTTTTGTACTAAATTTTTTGTACTGAACAGTATTGTACTAAAAAGTTTTGAACTAATATAGTAGTGAACAAGATTAACAATTTAGTAAAATCATTGTATGTTCTTAAAACATGTATAGCTGAAGAATAAATAATTTGACAATTTTTTTTAAAGAGCCTAGTATATGAATCATATAATTCAGATCTGTGCCTTTAACTTTGTGGTGTGTCAAATATAATGGCTATTATTTATTTGTTTTGTTGACATGCTTGTTCTTGGAAGTGACTTCTCTATTACAAAAATGGAGTTAAATTATGCTATCCAAAGATTTCAGCATGAAATACCTAGGTATTGTGGACACCATAGGTATAAGGGTCAGTTTCGGTTGGTAAGGGATAACCCTTAGTCAAACTCATCAAATCAATAATGGATTTCAAAAGTGGGGATTCAGTGATTGAAAGTGTGTTTTGAAACACCTTATGATTATGATAAAAGGTTGACAACTAATGATGGTGCAACTATGAGACATGTAGATCATTCCAAAAGAATTGAAAGTTTCATGTATACAAAGATCTGTACTAGAATAGACATAGCCTTTGAGGTACGTATGATCTGCAGATTCACTAATAATCCCATATACATTTGAGTGCCTTGAAGAGGCTAATGAGATACCTTAGTGGTACTCAAGAGTTTGCTTTGTTCTACTCAAAGTTTAGTGAAAGTCGACAACTAGTGAATATGTGTTCACACTAGGAGGAGCAGAAAATTTATGGAGATTAAAAGGTAAACAAGCATTGTGTTCTCATCCAAGAAATCAGACCTCTATGTGCTATCCTCTGCAGGGGAAGAGGCTGAGTGGATTGAATGACTTATTGCTAATCATCCATTGAGATGTTTAACGTAAATTCTCTAATTCTGTTATGCGACGATCAAGCTACAATACACTGTAGCTCATAACTCACTCTATAATAGTTAGAAGAGTATATTAAGGCTGAAAGAAGCCTATTTGAACTTTCTCATAAATAAAGTGCAATTGAAATAAAATATGGCTAATGCTCTTGCTAAGAGATTTGAAAGTGATCTAATTATCAAAACTGTAGGGAAAATGGAGTTAAAAGCTATTGACTCAAAAACTTTAACATCCTAATTGTTTTGAAATTTGGAATCCAATTGGAGCCATAGAGAAAGTTCAAACTTAAGCATCAATTTTAGGCAGTTGGCATGCTTTAGATAATTTGTAAATTTTGTCAATATATAATATCATTCCAATTTTGATTATGCTATATTTTCATAATTTACTTAGAATCATCTTATTATTCCAAAAGAAAGTGTGAAAACTTGTCGATGTGTTTTTGGTGTTTAGAATGTCGTTATATCATTCCAATTTTGATAATATATCTCTTTTATGGATTCTTGTTTCATTCAAATTTTGATGATTCAGAATTAACCATAATTGATTTGACTATTCTATCATTCCAATATGAAACATAGTATAGTTCTTGTGTAGAAACTATAATAGTTCTTGTTCTTTATTTAGTTGAAGAAACTTGATTGTGATGCTTGCGTTACATTTTTGCTAAGTTAATTATGAATTGTACTAAGTTCTTTCTTGGACTAGATACTTTATGAAATTTGTTAGAATTCTTAGAGATGTGTCTCTTGATATTCTTGTTTTCAATAAGCAAGCAAAGATGGAGGAGTTGAATCTGTCAACATTGATTTCAAAATAATGATTTGCTCAAAATGGAGGAGTAAACATAAAACAGTTTGCAAGGATATAGTTTTGGTTTATTTCTCTGAAGAATAAACTTGTCACTTGCTTGGTAAAACTTCTGTTGAATTTAAGACTGTTGTGTTCATGAGCTTAAAACTCATATTTTGTTCTTGAAGTTTATTTGCTTTTGGTTGATTTTGAAACTATGACAGGTTTCTCTAGTTGATTTAGTCATTGTGAACTATTCTGTTGTGATATGGTTTGGGAACTATTTAATTATTTTGGTTTAGTCTTTTTTGAAATATTCAGATGTATAATTGATTTAGTCCTTATAAACTGTACATTGAGTGATGCATTTCTTCTATTTAAAGACTGCTATCAGCCAGTCAGCTTTATGTAGAACTGATGAGATAATCCAGTACGTTTATATATTGAGAATATAGGAGGAGATTGTTGGATATATAGGTATATTCTCACTATATGAATAATATTATGTGTAATATTACTCTATGGGTAACACATGTGTTACACGTACTAATTGTATAGATATCGAAACGCGGGTTGAGTGGGTTGAGAACCCAGTACCCAAACCAGTATTTATCCTATGAATACTGGCTTGTGATAGTAGTCTAGGAAATTCCAATTTTGATACCTAGGGTAAATATCTCAAGCACCTTAGTTTAGGATATTAACCATAATTTCTATGTTATTATCTCTCATAATCTCTAACACACACTACGTGCACAAGAGAAACACACACAGTAACAGCAACAATAGAAGAGCGGCAGCAACAGCAAGCGCAAGGGGGCCTGCTACTGGCGACGACTGACGACGAGGAGGGAGTCCGGTGGAGGCGCGTCGAGCGGATGGCGGCTGACGTCGAGGGGGTCTCAGCGTAGACTGCTGCAGTTGGGAGGGGGAGACAGCAGAGGGCATCGATTGGGGTTGTTGTCGATGGCCGGTGCTCGGGATTGGGCGGCGCGTCGACTGGAGGTCGCCGGAGGGAGATGGTTTGTGCGGGAAGATGAAGGTGCAGGTGGCAGGTCGGGGAGAGAGAAAGTCAAGGAGAGAGAGAGAGACGGCTGTGAATTGTTTAGGGTTGTGTTTTTAGGGTTTGCATTGGGGTAGTATACATAGAATGCAATTAGGTTGTTGAGTTAGGATCCAATAATAATGAGTTTGAGTCTAGAAATAATTGCAATTGGATTTTGGGTTCAATAAGAGACGGGTTTGAAGGCAATATGGATCAAATAAAAGAATCACAATTCAACAAAATAAAATCCACAAGATAGATAGCCCAACAAGAAGAAAAGAATAGCTCATGAATAAAAATTTAATTGAGATGATCAAGGAAAAATACAGAGTATTTTATTCAAATTGAAAATAAGGATTACAATGGAGAGAAAAAGGAAAAGAACAGAAATGGTAGTTACAAAATAGTTGTCCAGTTATTGTCCCAACTTTCACATTATCAAAAAAAATCACTTATCCTATATTTTCATTTTCCAATAAGACAGTAATGGTTTTTCCTAAGAATTGAAGATGAAATATATGGATTTTTTTTATATGCCACTTTTCAAAACTATTTGCACTTATAGGACAGTTGTCAAAGTATTTGCACTCGTGGACTCAACAACTAAACTTGCCATTCCCAACGGCGAGTTTAGTTGTTTCATGCTCGCCGTTGGGACATGACGAGTTTAGTGCTATTTTTTTTTAGAAACTTACCGTTCCAAACGACGAGTTCAGTTCAAATTTTTCAATGAAGACTCGCTGTTCCCAACAGTGAAGACATTTATAAGACTCGCTGTTGAGAACATTGAGTTTAGTTCAAAATTTTCAAAGAAGATTCGTCGTTCCAAATAGCGAGGACATTTATACTAGACTCGCTGTTGGGAACGGCGAGGATGTATGAAATTTCACAGAGTGAAATATTCTGTTGGACTTAGTAAATTTTCGGAAAAAACTCCATAGATTTTTTTTTTGTGAACTAAACTCGCCGTTCCCAACAGCAAGTCTAGTGTAAATGTCAACGACGAGTCTTCATTGAAAATTTGAACTAAACTCACATTTTCCAACAGCGAGTCTTATATAAATGTCATCGCCGTTGGGAACATCGAGTCTTCATTGAAAATTTTGAACTAAACTCTCTGTTGGGAACAACGAGTTTCAATAAAAAAAGCTGCACACACCGTGTTCCAACGGCGAGCTTGAAATAACTAAATTCGCCGTTGGGAATGACGAGTTTTAGTTGTAGAGTCCATGAGCACAAATATTTTGGCAAACAATTCTCAGAATTAAAAGTCCTTTCATTTGGCATGCGATAGCTGAATTTAATGATGCAAATTTATCTAACAGTTGGCTGCCCCCCCCCCCCCCCCCCCACTTGATTAGCCTACTGTCGGCAATCTTTCCCATCCATCTCCTCCCAACAAAGCTCCCACAAATATGACATCAACGACATTCTCGGAGCTGGAACTGAGCTGTTGTGGGCCCAATGAGGTGGTCCTCCACCGTCAGCTGCCTCCCACAGTGAACCTCCCCCCTCCCCAAACCACTCCCACAACTGTAAGCCCCCACCCCCTCTCATTGTGCATCCACTCTCTACCACCATGGTACCCTCTCCTCCCACCCCACTCATCAACCCTACTACCACCCACCAACACCCTCCTTACCCCAACCACCTGGTATACCCTCCCGAGAAGGGCAATTGGAGGCTCAGACATTCCACCGCGCGTGCACACCACAGTGTGCATCAACGCCGGTATGAGAGAGATCTCAGTCTTCATCGCCAATACTCACCACCCCTAGAGGATGGGCCCATAGAGGGGGTCCTCCTACAGGCTCTTTCGAGTGTAAAAGAGACCACCTCTCAGTCCAGCATCGCTCCCACGGAGAAAGGTACAACCACAGGCAGGGTAACCACAAGGTCAATGTGCAAATGCAACAATCTCACCGCCTTCAACCCAAACCTGCAACTCTTCAACAGGGTCACCCCTACCTTCACAGAGACCACCACAACCCTCCTAGCCATCAAATCCACCACAAACATTCCTTCCCTACTGCCGACCTTCACCACAACCCCTAACAGTCAACACATTACCTGCCCCTGTCTCCCAGTCATCAAATCCTTCCCAAACACATTTCCCCTACTGCTGACCACGACTAAAACCCCCAGTCTTCACCACCTCAAGGGAATGCTAAAGCTCCACTTAAATCCATCGTCGAGCGGGCCCAAGATGGGGATCCGCCAAACGAGATTATAGTGGAGTTAGCTCCAAGTGAGAATGGGGAACCGTGGGTTGAAGTTATCCGCAAAACAAAGAAGAGACACAGCATTTCCCCCCTCATCGGTTGGAAAACAAAAAGAAACAACGGAAAGGAAAATGCAAGTCAGTACCTTGCTTCAACTGCGGTGATTTGGGCCACTATTAGAAAGACTGCACGAAAGAGGCTCGTTGCCTCAAATGTATTAAATGGGGGCATATGTCGTATGTTTGCACGAACATCGTCAGTACTAACAACGACGATGAACACCCAGTGAGCAGAGGCAGATCACCGGAGAACCCAACTCTGATCCGTCTTACAAACAACCTGGACACAATCAAGAACAAAGAAAAGTGGCTCCGTCAATGGTGTGGCGTTGCCAGAGTTAGGTCAGGGAGCCCATCGGAGACCCATCTCCTCCAAGAACTTAAATCCAAGTGGCCAATTAGGGCCCACAGGGACTGGGTAGCGAAAAAAATGTGCCACCTTCAGTTCCTGGTATCCTTCCCATCACCGGAAAAGATGGTTGAGGTCACCGACTTGGGCACAGTGGACTTTGGACACTTCAAGATGGAATTTTTCGCATGGTCACCAAGATTCGTAGTGGAGCTGCCCTAAGGCGACAAGTTCTGGATTTGGATCCACAACGTGCCGCTACACTTCTGGAAAAAGGACGCGCTGCAAGAGATCATCTCCGATTTCAGAACAATTGAAGATATCAACGAGAAGACGGTGCACCGCTCGGAGATCGTATCTGCTAGGATACTGATCAGGAGTGCCAATATCTCACTAATTTTGCATTTTGAAAAAGTCTTCTCGTTCGAGGAGTCGTACCACATTCTCTATGTGCCTGATAAGCGAGTGGAGACAGAGGTGGAGCTTCTGACCATCACTTCCCCCACTCCTCCACCTCACTCAGAGATGGTCTCTCATACAAGAATGTGGTCTCACCAAAGTGGGACCTGATCTTAGATGGGCCTCACGAAGTTGAGCGTGCACACTGTGAACTCATAAAAGTGGCAAGAGGGAAGGAGGCACGCCAGGATCAGTCGACGAAGGGATCAGAACCAAAAAAGTCTTCTCCGATCACCGTTGGTCGAGAACGTGGCTTGACCAAGGGATCCAACAATCTGGATGGACGATAGACAGTGGATCTGCACCCACTAACAGATTTGGGTAGTTTGGCTGATTCAGAACCATCCCTTGGAAGGGGGGGGGGCAAAAGGAAGCTCAAAGAAGAAGTCAACTCCTCGAAGTTGGTGGTGAGCTGCGGTGAGTGGAGTACAAAGGGGAGTCAGATCGTACAAGAGCTAGGAATGGCAAAAAACCCATGAGAAACGACATGCAAAGTCGAACTTCGAAAGGGAAAAAGCTAAAAGCTTTGGGATGAGAGCGGCTACGGGAGGGTGCCATTTTGGAGAAAACGACGAGCAAGGGGGTAAAAGCTTGAATAATAGCAATGAAGCATCGAGAACCCCAATTCAAACTTCAAATCCAACGCCAAACCCCTCGTCCTTTACGCCCATTGCTTCGAGTACCCTGCCAACCGCTCAAGAAGTGCCACATTGCACCAGCTCTGATGTAGGCATCAGAAATGAGGGTATATTTCCATGCAAAGACAAGGAAGCCTATCATGCTCTCAAGGAGGGGCTCAACGCTTAAGTAGCGGTACTAGACTCAGAAGGGAGTTGTTTATACCTTATAAGCGTGGGCCTTTTAAATGGGCCCAAAGAGGGGCCCATGTCGAGCGTGAGGGAAATTCCAAATAACTTGGTTAGGCCCATATGCACAAGCCCAAATAATTGTATCTCTTGCCCCGTCTCACCTCATGTCCTTGGTGAACATTATGGGGAACCGGTCGATGAGGGCGGGAGCCACATGGAAGAAGACGATCGTGAGGATAGACTAAATCTCGAAGATGATTATGTATATTCGGAAAGGGAGTCTTTTGATTCTGAGGAACTGGCTGATGAGCCAACTGGTATCTCCCCTAAATTTTTACCTTCCATATTCCCTCCCTCGCAACCAGAGGCTCCTATCGCTACTCAAGGCGGTACAGGTTTTAGGGTTCAGAAAGTCGCCAAGAGGGCTATAGAGGAGTCCTTAGACGATTATTTGGAGATTGCTGTAGCCGCTAAATCAGTTAAGACAAGCGACGGAGGTACATGTTCCTTCTTAGCTTCTATTTTTAATTTCATGACTGATACTGAGATTTTTAATCTAGCCAAAACCTGTGATCTTGCGGTCAGCAATACTGATAGGAACGCTTTCCTCCTTAACAAGATTAGAGGGTGGGAAAGTGAGAGAGTTAATCTCATTGCGAACTCGTCCGCCAAAATGAGTCATGGTCCCACGTTTAATGGTAGTTAATGGAAGCTCTCTTCTGGAACGTCAGGGGCCTGGGTAGGCGGGGCAAACGAGAAATGGTAAGGGAGGTCATCGCTACATCGAAAGTGAGCATTGTTGGTCTGCAGGAGACCAAACTCACCAATCTTTCTAGGCTAAGTAGACTGGGGGGGGGGGGGTATCGCATTTGAGAATGGAAATTTGCCTGTCTTTTGGGGCCTCTGGGGGTATTCCCTTAGGTTTCAATCCCGAGTTGTTTGTCTGCCTAAATGAATTTCACGGCCAATTCTCGTTGTTGGTCCTACTCCAACGTAAATCAGACTTGTGGACTCAGTCTATTATGGTGGTTTATGGGCCACACACTACTACAGCTAGTGTGGAATTCTAGAATGAACTACGACCAATTTACGCTCGGTGGCCGCACCCATCGGTGGTGGGGGGAGATTTTAACATCACCAGGTTTGCCTCTGAACACAGGGGTAGAGTATCTAGTGACGCAGACAGGGAATCCTTTAATGAGGTTATTGCGGACCGGAACTGGTTGACATTTCCATCACTAATATGTTATTCACCTGGTCAAATATGCAAGCACCGCACATTTTAGCTAAGCTTGATAGGATCTTGGTCTCGGCAGACTTGGAGGCCAAATTCCCTTTAACATGGGCTAAAGCTCTCCCTAAACCAACCTCGGATCATGTCCCTATTATCCTATCGTCCGAAGAAGTGCATCCCAGGAAATCACCTAAGTTTAGATTTGAGAAAGTGTGGTTGGAAATCCAAGGTTTCCATCACATGGTATACGAGAATTGGTCCCGCCCTACTAGAGGAACTGAAGCAACCGCAATCTGGTGCGAAAAAAATAAAAGAATGTGGGCCAAACTCAGGAAATGGAACCGGACCAGATCTGCACTAATCTGGAGAGCAAAAGAGTCCCTCCTTGAAGGTATTGAGGATCTGGAAAAGACGGAGGAAACTAGGAGTCTAGTACAGGAGGAGCGGAATAGGTTGCTTCAGCTCCGAGAAGACATTCACCAACTTTATAGACTTGAAGAACTCAAATGGCAACAACGTTCCAGAATTTTGTGGCTCAAAAAAGGAGACGCGAATACAGCATTCTTCCACCGTGTTGCCAGTGCCCGGCGTAGATCCAATCTCATCCATTCACTCCACTCGAAGTCTGGAGAGATACAAGGGGACGAGGATATCAGGGTAGCGTTCCAATCCCACTTCAAGCGTCTCTTTGGACAGAAGGCAAATTTGAGAGTCCATCTCCACCGTGAATTCTGGCAAGGGTCCGCGAACGAACCTGACCCCATGCTTCGATCCCTTTAAGGTCCCTTTACGGGAAAGGAAATTTGGGAGGCGATCCAGCAACTCGGAAAGGACAAAGCCCCAGGTCCAGACGGTTTCCCTGTCCTTTTCTACCAGGTGTTCTGGGAGGAAATCAAGGACGATCTGATTAAGTTGTTCGCTGATCTCTATGATCATAAACTTAAGTTAGGCAGAATTAATTTTGATGAGGTGGTGTTGATCCCCAAGAAAGAAGACCACCTGCGGGTGGGAGATTTTTGCCTTATTAGTCTTTTCAACTGCTCAGTTAAGATTATAACCAAGACCCTGGCTAATAAGTTGGGAAAGGTGATGGACGGACTCATTAGTAACGATCAGACGGGGTTCATTAAAGGACGATGTATTCAGGACAGTATGACCACAACTGAAGAAACTATCCATCACTGCCACACGTCAAATGCTAAGAGCTATCTCCTGAAATTGGACTTTGAGAAAGGTTACAACTCGGTTGAATGGGAATGTCTCCTGGAAGCACTGGCTGGAAGAGGATTTGGGACTAGATGGATTAGATGGATCCACACATGCCTCACCACCAGCAAAACTGCTATTTTAGTGAATGGGGTACTGGGTCACCCTTTTTTGTGTAAACGAGGCCTTAGACAAGGCGACCCTCTACCCCCCTCCTCTTCACCATTATGGCAGACGTGTTGAGGACTATGATGGCTAACTGCAGTAGGGCCGGACTGGACATCGCCGGTGGCTAGTGGAGTCAATCGCCAAGGGTGCTCTATCCTCCAATATGCAGACAATACCCTACTATTTGGGAATGGCAATCTCGAGAAAACTACCGTTTTCAAAGGAACTCTATATTGTTTTGAAGCTTGGTCTGGTCTCAGGGTCAACTTCCACAAAAGTGCTCTTACCCATTGCCATTACTATAGAGGAGGCACAAGAGCATGCCACGATTCTCAACTGCTCCATCGAGAATTTCCCCATTACATACTTGGGGTTACTGCTGAGACCAGGGAAACTAAAGAAGGCGGACTGGTTACCTATCATTGATCGGGTGGAAAATCGCCTTGCTGGATGGAAAGGGAAAGCTTTATCCTTGGGAGGAAGAGTCACGCTTATCAATGCGGTTCTCTCAAATCTTCCTACCTATTATTTGTCCTTTTTCGAAATGCCACGTCGGGTTATCCAGAGAATTGACCGTACATGTAAACGGTTTCTGTGGAAGGGGGAAAGCCTTGATAAAGGAGGATATCACCTTATCAGATGGAAAAAAGCTTGCATGAAAAAGATACACGGGGACTAGGTATTATTGATCTGCGAGATATGAACCTGGCCCTCTTGGGAAAATGGTGGTGCAAAGTCTTCCACCCTAATGGAGAAGGATGGCAGGATTTTGTTCAGGCATATCTGCATGGGAATGGGATGAGGAACCTGGGTTTCAGGGTAGGCCCACGCGTTTTCTGGTTCTGGAGAGGTATCGCCAAGGTTTACGATCCCTTTATTAGCTGTGTGACGTCTTCTATCGGCAATGGCAGGCTTACCAAATTCTGTTGGGATAGGTGGTGTGGCGATCACACACTTAGGGCTTTGTTCTCTGATTTATATGACCAAGCATCACAACTGCACTGCACGATGGCTGCAGCCAGGAGAAGAAGCTCCTTGAAACCGTCCTTTATACATCCCCTTGACCCAGGCTCCCAGCATAGGCTCAGGGAACTTCAGGCCTATATCGCTAGTGCTAGTATCATATGCTTACAGGGTCCCGATAGGAAATCGTGGGGACTGGAAAAGAATGACACTTTCACTGTTCACTCCCTTTATAACCGCATTCAATTTAGGGGATGTAGCCCGTGTTGGTCGGGAGTAGTGTGGAAGGCGAAAACACCGCTGAAAGTTAAACCTTTCCTCTGGCTAGTGCTTAATGACGTTATATTGACTAGAGAGAACCTATCGAAACGCCAACCGAATTTGGACTCTACATGTGGGTTCTGCAATGCTGTCCCTGAAACTAGAGACCATCTTTTTCTGAAATATCCCAAGAGCAAAACAGTCCTTGTGGAGGTACTTAGCACCCTGGGAACGTATGAGTATCCTAGTAAGTATGAGGAATTTGTGGGTAGGTCCAAAGTTCGCTACGGAGAGACGAAGGATGAGAGAAGCTTGGTTTATCGCTATTGCCGCTACTATCTGGGGTTTTTGGCTAGACAGGAATAATTGGTACTTCCGTGGGATATGTAATAGTATTTCTAGTAATTTGACTCACATTATGCATCTTATTTCTTTTTGGGCAAATGTGGCTGCTGCAGGTCCTAGAGGGAGGATAGCGATCATCTTCCAGGTAGAGGAGTACGATGATGATGATGTCGAGATTGAGCCGACGCTATACTGAGGGAGGAGCCCTGCTCGTCCGATATGTGTTGTTGATTGATCCCCACAACCCCAGGGTTTTGTTAGGGGGAGTAGTTGCTAAGATGTATTTTGTTTGTTAGGATGTTTGTATGCTTGTTCCGGCTTGTGCCCGACCCCCCATGTTTGGGGTGGATTTATGTACTTTTGTTGTATCGTAGGTTCATGTAATTGCCTTAGTACTCCGAGTTTGTTTTATTAACTTCTTATTAATGAAACATGGTGGTCATACTCCACTTTTCCCAAAAAAAAAGAAGAAAAAAAACTGCCCTAAAGTGCAAATAGTTTAAAAAAGTGGCATATAAGAAAAAAAAAAATCAAATATATGTGCATATTTTTTCCCATGACAATTAATGAATAATATTACCTAAAACATAAATAAATTATCAGCTTACTTCCAATTAATCAAACCCAACTAATCCCTCCCTCCCTCCTTCCCCTCCAGCCGTCCATACTAACGGCGTCACCCCTCCGTCCCGCCGCGACAAAATTCGCCTCATCTTCAACCGCTTCGACACAAACGGCAACGGCCTCCTCGACCGTCAAAGAACTATCCTCCCTCATCTCGGCCGTCAATTTCACCCCCGACCACCTCCTCCTCTCCTACTCCTCCCCCTCCTCCCTCTCCGCCCTCATCCTATCCTACACCCACGGCGCTGCCGATCCCGACCTCGACTTCGCCACCCTCTTCCCGCAAACCCCCATCCCCCATAACCCTAACCCTAGAATTGGCTATGAGAGCACTTTCCAATCCCTTGACGATCTTGAAACCCTGTTCAAATATAGAATTAGAGCTCTGAAACACCAGAGAAGTGCGAAAGATTAGATCTTGTTTGATGGGTTTTCGGAAAATGGGTGATCGAACTACCTGAGCTTGGAGCTGGATAGAAGGAGGGGGCTTCAAATCCTCGAAATCGATTTTTTTGAAAGGAATTGAGGGAGATATGTGTGAGAATTGATCGGTTGCTGAGGAGGGAGGAGGCGTTTGACGGTCACATAGCGGTGGGGAGGAGGTTGTATGAGAGGGGGATTTTTCGCGGAGGCGGTGAGGACTTTTTGGAGGGCGGGGGAGCTGAGGCCCGAGGATGGTTGGCCGCAATACCGGTATGGGTTGATGTTGTGTCGTTGGGGCGAGGTTCGGAGGCGAAGGAGTGTTATTTGATGGCGCTGACGTTGGCGGAGAGCGATGAGGTGATGGAAGGGGAAGGGTTGTTGATCAATGCAAGTGAGCATTACCGCAAGGCGGCTATTCTTTGCCCTACGCATTATAGGGCTTTGAAGCTGCTGGGGAGTGTTGGAGAGTATGGTATGGGCAGGCAGAAAAGGCTTTGGAGGAGGCGGTGGTTTTGAATCCGGATTTTGCGGATGCATATTGCGACCTTGGGTCCGTTTTCCACGCAGTGGGGGAAGGATGAGAGGGCGATATTGTTGTTTCATAGGGCAATTGATTTGAAGTCTGGTCATTTGGTTGCGCTGTATAATTTGGGTGGGTTGTTGATGGATGTGGGTCAGATTGGGAGAGTGTCGGGGAGATGTATGCACATGTTTTGGCGATCCGACCGGATCACTGGCGAACGCAGCTCAACCGGGCTGTGTCATTGTTAGGGGAAGGGGAGTTCAAAAAGGCTAAAAAGGCTTTGGATGAAGCTTTCAAGATAACGAATCGAGTGGAATTGTATGATGCTATCAAGCATTTGAAGCAGTTGCAGAAGAAGACTAAAGAGGAGGGAACGAACTGGGTTGTCGAAGATGCTTCCTAGTTCAAAAAAGCTGATAAGAACACTACAGGTAGGAAACAGTCGGTCGATGCTCTTTGGATTAGACAGCTTCAGAGAGCCACCAAATTGGATAGATGCATTGTGAATCTGTTGAAGAGGGAGATAGAAGGAATTGACATTCCGCCGTCTCGATTGATAAGAAAGTCTGAATTGGAGATACTTCTCCGCCAACTCCTCCATTTCCTTAGACCCGAGAAGTTTCAAGGAGCTATGAAGGCAATTGGTGAGAAAATTTCAGCGGCTCTGGATGTTACAGGATCGGGTAAGGTTGATCTCAGTATGTTCTTTGCAATCATTGCTCCAATATGTGAGGGCTCACCAGATAAACGCAAATGTGCTGCATTCGACTGTCTATTATTGCGGCCTTTGAACAATGTACAAAGCCAGATAGCTATAGTGGACACTACTGTTTACTTGAGATATTTAAGAGTAATTTACTTCCCATCTCAAGGGTTCTCCGATCTCATGGGACTCCATAGAGGTCTAGAAGAAGGTGAGGACATGGGGCTTTGATTTCCGAGTTTGTCAGTAGGTTCGACGGTGATGCCGGGTTTGGAGTGATGAGTACTTTGGCTAAGCTGGAGGCTGACGATAGGGGAAGGAAACAAGCATTCTTGTGGGGTTTGTTGCTACCGAATTGCTGGTTGATGTTTAAAAAGGTAACCCTCTCGATTTTATTTATGTTCTAGTTGTTATAGTGAATGCAAGGTACCATTTTATATATATACTATGTTTACTATATATACTATGTTCACAAGACGTGCCTACGGCACGTCTTGTGAACGATACAATATATGAAAAACACTGTAAACAGTGAAATATATGCAATCCTATTTGACTAACAAATTACATAGGTCAACATTTATATGCAATACCATCTGGTTAGTGACTACACGATAAGTTATAAAAAATAATTAGAATCTCGTAAAATAATTACATACTAAAACAATTAGGGGTGGTTTGGTTGGTTGTAAAAAAAAATGAAGAGAAGGAAAATCACTGTAGCGAAAGCAATTCCGTAGATTTGATTGATTAAAAGTAGCTTTGGTTGAATATAGGTTTACTGGAGCAATAATTAAGTGTTAGCTTTATTTTGGTTGTAGTATTACTGTAGCGAAAATAATTTAAAACACTTTTTTATTTTTTGTTTTACATGAAATTAATCCAAAATTAGGGATTAATTAATTTTATTTAAGCTTAATCCATAATGTTTTGGATGAGTTAATTAAACTTAATTAGATTGAAACTAATTAACTTTTAATCGCTAAATTTTAATTACTTAAGAAAAGACTAATTAAACCACAACAATTAAAGCTTTTTAAAATTAAAATTAGTGTAATTTTAATTAGTTTTTTCTTAATTAATTAAAAGTAGGGATTAAAGGTTAATTAATTTCAAAAACCCAAACAAATATCAACTACTTCACACAACATAAAGTATAAATCTGAATGTGGCTACTGTAGCTACAGTAACGGGCAGAAAAATGTCTTTTGTGAGCATAAATCTGAACTGTTGATTTTTTTTTCAAATAAAGAAGAGCCACTTGATAGCTTTCTCTTGAATTGCCTCGTGTTTTATTATATATATATACTAGGTTTGCCCGTTGACACGTGCCTATGGTATGTCTTCGAAATGGTGCACCTGGTTTGATTATATAAATAGTTTTGGAGGTCCGACAAATTAATTGAAGTAGCAAACATATTATATGAGGAAGCAGTATATCTACCTTGAAGCTTAACCATCGCCTTCTTGATCATTAGCTTTAACTTACCTGGAATGCATATAGTTTGTTAGAAACACTGCATAGAGTTTTTTTTTTAACTTCAGCATCACTTTTAGATGTTTGTAATAGTTATGCAAAGACAATATCATATAGGTTTTATAGAGCTTACTCTAATCCCATAACCACTATGAGCATATCTAAATACAATGGTAAGCAAGTGCAGGTGTGGAGGTATCTACAATACCAATAATCTAAATATTTGTTTGTCTGAGACTCAGTTTGCAATTGAGATACCTCTTATTATTATTTTAACCAAAATAAAATACATGAAGTTCTCAAAACTCTCATCCAAGCTAATCATTTCTTTTATCTCTACTTTGTCTCCCTATTGCACCTTTATAAAAAAAAATCATAATGGATAATAACAAATTTACTTTAGCCGTCTTTCTTGAGTGGAGAGTTTGCACTCTTCACTGGTAAACTCCAATCATCCCAATCCTATATATCCAAACATACACTAAAAGTTTTAATATGTTATGTTATCCATGGTTTCTACTAACCAGTGAAGGGAACACATCACGATTCTCTTGTAGTAAAGAAATTAATGTTGCATATTTGCCAAGTTATTTTAGGTTGCTGGTCAGCTTACCTGTCCTGCTATGGTTTGGAAGCCCAAATTGAGGCCACCAAATAATCCATCTCTCACTTACGTACACCTTAAGTCAAAACCAATAAAAAACTCATTAAATAAATCACCAAATTAAAAAAATTTAAACCAAAAAATAAAACATTCATACCTTTCTGAACTTAGATCTCATGCACACACAAAATTTGAGTCAGCAAAAAATTGAGTAATCCCCTGAACACACAATTAAAAATTAGAATGAAAATTCGGTTAATGAGATGAAATTAGAGTTATTGCATCGCATATAGAGGCTCTCGATTTGGTGGAGGGGAGTCGCTGATACGGAGTCGCTTGATATTCGCGCTAGATTTGGTGGAGGAGAGTCGCCGATACGGAATCAGCAGCGGTTCAGATATCGGCGACGACTTCTTGATTGGGGTTCGACATTAGATTTAGATTTGGATTTGCTTTGAGATTTTCAAATTTTAAACTTTTTCAAATTTTCAAAATGATAAACTTTTTCAAATTTTCAAAATTTCAAAATTTAAAACTTATTTTTTTATAAATTTTAATATTTTAAAAATTTTAAATTTTTTTTTAATTTTTAATTTTTAAAATAATTTTTTATACTTTTTTATAAGTTTTTGATTTTTTTTGAATTATTTTTAAAGTTTTTAAATTTTAAATTTTTTTAGTTTTCAAGTTTTTTAATTTTTTAATTTTTTTTTAATTTTTTGAATTTTTATTTTCTTAAATTTTTGAATAAGAGAGAGAGAGAGAGAGAGAGAGAGAGAGAAATAATTAAATAAATAAAGGAGTTGTTTTGGGTGGGGGATTTGAATTTGAGTTTTGGGGGAAACTTTTTTGGGGGGGAGAATGTGTTTTGTGAGGTTAGATCTAAGCCTTTAATTTTGGGGGGATTGAAGGAGAGCCACTTGATAGCTTTATTTTATTATATATATATATATATATATATATATATATATATATATAGGGAAAGGATCGGTAGAGCACTCCTCTAGTGTTCACCGCGTGAACACTAGGCCTTCGGGCGTTCATATCGAAAATCCGAACCGTTTACATTGATCTACACATCTAAATTAGTCTAAATATGTAAAATCAAATCATTTAAAATTCATTTGCCCATTCATTGATGTGTTACAAAATTGTATGGCTAAAAATCATTGTTTTTATCGTCACATGAAGGATGGGCAAATGAATTTCAAATAATTTGATTTTACATATTTAGACTAATTTAGATGTGTAGATCAATGTGAACGGTTCGAATTTTCGATATGAACGCCCGAAGGCCTAGTGTTCACGCGGTGAGCACTAGAGGAGTGCTCAACCAATCCTTTCCCTATATCTATATATCTATATATATATATGAGCAATCCTCCATGGCAAACGTTATTGTAGCATTTGCAAGCGTGCAAACCACTTAATCCGTCATGACATATTAAAACTGAACCCGTTGTTTGAAAATAATGGGTTCAATATAATATAACCCGTTGTTTTCAATGACAGGTTAAGTGGTTTGCATGTTTGTAAATGCTTAAGTACGTTTAAAATGGAAGATTTTCCTATATATCTATATAATAAAACACAAATAAAGCTATCAAGTGGCTTTCCTTCAATTTTCCCAAAATCAAAGGCCCAGATCTAAGCTCACAAAACACATTCCCCCCCCCCCCCCCCCCCCCCCCCCTAAAAAAAAATTTCCCCCAAAACTCAAATTCAAATCCCCCCAAAACAACTCATTTATTTATTTAATTCTCTCTCTCTCTCTCTCTCTCTCTATATATATATATATATATATATATATATATATATATATAGGGTAAAAGGGATATGAGCAACTTGTTCATTTAGTAAATGAGCAATTGATTATGTGGCATGCATGTGATACATTGAACAACTAACCCTTTAAGGATTTTCCAATCACATGTATGGTACATCATCAATTGCTTATTTACTAAATGAGCAAGTTGCTCATACTCCTTTTTCCCATATCTATATATAAACACGGACTTTTATACCCCAATTTATAATTATTTTTTACCATATACTAATGGAAACATGAACTTTTATTTACAACTAATTATTTTCATATTATTCAAACTCAGCTACATAATTGTTGATTTACTGTTTACAAGACTTTTCAAATGCTGTATCGTTCTAAAGACGTGGCCATGGGCAAATCTAGTATATATATATATATATATATATATATATATATATATGTTTTGATGAATACGCCCCATTATATTCATTCTAACACTTTTTTTTGGGCATGAATTGAATTTTTTGAGGTCATAGTATCAATGATTCTCAGTTGTAAATGTTGTTCTCTGCCTCCCCCTTGATGTCCTCATAATGCATTCATCTGTACTGTATATTTGCAATTGATTGCTCATGTGTTTTTCGAGAGCTCAACGGTTGGGAGTTTGGTAATTGAACCAGTTAGTACTTAAAACTGACAAATTGAAACTAGTTTTAACAGGAATGTAGCAACACTAGAAGAGTAAATAGAAATTTGGTAAACGACCAAGGAACCTAAGAAGGTTTGACAAACAGGGTAATTCTTTTGAGGAATGGGATGGAAGAAATTGTCAATTCTTCGTCAATGCAAGATAAAGGATATGGTTGGAGTTTAAACTAGGTGTGAAAATGTTTTGCTAGATTTGATGAATGATTTGATATTAACTTGTTCCTCGCAGTTAGGCACCTATATGTATGGACAAGTACAAGTGCTAGGTCGAAGTCCCTGATTGCAGATATCAGAGCTGCCCGGTCGCTGATATAAATAAAGAAATCAAGGGCAAGATAAGAGTTGTAGGATTTGTTTCTCGGGTTTTTCTGGTTAGTTGTAGTTAGAGCTGTTTTGTATATAGGAATACATGCATCTCATACATATTACGGCAGCTATCAGATTTGTGCGTCTACAAAAAGAAACACATGCGACTATATGTATAACAGAGAACATTACAGTCAAATTGACTGCAGCTCCAAACTCCAGGTGCTTTGCACTACATTATAGGTCCCAACTATTTCGCATCTAAGTTTATCAAAAGTATATTGATCTCAAATTGAATGTTCCTTTAAAAAAAAAAAACCCGGATAGAGCTAAAAAGGCTCCAACCACACTACATCTCTAATCTCTAATATCTAATATTATAATGGGAGAAGACCTTAGTGTCATTTGTTAATCTATCAACGCGTGCAAGGCACGTGCATAACTATTATAAAGGAGTTCTTATGTTCAAACCCATACTACTTTTGAATTTTACTTTAAAAAAACTATATTTATTAAGACATGCATCGCACGTATAAATCTCTAATCTCTAATGTTATAATGAGAGAAGACTTTAGTGTCATTTGTAAATCTATTAACGCGTGCAATGCACGTGTATAACTATTATAAAGGAGTTCTTATGTTCAAACTTAGAATACGTCGGAATTTTTATTTTAAAAAAACTATATTTATTAAGACGTGCATAGCATATATAAATTACTAGTATATATAAAACAAAATAGATAGTAGCACAATAGAACTTACCGATAGAGAGTCGAAACTCGAAACAGCAGATTCTCACACAGCACAACACACCAGAGAAAACAGAGTTAAACTACAAATAACATCAAAGTTCCAAATAGACTCAAATTGAATCTTCAATGGCTATCGAAGTTGACTTAGCATTTTCGGTTACGATGTCAGTTGCCCCCGCCCTCTCTTTCTTATAGGTCCCTTGCTAAAAACCATCAAATTTCCCGAAAATTTTGTATCTTGTATCGTATCATCAGTAAACCAAAAACATTTCATAAATTCTGTCAGCTCATCAAAATCATCCTTTATGGGTTTTCTTTCTCCTGATCACCCCACCCCAAACCTTGGCAATGCTGCGGATTGAGCTTTGACTGGCTGGCGGTCAATTAACCACCATCGGATGCATACATGTTGAAAATACTTGCCATATATAATTATTGACAGTTTAGCACATTATCATTATGTCATTATAACAAAGTACTTGCCATATATCGTTATAACAAAGTACACTCTTCATTCCCTTAAAAATTTTTTTTCTTTTCTTTTTCTTCTTTTTTCCTGAAGAACATTCATTTATACCAAGGTTTCAAAAAGCACTTAGAGGAAAAATGTGGTGGGCAAATAATTTTGCTTAAGCGGGAAATGCGAAATAAAAAGAGTTAAGCAATTTCTTAAATAAAAGAGGATTAGGGCATTTGGAGAAAGTGTTAAAAATTTTGCATTGTCGCTTACCGCTGGTGCTTAAGCGTAGCTTTTTTCAGCTGTTTAAAATCATGATATGCACACCACAAAAGGGAATTACAAATACATCCACCTAAAATGAAGAATTGGAGAAAGTCACAAGCTAGGAATAGGGTTGCAAACGAATCGAGCTAGTCGCGAGCTATTCGGCTCGTGCTCGGTCAAAGCTCGGCTCGAACCGAGCTCGAGCTTGATTTATTATTTATTATTATTATTATTATTATTATTATTATTATTTTTTTTTAATTTTTTTTTAAGGCTAAGCCCGCGAGCTATTCGGCTCGAATACAGTCAAAGCTCGGCTCGAACCGAGCTCGAGCCTGAAGGTATTCGGCTCGGCTCGGCTCAATTACAGCCCTAGCTAGGAAACCCATCATAAGATGAACCCCCCCCCCCCCCCCCCCCCCCCCCCCCCCCCCCCCCCAAAAAAAAAAAAAAAAAAAAAAAAAATTAATTCATGAAGGTAATTTTTTTTAATACAAGGTGAATTACTAACGGCCTCTTTGACCACATGAAACCTAACAAACCCTTTGCAACTAGAAAACCTGGGTTTCATGAAGTTTCATGATAACCATTGGAAACCTTGAATTTAGGTTGCAAATTTTTGTTTGGGGCTGTAAAACTATTTGGAGAAACCCTTCAATCCGACTTGATATAGTAAAATATTATTATTAGAGTTTTGGGAAAGTGATTTGATTGCTTTTGATACTTTTGGGCCAAAAAAATAATTTTTATATTGCGGTTTCAATGGGTTTCAAAAAAAATAAAAACAAAATAAATAAATAAATAAATAAATAAATAAATAAATAAATAAATAAATAATAATATAATGAGATTATACATGGGGCCCACCACTTGGTAAAACCCAAGTTTTAAAGATTTTATGGAGCCAAAGAGAAAAGCCTTCTCTTTGGATGAAACTTGGGTTTTTTAGTTTCTGTAGTTTCATCCTTGGTTGTCATGTTGTCATGGAGCCATGGAGGCTCTCATGATCCCACTTTGTATTTTAAAAAAATATTTAAAAAAATAAAGCAGCCATCCAGGACCAAGCTAAAAGATGACAAGTACCCGAACAACTCCACCACTGTAATGTAACACTTACAACAAAAATAAAGCAATGCCCATATACAAAAAATTATGTTCTTTTTACTACCAGTAGTCAGAATATTAGGTTTACGAGAGAATGACAAAGATAGCATTGGCATTCTCTTATATAAGAACTTGTAATATGTACTACTGGGAGTATAAATAATTGGCCTGAATCTTGATATGTGTTTGATCAAACGTTCTGTGTTACCCCACTAGGGACCTTGTGTTCAGTGTTATCCTCATTCGAATTCCACCCATGTTTCGTTATATCATACTTTTCCCCATCCCCCCATAGCGCATAGGCCTCCTCTCCGTGCACTGCATCATCCCCTATGGTCAGTTGCTCCTCTGACATCCGGAGCGGGATCACTGTCCGAATCACGACACAGATGATACTGGTGACCACGATGTTCCAACCTATTATGAAAAGGGCGCCGACGATCTGCTTGACAAACTGGTATCCTCCGACGCCGCCATAGAAACCTCCTCGAGAGTTGGTGACGGGGAGGAAGAGGTTGTTGAGGGTCGGCTCAGCAAAGAGGCCGGTGGTGGCGCCACCGAGAAAGCCTGCAACAGCATGGGTGTGGAATACGCCGAGGGTGTCGTCGACTTTCTGGAGGAGGGAGGACCGCTTGTGGACTACCATCATCGTGTACCAGGGAATGCTGCCAGAGAGCACACCCATCACGATGGCTGCCCAACCTTGGACCAATCCTGCATATATTATGCACATCATGGAAGAGTGGATGTCAAACCCTTAGGAAAATAGGCAGAAGTTGAACTAGGGTAATGATTTTTTAACTATACTGTACACTATATGATTTAACATAATACCTATTGATATACATATATCCCTAGAAATACAAAAGCGGAAAAATTCAATTGAAGATGAGCAAATTTTGTAAATCTGATATCTCTTTGTGATGCATTCCTTCTTATCTATTTTCTTTGAGAACTTTTCCTGATAAACTCATCAATCCTTTTAACCTATAAGGTGAAGATTATTTTTATTTTTTTATTATTTTTTTGTTTATATCTATTACGTCTTAAAACGGATTAACTATTTACACACTGTATCTTTCCAGCACGAAGTGTTCTGATAAAATGTACTCCTAAGTAAGTTTCAAATTGAATTCATTATCAGGCTGTGTGTGAAGGAGAACCCACAATCACTTTGTTGTGGCGTACTTTGAATTCAAAGATATTTCTGTCCAACCGAACGAGAACAAAGCTTTGTCAAAATCTTTGAATTTTCTTTCTTTAATCAGCACTAAATTTGAGGAGGCTAGAAAACAAAAGAGTACTCAAAATTTTGATATTTAATTGCTTGGAGGATTATAAATGCTTCAATTTCTTTCAACGAGATCTTATAAAATACCAAGTGATATCTAAAATTTGAAAAATGTAAAGAAAAGTTGATGGAGCTGCTCAAATATAAATTGGACTACAATATTTATTCATAATTTAGTATACTAAAATACTGGCCACTAAAGTCTTAATGGAAAGATACTTTGAATATATCACTTTCTAATGAAGCATCAATTTCAAAGCATTTATACATATATCAAAAGATTAGATGACTTTGTGGTTACGGAGTCGTTGAAGTTTCAAATGGCCCAAGATTCTTGGTGGTTTATCTTTTATTTCGTGGAAGAAGCCCATCCACATTATTTGAACCATTATCATATGGAGTAGTAATTTTACAAAGACAAGTGAATCTATAAGAATCACACACACAACTAGCTTAACAGAAACACCCTGTCGAAATTTTCAAACAAGTCCACATGTGTTACCAACTTACTTACCATTAATTCCTTAATGAACTTAAGTGAGAGTTTTGTTACCCGGCCCACACCCTAAACACAATCCTATATGGTTCATGCATGTATTTAAACAACATTACCTGCGCCAGGAGTGATGCAGACGAGTCCGGTAATCATGCCCTGAACAGCACCAATCACAGACGGTTTCTTGAAAAATATAACATCAAGACACGTCCAGACGAGGAGGCTGGTTGCAGCACAGATGTTGGTGTTGAGGACAGCTATTGACGAGTCGATGTTAGCAGAATACGGGTCGCCTCCGTTGAATCCGGCCCATCCCATCCAAAGAATTCCGGCACCCGTTAGCATTAACAACACATTGTTTGGTGGGAACCTCTCCCTATCTTTAGTCGATCTCGGACCAACCTGCAATGTGGTCAAAACTTCAAATTTTCGGTCATCGCAATTTTCTTTTAGTTCATATATATATATATATTGGGGCCTGGGTTATTTGCACTGCCGCCTCCGATAATGACTTATATTTTGAGCATATATGTGTGAAAATTGTAAGCTAGCTTTTTGGACCTTGTACTATCAAAAATAAATACGTAAATAAAAGGAAAAGAAAAATAATACCGCACTAGCTATTTAATTGGTCAGACTTTGTCCTGAAAGCGCCCGCTCGCTCGCTCGCTCTCTATATATATAATTGGTCAGACTTTGTCCTGAAAGCGCTGGCTCTCTCTCTTATATATATATGGAAAGCTTCGGTTGTGCACAGGGCCGGCCCTGAGTTCCGGGGGGCCCTAGGCGAACTTCCGAAATGGGGCCCCCCTGCCCCATATTAAAAAAAAAAAAAATTTTACGCACGAAACGCGTACCTATATTTACAAGGGAAGTTTGAAATCGGGGGCCCTAAAAATGGCAAATTCCGCGGGGGCCCGAGGCGGCCGCCTTGCCCGCCTATATATCAGGGTCGGCCCTGGTTGTGCACTATTCCTCCGTGTGCACTCGGTCTTTGGGGTTCATATCGACGATCCGAACCGTTCACATTGATCTACACATCTAAATTTGTCTAAATATGTAAAATCAAATCATTTGAAATTCATTTACCCATCTATCATATGACTATAAAAAACAATGATTTTCAGCCATATAATTTTGTAACACTTCAATAGATGGGCAAATGAATTTCAAATAATTTGATTTTACATATTTAGACTAATTTAGATGTGTAGATCAATGTGAACGGTTCGGATCGTCGATATGAACGCCCGAAGGTCTAGTGCACACGCGCCGTGTGCACTAGAGGAGTGCACAACCGAAGCTTTCAATATATATATTATATTCCAAACTAAACTTGTAGGAAGTTTGACATATATGATCAGTACTCCTTGATTATATATTGAAAATGAAAAATATATCTTGTTATCTGTAGACTTAGGTTAATCCTTAAACAATGCAGGCGATCTGGGAAAAAGTTAGGATCATGCGTGTTGAAGTGTACTAACATGTCATGATAATTAAACAAGAAGTAAGACTTTATTGCACATGCTGATAAATTTAGTAATTATAAACAAAGGAAGAACAGAACAGAACAGAACAGAACGGTAAACATACCCAATAAGCGGCAGTAAATCCAGCAATCCCCGATGACAAGTGAATCACATATCCACCGGAGTAATCAATCACACCCCAGTGATACAAGAACCCTCCTCCCCAAACACTAAATGCACCCACGGTATACGAGAACGTCAGCCACAAAGGCACGAACACCATCCACGCCCTGATATTCATCCTCCCCAACAACGACCCTGCCAGCAAAATCAGTGTGATCGCCGCAAACACGCACTGGAAGTACACCATCGATGCCATAGGGTAGAAAGGTGTCGCCATCGGTACCTCAACCACGTCATGGCCTTTGAAGTAGTGAGTCGTAGCAGGCAGAGCAGCCTGTTGTTACAGGGACGGAACTAGGAACTTATATATATATATACTTATGATAAATAAATAGAAAATAGTCTATCAAATCAGTTAAAAATTAAAGTTTTTTTTTTTTTTTTTTCTTTCTTTTTTTCTTTTTGTTTGAGGGGGTGCCACGAAACATGCCTGTTTGAGTAGGAACTTTTGGCCTAGGGCAGGTTTGGCTTTGCCCCAAAAGGGGAGGAGTTTGTCACCAAAGGACATATTGTAAGCCCAGGTGACCCAGCAGAGCCAGACGGCGGCAAAGGCATAGAGGGCCATGAACGCTGAGTTGACGGCCCACTTCTTCTTGACGATGCTACCGTAGAGGATGACAAGGCCCGGGACGGACTGGAGGCCAACCAGGGTGGCCGAGATCATTTGCCATGCGTTGTCGCCTTTGTTGAGCCAGTCCGGTGAGGTAGAGCTATTTTGGTAGGCGGTGGGGACGGTGAGAGACATGGCTGTTAGGGGGTTGGTGGGGCGGCAAAATTAAAAGCAAGGTGGACTTGGGACTTTGGGGGGAGGATGGTGAGGGCCGGGGAAGTGGCATGGGTTTATATAGAGCGAGGACTTCGATTAGTGGACATCGTGCATTACATGTAAAATGATTAAGAATGTATTTGTAATTTGCTTTTATTTTGGTGTGTATGTGAAAAGTAATTTTTTTTTTTTAATATAATTCTGATGAAGAGTCGTGAGCCTCACAGCCAAAGAGAAAAGGAAGATTCAAGTTAACAGTAAATAAATTAAATAAATCCCAGGAGGTATGCAAAAACTGTTTGTTATTAGTTGACAGTCAAAACTAATTATAAAGGAAAAAAAAGGTTGCGAGTCGAGATCGAAATCGAACATTTTAGCAAAAGATGTTATATCATTTGATTTACTTTTGTGTATGTGTGTGAATTGTTTTTTTTTTGAGGTAAAAGGTAGAATAAGGCCACTCTGTTTTATTAATAAGCAGTTAATAAAACAACGCCAACGTATCAGGAAAAAACAACAGTACAAAACAAAAGTACATGTGTGTGAATTGTCCTAGACGGTTTTTCATATTCCATTGTCAATGATTTCATTTTTCATTTTCATTTTAATTTCTATGATGTAGGTTGAAATTAATAATCTTCATTTTAAAAACAGTTTCATGTTTAATATTTATTATAAACCAAAGTTTTGGTTGTCAAGTGCAGAAATCTCTATCATTAATTGCTTATATAAGTGGTTGCGTAAGTAAATTAGGAAACAAAAGTCAGATTTCTACCATTGATTAGATTCAAGTTGACTCTGAATCTCAAGCTATAAAAGTGATCTAATTTAATCTTCACATTTGAAAAAAAATAATAATAGGATAATTTGTTGGAATAAGCCAGTAAGGTAACGTACGTTTTCATGTTAGCTCCTCTAATTAATTAAACTAGTATCATACACGTGCACACGTGCACGTGGAAAAAATTGAAGGGATAATGAAAAGGGTAAAAAGAAAATAATTTATAAACTGATCCACTTTCGAAAATATTTACCAAACTGGTCCACTTCCGAAAATATTTACCAAAGTTAGTTCATAACCCAACACGTGCGCTGCACGGGTTGGATTAAGGACTAAGGGGTTCTCCCATTATAGTAGTAGAGATGTGATAGTTTATTCAAGAAAGAAACAAATTGGAATATATATATATATACTAGTGACCTTGCTACTTGCACGGAAGCACAAAGTAAGCATCTTTTCTATCTGCTGTTTTTAGCATTCATGAATATCAATGTACCATTTTTTTTGTTCCTTTTCAGATTCTCATTTTCTCTAAGTACGTGGACTAAAGTCTTAGACATAATTGAATATTACTTGGGTTAGAAAAAAACTCGAAGTTTGCAGGATTGATGGTAGTGTTTTGCTGGATGAAAGGAAGAGACAGGTAAGGGTGTTTATATTTTCATGTTGGTTAAGTTCTTATGTATATCTGTTGAAAAGCCTCTACTTTTTTGCACAAAACACAACACTTATAGATCATAAAGGCTTAACTGCATATTCATGTTTTTTTTTTTTTTTGAAATAAAAGATGACCGTAGTCACCAATCTCATTAATGATAGATTAATGTGATTACATCAAAAGTCTTACATAATGAAAGAGTGCTCGTCGGCATAGCATAGAACTATAACACAAAAAAACAGTGCTCTTCCGCACCACAACATCAAAAAGTGCTCATCGGCACTTAAAATAGAAACTGCATATTCATGTTGGTTAATTGTTCCATGTTGTTTAGCAAGAAGTTGTTCCGTATCATCATTTTGCATGTGTTTGATTTTGTTTTCTGGCAAATATTTGAGTTATTAAATATATGATGAAAAGCCTCCACTTTCTCTCACAAAACACTTGCATTGATGTTGTTCTTGAGATTCAGTTCATTGAAGTTTCAGTACTACTGGTGCATATTTAGAGCATTAGAATCATATTCTGAGCATTTATTCTTTTCATATGTGCACTACAGCATCACTTGTTCTTGCTTATTACAGATTGACGCCTTCAATGACTTAGATAGCAGTGTTAGTATATTTCTTCTTAGCACTCGTGCTGGTGGACTGGGTATAAACCTCACTGCAGCAGATACATGTATTCTTTACGACAGTGACTGGGTAAACTTTATAACTAATCTACTTTCGTAATTTGACACGTGCATACGGCACGTTTTCGGAATGGTACACCTTGTTTTATCATATAAAATAATTTTTGAGGTCCAGCAAATTAACACCAGCAAACATAGAGCAAAAAACATATTATTTTTGAATTATTTTTAAAATTTTTAATTTTTAATTTTTTTTAAATTTATAAATTTTAAAAAATTTTATTTTCTTAATTTTTTGAATAGAAGAGGGAGGGAGAGAGAGAGAGAGAGAGAATTTTTATAAAAAAAATAAATATAGGAGTTGTTTTGGGTGGGAGATTTGAATTTGAGTTTTGGGGGAAAACTTTTGGGAGGGAAAATATGTTTTGTGAAGTTAGATCCGAGCCTTTGATTTTTTAGGGATTGAAGGAGAGTCACTTGATAGCTTTATTTGTGTTTTATTATATAGAGATATATATATATTCTCATTTACCTAACCATATTCATTGAGTTTCATAATATGAATGTGTTGTGTCCATAACTCAGATTAACAGCTGCAAACGAATTTGTAAAATTTTTTATTGCAAACTACAAAATTCAGAAACATTTTTTTGCTATGATTCATTGAAAGACTTGCAACTCGAGTAAATTATGAGGCTATAATTAATACGGATGATACCAAAAAAAGATTTTCTGTCAAATTTTGATGTATTATTATTTTATTTTTAAAGTCAAGGTCAACTGAGTGAATAGGAAGGAAATGATACAGAAGTAAAATTCAGGCTAAATGTTCTGTGGGCAAGACATGTGAACAAATCAAACTCAAGCTAGCTAGATTCTGAATCTGCATTGACTATTCCCCTTGTATGATTCCAGATGGATCTCAACCTCTCAACTACTCCATGCTTGACAAGTTGCAGATTTAGAATGGTTCTGATGTAATTGCTTCGGATAAGACAAATCTTTGTGCACATGCATACAAGCACCAATGTTTTTTTAGTATATGGCTAGTGTTTTTTTGATGAAACAGTATATGGCTAGTGTTATCCCGTATAATTTCCACAGATAAATATTTTTGAGAAACCCATATAATTATATGGAACTCAAAAATTTAGAAATGCAACTTAACTATTTTAATCACGATATAATCAAAAGATGATAAATCTACAGATTAATCAATTCACATTTTCAAACCAATCAACATCATTCTATACTTCTATTCAATTGAAAGATATGTTATAAAGTTTGTTTACAATAAAACCAACTTCTTCAATGTTTATACTATTCGTTACAACTTTGGTTACAAAAGTTTGACATAAAACAAAATGATTGAGAGGCATAAAAACTAGAGAGGGAGGAGTGAAATAAAACCAATAAAGTGAAATGAAAAAGAAATTAATAAATCAAATTGATTTGATGTCGAGACTTGTTTAGCACACAATCTCCTTAAAACAGTTTTCGCCTTGTCCGGATGCTGGAACTAGTTGAGGTGCCTGTCTCCCAGGATGCAACGACAAAGAGGGTTCACGTAGTCACTACGTAACGCTCCCGAACTGGCAGCGTCAGAACTCTATCACCTTTACTGAATGGACTCAGTGAACGGAAGAGGATAGAACATAACAAAAGGGAAGATGAGAGAATTTTCTGTGCAGGGAAGAAATAGGGGGGGGGGGGGGGGGGGGGGGGGGCTCTATATATGCAGTCAGGGTTAGACACTTGTAACGGCAGACAAAGCTATGAATGCCTTCAGTGTAACGACAGAAAATGTATTGAATACGTACACTGTAACGGCTGACAGCAGTCAATGTTATGAATACCACATTGTAACTGCAGACAGTCAATTGAATGCGTACAATGTAACGGCAGACAAATGTTTAATACTGCACTGAAATGGCAGATAAAACCGTTTCTGTATTTATAATAGCCGTTTACAAAGGAAAAAATCAAAACTGCAGCAAAAAGTGGCTCTGCACGGGATGGGATTATGACGGTCCGGCATTCGTGTCAGCAGGACGTACGGGCGCACACAAGTCGCATATAATCCGGTCCGAGATTTGCACCCCCATGCGCGCGCGAGAGAGAGCCACTCTTCTGTCTATCTTAAAATGTTTAGAAGAAGGTTACTATATATTCTCTTCTAATTCTGTTGATTTTTCCGATGTGGGACTATGTTCCCTCAACCCATTTTCAAGAATGAAAACGTCTCACTTTGAGAGACAATTTCTCATTCTCCCCTTAACCGTTTTTAGCAAATTAATATACAATTTTGATCTACTCACGAAGGAGAACACAAATCAATCAAGATCTCTCAATAATTCATTGAGGATCTTACTCAAAAAGTTGTTCAAAAACTGGTTCGTAAATAGTGTAAAAAATACCCATTTTCTAACAAGATAATGAATTTTTTTAAAAAATAATTACTGAAGATTTGTAAATCACCATGGGGGGGGGGGGGGGGGGGGGGGGTTTGAATAGGATGATTGTGCAGAAATTAAAAATTAAATAAAATTGCATAAAGTAAAAGTGAAGAGATAGAGAAAGCAAACACAACAAGCACATGTGACACAGCGATATAACATGGTTCGACCCACAGGTCTACGTCCACACCACATACTTGTAGCAATTCTCCACTACAAGCGTTCCACTATGCTCAAACCCTTGTACAGTGATTCTCGAATTCAGACCGAGAGACCTATTACACCCACAAGACTTCTAAGATAAGCCCCGTCAATCTCACCAAAGTGGAATAAAGGAAAAACTCAAGATCTTCAATGGTCTTGACTGAAGAAAACAAGAAAGTATCGCACACTTGGATTGATTGTTGAATTGATTAGTTTGGAAGATTTTTCTCCGGGGAATAGGTGAAGAATATGCAGTGGGTTCGTCCAAATATATAGACTGGGAAATGTATCTCTAAAAATAGAAACGATACATTCCAAAACAGTAATCAACACGAGGTACGGTCGACCGCAAAAAGGGACAGTCGACCGTTCATCTTTTAATTGAAAGTCGAAAGATGAATGGTCGACTGTCTCATCATTTTAACAGTGACGAGCGATCGACTGTGGTGCGGTCTACCGACCATGTACCGACCATGTACCGACCATGTGATGTGGTCGACTGTCATCGTGCTGATTGTGACGAAACCACTTTATATTTTTACCTTGCACTAATCAATCAAAAATCAATCAATTACATATAAAATTCTCACATATATGAAAATACAGAAACTGATCTTGCTGGCTTTCTTGAGCACTAATCAACATGTGCTATTTTTGAATAACTTCTTCTTTTACTTGATTTTGTAATTCTTCTTTATTACTTTGTTTCGTTTACTTATTTTTTAATCTTTTGAATCTTTTATATTATTTTTCCTTTTCCTGTTTTTCCTGCAAATCTAAACTGAAGATATTAGAAGTACGCGACACGTTTTGTGCACACCAAACTTAGGTTCAGCAATCTTTCCCTTTTGGTGTGGACAAAACATATCTTAGAATTTAAAAATGTAAAGCAAGATGTATTAGACGAGATTTAATTACTCCCCCTAAATTCATGCATGGAATATGTAAATGAATAAAAGTACATTATATAGCACATATGTAATGATCAAAATGTGAATGAAGAACATGCATGAGAACAAGCAATTTTGGGGAATATTACATTTTTGAAAAATAGAAAGAAAATATAATTACATGATACCGTTGATCGCGAAACTCTTTGATATACAATGAGAGCTCTTCATGGTATCATAGATTTGAGATTTTTCCAATACAAAAGATTCAAAAAGAATTTAAAATAAATTTCAGGTAAAATATTTCAAAGAATTTCTAAGTGCATTAGAAAGCATTAGGAACCATAGAAGACTTATAAGACTTCTCCCCCTTTTTGGAACACACCAAAAGTTTAAAAAAAACACGCTAGAATGTTAAAAAAACAGAGGCGAGACCGGTCGACAGCAACAAATTTTAAAATCCAGTTGAACAAACAGTGAAGGAACCGGTCGACTGCAAAGCCAATTGAAAACCCAGTTGTCAACTAAACAAAAAAACCGAGAGGGAACCGGTCGACCGCAAATCCAATAAAAAAATTTTTGGCGACTGTAGAAAGACAGGAAAGAGACCGGTCGACTGCCCAGTCAACTGTACACCTTTGCAGGCTAGCAGTCGACCGTCTAGTCGACCGAAAATAAAAATTTAAGCAGAAATATCAATAACGTTTAATTCACCTTTCAAAAAATGAAATCGTTTTTCATCTAAAGGTTTAGTAAAAATATCGGCAAGTTGAGAATCAGTGGAAAATACTCAAGAATAATATCCTCCTTTTGAAAATAATCTTTAATAATGTGATACCGAATTTCTATATGCTTTGTACGACTATGTTGGTCAGAATTTTTGGTCATGTGAATAGTGCTAGTATTATCGTATTTAATTGGAATATGATAAAAAAATACCCTGTAGTCTTCTAAAGTGTGCTTCATCTATAATACCTGTGCACAGCAGGATCCGTCTGCGATATATTCTGTTTCGGCAGTAGAGAGAGTTACAGAATTCTGTTTCTTAAATGCCTATGAGACAAGGCAGTCCCCCAAGAAGTGGCATGCACCGCTAGTGCTTTTTTTATCTGTTAAACTCTTGGTATATTCTGCATCAGAGTACCTACAAGAGAAAAGTTTCTATTTTTCGGGTAATAAAGTCCGGTATTAGGTGTGTCTTTAAGGTATCAAATATGTTTAACGACAACCAAATGTGATTCTTTGGGACACGATTGAAAACACGCACATAAACAAATACTAAACATGATATCCGGACGAGATGCAGTAATGGAAAGCAAACTACCAATCATACAACGATATGTAGAAATATCAATATTGTTACCAGTTTCGTCCTTGGAAAGCTTAGTGGTAGTTGCCATAGGTGTTTTGTAAGCATTGGGATTCTCAAGACCGAACTTTTTGACTAGTTCTTTTTCATATTTGGATTGATTTACGAAGATGACATCCTTTCATTGTTGTATTTGAAGCCCAAGAAAGTAGGTTAGTTCTCCCATCATACTCATTTCAAATTCATCCTGCATTTGCTTAGAGAATTACTTGCAAAAAATTTTATTAGTAGATCCAAATATAATATCATCAACATAAATTTGAACAATTAAAATATCTTTAGAAACATGTTTTATAAATAGTGTAATGTCTACTTTCCTTTAGAGAAACCTATGTAAATTAGAAACGAAATTAGTTGTTCATACCAAGCACGAGGGGCTTGTTTCAAACCATACAAAGCTTTATCAAGAAGTAATACATGGTTTGGGTGTGTAGGGTCAGTGAACCCAGGTGGTTATACAATATAAACTTCTTCCGAGATAAAACCGTTTAGGAAAGCACTTTTGACATTCATTTGAAAAAGAGTGAAATCCATGTAGGAAGCAAAAGCAAGTAACATACGAATGGCTTCAAGCCATGCAACAGGTGCAAAAGTTTCATCAAAATCAACAATTTCTTGTTGGTTATACCCTTGTGCAACAAGACGGGCTTTATTTATGATAATAGTACCCGATTCATCTAACTTGTTTCTAAACACCCACTTAGTTCTAAGTACAGTTTTATTATGAGGTCTAGGAACAAGTATCCATACTTGATTCCTTTCAAATTGATTAAGTTCTTCTTGCATGGCAATGATCCAGTCATTGTCTTTCAAGGCCTCCTTAATATTTTTGGGTTCAAGTATGGATACGAATGCAGAAAAACACATAAAATTTTGCGCTTGAGTTCGAGTGGTTACCCCCTTTGTCATATCACTTCGGATAAGATTTGGTAGATGGCTAGACATGATTTTCCAAACAGGACGCTTGTCGATAGTGGAAGGTGGAAGTTGTGCTTGTGAAGGAGGGTGTTCATCTTCCATGACATCAATTTGTTGTGTATACATGCCATCTATCAAGGAGTTGTTGCCACTTTAATTAATGGATGTGTTTTCATCTTGATGCGGTACGTTGTTTTGACTATCTATATTTGATCCCTTTTCAACATGTACCTATTTCTTTTCAACACGAACACCTGTCTCATCATCATCAACAACATGTAATATTTCTTTTGAAAAGGGATTAGTTTCATCAAATATAATATCAATGGATCCTTGAATTGTGCATCTTCTTTTATTAAATCCACGATATGCCTTGCTACTTAGGGAATATCCTAAGAATATGCCTTCATCACTTTTATGATCAAATTTACCCAAGTTATCTAGCGTATTTAGAATAAACACTTTACACCCAAATACATGAAAATAACCCAAGTTAGGATTTTTTTCAATAATATAGTTTAAAAGGCGTTTTTTCAAGATATTTCCTAATGATTACTTGATTAATGGTATAACACGCTATGTTGACAGCTTCGGCCCAAAACGATTTTGGTAAATCAATTTTACTAAGCATAGTTTGGGCCATTTTTTGAAGAGATCGATTTTTCATTTCAACAACCCCATTTTGTTGGGGAGTGCGAGGACAAGCAAACTCATTTTTTATTCCATTTTTTTAACAAAATAATATAAAGAGTTCATTTTGAAATTCCCCACCATGATCACTACGAATAGTTACAATGGTGAGGCTTTTCTCATTTTGTACTATACGAAAGAATTTTTGAAAAACATATGATGTTTCATCCTTTAGTGACAAAAAAGGCCACCCAAGTAAATCTGCTATAGTCATCTACAATTACAAAAACATATCTTGCACCTCCATTACTACGTGTTCGTGATGGTCCAAACAGATCCATGTGCAAGTTCAAGAGGTCTAGAGGTTGATACAATTTTCTTGGGCTTGTGAGAACTTTTAGTTAACTTACCGAACTGACACGAGGCACAAGGCTTATCTTTTTCAAACTTAATTTTAGGAATTCCTCTTACATGCTCCTTGGTGACAGGTTTGTTGAGATTTCCACGCTGTGTGTCCAAGTTGCCGATGCTATAACCAGCCATCCTCATTTCTAGCAACAAAGCATCTCACATTTTCCTGTGCTAATTCATTAGAATTTATAACATATAAATTATTACATCTGTTAGTAAGGAGTAAACATGATTTATTGCTATTTATTATAGTGCATACATTTTTATCAAAAGTAACAGTATAAACTTTATCACATAGCTGACTGATGCTAAGTAAATTGTGTTTCAAACCACTTACCAATAGAACATCCTCAATGAAGCATGAAGAACCAAAGTTTATTTTACCTTTACCAATAGTTTGGCCAGTGCTATTATCTCCAAAGATGATGTCCTTCCCTCTTTTCCTTGACAGTGATGTAAAGTATTTATTGTCACCTGTCATATAGTTTAAGCATCCACTATCAAGGTACCACCGAATTTAGTCTTGATACATTGAGGTACCTACATCAAAATTAGTAGGTATAATTTTTGGTGCCCAAGTTTGTTTTAAACCTGAATTTATATTCTTTCTTACCCAAACAAAATTAGTATTTCTTTTTAAAGAGCAATTATAAGAAATACGCTATAATCTACAACAATAGTGACATGTGATACGATTATGATTTGGATCATGCACACTTGCATAGTTTTGTTTTGATTTGTGATTATGTTGGTGACTATGCATATGTGTATGACATGATGGCTTAGATTTTAAATGGTGTATTGTCTCATCGTAACCAAGCTCTCGATTATCTGATAAGATCTTGAATTTTTTGTAATAAGATAAATGGGCCCTTCATATTTTTCAACAATTTTCTCGAGCTCAATTACTACTTTACAAAGTCTTTTCCTAGTCATTTCATCGTCTTTTGTATTCCAACAAAGAGTGTATAGGGTAGCATCAAGTATTTTATTTTGTTCAAGAGCTTCTTTACAACCTTCCACCACTTCATCAAATTTTCTTTTGCATTCATTTAAATCATCAGTAAGTTTAGCAATATAAACAGATTTCTCATAAATTTCTCTTAGGTTTTCATCAAGTGTTGCTAGGGATTCTTGAATTTGTTGTTTTAAACACTCATTTTCCTCTATCAACACATCATTGTCTTTTCTAAATGACTCAAATTTTTCCATAATCAAAGAATTTTTATTTTCAGTTTTTTTTTAGCGATGCAAGAGATATGTGATTCATTTGAATTTTTTTTTTATGTTGTCTTAATTCACGACTCAATTTCGTAGCATAATCTTTTAATCCATTACACATATCTACTAAATCATCGTAAGTGGATTCTTCGATTACCTCTTCTTGAGATGATGATTGCGCCTCACCATTCCTAAGAGCTATGAATCAAACATTGTTGTGACCTTGCTCTTCCTCGCTGGAATCTGAGTCTAGCCATGTTGCCTTCAATGCCTTCTTTCTCAATCCTGGATTGGAGTGGTAGTAGTCATTGTTTCTGTCCTATGAGAATGGACAGTT
Organism: Hemerocallis citrina; assembly: GCA_017893485.1. NCBI lineage: Eukaryota > Viridiplantae > Streptophyta > Magnoliopsida > Asparagales > Asphodelaceae > Hemerocallis > Hemerocallis citrina. The sequence goes on from CM030363.1 coordinate 190,672,293, forward strand.
TGAGTGAATGTGTCTAGACTTCTTGCATTTGTAGCATACGTCGTATTTGTCCTTTTCTCTTTCTCCTTGATACCTACCTTTTATGTTTAAAATACTTACAAAACTACTTGGTCAACAATGCTATGTCTTCATCTGACTCTGTTTTTGAAGGTCGAGATTTTTCTGCTTTCAACGCGATGGTCTTTTCTTCTGTTTTAGGTTTGATCCCGATGTTCTGCCTGTATCTCTTGGTTTCGGTCATCTCCATCTCATATGTCTTCAGTTTTCCATGAAAGGTGTAGTAGTCGAACCCCTTTTCCTCAAGAGTCTCCCTCATTGCCGTAACTTTTACATCCCATTCCGGTGTGAGACATCTTATGAGTTTTCTGACATTTCGGTCATCATCCAACCCCTTATCTAAAATCTCAAGCTCGTGTGTGATAATATCAAAACAGGCAAGCATTTGATCTACGTTCTTTCCTGGCAACATACAAAAAACATCATACTTATAAAAGCATAAATTAACTTTTGCTTTTATCTCGGACACAATTCCCTCATGCTGTTTTAGCATGTTGTTCCAAATTTCGTACGCCGTTTTGCAATTTCGCCCACATCGCATCAATTCTTCATTGTTTAAGCCTGGATAAAGTGTTGTCATAGCTTTGGAGTTTATGGTTTTCAGTGCTAGTCGGTTTTTGTGAAAGCCCTCTTTCCATCGCTGACAGGGATATCTATTTTGTTTATGCAAATGTTTCAGACTTCTTCACCTAGCATCTGTAAAAAGTGAGACATATGAACTTTCCAAACATCATAGAATTTTCCATCAAAATAAGGTGAATGTGTTAGACTTGTTCCATTGGAGTTGAATGGCTCCGATGAGTACAAGTTCTCGGGAGGAGGAATTTCGGTCATTGGACATTTTTCTTAATCTTTTAAGCTCTTAGTAAGCACCTCGCTCTAATACCACTGTAAATCACCCTAGGGGGTGAATAGGGTGATTGTGCGAAAATTAAAAATTAAATAAAATTGTGTAAAGTAAAAGAGAAGAGATAGAGAAAGAAAACACAGCAAGAACAAGTGACACAACGATATAACGTGGTTTGACCCCCAGGTCTACGTCCACACCACCTACTTGTAGCAATTCTCCGCCACAAGTGTTCCACTATACTCAAACCCTTGTACAGTGATTCTCGGATTCAAGCCGAGAGACCTATTACACCCATAGGACTTCTAAGATAAGCCCTGTTAATCTTACCAAAGTGGAATAAAGGAAAACTCAAGATCTTCAATGATCCTGACTGAAGAAAACAAGATAGTATCGCACACTCGGATTGATTGTTGAATTGATTAGTTCAGAAGATTTTTCTCCGTGGAATAAGTGAGGAATATGCAGTGGGTTCGTCCAAATATATAGACTGGAAAGTGTATCTCTCAAAAATAGAAACGATACATTCCAAAAAAGTAATCAACACGAGATACAGTCGACCGCAAAAAGGGACAGTCGACCGTTCATCTTTTAATTGAAAGTCAAAAGATGAATAGTCGACTGTCTCATCATTTTAACAGTGACGAGAGGTCAACTATGGTGCGGTCGATCGACCATGTGATGCGGTCGACTGTCATCGTGCAGATTGTAACGAAACCACTTTATATTCTTACCTTAAACTAATCAATCAAAAATCAATCAATTACATATAAAATTCTCACATACATGGAAATACAAAAACTGATCTTGCTGGCTTTCTTGGGCACTAATCAACATGTACTCTTTTTGAATAACTTCTTCTTTTGCATGATTTTGTAATTATTCTTTATTACTTTCCTTCTTTTACTTGTTTTTGAATCTTTTGAATCTTTTATTTTATTTTTCCTTTTCCTGTTTATCCTGCAAATCTAAACCGAAGATAATAGAAGTACGTGAAACGTTTTGTGCACACCAAACTTAGGGTCAACAAGATTGTGTTATAAAAATGATAGTAGCACGATAGAAAAATTGGAGGTTTGAGAACTACAATAAGAGAGTAAAGAAGGAGATTCTACTCAACTAAATACACATAGACCGTACGATACAGTATTATATTCCCCAGTTTTAGAGATGGTTCTCATATTTATCATTTCTAGGGTTTCCTTCTTTACCAACCTTCCATTCGAGGTCCGCATTAAACATTGGAGACTCAACAAAATTCTTATAATATCTTTCTAACTTGGAAAGAGACCCAGGTTTCACAAAATTCGTTTGTAGAGACATAGAAAAAGACAAAGATTAAATTGCCCTAATATAATAGACATTCTAGTGAAATGTTAAATATAACATGTTTCTTAATTAACAAAAATAAAAATTAGAATGGCTCCTGCATAGTTTTTTATGGAATTATATGCAACACTCTAAACCTGAGATATATCACAATATTCTTCTCCTAATGTCTGCTGTCCTGCACCCATTGTCAATAGGTAATAAAGTGTCGGATCCAGCAATTTTACCTGCAATAAACATAGTGTTCAAGCAAATTATAATGCATGAAAGAAATTAACAAAAAGAACAATGCAAGATTTAAAAAAGCCTAAGAGCATCTGTAGTCGTTGAAGGTGAAAAAATGGATATATGGATAAATAGAAATAAGAATCGAACTTTTGCTGCACTCGGGAAAAGCTATTTTTTAGCAATCTATCGTGAAATAATAAGCGACGGCACATGAAGTGCCGTCGGAGAGGGGAAAAAATAATAAAAACACTTAATTTTGTGGGATGGCACTCGAAGTGCCATCCGATAAAAAAAAATAAATAAATAAATAAATTACAAGGAGCGACGGCACATGAAGTGCCGTTGGAGCCAAAAGTGAAAAAATTTTGTCCAGCGGAAACGATGGACGGCACATGAAGTGCTGTCCGACAGGGAAGTGATTTATTTTTGGCCATGTTGCACTTTTCCGGAATTGATGCACCATTTCAGGCTTTATTAAATTTTTTTTTTGACCATATTACCCTTGTATAATATATGTATATATATGTATCATTCTCTGGCTATCTCCTCACTCTATCAAAATAACTAAACTCTCTGTCTATCTCACTCTATCTCAAAACAACTAACTCTTCTTTCCTCTCCTCTCGGCAATCTAGAATATCAATCCCAATTCAATCTCACCCACCTCTCAATCTTAATTATATTATTTATATCTGAATTTATTATTGAGTCTAAAATAATGTCTTCGATACGAAGATTTATTGGTCGTTTGAAATCAAAGCGAGAACATGTCCCAGTTCAACCCGGCACAAGCAATGAGGGTGAAGTGGATATGTCAAGTGTCGACTATGCCGATCAGTCCAACTGGAATCGTGTAGTAGACGATTCAAAACATATAAGTTAATATGTTACTGTTACCCCTGAGGGTGGTTTCTGTAAATTCAGGGGAAATTGGAAGAAACCGATCAAGATGTACAATTAGTACTGCTCACGGCTTCCACTTATTCAACTACTAGTAGAGCGGGTGGGATGGCACCGTTTCATGACTATCAATACAAACAAATCGTCGGTTCGGCTCGTGGAGGCACTCGTAGAAAGATGGTGGGACACTACCCATACTTTCCACTTACCGTGTGGTGAGTTAGGTTTCACTCCATTAGATTGGGTAATGCTTACGGGAATTTCTATCGGTGTCGGCCACTTACCTCCATGCGACGATGAGATGTACTCTTTTGAAGTTGTTCAGCAATGGTTCTTTCCAGAACTAACAGTAGATGATTGGAAATCACAAGGTATATGGGTTGGTTTTTTCAAAAATTATTTTACTAATACTTTGATTAAAGAAGCCCAAAGCGGCAGAAATCTAGAGATGAAGATCGCTCGAGCGTTCTTTATGTTCTTTCTCGGTGCATTTCTTTTCACAAATGGAGCTGGATTAGTAAGGTGTGGTTGGCTAGTTGCAGTTGTAGACCTCAATAAAGTTGGCAAATACGATTGGGATAGTCATGCACTTGCTCTATTGTATTTGTCTTTGGATTTATGTAGTAGACTTAAAGTGAAGTTGTTTAATGGGCCGTGGCAAGTGTTGGAGGTAATACTTATCCTAAACTAATTTTAGACCGAAAATGTCATTATATTATTTCAATTTATCTATTCCTAACATAATCGATAATTATGTTTTACAGTATTGGGCTTACGAGTACACAAATTGCTGAATTCCAGTTAGAGATAGGAACCCCCCTATGGAGACCCACATGTCTAATTCTGATGTATGGCCGAGAATTATACGATGGAATAAAGAATATTTGGATTCAGGTCGCTGTGATCCTATTCGATATAATCAGTCGATGGCCCGTAATCAGTTTGAGATGCGCACTCCTTCCTAAATCATTTGGCAGCCTTATAATTCTTCAACAATTACAGATGTGTATGAAATAGAATTTGCTAAATATATATCACAGTTTCGTCATACTTTTACGTATTGCGGTCAGGTATATTTAATTTTTCATTTTAATTTACAATATTTTTTTATAAATATATGATTATGCTTAAGTGAACAATTGATTGCAGGGTGTATGGTATCTTGGTGATCGTTGTATTCGCCAACTTACTGGTTATATTGCTATACCAAAAAACCCACATCCTCTCATGCGTTTCATGTCATCCAGTACTACATTACCTGAACCAATTGAAGCTTCACCTTTTGTGCGTCGTGTAGAGCAGTTAACTTATAATCAGTATTGGGCAAAGGTTTCAATTGGTCCTATAATGCCGTTACTCTCTCATGCATCCAATGTCGATTTTATTGGGCCAACATCTATACGGGATACTTCTGCTTAGTTGCCATATGCTGCACCTCCATGTTGGCAACCGACCGAGTATCCAACTCAATCAACTGCAGAAACTTCAGTATTACTTGGTCAATTTTACGTTGAAGTGCCACTATTCCAAAGTAGTACTATTATGAAGAATTTGGACTTTAATGCCAATGTCCCGTTTCATCATAGTGGGCAACCAACATATGTGAGTTACGAAAATTGAATTTACATTTTCTTAGATTTTTTATTAGTGTAAATTGTATTTTACGTACTCTCATTCATTTATATATTTTATACCCTTCCCCAAGAAGAGTTATATACTCGTTGTCAACAATTGAGCAACTTTGAAGCACAGCTTCGGCGATTGATACTGTCAGATATGGGTTTGAGGGAATCAATTCCAACTGAATTACCAAATGCGAGGCGATCTGTATCGATGGGCAGGGCATCTCTTTCCCGACAAAGACCAATAAATCCAAATTTAGATGACACAGGAGCATCCACGTCTACATATGTGCCTGAAACACAGTATAGTTATGAAGAATAGTAATATTTGTACATCCTATGTATGTAGTATTTAATTTAAATATGTAATATATGAGGGTATTTATTTGAACATTAGTACAAAAATCTACATTATTTGTAATACAAAATTTATTGTATTTTATCTTTATGACACATGAGGGTATTATCGTCAATTTGAGCAAAAGTTTTAATTTGTAAATTGTAATTATGACAAATGAGGGCATATTAGTCCTAAGGGTATTATAGTCAACATAAGATTGTCACATGGCAAGTCATTTGTAATTTGTTTTGTAGTGATAGTGAGTAGTCGGTTCATGTCCCTATCCAGCCATTATAGGTTTTGACATTTTTCCCACCTATGTGTTAAATTTCGGATATGACAGGACATAATAAATGATTCGTTCTTCAAGAGGCATGTTCATTATTTATATGCTGCCATCCTGTGTACATTTATTTATGTAATCCACTTTGAAAACTTCAACTCCTTCGTCTACTCACTGCTCTGTTATTACCTCCTCAATTCCCATGGCCAATTTACAAATACCTTTTCCTTGGAGTTCATCTTCCTCTTCATCAGAGGAGGACAACAATATTGTTGTTCGGGTTGTTCACAACCGTCTAATAAGGGTTGGCAATGCAATCCGAGCTAGCAAACAAATCAATCGTCGCCGTTATATTCGACGCGAAAGACAAGAAGGTCATAGACGGATGTGGAACGACTACTTTGCCGAAAATCCAGTTTACCCAGATTCAATTTTCCGACGTCGATTCCGTATGCGCCGACAACTCTTCAACCGGATCTTGAATGCTGTTGTTGGTTACGATCAATATTTTCAACTGTCCCAGGATGCATGCAAGCAAGTTGGGTTAAGTCCCCATCAAAAAATAATGGCAGCACTACGTTGTTTATCGTACGGAGGGACAGCTGATGCTGTTGACGAATATGTACGTATTGGCGAAACAACGGTATTGAAAAGTCTACGTCGTTTTTGTTTTGCAATTGTAACTTTATTTGGTACACAATATATGAGGAAACCAACACCAGGCGATGTGGAAAGACTCCTAGAAGAGAATAGCGCTCGAGGATTCCCTGGAATGTTGGGTAGTGTAGATTGCATGCATTGGAAGTGGAAAAATTGTCCGACAGCATGGCACGGACAATACACAGGACATGTTCGGGAACCAACTATTATTCTCGAAGCAGTTGCGTCTTATGATCTTTGGTTCTGGCATTCATTCTTTGGAATGCCAGGTTGCAACAATGATCTAAATGTGCTGAACCGGTCAACTTTATTTAATGAGATTCTTGACGGTCGTGCACATCCAGCTAATTTTGTCATCAACAACAACAATTACAATATGGGTTATTACCTAGCGGATGGTATATACCCACCGTTGACAACCATCGTGAAAACTTACACCGCACCAGATACACAAAAAAAAACACAGAATTGCAAAAGGGTGCAAGAAAAGATGTGGAGCGTGCTTTTGGTATTTTACAATCACGTTTTGCAATAGTGAAGGGTCCTGCACGCATGTGGGATGCATATAATTTGTCCTATATTATGAAAACATGTATCATCTTACACAACATGATTGTGGAGGATGAACGTGACGACATAAATCTTGACTATGATTATGATCAAATTCCTGACTCAATTGGGATCGAACCAAGCACATGTGGACCAATTGATGAAGTAGGCCGAACGTTTCGTAATGTCATTCTACATGATCGACAAAGACATCATGCACTACGTCAAGATCTTGTGGAGCATATTTGGAACCAATTTGGAGATGGGTAATTGCACTTGACATGTATTAGTATGTATTTCCTTTGTCTTGTAACATTTAATTTTATGGTATAATTATAAAAGTAGTTCTTTTAGTTTTTTCAACTATGGTAGTATATAATATTTGGGTCAATCGTACATTCACTAATTAATGCTCATTTTCAACTATGGTAGTATATAATTGTTCATTTCAATCTAACAGGATGCTATGGGTCTACTCACTGCAAAAAAAAGATTCTTCTTCATTTCAAATTAATAATGCATGCTTTACTAAGATAAAATACAGATTTTTGGGATCAAGTTCTTCACCCATCGTTATAACCTCGTTTTTGTAGAATTTCATTTTGCCTACATATAAAATAATATCGTTGATTCGTAGGTAACGTGTTTAGATCGATACCCATAATACGACCTTCCTCCATCCGTTCTTTAAGATCGCATTCTCGGATTTTTATCACATTCCTTGTAACTTGCGATTCTTTGTATACAGCTGTAAATATGGCTGTTTCTTCGGACATATCTTTGATGCCTGATGTTTCGGCAACACTTTTGCCTTTTCTCTTAGACGCTTTGCGACCTGGTGGGCGGGTAAGGGGTGTAGGTAAATTCGTATCCATGGGTAGATCTGAGTCCAAGTTGATTGTTGGAGAGTTTGGGCTTTCACTACCTTCACCGAATTGGGTATTCGGTACTCGATCAAAAACTTGTGTTGTGCGCAATGAAAATTTTGGCTGCTCTTTCAGGATCTCATAACATTCATCAAATTTGAATGCTTTCCCCGAAGATGCCAAATACTGTACTCTCGCTTCGCGAATCTGAGAACACATTGATATTCCAAACGTTATTAGGTAAACAAGAGATACAAATAATGACTTCAAATAATACATTTTTTACAAACCTTGCCTGCCTCTGTTGTTCCGTTACCGGCTCTACTTGTTGCATTGCTCAATTTTCCAATGAATAGAGCCACTTCTTTGGAAATCACTTGAAACCGACTAGTGAGTGAGGCGGCTGTTCTGTCGGTCGGAGTGCCTAACATTACCTTAAATGTAGAATAAATACAATCCCAAAACTGTGATCCAGATTAGTCGGTACCAATAACTGGATCTTGAGTAATACTGATCCAACTCTGGCATAGCAGAACATCTTCCTGAGCCGTATAAGCTCTTCCCCTTGCACTTCTAACATTTGCCATTTGTTTTCTTTGGCAAATAACTCAAGAAATGACAGAGAAGATAGTTGAGATAATACAAGACAGAGAAGATAGTTGAGATCTGAATAATTTACTAGATTTTTTTAATGCTAATATTCGGTTGAGGATGAGTATTATGTATAGAAAAATATAGTGAACTACTTTAGATGAAAAATATAGCCGTTGGATTGTGAAAAATGTCCATCAAATAGCCGTTGAATATAAGCGGGGGCATTTTAGTCAATCAAGATTTTTTTAAAAATATATCAAAGGACGGCACATGAAGTGCCGTCCGGGAAGTAGGGAAATATTGGGACAGCACTTGAAGTGCCGTCTAAGGAGTAATTTGTTTTTGGTTTTTTAATTTGTTTTTTGGGCTTTTTTATTGAAAAAATTCCTTTTTTTTTTCAATGGACGGCACTTCAAGTGCCGTCCGACTCGGAAATTTTTTTTTTGGGTGAGTGCCGTCGCTCAAATATGGATAATTCTCATATCGATTCTCATTTATAGCACACGACTGTAGCGATTTATCGATAAAATGGATATTTGGCAAACGAGTGCAGCACGTTCTTCAGCCAAATATCCATTTTATCGATATTTGGCAAACTTCTACAGATGCTCTAATATCCTATATAATGTAAAGATATTCTATACTATTACTAATAAATTATTAAAATTGAAGTGAAAAGTGCCAAACACCATATATATCATCCTAGAATGCATGATAAATTGAGAGGTAGGACATTGATCCCTGAAATACCATGATAAATTGAGAGGTAGGACATTGCTCCCTGATATACCATTTGCCACAAAAATTGTATATTACATATAATAGAATAGAAGGTTCCTATATCCAGAAAAATAGAATTTCCTTAATTATTCACAAATAAAACTACTATAAAGCTGATTGCCAGAATTTTCTAGGTTCACCTTAACATAGAAATGGTTCTCTCAATAAAGTTAACCCATATTTGTCGGTCCTAGTACTAAAGGAGAGTATTAAGGCATAGACGTATAAGATAATTTAACAGAAAACACAGAATCTTAAATCCTGGAAAAATCAAGTCTTCAACACATAGTGCATTGAAAAGGAAGTATATAGGTTTGCATTTACACTACAAAAAATAGCGACTATCATCTCCCTATTATAAAAACATATTTAGTTGACATTATATCCCTATTAATCTCTCATGAGCAATTACACTATCTCGAAGCACTCCGCGTCAACATCCTATAAGTGGCCAAGATAACATAATAGATCAGGGAGCATCACAACCTACTACTAAACTCGCTTAAAACAATGAACTATCAGAAAATGCATGCTGAACTAAAACCCTCACTGATATTATTTACAAACTTTAAAAGAAAATTAATAGCGCCCAACAATCCAAGCACACACTTAGCCAATTGCATCAATAACTGAAACTCAGAAATTACTATTTACATATATGCAAAAAAAGAGAAATTTGCTGACCTTGCTCTGATAAGCCACAACAACTCGAGTACCTAAGACACCACATCTACATTTCCAAAACCAAAAAATAAAATAAAATAAAATAAAATCAAATCAAATTCAGGACAAAAAATAGGAAAAGGGAGGCGGTAAGCTCACCAAAGAGGTGACGAAAGGCGTCGTGGCAAGCATCATGGACGTAGGCGGCGTAGTGGGTGTAGCGTCCCGAATTTCCAATATAATAATTCAGAAATACGTGGCACAATTCCAGAATCAAGTTTCAATGTAATCATAAACATGGCAACAAAATACAGGAAAATTTAAAACTTTTTATTACATCAATTGTTTACAAAGCACAGTAGGAAATTAACACCTTGAATTACAATTTTTTTCTTTTACAAAACATTCTTTTACAATTTACATAAGCCATAACATCATTTTAGCACATGCATCCGAATCCCAATGCTAAAGATACCTACCTGTAAAACATGAGGCTAGAGATAACCATAACCCCCAAAACTACAGGGGTCAGTCATAACAGTGTGAGTGACATCAAAAGAAAAGCAACATAAATAATGCATAAAGGATAAAGTCATAAACAATATGTATCAACAGTAAGAATAAATAAAAAGAATATGAAATAACAATAAATAAAACATGAAAACATCAAGTAAAACTAGACTAAGTGTCAAGTGTAGAAAAACAGAAAACAACATGCATAAAACCAAGTTAAGAAAACACAAATACTATGTGCTAACTCTCTAATGCATACTTATCGGATTCTATGCATCCCACTCTACATAGGTTCGGTGCAAGCCCTTAACGTTCTCTATTTGATAGGGTTTAATCCCTCGTTATGCAACTAATCCTACTACGATGAATACTACAAGATTTAGATATTTTGCAAGTATTGGTTCTCGCCCTTGGAATACTGGAGGTCAATCCCACCTGCAGATCATTCTGTGGCCCTTACGTCTATCGTCCCAGAAAACTGGGGATTGCCTCACTCCGTAGGTCATCCTGGAACCCTCATTGCACAAACATCTCATGAATGTTGCTCTCGTCCTCGGAATACTGGAGATCAATCCCACTTTGCGGATCACTCTGTGGCCCTTACGTCAATCGTCCCGGAGTACTGGGGAATCTCTCACTCTTTGGATCATCCTGGAGTCCATAACTCATATTTGCTCTCATTTCATCAGATCACCATCTAGTGCCTGTCCTTATCTTTTTAAGTTAATAAGTTGATTATGAATCTCCTAGAGTTTGGTGCACCCTATCGGACTTAACTCAACTGATCAACAACAAGACCTCAACTAATCAAATCACAAAATCTAAACTGATCAACAACAAGACCTCAACTAATCAAATCAAAAAATCTCAACCGCCGGTAATTAGGATCCCACTTCCCTCTAGAGACTCATAACTCAACCATCAACCCAAAACTTTCAATAAAACTCATAAATCCATCATCAAAATATTTATATAAAGAAAGCAACAAAATCCAAGTCCATTTAATATACTCATAAAATTTCAGAACCGAAATAAAGTATTAAATCCATTAAATAATAGAAAACCATATTTTGAAATAATAGAAAGTCACAAAACATTAATTCCTTCGAAAATCACATATAGCTCTCTTTATAAGGTTATAAGAAAGTAATTTAATTTTTATTATAAACAAAATATAACTCTCTGCAAAATATTGTAATCTATAGCAAAAACTTCATCTAAAACAGGAGATCAATAATCCATATTATCGAGGAAATAAACGTTCAAGAAAATAACAGAAAAACTCAAAAAGCATCAGCCAAGTACTGACGGTCGACTGTCAACTTAGTTCAAAAAGACAGCAGTCGACTGTCATGCTCAAATCCGAAAAGTAAGAAATTGACAGTCAACTGTCAACTCTAGTTCAAATGAGAAGCGGTCGACTGTCATAAGCGGAAATTCGCAGTTTTAATATTCGTGTATGTTTTTACTGATAATTCTATAAAACTTTGTAAAATCATAAATTTGCAAAACTAAATCCTTGAGATGATTAAATGCCACTTGTATAATTTATAGGAGTTTATGAAACAAATCAAAACCACATCAAGATCATAAAAGAGGAGTTTTCGACAAAACTCTTCAAAACAGTGTACATGAGTGTGTGTGTGTGTGTGTATATATATATATATATATATATATATATATATATATATATATATATATATATATATATATATATATATATAGGTAGTTAAGCATCACTAAAGCATCAAAATGACATCGTATATATGTAGTATATTGTTTAGTTTGAATATATGTAGTATATTGTTTAGATTAATCTCAGTATTAGAACAGTCAAGATCCAATTGAAACTTCACAAAATCACAAAAAACTCAATTTCAGAAATCCTTCAAATCTGTGAGATGCTTTAGTGATGCTTAACTACCTATATATATATATATATATATATATATATATATATATATATATATATATATATGTATGTATGTATGTATGTGTTTGTGTGTGTATTCGTATCAGCTAAGCACCAAGGAACCCATATGTATGTTGTATGAAGTTCAAAAACCATCTCAGTACCCAAGGAACATCAAAATCCAATTGAAAACATCAAAACCATCAAAACTCAACCTTCGGCCTGCTCACCTACAGACCCGAAGACAAAAACCCCTTCTTCACTTTAAAACTCTAACCTTTTTAATCCAATAATTCATCTGGTAACTCATAACACATATGCACAACCTCTTACATTAATCTATTCATGGCTATATGCAAATCTCAACATGTATCAATCAAGTTTTATTCATCAAAATCACCCAACAAATCACATATGCATACATCCACAGTAAAAGTTAGGTTTTTATTCTTTTTTTTTTTGAAATAAACAACATATAACTCCTTAAACTCAATCAAATCAGCAAGCATATGATAGAAAACAACATACCCATAATTTCTATTAGGTTCTTTAACAAATCTCAATTCTTCTATATGAAGTTTTAATCATCAAAGCATAGGTTTCATGAAAAGATTCAATCTTTAATTCATCCTTCCATCAAATTTCATTATATCAACATACAATCCCTAACATGCTTTCTAATCAATAAATCATCACATACAACATGCTTTGAACAAAAGAAATCAAAAATATGTCACTCACTTCATTAAAGAAATCAACCAAATTAATAAAGAATAAGAAAAAGCTCTTCTTTTGCAAAAATCCAAGATTATCGCTTCGAAACTCCAAGAAATTAATAGTAAAAATATATTTTACTTTTGCAGAGGAGAGGGATGGCTGTAGTGGCCATAATATAGGCCAAAATCTGTTGTTTTTAGGGTTTTACAAGTTTATGGAAACATCCCTTAACAAATTATTACTTTATATATAAACATTTCATTAATAAAGTAGTTAAATAAGTTAAATAAATTAAAATAAAACCAAATACCTTTACTACTGAGTTATCTAAAATTTAGGATATACGTAATTATAAATAGGATAATTTATTCAAAAATCTAAAAGTGGAGATTTGCACCCAAAAATATTTGCACGTGTAAAGTTGACAAATTCATAAAATAGTCAAATTAATTTAAATAAATCTGAAAAATTAAAATATCATAAATAAATGAGGAAAATCAATCATTAACCATAAAATTTTAAGAATTCAAAATTTTCTAACTTTGCACGTGTGTTGCATGTGCAAAATTGCAATTTCAAGAAAGTAGTCAAAATAGTCAACTTAACCACTATAATATTATTTAATAATGCAAAATGAATACTTTTATTTTGCGGGGTGTTACATCACTCCCCTTAGAATAATAGTTCTGTCCTAAGAACTACTCTAAGCAAAAGAGGGGGCTCGCGCCGTCACCGCCTAGTTCTTTCATTGTTTCTGTCAGATTTTGCTAAAGAGAAGAAGAGGAGAACGATGAGGGCGATCTCGAATTCTTGAGTTGTGGGTCTGAGCACTGTTAACGGTGAGAAGAAGAGTCAGCAAGTTTGGGGGGATTTGGGAGAGGAAGAGGAGTTTTTTTTTTTAAAGAAAAATTTAAAAGGTGTGGTTTTCACGTGTTATTTTAGGAGTATGTTCCTACTTTTGCTCTCCTTTCTTTATTTCAAAATAGAAAAATAAGAGAAGGGGTGGACCTGTTAGTTTAATGGGTTTTTCCGATATGGGTCACTATCAAATATTTTAATTCCATATACCCCACTCACAAAGATTTAATTTCATATAAGTATTTTTTAGTGAGTTATATGGAATTAAATTTTGGTAACAAAAATGGTTATTTGTGATTGATTTCATTTTGTAAGTGAGTTATATGAAATTAGGTCTTTGTGAGCGAGGTATATGGAATTAAAACATTTGTTAGTGACCCATGTGAGGAAAAATCTAGTATAATATATATTATAACTAGATTTTTCCATGGGCACGTGCCTACGACATGTCTTCGGAACCATACGGCACACGAAAAGCCCTGTAAACAGTAAAACAACAATTGTGTAGCTCAAGTTTGAATAGTATGACAATAATTAGTTGTAAATAAAAGTCCATGTTTCCATTAGTATATGTTGAAAAAAAAATTTATAAATGGGGGTGTAAAATCCAACTTCTTAGAACTTTGATCGTGAAAAATGATGAAATTTAACTGTTGAAGGGATATTTGCTATTTTCAATGTAACATGAACAATATAAAAAACATAAAATTCTGAAAATTTACATATCTGAAATCAGAAAATCAAAATTTCTAAATAAATAAAGAAAGAATGAGAGAAAGAGAGGGAGAGAGAAAGAGATAAATATGAAAAAGTGAAGAGGGAAGAGATAGATAGTAATAAAGTAATGAGTTTTTTAAAAAAAAATTTTTTTTTTTTTGGGGGGGGGGGATTTTGGGTTTGGGGGGGGGGGGGAGCTTTTTGGAGGAAAAATATGTTTTGGGAGAGTGAATCTGAACCGTTGATTTTGTTTCAATTGAAGATGAACCACTTGATAGCTTCGTCTTTTGTTTTATTATATAGATAAGATATAGATATAAAGTGGTTTAGTTTAATATATTGTATAGAATTGTAAATTTATAATACAAAATTTTCTTCAAGTGAAGCAAAGAGATGAGAGAATATTACTGATGAGTACACATTCTCTGAGAATAAGGAAACTCTCATATGAGAAGTGGAGACTTACTTAGAGCATCTCCAATCGTTTGCTATTTTGGCAAAATAGGAAATGATTTAGCAAATGATCGCTGCAATCGTTTGCTAATTTGCCAAAATTTAGCAAAAGAGGAACAGTGCTTCGCTAAATTTGAGAAACGAAATTGGCAATTGCCAAATATAGCAGACGGAACAAGATGTTCTGTCTTATATTTTTAATACTTTTTTTAAGCGATCGGACGCATCATCTTGTTCCGTCTTTGGTTTTTTATTTTTTTTAAATAAAAAAGATCGGACCCAAAATTTAAAAAAAAAAAAAAGAGGAGGACGGACACAACATGTTGTCCCGTCTCTAGGATTTTTGCTTTGGACGGGACAACATGTTCCATCCAAGGATTAACTGCCTTTTTGTGAATTTTTTTCCAAATGTGTGAGAGAGAACAACATGTTCCATCACACATTTTATTAAAAAAAAATTTAAAATACACTCAAACACAACATCATGTTTCGTCGGATCATTTTTTAATATTGTTTCTCAAATTATAGCAAATGACGATTGCGCGGAAATACTCGATTTGCCATTTGCTATTTTGCCAAAATGGTAAAATAGCAAAAACGATTGGAGATGCTCTTAACAGTTATTGATGTTCTAGTTCTGTCAACACTTGTTCCCATACCACATACAGGTTTCTTCCCGTTGGTTAAATTCTTCATAAAAAAGGGTTAGTGAGACAATTTCAAGAATTGCTTTTAAAAATGATGGGTCAAAACCAAATAGAGCGGAGGCCATACATCTCCATCAAGTGTTCAAGGAATTTTTTGACCTTCAAAGCAATTTTTCCAGTATCTTCAATATCCCTCTCCATGCGCTCCTTAATTTTTGATTTAAAAAAAGAGCTCTTATGAAGTGAAGAAAGGTGGTTTTCACTATTTTCTCATAAACTTTAAATAGTAATATATCTGACAACTAATTGTGGCTCGAGGTAAATGCCGAGCATCAAGCCTATATAACTTGAGAAAGCTAGGGTGTGGCTCGAGGTCGTTGCCGAGCATCGAGCCCTTATAGCTGGAGAAAGCTAGGGTGTGACTCGAGGTCAATGCCGAGCGTCGAGCCCCCTACTTGTGAGAAAGCTAGGGCGTGACTCGAGGTTATTGCCAAGTGTCGAGCCTATATAGCTTGAGAAAGCTAGGGTGTGGCTCGAGGTCAATGCCGAGCGTCGAGCCCATTTAGCTTGAGAAAGCTAGGGTGTGGCTCGAGGTCAATGCCGAGCATCGAGCCCATATAACTTGAGAAAGCTAGGGTGTGGCTCGAGGTCATTGCCAAGCATCGAGCCCCCATGCTTGTAAGAAAGCTAGGGTGTGGCTCGAGGTCATTACCGAGCGTCGAGCCCATATAGCTGGAGAAAGCTAAGGTGTGGCTTGAGGTCAATGCTGAGCGTCGAGCCCAAATAGCTTGAGAAAGATAGGGTGTGGGAGGGGTGGTCTTGGGCAGAGTTAACTTCTCGCAGGAAGGCCTTACGAGAAGTGTTGGATTTCCCTCCCATGGGTCCGCCATGGACGCAGTGTAGGATGGCCTTCTCCCCAGTCTCCTCGGTCTCGGGATCCTGCTCGGGTTGTCGTTAATCGTTCGAGGGGGAGGCGAAGGCTTCAGATTCCTCGGATCCCTCCGGTCTCTTGGGTTGGCCTGGGTGAACTCCCTCAGGTATCCCCTCTAGATTAGAGCATCGATCTTGTCTTTAAGGGCACGATAGTTGTCTGTCTCGTGCCCATTGTCCCGGTGGAAGCGGTAGTAGAATCTCTGGTCCCGCTTCTTGTTGTTGCTCGGTCGGGGAGGGTGTCGGACGGTCCCTTTGTCTTCGATCTCCAAGAGGATGGTCGACACGTTCTGGGTCAATGGCATATATTTTTTAAAATGGGGGACCTGAGGAGGCCTTTTCAGGTCAGCTGCCTCTTTCGTAGCTTTCTTGGCGGACTCAGCATCTTCTGCCTTATGCTTTCCCTTGGCCGTGGTTTCTTTGGGGCCCTCAGGGTGTAGGTCCTCTTCCGTCCGAATGTACTTCTCGACCATGTTGAGCAGGTCACGAAAGTCGATGGGTGGTTTCTTGGCTAAGGAGGCCTTGAGCTGCCATGGCGAACATTGTGTGGGAAAGCTGCAGAAGCGACGCCTACGTCAAGTGAGGAGACCGACCTCACCTCGGCAGTGAACCTCCGAACGAACTCGAAGAGTGGCTCCCCTTCCTTTTGTCTGAGGTCCAGAAGGGACACACTCGACTTTTTGACCTTTCTGCTGGTCAAGAAGTGGGCTAGAAAGCTTGCTTCCAACTGGTGGAACGAAAAGACCGAGCTGGGGATTAGCTTCAAGAACCATTCCCGAGCCGGATCACGCAGGGTGGCAGGGAAAGCGCGGCATAGGAGAGGATCCGATGCACTATGAATCAGCATGAGGGTTCTGAACCCTTCCATGTGATCAGAGGGATCACCCTTGCCGTTGTACGTATAGAATTGGGGAGGCCTAAAATTTTTGGGGATCTCGGCTTCCAAGATTGAGTGGAGAATGGAGGTCGGGTCGGCCTGTAACCATGGCTCGACATCGACCTGCCCTCGCTGAGATGGGCGAGGCGGTTCTCCATTTCCCGGAGGCGTCTAAGGACGACATCTTCTTGTTCAAGCGGGCGGGCCGATCCGTGGGATTCGCCGCCCATGGCTTCTGATTGAGGGTAGGAGTCGTTGTATGCCTCGGTCCTAGGACCGCCTCGGATCGCCTAGAGGACCTTGTCCCTAAAGTTTTGGAACTCAGCCCTCATGAATGGGGCTTGCTCCACCGGGTCATGCGAAGGTGGAGGTCCTCTCGGGGAGTGGCTGTTTCCCAGCTCCCGTTCTGGGGTCGGCTGTCTTCCCTGGTTCAGGACCGAGTTGGAAGCGACCCCTCCCCTGGTTCGACTGACCTACCGATTCTGGATGTCGCGTCGCATATCAGTCGCGACTAAGTAAGAAGTGCCTGGTCCAAATTCGGCTGTGCCATTGACTCGCAATTGGTTAGAGCCCTGGGAGTCCGCACGGCTGTGAAGGGAAGGAGGGTCAGGATGACGTCCAGAGGTGATGGCCCTTCTGGCTTTGGGAGCCATGAAAGAGCCCAGATTCGAGATGACGTCCTTGGCTGGGATCGGACTGGCGTCAGTACCTAAGAGTTCCCATAGACGCTGCCAACCTGATACTGCTTATTTTTGGGTGTAGGGGCAACAGGTGTGAGTTCTTGTAATTTGTGAAGCGGAAGATGTGGTACTGGTGCTGATCCCACCCTTAGCTGTAGGACCAGATCGGGGGGTAGCAGGAGTGAGGTAGAGGCCGGATGCTTGGCTCGGATTTCGTGGCTCGGATTTCGTAGCTCGGCTTGGACTTTTGTACCTGCAAACTACCTAGAAACACCGGGAGAAGTCCCGGCGATAGCCCTCTGACGGTCTAGTCAGTCACTGAGAAAGCAACAGTAGCTAGGGTTCAGGTAGGAAAAGATTTATTACATTGGGCAAGGAGGAGGGGGTTTGGTATTTATATGCAGGGGTAAACGGGTCTGGGACCCTAACGGGCCGGGTTAGACCCGTTTGCCTGTGTTCCTGAGTTGGCAGAAGCCCGTTGGATTTGTTGAATTGATGATCTGGGATGAGCGAAATCTGAGGAGATCTGATGGCCCTGATAGGGTCACGTCATCTACACCATATCAGGGTATTTTCTTTCAATATATCATAAAACATATCCTTGAGTCTCCATATTTATATATCGATAGTCAAATTGTAAAAGCATGTTCAAAGTAGTTCTCCATCATCTTATCCTAGTTTGTATGAGTTTTTAATTAAAAAAATGTTTGTTTCAGTTTACTGATTATCAACTTCTAACAGACAAAACTACTTAACACCATCAAATTGTTTTATACTTGAAGCTTGCCCAACTGTCCATTTATTCTCTCAATTTCCTTGTCAATTTCTGCCACGTGAAATATGCAAAGTACTAAAAATGTTTAAACAGATATTGAAGACAATCTATGAAACATTTCTAGCTAGGTATATCCTAATCGACTGTTAAAAGAAATAAATATGCTTTGTTTTATTTATCATATTCACTTAAACATAGTAATGGTATGAGCAAATAATTAATTACTTGTTTACGTAATGCAAATTTTTCTCAGCTCATGGTTTCCTTAGCCATGAATATGAATTTGATGACTGGTTGTTAATTTATGTACATTGTGGTCAACTTACATAAAATTCAAATCCCCCTTTCATTTTTATTGCAGTACTGTTTCATGCTAAACATTTACTTGAATGTAACTTTTCATACCCTGTGTTTTTTCATTAATTAAGACCTTCTTAACGACAAACAATTAGGATACAGAATACCTGCTTGTAAAAAACCATCCAAGCCTGGATCACTTGAAGGTGAAGACGACCCATTCATGGATACAGAAGAGAAGCTACCTGACTCCCTTGGATAACACCCTCTGATCCTTTCAAACAATTCCTTCACAAATCAAACCTAAGAAACCCTAGATGCACAAATCGTACCCAAAATCGATTAATAGCAACTTACCTACGTGGGTGGCGAGCGGCTGGCTGCGAGAGAGGAGAGTTTTGAGAAAACTTAGATTAAAAAATCGTAGCGAAAAAGCATGAAATCAAACTGACCTAGGTGGGAGACTGCGTTGGCGAGCAGCATATGGTGACGGCGGGGCTGATGGCCGACTGTGACAAAAGGGAGCTCGGTGGAATTTGGGAGAGCAATATTGAGCGGGCGTAGGGGGATTTGGGAGAGAAAGCTATTTGTTACGAACTCAGGAAAACTCACCCTTAAAAGTTAGCTGTTAAAGAGAGGGAACTCAATTTTATAACTATCTAACATTGGTTTCCCATATAACCGATGTGGGACTAAATTTGGATCATAACATTCCACCACGCTTCCGTAACCTGCCGCCCTCGGAGGTATTCACTCTAGCGGCACTGGCCCGGCCTGGGATTACCAGTAATTTTAATTCGGCCTCTAGGTAGCCCTTTCCGACGTCCTCGGTGGCTTTCACTCTAGCGATACTGGCTCGGCCCATGACTACCAATAATTTTAATCCAGCCTCTAGAGAGATTTAAGAAGTATGGGGTTGGCTCTAATATCATTGTTACGAACTCATGAGAACTCACCCTTAAAAGCTAGCTATTAAAGGGAGGGAACCCAAGTTTATAACTACCCAACATTGGTTTCCTATATAACCAATCTGGGACTAAATTTGGATCATAACATCTTTTTTTTTTCTTTTCCTTTTGTCTTGCTAATTAAAAGATGTAGGTTGCACGTGTTAAGGTGGGTGTGAACTCTTACTTTTGCTCTCCTTTCTTTATTTCAAAATAGAGGAATGAGAGAGGGGGTAGGCCTATTTATATAATATATAACTAGTATACCCACTATACAATATTGCACAAACTTTATCGAAAGATATATTAAAACATCAACACCATTCAATAAAAAATTCGGTAGAACCTACCCACATATACAGCTTTTTACCTGCATAATTATAATTCAGACTATCAACATTCAACAATTATGTAGTAAAAATCTTTAAAAAAAACACAATTTTCAAACTCGAGCATTTGATGCAATAAGACTTCCAAACACAATCACAATAATTATGCAATTGTTCAAATACTTTAATCCTAATTATATATACAACAAATTGCATAAATTAATTATTCCGGATAATAAAAGACTACAATCCAAGTTGTTAAATGCAAAATCCCTTTTATAAACAACTAATTATTCATAGCTAGGTAAATACAAAACAAACAAATAAAATTGTGTACTGATTTCAACATGGTGGTATCCAATTATCTGTAGTAATTCTCTTCTCCATACTTGAACATGCTGGAATGAAAAATCATTGAGTGGCTGAATTTTTTACACATGAACGTCACATCTCGGCCTACATAAAAAGAGAACACGAAAGAAAAATTTAGTTAACTACATAACATTAAAAGTTAATTACTTATATAGCGACATGAACCATTTGAATTGATATAAGTTGATACATAAATGAAGAAAAGAATAACATAGTCTTCTTTCATAAATTGATACATATATGAAAATGTAGTAGACCATAAATTTGAAGTGACATGATGACATTATATGATACTTAAATCTAAAAATATTGCGTACCAATAACTATTATTTTAATCACTTGAATATAATTTGATTGTTAATGAAATCTACCATTTCAATTGATTTCCAAAGAGTTACGCACTTCTTGAAGAACTTCTTGTTACACCACATTACGTGTACCATTATTAGTCTTTTCGTACTCATTTGAGTTATCTGTCAGCAACACCTTCAAGCCAGAACGGGAAGTGCAATGCGATAGTGCTACATACAATTGACCGTGCGTAAACAAATGCCTTTTTAAATGGACCCCAACACTATGAAGAGTTTGGCCGTGACACTTGTTTATTGTCATAGCAAATGCCAACTTTACAGGAAATTGTCTTCTTCTAAGAACAAAAGACCACTTGGTTTCTGTCGGCGACATGGCCATTCTTTGAATCACAACTGTCTCACCTGCATGCATTCTCGTAATAATTGTAGCTATAATAATATGTTCTTCCATAGTATGAATAATAAGACGTGTCTTATTGCAAAGTCATAGAGATTCATTCAAATTTCTCAGTAGTATAATTAGTACTCCTTGCTTCAATTCTAAACAATGGTTTGGCAGCCCGCTCATCTTAATTGTATGTAGAAATTCAGGTGAATTCATATTTTGCTTAGTTGTACCATTAGGGTATGATCGACTGAATCTGCACTTAAGTAGTTGACCATCTGTTTAGGAACCAAAGACAAAATATGAGAATTAATGGCATCAACATTTTTCAAGGAATGTTGAGTCATTGTATCTAGATTCAATATTAGGATAAATCCAAATTTTCAAACCTTTTAGACCATCTGCAGCTTTAATTAGAAGGTCATTTGGTATTTTTATCCAATCCTTTTCAGAACCTCTATTATTAGATTCACCTTGAATTTTACCATCTCCCACACCTAATAACCACTTTGTAAATTAATCCTGTTCATTTTGGTAACTTGATCGAGTGAACTTCCCATTAGTCTCATATTTTTCGTCAACTCATACATCTTACACGAAGACCAAATATGACTCCTTTGTAATGATGCAAAAACAATACGGGGTCGTCCACCTACTGGCACGACAGGCAAAATCCGTCAAAAGTCCCCGCTGAGAACGAAAACCTTTCCACCAAATGCGTCATCAACTGAACTTTCATTCTTAAACTTTATTAGATCCTTAGGAGTTCGATCAACGGCTTCAAATGCATGGCGATGCATCATCGGTGCCTCGTCCCAAATAATCAAATCTGCTTGTTGAATGAGTTGAGATAAATCATCTTACTGGAGAATAGAACATGTCGAAGTTTCATGGACTTTTATAGGAATACAAAACTCGAATGTGCAGTGCGACCACTAGACTGTAACAGGGCAGCTATTCTAGAAGAAGCAACACTGAGGACTATTTTTCTTTCCGCTCGAAATTTGCAACTAATGTATTCCATAAAAAAGTTTTTCCCGTACCACCGCTACCATGAACAGAGAAAACACCTCCACTATTGCTCGAGTGCGCTGAAACCACAACTTCCAATATCCGAATATCCGAATTTGCTCATGAGTCAACTTATGGAATATTTGCTGAAACTTTCGTTTCGACACGTCAACATCATAACACAATTCATCGCACATCAGTAGATTTTGAATGACATGTACATGTACATCTTCGGAAAATGGGAGTGATGAGATTTCTTTAAGAGACTGTCTGTTCTGATTCAAAATGCTTTCAATATCTAAAAGTGCCAAATTCTTCAATTGAATTTCTGTCAATTCTAAACTAAAATATGAAGATTCGGTCCTACATCTATGCAATATGTCATCTGATAGATTGCTCCAATGTTTGTTTCATAGATCAACCTGATTATGTAACCCCTGTTTTCCCCAAAAATATATTTTTGTGTATTTTCTGTATTTTAAAAATTTTCGCAAATTATTTTTCCGGTTTTCAAATTATTTTTTTTCAAAATATTTTTTTTTTTGATCTTCTATTTTAAAATCTGTTTTCGATCAAATGAATTTATTTGTAACTATTTTCTGTGATTTTATATCGTAATAAAAATCTCATTATTATTATTGGTTTTTTTTTGTTATTAGTTTTGGCTGGTTATCAACGACCTATTTCTATGTACAAATTATATTTGTAGCATTTTAAATAAATACTATTTTGTAATGATAATTACATTTTTATTTTATAAACAATATTTTTATTTGTTAATGTATTTTTCTAGTGAATTTTTTTTAAACCCATGTAATACCCACTTTTCCTATAGTCCTTAATTACTTTTATCATTCTTAATCCTTCATATTCTAAACCCATACCCAATTCCCTATTAATTCCTAAACCCACTTAACAAAACCCACCTATCATAAAGCCTATCTACCTTTTTGCCCATCAATTACCTTCCATATAAACCACCAGTATGTTAATCCCATCCCCAAGTCTTACCATGTTGACTCCTACCCGTACCCAACCACTAAAGCCCATTCGAATTAGAATTTTTTCCCAAAACGACCATTTTTTGTAAAGTTTTTCCCAAACTGCCTTATTTTTATATATATTTTCCAAACCGTCCTACTCGGTCTTTCAAAGACCGAGTCTAGTGCAAATAGACTCGGACTCTTGCGTTTTTAATAATGCAGATCCCCTTTCTTCTTCTTCTCTTTCTCTACTTTAACCTATTCTATTTCTCTAACTCATTTTCCTAAATCTAGAGCGACCTCCTACCCACAAAATCTAATCTTAATCTAAACATATTTACCAATATCTTCCTAACCCTCTAAGCATCTCCACTATAAAAACCCAAAATCCTTCTTTTGAAAGGTCCATATTTTTGATTTTTGCTTACCCAAATATCTACGGCTTTATCCTTGACGCTTGTGAAGGTATGATGAATACTGGCCTTTAATTTTCTGAATTTTGGTATAGATTTTGTTTGTGGTTAGATAATAACTCGCATATTTTAATAAATATACGTAGGTATGGATCTTGAGATTCCTATTTGGTTATACTTTGGTGGTGAAATAATTCGTGATCCAAAGATTGGTAGTTGCTATAGTGTGTTGGATCTGGAAATAGATTGGGTACCCCGTACCATTACATTTGAAGAACTAGTTGAGAAAATATATGAAGTTACTAATTGGGATAGGAATCAATGGAATGTGAAAATTTTAGCTCGATACGCAGCAGGAAGAGGAGATGGTCAGTATTTTATGACAGTGCCCAAACCTACTGATAATGCGCTGAAGTCATTGATTGCTAGGACATTTGATCCCAATTGTGCTTGGTCTGCATTAGAGTTATATATTCAGCAAATTCAAAATTTGAATGCTCAGCCACATGATATTCCAAATGCAAGCTCATAAGGGTAGTACCTACACAGCAGACGAGGTCTAACCCCGCTCAATCTTCACAACCAAATCCACTGTCCTCACAAGAAAACACCTTCACAAATACAAGAAATGCTGATTCTACAGATGTTGAGTTCCCCCCCCCCCCCCCCCAACCTACACCGGTTCCTGACTATGTTCCAAATGATAGTGTATTTGAACTCTTTCAAAATGCAGTGGTTAACAACAGCTTATTAGATGATGATGAAGAAGAGGAAGAAACAGACGATGATGAAAGTGTAGAAAGTGATGATGGAGAAGAAGATGATGATGTAGCAAATGTAAATCCTTCGAACAACAGTTCTAATGAAGTGAGAGCTACTGATAGGTATGCTAATGTTAACGCTCACGTTACGGAGGAGATGGCTCAAGCTGCTAGAGTACCCCCATTTCCACAAGAGTCTTCTGGTTCATCCAATGTAGACGAATTTTACGTTGGACAGGAGTTTGTAAGTAAAGAGTCCATTCAGCATGCTGTGAAGGTGTATTCTATCAAGAAACATCGTGAATTTGTCACATTGAAAACAACACCGTCACTATACACTGTTAAATGTAAAATGGCACCTAAAAAATGTACAATAGAGGAGATCGTACAAGGTCCCCCAGGAGTAAGTGATGGTGGATGCCCTTGGAGATTACGAGCTATTGTTCCAAAAGGGGGGAGAAATTTTGTGGTGAAGAAGATAGTTGGCCCTCATACTTGTACGAATCCCACGTTGAATCAGGACCACTGTAAAATTGATGCTAACCTTGTTAGTAATTTGATTGTGGGTGTGGTGAAGAAGGATATTGCTTTATCACCGGAGGCAATTATTGAGATTGTGAAAATAGAATATAATTATCAGATTTCATATAAGAAAGCTTGGAAAGCAAAACAAAAGGCAATTGAGAGGTTGTACGGTACCTTCGAAGAAGCATACATGAAGTTGCCTTTTTTACTAACAGCAATTCAAGCAGCAAATCCAGGGACCGTTGTCCACTGAGATAAATATGAGTCTAACCCCAGCGAGGAAACATTCAAGGGAGTATTTTGGGCATTTGGTCCTTCGATTGAAGGTTTCAAGTCTTGCAGACCGGTTATTAGTGTAGATGGAACTCACTTGTACGGTAAGTACAAGGGTTGTTTGCTAATTGCTGTTTCCCCGGATGCGAATGGTTGCTTATTTCCTTTTGCATTTGCATTAGTTGATGGAGAGAGTATAAATATGTGGACATGGTTTATGACTTGCATCCGGTATTATGTCACCGATCGCACTGAGTTGTGTGTTATCTCGGATCGTCATGCTAGTATATTGTCTGCTATGGATTTGCAAAACGGAGCTTGGAACGAACCGAATGGATTTCATCGATATTGCATGCGTCATTTTGCCACAAATTTTTTTAGTAAATTTGGTAGCAAGGCATTGCGCAAGAAGGCCAAAATTATAGCTTGTCAAAACCAACCCAAAAAGTTCATGGCCAAACTCGCTGAACTTGAAACCGTCAATGTCGAGGCGGCTAATTGGTTGAAAGAGAAGCCGGTTGAGAAATGGGCACTTTATGCAGATGAAGGTCGACGATATTGAATGATGACTACGAACCTGTCAGAATGCTTCAATTCAGTATTGAAAGGAGTCCGTAGTTTACCAGTAACTGCGATTGTTGAGACGATTTTTTTATGTCTCAACTCTTACTTTACTACTTGTCGACAGGAAGCTAGTAAGCTTTTATGTGAAGGGAAGATTTTTGCTAAAAGTGTACATGATTTGATTGATAGTCGCCGTGAAAGAGCAAATCAACATGAGGTTACAATGTTTCATCATCAGCCTGGAGTTTTTTCCGTCAAAACGGGTATACGCATGGTAAATGGAGAACGGAAGGGTAGAAACTTGCACACCGTGAATTTGGGTACGAAAACATGCACATGTATGAAGTTTCATCTATATCATATTCCCTGTTCTCATGTATTAGCAGCCTGTGCATATCGTGCAATCGATCACAAGCCTTATGTTGATAAATTTTACCTTATCACGTCATTAGCACAAACTTGGGCTCCTGTGTTCAGTCCTATTCTAGATGAAGCATATTGGCCTACTATCGACGGTCCACGACTTGTACCAGATTCTAGTTTGCGACGTTCACGGAAAGGCCGGCCTAAATCTACGAGAATACGCAACGATATGGATGTGAGAGATAGTTCTAGCAGGGGTACAAGAATGAAATGTTCAAGGTGTGGGTTGGAAGGACACAACAAGTGTCGATGTACTAACAGAGCATCTCAAAACAATTAAAATTTGATTTTGTGCTTCCTATTGTGTTTGTAATATTTATTTCGAACTGAGCACTTAGTTTGGATGTGTTTATTTGTGAAGATAGTTGTTGAGAAAGAAAGTTGTGAAGATAGTTGTGGTTTGTTGTTGTGAAGATAGTTGTGGTTTGATGTTGTGAAGATAGTTGTGGTTTGTTGTTGAGAATGCTTGTTTCAATAAATCTGAAGATTGTTTCAAAGAATCTTGTGAAGTTTGTTGTGAAGAATGAAAGGGGTTGATTTGAGAAGATGATGTTGTTGTGTTGGTTAAAGGGAGAGGATTTGAAAGATGTTAAATCAATCAGCATCTGGTTGTAACAAAAAAATACTCAGCATCAAGACTCGGTCTTTCAAAGACCGAGCTTAATATAACTAGACTCGGTCTTTGAAAGACCGAGTCTTGAGTCTGATAGCAAGACCGAGTCTTGTTGCTGATTGCAAAACTTTGCTATCAGACTCAAGACTCGGTCTTTCAAAGACCGAGTCTAGTTATATTAAGCTCGGTCTTTGAAAGACCGAGTCTTGAGTTCAATAGACTCCAGAGCCCAAGGAGCTCTCTGGAAATTTGTGAACATCACAGTCGGTCTTTCAAAGACCGTTCTAAAAACACCTAGACTCGGTCTTTGAAAGACCGAGTCTTCAATCAAAATGAACAAAAAATTCACAGATTGAAGACTCGGTCTTTCAAAGACCGAGTCTAGATGTTCACAAATTTCCAGAGAGCTGCTTGGGCTCTGGAGTCTGTTGAACTCAAGACTCGGTCTTTCAAAGACCGAGCTTAATATAACTAGACTCGGTCTTTGAAAGACCGAGTCTTGAGTCTGATAGCGAAGTTTTGCAATCAGCAACAAGACTTGGTCTTTCAAAGACCGAGTCTAGTTATATTAAGCTCGGTCTTTGAAAGACCGAGTCTTGATGCTGAGTTTTTTTTTGCTACAGCCAGATGCTGACTGATTTAAAATCTTTCAAATCCCCTCCCTTTAACCAACACAACAACATCATTTTTCACAACCACTTCAACTTCCACAACAACATCATCTTCACAAATCAACCTTCGAATTCACAACTTCCACAACAACAACCTTAATATCATCATGCTGGAATAATCTTCAGAACATAACCAACACAACAACAACATCATTCACAACTTTTTTTCACAACAACATCATCATTCACAACTTTCTTTCACAACAACAACACCTACCAAAGTACAACAAACCACAACAACAATCACCACATCTCTACCACAAAGTTCTTCCACAACCACAAGCACCTCATCATCACAAAGTTTTCTTCTTCTCAACCACATCTCTACTACATCTACAATGTTGTTAATATCATCTACCAACTTCAAACTAACTAAAGATCGCAACCACATCAACAATATTAATAACTAAGAACATTTCAAAAAAAAACAACAAAATCAAACTAACTAAAGATATTTCAACACCTACCAAAGTACGAAAAAATATTACAACAAACTAACATCAACATAACATCAAAAGTCAAGGGTCAGGTGTGAAGAAGTTGGGGGGTCTTCGTTGTCATCTACGACGTTGTGGAGTTGCCTATGTGAGTGCGGACAACGGGATCTCCTCCTCTTCTTGAATCTCATCCCCAACGTCTTGTTGTTCATCATCCCCTTCAATCTCAGGCTCTGCTTGTTCTTCGTGTTCTGAATCGCTTTGAGGTTGAGGTGGGGGCCTATGAACAACTCTCTTTCGTTGTCGACCAGTACGGCCGCTCGTTCGATGTGTGGGGGTCCTCAGTATTGCATCTAATGTTGCGCCCTTCCCCACAAGATCAGCTTGTGCACGGCAACACGATAACATCTCCCGTAAGGTATCCTTCGCCTGATCGGCGATGTTGCTATTCAACATAGAAACACATTTCTTTGCAAGGGACCAAGTCTGGATCAACTGAGAAACATGAAAAGTTGAATTAGATGCACATACATATATAAAAACATATTGATATATAAACTTTGAAACTTTAAAACGAAACATTAAAACTTACAAAGCCACGAACAGTGGATCCCTTTGGGTGATACATCGGCAACCTCACGGAATGTTCATCTGCTGGTTCGGTCCCTGGTCGACGGATCGGTACAACGACTCCAGCAGGAGTCTGCAACGGTGGGGAAATAAACCGTCTAGTGACTCTCTCGTACCAAGACATGTACACCCCATGCAACGAGAGGTCAAACGGTGGAATGTCACCGATGATTTCTTGAAAACGGTGAACATTCCATCTCTGAACGTAATCGAAGAAGCAAGTGGCCCAATTGTGTCCGGGGGTACGGCCCATTTCTGTGATGTTATGCATCTCGGCATTGAATGGCGCAGCAACTGGAATCCCTTGGTGAAGACCAAACTGGCGTAACACCCTATCGGGGTAGTAAAACTCAACAACCCCAAAGTTGATTAGCGGTGCTTTCGTGAGCCACAAATTACGCCTAAACGTGCAAATAGATGGCAGTCGAATCAATCGCTCCTCTGTGTAAGGGGTCCACACCACACAGTCAGCGGCCAACCTATCGAGCTCATCGCGGTAGTATGTCAAGCACCTGTTGGGGTTGGCTGTCCATGTCAGTTTGCCTGTCCAGTACACACCGATAGGAGGTAGCATGTCAATATCATCAGGAAGAACTCTCCAATATTGAGATTGGATCCGTACTACGGGCCGACCTACGTGAATCTGCTCCCAACTCTATATCTGCAGTAAAATCAGAGGTCCATTCATCTGGTTCGAACCTATACTGCACAGACATAGACTCCGATACAGTGACGATAGTACTGCACTGTCCCAACTGTAACGGCTGACCCTACCTAGATCGGCGATTAAGGGCAAGAGCATCAATGCTACGGTATTTCCGGTCGAATTTGGAAACAAGACCATACCGAATAGCGTTAGAATATACGCCCTACAGTAGCACTCCACCTCTGCTGCAGTTGAACCGTCATTCAATCTATCTTTAAACGTGTCCTTCAACCACTTTAAACAGATAAATTTCCCATTTATCGCACCGGCTTCTACTTCAACCCCTAAGTACTCTTCCACTATATACACTGGGTCGAAGTCCATCGATCCTGTGACTGCCTCTCCATCGATTGGAAGCCCGGTTAGTATGGCAACGTCCTGTAGAGTGACCGTCATCTCCCCAACTGGCAGGTGAAATGAGTGTGTCTCGAGCCTCCATCTTTCAAGCAGTGCTTCCAAAAGTGGACGATCGCACTTGATGGATGTCATCCTGGCAATACCGTAGAACCCACAATCTCTTAGTATCTCGTGTATACGTGGGTGCATAGGTAGCGGTTGACCAGTCCTAAAGTGGCACTCCGTAGCCTCACCGTTCCAAACATTCTGCGATCGATGCAACGGCTGGAGAGTGAGGAGTGAAGGGTCGAGAGGTCCGGGGCCTCCAGAAGGGATATATGACGACAAAGGGACTGAAGAAGAAGTGCCCGCCTCATTTGGATTCAATTCAACCTACATAACAATAACATTTACATCAATAGACCGAAATGTAATACAATTCTATTAGAATCAACAATTAATTACTTACATTAGTAGCCTCGGTAGGAGCATGACCACGACCACGACCACGTCCACCGCGAGTACGTGCTCTATCGCCACGTGGAGGTCTACTACTTTCTCCTACCTCCATATTACCCCTTGTGAGTGCCATTTACAATAGACTACAAATCCTACAACTTCAACAGAAATGTTATTAACCACACATAACCTAGATATAAAAAACAACAATCTCGAAACATCTTTACAACCACAACATCTCAACAACAAAAACATCGAAAATCTCGAAACTTATCCACAACCACAACATTTCAACAACAAAAACAACAACAATCTCTAAACATCTCCACAACAACAAATTCTATATAACAATGCCGTTGATTCTCTAATTTTAGCAAATTAGAGAATTTTAACTCTTTCTTAGCAAAATTCTATATGGAATTCTATATAACAAATTCAACTTCAACAAATTCTAAAATATCTAACTCTTTCTTAATTTTAGAAAAAACCTATATAGAATTCAACAAATACTATATAACAATGCCGTTGATAGCAACAACTTCAACTCTTTCAACTCTTTCTTTTTCAACAAAATTAAAACTAAAAATAACAACAATAGCTACTCCACATTGTCAATAATAAGTCAAATTCAACTCATCAACTTCACAATAGCATCAACAGTAACACAAATTTTGCTTAGCAAAAGCTTAAGAAATATACCTTACAAGTAGGAGAATCCAAAACAAGCTACTGACAAGGTAGAGAAGAGCAAGATCCTTCAACCAAAATCTTCCAAAGACGAAGACGAAATTGGCGAGGTCTACGAAATTGGGTATTCGGGGTTTAGGGTTTTAAGAAATAATCAATTTTGGGGAATAGGATTGGGGAAAATCGAAAATGGATTAGAGAGTAATTGGTTTTGGGAAGTTTATTGATCGATTAAGAGAGTAATCGAACAAAAAATTGGCGAGGGCGATGGATTCGTTGAGGGACAGAGCGAAGAAGAAAAAAAACTCTCAAAATTCGAGAAGAAGAAGAAAGGGGATCTGCGTTGTTAAAAACGCCTAAGTACAAGACTCGGTCTTTGAAAGACCGAGTCTAGTACAAATACGCTCGGTCTTTGAAAGACCGAGTCTTGCTCTTTGATTTTTCAAAGCGCAAGACTCGGTCTTTGAAAGACCAAGTTTAGTTGTACTAAACTCGGTCTTTCAAAGACCGAGTAGGGCGCTTTGGGAAATAAAAAAAAAGTAGGGCAGTTTGGGAAAAACTTTGCAAAAAAGGGTCGTTTTGGGAAAAAATTCTTCGATTTATTACTTTGTACACATTTCTTATATTCCCTAGTTGTTAACCTATGCTACCGAATCAAGTAACACCCCCCACCCCCCACCCCACACAAACCCAATAAAGCCAACCCGTTTTGACCCTACAGCCGGCACCATCTCGTAACACCAACCCTAACTTTCCCCTCATATATATTTACTACCCATCTCTCCATGCACTGACTATTTCCTCCTAGCCGCCACCAGAAAAATATTGGCCTCGGTTCTCCCTCTCTTCCTCGTACTCTCGGGGTTGAGCGTGTGTGCGTGGTTATTCGTTCGTGGGTTTGTGCGTGTGTGATTCGTGATTTGCTTTGGATCGTGGATTTTCGTTCGTGAGTTCGCGGATTTTTGTTCGTGGGTTTTGCTCCTACTTTTGATTTGCATCGTTCTTCATCTCCAATTTAAGGCAAGTAACTTGTACTTCAATTCATTTATTTGATATAAGTCCCAAAGTTCACCTATAGTGTAGATGGGTCTAGAGACAACTCTTGATTGTATTTTGCTTGATGGATTTTGTCTCTATTGTGATAATATGACCACAGATGACTCACGACACAATTTGGATATGAGATAACCTAGGATTCGCCCGATTCTTGATTTTTGAACATGTATGTGAGATTTATGTGCAAACTTGTGTTTTGGTTAAGACCCATGAGATATATTTGGTGTAGACCTATTAGATACCCTAAATCATGAGGTTTAGACACTTGGTGGACTCGATTTCAAGTTTGGATGTGTTTGGATCAATTTTCTTGAATCTATGTTGATTTTGTTTCAAGGGGAAAAATCTGTATTTTTGGCACTGTTCAGTTTTGTTTGCTGTTTTCGACTGTGTTACCGTCAGTATCTTGATTTCGGTATAAAATGAGAGTTTTAGATAATTTCGTCTATTTTCAAACCCCTCTGACCTTGCTTGATTTTGATTTTGTATGAGTGAGTTATGACTGTTTTACTACAAATGTGTTGACCCTTTTCCAGATTCTGTTTTTCGATAATTTTGATGACAAACCATTTTAAAGAACTATGCTACGTATATTATTTTAATCTGAAACTTTGGTTAGTGTTTCTTAATCTAGTTGGGGATTACCCAGAATTTTGGTGAATTTTATTGATAAATTTTATGTGATGTTCCATGCTCGTTTATAAAATCTATACGTGCTGTATTTTGCTCGCTATTCTGTAAAGAATTGTGTTTTCACTATGATTCCTTTTACTGTATGAAAAATATTTGTGAAATATAAAAGTTAATATATTTTATCTATTTTCACCTCCCTTTGGCGGACTTGGAATTCGTTTCACTGGTAGCGAGATACTTTAGTTTTCGTACAGCGCCGTTGGGACTTCCAGATTTTTCAAAGTGCCGTTTCTTGATGTTTTCTTATTTTTGATAACTAAACTAATTTTACTGGATTATTATGAAACTTTATATTTGGATCCTAGACATATGGGGGAATGCCCCAGTTTTTTCCTGAATTTATTTGAGAGGTTTTGATGCGTTTTTCCTGACTGAGAATTCATTTTCCTGATTTCTAACTGAACATGTTTTCTGTTTTCAAATCTGTTTTGAGTTATGATGTTGTGAATTACTATATAACTTAATTATACTCGCTGGATTTGTGTGGAAGTCTATTTTCCAGATCCTTCGACGGATCCAGATTTGGATGTTTGTAGTAGCGGGATTCACTATTTTAGTACTATACTGTCTTGTTGTCCTGAATATGAACATATACTGTTTTGCTCGTTTATGTGACTGTCTATCATCTATGCGTGTTTATTTGTTACCCTAGATCTAATACTGATTATAATATGTTTGTTTGACATGATTTCATGCTTATACCTGCTTGTTTAAGAATAATAATAAATAATCAAGCCGGGATTTTAATGGAAAAAATCTAGTAGTTGATAGTGTAGAAACGTGTACTCGGAAGAAGACTTGTGTTTCATGTATGACATGTTACCGATCAAGTTACCGATCAAGTTTACCGATCAAGTTACCGATCAAGTTAATATTCTGTTACCGATCAAGTTTACTGATCAAGTTTACCGATCAAGTTACCGATCAAGTTTACCGACCAAGTTCTGTGATTCTGTGAATACCCGAGTACATTGCCCTGTATGGTCCCCTACGAAATCTAAAACGTAACTGTTTGTTGTAGCAACCATGTGTTATAATATGGGGTGCATGAAGTGCTACCTAGATAGTAATCAACACGAGACTTGAATATGATACTGAACATGATACATGGTTGCTTGACACTTGACTACATGATACATGAGACGTGTTTACTTAAGACTTGAAACTTGACACTTGATACATAACTGCATGATATTTGACACCTGATGCATGTTTACATGATGCCATTTATACCAATTCACCTTACCATGCTAGTTGTTATATTTTGACATGTGATTAATTAGTTTTCCTCATGTGCTTGTACCATACATTATAAGTGGCTCGTAACTTGTAATTGACAGGTACTTATTTTTTCTCTTTCCCTCTTTCCTGCAATCTATTAAATTACAGATTTTGGAGAACAGGTTCCAGATGGTATTGGTGACATGATGTATTAGTGCTGGATCTTGTTATTATTACTTCTTGTAGTTTGCTTGAACAATAATTGTATTCATGTACATGGATTTATCTTGTATTTGGGCAATGTGACCCAGAATATTTGTTTTATTCAGATCATGACTATTTGAGATTAATATATTTTATTTCAAGTATTCTTGTTGGTATTTGGTTCATATGTGCATGTGGTTGACTCTTCTGGCTTCCGAGTCTGATTATTTTGTGAGATATTGTAAAGATTCCTGAACAGGTTATGGATGATGAAAATAGATTTTCGCTGGGCTTTTATCACGTATCTGTATTCCGTATTCTCTTTTGGGAAGCAGGGCGTGATAGATTAGTTGGCTCAGAAAACATCAATATCGAAGCAAAAAAGTTTCTGAGCTGACGACCTGATGTAAAAGAAGATGGTTCGGTTAATTCCTGATGCCATTCATTGTCATCCTTTAGCAACCTAAGTGCACAACATGGAGACTGATAATTATGATATGTTATTCCATTCACGGTTCTTAAATGTTCATAGCTCATCGCTCCACGTACTACGCATAACAACATTCGTAAATAAAATCTCTCTCCTGCAGTTGGAGGGGCAATGGTGAAAACCATTGTAGAGGTAGAATAGTTTTTGTGTGAGCCATTGGATCACATCTAATGGCCATTATTGCTCCCCATGATTCAGATTGGACTTGAGTGTAATTCTGAAAAGATAGGGTTGCATTTACAAAACATTCACCTTCTTCTTCACTTCATCTTTTTTTTTTGCACGCGCTAAACACATAAGCATAACAAAAATAAAGAAGCATAAAAACTACTACAAAGTTTTAAATAAACTATAAAAACTAGTAAGTTGAGAACACTCTGGAGCCTAGCAGCAGCAGCGACCAACTAGCTAGGAAACATTCATGCAGTGGCAACAAGCCCAATATCCTTTCACCACAATGCTAAAGTTGGTAGAAGATGTTGAAGTCGTTGATGAAGGCGAAGTTGCTCCCACAAATGTATAACAAACGAGCTCAATTCCAACTCCTTCACTTCACCTTCCACATCTTCATTCTCCAATAAACCAAACTTGAGCTCCTTCATCCAAAGCAAGCTGACCCTGACATCCCGGGGCCCAAGGTGAACTCCCGAAATGGGGCTCCCCATACATAAAAAAAAATATGTATACAAAAAATTTGCACATTATTCAAGGTAAAATATGCAAAATATATATTATCGAATAATAAGTTTACTCATAAGTATCAATTAGATGTGCAAAATAGAGTGAAAATCATCAATCGGATATGCATCCACATAAGCATCCACACGAGAAGCATACAAAAACATGTATAAAACTATTTAGATATGCAAAACAAATAATTGAGCCTGAACAATTGTGAATGGATAATCAGATATGTTGTGCAATTGTGAATTGTGAATTGAGCCTCAAAACAGATAATCAAATATGCAAAATCTGTCAGTGGAATGCTCTGATTGTACCTCATTTAATGCATGAAGCTGCCTTAGAAATTCACCTCCACCTCTAACAACTACCAATAACATAAAATTCAACTCATTAAGTTATAGCCATCACATAAATTCAAAACGTAAAATTGAACTCAATATTCAACTCATTAAGTATTAACATAAAATTGAGTAAGAAATAGCTACAAATAAGAAACTCAGTCCACCGGCCACCCCATGCGCCACACTCACCGGCCACCACGCACCACCAGTCCACCACACCCACAGACCCACTGGTCACTGTCCCACAAATTTGAGATTTAGATTTCGAATTTAGGGTTAGGGTTTCGAATTTTGAAGAAAGTGGGTTGATTGAATTTAGAGTTGAGTCAAAATCAACAAGTTTGGGGAGAAGAAAACAAGGATTGCAGAATTGAAGTTGATTGAATTTGGGAATTGAGAGTTAAAGATTAGGGTTTTGAGAGCTAGATTTTGAGAGAATAAAGAAAGGGGAAGAACGCACTGTGGGCTAAGAAAGAGGATAGGGTCAAGTTGAAAAATTGGGGAGAAGAAAGAGGGTAAGGGTATAAATGATTGGGTCGGGTTTTGGGTTTGGCTTGTTGGGTTTGAATGTGGATTTGAATATGGGTTACGGGTTTGGGTATCTATTGATTTGAATGTGAATTTGTTTTAAATCACCCAAATTTAAAGCCTCAAATTCAATCAATCCCAAACCCAAATAATTATTATTTTTGTACAAAGGCCCAAATAATTATTTTCGGGGGCCCCTAATAACAATATAATTTTTTTACCCGCAAAATACGTGCCTATATTTACAAGGGGAATACAAATTTGGGGGCCCATAAAATTGCAAAAAATTCGGGGCCTGAGGCGGCTACCTCAACTGCCTCGAGGGGGGGGGGGGGCTGCCTTCATCTCTAATGGCTCCACAAAATCAAAATCTCTCTCTTCCTGTAATGCTTTCAATCCTATCTTACATTACTTCTTCTCAATTTTGAAATCTCAGATCCAACACCTCTCCATACCTCGGCATATCCTCACCATCATGACCCGATACACCACCTCAAGCGACCACCTCCGATAGCCTAAGTGGTACTAGTGGTATTTGGAGAGGGAGTGGATGAGCATCAAGGAGAGGGTGTCTCTGGTGGACACAGAGGTGGGGAAAATGGAGGAGGTAGGTGGCTTTAACACCCTCTTTTTTTTTTTTGAAGACTAAACCTCTAAATACAATTCTTTCAATTTCTATATCATTTTAAATATAAACTAAGATAGGTAGGTATATTCCAAAATAAAGTTTTGGCAGAGCCTCCCCTGAAATTTCTGCCCCGACACACAAAAAGCTTACGGAATTCTGCTCTAAATTCTGTAGCTCACAACACAGGCAATATAATCACGGGCTCCCCAGGCCAAAATGAGCAGAATCACACAAGCAATATAAATATCATGCTCTGGGGGCCAAACTCATAACATAATATCAATTATAATTTAAAAACCATAAATCCCCTTTAAAAACTTATATAATTAATAGAAAACTGTAGAAAAACTTTTCAAAAACCAAACACGGAACCCAGTACTCCACAACGAGGTGGGTACGGGCTTTCTTACCTCGTCACAGCGCCATATCTATATAGGTTCACTTTAATACAAATAAATACATCAACTGCCCATGTTTCTTTATATACTAAATACATAAATATTCTATCATCGCAACAAAATATAATTTCTATCTTTATAACTACCTCACCGGGCTGCTAGCAAACCTGCAGAAGAGTTAGGGTTGTCCATCCTCAAGGAGGGACCCCCCTAACCCCCAGGAAACAACAGGGGTTAGCCATTTCTAGTGTGAGTACAACCATTAATCTAATAAATAAATTAAATTGTATAAAGAAAATAAATTAAACTTACAAACATCAAGATAAGAAGATGCAACCTGAATTCTGAACATAAAACATCACCAATACGATGTTATATCAAAATACTCTTCCAATCTGCATCCAACTATATAATTATCCATAACTTCACACATTTCACTATATGCTTCACATCAACCTCGTATATATATCCTTATTTTACATTCGCATAATACGAATTCCCATACAATCCATTCCTTTTCAATTTAAATTCCCTAACACGAATATTCATCTTTCCACAATTATCGTCATAGCAGCATTTCACTAATTATATGAATATAACTACATAATGTTATTACACCTTTCTTTAATAACCATTTATATGAATACAAACTCATAACACAACATACTTTCTTTAATAACCATTTTCATAACCAATCCCATAATACGGGTATTTATTTTATTGTACTATATCACGTATCACATCATAAACATATGCATTCATGCCCATAATATCATATTCATTTATGTCATATAACACAAACATAACATCTCATTACACATTACAATTTACTCGCATTTCATCACATCATTAACATATCACTTATGTGAATGCTCATTCTTATTGCATCAAAAGCGTGTTTTATAACTCATCCTCATCCCGTTTATCACTTTAGTTGTTTCTCATTCTTACAAGTAATATATCTTATTATCATTTTCACTTATATCTCAAGTCACCATTGATATCATTTTCATTCTCAACAATTTATACTCCACATCCCAAACATAGTTTGGGCAATAATATATCACACCCCAAAGCCGATAGCTTGGGTAATAATCACCGCACCCCAAACACATAGTCTGGGTTATATCACATCACATCTCAAGCCGATAGCTTGGTTATAAATTTACTTTAATTACTTTTCATCTTCACTTTACTTAATTCTTCATTTCCATTAATTATTACCAATACCATGCCAACTCACCCTACGAATTATGCCAAGGCAGATAGTTCCCACCATTTCCACAGAAATAGCGGGCAAGTAGTTCCTTGACACAATTCCAAGGTGTAACAACTCATGCCGTACTGTGTTTTACTTAAATCACTTACATAATATAATTACTTCATACTGTTCATAATAACACACGTCTTTTTACTCTTTTCATTTCAAATTAACCACATACTGCAATTATCATTTCTTTTCATACACAAACTCATAACTCGTATTTCTTCATATTCATTTCATTCACAACCACTTTATTTCACATTCACAATTCACTTTCTTTACTCTCACATTTTTATTTACACTTAGTTATTTTATTAGTTTGTCGACCAGTGAGCCACAGTATCCCAATATACTGAAAGCCGACAACCTAGTAAAATACGCGGACCGATGCTCACACAGAGTCTTACACGTCCGAGGCTACGTCTTCCTCCCAGCCTGTGCCAGCGAGGGAACACCGCACCCCAGATAAACTGGGTACTTCCTCCCAGCCGAAGCCAGGAGGGAAAAACACCACACCCCAGGTAAACTGGGTACTTCCTCCCAGCCGATAGCCAGGAGGGAAAAACACCGCACCCCAGGTAAACTGGGTACTTCCTCACGACGGCTGTCATCGAGGGAAACCGGACCTCAAGCCGATAGGTTGGGCGATAAAACTCTGCACACCAGATAAACTGGATACTTCCTCCCAGCCGAAGCCAGGAGGGAAAAACACCGCACCCCAAGCCGGTCCTTGGGTATTAGGAGGTCTAGCCCAAACCCCCAGGATTGCTGTAGGTACTGGTCAACAAAGCCATCTGTTATTAGCATTAATCATTTCATCTTTTCATTTTCAGCTTACTTTATTACACAAACATTGCACTTTTGAATTCAGTAATAGCCACCACCTTGATTTTAATCACGTGAATTAAAGACAGTTTATTAGTACCTCCCATCTTATCTTTTATCTGCATATCATTATACCCTGTTATTCAACACATAAACTCATCATATCATATTAATGCACCAAGATATTTATTTTGCCATAACATCTCACATTAAGAATACCATGTTATTCATTACCTCATTGTATCATATGTAGGCATACACTAGGTTATAACATTAATAAAAGGACTACATTAGGTTATTCCATATCGTAAGAGTATCAAAACGTATAATTCATCACATTATAATATCATACTATTGCTCATTTATTCACTTTAACATAATTATAATGTAAACATATACCCACTTACTAATTTCATCAATTATCACATCACAAGTCAGTATCATAATATATATATCACAAACATACACCACACATGCGGGTTTCCAAGAAAAAGGGCCAAAATTATTTATTTTCTCTAATTAAATCTCATAATATCCAATTATAGCATACTAGTTCATACACCACGTTCCATATAAGTAAAATCACCTATAAGGGCCTATATGTCCCAAAACATGCACAAAACATGCACTATAAATACACAGGTTTCCAAAACATGATCACAATTACTAATTTCATCTAATTACATTTTATAACATCCATCCATAGCATGCTAGCCCATACACAAGGCTTCACATATACCAAATTACCTATATCAGCCTATATACCCAAAAACATGCACGAAACATGCACGAGGTAAAAATATGCATAAACCATTTAATATATTTAATTTTTATACTTCAACACGTCACATTAACCCATAATATAGGTTTTATATACTTAAAATAGTTAATTTCACCAAATATCACAAAAACCCATTTTCGGACCCTTAAAAATCCGTATTTTCATTGAAAATCAAATTTTGGCATAACTTCTACAAAATATATCAAAAAGCGACGAAATTTGGCCACAATATAAAATATTTATAGATACAACATACTCACCTAACGGATCGAGCAACCGATATCCCATGTCCGCCCGGTAGCCTGTCGAAGTTCAACTTTTTCCACCTAATTGGAAAATTATAGGACCGATTAGCATAAAACTCAAAACTCGACCTACGGACCGCCAAATTTGAATCCGTCTTCACCCACATGTCACAAATGACATAAGTAGGTGAGCTATATCGATAGATTTCGAAGTCGGGTCCTAATACAAAAACTTCATCGGTCGGAGGAACCCTTTAAGGGAAATCCCCAAATATCTACTTGCTTTCATCTAATTCTCCTAATTTCTCAAATTAGGGTTAAATAATAGTAATAAAACTCAATGACACATTCGAATCTAACAAATTCTCTCCTAAATCTCGCTCGGGCATTTCACCGAACACCCGACGTGCATAATACACATACACTCTTTCTCATTCAATTTGATTGAGAATTAAGCCTACAAAACTCACCCTAAATTCATATTAATACTCTCATAATATTCTACACCCTCAAATGCATTTTTTTTACAATTATTAGAATCGAGTTTCCTACCCAATTTCATAAACCCTAAAATCCGAGTTTATGCCAAAATCACCACTCCCCATTTTCACCATGATATGCATAATTTCTAAATCCTAACATGTTCTATATGCTCTCTACATCTTCCTACATCCATTTCTAGTAAAAAAAATGAAAAGCATACAATTTAATAACCTAACACACACTTTCTTATACCTTATTGGAATCCTCTGGAAAAACCGATACCACCACGTGGAAGAGCACTCAAAGTTCTCTTAGAAACCCCAAAAAATTAAAGCTTGGAGGCGGAGATCAGGTGGATTTCAAAAACCCTAGTTGGGTTCCAAAAGGGGGGAAAGCATTCTGATTGGCCAGGAAAGGAGGAGGGAGAGAAAGATTAGGGGAAATGGCATTTTTACAATTTTTTGGGTTTTTAATAAGGTTTGGGTTTGGGGTTATGGGCTTTAGGCCCAAATACTTAAGAAAATGACCCAAAATAGGTTATTTCAGCTCGATTTTGAGAAGTTAACAACCAAAAGCCACAAACTAAAAATTCTAGTCTTTTACTGGCCTCCTATAATGCAAAAATGCCCCAGAAAAATTTTGGGTCGAATCGGATTCGTCTCCTCCGAGAAAACTCATCTCAAAACTCCTATATTTTCGATTTTTTCCGTTTACCCCAAAATATCAATTTAATCATTCTAATGCTAACAAAATCAATTAATAGGGGTAAATATACTCAGAAACAAATTTAAAAATAATTTAAATCAAATAATTGAGGAATTAAAAAAAAACAGATGTTACATTCTACACACTTCAAAAGAAGCTCGTCCTCGAGCTACGGGGCTAAAATAATTCCTCGAACAAATTCAAAATACTAGCTCATCATTTCCTATAATTTCCAAGCACATTATCAACATCGGAACTTCATTGCACCATTAACAACTGAACAACTTGTCGTCTGGTCTGCCACTTTATCGATCTACAATATCCACTAGTTTCATATGATCTGTCACATCCAATGCCACATCCAGCTGGACTTCAATCTGTGGCGGCTCCACAACTTAACATAAAACAAAAAATACATCAAGAATGCTTGGCATCTCAAGGGTAAGCATCAAACAATATACCACGGTTCCAATTCTTTCTATAACTCTGAAGGGGCCAACAAACCCCAGGTCTAACTTTCCTTGGTTCCTATAACGGCATACTCCATGAATAAAGAATACCTTTAAGAATACCCAATCTTCAACTTTTAATCTTCTAAAGACTTTCGCCACTGATCTACATAATCATTTTCTTTTGTCGACTACACACCTCAAAAGAGGCTTATCCATGCTCGCCTGATAATTAATATTCTTTCTCGTTCTGGACCACTAAAATGTTCTCCTGGAATCTTGATTCATCATCATGCCACCGGGATAGACAATATATTGAGTACAAGGAGCATTCTCCATCACCCGTTACCACAAGCCATCCTCATCGAGAACACCAAATCTACGATAATAACAAGAATTTTCCTCACTGCCTACTGACCAATCTGCAGTACATTCATTAATTCCATCCAGAATTCGACCATGCCTCCTCTGTCGCAAGCAGAAATTTTGGATTTAAGTTTGACTGATCAACTGTAGGATAGACAACTGTATTGATAAACTACCAATATATAAGGTCGGGTCAACCTCTACTACTGAAATAAAATCAAATTGATCTAATGCATTTAACTCCGTCCACTCCTGGGACGTCATTAAGACAAAAACCTTCTTTCCATTTGCAGCATTCATCACCTTATTTCTTCCCAGGGTGGTATTTTATTTCCATACCAAGCTACCGAGGAACTCAAGCCACGTTTATTGCCTCCTGTTAAAATCATTTACAGAACAAGTGTTCAAACTCTTACGATCACAGCAAAATTTAAAACTATTTAAAAAAAAAAACTAATTTCTCAACACCTTCAATACATGCCCTACTGTCACTAATTTCAAATCTGCATAATTCACGCACCCCGTATAACCACAACTGCCTCAATATATACGCCATAAGCTTGCCATCATGCATCAAACTGTACCTGAACCCGTACTACATGCACTCCCTTCTCGGGGTATTCAAACCAGGAGCTGTCATTAATCTCCCTCTATCTCTTGAAAATATCTTTTCCACGTTGTTCAGGTCATACCAATGGCTCACTCTTTATGATAAAATGAGTCATCGGTACAGCAACAATAGAAAATCGAGGAATGAACCTCCGATAATAGCCAGTTAAAACCAAGAAATTCTGAATTTCCAACGCATCCGAGGGTTATTTTCCTTCTTTTCACCTTTTGAAATTTCTTTCTGATCCACAATTACGCCTTCAACAGACACAATGTGTCCCAAAATTCACACTTCTCACCCCCAAAAATGACAATCTACAGACTTATCATACCGCTTCTAGTCT
Source organism: Hemerocallis citrina (assembly GCA_017893485.1). Classification (NCBI taxonomy): domain Eukaryota; kingdom Viridiplantae; phylum Streptophyta; class Magnoliopsida; order Asparagales; family Asphodelaceae; genus Hemerocallis; species Hemerocallis citrina. Next base: position 190,715,537 of record CM030363.1, read on the forward strand.
CAACGAGTCTACAACTCAGTTCTGAGGTGCCATCTATGCCCCTCCATACTGCGAAAGTACACCAAATGTCATCTACAATTTCAATCACACCCTGTTAATATGAGGGTGAAAGGTCCAATTCGTTCAATTCATGAAAACTGCAGGGACGTTCGCCAGCCCAAAAGACGTCACTGAGAACTTATACGATTCATACTGAGTACGAAAAACAATCCCGGGGATACTTCCCTCTTTAAGGATAATCTGACGGTACTCAGTGTGCAACTCTAGCAGGAAGATTAGTGGCACTCCCCACAACTAATCCAACAAATTTCTATTCTCAACAACGAATACTTAATAGTCACCTTACTCCGTACACCTTCTCGGTGAACTACCTTCTTTGTTGCAAAACTACCGGCACGCCCTACGGCGTATCACTTGAACCGATAACCTTTTCCAAAATCATCACCTCAAATTCTCTTTCATCTCTCCCCATTCCTAAAGTGCTATACCACAAGCTGATTTAGAAATTGGAGTCATACCAAATATCAAATCGATCTTGAACTCCAGAGTTCGCCAAGGTGGGGGACCAAAACGTATAATTCATCACATTATAATATCATACTATTGCTCATTTATTCACTTTAACATAATTATAATGTAAACATATACCCACTTACTAATTTCATCAATTATCACATCACAAGTCAATATCATAATATATATATCACAAACATACACCACACATGCAGATTTCCAAGAAAAAGGGCCAAAATCATTTATTTTCTCTAATTAAATCTCATAATATCCAATTATAGCATACTAGTTCATACACCACGTTCCATGTAAGTAAAATAACCTATAAGGACCTATATGTCCCAAAACATGCACAAAACATGCACTATAAATACACGGGTTTCCAAAACAAGATCACAATCACTAATTTCGTCTAATTACATCTTATAACATCCATCCATAGCATGCTAGCCCATACACAAGGCTCCACATATACCAAATTACCTATATTAGCCTATATACCCAAAAACATGCACGAAACATGCACGAGGTAAAAATATGCATAAACCATTTAATATATTTAGTTTTTATACTTCAACACGTCACATTAACCCATAATATAGGTTTTATATACTTAAAATAGTTAATTTCACCAAATATCACAAAAACCCATTTTCGAACTCTTAAAAATCCGTATTTTTATTGAAAATCAAATTTTGGCATAACTTCTACAAAATATATCAAAAAGCGACGAAATTTGGCCACAATATAAAATATTTATAGATACAACATACTCACCTGACGGATCGAGCAACGGATGTCCCACGTCCGCCCGGTAGCCTGTCGAAGTTCAACTTTTTCCACCTAATTGGAAAATTATAGGACCGATTAGCATAAAACTCAAAACTCGACCTACGGACCTCCAAATTTGAATCCGTCTTCACCCACACGTCACAAATGACATAAGTAGGTGAGCTATATCGATAGATTTCGAAGTCGGGTCCTAATACAAAAACTTACTCATCGGTCGGAGGAACCCTTTAAGGGAAATCCCCAAATATCTACTTGCTTTCATCCAATTCTCCTAATTTCTCAAATTAGGGTTAAATAATAGTAATAAAACTCAATGACACATTCGAATCTAACAAATTCTCTCCTAAATCTCGCTCGGGCATTTTACCGAACACCCAACGTGCATAATACACATACACTCTTTCTCATTCAATTTGATTGAGAATTAAGCCTACAAAACTCACCCTAAATTCATATTAATACTCTCATAATATTCTACACCCTCAAATGCATTTTTTTACAATTATTAGAATCGAGTTTCCTACCCGATTTCATAAACCCTAAAATCCGAGTTGATGCCAAAATCACCACTCCCCATTTTCACCATGATATGCATAATTTCTAACTCCTAACATGTTCTATATGCTCTCTACATCTTCCTACATCCATTTCTAGTAAAAAAAAATGAAAAGCATACAATTTAATAACCTAACACACACTTTCTTATACCTTATTGGAATCCTCTGGAAAAACCGATACCACCACGTGGAAGAGCACTCAAAGTTCTCCTAGAAACCCCAAAAAATTAAAGCTTGGAGGCGGAGATCAGGTGGATTTCAAAAACCCTAGTTGGGTTCCAAAAGGGGGGAAAGCATTCTGATCGGCCAGGAAAGGAGGAGGGAGAGAAAGATTAGGGGAAATGGCATTTTTGCATTTTTTTGGGTTTTTAATAAGGTTTGGGTTTGGGGTTATGGGCTTTAGGCCCAAATATTTAAGAAAATGACCCAAAATAGGTTATTTCAGCTCGATTTTGAGAAGTTTACAACCAAAAGCCACAAACTAAAAATTCTAATCTTTTACTGACCTCCTATAATGCACAAACGCACCAGAAAAATTTCGGGTCGAATCGGATTCGTCTCCTCTGAGAAAACTCATTTCAAAACTCCTATATTTTCGATTTTTCCGTTTACCCCAAAATATCAATTTAATCATTCTAATGCTAACAAAATCAATTAATAGGGATAAATATACTCAGAAACAGATTTAAAAATAATTTAAATCAAATAATTGAGGAATTAAAAAAAACAGATGTTACAGTGGCGGACCACAAGAAAGAAAGGTAGAGAAATTGGATTTTTTATCGTACTAGGCCACTTTTTGAAGCTATTTACAAAAGTATGACAATTCCTAAACTATTGATAAGATTGAACTAGTCGCAGCCACGTCAGCAGCGGCCGCTATTCTCATTAATGGTCTCTTTCTTTCGAAGAATGCTAATGAAAATAGTGGGTGCTCGTATTTTTTGTTGTTAAGGTTTTTGTTTGTTGTCGCTATTCCCATCAGCAGCTACAGCCTATTCGCTGATGGGAATAGCGACCTTATATGAATCATATTGAGACACTTAGCTCATTCCAGAGAGCTATTGCTCTCTAGATAAATACCCCAAAAAATTTAAATTAAGGTCACTAATGGGAATAATGCCCTCAGTATATTGTGGTCGCTATTCCCACTAGCGGCCACAAGTGGGACCCGAATGCTAAGAAAAGGTCAGGATCCCATTCTCTCTCTCTCTCTCTCTCCCGCCACTTTATTATTTCTTCTTCTTCTTCTTCTTCTTCTTCTTCTTCTTCTTCTTCTCCAACTCCAACTCCGAATCCCCAAAACCTTAACCCCAAATCCTCCAAAATCTCCAATAATTTTCACTGTTTCAATCCCTAATCGGGACTTCTCTCTCTTCATCTCTCCCAGATCTCTCTCCTCCAACTTCGAATCACATATTCTTCCAACTCTCGAAAGCTCCAAATCTATCTTCCAAATCCGAAACCCTAAAGAGGTATGAATAATATTTATTACTTGTAATGTTTGATTGATGTTTTGGTTATTGTTTTTTTTTACTTCTTGTTGAAAATATGCTGAAATTTTAAAAATTTTCTCATTTAGTGTTGAATGTTGCTTAGGCACTTAGCATTGCAAATTTGATAAAATAGCATATTTCTGAGAATTATTTGCTATTTATAATCATAGTGATCAGATAATGATCCTCTTATTCATCCCTTTATGTATATATATGGATCAAAAAAATTATGTTTGGTTATATTATTAGTGATTAGACAATAAGTAAAGAAACCAACTCATTTTTGTGTTAGTCACTTCGGCACAAAGTAATATTTGCAATAAGGTGATGATTGTGATGATTTTTTTGTGTAATGTTGCTTCCGAATAAATCAAGTTTGAGACTGTGTTGTGTTCGTTCATATTGGAAAACTTATAAAACTAAGTTGTTGTGTTTCGTTGTATGCCATAAACTGTCTTATTTGTTTATTCGTTAATCAACCAATATTTTTAATGATACTTTGCAAGGTAATCATCGCAAATATGGTACGAATGATGGGAGAGGGATTGGGCAGTGCTAGGCCCTGAATAAGTAGTATTCTTCTGTTCGTTAAATAATATGTTTGTTCCTATATAGTGTTGAATAAACATTACTGTATTTATGTAGGACGCTATTGACGAAGGACCTAGCACAAGTGGTCGAGGACAGGGGTCTTCTTCGTCCGCACATGCAAGGCACACGTCTTTGGCTACTGTTGCACATGGAGGACCAGGTCCTCATGACCCAAGCTTGTTGATGTTGCAACAAACACATAGATCCCAGTCGGTGTGGGACAGTACATCCAGGGAGTGCAGTTTTCGTAAGCACTTGACATTGCATACACACTCGACGTTGCCAATGTATCAACGGACACACGATCTCTTAGTCGAGGCTGGTTTCTACGAACTTGGATTGATGGGGAAAATGAAACTCGATCGTTATCTACTTACAGATTTCTCGAGCGACGGAAGCCAAAGACTCATTTGTTCCATCTCCCCACAGGAGTGTTGACCGTGACACTTCAGAACATTGTGGTCATCTCAGAATGTCAGATTGATGGGCTGGCCGTCACTAGAACCATAACGTTTGATAAGGAGGTGCTCTTTGGAGACTTCTTTGGTGTTTTGACAAGTCAGCATACATTTGATGGAGTGTTTATCTGATTGTCATGGTTGAAGAGTACATTCGAGAATTTCTCAAATAATGTTTCTTCCGAGTATCAAGTCCAATGCTACACCCGGACCTACCTGATGACACTATTTTGAGGTGTCATCTTTCCCAACTCCACAGGAGATATCGTGTCGCTCATGTACCTACTGTTGATCACTGACCTAAGTCGAGCTAGTCAGTACAGCTGAGACAGAACCACATTAGCCTAATGTACATGAGTTTGTGTAATGGAGCATTGAATGCGAAGGGGATGACGGATCCGATGTTGATACTACAAGTTTGGTGTTGGGAACACTTACAATTCAGACTATCCCGTATAAGTAGGCAGTCACAGGGGTGGGTGATAGACGCAGTGAATAAGGAGAAGTTGGCTTCCCGGGGTATACTGGGCTTGGAGACACGTGGAGAGATAAACCACGTGGGGTGGTGACTTACTATAGAGATGAGCTCGATATGTTGCGAGAGGAGTTCATGATATGGGAGCCATACACACCCGAAAGATTAGAGAGTCTACCACTCATTTGTACGACACATAGGAAGCTATAGTTGATGAGAGCCCCACTCGTCAACTTTAGTGCCGTGGAGATGTACTATCCAGACCGAGTGCTTCGATAGTTCAGACTTCAGCCGGTCATCCCGACCCCATGATCATATGACACTCTCCTGTAGAAGATCAAAGTGGTTGGTCGTGTGCCCAATCCTAATTGGGCTTCCTATCACCAAGCTCTTATCAATGCTTGTAATGAGCAGAGATACGTGTAACACCCCAGGCCCACTCAGCTGCGTACATGCCTACGTGGGTACGCGCGCTGTACAAAACCTAACCAGGGTCCCATCACAAGGCATAACCTCACCAAAATTGCTATAACTTAGTAGATGTTCTTGAATCCTTGGCAATCTAATATATAATATCTCATACCCCACTTCCCAACCAATATGAGACTATGTATAACTAGGGGTATTAAAATCACCCCTCCTTTGGACTTAGAGTCCTCACTAAGCTCAGGACCTGCATCCAATCCAAGACATCCCTTTTAGTCGATATGACCCACATGGATGTTACCACCCTGAACCTACCATCACACTGCCTTGAACTTACTGCCAGTGTACTGTCCCTAGCCCTATCAGTGTGCACATTCAGTGTGGCACCACCATCGGTGTCGAAAGTCAGCTCTGATACCATTCTGTAACTCCCCGGGCCAGCTTAGCTGTGTACACGACTATGCGGTTACGCGGCCCTACAGAAACTAACCACGACCCCACCACATGGCACAACCTCACCAAAAGTGCTATAGTTTAGTAGGTGCTTTTGGATCATAGGCAAATTCTATATAAGCACTCATCACTCACTTTACAAATCCGATATGGGACTATATCAATCTAGGGGTATTGGTTGGGAGAGATTTGATTGGATTTAATTGTGATAAGGCACAAATGTTTTTAGTTATGGTAAATTGTATTTAAAAACCTTGATTTGGGGGATTTAATTGAAAAACCCCAACCCCAAACCCTAACCATAATCACTGCCCAACCATATATAAGGAGAGAGCCTATCTTTTTCTTTTTGGTTGATTGTTATTTTGGAGGCTTTGGGATTTTGGAGAAGGGAGATTTCTTTTGAGACTTTTTTTTATCAAGATCCGACAAAGAGGGGTGGGTGTTCCTCACATTTTATGTTATCATTTTGTAATCTCTAGTATGAGAAGTTTTGTAGGATGATTAGTATTCATGCATGCTTAATCCTTAGTTTGTTCTTCGAGAAAGAAACATAATAAACTTTGTTTGCATGTCCATGATGATGTATTGAAGGATCTTTTACTAAACAAGAAGATTTAGTGTGTTGTTTTGTTCATGAATAAGTAGTATTCACATGTTATTAAAGATTCATATCATGCAAAAGAACTCATTTCTTTGAATCTAAATACTAGGCTATACAATTGTAGTTTGTGCATTTGTTACCGGATAATGTCATGAAGATTTAGGGATTGTTATGTGAGTTAAATATCAAATTCTAGTTGATTAAAATCTATGTGTGGCATTAGGGCCAGGCTAGCCCGGGACCGGCCCGACCCGGCCCGCCCAAACACGGGGTGAACCGGGGCCAACCCACGCAACGGACCCGGTCAGGTCCGGTCCGCCATTTTTTCCAAAAAAATCGAATTCGGCCCGGCCCGCTCTGACCCGGGACCGGGTTGAACCGGCCCGCAGGCTGACCAATGGATATACTGTTTTTTTTTTCCAATTTTTTTAAAAAATTGTGTTTGTGATATTACTAAAATACCCCCCAACGGATCTGTACTAGCTAGTTTTGGGGGGTATTTTGGAAAATTCAAAAAATTGCATATTCTATATATATACAACCGCATTTCATTCAATTCTCTTCACAAATTCACTCAACTCTCTCTACTATCTCTCATCTTTCTCAACAAATCAACAACAATCAACAACATTCAACTATTCTTTTGCAAGGATCAACATCAACACCATCAACAACATCCAACAACATCCAACAACAATCAACAACATCAACAACAACACTACAAGCTCTCAGCTCTCTCTACCTTCATCCTTCAATCTACATTCTACACTCATACTATATTTTGTATTTGTATAACTTTTAGAATTAGCATTATTGTTTGTTCTCATTTATTTCTCTTAATTAGATTGTGTTTTGTTGTAATTCTTCTTCTTCTTCTTTTTAGTTTTTTTTTTACTTTAGAAAACATACACTATTTCATTTAATTTTTGTTGTTTTATTGATTGGGTTTTGGAAAACATACACTTCTTTTTTAGATTTTATTTATTCACATACACTGGTTTATAGTAGATTTTATTTAACTTTATTTGTTTTGTAGAATAATTTTCTATAACATACACTAGTTTATCTGTCTTCACTTGTTTTGTAGAATTAAATTTAAAATTTTTTTTAGATAGACTAATTTTCTATAACATACACTAGTTTATCAATTTAACTTTATTTAGCTTTTTTAGATTTTATTTATTCACATACGAAAATTTTTCATGTTAGGTGTGCTTTTCATATTTTAAATCTTTGTGTACAAGATGCACTAAAATATGGACACGATAAAATTGAGGCAATGAAAAATTGTATTCATTTTATTACGTTGAGTGGTTCAATATATCAATCTTTTCATGATTGGTGTCTACTTAGGGGAATTGTATTCGTTTTCCTAAAGATGTTAGACATTGTTGGAATTCTACTTATAATTTATTAGGTATTGTTCTTCATTATCGTTTTAATCTTAGAGAATTTTGTGTTGCAATGGGTATGCAAGATTGTATGTTAGATGATGATTTTTGATTTTTTCCTAATAGTTTGTATAAATTTTTAGAGTCTTTTAATGATGCTACTTTACAACTTTCAAAAACATATACATCTTCATCTACATCTACATCTAGTGGTATTTTACTTGCAATTGTCATTATGATGACAACAATTAAAGATTTGATAAATCTCTAATATTATAATGGGAGAAGGCCTTAGTGTCATTTGTCATTTTTTCATTCTACCGACATGTGCAACGCATGTACATAACTAATATAAAGGAGGTTTTCGATTCGAATCATCCCTACGTCAGAGTTTTTATTTTTATTTTTTGAAATTATTAAAACATGCATTGCACGTGTAAATTACTAGTGACAATTTTATTGGAGAAATGGCTTATGCCGCTTATTTTAAAATTTTAAAATATTTTCATCCCCTTCCTATGTTATATTGTGTTGCTAATGTAATGAATCACATGATTAAGTTAGAGGACACAAAAAATTTAATTGATTTTTTTTTATACTATGCTCCACATGATGAAATACAAGATTTTGATCATGTTGTTTTCACTACAAATTTTGAGCATGTTTTGACTAGTTTATATGATAGTTATGATAGACTTTATTCATCTAACACTTCACAATCACAAAATGTTAGTTCTTCTTCATGTTCTATATTATCAAAGAGAAATGATCTTACAACTAGTAGTGTTTTAAATCTCATAAAATAAAAAAAAAACCAATTCACCAAATGATTTGAATTTGTATAATGCACAACCTCTCATTGATGATATAGTAGATGTCTTTTATTTTTGGAAAACCGATAAAAATATTTTTACTATTCTTTCTCGTATGGCTAAAGATTTGCTAACTATACCGGTGTCAACCGTTGCATTGGAAAGTGCTTTTTATCTTGGTGGCAGGATTACGAGCCCGATTAGGAATCACTTGACATCAAAGAATTTGAAGATGTTAGTATGCGCTGAAGATTAGATGAGAGCGGAAGAGAGAACCCAAGATTTACATGAAGCATACAATGGCTCAACAAGTAGCGACAAATGACCATTTAGGACAATGAAGTTTGGATAATGTATTGTAAATATTTGGAAAAATTTAGGGGTATGAGATTCTATATTTGGGTTAAGTAGAAGTGCACGACAATAGTCCACTGCTTTCTCTTCAATCTAAATAGAGGTCATATTGATCTCTGAATACAAATGTTCCCCTCATATTGTAAGTTGATAAAATTTGTATAAAATGTTACTAATCTATTTGATTATATATTAAACTTTGTAATTCATAAAAATTATTTTATTTATGAATATCTTTTTTATCTATTTGTTCTTGACAATTCTTAACAATTTTCATTATTCTTTGCCTTTGTAAATAATAATAATGATAATAAATTTATAATAATTCGTCCCGACCCCCCAAGTTAGGGGCCAGGGGCCAGGGCCGGGCCAGCATTTCACCGCCGAGGCCTGACCCGGCCCATGTCAAAACCCGTGGGGGTTCAACCCGGCCCGCTAGGCCCGAATGCCAAACCGATTAAAATCTCATTTTTTAGAGTTAAAATGCTTGCTGATTTAGATTGTATTTTGCTGAAAATATTAGAGTTTTAATGAGGGTAAAACCCTAGTGTTTTTGGGTCAAGATCTGGTTCCGGTTTGGATCTATTTGCAGGTCTGTTTGCATTTGGGATTCAGGTCTGATCCGGTAAGGGGGCACTCGGGTCGGGTTTTAGGCTATACGTGCCCCTCGGGTCGGGTTTTAGGCTATACGTGGGTCGGGTCTGGATCCATATTGGATCGTGTCTGACTGTATACAGTAAGAGGCTCGGGTATGGGTGGACTTTTGTTGCGGGTCGGATTCAGTAAGGATCTGGGTCTGGATGTGTATGAAGGGGACTTGGGTCTGAGTTGAGATTGTTCTGATTAATTAAGATTTGTTTTGAAGATCTGATTTGAAAAAATATAATTTGGATTTGATTTTTGATTGATTCGGATTTGGATTTGTGAGTCTGGATCCATGTGGTTGTCGGGTCTGACTACGGTGGGGGCTCGGGTTGACTGTAGTTGGGAGTGGGTTTATTGGATTAGGAATTTGATTGAAACTAGATTAGGACTTGATTGAGTTCAGTTGTTGGGTGAAATTTGAGTAGAATGTAATTAATTTCATATTAGAGGTTAATTAGTTTCAGATTTTGCTTTTATTTAATTTTGTTATGAAATTATATAAACAATCAATAAAGGAAATAGAGATAAGAGGGAAGAAGATTATTCTCATTCATAATATTTTCATCTCCTTACAAATGATTCACCCAATGGCCTATTTATAGGCTTACAAAAAATATAAAGAGACAATTAAATAATTATTACATAGATCTAAATATGAATGAATGCAATGTGGTGGTGGAGAATGTGGAAAGAGTGGGGGAAAGTTCAATAGACAATTCACACTTAATATATTTATAACACTCCCCCTTGAATGTCTATTGAATGTAAATAAGAATATGCCTCGTTAAAACCTTACTAGGTAAAACCCAAATGGGAAAAACCCTAGTGAAGGAAAAAGAGTACATAATCTTTAACAATGATATGCAATGAAGATGCTACCTCGTTAAAAACCTTACCAAGAAAACCCAGTGGGACAAAACTTGGTGAAGGGAAAAAGAGTGCAGCGCATATCATCTCTCCCCCTGACGAGATCATCCGATTAGGACTTTCAAAAGTCATATCTCGAATCTCGATCAATTCTACCATCCTTTTCAAAAGTTGAGGTGATAGAGTCATAGCGATCAAACAAACACATCTATGCCTTGCCTCGCATGGAGTCAATATCTCTTGATTGATATCTGGCTTTATAATGATATGATAAATACCCAGTCCAATGACTTCGAGTTGGTGAGGACTTCATCTTACGAGTAAACCAACTTTCAAATGTTTAATTTGAAAAACCTGAAAACAAAAATGATGACAAAACAAGAAATTTGCTTATCCAAGGTCTGTTCGTCTTAAGATATTTCTTTAAACATTGCACGGCTTGTACAACACTTCAGGAGTTCCAATAGACTTCGACCTTGAATATTTAATAAATATATGTGAGCTTATATGACCATTATTATGGTCCCCTTTATCGAAAACTCACTAAGATGGTTATATCACATGTGTTCCGATTGTTTTAATCCATACAAAGCTTTGTTTAACTTAACTGAGTAAATTTTCCCGGGAATTATCATTATGTGCTTCTGGCACTTTTAAATCCTTCAGGAATTTTCATATATATATATATCATGGTCTAACGAACCATACAAATAGGCCGTGACCACATCAATGAGGTGCATTTCAAGTCATTCATGCACTGCCAGACATATCAAATATCGAAATGTTATTGCATCCACCACAGGAGAATATGTCTTTTCATAATCAACACCAGGCATCTGGGTAAAACATTGTGCGACAAGTCGTGCTTTATATCTAGTAATCTTATTTCTTTTTCGTACAAATACCCATTTATAGCTTACTGGTTTGATCTCTTTTGGTGTTCGAACTACAGGTCCAAAAACTCCTCGTTTTTCGAACGAGTCTAATTCAGACTTAATTACCTCTTTCCATTTTGGCCAATCATTTCTATTTCTACACTCTTCCACAGAGGTAGGTTCATGATCCTCGTTTTCATTTATGATATCGCGCGCTATATTATGTACAAAAATATTGTCGGCAATTATATTATTCCGGTCCCATCTTATTCCCATAATAACATAGTTAATCGAGATCTCTTCATTTTCATTAATTTCAGGTACCTGATTCTCTTCATTATTAACTATGTCAATGGTCTCTTCTGAAAAGACATCCTCGATTTGACAATCATGGTTATTTGCTCCTTTTCTTTTTCGAGGATGTTTATCTTTGGAACCAAGTGGTCTACCACGCTTCAGGCATGCCTTAGACTCACTAGCAATTATAGGTTGTCCTTCAGGGACACCAATTTTGACAGGAGCATTTACAGCTGGAATATGAGATTTTGTTACTCTTTTGTGGTCAGTAAATGCGTCTGGCAGTTGATTTGCAATACCTTACAAATGAATTATCCTTTGAACTTCTAATTCACTTTCTTTTGTTCGAGGATCTAAACTTTTCAATGATAATTCATTCCATGAAATCTCTTTTTCCAACTATTTATGAACTCCCCCTAATGTTGGGAATAGTGATTCATCAAAGTGACAATCTGCAAACCTTGCAGTAAACAAATCTCCAGTTGTCGGTTCAATATACCTGATTATAGATGGAGATTCATACCCAACATATATTCTTGTCCTCCTTTGAGGGCCCATTTTTGTGCGTTGTGGTGGATTAATTGGGACATATACCGCACATCCGGAAATTCGTAAATGGGAAATATTTGGTTCCTGACCATGAACCAATTGTAAGAATTATCATTATAACTGGTTGTCCGGATGCATATAAGTTGTGCTGCATGTAAAACAGCATGTCCCCAGGCCCAAACGGAGAGATTAGATTTCATAATCATAGCTCTCACAATTCAATGTATTCGTATTTGAAAAATCTTCTGGTTTTTCAATGGACTGCCACATGAATTCTCAATTATTTTCGCATCAGTAATGAATCGGGATGGTCTAACCGGTCATGCCAAACCTTAACCATCTTTGTAAACTTATGGTTTACAATATCAGTAAATTTCGGGTTTACTGTGATATGATTCAACCATTCTTATATATGTATAATTCAATCCAGATCACAAAGTGGAGTAAACTTTGCAACACACAATTTTTGATTGTCATACTTAAGGTAACACATATACCTTGTTCATTCGTAGTCTTATATCTGAACTAATTTATCGGGACTTTAGAGAAAATGGTGTATTTTTGAATTTTGAATTTTGTGCCCTCAGACATCATAGAATTAGCTCTTCAGGAGCTTATGAAATTTAACTCTTATAATTTCACACAACCATATAAATTTATATAATATTGGTATGTGGTTCATCATATCTCAAATGTGAGAATATGTATTATAGAGTGTGTGTGGTGATAATGTCTTCAAGACATTTGTCCCAACTTGATGTAACCCACAAGAACATCAAAACCACACCCACAAGAACCTTTCAAAACATAAAGTATTCATATTTTCCAAGCAATCCTAATACATTAGGATCAGTTTTCAATCATAGTCATTCTTTACAGATCGAACAGATAAATCCACACATTTCGACTTGGATAGTTATCAGTTCAGTGATCTTTTTACTCTTGCACTTCATCGAAGACCTAGAATTGAATTAGCTAATCATTGCTTCTGTAAAAGAATATGCTTGGAGTCCTTAAAGTTTTGCATGAGACATATATATAGCAAATAAACTTTTGTGAGTGATTAGTACTTACACAAAATGCTAGGTAATATACCTTTACCACATATATTATTACAGAAGAAATTCAAAAGACATTATGCAGTATTGTTGAATCATATGAAGTTCCTCTAATTGTTCATTCGTACAATAATTGTTTAAAGTGAAAAGAAAAATAACTAAGATTAGCATTAGTCAGCCAGTGGTTATCTTACCCATTGATTCAAAAGCAGCAAGACAACCATATAAAATATTGCAACCAAATAAAATGAATAAGAAAATTGCAACCATAAAAGCATTAAATTGCAGCCAAATAAGATGAATAAGAAAAGCAACCAGAATTTATAATCTAGTTCATGTCAATACTAAATCTATTATAGCTCAAAAGACAAATATTTCACAAATGGATATTATAGTGGCAAGGTAAATTCATGTAGGTTCTACAAGATTGCAGTAAATTAACAGTGGAAATCTCCTTTGCTTGTCAAATTATTATTTATCTACACAAGAGTTAAATGGTACTGTGCATGGTCTACACGAGTCATCAATTTTCTTCTACGTACTTCATAAGGTTGAATAATATATGAAGTTCTCATAAGAATTTCATCAAACTACTCATGTCCTAGTTAAGTGAAAGTAAAAAGGCAGTTATAGAGTGAGTGTGTGGTTTGATACGAATTCTATAAAAAAAGCAGTTTTAAGTGAAGTGAATGGACAAACATATCTAAACAGGGTAAGCAGTAATTTGAACAAATCTTGAAACAAAGTTTTAAAAAGAAATAACCTTGGATTAGATGATAAAGAGAAACTTTTAGCTATAAGACCCTGCTTTAATCGTACCAAGTACCAAATCTATATAGCATCACATTCACTTCGGGGAATGTAGCATGTCCAAAATATAAGACGAAATCGTCATTTTTCCATACATTTTTAGTTAGCTACAATTATACATATTTAGATCTACAAGATCGTCATCAATTCATACTCATTGTATTGTTATTATACAAACAATATTTTCTTCATTTCGATAGATCGGGATCTTTAACTTTGATATGTCAAATTCTCACATAATTCCTTTTGCTAGATGAACAATATTTTATTTAAATTTCAAAAGATCTTCAGGATCATTGATTTTGATACAATCATCTTTCACTCCTTCAGGGAGATTGTGACAAAAGAAAATTATAGCTTTCGTTATATCTTTCGTATGATCTCATTTAGATGATTCTTTGAATCCATCAATTGTCTAGCTCTTTGAGACTTTCAGTATTCAAATGAATTTCAACATCCAAAACTCATGACAAGTAATTCTTGTTGGTTATTATCAAGAGCTTTGAAAAATAAGAACATAATAAAATTATATGCATAATTAGAAATAAAAAGACGAGATCAAAATATAACATTTCTGAGACACAAGATCCATTAAAAATGGCGAGTGTAGAGCATACTAAGTTATATTGATCTTAAGGAAATGATCAAAAGTAAAAATAATAATAAGATGAACTTGAGATTTAACATACTTACATATATAAAAAAAGACGAGATCAAAATGTAACTTTTCTGATACACAAGATCCATAAAAAAATGGCGAGTGTAGAGCATACTAAGTTATATTGATCTTAAGGAAATGATCAAAAGTAAAAAATAATAAGATGAACTCGAGATTAACATACTTACATAAAAAAAAAAGACGAGATCAAAATGTAACTTTTCTGATACACAAGATCCATAAAAAAATGGCGAGTGTAGAGCATACTAAGTTATATTGATCTTAAGGAAATGATCAAAAGTAAAAAATAATAAGATGAACTCGAGATTAACATACTTACATATATAAGGCCAAACATTTTTCCTTTTCTTCAGATGAACTTGAGAGTCGAAAGGTAGAGACTCATGCTGATAACGTGTTATGAAATTATATAAACAATCAACAAAGGAAATAGAGACAAGAGGGAAGAAGATTATTCTCATTCATAATATTTTCATCTCCTTACAAATGATTCACCCAATGGCCTATTTATAGGCTTACAAAGAATATAAAGAGACAATTAAATAATTATTACATAGATCTAAATATGAATGAATGCAATGTGGTGGTGGAGAATGTGGAAAGAGTGGGGGGAAGTTCAATAGACAATTCACACTTAATATATTTATAACAAATTTCAGATTGTAAATTTAATTAGTTCAAATTTAGATATAATCGCTGATTCAGAGGTTTATTAATTTCAGATTGAGGGTTGATTAATTTTAGATTTAAGACTTGATGAATTTCATATTTGGGTCTATTTAAATTTCGAGTTTGGGTCGAATATTTAGTAGAGACCTAGAATCGAGTTAAGATTGATTAATTTAATCAAATTAACTAGTTGTAGGCTAGCTCGCTTAATTTTAATAATTGATAGACATGAGCTATTATTGAGTAAATAAAATCTAGTAGTAGAATCTATTATTATTTGGAAATAAATCGATATGTAGAGATGTGATTAATTGGATGTGGGACCGAGATTTGTGCAAGAATTGTAAGAACGAGTAATTGATTAAAGAATTAGAGAGGCAAGTGAACTGGTTTAAGTTTGTGTCTGGATGTAGAATCCTCCTAGAGGTGAGAACTTCTGGAATTTATTATTTGAGTAGAAGGATACTCGTAGATAATGCTAGAGTGGTTTGGGGTGCGACGTCCTAGTTGGTTAGAGTTCTAAAGGCGGTGTAGGACCCAGGGTATCGAGAAGGTTGTGAAATTGGGAATAAGCCAGGTTGGGATAGTATTCCAGTATTTGTTGAGTTAAGTCTGGTAGGATTATGCTAGAATTAGATGAGTTTTGTTTCTTTCTGATCTAAGGATAGACACTAGAAAGGAGTTGTGACGAAGCAAGAGCAATGTGAGTAGGGAGGCTATAAATAGTCGGACGGAGTGAGACGAGTCTCCAGTATTCCGGGACTAGAGCGACGTCTATGGGATGTTCGCGCGATGATGGCTCCATAATGATCTTACAGGGCGAGATGATCCCCAGAATTCCTGGTCGAAGGCAACACTCACGAGTGAGTAGATAGCTCAATGTTGACGGGCGGAGTGAGATTGATCTTCAGAAGCCACGACGAGAGCCAATACCCACGAGATGTCTGAATCTTGATATTTGTCACGGTTGTAGAATTGCATAGTGAAGGATTAAACCCTATAAAGAGGATAACGCTAAGGGCTTGCCCTCGGACCTATGTTGTATGTGTGGCATAAAATCCGAACAAGTGCGCATTAGACAATGCATCATGTGCATGTTACTTGTGCATTAGCCTTTAAGATCATGACATACATTGACCTACTTAGGATAGTCACACTTTTCATATTATTTTGCATTCAAGTTGGTGGTCGTTGAAGTTGGAGGATCGCTATTGTTGTTAGCATTGTGTCGGTTGTATTCAACTGACGTGCCCACAGTTTACAAGTTTTGCAGGGCTCTTGTCAACGGGTGACGTGGACGCGAGATTATGGTGAATTATGATGGAAGATTAAAATTTTAGTGGTGTAAACAAATTGTATTTATTCTGTAAAATTCTATTGTATATTGTAAAGAATGATGATATAATAAAAGTTTTAAATTTCCCTGTGTTTTTATGTTATGTTGTACGAATTTGTAGTAAAAGATTCTGGGTGAGTTACGAATTACCTGTTTATGGAATTCGGGGCATTATAGAGTGGTATCAGACTCGACTTTCGACACCGTTAATGGGGTCTGTAATGCCCCGAATTCCAAATAAGACCGAATACGAGATTCCACAGGATCTTTACACTTCACTTCGTACAATTTTACAAGAAAATTTAAAATTTTCATCATACATCAGAGTTCTTTACAATTGTTTACACAGCGGAAGATAAAAGAAGTACAACAATGAAAATAATATACAACTTGCAACATCTTTAACATGTAATTAATCAACATCATAACGACTTTACTTCTTCATGAATATGTCCATCTCCAGCATAATAAGCTGTGGGCACGTCAGTTACTTACAACTAACAAAAATGTTATACTCGGCCATCCTCTCTATGCCGTACATATAACGATCTCTATACTTTAACTAACCACAATTTTGAATGCAAATAAAGTGTTAAATGTGACTACTCTAAACCTGTAAGTGTATGCGATGCCTTAATGTCTAATGCAGATATTTTACACTAAGATGACAGTAATACATACTTGTTCGGATTCTTTGCATCCCATACTACATAGGTCCGAGGGCAAGCACCTACGTACTTTACAATAAAGAGTTCGATCCCTCGCCATGAAAAACTACCCAGTAATAAAACAAAGTTGAGACGTTCCACGAGTATGGATCCCAGTCCCGGAGAACCTCCGCAAAAAATTCCCCGCCCGACTGTTATACAGACTCCTAGTCGTGCGAACCTCCAGCAAGTGCCCCTCTAGCCCCGGTATACGTATATATATTGTAGTACGGCAAACCATCTGCCCGACAACGTAAGTCTCAGATTTAAAATAAAAGCTCGTCTCCCACGAGGCAATCACAGTCCCGGAGTACACTGCCCGACTGAGTCTATAGTCCCGGTGAACCACCGCAGCAAATCCACCGCCCGACTATATAGAGTGCCCCACTTACGTTTACCTAGGTTTTACTACATCTTCTCTTAAGTGCCTAGTTCTTAAGTTCAAGACATGAATAAATTTCCATATCTAGAGTTAGTTTTACCCCCTACCAGACTTAATCACAAAATACGAGATAGTTCCATGGCCATATCTCAAAAATAAATCTCAAATCTTTTAATTCAATAGTGCAGGTACCCGAAGTCTTACTAACTCTAAATCACAATTTTCCATGTACAAGAATCCATGGGTACTCATACCCTTCATGTATTAAACTCAATATGTTCATATCTTCAACTTATTCATAAATAGATCAATGTCTTACCTTAGCACTTATTCACGATTCACATATTCATTTACAGTTCAAATTGGAACAATGATTCTTTTCATGAAGTTAAATTCATCACTTGAACTTTTTTTTAGCAATTTAAGCTCATAAAATGTCAAAAATATTTCTTAAACCAAAATAAGAGTGTAATCAATTCAAGAGGGGATCGCTTTACACAACAATATTTTATTCTTCTTCTAAAGTAAAACTCATACTCTTTAATAATTAAATCTTGAGTCAAACTCATTTTCTATCTCAATTGCTCCTTTTTAACTTCTCAAATATACTTGAAAAATTCTAAAACTATTTTTAATAAATTCCATTTTATTTTATAGTAATTCTAAAATTTTCTCCCAAATTTTATTCACATTAAAACCCATTGAAAATGCCAGGAAAAAATAAAAATCAAATTTGCAGCCAACGGGTTTCGAACCCAGGACCACACGTCAGCTACAGTAAATGCCCAAAGGTCCAACCCACTAGCCAGTTAGTCCATTTGGACTTTGTATCATAAACCACAACAAAATCCCCTTATACCCAAAGTACGGGTTCAGAATTTATTAAGTGAAACAAAAATAAAATGTGACCATTAAGTTTCGAACCCAAGATCTCTTACAAGTAAAGTAGTGCTCTGTGGTGCACTGGCTAACCAGTAAGTCCAAGTGTGATTATTGATTATGAATCACGCCATGGTAATTTTGTTCATAATGTTCTGAAATTGGTTCTTTTTCGCAAAACTCGTTTAAAATAATCAAATCTTTTAGGATACTGAGTTAAACTTTTCTTTGACTGAGAATAAATTTGAAAACAGTAGCCAACAATTTTCACATTTATTTTAAAACTAGGTTTGTCCGTTGACACGTGCCTACGGCACGTCTACGGAATGGTGCACCTTGTTTGTTCATAGAAAATAGTTTTGGAGGTCCAGCAAATTAATTGAAGTAGTAAACATATTATATGAGAAACTTTTGGGGGTCCAGCAAAAAAACATATTATATGATTTTTTGATTTTTTAAAATTATTTTTAAAGTTTTTAAAATTTTAATTTTTTTAGTTTTTTAGTTTTTAATTTTTTTAAAATTTTCAAAATTTTTATTTTCTTAATTTTTTGAATAGAAGAGGGATGGAGAGAGAGAGAGAGAAATAATTAAATAAATATAGGAGTTGTTTTGGGTGGGGGATTTGAATTTGAGTTTTGGGAGAAACTTTTGGGAGGGAAAATATGTTTTGTGAAGTTAGATCTGAGCCTTTGAATTTTGGGGGGATTGAAGGAGAGCCACTTGATAGCTTTCTTTGTGTTTTATTATATAGATTTATATCTCTATTTTCAGATAGTTTTTCTTTCCATTTTACATATCAATTTGCATTTTGCCTCAAAACTTGGATTAAGAGTTGTATTCACTAGTTAATGTACTCAATTATACTAATTAAAATTTTGTAATAAAAACCCAACGTGCTTCTTAATCACGAGGATCTCAAAGAAAAAGCTCTTTTATGCAAAAATATATATTTTCAATATATCATGGAAATATGCATAAGTTAACACATTTCATGGCAACAATTTAGTTTGTTTGTCTTTCTTTCTTCTTTCTAATCATCATGGCACTAAGGCATATATCAAAATATAACAATGCATCAACAAATTTCCATACAAATCATATATTCGACATGCACAAATTTACAAGTATACTAATATGATTCATAGCATTAATTATTTTTGTTTAGTTTCGGTGTGAAATGAGAAGAAAATTTGGGTGTATTTATAGGACAAAGTGAGGGTATAAAGTGCAAATTTCTCCACCTAATAAATTTCTCATCTCTTCATTTTCTTAACTCCCATAACTCCAAACTCTTCACCTCTCCAACCCTTCAAAACTCAAACCCCCACCGTCTTAATACCAAAAACCGGCCACCCCTTTTGGCTCTTCACATCCCACCTGCACGTGTTGTGCAGTAGTGCACACACCTACATAATATTTAATACAATTCCTATAGTTCTAAAATGTGTATTAAAAGTTTTTACATGTCATGTGTGAGTCTATGCACAACTTAAAATATGATTAATTAATGGGCTTATCTCATGGGCTTTTTTTTAATCAATTAAATTAGTTAGTTTAGTGGGCTCTCCTTTTAATTAATCTAATGAGCTAGAATTTATCTTTAGGTCCATGGGTTTATTAAAAGGCTAAATAAAAAGACTCATGCATGCTAAAATATAAATGAGAGTAAGAAAAATAAAGATGGACAAATTAGCACGTGCTTGCACGAGCACACACTTCACTAATTAATTAAAACATAAAACATAAATTATATACATAATATGTACGTAAAAATTAGTTTAAAAAATTATAATGCTTCATGCACAAATAAAATAAATGCGCACACATTTTATGAAATTCATTTCGAGAAAGAATACACCCTAATACGCGCATCGAAACAAACACGTGCAGCGCACATAAAATATCAAAAATACGAAATTCGATGTTATCAACTGAAAAATATTAAGGATAATAAAAAATACAATATAAGAAAATATATTTATTAATTTTATATATTCCACGACGTAATTGCTACGTACATAGAAAACACGTGCATTACACGTATAATAATATTTTAATCAAAATAAGGAAAAAAAATTTCAGTTTACCGAAAAGGATTTGAATACCTAAAATAAATAATTTAAACACAGAAAATATTACCCGTAACGATGGACACACATAATCGATACGTGCATCAAAAATACGTAGAAAGCACGTAAAATGCAGATATTGAAATATTATATTTTAGTTGACTCAAATCAATACGAGAAATGCATAAATAGTCGAAATCCAAAATATGTAATGAAAACACGTTATAAAATACACGTGCATAACACACAAGGGCAAAATTATCATTTTCAATTTTGCGGGGTGTTACAGGGTCACTGTGGGCATGCACCGTGGTGGGGCCAGGAGCAATACGCTAGTAAGATCAGGCCAATATGCTGATGGGACCAGGGTAGTGGCATCCATGTGGATCACATCAGCTAGAAAGTTGTAATACCCCTAGATTAATATAGTCTCAAATCAGATTTGTAAAGTGAGTGATGAGTGTTTATAGAATTGCCTTTATCCATGAGCACCCATTAAGCTATAACTCTTTTGGTGGGGCTGTGGTTAGGTTCTGTAGGGTGCGTAGGCGTGCAGGTTGCTGAGCGGACCCGGAGCATTACAAATGGTATCAGAGTGATATAGTCCCATATCGGAGTTATTCCCAATAGCACCAAACAGAGAGGAATAAGAAATCCTCCCCAACTAAGCTCGCTATTGGGGTGACTACAATATACTGTAGTTGTTATTTCCAATAGCAACCTTAGTGGTTTAGGATTTCTCCTTGCTCTTTGTTTTCTCTATGTTAGATTTGCAAAAAATTATTTCCAATCTAAGGTCGCTATTGGGAATAACAATCTCAGTATACTATAGTCGCTATTCCCAATAGCGACCATAGTTGGGGAGGATTTCTCCTTGCTCGGATTTGCAAAAAGTTCACACAACTAAGGCTGCTAGTGGGAATAGCGATCGTAGTATACTGTAGTCGTTATTCCCACTAGCGACCTTAGTTGGGGAGGATTTCGCCTTGCTCAGATTTGCAAAAAATTCACACAACTAAGGTCGCTAGTGGGAATAGCGATCTCAGTATGCTGTAGTTGCTATTTCCACTAACGATCTTACTTGGGGAGGATTTCTTCGTAAATAAAACAGAGAGCAATCAGAGAGCAAGAAGAAATCCTAAACCACTAAGGTCGTTATTGGGAATAGCGACTACACTATACTGGTGTTGCTATTCCCACTAGAGACCTTAATTGTGTGATTATTTTGCAAATCTAACAGAGAGCAAGAGAAAATCCTCATAACTGGATCACTAGTGGGATTAGCGGCTTTAGTTGAAAACAGGGATATTTGAAAATTAAATTTCACCACTTCCAAGTTTACAACTCAATATCATCTTCGACAATCAACATCGACATCAACACCATAAAATACGCCCATCACAACTTCACATATCCATTTCAATAATTTCAACCATCAACATCTCAAATTCTAAACTCCATCCACATTCAACACTAAGCTAATATCAAAAATATTACAAATTAATATTTCCCATCACATCATTCGCAAAATAATGCACATCTACCATCACAACATCAAAAAAATTCACAAACAACACAAATTATTACAAACAACTCTAAAACCAACACTACACTAATATCACAGAGATCACAAAATTACATCTCTCCATTTACGACATCACCAAATCTCACAAACATCACAAATTATTACAAAATTATAACAATTTACAAAATTTTAACAAGATTCTTGTGTATTTAGGAATATGTGTGTCCACGTCATCCACCACCGATAGTAGAAGGCTCAGTGGAATTTCTCGGGGGTCGTCCACCGCGCGTTCGTGCTCCCTGTCTTCAGGCACTTGTATAGTAACTTGATTCGTCTTGTCCTGTATAAATAAATGAGCTTTATTAAATACATGAAAATGAACATAATCATCAAACATTACAAGCATACAAATTACCCGTGACATAGAAGTACTACCCGACGTCCTCCACTCTAGCAACGACGCTTGTTGTGTTCTATTTCACCAAATTTTGAGCAAGTTAACCTCATGAGTGTGTCATCTTTGACGTACATGTCATTGTGAATGCGCGTAGTTTTCAGACGACCTTTCGTACATCTTCTAATTAAGGTGTTAGCTATGATTTTCGATCCAAGTTAGACAGGCCAATATGCATGGTCGTGCGTAGGATAAAATGTGGGTGTCCAAGTAAGTGCTAAACAATTGGTTAAATAGAATGGATCAACATAATGTCAGTAATCTACAGCCCGAGCTACACAAGCTGTTAGTACATGAGAACATGGAATTTGGTGGAGCGGGAATTTCTAATAAGTACAAGTGCGTGCTTTCAGGTCAACAGTATGCAAATTTCCACCCATTTGCTGCATCTTCAACACAAATACTTGTTCTTACTTGAAAATGCCAGGATTATGATGAACCATTATACCCTCATGCATATTAGCTTTTTCACGCTGTATATCGAGAATTTCTTGAACTAGCAGAGCCCAAATCTTCCCCATTTACAAGCTTCTGTGCTGCTTGACTATGTTCGGTAAAGTAACTATTGAGATGATAGAATATTATCTCCACAATTTCTGTCACGGGCAAACCACAAACCCCCTTCAAAACAGAATTGAATATTTCTGATAAATTCGTAGCCATCATGCCATATCGCCGTCCTCCATCTACAACAGGTGCCCACTTCTCGATTGGTTTCTCGTTGAGCTAATTGACAACTTTGATTTTTACCTTTTCAATCTCTGCCAATTTTTTCTCCAACTTTTCCGGCTGATTTTGACATTCTATCACCTACATCTTATTCCTCAAAGCCTTGTTACTTAATTTGCTTTAAAAGTTAGTAGCAAAATGCCTCATACAATAATGATGATATGCATGTGACTCATTCCATAATCTGTTTTCCAGCTCCATGCACGATAAGATACCTGCATGACGATAAAAAAATAACACATAACCCTTGGCGATCGGTGACAATGTATCAATATAACTCATGAACCAAATCCAACTTTCTATACTCTCACCATTTACTATTGCAAACGGAAATGAAAATAGCCGATCATTTGCATCGGGTGAAACGGCTATCAATAAACAACTCTTGTATTTTTCATACAAATGAGTTCTAATAACCAGTTTGCAAGACTTAAATCCTTCAATCGAAGTCCCGAATACTCTCTTGAATGTTTCCTTTCCGGGACCGGACGTAATCTTATTGCAATGGACATAAGTGCCAGGATTTGTGCTTGTAGTGCCGATAAAAGTGTAGGCAACTTCGTATACGCTTCCTCAAACCCTCCGAACAACCTCTCAATATCTCTTTGTTTTGCTCGCCAAGCCTTACGGTAAGAAATCATATAATTTCATTGAAGCTAGACTATCTCAATAATTGCCTTAAGTGTTAATCCTGACCATGCCTTCACAACATTCAAAATCAAATTTGAAACCAACTTAGAATCAACTTTAGTGGTCTTGATTCATTGTGGGATTGAGACATGTATGTGGCTTTTGTAATTTCTTCACCGTGAAATTTATCTACCATTTTGGAATGATTACATGAAATCTCCACAGGTAACCTAGCTCTACCACATCGGGATTTGCTGACCGCTCCTCTTTTGTACGAATCTTTGGTGCCAATTTAAATTTCACAGAATAGACGATTTTGGTCGATTTTCACTATGACGAATTCTCAATGTTCCTTAATGGAGAACATATTCATCGCATGTTGCACATCATCTTTGGTTAAAAACTTCTGCTCAGTGTACAATTCACATGGGTCGGATGAGCTACATGACTTTTGACCCAGTCAACCAATTCAAACTCAGGTACAGTTGAGGGACCGCCCATTGGACATCATGTTGCAAGTCCTCAACATCATTAATGTTATCATTTATATGTACATTTTCTTCATCTTCATCGTCTTCTACATCTCCCATCTCTTCTTCATCTTCTTCATCTTCTTATAACTCATTGTTAACAATATCATGATCGAATTATTGAATAATGTTTTCATTATCAACAAGTGCGTGTAACAAACTAGAAGGACGAGACAACTCATATTCCATGGGATTTGGTCGTGCTGGAATTGTGAATGTTTTTATGTGGAGGAAACAACCTTGAATGCGATTCAAGAGGATGATGGGACTTATCTCAAGGGCGGACACTTCACGTACGAGGCTTGACTCAAAAATAATGTGGTCGACCGTTAGGAATTTTGATTTACTCTATATATAACTTCAGTGCAGTCCACTAGAGTTTGGATGAAGTGATTTTGCAATCATGGAAATAAGAGTGTCATCATCAACTATATGCACTGCCATGAAATATTATCTTTCGCCTTTTTCTGCTGCATACTGAGCTAGGATTTTAGCATTCCACTCACCTTGATCTCAGTTAGTTAATTCATAGACCTTCTCTATTAGTTATTGCTTTGTGATACTACGATGAGCCCAAGCTATTTTTGGTTCAACATCTCTATAAAAAGCTCCTAGCTTTGGGTTTCAAAGTATTCCACCCCCTCCCCATGATACAACCAAATAGAAATTTTGTATTCCATACCTATACATGAAGGGACGAATTTTCAGTTCATTATCCAAGCACAAACATTACATAATTACACTAATCTTAAGCAAACAAATATAAACTAGAAGAACCTATGTGAATTTTTATGAATCAATCATTCACAACGCCACAACTTTTTGTTAATACATATTCAAACAAGTAATATTTCAATTTCAATATCTTGGATATTTATGTTTTCCTTTAACACACATTCAATTTATACCCAACATTCACAAATATAACCCTTGATAAATCAATCAGCTAGGCGTGAAACAAACTCAAATGTTATAAAAGATCAAAAAAAGTAAAGTAAGGCATACCTGATATGATGACCCAATTTGGTTGGAGGGCGTTGGTGGCAGCAATAAGTGGGAGGATGTGGAGAGGTGGATGTGCTAAGGTTTCGAAAATTGAACTAGATTTTTGAAGTTCTGAATTTGGAGGGGGATGGAGATGTAGAATTGTGAATGCTAGGGTTTTGAGGGTTTTGGGATTCAGAGTTGAAGTTGGGGAAGAAGAAGAAGAAGAAATAAAATGAAGTGGACAGGGGGAGTGGGAGCCCGACCTTTTATTAGCGGTCGGATTCCACTTGTGGCCGCTAGTGGGAACATCGGCCACATTATGCTGAGGTTGCAATTCCCACTAGCGACCTCAGTTTTAAATTTTTGTTTAGTTTTTTTCAGAGAGTAATAACTCTCTGGAATGAGCTTAGTGCTCAATATGATTCAAATAAGTTCGTTATTGCCATCATTGACTTCACATAGGTTGTAGCCGCTGATGGGAATCGCGACAACAAACAAAAACTTAACAAAAGAAATATACGAGCGCCTGCTATTCCCATTTGTGATCTTCGAAAGGAAGAGACAGCCAATGAGAATAGCTGCCGCTACTGATGTGGCAGCGACTAGCTCAGTTTTGCCAATAGTTTAGGAATTGTTCTACTTTTGCAAATAGTTTTAAAAAGTGGCTTAGTACGGTAAAAAATTCGATAAATCAGAAGGTATTAAAATTCAGATTCTTTTGGCATTTTTACAAAACACACCTCAATCTCCTGAAATTAAACTTAAAAATAACTTTGTGAGATGTGGCTTTCTATGCCGTTGGAATCCCTTAGAGCATCTATAGTCGTCTACTATATATGCATATTATGCATATTTTGGTAAAAAACTCGCTGCAGTCGTTTGCTAAATATGCATAATATGCATATTCTGCTACAGGAGACTGCTATATATAAGAGAGGATATGAGAATTATGCGTATTATACAGGACGAAACTTCATGTTGCGTCGCTTAAAAGAAAATTATTTTTTAATCGTCGGATGCAACTTCTTGTTTCGTCGCTCCGATAAAAAAAATAATTATTTGTAAAAAAAAAAGCCAGAAAATCGAAAATCCCTTGGATGCAACATGATGTTGCATCCCTTCCTAGCGCATTCCTCGGACGCAACTTCTTGTTGCATCCGTTGGAATTTTTTTAAAAAAATATTGAATGACCAATTTGCCCCTCTTCATTCAACATACGACCAATATTTTTTTTTTGAGGTAAAAGGTGGAATAAAGCCACCCTATTTCATTAATAAGAAATTAATAAAACAACCCCGGTGTACTGGGAGAGCTACAAAAGTACAGAGCAGGAAATAAAAAACAGTGCAGGAAATAAAATATAAACCCCCAACAAAACCCTGGGGGGTGGGTCTAATCCTCCATACATAAAAAACAACCAAAATTACAGTGGGTCAAAACAAACTAGCAAAGACCGCAGCTATTGAAACTCTGATGAGTGTGGATGGCGCCGCCCCTTAGTCCAGTGTCGGCCCAAACTCTACCTCCTCATCATCAAAATCCTCTACCTGGAAGACTCTGGCAATCCTCCCTCTCGCTCCTGTGACGGCAGCTGTAGCCCAAAAGGAAATAAGATGCATGATATGAGTAAAGTAACCAGAAATACTACTACATGAAGCACGAAAATAAAAGTTGTTTCTGTCTAGCCATAACACCCATGTAGTTGCCGCAATGGCAATGTACCACGCATCCTTCATTTCGTGGTGACTCGTTGCGAATTTGGGGCCGATCCACAAATCCTTATATTTATTGGGGTAGTCACTTGTTCCTAGGGCTCTTAAAACCTCTACCATAGTCGCCTTACTCCTTGGGTAGTGAATAAAAAGGTGATTCAAAGTCTC
Organism: Hemerocallis citrina; assembly: GCA_017893485.1. Lineage (NCBI taxonomy): Eukaryota > Viridiplantae > Streptophyta > Magnoliopsida > Asparagales > Asphodelaceae > Hemerocallis > Hemerocallis citrina. Next base: position 190,743,019 of record CM030363.1, read on the forward strand.
CGTATGCATGTTACAGAACCCACAGTTAGTTGCAATCTGGTGTTGTCTTTTGGCCAGGTTCTCTCTCGTGAGGATTGCATTATTGAGCACCAGCCAGAGGAAGACTATGACTTTCAGTGGAGTTTTCGCCTTCCATAACACCTATGCCTAGTTAGGTCTGCATCCCCGAAAGTGAATTCGATGATACAGGGATCTGATCGTGAAATCTCCCTTGGTCTCTAATCCCCATCGCATCTGGTCTGGTCCTTGGGCGCACATCGTCCCGGACCGTGTGATGTGTGTTCAATTCGAGCAGTTGCTGAAGTAATCCTGGGGTAAGAGCTTCTCAGAACGACGGCCTCCAATTTCCCCTCTTCCAAGTCTCTGCCACAGAAATATTGGGTCGATTCGTTTTGGCAAACAGCTCTGGGAAAGTTTCCTTCAGAGTATGAGCACCACACCACTTATCCCACCAAAATCTGGTGGACCGTCCATTACCGATAGTCGACGTAACTGCTGAGTTGAACAGTCCGCTTGCTTTGGTAATTCCTTTCCAGAATTGGGAGACCTTAGCCCCCACTCGAAAGCCTAGACTTCTCGTACCTTTTCCCCGAAGGTATGGTTGAATAAAATCCTGCCAACCTTCCCCACCGTGGTGAAAAATCTTCCACCACCATTTCCCCAAAAGGGCAAGGTTCATATCTCTAAGGTCGATGATGCCTAGTCCTCCATGCTTCTTCTTCATGCAAGCAATACTCCATTTGATCAGGTGGTAATCTTCTCTATTCGAATCTGCCCCTTTCCAAAGAAATCTTTTTTGGATTCGATCAATTCTTTGGATAACCCACTTTGGAAGCTCAAAAAAAGACATGTAGTAAATGGGCAGATTAGACAATAGTGAGTTAATGAGTATCACTCTGCCTCCTAGTGACAGTGATTTTCTTTTCCAGCTCGACAGTCTGTCCTCCACCCTATCTATTATTGGCAGCCAGTCCGATTTAGTGAGTTTCCCTGGTCTGAGAGGGAGCCCTAAATATTTGATCGGGAACTCATTCGTCATACAGTTTAGTATAGTGGCATGTTCCCGAGCTTCTTCATTGGAGAGAGAAATGGGAATCAGTGCACTCTTACAGAAATTTATCCTGAGACCTGACCAGACTTCAAAACAGTAGAGGGACCCTTTAAAGCAGACTGTTTCTGATGTGGTCCCATTCCCAAACAGTAGGGTGTCATCAGCATAATGGAGGATCGTGTGTTGGATCCTGTCGACAGGGCAACAAACACTAGAGGGGGGGGGGGGTGAATAGTGTTTATAAGAAATTAAATTGCGGAATAGAGATTTTTCTTCAGTACAGTCGACTTAAGGGATAAACCAGTCGACTGAATTAACAAAATGAAAAAGTAATTTAAACAATTCTATGAAGTCGACTTAGAGTTGAGACAGTCGACTTAACATACAGAAAACTTTCAGAGTATACGAGTCTGACCAGTCGACTTATCAAGTACTCAGTCGACTGTCCAGACAAGTTTCACAGTAAAAACAAAAACTGAGAGAATAGAAATGCAAGTAGAGAGATAAAACCACAGAGTGCACACGATATATCCTGGTTCGGTCCTTCCGACCTACATCCAGTCCCCAAGCAACCCACTTGAGATTTTCACTATTCTTGAAAAAGTTTACAAGAATACCCTACGGCGTTCAGACAACAACCTTGTCTAACCCGTAGTCCTTTCTCTCAACCAGAGAAAGCAACCCACTCTTTCACCAAGAGTGATAAACCTGACTCTACACCCTAGAGTCCTACTCTCCAACCGAGAGGTAAAGAAAAACAATAAAAAATGTTTACAATCAACCTATTGCCTTGTTTGTGATTGTGATATAGTACGAGGCTAAATGGTTGACTTCTATATCCAGTCCAGAACGAAATCAAATGTTATACTGGACTGAAGACAGAGAACCAAGTCTTAGTGAATTGAAAGCTTTTATCTCTTGAAAGTATGAAACTTAATATCTCAAAAATGCTTGGAGTATTGTTATCTTTTACAGTGGATTCTAACATCTATTTATAGAGTTAGATACACTGGACGTTGGGAAATAGTTGTTCCAACTGTCAACCAACGGAAAAAGAGATTTTGAATTTGAAAAAGTGATTTTAAAAATAGAAAACTGTAAAACGCACTTGATCAGTCGACTGGGTTGCCATAATGAGTCGACTGGTCAGAGTTTGAATAAGATTAGGCAGTTTTGTATAGACTCAGTCGACTGGAACAAGTAGCAGTCGACTAGTACTCAACAGCTAATCTAGTTCAAGCTGTTTTGACCTTTGGATTTGTAAACACACATTTATAAAAAGTTATATGTGAGTGTATGTGTGTGTGACATGGCTGTACATCATTCTAAGACTCAATAAAGAAAAATATTGTAACGCCCCGAATCCCAAATACACTGAATTTGAGATGTTCTACAGGATCTTTTCACTTCCTTTAGTACAATTTTACAAGGAAATTTAAACTTTTATTTCAACAATAATTACATCAGAGTCCTTTACATCAATACGCAGCGGAATCAATAAAATACAACAATAATGAATGTACAATTGTTACAACTTTAACATTTAAGTAGTCAACAGCATCAAATTATCTTTATATCTTCATGTAACTCCATACCCTGCATATAAAACTGTGGGAGCGTCAGTTGCTTACAACTGGCAAAATATTATACACGGCCATCCTCTCTATGCCGGGAACAGTATAACGATTCTTAAATACTTTAGCAAACACAAACTTGATCACAAACAAAACTACAAAGGGACTATCCTGTTGGTGTCGTGTTGTGCGGTGCATGCAGTTATTATATTATATGACACTAATGCACACTTGTTCGGATTCTATGCATCCCATACTACATAGGTCCGAGGGCAAGCCTCTTAATTGTTCTTCATCATTGTAGGGTTCAATCCCTCGTCATGACTTAATCTACTACTGTAACTACGGTAAGTATCCTAGATGTTCTATGAGTACGAGCTCATGTACAGAAAACCTGGAGGGGAATCCCACGTCATGTCACGACGCATCGTGAAGAACCTATGGACAATTCAACCTCCTTCATGACACATGACACCACCCGCAGTCACCAAACATCCCATGAGCTCCACCACCGGGACGGTACCCTGGAGTAGTATCCACGTCATGTCACGACACATCGTGAAGAACCTGTGAAATACTCTCAAGCCGCCAATCCGATGGCCCTCACTCGTGTTTTTCTCCTACTTTCATCACATCTCCACTATGTATCTATCTGTAATTTCGGTAAGTATCATAGATGTTTAATGATTACAAGCACGTGTACAAAAAATCTGGAGGGGAATCCCACGTCATGTCACGACGCATCGTGAAGAACCTATGGACAATTCAGCCTCCTTCATGACACACGATCCTCTTGCAGCCACCAAACATCCCACAAGCATCGCTACCAGGATGGTACTCTGGAGTAGTATCCACGTCATGTCACGACGCATCGTGAAGACAGCCTGTGCATACCCTCACAACACCCATCCAATGGCCCTCATACTTGTATTTTTCTCTTACTTCCATCACAGCCTTACAAGATTTGTTTTTAAAAGAAAATCATCACAACCTAGAGCTAGCTTACCCTACCGGACTTAATTCAAAATAACAGAGACAGTCAGCCTACCTGGCTACTTCTCAAGAGACACTAAACCCTCAACGGTTAGCTCTTAAAATCATAAATAATACTGCCGGTCACTAGGGTCTCGCCTAGCCTCTAGATTCCAACAACTATCTCTTTCTAGAGATCAACAATATTTCATAATCAATCTCAATAATCATTCCATTTCTTTTGTTCACAAATTCTTTCTCAAAACATCTCTTTTATAATCTCATAACAAGAGAACAATTCAATTCGATATCTTTATCAATTTCATCTTTTATATCCTTGTGTGCATTTCATAATAAAACTCAATCAAATCTTAATAATCATAAAATCTCGTATTCAGCTTATTTAACTTTCATTTGTCAGAATCAAATCCAAACTCAAAACCAAAATAAACCGTTCGGTTCAGTTGACTGGTGACAGTATCAGTCGACTGTTCAGTAAACATCAAAACATCTCAATCTGTTCAGTCGACTGTTGACAAGGAATCAATCGACTGTTTTATGAAAACTTTAAAACATCAATAATACACAGTCGGTTCAGTCGACTGGTGACAGTATTAGTCGACTGTTCCGCAAATACTTTGAAAACTCAAACACCAAAATTCAGTATAGTAGCAGTCGACTGTGAAAGTAGTCAGTCGACTGTCCTGCCGACGAAAATCCAACTTCTTACACTTGCCAGTCGACTGTGGAAGGTAGTCGGTCGACTGTCAACTTCACCAATTGCAATCTTGCATACATTCTTCGACCTTTTAATCGATTTGTACTTCCATATACAAAATATAAATTATTTCCAGAATATATTCCTTTTAAAACATTATCGTATATGTTATCAAATTCTCAAGTTTCTCATTTTTCAAATGAAATCCTTAAAATGCATCAAAACACATATTCAATCCATTTTCCAAATAAACTGTTTTCTTTTGTCAAAATCACTTTATAAAAATCTTTATACTTGTATAAATAACATTTTGAGGTTATAATCACACTTCTTTGCCACATTCTCAACAAACAACATATTTGCATTATTCTAATCATGTCTCAACATGCATCGATTTCATGCAATCACTTCAATTCTAGCAATTCAACTAGCAATCATAACAAGCATAGCAATTTGTATTTACCACAATCAATCAAAATTTAATGATTCATTAATGTGCATGTAATCTCATAATACCAATTCAATTTCAACCAAATAAATCATATATCATCTATCATGCAATATCTACTCCTAAATTAGAAAGCATTTAAGAAATTCCCACCTAAATTGAAGATTTGTACTCAAATAAACTCCTGGAATTAAGAGCTCCTAAAGAAACTCCAATTGCAATCTCCTCGAAATCCGTGCCTCCAAGCAAGCCTCCCACATCCTTCCGGTCAGCAATAGTGAGTATCTCCATCTCCATCCCCACTCCATTCGGCAACAACAAGGACAAACTCCCATCTTCTTTCATATACACATACTATGTATGTACATATATATACATTAGTATATGTATATAGGCAAGTGGAAATAAGTGATTAGGTAGAGAAATGGGCAAGGCTATGCTGGTTTGGGGTTGCTTTCGGCATAGGCAGGAGAGAAGAGAGAAAAGAGATGAGAGGAAGAGAGACTAAGGGTGCAATTTTATAGATTAATTAATAGGTAGTTATAGCAACCACCCCACACATGAACACCACTAACCCCATTAATTACACTTGTAACTTGCTTTCCCTCCCATTTTAAAAATCAAAACTCCAGAATTTTTCTCCTCTCTAATCAGCCCGGTCCCCAAAGATGTGCACATCGCACGTGTGCACGTGCACGTGCTTTGTGTACACCCAAAAATAAATTATTTAATTAATACCTTTGAAACAATTATTTATATATGTAATAAATATACAAAATTAACTTTAAAATTATACTTTTCATACACCATTAAAATAAACACACATATTTTCATGAAATTCATTTTGGATGAATAATACGCTTAAAAACACGTGCACCGAAACACGTGCATCGCCCGTAAAATCTCAAAAATACAAAAATTAGTTTTATCAACCTGAAAAATATTTATAATTAACCGGAATGCAACATAAAGTATTTTTAATATACATATTCGATAATATACTCAAACGTACAGAAAGCACGTGTATTGCACGTAGAAAATTTATTTTAATAAAGATAGTCAAAAATTGAATTTCCGTTTACAAAACAAATTCAAACATGTTTATAAAAATAAATGATTGAAATCCATTAAAAACTTTGCACGTAACGGTGGAATATCAGAAATCGACACGTGCATCGATAGTACATAAAGAGCACGTAAAAACTCCAAGATTGAAATTTAGCATTCGAGTTGTCTCAAATGGGATTTTAAGAATACGGGATTGCTTAAATAATCGGAATTCAAAATAAATATCAAAATGCGTTTTGGATATAATCAATAATGGTACAAAATGCACGTGCGTAACACCCGAGGGCAAAATTGTCAATTAAATTTTGTGGGGTGTTACAAATATTACATTTGTTTACAAGACATAAAAATAAATGACATTGAAACATAGGTCTTGACTTGAGTCTTGAGTGAAGCCATTGTCTTTATCCAGAGCTTGTGCTTGTTCATTTGCTTAGCTTTTGGAGAAATGATGCCTTTGTGTATACAACCTGCAAATATATATAGTATAGCACAGATACATGTTGCAGTGTGTTGTAATCATCAAAATCAAGAATCAACATTCTCCCCCCTTTTTGATGATGACAACCCAATAGCTGATAATAATACAAGCATTGATATGCTCCCCCTATCAAAAGCACATAATGCATAAATCATCACAAACAAACTGAGCATCAAAAATCATCAGTCGACTTAACACAACAAATCAGTCGACTTGATAACACTAAAAAAGATACACAAATATGAGGTTTTCTCCCCCTTTGTCATCAACAAAAAAGACACAAGTGGGAAGAACCAAATCAGTGACACAATATGGTAAGAGAATAAGTAACAACTGAAATAACTTAATAACTGAGTCTTACATAAATAACGGAGTTTTACAAAAATAACAACATATTAAAATGCAATAAAGAAAATACATAGTGAATAAAACTAAAATCAGCAATCTTCGTCTTCTTCGTCGTCATTAACATCTTGAGACGGAGGTGGAAACTGAGTGGTAAAGAGATGAGTCAGATTGGAGATTTTGGATTCAAGGATGTCAAGATGGGAGTCAAGGGTATCTTGACGATCCATGAGGTAGTTAACAGCAAGATAGAGACTACGTGGATCATCAAAATCAGCACGGGGGCAAGAAGAGCTGGAGGTTGAAGATGGTCTAGCAGAAGTGGCTAGAGGGACTTGGGTATGGGGAGTAGTCCTAAGGGAAGATCTAGATGGAGGATCAAGAAGCTTCATGCGTGCTAAACTGGCATGATCGAAGCACTCATAATGCTTAACAACATTGGTCTCGGAGTCGAGATCAATATCATAAGCATAGAAGACACGAGTGAGGAGACCACCAAAAGGTAGAAAGTGAGTATGAGACTTGTGGAGTCTAGAAAAGATGAAACGACCCCAATTGACATTTATTTTACCAAAAATTGCATATACTGCTTGTTGCAATTCCATGGAATATTGATCAAAACTCCCTATTTTGGGAAGAATATTATATGATAGTATCCTGGCAACAAGTTTTGCAATAGGTGTGATTGATTTATTAGACATGGGGGGTCCATGGTTTGGTAAAAAGATTTTAGATAAGATAGATGCATCATCTAAAATGATCTCACCTAAATCAAGTCCTTCATCATCAATACCCATAATTAGATTAATTCTCTCGGATGTGAGTTTAATCTTCTTATTTTTTACAGAAGAATAAACAATAACTTCTCCTTCATCCGATTGAACTACTACTCTCATATTGGTATAAAAAAGATAAATGAGTTGTGGGTAGTAGTGAGGTTGATTTTCCAAGGATAAAAAGTCATAAAGACTACAATTTTGAAAGAGGGAGATAAGGTTGAACCTATCAAGATCATTGAAATTTACAAATCTACCTGGAAAAATAAGAATGGTACAAATAACATACCACTTCTCCAGGAGATCAGGATTCCTAAGATACTGTGAATAGTCCTTAGATGAAGAACTATCATCTACATGGGAGGTTTTGGATCTTTTCGGTGCCATTAAAAGAATGAAAGGGAAGAGATTATACCAACAAAGAACAGGGAATCAAACAGCAATGGAAGTTGGGAATCAGCAGCTCCTAAACAGCAGATCCGGCAGTAGACTTCTGAATCTTGCTCTTTCTCCTTAGGGTTCAGATCAGGTAAAAGGAAATGGGGTAAAAGTGAAAGTGAAAGGGTGGAGGCAGTGAAGAGAGTTTTTAACAGAAGCAAACGGCTGGGATTGAAAAGAAATGAGATCAACGGCTCAAAAGAAGTCAAGGGCGAGTCAAAGGATAAAGAATTTCTCAAAAACTGTGTGACGATTTGAAGTTGATGATATACTGATTCGCGACAGTCGACTGGTATTAAGGTACAGTCGACTTAGTCGAGAGAAAAATAAATAATTATAACAACTGATCAGTCGACTTGGTGAAATCTCAGTCGACTGGTCAGAGAAGAAAATAAGTATATATAAAAAAATACGGGACAGTCGACTGAACATCATGTACAAGTCGACTTAAAATATTTTCAACAAATATTAAGAAAATTACATATCCCTAGTTCTCTTCTTAAGGTAATAAAAGTATCTTCTTTAAGGGGTTTTGTAAAGATATCAGTTACTTGTTTATCAGTAGAGATAAAGTCTAAAGATATGTCTCCTTTTAAAACATGATCACGTAGAAAGTGATGTCGAATATCAAAATGTTTCGTACGTGAATGTTGAACCGGATTTTTAGATAAGTTAATTGCACTGGTATTATCACACATTATTGAAGGTTTTTCAAAAGAAATACCATAATATAATAAGGTTTGCTTCATCCACAAAATTTGTGCACATGCCAAACTTGCAGCGATATATTCAGCTTCTGTGGTAGATAGGGATACCGAATTTTGCTTTTTACTGCACCAAGAAACTAGTGAATGTCCCAAAAAATGACATGTCCCACTAGTACTCTTGCGATCAGTTTTACTACCAGCAAAATCAGCATCACTGTATGACAAAAGTTGGAAATTATCGGAACGTGGATAAAATAAACCATAATCAGATGTGCCTTTAATATATCTTAAAATTCGCTTCACAGCTTTTAAATGAGATTCTTTAGGACTAGATTGATATCTAGCACACAAACATACACTGAACATAATATCTGGTCTACTAGCGGTTATATATAAGAGTGAGCCAATCATACCTCGATAGAGTTTCTGATCGACACTCTTACCTAATATATCTTTGTCAAGGGTAGTGGTAGTAGCCATAGGTGTGGATTTACTACTTGTACTATCCATGTTAAACCGTTTGAGTAATTCCTTTGCATATTTTTCTTGATTAATAAATATGCCATTTGAAGACTGTTTAATTCGTAGTCCAAGGAAATAATTGAGTTCACCCATGTGACTCATCTCAAACTCATTTTTCATGGTGTTAGCAAACTCTTGACATAGATTATTATTAGTAGAACCAAAAATTATATCATCAACATATATTTGTATGATTAAAATATCATTCTTAATTCTCTTAATAAACAAAGTAATATCTACTTTACCTATCTCAAAAGTTGTTTCTAAAAGAAAAGTTTTCAATCGATCTTACCAAGCACGTGGTGCTTGTTTAAGACCGTATAAAGCCTTTTTCAATTTAAAAACATGGTTTGGGAATTGTTCATGTTCAAAACCTGGTGGTTGTTTAACATAAACATTCTCTTTTATAAACCCATTAAGAAAAGCACTTTTAACATCCATTTGATAGAGTATAAAATTCATAAAATAAGCAAAAGATAATAAAATACGAATTGATTCTAATCTAACAACAGGTGCATATGTTTCATCAAAATCTATGCCTTCTTCTTGATTATATCCTTGAGCAACTAGTCTAGCTTTGTTCCTAACAACTTATCCTGATTTATCTAACTTATTTTTAAATACCCATTTGGTACCAATAATAGTATGATCAGGAGGTCGTGGAACTAAATCCTATACATCATTCCTTATGAATTGGTTTAACTCATCTTGCATGGCATTCATCCAAAATTCATTCTCACATGCTTCTTGTATATTTTTCAGTTCAAAATCCAACAAGAAGGCTGTATGAGATATCATATTAATATGTGATCGTGTCTGAATACTATGGGAGATGTCACCAATTATTAAGTCATGAGAATGATCTCAAACTTCAACAAAAGATTTTGGTAAAGTTGAAGATATCTCAACAGGATCAGTCGACTTGACAAGTTCTTCGGTCGACTGGTTTATATCAGTCGACTTGATGTCGTTATCGGTCGACTTATCTGCGAGACTAGTTTGTTCTAAAGATGTAATTACTTTATTTAAAGGTGATGAATCAGCTTCATCATCTTTAATTAAATTTGATGAAGGCAGAGATTCATCGAATGTAACATGCATTGATTCTTCAATAGTCATTGTTGACTTGTTGAAAATTCTATATGCTTTACTTCTATTTGAGTATCCTATAAAGATACCCTCATTAGATCTAGGATCAAATTTATCTAAATTATCTTTAGTGTTCAGAATAAAACACTTACAACCAAATGTCTTAAAGTAAGAGACTTTAGGAATTTTGTTAAAAAATAACTCATAACAAGTCTTCTTTAGCTTAGGTTTTATTAGAATTCTGTTTAAAACATAACAAGCTGTAGCAACAGCTTCAGCCCAAAAATACTTAGGTAAATTACTTTCAACAAGTATGGTACGTGCGCATTCTTGCAAAGTCCTATTTTTCCTTTCAACCACTCCATTTTGTGGTGAAGCCCTAGGAAATGCAAATGAATGTGTTATACCATTCTTGTTGCAATATTCTGTAAACGTTTCATTTTCAAATTCTCCACCATGATCACTTCTAATAGTGACTATGGTTAGAGATCTTTGGTTTTGAATTCGTTTACAAAAATTTGCAAATTCATCAAAAACTTCATTTTTATGTTTTAAGAAGAAAGTCCAAGTGAATCGTGAAAAATCATTTACTAAAACAAATACATATCTACTTTTATTTAAAGAAGCAACTCTAGTAGGGCCAAATAAATCCATATGAATTAATTCGAGCGGCCTACTAGTAGAAATTACTTCTTTTGTTTTAAAAGTAGATTTGATTTGTTTTCCTAGTTGACATGCATCACATAACTTATCCTTTTTAAAGGATAATTTTGGCAGTCCTTTAACTATGTTATACTTAGATACTTTAGAGAGATTTTTCATATTCACATGACCAAATCGTCTATGCCAAAGCCAAGAATCATTATTAGAAGCTATTAAACAAAAATCATTTGAAAACTCATTTGTATTCAAACATAATTCATAAATATTGCTTTTGCGAAAACCTTGAAAAATAATGTTTTGCATAGTGGAATCATAAATTAAGCAAGCACCTTTTTCAAACACAATTTTATAACCTTTATCACATAGTTGACTAATACTTAACTGATTATGTTTAAGTCCACTAACTAATAAAACATTTTCTGTAGAAGGGTTAGTGTTTTTACCAACCATGCCGATTCCTATAACTTTTCCTTTATTGTTATCACCAAAAGTGACTGTTCCTCCATTGATGCTTTGTATGGTGGTTAGGAGATTGGCATGACCAGTCATATGCTTAGAACATCCACTGTCAAGTATCCAACGATCTTTCTTTGGTACCTATAAAATATTCAATGTGAATATGGTACCCTTTTCATTGGGTCCAAAAAATATTAGTTTGTGGAAAACCAAACCCATAATGAGTTTGATTTTCCTCCATAAGCAGGAATAAAATTCACAGAATTACATACATTTAACATATATGAGTTGATATAAGCAGTTCTATCATTCAAACTCAAGTTGACTAGGACCCATACATTTTTGCTCTGTCCAGTCGACTTTATAATATCTTTCAGTCGACTTCTACTGTATGTCAGTCGACTGGATGATAATGTAGGTCGACTTATATGAGGTTTTGGTCTTGTTGAATAAGACTCAGTACCTCTGGACAAACGACTGGTGGATGGATTCAGTCGACTTGGCTGAACTTTAGATTTGATTTATCAATAAAACTTACAAGCGTAGGCTTTTCAAAGAACTCATACAGTTTATGTTTAACACTAGAAATAGATTCAGGTTTATTTATATTAGTGTTTTTAGAAGAAAGATTCTTTACAAGAGACTTTTTAAAACCAAGTCCAAACTTTTGACTAGATTTTACTTAATTTTGAAGAACATCGTTTAAATTCTCTTTTCCTTTATTGAACTTAGATACGTTCTTGAAAATCTCTTCATAATTCTTCTTTAGAGATTCAAGATCCATATCTAAACTTGAAATACGAGAATTTAAAGATTTTACATCTTTATCAAGGTTAAGATTCTCTTGAGAAAGTGTTTGATTAACTTTCTCTAGGTTCTTAACTCTAATCTTTTCCTTTTTCAATTCTTGAAAAATTTCATTGAATGCATCGAGTAAATCATCTGAATCATAATCATTACTTACTTGATTCTGTGATGCCATGAAACATATGTTCGCAACCTCGTTGGTTTCATCAATTTCTTCTTCTGAAGAAGAATCACTGTCATCCCAAGTTGCTTGATATGCCTTTTTGTTTTTGGCAAATTTGTTCTTAGTGTACTTATCCTTCTTGAAGTTGGATGTCTTTCCCTTAGACTTTGTATTTTCTAGAGGACAATCCTTCTTCATATGGCCTGTTTTGTTACACCTGAAACAAGTTGGAGGATCATTAGAATCTCTAAATTTTGAATTGAACTTACATTTCTTTAGAAATTTTTTGAATCTCCTTGTGAACATAGCTATCTCCTCCTCCTTTTCTTCTTCATCTTCTGAGTCTGTCATGGCTTTAAATGCAAATGATTTCTTCTTTGACTGTTGTGGTTCTGCATCTTTCTTTCTTTCATCAATTTGAACCTCATAAGCTATTAGATTTCCCACAAGATTTTCAAGAGAAAGTTGTGATAAATTATTGATCTCTTCTATTGCAGTGGTCTTCTTTTCCCATTCAGGAGTAAGTGCACGAAAAACTTTTCTCACCATCTCTGCTTGAGTGTATATTTTTCCAAGTGCCACAAGTGAGTTTGTAATGTCAGTAAATCTGGTAATAATCTCGGACACATTTTCATTTTCCTTCATGCGGAACATTTCAAACCTGTGAATAAGAACAGATATTTTAGATTCTTTCACTTTGTTTGTTCCTTCATGAGTTACCTCGAGTGTGTGCCAGATTTGATGTGCGGTTGTTGAATTTGACACACGATTGAACTCCTCCTTTGTAAGAGCACAAAATAATGCATTCATCGCTTTTGCATTGTTCATTGTTTGGTTCTTCATGTCATCATTCCATTGTGCATATGGAATAGTAGGAGCAGTGTATTCAGTTTCAGTCATGTTCCATATTTCATAATTGATGGATTGAAGGTAGATCTTCATTCTGCACTTCCAATAATTGTAATTTGTTCCATCGAAGAGAGGTGGCCTTTGTCTAGATTGACCTTCATGGTACTGATTTGCATTTGAAGTAGTTGCCATAGCCCTTAACCTTGCTCTGATGCCAAGTGTTGGATCCTGTAGGCAGGGAAACAAACACTAGAGGGGGGGGGGGGGGTGAATAGTGTTTATAAGAAATTAAATTGCGGAATAAAGATTTTTCTTCAGTACAGTCGACTTAAGGGATAAACGAGTCGACTGAATTAACAAAATGAAAAAGTAATTTAAACAAGTCTGTGAAGTCGACTTAGAGTTGAGACAGTCGACTTAACATACAGAAAACTTTCAGAGTATACGAGTCTGACCAGTCGACTTATCAAATACTCAGTCGAATGTCCAGACAAGTTTCACCGTAAAAACAAAAACTGAGCGAATAGAAATGCAAGTAGAGAGATACAACCACAGATTGAACACAATATATCTTGGTTCGGTCCTTCTGATCTACATCCAGTCCCCAAGCAACCCACTTGAGATTTCCACTATTCTTGAAAAAGTTTACAAGAACACCCTACGGCGTTCAGACAACAATCTTGTCTAACCCGTAGTCCTTTTTCTCAACCAGAGAAAGCAACCCACTCTTCCACCAAGAGTGACAAACCTGACTCTACACCCTAGAGTCCTACTCTCCAACCGAGAGGTAAAGAAAAACAATAAAAATTGTTTACAATCAACCTATAGCCTTGTTTGTGATTGTGATATAGTACGTGGCTAAATGGTTGACTTCTATATCCAGTCCAGAACGAAATCAAATGTTATACTGGACTAAAGACAGAGAACCAAGTCTTAGTGAATTGAAAGCTTTTATCTCTTGAAAGTATGAAACTTAATATCTCAAAAATGCTTGGAGTATTGTTATCTTTTACAGTGGATTCTAACCTCTATTTATAGAGTTAGATACACTGGACGTTGGGAAACAGTTGTTCCAACTGTCAACCAACGGAAAAAGAGATTTTGAATTTGAAAAAGTGATTTTAAAAACAGAAAACTGTCAAACGCACTTGATCAGTCGACTGGGTTGCCATAATGAGTCGACTGGTCAGAGTTTGAATAAGATTAGGCAGTTTTGTACAGACTCAGTCGACTGGAACAAGTAGCAGTCTACTGGTACTCAACAGCTAATCTAGTTCAAGCTGTTTTGACCTTTGGATTTGTAAACACACATTTATAAAAAAGTTATATGTGAGTGTATGTGTGTGACAAGGCTGTACATCATTCTAAGACTCAATAAAGAAAAATATTACATTTGTTTACAAGACATAAAAATAAATGACATTGAAACATAGGTCTTGACTTGAGTCTTGAGTGAAGCCATTGTCTTTATCCAGAGCTTGTGCTTGTTCATTTGCTTAGCTTTTGGAGAAATGATGCCTTTGTGTATACAACCTGCAAATATATATAGTATAGCACAGATACATGTTGCAGTGTGTTGTAATCATCAAAATCAAGAATCAACATCGTGCACCCTTGATTAGAGGTGCTGCTGGCCACGGGCGTAATCCAACCTTTCTATCATTACCCTAAGCACATCTGCTACAATAGTGAATAGAAGTGGGGATAGCGGGTCCCCTTGTCGGAGTCCCTTCTTGTAAGGGAACGGCGTACCTGGCCGCCCATTCACTAATATTGCCGTTTTACTAGTCTGTAAACATTGTTTGATTCACCTTACCCATTTGACCCCAAATCCTCTCCCTCTGAGAGCTTCCAGCAAACACTTCCAGTCGATGGAGTCGTATGCTTTCTCAAAATCTAGTTTTAGGAGGAAGTTCTTAGAATTGCTTGTGTGGCAGTGGTGGATAATTTGTTCCGCAGTGGCCACACAATCCAGGATACATCTGCCCTTGATGAAGCCCGTCTGGGTTTTGCTGATAATACTATCCATTATACTTTCCAGGCGGATGGCCAGGACCTTTGTGATGATCTTCACTGAGCAATTAATGAGCAATTGATGAGTCGGCTGCGGAAGATGATGACATTTTCCAAGGACAATCAATCCGACTATCTTGGTTGAAGGGACGTTTTGATGGAAAATGTCCTTGGAAAATGTCCTTGGAAAATGTCCTGGCCATTACAGCTTGGATTTTCCAAGGACATCTTGGAAAATGTCCAAGGACTACAGCTTGGACATGTCCTTGGAAGATGTCCTTGGAAGATGTCCTTGGAAAATGCTTGGAAAATGTCCTTGGAAAATTCCCAAACTCTACAAATTTGGTTGGTTGCAGTGTCCTGGCCAACCAAATTTGTAGAGGTCAATTTCGACTCACGGATTGCAAAATACACCGATGTATCGCTTTCACTCAAGGGAATGAATTGAAAGCGATACACAGCCGTACACTGCAAACCGTGAATCCGAACACATTTCTACAAATTGCGTTGGGTTGTGTATGGCATGTCCGACGTACTCGCAAAGTTGCATAAATTTTTTTCTGCTTTGTGCGCTATTACTAACATCGAACAACAAACAACAACAACTAATACAACATCTACTTCCCCAATCAAACTAGAATTACCTACTCTATAAAAACCTATGCATAATATTGCAATTGTATACTGAAACATGGGTGAAAATTTTCCAATGAATTAGCCTAGTTAGAACTACTCAAGTGGTAACAAATTAGTACCTTCAATACTATCGGTGTTCGGGAGGCCGCAAAGTTGCTGCTGTAGAGAAAGGAAGGGAAGTAGGGTTTGGCTAATTTAGGAGGATTAGGGTTTTAGGGTTGGATAGATTTTGTATGGGTTAGGATTTGTTTGTAATTGGGATCTCCAAAGGAAGAGGTCTAGAGACTGAGAATAGGGGGAGATTCGGTGAAAAGCAACGATCAAGAGAGATTTAGGGTTTTCAGTTCGATAGAGAGACAGCTCCGGTTGGAGAATTGGGTTTATCGAAATCAACTAGCGAGAGACAGTGGTGAAGGAGATGAAGATCTGAGTATGTACAAGTGTTTGGAAAAACACTTGTACATAGTTAAGCCGTTGTTCCATACAACGGCCTAAGTTGACTTTATTTTTAAAAAAAACAACCTAGGCCGTTGTTACAGACAACAGCTTGTAACAACGGCCTAAGTACAAATTTTTTCAAAAAATAAAATTCAAACAACCTAGGCCGTTGTTTCCA